>JAGXTR010000011.1:0-1315294 GCA_018398605.1 Biscogniauxia mediterranea | reverse complement strand
TACAAACCCGCCAAGGGCACCCCCGCCGCCTCCGTTCCCGTCCCCCGCCCCCGCATTCTCAGCTTCTTCCTCAGCAAGGGCCTCTTCGAAAACCCTTTGTACACCTCGGGGGGCACCCTCCTGTCTTGCTCGTTCTAGAATTCGCCGTATGGCGTCGACGTCGCTAGGAAGTCTCGGGCCATCAGCGCCACCCCGATCCGCCCAGGGTAATTTTTGTGACTCATACGAGAAAACGTTCTCGTTGAGTGGAGGAGGTAATGGATCGAACTCCCAATTTGGCGATTCACTAAGCATTCCTCTTGGGACCAGACCCATCAAGGAAGGCGTGTTGTCCAGGTAGACAAATCTGCCAACATTTCGTCCCACCACTGGCGGGTAGGGGAATGTCGCTAGCTCTGGCTTCTTCGCTATGCTAGCTGCCTCCTTCAGCAAGGTTATGGCTTGAGAATTATCCCACAGTGCCTTCGTTTGGTGTACATAGAGTTCTGTATAAAATTCTTCATCTGGGTCCCTAGGTGGTAGACCCCATATAGCCTTAGGGACATCAAGGTTAAGAGCTTTGAAGAGGCTACCGTAGAGCCACGGCAGCCGCTCCATACCTTCTAGGAGAAGAGCTTTAGCGCCAGCGGTGTCGTTTTGCTGCAGCCTGGCTAGTACGAGCGTCTGTCTGATGTAGTCCTGTGCCGTATCGCACCCGTCCAGCGCCTCAGAATCGCAAAAATCAATGAACCATTTAGACTCGTGTGCCCGAATAGCTAATGGGTGTATGAAATGAATTATCCCGTATGGGTCACTCAGATCCATGCCGAAAAGCAGCTTGGACCATTCTAGCGCGGTCCTGTATGTCCCTTTGAAAACTAAGCTCTTTAGATAATGATATCCCGCCAGCCAGAATTGTCGGTTCTCTGGTCGTTTGAAGTCAAGCCTAGCTTTTCCTTCCTCCAATTTCTGCCGGAAAGCCGAAGAGGAGACACGGCCAAACGTAAACAGAGCTCGCTCGCACAGATCGGCAGAAAGTGCCGAGTTCTGGTCCTGTTTTGCTACCTTGCTGACCTGAATGAGGCAGGAAATATGATATGGGTGGCGATGGAGAAAATGCACCAACTGCATGGGGTCGTACATCTGGACGAGGCCAAAAAATTGCTTTTCGAGCTCGTTGTACGCGGGACTGTGCGAAAACCCAAACTCGACCGTGCCTGATTTGGCCGTCTCTTGTTCGTTTTTCAGCTGCGTCATAGCGAGACCCTCGGTAGAAGCCCGTGGCCAGGTGTCCTTGCCAGGTAGGAAGGGATTCCGCCGCAGCGTCACCTCGGGCAGGGATTTGCCTGGCTGTCCTTTGAGGTACGTTTCCAGATCAACCTGCTGCTGTAGCGGTCGTCGCTGGCGCTGAGCGCGCGCACGCTCTTCGTCTTCTTCGTTCTGTGCGGCGGCAATAGCTTCGCGACCGAAAAGATTGCGCATTTCGTTGATGACCTTCAAGTGGTATGTGTTTATGCGGAGGAGCTCGCAGATTCGTTCGTAGGCTTTCGAGACCGAGTCGTCGTCGTCGCCAGCCGATGTGCCAGACGTACCAGGTTTCTTTAACAAGGCAAGTTCCCGAAGTGCCTGGTCAATCTCATCCATATCGTCCTGTGCGACGGGTTCTTCTTTTGCGGCAGAAGCCACCGACTTCTTAGCCTTCTTCTTTTTCTTCTTGCTCTTCTTCGACACGGGTCTAGGCGTTTCTATCGGTTTTGGTGGAGCAGGGGCGGAAACTGGCTCGTCCTCGTCCTCGTCCTCATCCTCATCATTCTGCTCATCTTGGTCTCCTAGGGCAGCAAAGCCGGAAAATATACTGGGTTTCGACTTTTGGACAGGAGCATCATCGCTTTCTTCCGAGCCTTCGGTAGGGTTATGCGCATGAAGCGCTTCCAGCTCTCTCTGCTTGTTGAGCTTTCTTAATTGTCGGCTCGACATTTTGAGGGTGTTTTGGGTGGGATTTCCGTCACTAGGTGGATGTGTGGGGGATGGTGGTCGTTGGTGATCGCCTGCAATGGATAAGGTAGGTAGAAGCAATTCGTTTGTCGGGAGGCGAAAAGGTGAAAAAGTACACTACGACAATGTTTGGTGGGGTAGCGATGATCGGCGGCCAAGTCTACAAGTACTCTAAGGTTCTTTCTGCGTCATCCGGCCAACGCGGGCGGGCAGAACCCGCTAACCTATCCAGTCTAAGTACCTAGTAGCATTACCTACATACATACCTACCCGAACCTTATTTAGGGGCTTAGGTAAGGGGGTAGGTACTGTACAGGAATACGGTGCTCCATTGGAGCCAATCTGCTGAAATTCTTAAGCTTACTTTTTAAATTTATTTTTATTTTTATATTAAAGTAGGTATTTATTTTAATATAAATATTGTTGATAAAACGGTTTACTTAAATTTATTAAATTTAATTCTAGGTACCTATTTCTTTTTTTTTTACGATTCAATATTATATATATGTAACGCCGGTTTCAGTGAACCAGCTACCTCACCACGCTACAGCCTCGAAGGGGCTCGTATCGCTACTATCTTAGGCTGGGACGGGTGGTCACCAGCAGAGACACTCCCGAGGTCTTTGACAATTTGGGTCATAACCTTATGGGCAGCTTGTCTGTTTGTGCCTAGCTTGGATCTCAGGAAAGTTGATGGGCATGACCTGGAAAAAGGCCCAGGTAATCGTAGCGACTTGAGCCAGTAACACCCTCGAGTGAATGGCCCAACAAAAAACCAATCTCCTCATCATCAGGCAATTTTAACTTTTCTTGTTAGTCGCATATGTTATCGTACATGCCTGAGATTGAACCAATCGCGTCCCAGCGTTTCTGCGCCTCCTCCTCAACAACACGTAAAGATCCGGCAGATTCCTCCTAAGCTAAAGTGGTTTGAAAGTCATGATGATATGTTGACAGTAAATTCTTTTTTTCTCTGTTCTTATGTGCAACGTTGAATATTAGTTTCTACCAGTTGTGGTTTCATATACATAAATACCGAAGATTCTAATCTGTAAGTCCATCTCTGCAAACACTGCACGTTATTAGTAGAGATTAAGGATCGGGTTTAAAGAGCTGCTCGGATTATTCCAATTACCTCAACCTAATCATCTACCCTGACTGCTGAATGGTGAGACTGTCCGTGGTCCCATGTTGTCTTTCTGGAGACTTGTACGATCTTGTATGAACACTTCCGGGTGACACAATTCTGTACGGTGCTCCCAATTAGGAGTTTCTTCCGCTAAGCTTAAATAGGAAACTATAACGATTAATTTGATAGGCTACTACACGTCATCGTCACTTGCTTCACCTTAAAACCGACCTACTTAGCTCACCCGGCCCAGTCCGGCCATAACCGGGGCTGCGAGTAAAAGCGGGCCACCGAGCGCCGTTAATTGCGGATCCCCGATTAGCGGTACCCGGTACCCGGCTGCCCCGGTAAGAGACAATATTTCCTGAAACACCGAGTCCCTGTACTATTTGATATATGGCGTTCGCTTTGAGCGGTAGACCTTCAACGGAAACTCACCACGGATTTTCAGAGGCCAAAACCTCTTCATCCGCTCTGTGGGAAGTTGAATAGTCGCCGACTCAACCATGTAAGCTACCTATGGAACCTTAAAACCATCTTGTGGAGTATTAGACAGCAATCGAAATCCCTTACAAGCTTTGGAAGTCACGTATATCCGAGATCACTAATTCCTGCACCCTAGAAGAGCAATCCTTAAGCCGATGATGTATATAAAGTAAAAGGATCGAATGTGGAGCCTGGTCTATACAAAAATATGGGTTAAGACAGATACATGACTGTAGACATGAATAGGCCTAGGCTAGATGGGTGATTCAGGACCGTAGACTATCCAGGTAAAAACCGGTTACCAATAGTTTTCAGTGACAATGCGAGTAATTCGGAATAAGTTACTATCGTAGTGCATATAAAACTAGTAATCCAAACACAACCTCTGTTTATGCCATTGATGTATTTTGTAAACTACACATTCTAATCATTTCCCTATAAAAATAGCACAGAGAGGGGGGGGGGGGGGCATGAAAGCAAGTTAGGGGATCGGAAAGGGGAGAAATGGGATTAGGGCAGTGACAACTACATGATGTGGTTCAAATGCAATGTACGGCATTATTATCTATGACCAGCAAGTTTCAAACAAGAGGGTTCGAGCTCATATTAGTTATTATGGATATAGAGTCACATCGAGGTGCTACTCCCTCCAGTGTCCGCAGAAATACGTAATCTATGATCTAGCATATCTTCATGTTGATTTAAACCTATTTAGAAGATACAGATGTATAGGTCGGGCAGGAAAACGTGTTGACAAGCATTTTTTCAAGGGCCCATCAACAAAACTAGACAGCGGATTACCTTGGAACCCTCGGAATTTCGTACAATCCTCTTCGAGCCGATGGAGATGGCCGGCTCGTGTGATGGACTCGAGGCCATGGCCTGTCACCGCTGCTACCCTTCTAACGCCACCTTTGCCACACGGCGGTGACATATGGATAATAAAGTCGTCCATCAGGCAGGGAGGTTATCTTCTGCACGAGGTCTCATCTTGGCGGTACTCACGATATTCGCCGAATTGCTGAATGCTATAGGTAGTGGATGGTCTCGCTTCTAGCCACCTCGGCAACACCAGTAATGGCTCCTCTCACGAGGCGATAATTATTCTCACGATGACATCACATAATTCAAATCCCGAATGACTCTGGTCAGTCCTATGGATCGTACGTGGCCACGGAGCGTAAAGACTTGGGGCTACATTCAACTGGTGATCTCGGCACGGCCTTGGGCCTCAGCACGGAGGCTAGCTGTTGGGCTAGATGCTCTCCTTCTTCAATCTCACCACCGCCGAATTCCATCCCCAAATTTGATTCGGCGTATAGTTGTCGTAGTATCGGCAGTAGGGCGAGTCTTCCTAGCCTGGCGGAGGCCGTTTAGTGCCGGAGGCTACATCCGGCATCAGGGGACGGACTCGACAAGCTTATAGTTGCCGGATTACTTTCCGTAGCCAACTGATCGCCCCCTCGCTACGTTAACACGAGGGCAGTGCTCTGCTAATAGACTTAGCTATTCCTCTCTTGAGGTTGAGAATCACAGCTATGACTAGACCTCTGCTAACACAACTAGGCATGGTTGTCTTGGTTGACAGGCGCGCTGATTAACTCCTGCTACACCTCGATCGCCGGAGGATACACCGTCTCCTCCAAGATAAAGATCCCAGACTACCAGTCGAACCACACCCTGCTCTCCCTCAAGTGGAACTCCTACCAGATCCCGCAAGTCTATCTGACTTGTGCCGACCTCCGGGGCCAAGCCTTCGGGTAAGAGTATTCCGCCTGACTAATTTGACGGTGCCTTCGGATAGATTAACGGTACCTTATCCCCGGGCCGCCCACACTAAACCTGATATCGCTAGTCAGCCCTGATACCCTCTGCTAGGTACAAAGTCCGTAGTAATCTAGGTACCTATTTTATTTCAGCATTAATTCCGGGGGCTTTATACCAGGTAATGGGTATTAAAGCTGACTAGCAATATCAGGTTCAGTGTAGGTGGCCCGGGGATAAGGTACCGTTAATCTATCCGAAGGCACCGTCAAATCAGTCAGGCCGAGAGTATTAGTTATGTAGAAACGACTTCAGAGCGCAGTTCTCTCTAAGGATTATGCCGGAGAAGCATACATATAAGCAAGATGCTTGCAGGGTTCTAGTAGTAGTGGTAACTGGTTAGGGGGAATGTGGCACCCCTATAAATTGGTAGTGCTTGTGCTGTACTAGAGACTTAGCTCTGCATCATTCTTACAACCTCCAGATATACCCCTACTATTTCTTTATTGATCATAACCTATAGCCAGGTTTCCGGGTTTCAACCTTAACCTATGTAGAATGTTCACTTGCTGGGGTTCTCCACAGCATCTGTGCCTACATAGACACATCTTGTATATTTTTATATTCTTCGATATGTAGTTACCTCTTTATTACATGCATTGAGATAAACTTCATCTCGATTTTTTTTTCTTTCTCACTTGTCAAATAGAACGCAAGACTTAGAGTTCAACCACCTACATGGGAAGCTCAGATTAATCATCACATCTTGGCGGCTGAAGCCTATCATGGCTGAGCATTAAACCTGCGTAGAACGATACGTCCAAGACGTGTCCCTGAAATCTCTTTTCTAGAAACATACCAGCAATCCCGGCTGACGCCCCAATGATCTTCATCTGCCGTGATTCTTCTAATTAGGGAGCGTGATCTCCGATTCTATTGGGGGGCGGTGCGTCCTCTCGGCTCTGCAACCGATCTGTGGTGTCT
The DNA here is from genome assembly GCA_018398605.1 of Biscogniauxia mediterranea. Lineage (NCBI taxonomy): Eukaryota > Fungi > Ascomycota > Sordariomycetes > Xylariales > Xylariaceae > Biscogniauxia > Biscogniauxia mediterranea. Next base: position 1,308,957 of record JAGXTR010000011.1, on the reverse strand, counting down.
CCAGGAAGCCCAGAAAACCGCTTTTCATTAGTCGACGAGAGCTAAAGATGGTTTCATGCGGGGGGCGGTGAATGCTGCATCGTCTCCCCTTTGCTGCTCAGGGGCCACCCGGTTGTCTTCACATGCTTCTCTCTTACCACCCTCCAATCCAACTGGATAGGTACCTGCGCCAGATGTAAGTGCTGCGGCGGGAAGCTGCACGAATAGACGGAGATGAGCGGAGTTGGACCTCCCCGGCCTAGCATTCACAGGTAGGGTCGGTCTTATGCCCCCTAAAAGTCGGCCCTTTGTCCACCCTGTCTGGCCGATATTAGCTCCACGGGAGGCTCTTCTTGGCTGCCTCATAAGGCAAGTCAGATCGATCGCGACGTCTCATATGCACACGCGGTAGATGAGGATTTGATGATCGACGACATGACTGTGGTATAAGTGCTATGCTTTGGGAGCCTCTGTTTCCGATTGATCATGACAGCCTCGAGCAGTTTGCGTCCTCACATACACTCATTTGGTTTCGCTGCCAACTGCAACTATGCCTAGCTTGAGCGCCTCGCTAGCTCTCCTCTCCCAGCTGTTTCTCGGCGTTCTCGCCGCCGACAAAGAAGCATGGAAATCGCGAAGTATCTACTTCGCATTGACTGATCGTATTGCTCGCAACGCCAACGACACCGGCGGCGATGCTTGTGGCGACCTTGGGACTTATTGCGGCGGCACCTTTGCGGGCCTCGAGTCGAAACTCGACTACATCGCCGGCATGGGATTTGATGCTATTTGGATCACGCCTGTTGTAACTAGTGAGTAGAGCCCTTGCCTATCACTATACATATATAATGGTAGCTTACCATAGTACGATAATCAGACAGCGAACATGGTTACCACGGGTACTGGGCGAAGGACCTCCGCAGTATCAACGAGAACCTCGGCACTGCTGATGATCTCAAAAGTCTAGTCTCTGCAGCTCACGACAGGGTAAACTATACTGCTTCCATTACAGTATCAATTATTTGCACTAACTAACGCGGAAAACTAGGGAATATATATCATGATCGACGTCGTTGCAAACCACATGGGCAATGATGCTATTGAGGACAACAGCCCCGAGCCCATGAACCAGCAGAGCTCTTACCACCCCAAGTGCGAGATCGACTACAACGATCAGAACACCGTGGAGAACTGCTGGATCTCCACCCTCGCCGACGTAAACACGCAGAGCGAAGACATCCGGTCGTTCTACCAAGAATGGGTCAGCTGGCTTGTGACCGAGTACGGGTTCGACGGCGCTCGTATCGACACGGTGAAGCACGTCGAGAAGGAGTTCTGGCCGCCCTTCTGCGCCGCCGCCGGCGTCTACACGATCGGCGAAGTGTTCGACGGCAACATCAACTACCTCGCCGGGTACGCCGACACCATGGACGGGCTGCTCAACTACGCCATCTACTATCCCATGAACAACTTCTACCAGCAGAAGGGCAGCGTCTACGACTTCGTCGGCATGCACGACCAGGTCACCTCGATGTTCCCCGACCCGTCCGCGCTGGGCACGTTCCTGGACAACCACGACAACAGCCGGTGGCTGAACGCGAAGGGCGACGCCGCCCTGCTCAAGAACGCGCTGGCCTACGTCATCCTCGGCCGCGGCGTGCCCATCGTGTACTACGGCACGGAGCAGGGCTTCGCGGGCGGCGCCGACCCGGCCAACCGCGAGGACCTCTGGCGGAGCGGGTTCAACACCGACAGCGACCTCTACCAGGCCATCGCGAAGCTCAACGGGGCCCGCAAGTCCGCCGGCGGCCTGGGCGGCGACGACCACTCCCACCTGTACCAGGCCGACACGGCGTACGCCTGGTCCCGCGCCGGCGGCGACCTCATCGTCCTCACCACGAACAGCGGCTCCGGCTCGTCGGGCCAGCACTGCTTCACGGCCCCCGTCCAGAACGGGCGGTGGACCGACGTCTTCAGCTCCGCGTCGTACACGTCCGACGGGAGCGGCCAGCTCTGCATCAACGTCGCCGACGGCGCCCCTGCTGTGCTGGTCGCCGACTCTGCTTAGAGCCGGGGCTTTTTTTTTTCGCTGTGTTTCGCAAGATTTGATTTATATCTACTACCCCCTTAACGATAAACACACCCACCACACACGAGCTCCATGGTTGGTACATGAATTGTAAATAGCCAGATCGCATTGGGGGTTTTGTCCTTTCAAGGGCGCATTGTAGCACCAGTTTATGGACCTCTCTGTATTTAGCAGTATTGCAGAGCTAGGTATAGAAAAAAAGTATATAACCCATTGATACAAGGTTTACTCCCCCCCTTTTCAAATAAAGTGTTGTCAAAGTGTTATGCCTATGTTACGCCCACCGAACTTTTCTCAATTACTTATCAAGTCTGAGCAAAACTATCTATTTCCTTGATGCCAGTCGATGAGATATTACATGCCTAGTAGTCCTTTTTTGGTCGTATATATATCTCTTAGCACAAACCAGAAAAAAAAAGGGGGGGGGAGGGGAGTTGAGAAAAACCCAACCCCGACTTACACCTACTCAGTGCATATACAGTATCCACACTATACCCGCACTCCACCCGTAAAATGGTTTTTTGGGCCGTGAGCTGAGCGGCCATCACTCAGGCCTCATCATCATCATCATCATTCACCAAGTCCCGGTCATCAAGAACGCACAACAAGCAGCACCATCGAACATAGCAACTCATTTTCTTGTGAGAACATCTCATCGAACGCCCGTCCGTCCGCCCGCCCGCCCGTGTTATCTTATCCCTATCATGAGCGAGGCCGCTGAAGAGATGAAGATCGACCCCGCGAGAGCCGCGGCGCTCGGCGCGCAGATCAAGGCCGTGAGGGACCGCGTCGCGGCCGTTGCTAAGGGCCGGGAGGTGAGTTTTTTTTTCTCTTTTATTCCTTTTAATTTTATTTTTTATTTCATTTTTGCTCCCGTCATTCCCCTCTGCTGCACCGCTCTATACTTACGCACGCCACTTGTGCGTTTTTCTTCCCTATCATGACGATGGATTTCTTTTCTCCGGCACACGCCTTGATATGTGCAGAGCGGGATGCAATGCCACCGCCGTGCTTGCTGTCCCAATCTGCGTACAACCGAGCAGCTCTCGCTTAAGCAGGCGGGACGGACAGACCCGTAGACCGGGTCCAACTCTCACCTCTCCCTCCCATACTCCTCCTCCATTATATTTGCTTTTTCTTCTTATTCTCGCCATTGAACCAATACACCTGGGGTAGGTGGGTGAGTGAGTGAGTGAGTGAGTGAGTGCATTCCAGCTCACCAGCTCACCGCGGCGCACCCAATCCAACTCCACCTAATTCCGAGTACCCGCGCACATGATTTTCACGTCTCAGGAGATAAAAAACGAGTTCACCGGCTAACACCTATTGAAAAATGCACAAGGTCCGCCTGGTCGCCGTGTCGAAGCTCAAGCCCGCGAACGACATCCTGGCGCTCGTGAAGCAGACGCAGCAGCTGCACTTCGGCGAGAACTACGCGCAGGAGCTGGGCCAGAAGGCGGAGCTGCTGCCGCGCAGCATCCAGTGGCACTTCATCGGGGGCCTGCAGTCCGGTGAGTAAAGAAAAGACTTTTATTGTGCCAATTTTTCGTATCTCTGGGATAAGAGAGGGTTCGTTGTTCATTGCTGTTACTGTCGCTGTGTCATAATTTCTATGTCCGTTGTGGGAAAGAGAAAAGGGGGAAGTGTGTGTTTGGTTATGTGTGTATATCAAGTGGGGGAAAGGGGGCGGGGGTGGGGGTGAGATGTTCCTCGTCATGTCCTTCTACCAAGTGGTAAGAAGCATGGCATCGTCCATTTCACCAGCCATGAAAAGGAGTAAGAGTGAGTGAATCCAGAAAACTCATCCCTTAGCCGTAGTGAGAAAGAGAGAGAGAGAGAATTAGTTCAATCTCTATGTTCTTCCACGAGCTACCCCCAAGCCCTTTTTTTATTTCTCATTTCCCAGTCTTATTTATTCCCACCAAAAACCCCCATCCAACTAACGTCCTCCCCCCTCCCTTTTTTCGAAACTAAAAACAACCATCTCTATCAATAACTCTTCCTAACCATTCATGAAACCAAACCACCCACCCCCTAAAATCCAGGCCACTGCAAGAACCTCTCCAAGATCCCCAACCTCTTCTGCGTCTCCAGCGTCGACACCCCCAAGAAAGCCCAGCTCCTCGACAAGCACCGAGGCGAGTACCTCTCCTCCCTCCCTCCCCCATCTTCCTCCTCCTCCTCCTCCTCCTCCCTATCCTCCCCCCCCTCCCGGGCCCCTCAACGTCCACGTCCAAGTCAACACGTCGGGCGAGTCCACCAAGTCCGGCTGCGCGCCGGGCGCCGACACCGTGGCCCTGTGCCGGCTGGTCGAGGAGTCGCTGCCGCACCTGCGCCTCCTGGGGCTCATGACCATCGGGGCCATCGCGCGCAGCGTCGCCACCCCGATTCTCCCGGCGGTAATCCCGACTTCGCCTGCCTGCGCGAGCAGCGCGACCTCGTCGCCCGCGAGCTCGGGCTCGCCCGGCCCCTGGAGCTGAGCATGGGCATGAGCGAGGACTTCGAGGGCGCCGTCGCCATGGGCAGCGACGAGGTCAGGGTCGGGAGCACCATCTTCGGGGCCCGGCCGCCCAAGAGCGAGGCCAAGCTTGTGGATTGAGTAGAGAGTGCGGAGTGGGGGGAGGGGGAAGGAGAGCGAGAGAGAGTGTGTATGTGAGTAAGAGGAGGGAAAAAAAGAGGAGGGCTGGACGGATTTTTCTTTTTCTTTCCCTTCCTCCTTTAGAAGGGTTCGAGATACATTGTAGGCATACCAAAAAGCCTAAAGGAATAAAATAGGAGGAAGAGAGGGTTTTAGAGAAAAAGCAACAAAATAAAAGGGGGGAGGGACCATAAATTGTTGGTATCAGTCATTGCACTGACAAAAAGAAAACTCCTGACCTAGAGAAATCAACTTCAAAAAAAGGGGTTTTTTTTTTTTGCTCGCACGCAGCGAGTATGATCCACTACCTTCTAGGTTAACCTAGTGGTGCTTCACGTCCATTCATCGGAGGTTCATACGGTCCAAACTATCTCCTATAGATAGACAGATAGACCTGCATCAAAAAATGGCAATTTAAAAAAAAAGGGGGAATGGATCCGCTCATATCATCCCTTTGCCGGAAAGAAGCCCATTCGCTATGTAAAACAAACATGTCGAATCGCCTTCATAGCCAAAAAGAAATGTTGGAAATTTCGCAGACAAAATATGTCAGGCTTATATCCCAAACCATTTCACAATTCATTCAAGCCTTGCTCGGCTAGAGTTCCCATCCCAGTTCTATATCCTCCGTCATCTAACTAACTAGGTACTTACTACTCCTACTCCTTACTTCTGCGCCACGACGGGAACTACGACGTTCTCCCACAGCGCCCTCTTTTTCTCGTCGGCGCCGTCGAGCCACTCGCGCTCGACCTCGGCGAAGGCCTCCCACCAGAGGCGGTGGGTCGACTGGATCGTGTCGTTGGCGTCGAAGTCCCGGCTCTTCCACGGCTTATCGAGGATATAGTGAAGGATTCGCACGTCCTCGTCGCGCCAGAGGCTCGCGTGACAGCTGCGCATCGGCTTGAGCGCGTTGTACGTGTAGGGCAGCGCCCGCCAGCGGTTCTTGTACACGATGGCTAGGAGGTCCTGGTCGAAGAAGCGCATCTCGGGTACATCCGGGTGGGTGTTCATGGTATGGATCAGAGTGTCATACTGCTCTTTTGATGGCCGCACAATCACCGTTCCGCTGTTGAGCAGGTGGTGGTTTTTCGGGCTCTCGGCTGTCATGGGTGCCGGTTCGCCGGTTGTCTGATTTGCGGCCGTGAAGGCGCAGTTTTCTGGTATCCTGTTGGAAATTTGCCATTAGTGCCATGGGCCCTTTGTCTCTCTACAACACTCAATATTTTTTTCTCTTTCCTTTTTGCTTTCTTTTCTCTCTAACCTCATGCAGGACTAGTCGCAAAAGTAGGGGGGAAGAGAGAGAAGGCTGTGACGCGCTTGATAGGGGGCTGGCTCACCAATCCTTGCTGTAGTGTGCCAGTTTCCGTGGGTTACATGTGCAAGCGTGGGTGCTCGCTATCCAACCATCTGGTATCTCCACCTCCATCATGTCGTCGATATTCTTCAGGATCACCTGGTCACTATCAAGAAGGACAACACGCTATCGAATGTCAGCACCATACCTGAATTTTCAATGATAACTCATTTCAACATGAATTCCACATTGCGGACGCCCTCTCCAGAGTTTGGCAGAGTAAACCAAAAAGGAAAGCGATATGATAAACAGGCCAGGGAAAAGTGGGAAGAGGGTGTACCTCATAATCAGTGAAACCCCATGGCGCCAGCTTCTCCCAGGTCCCTTTGTTGACTTTCCCGTCCTCACGGGGCTCAGGCTCGATCTTATCGACAACAATGGTAGGGATGCCAGCTGCAGCAAAGGCGCGCATAAACTCATGGTCCTCCTCAACAGCGCGGGTGACCATGACACGGAGCTGATACTTGCTACCCGACTTGCGGAGCGTGTGGTTGAGGACCAGCAAGCCACCAAAGTAACCGCGGTTCGTTAGCAACGTGGTCCAGATCTTGCTCGAGTCGTAAACGTGCCCGTTTTGTTGGCCGTTGGGAGTGATAGCCATGGCTGCGGTGGGGACACGTTGCGCGTGACGGAGGTAGATGTAGGCGGATAGAGAGAGGAGTATGGGCAGAAGGAAGAGGTAGGGGGACGCCATGAGGCTTAAAAAGTGCGGGCGCATGGTGATATCGTGAGCTAGTTGCTTAGTTAGGCACTGACGCAAGGGAATGATAGTCCGAAGCGGGCTGGCGGGCTGGCGTCTTGGTGGCTGACCGGCTAGTCTCAGTAGTTCGTCAATCAGAAAGGGGGGGGGGGGTGGTGTGAGTCGCGGTATCACGATATCTCGTGCTTTCAAGGTGGATGTGGTATACGTCAAGGTATCAAGGTATACGTTGGAAAGAGGTGATATAGATATAGATAGAGATGGCGTATTATTCACCTAAGTACCAAACCTCCAAAGTACGTAACCTGACAAACCTACCTTGACCCTGTCTTTGCTGGGTTTGAGGGGTTTTCGAGTTTGCGTGTAAGTGGGAAACTCGAGAATGACCAGAAGATGAGATGGGAAAGGCCGGTGGTTAAATCATTAGTTAGATCCGTCTCAAGATCGATCTTAAAACAACTCTACACGGCTTGGCTGGTAATAAATAAGAAGCTCGGTAGGTAGGTATGTAGGCAGACAGCTGCAGCTAGGTACTTACATGCAGGTAGGGATCAGGGGGTGTAGTTATCTCTGACGCCATCGATGCCGTGATCGCAAGTCGCGGGGCTTTGTTCTAATTCGCCCGACGGTTATGTATCACAACCTTATAGTAGTTAGCAGCTATGCCAGCTGTGTTGCTATACTTAATCGGCGTCTCAGGGCGGGGTCTTCCCGGCTTTTTCCTTCTAGTATACTAAAGTAGTACAGATATTCTTCCCTCTTGTGCTTGTTTTAGATAAACCTAGCGTAGCCTACTAGGTTAGAGTTTTACATCCCATTGCATACCTGCTCCCTCGTACCCTCCCTCCCAACGCTTGGAACGTGTAAGGAAGGTGGTTTACCTACTATGGTTAATTTCCACGATAGGCCCCGCCGTTTTGCGGCCTCTATTTCCCGGTATGACGCACGTATACATTAGTCAGCTGCGAACTCATCCTCGGAACCCATCCACATGGGTTGCATTTACATGGTTCAAAGCGATATAGATCCAACATGGGAAACCCCGACATCGCGAACCCCTCACCTTACATATCTGTAAAAACAGAAACCATACTCTTTTCCGCGGCTAATGATTAATAATATGAAACCTGAGTACGTATGTGGTCTTTGATAATAATAAAATAAATCCCTATCGATTTCCATTAGGTTGGAAATCGACAAGCGGGGGATGGGATGGGATGAGATGGGATAGGAAGGGCGAAGTACACTAGAAGAGAAAAAGGAGGGGCAGCGTGGCAGATGCCGTTCTCGAAACAATCCGAGAACCATACACCGCAGCTAAGCTAAACCACGTGCCTATAGCTTAGCCCTACATGACGGGCCCGACCCGACATAAGGGTGTTGGGTATTAGGTAAGAAACTTGAAGCTGATAACAAGATAGCCCGCGTGGGTCCACCGTTGAGGCAGGCGCTATGGGTTGATTGGCTGACGGGATCGATCATTAAGCACGACACGATCACCCCCAGAACCAGGAGCGTCCATGCATCGAGTCTGGGGCAGAAGGTGCTTCTGGTAAGAACAATTTGGTTCATACGGTGGATACACTGAATATGCAACGTTAGGTAATCTAGCCATCATGACCGTGACCGCGACCATTGTACAAGGACCTGCAGATGTCTAACATGAACCAATCCATCTATCCATCTCTCCCCCCCCTTTTTTTCCTTCTTTGGTTATTCCACTTATCCATCGGGTACGCAAACCATCAAGACCACAGGCATCCATTCTTCCAAGATGCAATATCCTTTTGCCCTCCTAAGACCTCATCTAAACATACCTACCTACCTACCTACGTAGATAGGGGCTAGGTTGGGTATTTTGCCAGTCCAGTCAGTAAGTAGGTAGATAGGTAGATACCTAGGTAGGTAGGTAGTCATGACACGAAACCCCCCGCACCACCGTCCTCTCCCTCCGCAACCCCCTCCAGCCTGGCCTTCACCTGTCTCAGCACCTCCTGCGCCAGCCCCAGCACCTCGCGAGTCCGCCCGACGGCCCGGCGCTGCTCGCGCAGCATCTCCATCTCCATCTCCAGCATCGCGTTGGCCCGCGCGCCCCCGAACAGGGGGAAAAGGGGGCGCAGGCACGAGGCCAGCGCCGAGACGACGGCGGCGGCAAAGGGCGGCTGCGGGGCCGAGGGGGCGCCGCCCGAGGTGGAGGCCACAGCCCCGGCCGTCGGGTCGAGCATGCCGGGCGCGCGCGTGTGCGTCTCGGGGCAGAGCGTGTAGATGTGCGGGCGCCCCGGCCAGGGGCAGTACATGACGCCCGTCATGACGGACGCATCGGACGACGACGACGACAGCGGCGACGGTGGTAGGTCTGTGCTCGTGGTCGTTGGCGTGCGGGCGGCATCATCGGTGCTAGAAGTAGCAGCAGTAGTAGTAGTAGTAGGAAGAGTAGCTGCGGTGATGGGGGAAGAGGTGCCGGGGGAAGCCGTAGAAGTCGAAGTAGAGGTACGTGGGGAGGAAAATCCGTGGGGACTGCCATCGTCGTCATCGTCGTCGTCTGTGCAAGTGGTGCAAGAAGACGGCGGCGGCGGGACCAGGATCGTGGTCGTCACGACGTGCGTGTTCGTGGTCGTGGTAGTGGCCAACAGCACGTTCGCGATCGCGGCGGCGGCGGTGGTGGTGGTGTCTTCCGGCACGGCTCTGACCAGCAGTGGTGCTTCCTCGGGCAGCTGGCCCGTCCCCAACATTCCTGAGAGCGCGCCGTGGGCTGGCGTGAAATGGCTGCTCAATCTCAGGTCCGGAGGCGCAGGCGGTTCTGCAGTCCGGGTCGAGATCGAAGGAGGGGGCGTCGGCTCGGACTCGTGGTTGATTGTGTCCCTCGAGAGGCCATACCAGCCACCTACAGATATATACATACATTGTTAGTCTGTTCCCAATGCTGGAGATGGGTGGCTGTCGTCAACTTACTAACCACGGTGCCGGCGGCGACAAGGACGATGATCATGAAGAGGAATCCCGCAAAGGGATACGATGCCGGCTTCATCCTACGCTTCAAATCTGGAAACACACACAGAGAGAGTAGGGTTAGATTAGTCTTTTCCCCCTTTTCCCCTTCTCCACATGGAATGAATAGCATGAATAATAGGCTCGTTGAGAATAATAAAGAAAAAAAAGAAAAGGGTTGCCCCTAGCATCATAGGTAGGTAGGAAAAGGTAAGTAAGGTAGGTAAAAGACTTACCGATCCAGCGATCTCTCCACCGCCGCACTTTCAACAGAGCGATCGGCTCGCGGGCGAACGACTGCCCCCCTTCCTCTTCCTGGGGGTCTACGCCGGCGGCTTTGAGAGGTAACAGGGCGGCGGGAGGCGGAGGCGGAAGCTGCGATGCGGCGCTGGCGGCGCGCAGCACCATCTGGTGACGGAACAGCACCTGGCGGCCCGGGGTCGTGGTCCCGAGAGAGTAGGGCAGGAGCAACAACTGCGGCACGTCTCGGCGCGCGTCCTCGGCGTCGTGCCCGCGAAACCTGCTGCGCGTAGGCGACGACGGTGGCAGTGGCAGTGGTAGTGGTGGGGGGCGGGGAAGAGAGGGTCTGGCGAACGAGGACGAGGACGAGGACGTGATGTAGGCGTAGGTGTTGGGATTGGGATTGGGGTTGCGATAGGGATCAAGATCTGTATTGCTAGGGCGCTTTTGTTCCGGCATTCGCGATGGCAAAATTGCAGATGGGAAAGAGGACGGGTAAATAAGGGGGAGGGGGGAGCAGGGGTGAATCTTTGTTTTTTGGTTTCTTTTGGGTTAGTTTGGTGAGAGGGGGGGTTATCTTAAATGTACGAAGTAGTAATAAAATAGGGTTTGATAGAAAAAAGGAGAGAACGGCTCTGCGGGTTGTTCATGTTGAGGATTGCTTGCTTCCTCTGGTGGTGAATGATATAAAGTACCTAGGTAGACAAGAAAAGGGGGGGTGTGTAAAATCAGGTTGTGTTGTCGCGGGGGGCAACGATTAGGTAGACTGAGTGAGCGAGTGAGTGAGTGAGTGAGCGCAGATGATGATGCGCTGAAGAAGATCCCATCTCTGGGGAATATTCACTTATGTATCTCGGTGATTTATTTTTATTTTTTAACCTCTGATGCATTACCTAAACTAAGCGATGAAGCAGGTATGAGTTGTCCTCGATGCCCGTGGAAGGTTGGGGGGAGAAAGAGTAATGTGTACGTACGTTGCCTATCTATCAACAGTGAGTTGGATATTGATGTATGTACCTACCCCAGGTTTCTTTCCCCCCTCCCTGCCTGATAGATATAACATCGATCGATCGGATCATCTGAACTTTCCCAAGTACTAGTAGTAGATAGACAGATACATCATGTAAATATAATTCAGTTCTGAAGGTATAGGTTAGGTAGGTAGGTAGGTTATTCGTGGGAGGAAAAAAAGGAAAAATTCATTACATTACATTGCATGCATGCCCTTTCAATAGCATTTAAACAGCTTTGATATAGGGTTAGAAACTTTCAAGGGGGGTCGCAATATTCATAAGTTAGGTACACGAATTTTATAATGTGTGAGAGAGTCATCATATGCTACCTTTTCTTCACAACGCCTGTTTGCTGAATCTTGATTATACAGCGCCGTCTGCGCCTCCCCTTCCTCTTCCCTCCCCCATCTCCCTTCCTCCAAATGCATGCCTCTTTGATAGCAAGGGTAGCTTGGGAAAACCGTTTATACAACATCCACTTTCTTCGTTTTCCATACCTACCTACTTCATGTCACCATGATATTACCGAAAGTCTCCGATATCTCCCTCCTCGTCGGTCCTTCCCGCAGTTCCGGCGCGGTCGACATCCCCATCGATATCTTCTCCTCCATCAGTTTCATGAGTACCGGGGGCACACTTTCGTCGGTAGCCCGGATCGTGAGTCGAACCATCTATGGGACGTTAGCATCAGTATTTCTAGCTAGTAAGACTTTAGCAGCAATGAATCTTACCTGCGATGGGTAATTCGGCTCCAACCTCATCAGGCAGCCAAACTTGCCCCCTTCAGCGGTATGGAGAACGCTAGCACCGACGAAGTTCTTGCTATTGGGATCAACTCCATCCAAGACTCCCCATCGGAACCCTTCAATCGTCTTACGAATGAAGCTTTCGTTGATTTCTCGTGACCCCTTACCTCTCGCGAGGCCGATGATTTGTTGAGCCTCGCGCGGTGCGCCACCAATCTGCTTCCATCTCTTGAAGAAGTCTTCCGCGGTGAGCTCTGCCGCATCCATAAACTTATGTGCCGTGAGCGGCAGCATCAAGGTGAGTGCTTGAAGTGCTCCAGCCAGATAGCTAATCCTGACAGTGGGGCTCTTCGTGAACACTCTCTTGGCCTCGAACATGATGATCTGGCGCGACTGTCCGCCTTGGGTAATAGTGCTATCGGGTAAGGCCTTGACATCCCAGGTAAGGTTGGGTTTGTCGCTCTCGTCGAGGTCTAGAGTTGTCGTGAACGAGCTCACTGTAGCTGGGGTTTTATTGGTGAAGTACAATATGAGACATGCCATCTGCCCTCTGTACTCGGATCGAATGCCGACTTGAAGCTGTCCATCTTCAAACAACACGCCATCAGCCTTGAGCAGAAGCTTCTGGTAACCCGGCTCCCAGCCAGGGGACAGATGCGCTGCGCTGGCCAAGTTTGGCGTCTTCAATAACTTCTCTGGCATCGGTCCTACATTCATATCAAGCCCAGCAAGGTCATTGGTATGACCGTTCGTACCGTTCGTGGCACCATTCGCAGCGCCATTGACCGGGCCACCAGAGCTAATAGTCCTCTTAAGACCCGGGTTCTTGGCCATATTTAATTCGTTCACGTCGGTATTCGCATCCTTGCCGCCAACTACCCACGTCCGCTTGTCACTTGTCCCGGCATGCTTCTGGTGCAGTCTAGACAGGAGTGCCGATTGTCGTTCGGGGAATGGCGGCATTTCATCGCATACTGTTCGGAGTAGGTCATCCGTAGGAAGACTCGCAAGCGTCAAGTATTCGCAAGCTCGCTGTTGCAATTCCGAGTCCAGGGTGTGGCTGTAGACCTCGAAAACTTGGAGTAGATGAGGTTTAATCTCTGGGAAAAGATTGACAAACTTGATGAACGAAGATAGGATCATGGCACGCGTACTAGAGGAGCAACCGGAGAGTTTGCCCGACAATGCGATAAACTGCTCGATAGGACTGCAGCCTTTCTCTTCCGCAATGAGATGACCAAATTCGCCAAGGACGTATGCACCAATCTTTACCAGAGTCTCGTGGCAATGGTCATGTTTGACATGCTGCAGCGTATTTTGGGCGGCATAGACTTGCAGTTCCTCGTTGTTGGTAACGATCTGTATAACCCGCTGCCAGACCTCGTCACTAAGATGATCTCCCGCAATGGCCACTAGGCGCAGCGACACGTTTATGTACCACTGAATATCAGTAGCATACTTTTCTGTCAGGATCGCAATCTTCAGGGCCATCTCCTCCCGGATCGCAAAGTCGGCATTTTGCAAGTACTGCAGTAGTTCGGCTACGATCGGTCCAGAATTGGTCGAATCGCACATACTATATAGCAGATCGAGACCTTTTCGGCGCACGCTAATGTCACGGTCTTTGAGTGATCCGAGGATCACATCTTGGTGTTGCTTGATCGGGTCCAAGTTCTCGGCACGCGCCGCCAGATGTGTCATAGCCTCCAGTCCTAGATATCGGACATTAGTCTCTCTAGATGTTATGAAGCGGCCTAGCCGTGTAGATATCTGCTTCATCAGAGCATGCTCAGTATCCAAGTGGATGATGAGGTTGATGGCTTCGAACAACACCGCATTCTGGGCGTTATTTTGCTGTACGTTTTTGTTGTTTTCCATTGCTAAGTTCAATATCTTTTGCAAGGACTCCCGGATCATATCGCGAACATGACTATCCTCTATATCGTTTATTAGCCAACGAATATCCGCCCGCAACCCCCTAGGGTTATTACGTACCTGAGGGTGGGAAGTATTGAAGCAATCGTAGTAGTTTAACCTGTATCCAGGGACATGGCACCTTGTAGTATAAATAGTCCCCTGTGTAGTCACCATCAACGACTATCCGTTTTAGTCGCGATGCAGCTTTGACATAGGCGCCCTTATATTGTTCGAGATTATCCTGTGCGACGGCCATTACCAAAGATGTAACCGACAGTGCGACTCCGAGGTCTACGTCGTCCATCAGAGATATTATTCGTTCTGCCCATTGGGGCTGGATGATATCGGGGTATTTGCGGTATAGACGGAGGAGGGTGAGAGCTGCCTTCTTCTTTACGAACGCCTTCGAGGTCCTATACTCTCGGTTAGGTTCATGGCTACGAGGAACCAGACAATCAGCATCAGCACGTACGGTGAAATCAGTAATCTGTGAACCTCGGCGCTCAGGGCCTCGCCCATCTCTCTGCTTCCCACATTGGCGATCGCATGTAGGGCCAGACAGTTAAAGAGCTCGTTGTGGTCTAAAAGGTCCTTCCGTATGCTGTTGACGACCAAATGCAGTAGCTCGTGCTTCTCGTGGAGGAACAGTGTCATGGCAAGGTATCCGATCTGCTTTTCTGAGTACTTGTTGGCCGAAATGAGGTTGACCGCTTCGAGGTGTCCGAAATCGACATTCCAGCCGAGGATATAGATGTACAGTAGCTTTTGAAATAGTCAGAGGCGCCAGTCATCGCAGAGGGTGCTTGTTCACCATACCTTGCACACGTATTTTTTCTTGTGGTAGCCGTTCAAATTGCCATCTGCAGTGAACTCGGTCAGCACTCGTCCGGACGCGACGCATCGCGACGTTGGTTCTCGGTCTTCGCCACATCATGTCGACGTACCCTTGAACTTTTGCCTGTGTGCCCGGGTCAACGAGTTAGCATGACGACTCCATAGATGATGCTATCACCGAGGCTTATTGCCGGGACCGGGACTGACCGAATGTTTGCCAGCTCTTTGTTGATTCTCTTCTCCTCCAGGTCTCTAGCTCGCGCATTCCGCAGGTCGGCGATGAATTGGACGAGTCCGCGCATGTTCGAGTTGCTACTACTCGACCGGCCGAGAAAGCCGGCAGCCGCAGACGAAGCCATCGTGTGGTGGTGTGGATGGTGATAACCCCTATTCTTACACGGCGCACTAGGATCTCGCTTCTTTGCGTGACCACGGCCACTCTTCTCGTCAACGGTAGATGTATAAAGTCTTTTATCTTTTTTGTCTTGTCTTGTCTTGTCTTCTTTTATTCTTTTGGGAGGTAAAGGCGTATTCGAGTCGATATCGAGGATTCCAGGGAGCGCGCTTAGATTGCGGCTCTCATGGCAGGGCAGGTCAGTCCATCAACATGGTTCTCTCGTGACAGGTGGTGCCGGGGATTAGTCGCAAACTGGCCCCGGCCGGAGAAGCTGGTGGATTCGGAGGTTTAGCACGCGACTATGCAGCTGGTGGGATTGATCGGGCGGTCGTGGCACAGCATCAAGAAGGATGCCAGATAAGAGGCGGGAATGCAGGAGAGAAAACCAAGAGGCCGAATTGGAATTGGTAAGTAGGTAAGTAGTACTTAGTAACCTCCAATGTCTCAAAGGCCCCGGGCAGCGAAGGAGGAGCAACAAGTCCGTTCAGGGATTCCTATTTGATTACGGAGAGTCCATAGGTCTAAAGTGGCAGTGGCTACCTATCAAGTAGTACCTAGTAGGTTAGAATGCTAATAAAAGCTCCGTGCGTCCCGATTTTAGACCCGCCTACAGCTGTCCGCCACCCGTCTCCTCTCTTTAGTGTGCATCATAGTCGTACATAGTACTACCTACCTAACCTACTAGCTAATTGTATGTGGCTTGACCCCACGAACATCAAATCACAAGCTTCACACCTACAGCTTCCGGTGCCAACCTATGACACTTCCCACGCCGCCACTACCACCACAACCACATATACATCATATATGATCGACCAGAATGGGAACACCCCCCAATTGATCATCTTGGGAGAATGAATCGTGCTCTCCGGAGAACGACCCCGCTATGGCGACAAGTCCCTAGAACCGGGGTAGTAGTCCCCTCCTCCTCCTCCTCCTTCTCCTCCTTTTCTTCCTCCTCCCTTTCTTCCCCTTGGTCGCCGGGCCAAAGTCGAACCTACGCTTTCCAAGCCGCCTCACCACCCACCCACCAGGTCTTCAACCGACACACGAAATGGTTGCAGAGAGAACGTGCCGCCGCCGACGTCGAGGGCAGTCGTGTGGTCGACTATCTGAAAGATGAGGTTGCCATGCGCCTGTGCGAGAGACTGTGGGTAAGAAAGAAGCTAATTTTTCTTTTTCTTTTCCCTTCTCTACCAAGTGTAGTAGTCCGACATGATGGTCTCGTAGAAGAAGAAAAGGAAGAAAGAAAAGGCAACCAAAACAACGAATTGGTGTCTACGCATAACACAGCATAGCACAATGTTCAGTCCAAAAGCTAATCCAGCCTTTTTTTCCCCCTTTCCACAAATAGGACATCAAGCGCGACTTCCCCTCGGTCCTCGACCTCGGCGCCAACACCTGCAACATCGCCCGGGCCCTCACGCGGCCCAGCCTCGACCCCTCCTCGGACCTCGACTCGCCCCCCTCGGGAGCCAACAGCGGGCCCCCCCTCGCCTCGCGCATCGGGCACCTCACCGCGGCCGACTCCTCCGCCGCGCAGCTCTACCGCGACGCCTCCCTCCCCTTCAACGACCTCCTCCAGCTGACGCGCGAGGTGCTCCCTGACGAGGAGACCACCCTGCCCTACGCCGACGACACCTTCGACCTGGTCCTGAGCTCGCTCAGCCTGCACTGGATCAACGACCTGCCCGGCGTGCTCGCGCAGGTGAACCGCGTGCTGAAGCCCGACTGCGCCTTCATGGGCGCCATGCTCGGCGGAGACACGCTCTACGAGCTGCGCACGTCGCTGCAGCTCGCCGAGCAGGAGCGCCGCGGCGGCGTCTCCCCGCGCCTTTCCCCCCCTGGCCGACGTGCGCGACGTCGGCGGCCTGCTACAGCGCGCCGGCTTCGCCGTCCTCACCGTCGACGTCGACGACATCGTCGTCGACTACCCCGACAGCTTCGCCCTCATGCGCGACCTGCAGGCCATGGGCGAGGGCAACGCCGTCCTCGGCCGCGAGATGGGGCCCCTGCCCCGCGACGTCCTCCTCGCCGCCGACGCTGTCTACCGCGCCCTCCACGGCAACCCCGACGGCTCCCTCCCCGCCACCTTCCGCGTCATCTACATGATCGGCTGGAAGCAGTCCGCCGACCAGCCCCGCCCCCTGCCCCGCGGCAGCGGCGAGCTCGACCTGAAGGATATCCTCGAGAACAAGAAGTAGTAGTACTAGTAGTAGTAAAACCCGTTCAAAAAAAATTTCTTAAAAAGATTTTTTTTTTTTTTTTTTTTTTAATTAGCAACAAGAAAAGAAAGGGAGAAAAAAAAGAGAAATAATTATTATATCGAAGAAGAAGAAAAAGAAGAAATTAATATATCTATTCCAACGGCTCCTGCAGTTTTGGGTGATGTGGATTTTTTTTTTCTCACTGTCCTTTATTGCCTCCCCCCCCCTTTTTTTTTTCTTGTTAATGTACAATTCTCATCAACTGATTTTTCTAGCTACTACCAAGTAACCTAACCTACCTAGACAACTACATTATCTATCGTACGTGATTCCCCGCAACCAGTCTTATACCTAGTATCTGACATGTTGTAATACCTATGTCATGATAGGTAGGTAGGCCAACTAAATCTGAACTTCCAGAACGAAACCGTACCGTCAAGCCGTTCGTTCATCTTGTCTGTCTTGTCTGTTTGTTTTTACAACATTCTCTTCAGACATTATACCTCACATTCTCCCTTTTCTCTCTTTCCCCTTTTTTTTCTGTGATTCTCAGCAGACGCGGTGGTCCCCCAGACCGCAAAAATAGCCACGGCTCATCTCATCCATATCTCAGGAGCTGCTTGCCCCTGCATCACACAGCTCACGGGGTACATCAATACACATGACTTGATATGTACGTGTGCGCATCCATCTCTCATCTCACTCTCCTCACCCCCCTTTGGATTTAACGCCCCTCAAACCAACAAGCCCCTCAGAAACTCCAGTTCGTACTCATCCCCCTCGCCGCCCTTAACCCAGCTCCCACATCCGCTGTCCCCGGAAGAGGCCGTGCTGCTGCTGCTCTCCAGGTGCTCAACCAAGGCCCTCAGCTCGGCGAAACGGCTCCCGCACCAAGGGCGCGGACACGCGTAGCGTCGCGGGGCCTCTTCTTTCCCCCCGCCCCAGTTGTCGTACGACGGCCATGTCGACGAGGAGATGACGATGGGGTCCCAGAGTGGTAAGGCAGGGAAGAAAGGCTCGGTTATCGCGGCCGTGGTGAACGCGTGCCGCGGGTCCATGACGCGAGCGAAGGCGTAGAGCTGCCAGGGCAGGAGATAACACTTGCGGCCCTCGAGGTGCGCAAGCATAGCACTACCGCATGAGAAATGGCGCGAGCAAATGAGACATTTGATTTGCGGCGGGTTTACATTGAGCTTTATAAGAAGTTTAGTGCATGGTTTGTGGGATGAGGATAGGATGATAAGGTCCAGCCTATGAGTTAATAGTAAAAGGGGGGTTGGCGTACCTTTTTTAATTTCGTCTCAATCTCCCTCTCATCGGTGATATTCTCGCCAATATTTTCCTTGTTAGTCTCCTTCTCGCTGCGGTTACTGTTGTCCACGGCCTCAGCTTGTTCATTTAAGTATGTCTCGTCAGAAAAGCCTATCTCTTGTTTTCCATTGTCATTGTGCATATCACGGTCAACAATACTAGTTTCCAGGGCCTCGGGGGTCTTGTGGTCTAGCTGAGAGTCTACACGACAGTCATGTCGTGTTTTGCTATGAAGGAGGAGAGCTTCAGGCTCTGCGAACTCAACCTTACACAATTCGCAGTAATGATGGTTCATGCTCTCTGCTTTGTGGATAGCCAACTTGGCGCTAGAGTAGCAATCTACGTCGCACTTCCCGCAGTAATGGTGCTTTGCTTGCCGGTGAACGCTCAGAGATTCGGCTTCTGTGAATTCATGATTGCATTCTTGGCAGTAGTAATGCGAATTATTGGTGGATTTGTGGAATTTAAGGTCATTTTCTGTGTCGAAAATTTCTTGGCACCGAATACAATGGTGATGTTTAGTCTCGAGGTGTAGATTTAATGTCTCTATCTCGGGAAACTCGACACAGCAAGGGTAGCAGTAGTGGCGGTCTGCCTGACCTCGCTTTTCGCAGTGATGGCGATAATAATGCGTGGTTTCTAGGTGCGTATGGAAAGAAGCCTCGTTGAGGAATTCTACTTTACACTCCTGGCAGTAATAGTGATCTTCAGTTGTTACCATGTGTTTTACCAGCTCCTCATAGCTTCTAAAGGGCCGGTCACAATTTTGACAATAGTGATGCAACCTCTTCAAATGCTCTATTAAAGATTCGACATTAGGGAAGTCCATTGCACACTCTGCACAATAGTAGTGAACCGAGGTTTGGATCTTGTGATCAACTAGAGCGGCAGCCGAAGGAAAGATAATTGAACATAGACTGCAATAGTGATGATGGAAGGGATCCTGCTTGGCATGTCCCACGTGCTCTTCCCGGGACTTGAAGACAATCCGACAGGCATCACAATAGTGATGGTCAGCTAGTTGTTTGGAGAAATGAGAGTTCATTTCCGACTCGGACGGGAAAGTCTGGTTGCATTTGTAACAGTAGTGGTGAGCGTTAGATCTGAGATAATGAAGCTTCAAGCCTTCGTCATCATCGAAATTAGAACAGCACGGAATACAGTAGTAGTGAAGCACCCCTGACGACCAAGATTCGCGAGTGAGGTAGTGCTTTGTTAGTTCCGCAGCACTGTCAAAATCCTTGGAGCATTTCTGGCAGAAATTATGACGAGTACTAGTGAGTAGATGATTTATATACTCCTGGTAAGTGAGGAAGTGTTCGCAACATATCCTGCAGTAGTAATGGCTCTGCCGGTAGTGCTGGCTTAGTTCTGCTGCAGAAGCAAATTCAACGCAACACGCAGGGCAGTAGAAATGAAGCTTGCTCGTTGGTATGTGGTTGTTGAATTTCTCTGACGACGCGAATGTGACTTTGCACTTGGAACAATACCGGTGGACAGTATTCAGGTGGACTTCCAACTGCGATAGCGTAAAGCCCCGGGAACCACACGATTCAAATGTACATGCGTGGTCGGTTGCCTTGAAATACGAATAGTAATTAACCTCTGCCCCGTCTCATTGCCCATATGCTAACTCACCTGCTTTCTTGATTGCGGCCCCCCATGCTTCTTCATGAGATGATCGTCGAAGTTGGCCTTCGTGAATTCCTGTTTGCAGATCACGCAAACATGATGATGGTCATCAACATGTAGGGCTAGTGCTTGAGAGTCATAAAAATAACGATTGCATTTGCTGCAGTAGGGGTGGTTGTGGCGAGGGTTGTCTCTTAAGTGTGCTTGCCTGGCTTGGTCAGTCGCAAAACTCCTTTTACAAGACTCGCATGGAAACGACATGGTGACGTCGGGGTATTTGTTGGACGACGTAAGGAATTTGTACGAGCAGATCCGTATGCTTGCAAGACGAGAAGAACGCAGAGTAGGTAATGACAAGTAGAGGATGAGGGATATCCGGCAAGTGAGTGATATACTCGAAAGGTGACAAGGCCTAGGGCAGGGAATGCGTGGGCTGTGTCGATGTTGAAGAAGAAAAAGGGATATGTTGACAAGATCGAAGAGGAGAGGTGAGTTTTTGGGAAAATGTTTTATTTTGAAATAGGCCAAGAGAGTTGTCACTGGAAGTCTCCTAGGTAACTAACTACAGATGGCAGTTGGCAGGTACGTTTAGAAAGCTGGCATAGCTCCTAACCTACTGTGAATTAAGCTACTACTGAGGAAGGTGCAAAGACAAAAGTTTAGTCAAGGAAGATCCTTACGCATGCGTGCACACATAACTTGATAGGGGATAGGGGATAGGGGATAGGGGGGAGGAACATATGACTCGCAGAGAAAACAATATAAAGTAGCTGGACCACCAAAGAGAAATATCGCTATCGTAGGCATGTACCTACACAAGGCATTGATCATGAACTTCTAATTGTATTTATTTAGGTACCCAGGTAGGTAATCTTCCACAAATCTATCTATCACAACCTCACTCAAGCTTGCCTTTACACCCTACGCGAGTCCGTCATGCACCTCGTTATGCACCCCAAGCCCGCAACGTCGATGACCTTCTCGTGCCAGCTGAGCAGCACGCTCATGGCCGCGCCCGTCGACTCGTTGCCCGCGCCCGGCCGGCCACCACCGATCTGGCTGAACCCTCCCGTGGCCTGCGGCGTCAGACTCCGCGTCGGTGTCCGCGCACCGCCCGCAGCCGCACCGCCCGACATACCCTTATATCTGTCGACTACGTTAGCACGTGTTCCCTCCCCTCCCCTACAGCAGCCAGGGAAAGCGAATTCATGATGTATACGCACAGGTACTTCATCAGCGCGTCCAGAAGCTCACCACCGCCCTGTGACGCGTGGATCCGCTGCAGCATGGGCGTCATCTCGCTAGCCTTGATGGACTGCAGAACCTCGATGACAGTCTGTAGATGTGCGTCCTGTTGCCGTGTAGAACCCGCCGTCCTGTTAGCATACTGAACGTACAACCATAATTAATCATAAGCCTCCCCCCTTTTCGATATTAACCCCCCTTCCCCCTTTAGCCTCCGCCCCCTTTTCTAATGTTACCTGCGGCTACCCTATTCTATCCTATCCACCGACAAAGACCGAATTAGAAAACGCCCCCCGATATTGCGACATACCTTCGCAGCGTCGCTGCCATTGTACACCGCGCTCTCCAGGCAGCCCCTCAGCGCACCCTCCGCGTCGCCTCCACGGAGCAGCTGCCGCACCTGGCCGTTGAGCTGCCGAACCTCAGCCTCGCTGACCTCGGGCAGCGGCGGGTGCAGCGTGGAGATGTCGAAGTTCTGCGACGAGTCGGGGTCCAGGGCGTCGATGTTGATCGTTCGCCAGGCGTCGCTGAGTGTGGCGGAGGAGTGCTGCTGAATGATAGACATGGTGGTGGTAATTGTTTCTTGGGCCGCTAATAGCCAAGAGGGGACGAGGCTACTGCTTGGTGCTTGCCAATTTGAATCGAGGGGAGGGAGGGGGCAACGGAGACGGTGGCAATGAAGAAATACGAGAACGAACTTCGGCCCCCTTCGGATGCCCAGTGTTTTCGATTGTGTGTGTGGTGGTAGGCGGCTAGGTCGAGGCTCACTGTGTTCGCTATGTTGAGTTGAGCTGAGCTTTAGGAGATACAGTCGGTGGTGGTTGGAAGGATAACGTAGTTGTGGGGGCGATTAGACCACTGACGTTGCGGCTGGTGGGTATTGATTCCCAATACATAGACAAGGCAGGTGTGGCTTGGGAGCAGCTGTCCCATCCCGTGGCTTAGCTTTCTTTCCAATTGATACTACCTGCAGCAAACCGACCTACTATACTTCGTACCTAGTAGTGGACCTAAGGTTACCTACCCACTTACACCCAATCGGCACTCCATCACCTCTGCCGCCTCCTTTGACGAAGCCCTCTCCCTCTCTCCCACACACGAGGCTGCGAACTTTGCAATAAATCAAATCCCACGCGTACATGTTTGAGTCTGATTTGTGTCTATTTGTGTCCTGTCTGCAGCAACCCACATGTGCATGATAACCACCTCCCTCTTTGGGGAGAGATAGTCCTAGGTGAGGTGTCGTGGTGTGTAAGTAGGTAGGGTTCAATTATTGTCCTATCTCAGGTTCTATAGTCTTGCTGCTTTGTATGGGGATTCTGGAGACGATGATCAAGTGCAGTGCTTACGAATGCCACACTGACTTCAGTTCTCATCGCTACATCACATGAAAGCTTGGGCTAACTGCACTAAGGCTTAAAGAGAACACGTGGAGGATTGAGCGGTGTCTTCCTGCATACGTTGGGGGTTGTTACAAGAGAGGAGCCTATGAAAAATTGTCATGCAACCGACCAACCACCAGCCTGCTTTTTTGGTTATTTTTTTTTACGATATGCTATAAGTATATGGCCACTGAAATCCTGCCGTGACGGATCGTCATACCTACACTACAACCAGGGCAAAGGCAGGAAACAGAGGCTGGGCCGTACCCAATGGCCAATAATGGCACTCCCGGGCAATATGCCGGCCTATTGTTGTACGTAGGTCGGCGTTTCTGAGGAATTCTTGGACACAAATTCCCATGCATAACTCGGCAATGTGTCGTTCAGTCTAGATGTGATCGTCGTAGGTGATCGCTACCAAAAATGCCACGTGGGATCAGACTATGAGTGAAAACCCCCCGAAGGAGGAATACTGAAACCCGCTCGACGGGTCTCGGGATACTACTGTGAACATGTGTGTGCGTGTGTGTGTGTGTGTGTATATGTGTGTATGTACACTACACTACATGCATGGGTGTTGGGAGAGCTGTTGGCTTGTACACTGCACACAATGGCCCCAAGACCATCTCGACTGAGCGGCCTGCGTAAATCCACGGTGCCTCTCTGGAAAACAACGGTGTCTGTGCGCGACTAAGCTTAATATCGCTAGTTAGTCCAGATACGCCACACTAGGTACAAGTGCCACTTAAATCAATGTACTAACCTTGTTTTTAAATAGTTTAGTTAATTAAACACAAATATTATTAATTGTAATTAAACTGCAATCGACTTTATTTAACTTAATTTAATTTAATTTAATTTAATTTAATTTATTTAATTTATTTAATTTAGCGAAAAATGCAATAAAAATCTAAAATTTTAAATTGCGCGCGCTTTTTATTAAAATAACTGCTTTAGCCGCTGGAATAGTTATTTTAACATTTAAACCCTCTTTTTCTCCCCTTTTTTAATAAAGGGGTCCTTAATAAGGAAAAGGGCCTATTTTAACCTTTTTATAACCCTTTTAGCTTTTAAGGACCTATATATAGCCTTAAGGCATTTTATGGCTTTAAAATCTATTTTAAGGCCATTTAAGCTGTAAAAAATAGCTTTAAACCATTTTTTAATTATAAATAACCTTTTAACTTTAATATACTTTTTAAAAACCCTTTTAATTTTAATAAATTATAAAAAGTTTTTAAAATTTTTAAAAGGGTTTTATATGCTTTAAGGAGGCTATAAATAATAAATTTAACCTGTTTATAGTAAATTTACTTTGCGCTATAATTAAAAGCTTTTTAAAAGCTATATAGCGTTATTATAAAGAAGGTTTATTATGTAAAAAGTTTTATTTAATGCTTTTATTTTTTTTTTGCCGCTATTAAAGCTGTATTAAAAGTATTACGACTTTTTTATCTTTTATTATAGTAATTTTTAATAATAGTTATAATTTATTTTAATTTTATTATTAAATAGTTAAACATTAAAGGTTTAGTTTAAAAATTCGGTTTATTTTATTATGTAAAAGTATTTATATTATTATTATTAATATAAATATTTATTATAATAATAATAAAAATATTTAATTTTTATAGCAAATTTATTAATATTAATTAATTTAATATAACTATAATATACTATTATTTTTAAAAAAAATTTTTATTATATAGTAATATAATAAGTTAAATTGGCTTATAAATGCTTTTATATACTTTTTACGCTTTTTTTTACTATTTAAAGTCTTTTTTACTAGCGTATATTAATTAAATAACAGGTTTAATAAAAAGTAATTAATATAGTAAATAAAACGTAAAAGTAATAATGTTTTTAAAATATGCCGTATTTAAAATTCCTGCTATTTAACCATTTTTTAATTATATGTGCGTAATACCTTTTTGTGTGCCGTATACACTGCATTATATAGTTAAAAAAAGTTAGAAAATCGATTTTTTAATAATTTTTTTAAATAAGCGTGTAAACCTTTTAACCTAGCCGTTGCTTTAATATTAAAATTTCTGTGCATTTTCATAGCGTATTTAATAAATTCATATTTTTAAAGCAAATAAATAATTTTAAAATAGTTTATAATAAGGCTTTAATTAAAAAATTCACGCTATAAAGTGTTTTAAGCCTTATTAAAATCCTTTTTTATAGTTAAATAAACAGCTGACTTTTATATAAAAAGAATTTTATTAGCATTGTTTTAAAATTTCTTTTTAAATCTTTTTTTTGTAAGTTTTATGCTATTTAAAATAAAATGTTAATTTAACTGCTATATGCCCTTTTTTAGGTAGTTTTCACGATTTTTAATATTTAGTAGGCTTGCAGCAACACTTTTAATAATAGGATTAATAATGCTTTTATCCCCGTTAAAATTAGTATTGTCGATTTTACTTAATATACGGCTTTTTAACCCACTACCAGCGTTATCGATAAATGTGCTTATTAAAGTTCTTACTTATTTTTTTTATATATAATATATTACATTTTTTAATATGTGTTAAATATATATTTAATGTTTAATATTATTAAAGAATACTTTTTTTACTGTAAATTTAAACGCTTTATTAAAATTATTAATAATTATATACGGTTAAAAAATGGTATTTTTTTTAGCATATTTTTTTAACCTTTTTAACACTTACGAAAAAAATAACTATTTTTTACCGCTAAAAAGGCAATATGCTATAAAAAAGGTCGTATAAAAAAATATAATATTAATTACTTAATATAAAAGTATATTAAAGCAATTAGTTTTATATATGTTGTTTACTAATTAAATTTTAAAGTTTTTTTTTTACATTTTGATATATTAGTTATATAATTAAAAAATCCGTTTAATTTTTTTATTAAAGCTTTTATTTTTACAATATACTTAATATTATATATTCTTTTTTTTTAAAGTATAAAAGAACTATTAAATAACGGTACGGTTTTTAAAGCGTAATTTACGTAGCCGTTTACGTATATTATTTATTATGTCTCTGCTAATGTTAACATTAGAGAAAAAGCGTATAATCTTTTTTACGATGTTAAATGCTGTATTTTTCGGCTTTATTACAGCAGTTTTAATAGCTTAAATAACCTTTAAAGTTAAGTGGTTTTATCGATTATTAAAAATATAACCAGGTTTTAAAAACATTATATATATGTAATGTTTACAGTTTTTAACGTATTTAAACCTTTATTTAGTTTTTTACTTTTTTTTTGCAATGTAATAAATTAAAGCTTTTAATTAAAAGCATTTTTCTCGGACAGTTTTTATTAACTTTTACTTATTAAACCTTTTAAAATTAAATTTTTTTTTTATAACATTTATATGTTTTACGGGTATAATTTTTAAATTTATTTAATTAGTTTTTTAAGCATATAATAATTACAGTAAAGCTAGCAGCTTAATAAGCGCTTTTTAAGTTTTTATTTGCTTAAAAAAAAGTATTTTATATAATGCCTTGCAGATAAAAAAAAAAATTGTTGCTTTTAAGGAAAAAAAAAGCTTTAAATGCTTTAAAATGCGTGGGTTAAAGCTTTAACTTAAAGCTAAAATTATTATTTAATTTAATATTTAATAATTAAACATTAAAGTCGTTATTTAAAAACAATAAAAAGTTATTAACGTGATTTATTTTAATAACGTAAAAAGCTTTAATTTTAGCTAAGATCGGGTTACGTTGCGTTGCATTGCATATAATAACACTGCAAGTAGGCGAGTTGCATTAAGTAAGTTTTTTACTACGCGACGCGATATTTGAAAACAAGGTCGGTATATTGATTTAGGTAGCACTTGTACCTGGTGTAGCGTATCTGGACTGACTAGCGATATTAGGCTTAGTCGCGCACAAACACCGTTGTTTTCCAGAAAGGCACCGTGGATTTACGCAGGCCGCGACTGAGAGGCAGAGATGACGATGACGATGATGGTGCTGTCCGCAGTGGCCTGAGAAGTAACCGACCACACAAGCCCGATAAAAATCTTGATTGGTATGACTTCATCATTAGCCATTTCTGCGATGCGAAGCTGCGTCGTCCGAGATTTGGCCTGATGTCGCCATCCATGCGAAGTCTATGTGCCTAGAACAGACTGTGTATGGGGCCGGCGGCGCACGCACGGAGGATTGTGACTCTATTCATAGTGATAAGACTTGTTTGACGCGTCTGTTTGACTCGGGTTCCGTGTCAGGAAGAAATGACGTCCAAGCGAACGTATCATAAACGGCCAACATGTCGTGTGTTAAGCATATCAAAGCCCTACGCCAAGTGCAACCCAGGAAGGTCGGCCGGCAACTAGTGTAGTGTAGGTAGTAAGTGTACCCAGTGTAGCTAGGTATGTAGGTATGTAGGTAGGTATTGTCCTCGACGATGGAGGAGGACCCCTGAGTAGCCGGGTAATATGCCGAAGGCTAATTGCACTCGTGTGGCAGTAGTGCCGTTGTCAGAGAAACTAATACCATCTTCATCAGAGTCCCAGAGCATAACCAAAGCATAACCAACCTTGATTCCAGCCTCGGAGCGTCTTCCGGGTGTCGCCTACCACTCATGTGCTGACCGAACCCCGACGATATTGCTCTTTTATCACCCTGAGCATGGCTCCCTGTTTACCAATAAGTGATCCTACGCGCTAGGGTGTCCGACAACCTCGAAAGCGGTAAGATTATTGACATGGAAGGGCCTGAATAAAATTTTCTCGTTTCCTATTCAAATTATTACACAGGTAGCCGGAAGATGAGCGCCAAAGCGTCAACCGATGCCAAATATGCAAGGACGGAAATCTTCCCCGGAACTACGAGGCTTGGTCTGCAAGGTCGAGCAGGGGTAGCTGCTCCCTGACGACATGGAACATGACAGGTCTTAAATTCGAAGATGGAAAAAATATGGCGTCGTTCAACAACCAGGGCTCTGGTAATTGTGAGCTGAGCTTGAGTTAGGAACGACGGAAGAGAAAAATTTTTCTTTCATCATGAAGTTGTCTGTATTAGTATCGATGTCAGCGAAAACGATGTTACCTACTCCCATCAGGTGTCAGTTAATCTCAAATTTCAGGGTTCATAACAGTAGATGCGTATGTACATCACTTCATTCGCATGTAATATGGTGTAGGTATGTAATACGACACCGACATATCTACCGACATACCTAGGTTACCTAGATCCCTAGGTGGTGCAGCGTAGAGAATGCATTTTTGTCTTTACGGATCTCGTCTGATTATCAGCCAAGATCCCGAGGCGACTGGTGTGGCAGCCTAACGGTTTTGCCGGTACGTGTGGAGAAGAATTACGAAAACGGAAACATTCTGGAAATTTGATGTTTATGGTATGTACACTAGAAGGTCAGAAGCTATAGGTATCGGATTTTGGGCCGTGTCCTGGGAGTTCTCCACTTACTAATAATGTTTTAAGGGGTCTAGAGGGATGTGCGCCTATGCGAAAGGGGGAAGAAACTTGTTACTGAAGTTCTGATGCATATGCTCTTCATAGGAGAGTCGGCCTAGACGGTCTAGAAGTCGACTTCAGGGGTCCTCACCGTCAAGTATCATGATGGCAAGACCAGGAGGAGGCCCCCATGGCTGGCCGTGCCGTATGGAAACCTGGATAGAAGGATTCCCCCTTCCTTGCGGGTGGAGTCTTGTCGCCTGCGAACCGACCCTCTGGTAACTCATCAGATAAGCCGACAAGGGCGGGAAGCCTATCAGGGCCTTGAAGATCCTGGAGTTCACGGAGTTGTCGTTGCTTTCCATTAGCTGCTGTGGGTTGCGGCACTCTGCCGTGATGGGTCGGTCAGTTCCAGTCATGCAGCCTCGCCATCGCGGTGTAGGCCACAGGACGAACCGTCAACGCAGCCCCCGGAGGATTTCTTTCCGCTCAATGCTTGAGTCGGTGACTGAAGAGGGAATCGTACCCAGAAATGACTCGGCACTGGAGGCGACCACGACGGTCCAGGGTCTGGGAGGCAGTCAATACTATGTGTCCACTTAAGGAGGCGTTGAAGAACCTCGAATGCCACCATGGTCGGCCTCGGCTTGACCGGGGGACCTGACCCGTCAGTATGGGATGGAATGTGTCAACCTCGTCGGACTCAGGTCCGGCCAGGGGAATGGCTCCATGTCATAGGCCAAGTCAATATTTCTTAAACGGTAATGGGTAGTGGGCGTGAAATCGAACGGTGTTCAAACGCGGAATGGGACCCAAGTTGGAAACGATTTAGTTACCCGGCCCTAGGGGAACCAACAGGAAAATTCCGCGGGGTCAAAGTGGAGATAGACATTCTCCTGGATCGTCGAGTCGAGTTTTGCAGCACTGAGTACATGTATAGAGGTATCTTAGGTATGTACGTAGGTAGGTATGTACGATGGGAGTGTGATCTTTCATGATCTAAAGCTATCATAAGCAAAGAATATTTGGAGAGACCGAGCTAAAGGGGCTAAAGGGGCTAAAGTCTTAGAGTCCCAGCGCAGTAAGCAGATCAGTGGCAGTTTGGACGATCACTGTCACATGATAACGAGACGATGCACAACATTGGCTGTTTCCTCTCTAAGACCATGAGGCTTCACGCTATTCGCGAGTTGTCTGGGAGAAAAAAAAAATTTCCGCTACAAGCATGTACACTAAATGGAGCCCAAAGAAAACATTACCAACAGGGTAAGGGGGCATTGAGGCTCTCCCCAAGACAGCCAAGCGACCCGAAATATTGCTACGGCTGGCTTTCAGGGGGCGGGAAGAGAAGGGGGCGAAAAAGGAAAGAAGAAGAAAAAAAGAGGTAAAGTTACCGAATGACTCTCCGAAATGGTTCATCTAAGTTGACCAAGGTGAGGGTTTATTTGCTGAGCTTGAACCACCTGATGTGATGTATCTACCTACAGCATCGTCATCATCTGGTGCCCAAAACGCAATGACAGAGCACGGGGAAAAGGTGTGACTTACATGTACATATTCACATCATGCTCCTTTTCTACTTACATAAAGGCGGGTATGTAATACGTAGTGGTAAATTGATGGACGAGGTTGGGGGCTCAGAGGCTTAAGTTACATAGTAGTGTACCTAGTATACAATTCTACCCAGGTAGGTACATACACTACATACTACCTAACCTTCACTACATACTTTAAATGCTGGCACCGGGGCCCCCCTGCCCGGGCTGGCCTACTAATGCAGGAACAGTCGGAATTGGTGGAGAGCCATGTGTCGCAGTGGACGAATGGTGGGCTACTTAAGTGAGAAGTATCGAGTACATGCGGCCTACCTAGGTCGGCCTCGAGAGCCCCTAAAGACGCATGGTGGTCTCCGATCCGTGGTGTATTTAGGCTGCGCCTTGACGTAAGCCTGTCCCTAAAGCAACAATGGTGTACATGAGATGTATGTAGGTAGGGTATGCCAATGGCGGGCGTATGGACACGGGACACATGGCCAGCGAAGCAAATCAAATCAAAGCGCATGGTCAGTCCCTCGACGGAGAAAAAAAAAACTGCACTCGGGATGGCCTGATGGAAGGCTTAACAGAGAGATATATGAACATGGGAACCTCGAAGGTATCTTCTTGGCATGGAATTGGGCTGACGTTGACATGTTGTTTCAGAGATAAAGGTCGTTGTTACGGCCCCTGTCGCCGTTGGTTTGGTGTGTACGCATACATATACCTAGATACAGGTACCTACCTACACTACACTGCATTAAATACTTATTGTAGGTAGTGTCTGGTATTAGCGCAGTGCAGGTGGTTAGTGTACATAGTAGTAGGTGTGTAGTGTAGTATACCTTACCTAATGCTAGATATGTACATAACAACATGGGTCTACCTTGCACTTTTTTATTTACATAGTACTAATGTACATACGTACCTTACTACTACCCACCTACTTACTATGTACCTATCTACACCAATGTTTCTATGTATGTACGCACGTATGAAGATAGTATATCCATTAAACAAACTTCGAATTGGAATTCGAGCCGCAAGTCTACAGGAACCACCTTGCTAAAAACGCATTGCTAGCTGTGAGAAAAGGTGGAATGTTGTTGTTGTTAATAGAAAACCCTACCTACATACATCAATACCACAATATGTACTATACCCCCTAACGAGGCCTCTCAGAGGTTAGTTTAGGTGTTATATGTAGTGTAGGTAGTTTAGTATGTCTGTATGTACTATGTATGTATGTGTGTAGTGTACATACACTACACTAACGCAGGTAGTTGAAGAGTTTAGTGGCTCTTCTAGACGCTAGTTAGCGGGCTAGCGGATCCCATCTCCACCGACTTATAGGGGCAGAAGGGGGCTAGTGGATACGAGCAAAGCTTCTAGAATTCCCAATAGAAGTCATAATTGATCTCGATATTGTTTAATGCCATGGAAATCCTGCAGCAGCCCAACATGGTCCAAAAAAAAAAAATAGGGACCTCAGCATCAAACTTGACAAGCTTGATCTTTTCAGCATGGGGGGATGACCAGGACAACCAAAACCCCAATGCACGATCCCGAGGATCGATGTGTTATCGAGTTTTCTATGCCGGTAGACCTGAATGCATGTCGCCGCCTGAGAAATACTAACTTCCTAGGGTTGATTACCTAGGATTAACTAGGATTCCATTAAGGCAGCATCATCATCATCGTCATTACCACCTTCAATTCTCTTGGGTAGAGGCTGGGAGGAGTCACGCGTCACGCATCACCCTTCAAAATGGACCTTTTTTATTTTTTATTTTTTCTCTTTTTTCTTTCATTTCGCATCTCGCATGTCCCATTTCCCAATCCAATGCCAGTTGCACACGCGACAGCTTGTTCCCATTTTCGCCTCGTCTTCCCGTTTTAGCAGCCACCTCCTGGGTATCGTAATCACGGCATTTGCTTTCTCCCCCTCCCCCCTCCCTATTCCCATGGCCCGGGTATGCCCCCCTCATGGCTCCCCTACCTGACAGGGTCCTCCTGCAAATCGCCTTTTGGTGAAAACGTAATATTGGCCTTATGACCATGTACCGGTCGCACTGGAAGCGATGACCAGAAGCCGGAGGAGAACAAACGATAATATACGGCCGCGATTGTATCGATCGTGTTTCGGGAAACGAGACCGTTCAGCCATGTTTGTTCCTTTCTGGATCCTTCCTTAGCCTCTGCCACACGTAAACCGCAATTTAGTTGGCTGGCATACGCTCGACTACCTGAGCGAACGCACCACATGTTCCGAAGTTGTTGATGTCCATACCAATCGGACCGGTCCATCAGTGGCCACGCCTCGGCAAGCACATACTTACCTGTCGTATAAAAGCCGTAACGTCACGAACTCGCCTCGCTGTGAAAGCCGAGCCACTAGGTAGTCAGGAGTGAATCCATAGTCTGTTCCCATACCCGTGGCAGTATCATATAGAAAACATGGGAATATTCGTGGATGCTAAGCCTGCGGTGAGTGAGGGTCTGGCCCTCCCGCCCGGGTATCTGATGCATGCTCCGTTGGTGAAATTTCCGAATACTATACCATGCCCGTGTTGCATTGGCTCGGATGGCTTGTTTCAACTACCCAATACTATCTTCGTTTCGTTCTCTCTCTCTATTCTTTCTATGTGTATTGTACGCTATGGGGGGCTAGCCGGCCTATTCAGACGAAGCGAGGTGCCGGGATCACAGCCGTGTTGGGGCTAATATGGCTATGAGACCTTCCCCTTCCAGGTCAGCGACTCTACCGGCCGCCCGTCTACTTTCAGGCCCATCCCGACGCCTTTGAAGCCCAAGAGCTGAAACAGGTCTTAATAGAACAGACCAACGTCGATCTTTCTGAGTCACCGTCCCCAATTTCGATATCCACTGATAGGGGTCCAAGACGTCTAGCTCGTGGGGGTCACGGTCTACCTTCTGAAAGGGACGGCATTGGTTCTACCTAGGTAGCTGTCGAGCCTATTAAGCCATTGGCACCGTACCCTACGTACTCGTTAATGCTGATTCCACCTGCGCTGTTTTCATAGGTTGATATTTTTGATTCGGCGCAGGGTGGACGCACGCCATCGGAATCCCACAGCTGTTCGCAGTGGGATACTAAACGTAGACGAGGCTACGCTGATATCAATATCAACAAAAGGCTACCTACTATAACTCCTCGGGGCGCAGTCTTCTCCCGTTGCAATACTGTAACCGTCTACGGGAGATGAGTCTGTGCAATCAGCTGACGATACCTGCGAGCTATTCTAGGAGAGCCTGACACCACAATCGCTCCATGCCTAGCGTAGACGTAGCACTTAAGCTTCACCATATGACATTCTTTATTACACTATGTTGGTTCATCCTCCCGTCACACAGCTCTGGTGGTGTGTTAGCGGCATCAACCGTCTTCTCCGCAGCTGCCGTGATGGGGGGCGGGAACGCTGTGTGTAGTATCGATGGGCAGTGTCTCGGATCTCGCATATAGAAGTACTTTACTTCGGTATCTTACAAACGAAGAAATTTCTACACCGTCAGGGATCCGAATCCAGACTTCGAGGTACAATGTGACAAGGGACTAAACAAAACAATCCCTAAATGACCCTCTAATAATCCAAGAGGAACAATAAGGCCGAGCTACCTACCTACATATGGGCAAGCTCTCCACTTCACAGCAACGACGTCACAGTTACTACGATATTCTACATCCGTGAGCAATGCTGAGATTTCACCAACTTAGGATCGTGCTTGTATCACGGCACACAGAAGCTCCATGATTCCCATCAGTGCGGGCGTCTTGTTCGCTTTGGAGGTGTGAGGTTGCAGAGGTTTCGCTTGCTGGGTAGTTCGGATGGGAGGGGGGGGACGGCCGGAATCTCATCCATCATCAAGTGACGAACCCATGGAAGTAGTACTGTACATACCACGCAATACATACACAGCTTTCAGCAGCCCTGTTCGTGATTCCTTGTGTAATGACGGCAGACCCAGCCGTGCGGCACCACCGATCTGGACACAAGCCTCAATTACTGTCATTACCGTGAATATTCATAGGAAATGCAAGGGCCTGTCGCGATATGTCGGCTGGTGGTAAGGGGGGAGGGGGAGGAGGGAGGAAGGGGAGAAAACGTGGCCCACCAGATTCTCCTGTGCGCAACCTAAGAATAGAGAGGGTTATCGAATGCTGTGCCCCATTGCACTACACCAACGGAAGGTACCAGAGGAAAAAGTCACGTTCAGGCCTTGGGTTGCTCTCCACGAATGGCACTCCAGATCGCTACGGTAGTCCTCTCGTTGGGCGCCGGCAATGCTGCACCGAGTCACAAAGGCATTGTAATCCAGGATTCCTCTCCGTTTGGTATTCCGAGATCTTGTGGCCAATAGGCGCGGCCCAAGCTGTCTCCTGTCGATCACGGTGCCTTCACAGAGCATTCAAGAATGGCCCGACGTGGATCATGCCGATGGTTGGTAGAGCAAAATAGTGCAGTTCGGACCACTACTCTTCGAGTACGAGAAGACCTGAAGGTAGGTAATAGGGCGGCCGCACGGAGTGCAAGCCACGCCCGCCCCAGCGCGCACACACACACAAATTCCAAGCTGGACGGATATTGGAAGCAATAACAATGTTATGCTATGTTATGCTATGCTAACCTGACGATATCGACATGCCTACCTACACCACCACCACCACCACCACCACCACCACCATCACCACCTACCGGACCTTGCCCGCCAGCCGGGACGATTTCAGATGAGTGGCACAGCCATAGGGATGTCCAGCATGGCAAATCTCTGTGGCATCGAAACAAGCTGTGGCACACTTGAACAAGCCGATTTTTCTATGGCTCGATGTTGTCAGCTCAGGCACGGTGCAGTGGCTCGTGTCGCCCCAATTTCGCCTTTGATTATTTCTTCCGCCTTCCCCTGTCCCGCCGACCCGCAAAATGGGGCACTCAATCTGTCAGAACACGTATCGTGCCTCAGGCTCTTCTGTTCTCTACCAGGGGGGTGGCCTTCTAGAAGCATGAAGTCGAAAAAAGAGGGCCGGGTAGTCTGGTCGACAGGCCCGCGAAACCTGAGAGGTCCTATCGGCCCTGGGCAAGTCGGGTCGAATCATATTATTAGACATGTAACAGCTGGACGTATGAGGGACGGCGGCAAGGCTCGTTTCTCTTGCTTCCCAAACTCATATGTGAACAATCATCATCCTATTACACACATGAGGGTAGGTACCCCAACCAGAGCTCAGGCCTAACGACCCTCGTCAGATCTCATTTGGTACGAACCCGTGGTAGGTCTCTTCCGCCTACGTACCTATGAACAAAGACGAATAGGTACATACGTATCTTTGTTGCCGTCCTATCATGGACAAGCCGCCATGGTCTAGTAACGGATCCCAGGGCACTAACCCAGGACCGTCCTAGCGGCCAGAGAAAAGGAATTCGAGAAAAGTTCGAAAAAGAATAGGAGCCCGTCTAGCGCCAGGGGAATATTACCGGAGTGGATCGCGGTGTTCCCAGACAGGCAGACTACAGTCCTACACTAGCAATACCCTAGATACCTAGCAGTTAGAGGATCTCCCTTGGCTTGATTAATACCCCCTGTTCGGGAAAAAGGCGATGGCAGCATAGTGTGATGTAGTGTAGTGTACATACATGGTCAAAAAGGAAAAAGGAAAAAGGAAAAAGAAAAAAGAAGTAAAAGTAATTACATAGGCGGGCGAAGGTCGGCAGTGGTACCCCTACCTAACCTGGACAGAGACGTTTTGGGACGATGGAAGCCATCGTGAATACCCAGTTCCGGCACACCTTGGACACGACACCGCACACCACCAGCTCGTTGCGTGCACAGGTCAGCAAGCTGAACCACTTTTTTTTTCCAACTGCACAGCGCATGCTCTGCTACCTGATAGTAACACTATCAATGCAACAAGGTGCTTCCGGCGTGCTCACCGGCTCCATTCCTCGAACGATCCTGTCTCCATGACGATGGATTCAACCAGGCAAGCATCTGTTTGGGCGATTGCTCAGGAAGTGTTGTCAGTCAGTCCACTTTATTGGGGGAAGCCTATCTGCGTTTACTCAGTTGCGGTAGTCAAGGTGACCGGATGATGCATCACATCATGGGGGTTATACCGGGTTGGGTATGAGGATGTTTCGAGGCTATGCCCAAGGAGGTAGTAGTTGATGGGGCCTGGAAAGGGAGAGGTTAAAAGCAAGCAGGAGGCATAGAACAAGCAGCGACTTACATGTACACACACGTACACACATGCAGACACACATATTGACAGCACATACTTGCTTCCTACTTACATGTACATTTGCTTTACATTTTATACCTGACATTAGAAGAAGTCTTTTTTTGTATGTGTGTGTGTGTGTGTGTGTAATACAACTACGGCACCTCTATCGATTTTATTTATTTATTTTTAATTGTCTCTCCCTCTGTCTATCTATCTATCTATCTATCTGCCTGTCTCTTTTCTTACACACACACACACACACACACATATATATGGACTCACTCACTCACTCGCTCACTCACACATCTTCATTATTAGTTTCAGGAACCGAGTAAAGAAACATAAACATAATAATAATAAATAAAACATAAGAGACATAAATTTTTTTATAAGAAGTATTAAAAAAAACGGTACACCCGAAGACCCTTTTCCTTTTCTCACGTCCACACCTCCCACCGTTGGTAGTCCACTAGGGGACCGGGAGGTGGATACGGGTTGGTAACCCCCCGTCCCTTGAAGTCGTCATGTCGCGTAGCTGGTAACTGGACAAGGGTGGGGGGAGAAACACAAGAAAAGAAGGAAGAGAGAAACTCTGAACCTCTCTAAAAGAGAATAAGAGAGACAAGCATGTACTGAGGTACCTGCAAAGGAAAAGGGTTAAAAAAAAAAGACCGTACGTAGTAGTTTATGTCCCTTGCACACCGCACGAGGCGTTGTTCAACCATTAATCCGTGTTGCGCCAGTGAGAAAGAAAAAAAAAAGGTGTGATTCATAATAATTTTTATTTTATTTTATTCCAGTAACCTTGTGTCCTTGGCAATTTTTCATTGACATGCACACACGGTTTGAGAGAGAGAGAGAAAAAGAGCAAGCTGGTAAATGAGCCACTTTTTCGGGTCCTTCCCCTTGGAACCTTCCCTCATCCTTGTCCCCCTAAAAGTAAGGTACCTCCCTGGTCTACGACGTACATACCCAGGTATCTAAGTACCGAAGTACCTAAAGTACCCTGAACCTCCCGTACATGGGCTTACTCTGCCCGTAACCCACATGCGCTACCTGTCGACCTTCACACAACGCTTTGAGTAGTGTACACACACACACATCTGCTACGGCATGTACCTACTGTACCTAACCTTAGGTAGGTATGTACTGTAGGTACCCAAGGTAAGGCCACACCCCTGGGCCAGCACCGTAGGTCTTCCCAGTAACCAGGAACCGCTAGTACGTATAAGTTTGAATGAAAGCCCGTCCATGTCCTTAATTTTTTTTCAGGAGATTTCCTAACCATCTTAGATTCCTTCGTGTACATTAATAGCAGAGTCGCTCCTCTTCACAGGGCCTGACGCATTCTCTCTCTCACCCTCTGCCTTCCACTCCCTCGCAGCGATTCTCTGTCTTGCTTCTTTATAAGTCGTTCCATATCGCGGTCTTGCAACCTCCGTCTGACGACGAACACACACCTTTGAGGCCTTGCATTGGAGAACACCACCGATACCAACTGCGCCTGTAACAACTACTACCTACGTCTGTACAACTGTTCCAGAGCTGTCCTGCTTTAGCGATCGATCCACCTGCAACCGTCCAGCATATAGAGACCTGCAGCGTACCTGAATATTTCCAAATATACAACAAAGCCAGAATAATTCAACAATACCACCACCACAGTCCATAATACGCCAGCCTCCCGAGACCTGCGTGACCTATCTACAGCCTGACAAAGGACCGGCCTTCCATCTGCCTTCTCTGCCTGTCTCTGTTCACTGCATACGCATCCGGGTTGCAACCTACCAGGGACCTTACGCCTCCATCCCGACATCCAGCACCCTCTTCAGCCTTCGCTCCAGCTGCGCCAGAAATATCTTGACCGGTTACATTGCCATTGCGACCTGCCGATATATAAATACCGTCATCCCATTGATGCTCTGGTGCTGACCTCAGATATTAATTGCGACCCATTCTCCACGCGACTCTCATTAGCGATATTTGGACTTGGACCTGTTCCCCTTTTCCCCAGCAGTGCCGAGATCTTGTCTTCTATTGGCAACAATCCCAGCACCTCCTGCATCATTGCCCCAAATAAGTCGCCAATCCGATTCTCCATACGAGATCTAAATATCTCTTTCGGGCTTTACCAGTCGCCGTGAGAAAAAAATCACAAGGTGAGTCAGACGCGCATCATATAACCCATGTTCTTTTGGTCTCTAGTTGCTATTTTATCTTGCTGTAATGCCATCTGCATCTCGGTCCAAAGACCCTTTTTGCAGGCCCTGGCGGCCAGGATGGCTTACACCAACGCCCCCCAATGGCGGTTTATTTTCCCTATATAATTGAGCCTTCGGTGTTTTCGGACCGGTCGCTAACATTCGCTTTCTTAGCTATCTATTCTACCGCGAACTTCGCAACCTTCGCTATGATTAACTCAGAGTTCCAAATGCTCAACATGGGTCGTGGTGCATACGACACGACTGGTGTCCCCAAGCCTCCTCCTCGCCCCAAGCCTCGATAAGCTCTGCAACGCTTTCTGGCGATAGTCAAAGTCCACTTACTTACAGTGGCATCACTGCGTCCCACGGCTCCTAATACTTCATATCCTGGGCCCGGGCACAAGTCTGATATTCGAGATTGTTACCTTTCAGCGATGGCGATTCCTGCACCTTCAGCGGCTTTTCGAATTATTGCATACGATTTTTAATCCCTGCATTCGACCTGTACACCATCCCACACACCTTGAACTTCAGTCACGGTTGATCTTTTGCATTCATTCATACCTCTTTTAATACATCTTTTCGAACCTCATCAATACGATACAATACACAATTGGCTCACTGCCCCTTGCTTACCAGCAGCAAGAACAAAAAACATCAGGATTGGGTTCGACACGCGGCATCTTGGGAATTTGAACGGAGTTAAAACATCTAGACTGGGCTGGCGTTTCTGGGATTGAACTTTATTTCGGTTCTCATTTTCAGTTGCCGCGGCTCACTTATTTTCGCCTTCTCATCCGACGCATTTGACTCGACGAATTCATGAGCCGCAAAGCCTGCACTGGGACAAGATCTTGTCCCACTGGCGTTTGCGACGGGGTTTGAGACCATCGACTAATGAAGCTGCATCATCTCGAATGAGCTTGGGTCTCATCCCCTCCACTCGCGGGTGGACTGCCGCCTAGGAGCGACGGGTTTATTCACATTTAACGCATTTTAATACGCCGATTCGGAGTCTTATGGCCAAAAGCAACAAAAAGGTTGGGTTTCGGAACGTCTCAGAAGAGGACTAGGGGTTGGGATATTAAAAAAATATTTTGGGTTTCGGAACGGAAAAGATCTTTTGGCCTGCATATAGACTTCGGATTTCCTATCATTTTTGTTTATTTCCTTTGTCTGCGCTACCTGTGATCCCCTCGCGGGGGCAAGCCATCGCAGGATTGGTGTCAAGACTGTACACAGCAGAATGGGGTCCTCTCCCATCTCTGGCTTTAGTGTATCGCCTACCTATGTCGCGGCATCACTGGGATGGTTTGCGCGAGCACACA
Organism: Biscogniauxia mediterranea; assembly: GCA_018398605.1. Classification (NCBI taxonomy): domain Eukaryota; kingdom Fungi; phylum Ascomycota; class Sordariomycetes; order Xylariales; family Xylariaceae; genus Biscogniauxia; species Biscogniauxia mediterranea. The sequence continues at coordinate 1,269,569 of JAGXTR010000011.1, read as the reverse complement.
TTTGATTTTTTGAGGGTTCCGCCATGTCAGTTGGGCGCTCTGGTCCGGAACCAGTTTGTAGAAGATACCCCCCAGTTTTAGACTGTACAGTACAGCAAGAAAAAAAGGCATGATAGCTTCACAGCGCCAGGCACGATTTAGTTTATTTACCAATATTTAAAGGAGCAAACTCCCATTTTTCCCCAATAGCTTTTTTTGCATTCCGACCCGTGTCCAAATCAGACGTGACCTTTCCATACGCGCGCGACCTTGCTCTGCCTTTTTTGCAATGGGGGGGAACGTGGCTAATTCCATATTGAAAAAGTAGAGACGATGTTTCAGTTCTCCCCGATCCGAATGCGATGGAGGAATAGCGGGCCCAAATTCAAGCCATCCCGAGACGGATGGGCCGAGAGAAAAGGAAATATTAGGTTAGAATCATCACTTGTGATTTTTAGTCTGCGCGTTCTAGACAAAAAAAAAAGATCGATCGCACCAAAATACTATGTCTTTTAATCGTTCCTGACATGTCGTCTTTGCGTTTGCTTTTTTTTTCTTTTCTTCTTGGGTTTCCTCTTCTTTTTTTTCTTTTTCTTCTTTCGGTCCTGATATTAGACGAGAGACTAGCCTTGAGCCTCAAAATATTGCTACCACTAGTTTACCGGGGGGGTAGGGTAGGGGGGTGGGAGGGAAGGAAGGAAGGAAGGAGAGAAGAACGGTTTGTTCTGGGTCTCCGCCCCCATGTATGTATGTACCCTATTTATTTCCCCTATGCAGGCAGGCAAACGGGAATTTATTGATATTTATTATTGTGTTTCTGGGGTTGACTTCTTTTTTTTTTCTTCTCGGGATGTGGCAAGGTTTCGTGTGTGTAAGGTACCATGTTTATGTATGTATGTATGTAGGTACGCATGTAAGTCAGGGTTAGTAGGGAGGAGGAGAAGGAGGAGGAGGAGGGGCGGGTTCCAGGGGAAAGGTCAGAGAAAACCGGGAAAAGAGTTCGGACGAGAGACAAGGCAAGAGACGGAGTTACAGTAGGCTAACCTAGCTAAGTAGCCTAGGTGTTGGTGGTGGTTAGGTTCGTATACTCGGGTCCCCCTTCCCATACCCCCCATTCGCATCATGCATCATGTTCATGTACTTGCCCAGTATATGTAGCTGGGGCACGTATTGTCTGTATGTACCTACCTATGTATGATTATTATGTTTGGGGGAAGGCTTTTCCTTTAATGGTACGGGACGTTCAGATTGTACATACATATCCTAAACCAGGCAATCCCCCTACCCTCCCCAATCCTCCCCCTCCTTTTCCCACTAGTTTTAAGCTACATGCTACTACTACTGTACATCCATACGCACATACCTTAGTGTGAGATCTCGGCTTCTACACTAGGCACGGGGAGGTCTTGGAATATGGGCGTTAGGTATGTATATATGTAAGGTACATCGCATTACATATGCACGATCGATCCGAGCGAAACGATCGAACAAGACATCCCCCCCCCTCCATCTATCAGCCCATCCAACAAACCCTGGTTCCCCGTTGTTCTCCTTCTCGTTTCCCCCTTTCTAAACAAGGAACCCCCATTCTCTCTTCTCTCTCTTCGCAGCTAGCCGCCACCCACATGTTCCTTTTCGCGTGTGTTTTGGTATGTTTATGTTTAAGTATCTTACCCCAAAGTCCACTCTCTCTCTCTCTCTCTCTCTGTCTTCCCCCTCCGATCATCAATTTCTTCTTTTCTTTTTCCTTTTCACTCGGTTTGTCGATCGCTCACAATTTTTCTTTCCCCTCCCCCTTTTAGTGTCGGGGAAAATTAAGAGGAAAAAGGAAAAATAAACATTACGCTAGTATGAGACACGGCAGGGAAACCAGGGGTATGGAAAGAAAATGGGGAAGGGAGAGAATGAGAAAGACAAACATTGTGCTATGTACCTACCGAGTTATGTATCTAGAAACGTACGTTCAATGGGAGGTAGGTACTCGTTAGCTGCGTACATATGTAGGTAGATGGATGGTGTACCTGGCTTAGAGACATTAATGAAAAAGGCCGAGAGGGAAAAAAGAAATGTGTTCGCCGAGGAGGAAGGAAAAGAAAATGAGATGGTGTATGTGATAGGTACATATATATAGATATATATACCACCTATACTATACCTGTTTAACTACCCGCCTACCTATATATAAATTGAACCAAAAAGGAAAATATGATGTATTCAATGTGACCCCCCCCTTCCCCCCGGGTTAGGTTTTAAGTCGAGATAGTACGAGACACATGTATACCAATATACCTATATATTCCTTTTCTAACCTATCTACTCAGCTAAACTAAGCTAAGCTGAAATAGCCACCTACCTACCTGAAAGTGCACCTATGTATGCATGTATGTACGTGAAGATGGTCACATATCAATAGTAATTCATCATCATCCCTCCCTCCTCTCTCTCTCCTCTCGATCTCACCCCGCCCTTGAACCCCCAGCGCGATCAAATCGCATTCTCTTGCTTTTTTTCCCTGCCTCCCTCCCTCTTCCAGCTACTACTGCATCACATACATGATACATTACATGAGATAAAAGCGGTACATACATACATACATACATATACGTAAGGTACTTACTTACATATATAGCACGTACATTACATATACCTGCTACCTACCGAACCTTAGAACCTATGTGCGTTAACTTTACTGACGTACATGTACATTGCGTACAACACACATCACATCACATCACATGAAAACTAAAGCTCCCCCCCCTTTCCCCTCCTCCCCGATTCCCGAACCGTCGGGTCGAAGATGGGAATGATATATGTATGGGTATTGGTTGGTTGACTTCCACCCTCCCCCCTCTTTCCCCCCACTCTCTTTACATATCCCCATTATTTTCTCTCTCTCTCTCTCTCTCTCCTTTAAATGCCTAACCTTACCTAACCTTTCTCTCTCTCTTTCTCTCCTCGTGTCTACATAATCCCTGTCTTACATACACAGAAAGAAAAAACTATACATTAGGTTTTATGTATAAACACGTAGGGTTAAGTACATAGGTATGGTACTTTTCTCTCTCTTGGTATTGTACATATAAACAACCCCCCACACCCCACCCCACCCTAACTACCTACCTAACCTAATTTCGAAATCCTTCTTCTTCCCCCGCGCTAGAGGCGCGGCTCCCGAAAATAGTGTGATGTAGAGGGCTTGGCCGGGGGGGGAGGGGAGAAAAGGGGACATCATGGCTTTTCTCCTTTTCCCGTCGCTTCTTTTTTGGATTGGCGACTTTTTGAACAGGTTTCCATCCTCCCCGGCTTCTATCCAATTGGTCGTAGATGAGGAGAACGCGGAGGGGGAGGGGCTTTGAATCTGATCCTTTTTTTGGCGGCGGCGGCGGCGGCGGCCAATGCCGAGGGACGACCGCATTTGAAATCTCTGGGTTGGAAAAAAGCGCATGCCCATTGGCGATGACGGCTTGACAAATCAAATACCTTAGGTAGGTACTCGCCCAGGTAGTTCGACTTGGTGCAATGCAATGCGGGCGCTGAGATATTCGTCATTGTGTGATATAGAGAGAGCGGGCGAAGCAAGAAGAGAGACTTCAAGGGTTTGGTGTTTTACTCATCATAGGTCTTTCCGATTCGTCTCGAGTACTTTTCTTTTCTTTTCTTTTCTTCTCTTATTCTCGTGTATCACACTACCTACGGTGACGGGGAGGTGAGAGGGGTTGTTGATTGGCTAGGAGACTATAAAGGGGGGGTCCGGATACCGGGTCGTTCTATAGGTAGACTCGAACTGAACTTGCATGATATTGACGTACTATGATGCCGGTATACATACTAGGATTCAGGTTAGCCAAACCGGCCTCGCCTTCGGTACGCAATGCATATGCAAAATGCAATTATTTTTTTTACGCGGCTTACTGAGCCACAATGGGCTTTTTCGGCTTTGCTTTTTCTTTTCCCACCCACGTCCACGGTATCCGAGAGGACTATAGCATGTAAGATATGTGATTTGACGCTATGAAAAAGGAAACAACCAGTAGGTATAAAGAAACCAGGCTTACGTAGCTGCATAGGCTACTTACATGCACCAATGCCTCCAATTGCGACGGCGGACCGTGCCTTGCCTTACTTTACGTATGTGGTTGGTTGCGCTCTGTTGCGCTTACGTAGTGGCCTAGACTTTCCCACACATACTTGCTTTGCTTTACCTTTTTTATCTTTTCTTTTTCTTCTCCCATCTCCCACTTTCCTCTTCCCCTGCGAAGCTAATGCAAGTTTAAAAAAGAAAAAGTTTAGATTTAAGGGTGAGGTATGGGTTAAAGGGAGGAGCAGGAGGAGGCAAAAAAAAAAAAGGGGGGTAACTTGTCTTGTCTTGCTTTATTTTAGGGTTGCATACTCCGCGTTTAAGGTCTCTCCCAGCGACCGTTCCCTTGGGTCGCCCTACCAACTGCAAGCACTTACTCGGGGTTTCTGATTTGACAGATTCCCGTTTAAGCCCGAATGGGGAAAGGCCTGAGAGAAACGCTTATTAAACAGATTACCTAAATGCGCCTGATCAATTAACCTACCCTACACTATTAGCGCGACTTGCCGTTGGGTGTTCGTTTGTTCACGCGTAGGTACTTGTTTATCTCGTTACCACCTCACAACCCTACCTAATTGATTAATCTAAAGTGTTCATCTCTTCCCTAATCCTCTCACCCTCTCTTTTTCCAGCTACGTCAATGTAGGTAGGTGTGCTGCGGAAATGGCCGGATACGACCAGCCTGTTTTTCTCTGGCGGTTGTCCTTTTCGTGCGTTGCCGACGCAAGTATATACAAGCCTCGTGGAGTTATCGTCCATCCTATGGCGACCACGATACAGAGGATGAGAAAGTCAATTGAGTCGTATACCAGTTCGCATCGTCGGTGGCGCATTGCTGAGTTACCTACTGCCTCACTCCCGATGGCTGAGTTGGCTCGAACACGACGTGCGCCCGTTGCGATCGTGCTTGATATTAAGTACTTGCATGACGGACAGGCAGGCAAGACGACATCGCACGTCTTCACATATGACTTTACATTGCCTACCTACATATACGTGATCCAATTTTGGGTGCAGCGACGCATCGCACTTTTGTTTTAATCGAAAACTGACATTAAGTATCTGCAATACAACCCCGTACCGCTCCCGCTGACTGCGCTATGCAACTGTGCTGCATCGTTCCGAGATTGGAAACCGAAAATGTTCCCTGCAGCAGAGTACATACAGATTACCGTACGGATTAGTACACTACTTCGGCATAAGCTCAGAGGACCTATCACGAGAGAAGTACCTGTGGCAGACTTGCTTGTCCTCTCCGCTGCGCTGGTTCCGGCCACTAATGCTGCTGCTGTACTGCCTTGCAGAAAAGCCACGCCTTGCCATGTGCGCGTGTTCTTGATTTCCAGCTTTTCGGAATACACTTACCTACCTTACACATGCGCATCATGGGGGGTGGTCGAGGACATGGCTTTGCAGCATGTATATTCGTTCTCGTATCAAACAAAGCTCTAGGTACCTATCATCATCATCATCCTCCGGACGGCTCGCCCGCCCAAGAGAAGGAGAAGAGCAGCAGCCATAATCCCGACGAGCGCGAATTCCGCAACAACTCGTGAGTCATGTACTCTTACTCCCCATCAAGAGGGAATTACCATTGGTGGCAGAACAGTCAGCGGTCGCGTGTCTCCTTATCTCTAATTCTCCTTCTCATCCCATTCGCTCAACCGGTACTTACCTAAGATGGCAGTGACCTCCATATGTAACAGCGCCAGAAATAGACGACCTGGTTGACGACACTTTACCCCTTTGGAAGGCCTTGCATAACATACGTGTGGGGAGACATATACCCGGCCAGCCAGGTATATCCCAGGTAGTCACAAGTCACTACTGTCAGGGCCAAGGCTGACACACATTCAAACCGCAATGTTCTTCATTCAAATGTTACCTACCGTCTTACTTACCTGTCAAACCTCTTTAACTACTACACTACACTAGCACCACCCCCCAGAAAAAAAGTTCGCGACGGTCCGACGTCGCGACGCGCCGACCCCCACCCCGTCCCCTTCTCTCATCCAAGCGCCCACACATTTTTCTTTCTCTCATCCCACAACACCCCTGTTTCCGCTTCAGAAGATGATGGGAGCGAGCCAAAGTTTCTCTCGGATGAACTTCCGTCGCTGTTTCAATACCTCGCTACCTCCTTGTAGTAGGTAGGGAGGGACACGTACCCTGGGAGAAAAAGAAAAAGATTACCCGAAACTCCAAACAGAACGGATCGGGATCATTCCAAGCGAAGAGAACGAGGCCGAGCGCAAAAGGGGAAAAAGAGGAAGGCAGGTCGCGTGCCTTGTTTGAAGTGTTCGGAAAGATGCAAAAATAGGTAAGTACCTATCTGATGTAGGGTGTAAACGAGGGAAGACAGAAACAAACTTCCATTGTGTGTTCCTTACATGGCTTCTAGACCAGGCCTCCAGGAATCAAAGCGCATTCGTAATGGCTTACTACAATCGCATTATAGACAGGTATCAGGTGTCATCTTTTTTCATCTTTTCTTTCTTTCTTTATTTTGTGTGTGTATGTACAAACTTCTCACTACATACACATGCTCGCATATACAACAGGCTATATGCAATGGACTTACACTTTTATGTCCATACAGATAAGTACGGACTGCGGTCGATATATTAGAGTTGGTGTACACACCACACTACACAGTTTAGGGTGCTTATATAAATAGATTATGGATAATATCAACAAATGAAACTCTTCCACTCTTCTTGTTTTCTTTTTTCTTTTCTTTTTTAATTCGTTACGTGCATCACTCGCATCCTATCTCATTTCCGCCGGTCTTGTTTGACGTCGCACGAACCTTTTTTTCTTTTTCTTACAATCCTTAGATCAGTTGTCTTTGCTTTTTCTTTCCTGCCCCCTGCAGCGAATGAGCATCCAGGATAGGCATCAGATGAACCGGATTAGGTGACGTTTGTATGCAACTCCCCTAGGACTATAGGCAGTAGGTATATCATCATCATACCTACGAAACTGACCTACCTAACCGGAGTGCAACACCGAAAGAGCCCATAGCACTTACTCTCTGACACGTAGGCAATGTGGGCAGACAGCTCGGATTCTTCCAGTGTTTCTGGAAGAAGCCGAAGAAGAAAAAAACAATACAAATGCCATCTTTCTTTTTTCTTTTACGTCAGGCAGGGGTGGTTCGCGACAGAGACATCCATTTTTCATCTCGATACCCAAATCAACTTTTCTTTCCAACCCAAACGAGCCAGTGAGAAGGAAAGAAAAGCCAGTTGCTCACCAAATTCTTGTTTTCCTCGACAGGAATTCTTGTGTCAGGGGTGATGGATCTTCGTTGGGTAGAATGAGATTTGGCCGAGTTTCTCGGGATGTGCGTACCTATGTGTAAGTGTATGGTATTGTACCTGATGGATATGCGCGCGTGTGTGTGCTTATACTATAATTTACCACGTGTGAGCGAGGGAGTGGCTCATAGCAGAGAGAGGCAGTTTGTTAGGCATGTATTGTTGACACAAATTAGTAGTATGGTAAGTAAGGTACCCCAAGATAGCGAATACTATAAGACCAGAATGGGGGGCTTCAGGGGGATAGGGGGCTTAGGGTTGGGGGTTCCCCAAAGTCACTTCATGTCACTCCCCAGGTACAAAGATGTAGCTACCTATGTATATACCTACGCTAATGTAGTGTACAGTACATAACTCTCGAAAAATGAAATAAATAAAAAATAATGAATTTAATCAATTCCACATTCTTATTAGTTACCTTCATGCGTAACCTAACCACGCCTAACATCGATCTTCCCAACAGCACCTACAACAAATAATTATATCAATCAACGTTATGGATGATACTTGAATTAAGTCCCGAAACTAGTGTAATGTCAGGCACCTTAGTAGGTAGGCAGAACCTAGTATCTCAACAATCACCAAGTTCAGGTTTGACAGCAGCCGAAAGCCTTCTCCCTCCCTGGCCAATTTATTTCAATATGTGGTGAATTAAGATTGCGCCGGCGACGAGCAAGCGAAAACAACGGCTGAGAAAGAAAAGAAGAAGAAAAAAAAGATACTGAATGTCACCCGTCTCATCTTTTTTTGCTGTCTCCCCTCCAATCCCGTGGGATTTCATGCGTACAACCCCTCCACGCCTATAATCCAACGTATAGCTAGTAATCTAACGTGAGGTTCGAGATCCTACATAGCGTACATACATGCATACATCTCGAAACTTAGAAGTTCCATCTGCTAAAATTGGCCTACCTATGTACATACGTGCGATCCACGCGGCCAGTGCATCATGCCGTGCGACCCCATCTTATGTCAAAAGGAGAGAACTGCTCTCGCCTAACTGGCACTTGTTGCGTCTGGTACTTTGGAAAAATGAATAGGGATCATGCTTGCTCCGTTAGCGGGCTACTTTCACGAATTAGTACCTATCTAAACCTACTACCTTATATCCCTTACTCCATGGAAGCATCCCATCCCACCCATCGGGTTTCAGCCTCAACCGCCAGCCTCGATCTAAGCCGGGATAGGGCGTAATATGTAGGTAAAAGTTCGTTTCCCCTGTATCACTCGAGTTGGGGAGGTGGCAAGTATGCCACATACGTAGGTAGATAGGTACCTAACTTTACCTTGTCTGCTTACACAGCTCATATTAGAAAAATAGGGGGAGGCGATGCGAGCTTCAGGAGAGCATGGAGAAAAACACCGACGTACGCGCACATACGTACACGCAAACAGACTCAGAGATAGAAAATATAAGGCCGGTGAACAGAGGGTGTGTGTGTGTGTGTGTGTTTTCCTAATACGAGCTGAAGTCATACTCCAGGGGGAGGGACCGGTAAGCAAGGAGTTTAGGAAAAAGTAAAAAGAAAAAAAGAAAAGAAATCTGACATCTCTCCGGCTCATATGACTGCCGGGACGATCTAAACGCCTCTCCATAGCTAAATGCAGAGAAAGGCCATTCTAGACTAGAAACTTAAAGCCTAGGTAGCTTATCCGTACGTAGGAGGCACTTCAGCCCCTCGTCACTCTCTCGTCTAGTCACGTAGATGGGATTCCGTGTCTATCCGTGTGCGTTTCTTTTCCCCCTGCGTGCATGTGGTGATTACTGCCGTCGAGATTGTATCTACATACGTACGGCGTTGTCTTCTGTGCTCAGCCCTACAGGGCCCGTCTCTCTGTTTTGCCACCAATCTCTACCTACCTACTGCCGTTGTTGCACTGCACAGCGGTAACTTCGGCTCTCGACTTTTTTATCTACCTATCAAAGACAAGTAGGTGGTTAGGTAGGTTGACCGGCCCGTTCCCCATCCCCCCGACACAACTTGCTGGTCTTCTATGCACTACTGCCTCCGACTCACGGTGACTTAGGCGGCGGGGGGGGGCCTTTCCTCCTCTCGCGTTTGCCCCGGCCGTGTGGTCAAGCCATACGTTTCCGACTTTGCCAGGGGTATACTATCACGGAGGGCAGTCTAAAGCTTTTTGAGTTCGAAGTTTTTTTTTCTTTCTTTCTTCCTTTCTCACGCTGGCGATGAGACATTCGCCATAATACGGATTATTACCTAACTTGCCTGTGCTCTCCGCCTCAACGTATACGGCTCCGCGCGGGATAGGTACTAGGTTCTAACCCGTGGGTTATTTGTTGCGTGCGCCTTAAGTCCCGATGCTCACCAACTCGCTCAATGGTGCGGAGCTTAGCGAAGCAGCATGCAAAAGTACAAATTCGCCGGGGGGGATCGTGAAAAGAAGGGAGAAGAAGGGGGGAGTAGCAATGTAGGTACATACAGTACAGCATCTCTACACTAGGCAGACCCCCCCGAGCTACCTCTTCATACATAGGAGACATCGCTATACACTGAAGCCGGTTCTCTTTGTCGTCCTTTCAAGTACCTACATACCCTACGTATATGCTTTCTACACACCCCCGCTGTCTCCTCTTCCTCGCTCCCTTTGCCCTTTGTCTCTTCCTGTCTCCCCCCCCCCCCCCCCCTCCCCCCTGATGAGCCCACACCAACTTTCCCTTTTCGGCCGCTCGACCCTGTGGGAAGCCAATCAGAACGGGGCACCGCTCGGGCCCGGGCCGGACCCGAATCTGGAACCAGACGGGGAAGAGGAGTTGGGTGTCTAGGTGGGTGAGTAAAAATGTGATCTATTTGATTCACTTAATCTCATATCCGACCTTTCAAGTCTCAGATATCAAGTGTAACCTCTCCTTTTTATTTATTTATTCTCTTTTTTATAGATGAGCGAACTCAGACTTAAGACTTAGACTTGGTGGACTTAGACTTATTAGACCCAGATCAGATCTCGGGCCGAGATATTGGGGAAAAGGGGGGTTGGGGGAGTGGGGGGGTTGTTATATGTTCATAGTGGTTGATTTGAAGATGCGGAGGAGAAGGAGGCTTCGATTATTGCGCTATTGACTTACTATGCGACGGTCTATCGGGTGATGTGTAACATTGTATGTAGACAACATTTTCCTACCAATCCATTATTCGTTTTCTCTTTTGGGTTTTTATATATTACCGGTTGGTTCAGCCCTAGCGAGGAGGTTCAGGTTCGGATGAACCTGTCTCTTATACATCACATCATATCATGTCTCACTGCGGTGGGTGGCACACGCTGTCCATTATTAGGTATGTAGGTACATAGGCGTTATCACGCATATACGGGAATTTCTCGATCATGACAGATTGACCGGTCGATAATATGTCTTTCTTTCTTCCTTTCCTTCTCTTCCTATCCACGAACCGATCTATCTACTGACCGAACAACTCTTCGATACCGAGCCCCCCTACCCGGCGCCGCGTACTGCGAGTCCTTGTGCCACCAACCCACCACCGCCATCTCATCTCCTCATCATACTCGTCTACTACTGCATACTGACCTAAGAACTTGGAGCACCTATACATCTACCTAAGCTTACACGTAGCCGCAGCCATCGCGCGCGTAACATGTCACGTCACGTCACGTCACGTCACGTCACGCGAACATGGCATGTCTGAACTGTGTCTCGGAGCGCGACGCCTAAAGCGTGCATACATCTCTTACTCTCTCTCTGGCCTTTGTAAATAGAAAAACCACGCCGGAAGTAATCATGTAGATACATAAGTACCCACTCGAGGCAGACAGACAGGTAGTATATACCTGCACCTAGGTAGTGCCCGTATGTTGCACCATTTTACCTACCCGACATTTAGGGCTGCCGATGTGAGATGAGACACGCGACAGCAACGACAAGAGGACCTCGCTGTAGCTTATATTCCTCCTTCTCCTCACCACCACCACCACCATCATCATCATCATCTTCTTCTTCTTCTTCTTTTAAGGAAACGAGTTTGTGGCATGTCCTGCTGGCGTAGCTCAAACACAGAAGATGAAAAAAAAAAGACAAGTCCTAGAGCAATTTGGTGACGCGGAGATGGAATCTCGTTGGGATATTCGTGTGTATATAGATATAAATCCAACCTCGGTATTGATAAATTCTTAGTACTACTACATATTTATAAACACTGACTCGGTGTCACGAACGTACGGTAAGTATAACACACTCAATATGGGGCAAAGCGAGCGAGCGAGCGGTCTTGTTGTATTACGTTGGGGAGAAGCAATGATACCAGTGTCTAATCATCTAACCTGCCTGAGTACCTACATATTCTGAATACCGATTGCATGAGGGTTGGCTAAGAGGTACTACGTTGTCGATTCTTGATGTAATATCGTACGCTAGGTACCTAGATACCACCGCGTTGGCCTTGGGAAGTAGAGAGAAGGCAAGCAATGGGACATGGGAGCGTGGTTAGGAATAGTTTTCGATATTATTGCCATGTAGCCAAATCTAAGTCCCCTTATGGCAGAGGAGAAAAAAAAATCTACAGCCCCTATCATTAGGGGAACCAGTCTACAGCAATAACATCAGCTCGTGATGATAGCATATAACGCGCTCGATGCTGGAAATGAAAACAAGGCCCATGTATTCGGGAAATTACTTGCATTACGCCTGTAGGTTTGACCTATACCATACGTAGTCTCCCATATCTTTTTTTATTTACCCTCACTTTCCCCCCTCTTTTCAATTTAACCTAGGTATAGAAATATCTACGCCTACTAACCCACAGCAACGCCGGTGCCCTGGTATAGGTCTTCGCCCGAGAGGTCCGGATAGGACTTCGAGGAGCCTGAGCTGCGATTCTGTCGTCTAGCTCCGGCGCGATGGTGTTCCCGGAGAAAATCTGCCGTGGCAAAGTGGAAAATAGCTTAAACAAGGTTCGTTTCCAAATACTAACCAGACCTTTCTATGAAATGCTATTGGCACGTAGTTAGGTACTTCCAGTGCATGTTGTCACTTGCTCGAATCTCCTTACGTGCTTCTGTAAACTCTCGCTCCAGTTGCTGTACTTATACTGTGTCGTGGCTCTCTGGAGGGGCACTGAGGTAGGTATACGCGGAAGGTCGATCGCGGGTGTCATGTCTCGTCACCCGCGCCACCCCTGGAAGTTCAACCGGTGAGCTCAGAGCAGAGGTGGTCAGGACTCTAGCAACATCATATGGCAGCATTTTGACGGTGCCCCCGATATTCGGGCGCGAACCGAGCTGAATGCAGTCCTCCGCCATTCGAACCGGGTGGTCGTACGTGTTGGTGATACCTGATAGCGAGTCTCTGAGGGCGTAGCCGGGGCCTCAAGACGGTGCTTTTCAGCCCCTTTTTGTTAGTAGCCCGGACGGGGTATTCTGCCATCCTCTTTGACTGTCTGCAGCCGGTGCGTAGGTCAGTCGCACTACCGCTTAGGTCGTCCGCTTCCAGGGCTCCACGGCCACCTTGGGCGGTAGATTCTTGCGATACCTCGACAAAAAGGAGAGTATCAAGGACTGTCGTGGATGACCCGACTTGCCAATTGCTTGCCCTTGCCCGCGACGCAGAGGGCTAGGATATCAATTATTCTTTGGACATTTGAGGGTTTGAGACTGGAGTATGGGAGAGACCCTAGTGCACCAGGCCATAGTTGTGAACCACGACGTCGATACCCCTAACCTAGATAGTTCGTAGGACTCTTCTGGAGAAAGTCCTAGTCACGGATCACCAAAGCTAGGTACCTGTGACTGCTGACATGGTGGTACTCCACGAGGGGCTCCATACATCTCATGCTGTATACAACCGTTGTATTTTCTCAATAACTTCAGGCTCGTTCTTGACGAATGACGCTGGCTTGTGGTGTCTGTCTTGTAACAAGTTCCGCAACGAACAAGCGCAGAGGAAGCCAGCGGCACCTATTACCAAGACTGGCACATAGTCTTCACCGTTCTCTAGTTCATCGTCAGGGTCCGAGGAGGTTGTCTCTCGTTCTAGGTATTTCACCAGCGAAAGCCCCGGGCGTCGGTTTCCTGAACGCACTGTCCATGGTTAGGTTTAGCCCCGGCCATCTTTTATTAATATGATGAACGTTACTATGTATGTGCAAGACCGACTGCAAGGCTAGAATGGTAGACGGGATAGACGGCGTCCACTTGTGTGTGAGTAGTAGTTGATTTGCCATATCGTAGGTTTGAGGATTTAAAACGTGGGTGTTTTCATTTAAACAGTTTATAGATATTTCTTATTTTATTCGTTTGAAATAACTACCTACCTATAGTAGGTAAGTACATCCTGGCTACGATGTATTATGTTAGAGGATGCATACAACCTTAGACTAGGGTAATAAAGTTAAACTTGATGGAAGATGAGAAAGAAGGTATGAATCCCCTAATTCTATGTATGTCACTGAATTAGGTTAACCTAGGAGAATACATATGTGGGGTAAAGCATCCAGATGTTACTAGTATAAAGCGATAAGTGACGGCTAGTTATCGATAAGATAGTATCCGATATTATTTTGGAATTTCCAATTGATGCGACCTCGAACATTCTGCTAAAAAGTTCTAATATTCCGTATCTACCTACCTATATAATTCATGGATGTTTCCCCTTTATATAACCAGACATCGCCATGGCAGACCCATTACTCACATCGCTCTGTACCATCTGTCACATCCAAGAACCAAAATACAGATGCCCACGATGTGGTACTAGAACATGCTCCTTAGCTTGCGTCAAGAAGCACAAGAACTGGTCTTCTTGCAATGGCGAACGCGACCCCACCGTTTATGTCCCGCCGCAGAAACTCAAGACCGATGCCGGTATCGATCACGATTACAATTTCCTAGCCAAGATTGAACGGTCTGTCGAGCGCGCTGAAAGGATACTCCGAGAAGACCGTGGCGTGCTCCCCCAGGAAGATTCGCACCCCCCACCCAACAAGAGAGCGCGTCTTCACAAGGGGCGGAGCAGAGGAAGGATCACTCTGGAGACCAATTCGAGGAAATGGGACAGGAATTCATTACATAGGATGCGGGAGCTTGGTATCAACGTCACCTCTGTGCCCCTGGGCATGACTCGATCCAAAGAGAACAAGACAAGCTGGAATAAGCGGACAAGGACGATCAACTGGCAAGTGGAATGGTTTGACTGGACCGCTACCAACCAGTCTCGTGAACGGAGCGCGAACCCTGCTCCTACAAGAATATTGCACAAGCTACTGGATGAGACACCTCTTTTTGTCGGGTTTGCAGAGTCGCAGGAGTACCATCGTCAACAACAACTCGGTGATAAGGAACGTGCACTTGAGAAGAAAACTCTACGGAAGCAACAGGGGCTAGCCAAAAGTGGCCAAGACATGACCTCAACAGCATGGCAAGCTCAGCCATGCCCGATGCAAAATCAGCTGAGCACAGCTTGGTGCGATTGGACTATTGGCGGTGTTCTCCTCCAGAATGGAACTCCAAGGGACAAATATCGGTTTTTCTTTCAGAAGCCGAGGACCCCATCTAGGGAGCCCCATAAACTCATCCCCCTAGAGGCAGAAGATAATTTGGTCACCTTCCTCCCTGGACTCGATGTGGTTGAATTCCCAACTATCCACGTCTTTCCGGCTGGTGTTGATCCTCCTCCGGATAGATATGTCATTGAAAAGCGGCCGGGGGGAAGACAGAGCCAAAAGAAACGAAAGGGTTCGGCTCTAGTTGAATATGATTCCAATGCAAAGGGCTCATCTAACGGAGAAGAAGATGATGGGCTGGCTGAACAGGACTCTGAGAATGAGGGAGCTCCTGCGGATGATGATAATGATGATGATGATGACGCTACAAGCAGCTCGGGGTCAGATTCTAGCGACGCTGAGTCTAAGTCGGATTTGGATATGTCATGATAAGAGAGTGGAGGGCAAACTGTAATTAGTACCCATGATTATACCTAATACCCATAGCGAATATCATGTAAAGTTCATGTTAAATAGAAAACCATGTGGTGAAGCTATTTATCCACCTACTTACCACATCCATGCATGTTTACAGTTTCTTTTCCCATTTATGTTTCCCATGTACATCAAATACCTGTGTCAACGTACTAATCTCATAGTTCGTCTCCTATTTTACAAATATTAGGTCCAATACATCTCAATAGTAGGTGGTGGGTACATACTACCTATGTAGGTATGTACCTACTGTACTTTAGAGGTGGTCTTTCCCAAACTCGTAGCGTAGGTAGTACCTGTAGTTTCTATTCAATTCCACTAACCTTAATGGAGGGCGGTGTAGTCATGCAGAAAATAGGTGCCACAATAAGCGAGTGGCTGGTGCCCCTCAGATCTAATTTTGCCTTTCACTGATTTTCAGCCTCTCCACCACCACAACCTGAACTGCACATCTTTTCCTGCATTCAACCATCAACTCTACAAACAACCATCACAACAATTTCCCCTACCTTTTTTCTTCCCCATACCCTCCCCCTCGAGGACCTCTCTCTACCCATCTTCCTCGGCCTTTTCTGCATTTCATTATTCCGCCCTGCGCATTGAGCGCACAGTCCGCAGACCATGTCTGAATTTCTTGGGTACGTGTTGGCCTTTTTGTGTCAGCCCTCGGCCATGCTCTTTGGCCTTGCTCTGCTAACAAAGCCCGACGTAGCTCGCGCATATCCCTCATCTCCAAGAGTGATATTCGGTAGGGTCCTCCCGCTGTAGTGTGGCTGCCGTGCATACGCATTGACTCGGTTAGGTACTCGGGTGTCCTGCATGAGATCAATTCAACAGAGTCGACGGTTTCTCTCGAGAATGTCAAATCCTTCGGAACCGAAGGCCGAAGAGCCAATCCGGAAGAGGAGATAGCACCTTCTGACCAGATTTACGAGTACATCGTTTTCCGTGGCAGCGATGTGAAGGATTTACGTATCGAGCAGGCCCCCGGTCCTCCCAAAGAGAACCAGCCTCCCAAGGTCCCCGACGACCCGGCTATTGTGGGAGTAAGTCTGCCCTCGCCTCCTCTTCGTCAGACCCTACTATGTCCATATCATATGATGAAAAACTTTCGGATGTAAAACTTTTGTTTTACTGAATTGCGCAAACAACCCCGTGTTGATATTTCCGTTGCCTTCCTTCTGATCTATTTGTTTTGGACTTCCAACTTGTCACACACTGTATCGAACACTTCCACTCCGTACACCTTACTGATCTCCCAATTTCTATATCCAGGCACGGCCGGTCGGTAATGTCCCGCCTGGTCCAGGAAATCCTGGCCCGGTGCCTTCTCCTTTCGGTCAATATCCACCTACTTACTTTCCGCCTCCGCCTGGTCAATGGGGACGTGGCGGTGGTCCAGGCCCCGCACAAGGCTTCAATATGCCTTACCCACCTCCCCCGGGCTGGTTTCCTCCTCAAGGTCAAGGCTTCCCGCCTGGCGGTCCTGGTCCGTGGAACAGTTTTGGATATCCGCCTGGACCCCAAGGACCTCCAGGTGTGCCTGGTGCGCCTGGCCAAGGGATGAGAGGGACGCCCCAACAAGACAACAAACCAGCTCCTATTGGTGCTGGCGTCGACAAACAAAGACCGGTTGGTAATCCCGCGGTAGAGTTGCCCAGGGAGACTAAGTCTTTTGGACAGCCTCCCATTCAGCCCGCTGCTACGAGCGCAGTGCCTACCCCTCCTGTTGAGTCGAAACCGACCGCTGCGGAGGTCAAAGCGACCGCCGAGTCTCTCACAAAGAACTCTGGAAACAGTGCTCCCGAGACGAAAGCTATACCGACCGGTCCCAAGAATAACCGTGTTACACCTGCTCTGCCGATTCAGGCACCGATCCCAGCCTCCTTCACACCCAAATCCGCGCCGCAAGTTACAGCTGCTACTGCATCCGTCAAGTCTGCAACTGATCTTAGCAACGGCCCACCGAGTGCTGCTGCTCTAAGAGATGCTACACAGGCTGCCAAGGCTGCCGTTGCTGTTGCCATGGCGAAGCTAGACAACCCTTCGGCTGCTGCGACCAGTTCAAATGGGCCAGCTGGCACGAATAGCAGCGCAATGGATAATTTGACCAAAAAGGTCAACGAGATGAGAGTTAATGCAACTAGGTCTGGTCCTGGAAGAGGACGTGGCCGGGGAGGCCGGGGGGGAGGAGGCGGTCACGGCAAAGTCGATGTTCCGGACGCTGATTTCGATTTCCAGACATCTAATGCCAAGTTCAACAAGCAGGACCTTGTAAAGGAGGCCGGCCCAGTCGGTGAATCTCCCAATGGGACTCCTGAAGTTCAAGAACCAGAAGAACCTGCTGCGCCTGTCGCGTACAACAAGACGAAATCATTCTTCGACAATATTTCGAGTGAATCTAGAGAACGTGCAGAGAACGGTGGCCAGAAGCCAGGTGGGCGTGAATGGCGTGGTGAGGAACAACGAAAGAACATGGAGACCTTTGGCCAAGGTAGTGTTGATGGTGGGTATCGTGGTGGATATCGTGGGAGAGGACGCGGACGTGGCAACTCGCGTGGTCGTGGCTACAGCGGACAGAACCGCGGCGGCGCATATCGACAAGCATCTCCTCAGTAATTGGTGATATCGAGGTATCTACTTGAAGAACCTGAATCGCTATTTCCTGATTCTGTGCTGCGCGAGTGACTGAACAAGCTCAGTTTGGTTGCTTCCATGCTCGTCACTAACCACCACCGTTGCCGGGATGATTTTCTTCAGCTCCCACATTGTACACGCGTTCTCTTACATGATGCTGGTTCCGGCTTTTTTTCGCCTACTTTCACGTTTTCTACACGTTTCACGACAGCTGGGATATGCAATTCCAGCTACTCATACACGTATCACGTCTCTTACATGCCATCATCTGTACAATGTATTAATAGGTCAGTCGCGTGATTTCGGCTGTTTTCATACCTTTGGAGTCGGTTGTTGAGCGTGCGATTTTTCGTTGCCTCTTAGCCCAATGGAATGCGGCTTTGAGTAGAGGCTTAATACATTGGCGTAGGGGTCGTTCGTCATGGATTTACGAGTCTTCTGGCATTGGTCTGGCGAGCTGAAAAGGCGATGTACCGCAGAGATGAGGGTCAAAAATGCAGAGGCCGGTTTTGCCTCGAGGCGAAGGATAGTTACCATAAGAAGGATTGCAATTGGTACCAGCATTTTTTTACCCCCCAGCTGGTGCAATACGAATAGAGGGACGAGACACGTCTCTTCACGAAACACAAAACAAAAAAAAAACAGATATTTTTAGGCTTGATGTGGATGGTCTCTTGATTCAACCGAGATGGCAGGATGAGTAAGGTACATGCATGTCCTAGCGCTACATCAGTTAATATAGAATCATCAAGTCTACTTCTCTCGCCGATGCTTAACTGTGAAATGCGTGATCTCTCTTGCAACTAATCCTCCTTTTGGGGGGGCAAGTCTAAACTTGTGGATATACATCTCTTGAGAGTATGTTAGCGAATGATTCCGTACGGTAGACAGACAGGCTTTAAAAAAAGGTTACGCAGGAAAAGCTATTAGGGAGAAAAAGAGGGAGGGGGGAATAAAGGGGGAAAAGGGGAAGAAAACAAGAAAAGGCTAGGTAGGTAGGTAGGTTAGAGAAAACTCACGTCCTCCGCACAAGCGGCATCTTCTCCCTGACCCGCGCCCACTCCTCCAGGTCTATGTCGACGACGCCCAGCTGGCCCACGGCACCGTCCTCGGCCTCCCACTCCACCACGTCCTTCTCCTCATCCTCCTCCCCCTCCTTCCCGCCATCTCCTCCTCCTCCTCCTCCTCCTCCGCGCTGTTCCCGCACTCGCACCCGCTCCCGCTCCCGCACCCCCTTCAGCTGCAGCACGACCCTACCCCAGGGGTCCACGACGAGGCTGCGGCCGTAGCTCACGCGCGGCGAAGAAGAAGAAGAAGAAGACGGGTTGTGCCGGCCCACCTGGGCGGCGGCCACGACCCAGCTCTGGGTCTCGACGGCGCGCGCGCGCAGCAGCACCTCCCAGTGGGCGAGGCCGGTGGGCACGGTGAAGGCGCTGGGGTAGAGGAGGACCTGCGCCGGTTTGGGCGGGGGATTGGAGGAAGAGGGAGAGGGGAAGAGGGAGAGGGATTGGGGTCAGAGGGAGAGGGAGAGGGAGAAGTGAGGTGCACCGCGGCCTCGGGAAACCGCAGGTCGAAACATATCAGGCTGCCGAGGCGGCCGACGGGGGGAGTCGAAGGGAGGGGCGAACCGGGACCCCGCCTGCACGCTGGACGACTCGCGGAGGGCGCCGTAGTCGAAGAGGTGCAGCTTGTCGTAGGTGCCGGAGTCGAGGAGGGACCCCTGCGGGGTGATGTATATGGTGCGGTTGTAGAGCTTGGTCGTTGTTGTGGGGGTTGTTTGGGTTGAGGTTGAGGTGGAGGGGGAGGGGGAAGAGGAGATGGGGAGGGTCGGGACGACGGGGTTACTACTACTTGTAGGGGAGGGGGAGACGGGCACGGGCACGTGGATCCCGACGTGCACGGCGATGGAGTGGCGGGCCGCGGCGGACTGGAGACCCGTCACGAAGGGGGAGGTGGACATGGGGCGCGCGAGGGAGAGGGACTCCGCGGCCGAGGTGGCGATGTAGTCCGATGCTTCGGGGAGGAAGAGGACCTGTCCGTTCGTAGGGAAAGGGGGTTATGGTTGGTTAGGTTAGTTGGTCTGGTCTGGTCTGGAAAGGGACAGGAAAGGAAAAAAAACATGAAGCATGACGTGGCGAGCAATGTAATGCAATCCCCTTTCCCTAATACACTTGATGGGCAGGTTCTTAGTTCATCCAGAAACTTTTCTCCTCCCATCTCTCTCCTTGGAGAAAAGGGGGTCCTGGTCCTTCCTATACTCCTAAACCCACTCTCCTTATCTGCTCTAATTCTCCCTGACCTGGTAGTTGATATCCCGCTCCTCCTCGAGAAGCTATTGATCTAACCCCCCAAAACATACCCTTTTTGCTGGAAAGGAAACCAAAGAGGGCGAGGGACAAGGCAAAAAGGCAGGACTAGGGAAAACCCGTTTCGTGTGTTTACATACAAAAATCATGAACCCCCCTTTACATAGCTGCCCCCCCTTTTCCCTCCTCTGGTGCTCCCCTCTTAAGTCAAGATGATACCACAACCTACCCGCCCGCTCCTATTTTCGCTAGGGCGCCCCCCCCCTTTTTTTTTTTCCCAGAGTAGACTTCCACAACCTTCAAGAAAGAAAGACAAACCAAAAAAAAAAGGGGGGGGGGGAAGTGTGTGAGAAGGAGAGGGGCGGAACTATTCCGCAGGTTTTTCTCGACGTACCTTGGCCCCCGCGCTCGCCGCCCGGCCGACGAGCTTGACGCACTGCTCGAGGTTGTGCGCCATCGAGTTGGAGGAGCATATCTGCCCTATCGCCTGGAGATCGGGGAACAATCAAATCACATCACGGTCAGCGATGAGGGGGCTAGACAGGAGGCAAAGAAAAAAAAAGGGGAAAGGGGGGAAAGAGGGGGGTTTACCGCTTTGGCCATTTTTGGGGTCGTCGTTTCTTTTTTTGTTTTTACTCCTTTACACTTGCAGTGTTATGCTATATACGAGGTAAGTAGGTAGGTAGGTGGTAGATATAGCTTTTCTTTCCTGTTACGAGATTGTTCGTGGGGAATAGATGGATGGATGGATGGGGTAAAGTGAACGACTGACTACCTAGGTCCATCAATATGCGGGCGGGTTTTTATCAGCGTCTAGGTAGGTTTACCCAATTAGCTCGGATTGATGGGGGGGATACGAGGTAGGTAGTATATAATATATATTTTATATGATAGGTAGGTAATCCTCAATAAAAGGCAACGTACCTAAGGTTAGCTTTGATTCGATTTTGGTCTCTCAACTTCAGGCCAAGCCAAGAAAGCTAACATGAGATGGATGTTGGTTGATTGACAGTAGGGACGAAAGGGGGGGTGAGAATATATGTATCTGGTTGAGAGATGCACGCTAGGTAGGTAGGTAGGTAGGTGATGAATAATTCAATTAAGAAGAAAACAAAGAAGAAAGGAAAAGAAAAGAAAAGAGAAAAAAATCAACAGAGTGGAAACCAGAAAGATCTCACGCAATCGCACATCACCCATCCGTACCTACCTATGTTACCTATGTACCTACCTAAATATACAAAAGATAGGTAGTAGGTACTTAGATTAGGTTGGTATTAGGATCTAGGTAATATCGGGGGTGGGAGAGGTGAAGCGGGCAATCGGATCGCCAAGGGCCACTCACCTCCGATGTCGATATTTCTACTATGTAAAATACGAAAGCAAGTATATATATGTATCAATCGAGGTCGCCATCGCATCATCGGCTTACATAACCTTACATCCCGTTACCTTAGTACATCCTAAACACACACACACACACACATACATTAGTACACACACATGATGATGACGGTGAAGAATTCCTTTCTCCTCCTCCCCCCCCACCCCCTTTCTCTCTCTCTTTGTATTCCAACTTCTTCTAGTTTCAAAACTTTTTGGTACCTTGCATTGATGTGGGGAATTTGATTTAAACATCTCGGCCTTGATCAACGCAAAGAGTCGTTAAAAAAAGAAGACGGGTAAGACATATCGACATTTGAGACATCCACCAAGTTCAGCAGGTCAAAGTACATAGGTAGGTAGGCAAAGGAAAAAAAAGATATATACCAATATCTCGGTTACGAGGTCGTACTCGATGGAGATCGTGTCTCCTTTTTTTATTATTCTTATTCTCTCCCTCCTCCCTTTTCCTCTTCTGGGTGGGTGGTGAAGATGAATTATAATATAACAAGTGGATGGGCTATTCCTTATAGATAGGATCACATCGAATAAAAAAACTCCTCGTCACAGGCCTGTCAACCAATATGCTGTGGTTGTATCGAGGCTTAATCATTCCCCATGATTGTTGTCATTTTTTTTTCTCTTATTCTCCCTTTTCTCCCACTACTACCGTTCTTCTGTGCGCTTAGTCTAGATATCTATGACATCGAAAAAGAAACACCAAATGCGCGACTGAAAGATGGGCCCCATCACACACCCCCCTCCTTCGCTGCTACATTCCCTCCCACGAGCAATGGAAGACAACTCCGAGAAGGTTGGCTGCCGGTAAAGTGGAAGTAGGTAGATATTACTTGAAACGCTGAACGAGTTTTACCCCTAGAGGTGGAATCAACACAACACACCGTGCCGACCTGATCGAAAAAAACCATCCTGTTTTGTGTGGTTTGCCCGCCTCCTTGTCTTCATGTGTAAAGAAGAAGGGGGTGGGGGTGCGAAAGATCGAAAATGCAGAAAAGCTAACCTTTGCCTTCCTATGCCCCGTCTGATGTCAACGCCCGGCTGATAAATATGGAGAAAATGTACGCAATACAATACGGGGAAATTTGTGTCCGGTATATTCCCCAAATGCAACTTCTGAGTGATGGACTCTGGGTTATAGACCGGTCTCAAGCACCTTTCACCGATAGTCTCGTATGGATGTACGTATGGGTATTATATCGCTCCCTAACCCCGGCCCTCTCCCCCCTACGGCGACTTTTCTGTCGCAACTTTGTCACCAGCATCCGACTTGTCCATCTTGTTATACGCCTCCTGTAAGGTCTTCTGATCGAATCCACGTTCCTCGAGAACTACCACCCAGTCTCGAAGCTGGATATTTTTGCCCTTGGCCGAATCTTCACGGAACTGACCAAGATGCGCAACACTCCCTTTGGTGAGAGGACCGCGGCCAGCTCGACCGCCAGCACTTCCCGCTCCACCGGGAGTGCCCGGGCCTCCGGCTTGCGGCCTGGGCGAGCTGGCTCCACTGCCGGCCGCAGCGGCGCTCATCCACGAGTATTTCTTCCTCTTCCCACCAGCAAACAAACTGAGTGTCGTGTTCACTTGCGTGCTGCTACTGGCTTCAGCGGCCTTCGCAGCGGCCTTCTTGCCCTCCTTCTTCGTGGGGGCCTTTGCTTCGGATGATTCAGGGGCAACAGAACCAGGGGTTCCCGGCGCCACAGATCCCGTCCGCGATCCACCTTCGGCGCTCTCCTTGTCCTTCTCAGCCGCTTTATCAGCCCTCTTTTGCCGTTTTCTTAGCCGCCCCTCTTCGGCATTCTGGACGGTCTTCCCGCCACCAAGCATAGCCTCTACCATGAAATTCACCGGTGGCGACTCGGAGACTGGAGTAGGGAGCCCGTTGCTAAGTTCATCAGCCGACCCTAGAAACTTTGTCAGCAAAAATCATACCAGGTTACTTGGACATCAATGTTCGTACGCTTGAGTGGGTTAGTGCGGGGGCTGACCGCGCTTTCCGCACCTGTCCGCTGGCCTTCATCATGGGTTCCATTCGCTTTCGGTGACGGATAGGCGGCTGCGTCTGTCCACTCTGCTGGAATAATGCCATGAGAAGTCTGCTGGCGCGTTGTGGCAATCCTGTTCGCATCGCTAAGCAGTTCTCTTATGTGCTCTTTCGTTCCTATCGAAAGAAGCGCTATCTGGTCTACCAGAAACGATTCCTTAGGGATGAATGACCCAAGCGTCTGAACCACAGTTCCATCCGGAGCTTTCTGCGTCAAAACCTTCACTTCGGGCTTCGGAAAATCCACAGGATTGGTGAATCTTCCCATGTATTGGCTTTTCCCGTCTGGCTTCAAATCTAGGTTCAAACCTAGGCCAAACTTGCTCGAAATCTCATATAACCGCTTATGTACCATGCCGGGCTCTAATAGATGGTGGGCTATTTCGTGGCTTCTGGTCACAGCTAACCGATGAGCTGACTCGTTCCATGCGCGATCCGCAGCTTCTGCAGCGAGCTCTTCCTGGCTCTTTGCCTCAGTGTGTTGAGGGGGCTGATTGGCAGGGCCGGCACCGTAGAAGCTGTCTCTGCCACCGGGAGGGTAATTGCCAAAACCACCTCTTGACTCCATATTATTCATGATTTCTGCCTCTTCGTCGAGGTCGATACCGGTTCCGACGAGCATGTCATCCATATCGTATGCGACCGCCTTGGAAGGCGCGGATTTGGCAGGCTGTTTTGCCGCATCGTTGGCGGCAGAGAAGGAGGCAGTTGTCGTTGGAGGGCCCATGTTGGAGATGGCTGGAGTCGCTGCAGCACCGACCGGAGCGAGGGTGGCGCTGGAATACGGTGCTTGTGTGGCATTAGGTGTCTGCGGTTGTGGTGAGGGCAAAGTCGGAGTAGGCGCGGCGGACGGCATAGTGAGTGTCATTCCACTCGAGGGTGGGCGCCCGTTGGTTTGTTGAGGAGTGTTGTAAAGAGTTGGGGGAGGCTGCACGGCGGGAGGGATGGCGGGTATCGTGGTTGTGGGAAGAGCAGGCGATGCCAGCCCAGTTATAGGTGTCGCAGCGCCTGGTGTCGTGGCGGTCGGGCTCGCAGCGTATGAGTTGGGGTATGGAGAGGCAGGTTGCGAGGGACCAGGAGATATCTTGGCTCTCTTATTAGGAGGAAGAGCGAAACTGGCAGTAGGGGCGCTGGGAGAGGGCGAGGGTTGAGGCGGGGAGAACTGTCTCTGGGCGAGACTGGGCGGAGGAGGATGCGACATGATGGGCGGGAATGTGTCGGTATGTATGTATGTATGGATCAATGTATATATGTATGGTGGTGGTGGCGGTGGTGCTGCTGCTTGTCAAGGGTTCTGCAACGAATAAAGAGACCGAAGTAGGCTGAAAAGCATATAAAGTGAGCGGCGATGGAGGTGAAGCCTTCTTCAACACGCTGTCTGAACCTTGGCAGGCACAAAGCCTGTCAAACTACAGGCGTCAACACCCATCCGACGGCAGAGGCAGTTTAGGCGAAATGACGTGTCGGTGTTCGCAGGCGTTGCGCAGATTGAAAGTGCGCGTCGACGATGGGCTACGAGATGAGCAGGCAGGCGGTAGTCTGGTCGGAGATCGTATGCGTGTTCAGCTTGGGCGTGGGTGATGGCATCGGGGTGGGAGAAGGCGTCTGGGGAATGGGAATTAGTGAGGAGGGATCTTGAAGAGGTGCACGCAGAAGAGAAAAGCTTCCCCCGATTGGAAATCTTTGGTGTTGTTGCATTGCGCACAGACCCCACTCATTGGACTTGCCATTGCTCAGCTGCCAGTGGGCCCCAAAGTTACGGGCCTGGCCCAAGCGTCTCTTGATCGGAATATTCAATCACCGATGAGCCTCATCATTGTTTGAAAGCCCCGGCCTACCTACTAGTAGTAAGGTCGCACCTACCTACATAAAAAGTGTTTATATAGTTAAAAAAAAAAGGTAGGTACTACCTACATAGGTATCCACTGTTTAATTGCTACTACTACCTAGCTGCAACCCATAGCGCGTCCCATCATCCATCACGTCCAAACTCCCCAAGTCCCATTTCCACTTCAATTCAACCCACCTGGTGTCATGTATGGAAATGCTTTGCTAACACCTACCTACAACCTACCTGCATAATCTAGCTGCATTCCAGCATCGCAGCGCCCTTCTTTTCCTTCCCTTCTTATTATTCTTCCTCTTTCTCCTTCCCCTGCACCTCTTTGCCTCTTGGCCTCTTTTGGTACCCCATGATTCGTCTGCAGTAATCTTCTAGTGACAGCTTTCGTCGACCCTCCAATCCAACATGCTATGTTGAAAGAGGGCATTGGAAACCTGGTTCGACTTTATCTCTACTCACTAACTGCATCTACTTCATTCTTCAATTCAATAGCCCTACACGAATTTCCCATAGCACCTATCTCTCCCCGATGGGATAGAGATAAAAGTCATGGCGTCCAAACGGAAAGCTTCGGCCATGACAACAGCGGCTGCTGTTGAAGAGCCAGTCGATCCCTCTGATGAGTTGATGTTTCTTTGCTTGGGAGGTGGCAATGAAGTCGGAAGATCATGCCATATAATCCAGTACAAGGGAAAGACGGTCATGGTATGCATATACAAGTCCTGTAACTAAATGGCACTTGGCTAACCGCCTTTCTTTCCCCCAGCTCGATGCAGGCCAACACCCCGCCTATGACGGTCTAGCTGCGCTTCCTTTCTTTGACGACTTCGACCTCAGTACTGTCGATGTCCTCCTCATCAGCCAGTAAGTTTTCTGGCCCCTCCCTCCGTGCTATGTTGTGCTGTTGTATATGGTCAAGGGCTCTATATCGGTTGGTGTGCAAGGGCATCCTCAATTACTTCCTACGCCTCTCCCATTGACAAATCTTAACATTTCTTGTGTGCAAATGACTTGTGGATGAACTGGCAGCTGTGCTCCTGTGCTCCCAGGCATGCCCAGCATATCCCTGTTTATGTATCCAGCTATCAAATACAAGAAAAGATTCATTACTCCATCGCCCAACCGGTAGCCCCCCTTGACTGTTGTGACTTTCCTCGCCCATAGCTTCTATATCTCTAGTATACCCAACGAAACCTTTAGTAAGACCCATGCTAACAATCTACAAGTTTCCATGTAGATCATGCCGCATCCCTTCCCTATGTATTGGCCAAGACCAACTTCAGGGGCAGGGTCTTCATGACACATCCTACCAAGGCCATTTATAAATGGCTGATCCAAGATAGTGTTCGCGTGGGCAACACTTCGTCCCATCCGACGTCGCAGCCTGTGTATACTGAGCAGGATCATCTCAATACCTTCCCACAAATCGAAGCAATCGATTATCATACTACCCACACTATTTCATCTATTCGAATCACTCCCTATCCTGCTGGCCATGTTCTCGGCGCTGCCATGTTTCTCATCGAGATCGCTGGACTAAATATATTCTTCACGGGCGACTATTCTCGAGAGCAAGACCGGCATCTAGTCTCCGCTGAAGTTCCCCGGGGCATCAAAATCGATGTTCTTATCACCGAATCCACGTACGGTGTTTCAACCCACGTGCCTCGCTTAGAAAGAGAGCAGGCACTCATGAAGTCGATCACGAATATCCTCAACCGAGGTGGTCGTGTACTCATGCCTGTCTTTGCCCTCGGTCGAGCACAGGAAATTCTACTGATTCTCGACGAGTACTGGGGCAAGCACCCCGAGTTCCAAAAGATACCTATTTATTATGCTAGTAACCTTGCACGAAAGTGTATGGTGGTATATCAGACATATGTCGGGGCTATGAACGATAACATCAAGCGCCTATTTCGAGAGCGGATGGCTGAAGCTGAAGCGTCGGGAGAGGGTGCCGCAAAGGGTGGCCCTTGGGACTTCAAGTATATCCGATCTCTCAAGAACCTCGATCGCTTCGACGACGTCGGCAGCTGTGTTATGCTCGCGAGTCCTGGTATGTTGCAAAATGGCGTTAGTAGAGAGCTCCTAGAGAGATGGGCTCCGAATGAGAAGAATGGTGTCATCATCACCGGTTATAGTGTCGAAGGCACCATGGCAAAACAAATCGTCCAAGAGCCAGACCAGATCCAAGCAGTCATGTCAAGGAACACAAACGCAGTCAGGAGGGCGCCGGGTGCGGATAGTGAGAAAGTCATGATACCGCGGAGATGTAGTGTTGCCGAATACTCGTTCGCCGCCCATGTTGATGGCCAGGAGAACAAAGAGTTTATTGAGGAAGTCGGAGCACCCGTTGTTGTGAGTATATCCTTCGGACCAGGGGGCTATTATCTTCTAACTAACTTCCTCAGATCCTGGTGCATGGAGAGCAACATAATATGATGAGATTGAAGTCAAAGTTACTTTCACTAAATGCTGGTAAAACCGACAAAGTCAAAGTGTTCAGCCCTAGAAATTGCGAGGAATTACGCATCCCGTTCAAGACGGACAAGGTTGCTAAAGTGGTTGGAAAGCTCGCTTCCATCCCTCCCCCAAGACAGCTACCCACGCCGGATGATCAAGACTCGGGCCTTGTAGCTGGGGTTATCGTGCAGAATGATTTCAAGATGTCGCTGATGGACCCGGAAGACCTACGAGAATACGCAGGCCTCACCACGTCTATGATTGCCTGTCGTCAACGGTTCACGCTTAGCGCAGCAGGAATTGATCTCATCAAGTGGGCACTTGAGGGCACATTCGGAAATATCGAGGAGCTTCCCGAGGCCAAGAAGCTAGAACAGGGCAATGATGAGAATAATGAAGATGGAGAGATGCCGGACGCCGATGAAGAGGTTCCACAGCTCGTTGCAGCGTACCTCGTCATGGGATGCGTGACGGTGCGATATCGTAACAACGGCGAGGTCGAGTTGGAATGGGAAGGTAACATGCTTAATGATGGCATTGCCGATGCTGTCATGGCCGTCCTCCTGTCTACCGAGAGCAGCCCAGCTGCAGTGAAGCGTGAGTATCGATGACATATGAATACTTGTTGGATTGGGAACCGTTTTTTACTAATTGATTGACTGTAGAATCCGCAAGCAAACACTCTCATTCTCACGAACTGCCGGATCGCAATCCCCACGCCAACCTAACACCACAGGAGCGACTGGAGCGTCTCTTCCTCTTTCTAGAGGCCCAGTTTGGCGCAGACGCTGTAGCACCCGTCGCAGTTCCCAAGCTGCCTCCACTAACGAAAGACAAGAAGCCTAGCAAGGCCGACGGGGATGAAGATGCCAAGTCAGACGCGTCGATGGAGCTTTCGGACGACGGCGAGGAGGAGGAGAGACTGCTGGAACTACGACAGAAGACGGAGCTCGAGCGCTTGCACAAGCTGGGCATCCCGGTGCCGGGCGTCACGATCAAGGTGGACAAGATGGTGGCCACGGTCTGGCTGGAAGACCTCGAGATCGAATGCAACCAGAAGGCGTTTGCAGACCGCGTCAAGGTTGTCGTAGAGCGGGCGATCGAAGTCACGGCGCCGCTTTGGGGCTGAAATCCAATTTACACACACGCCCACCTACCTACCTTACTTGGTAGGCGCCTAGCATTTTTCACGAATATGCAAGGATCCAACTACGTATCAGGGCCCGGTCGGCAGTGGGCTTATAGAGTGTACTTCGTACCGTATGTATGTATGATGACATGGTTTCGGAACTGCCTATGAGGTCTGTGCTGGATGTATTTAACCTAGGTAAGAGGTGTTGGGGACCCAGGTCTTCATTGCTGGTGGCCGTCTCTGCGGCCACGTGGTGCCCAGAAACAAGCGAACCAGTTGAAGAGAGAGGGAGAGAGAAGGAGAGGAAAACAAGCTTCCTGGCGCCCCTGATCGACCGTGGTAGGACGGGTGGCCTTCTGTTGGACCGGCCTCAGGTCAGGCCAGGCCAGGTTATATCTATATAAATGAAGGCCTTTTTCCCCACGGACTGGCTTAAAACTATGGACTTTCTCTCGTACCCTTCCTTGACTTGCTTTCTATCTGTGCAACTACCAACAACTACCTAACCTACCTAACCTACCTAACCTACCTTGCCTATGAGCGATCTGTTGTATGATATGTAAAGGTGTTGGTTGGGAAGATGCTTCTTTTTCCTCTTTGCTTCCCTTTTATGCCTCCCTACTTTTCTTACATAAGTTGAAGTTGCCTTTTACCACTTGTCTCGTGATCGGACCTATCTATCGTCCTACCTAGCTAATTCAAGCATTTACTCCCCCCTCCTGAATTGCCGGGATTTGGACCGAAGTGTCTAGACTATGGAAATGCCTTGCACGATGTTTCCCCTCTTATCGGAAGATGATGATTTCAGTCAGCCCAACGCCTCCCTAATCTCTTGGTCCCCCCCACCCTTGAATTTGGAGATGGAGGCTGGTGAAGGTTGGAGTTTTAGTTTGGGAAATGTTGAAAACCTAACTATACGACGTTGCTGAAAGAAAGAGAAAAAGGCGCCTTGCGATAGACTGAACCAATCACAATGTCAGCGCAAGTTAATTAGGCATTCTACCTTACATGGCGCAGCAGGTTGCCTAACCTTATTTGTTTGTTCCCCTGATTAAGTAGGTACATACACCCAACCTACCTGGAGGCTAATAATTGCTCCGCCCCTGTATGTAAGAGCGGCGCAGCACATGTTTCAATCCCAATCTCTTACAGCCGCTAAAACTTAGCAGCTTAATACACTCTGTAGTGAAATGTCCATATGCGCAACATAGCCCCTGATGACTTTATTAGTTATTGATCCTAGCTTATGTATCTGAGTCTTTAAACTTCAACAGCAAAGTTCAGGATGCCCTACATTGTAGCCCATTCCATAACAAGGGTCAATAAAGAAAACGAAATTGAAAAAATGCCTTGAAGCACATAGCCCATTTGGCGATATCTCGTGATATAGGATAGGTATTTTATTTTATTTCGCCATAACATACATACATCATCTTACTAACCGACCTAACCTAGACACGTGGGGTGAGCAGCATCAGGTGCCAAATGTTTGTTCTGTATAAGAAGGTATATGATTTCCCGTCGTGGGACTCAGTTTCGGGAACAGACTTTTATGATACCTAGGTACCTACCTACCTACCTACATAAAACAAGCCAACAAGGGAAACATCAACCGGATAGGTCCAGCCAGGTATTACAATCAAAGTCAAATGACTTGGAAGTTGCTCATATTTGAGTTTCACTGCCTTCCCGACCTAAGCCAGAGCCAGATCTAGCAAACAAAGGGAGAAGAACTTAAAGCTTCCCTACCTATTGAACCCAGGGGTACAACTATTGTATTAGCCTACACAACTTCGCCTCTCTCTCATAAAGCTCCCTGTTTCTTCCCTCTACGATGTACAACGCTTCTCTCGCCGAGACCCTACATTCAGTCCATATCAGAACCACCGCGGGGACTATCAACATGGTGAACCCCAATGACAAACCGGGCTCCAAGTCCAAGGGCCCCTCGATCTGGAACCGCCTCGCACGACGGAACTCCAGTCTGGCTGCGCCCGATCAAGACGAAACACCATCGTTGTCGTCGTTGTCGAGTTCCTTCTCCAGGCTATCCTTGACCCGTAGCCGCAAGTCGAAAGCGGACGAGGCCGGGGCCGAGACTGAAACCGGGACTCGGAGTAGCAACAACCCCTTTAGCGATCCGCCCCCTTCGTACAGCGCTACCACGTCTGCTTCCTACAACCAGACCGGCATCGCACACGATGACAAGGAGTCTCGACTCGAGCTATCAGCAGATTCAGGTGCATACCCATCATCCTCATCCTACCGCCCAGGCGCTCACACCGGGATTTCTCTAGCTAACGCCAGCACCGACGATGATCCGTACGCCTTCCTGAGCCACATTGACACCGTCTTCCTAATCGATGACTCAGGGTCCATGGGCGGCGAGCGATGGAGGCAGACGGAGCAGGCCCTCAATGCCGTCCTGCCTATCTGCGTGGACCACGACCAGGACGGCATCGACCTGTACTTCCTGAACCACCTGTCACGCGACCCGGGCGACCCGCGCGCGGGTGCCGCCGGCACGGGCTACCGCAACGTGACGGACGTGTCGCGCGTGCAGCGCATCTTCCGCACCGTGCGGCCGACGGGGGCGACGCCGACGGGCCCGCGGCTGCGCGACATCCTGACGCCGTACACGCGGCACTACGCGGCGCGCGTGCGGGCCACGGGCGACGAGACGTGCGTCAAGCCGCTGAACGTGATCGTCGTCACGGACGGCAGGCCGACGCACGACCCCGAGAGCATCCTGGTCGAGACGGCCAAGCTGCTCGACCGCCTCGGCGCCCCCCTCTACCAGGTCGGCGTGCAGTTCTTCCAGGTCGGCGACGACCCCGGCGCCGCCCGCGCCCTGCAGGAGCTCGACGACGAGCTCGCCACCCAGAACCGCAACCAGGGCATGCGCGACATCGTCGACACGGCCACCTTCGACTTCGACCCCAGCAGCAGGCGGCCCCCCGTCCTCAGCGGCGAGGGCATCCTCAAGGTCGTGCTCGGCTCGGTCGTGAAGCGGCTTGATCGCATGCCTACGCGCCCCTCTTAAACATTTATCTCTTCTCTTCTTATCATAGATTTTCTGTCCTGTGTGTATCTTATGAGTCTTTTTATTCATAAATTATTTTTTTACGTACCGAGTATGTTATTAGACATACGGAATTTTATCCGTTCCCGAATCAGACGAAGGCTGGAGTGAGACGAATAAAAAGGGGCTAGGGGGGGGAGGAGGAAAAGAGAAATCCCCCCGGAAATAGAGAGGGAGGCACAAGCTTCTAGATACCCATACCATTCCAACTCACATTCACATATAGCTAGCTAGACAAGAGGTGCTGGGGGGGCATCTGGAAAGGATTACCACCCCTAGACTTACCAATATTATGTACGAGAAATCTAAAATACCTAGATATCAAAACAATAAAACACAGAAAATAAATAAGGCCATAGGTGTACATCTCACAGGCATTTCTCGTTAAGATCCTAATACTACATAGTCGTGATCTTAGGTATAAAAAGGGGGGCAGCAGTGCGCGCTAAAGGATAATAGGAAAATATGTATCAATCTCATAGGTAGGTAGGTAGGTACCTATATAGTGTAGTACGACTTTTTCTTCTTCTAGCTAGGTACACGAAGAAAGGAAAAGGAAAAAAAGAAAAAAAAACCAAGGCACACTACCGTTAGCCTAAGCTACACCATCACCTTCCTCGCTGCGCCTGGGAGAACCCGAACCCGGGCAGCGGCGGCTCGGGAAGAAGGGAATGTGATCATCTCCGACAGCTGTCGGAGGAGGAGGATGAGGATCAGGTTAAGCTAAGGGAGTTGGCTGCACCCCGACTTCAGAATATATACCTACGTTGTGTGATAATATACTTACTTAGAGCCAGCCCCCTTAGGTGTGTATTGATATGTACATAGTTTCCACGTTGGCTTATACTTATAACTTCACTAACAAACCTAACTAACCTTAGCAATCATGCCCCAAATGATTGCATAAGTGGCTCTGCTACATATGTAGTAGACTAGACTGATACATATCCGATACATATATACATACCGTAACTAGGTACATACATAGAAAAACCATTAGGTTAGTAAACAAACAAACAATATGCGCCGCCGTCGTTAGAACAGACACCACAAGAAGGAGAAAAATGTTACATACCTACGGTTATCAGTCCCGTATTTGATACACGCAGATGCATGAGCCCTAAAATTAGTATGTAGGTACATATCACACAATATCTTTACTAATCTCAACAATTTTTTCACTCATCATATGAAAAATCGCGGTTTAAAATCGTAGCAAAGTGTGGTGGTATTCTCATCTGTAAAGGCGAAAACCTAAGCTGTATCCGATCCCGATCCGATCCGA
Source organism: Biscogniauxia mediterranea (assembly GCA_018398605.1). NCBI lineage: Eukaryota > Fungi > Ascomycota > Sordariomycetes > Xylariales > Xylariaceae > Biscogniauxia > Biscogniauxia mediterranea. Next base: position 1,236,059 of record JAGXTR010000011.1, on the reverse strand, counting down.
ACTGAACTGCCTCGACCTATCTACAGCAGAATAAGGAGGTAGAGCTTTACGGTGCTATGACTGCAGTTCCGTGAAACGAGGTAGGCTATGAAAATGGTTGGTGTTTTCTTTTTTCGGGAGGTAGGTTGATCCAAGGGGAGAAGAGAAAGGGGGTGTGCGGTGTGGGTATCCTATACCATCCATCCATCCGTTCGTCCATCTAGCCTATGTGCCGAATCCTATAAAGAAAATAACCAAGTCATATCATATTATGCCACCTGTTCTGCCCTGAGCCAAGCAAAACCCACACACCATCCATTGACATCCCGATACGCATTAAGCGCCGTGGTTGTCGAGGTTGTAGGATAGAATCGAAGTAGGAACCCGAAAAGGGGGGAACGAAAGCCGTCGCCTTGGGAGAATAATCATGGCGTGTCGAGGACATCATGTTGTGTAGGCCAGATTTGCCTCTCAACGGAAGTGTCCAGTTGCATGAAAGAAAAGAAAAATAAACGCGATCTGCATGAATGAGAAAGAAAGAGGATAATCTTCCACTCCGAGTCCATTTATCACCTTTTCAACCGTCGTCTACACGAAGATTTGTGTGTAGAACGAAGAAGAAGAAAGGGATAGGAATGTAGGAAAGCTCCGAGGTAGAACTTCCGACTGGCCGAGTAGACGTCGAACATCAAAGGAATGTTGCTTGTCGTTAGTGGCGTGAGGATCGGGTGCAAGTGAATACTGGAAATAATGGTCGGACTGGTATCATCTAGTGCTGGAAAAAAAAAAGAAAGAAAAAAGGAAAGAAAAAGGCCGAAATTAGTAGCAGAAATCCTCGTGAAGTCGAGCCTCGAATTGCGAGAGAGAAAAAGGAGCTTAGAAGCTGAGCCCCATCTGCCTGTTCGTAATTTCCTGGGTGACATCGTACGTGGTGTGCTACCATGGCAAAGAGGAACTGATGAATGAAAGAAAACGTGCGTGCAACGATGAGAACTTGCCTCTGCCATTGCTTCTCTCCTCTCTCTTCAGACGGAGAAGCAGATCGAAAAATGCTCGTCAAATCATAAGCTCTCGTAAAAATCATGAAGCTCCCTCCTTATACCACTCGTGTAGTAAGTGTATAGGAAAAGCTGAAACGTATCTCAGGTCCAGTCGAGAATAGCCACCAAGGGCAGAAAAATAAGGGAAAGAAATCAGTGGTATGTCGATCCTCTCATGCAATATAGACCGAACGCCCTAGAAAACCTTCATAGTCTCGTATGCTATTGAGATAGCGTTGAAGTTCTTCTTGCTCGAGCATATAGAAGAAATCAATCGAAAAAACCGACGTGCATAGCGTCGGTGAAAGAGACCTGGTCGTTGATATAGTGGAAAAATAAAGGGTATTTTTTTTTCTGTTTCTTGTTTTCTTCTTCTCCTATCTGTCTCCTGGAGCCTGTTGTTGGCAGAAAGAGAAGACAATGTGACGAAGGTGTCAAAGACAACGGGCTAGCAGAAGCCATCTGTCAATATCACCATTTCGCCGCCTTTGGGGCCAGTGGAAATAAAATTATTTCATAACCAGTACTTCAGCACGGTGAATGCCGAAAGTCTTCAGATACTCGCGGTCACGATCATCGCGCAGCGTAAGCGTGGGCGTGACAACAAGCGAGATGCGACACTGGGAGAACTGCAACAGCTCAGGAGTGCGGGCAACCTGACGACCATTGAGCGCGTCCATAGTGCCAAAGGCATACTTGCTACCTGTGTCTGGGAAGACATAATGTAACGTCATGCCACCAGTCCAGACCTTGGTGCTAATGTCCCACGTCGCTGCTACCATGATCCGCAGCGACTTGAGAGCTTGCTCATGGGTCACATCTTGGGAACGCAGAGGCTCCAGAATGTGTGCCAGCATCGATGCATGTCGGTCGACGACACGGGTGCGAAAGTGCTTCATCTTTTCCGACCCTACCATTGCCCGGATGAGGCGCGCATGCTCTTCAATGACGCGTTGCCGGGCGCGGCTAGTGTTGCGATGATTACCCTCTGTACGAATCACATTTAGAGTTAGTAAAATGGGTGTCTTATAAGGAATATAGGAATATAGATATAGATAATAATAAAAAGAGAGAATAAAAAAAAGGGGGGGAGGGGGGCTATCGCAAGAGGAGGTTAGGAGGAGCCTTACGGGCAATAGTAGAGATCTGCGCTTGCAGAGCGCTGAGATGGCCGTCCATCTCTGGTGAGAAACCCAGGTAGACCTGCGGTGCGACGATCTTCTTGAAGAGGTAATCGATGCACATCCGCTGGATGACGTACGAAGTGTATTGATCATTGCTCATAAGGTATCGCATGTGAGAGGATGCATCATTGGGATTGTCGTAGACAAGACCCGTAAGATAGCTCCAAGTCTGGGGCTCTTGCGCCTGCAGAGCCGAGACATCGACATTGGGAGGTCCTCTCTTGTGACAATTGACGACGTATCCTTTAGTCAGTTCATACAGACGCTCAATGGCATCTTGCACGTCCGAAGCGTCCCATTCATCCTTGTCGCGGGGAATGACACCACCACTGTTGTTGGGGTCACGGGGCATCCAAATCTCCTCACCAGGAGTTCCGTTGCCATCTCCATGGCTTGAGTTCATGAATGGAGTATAACTGAATCGGGGCGGCTCCACCAGAGATCCAGTCTGAAGAACAGAGTTACTGCGAGATCCGTAAAGGGCTGAGGCACCTGACATAGTCGCATCGGCGTGGCGAGAGAACGCACTATCTGTATCGTGGAAATCAGGAAATGGAAGCGAGGATCGCACGTCGTTTGCTCCATAGATGCCGTGAGATCTTCCATCGTGCTTGACCAATGCTCCTGCTCCATTATGCGTAGGCGGGGTTGGGGCAGCCGTAGTTGCGGAAGCATCAGTGCTCGGCTCGCGGGTTTCCCAGGATTGCGCCTCGGCAGGAGACCAAGATGGGGCTTCGGGGTTAGGAATGAAGGATGATGATGCTTTCTTCCCAGTTGTACCATCGTGCCCATTGGCAGAAGACTTAAGGCTCTGCAAAAGAATTGCGGCTTCTCCGTCGTTGAGAGTGTACTTCTCCTTGGGTGTCTCGTCCCCGTTCTTCTCCTTTGTGGAAGATCCCGGAGCAGCGGGTGATGGAGCTGAGTCATCATCGAAAACCGCAGGACCGTCAGACACATCAGCTGCAGTAGCTAGCTCTGAGTTCTTCATACGCAGAGCCTTAAGCTTGTTCTCAAGATCCTATTTTGGGGAGAAGTATTAGCGAACTGGCGGTGCTGGTGTATTTTATGTTAGCTCGGACGACTTACCTGGATCTGCTTGTATCGTGATTCGTCTTGGCCCTTGTATTCCCGAGTGACCTTGGCATGGTGCTCCTGGAAAGCCTTTGCATCCTCCTCAACGGATTTGACCTGGCGCTTGGCTAACTCGAGGTGCTCATTGACCATGTCGAAACGCTGCTTGAGGAGCTCCTCTCGGTCCATGGCAAGCTTGAGCTCCTGCTGGGCCTTGTCACGCTGCTCCCGTGACTGGCTCTCATCGTAGAGGGCTTGCTTGAACTTCTCATGCTCCGCATTGCGAGCCTCGATGGCTCGGTCCCGTTCACGGCGAAGGTCGTGAACGGTCGAGTTGACCAGCTGCGAGATCTCATGCAGCATTTGGGAGTGCTTGTGAGCGACATCGCTGGGGCAGCCCGGCGAGATGTTGATGTACTGGATAGCAGTGGTGATACGTCGATGGATGCTATCGGCCATCTGCAACGAGACCTACACGATTCTGTTAGACCTACCATGTCATATATTATGTGTACATTGCCTAGGTATACATCATGGGCGGAACAACTTACATCTGCGTTAAAGGTGGCAGGGCCAGCATGGGGGCCCCATGCCGAGACACGAGCATCATTGCTAGAGAAGGACTGGCGGTATCGAGTCAGGGCACCATTGTTGGAGTTGTTGGAGGCATTGTTGTTGCTGTTGTTGTTGATGTTGCCCCTGTTGATGTTGTTATGGGCAGGGTTGTGGGAGGGAGTGACCTGAGGCAAGGCGTTGAAGTTGCGAGGGGGGACAGGAATTCCCTCTCGGTAGCGGTACGAGGTTGGTGCAACTGATTGGGGCACGTTCACTGGCTCGGTGAAAGGGTCGTTGAGGTTCCCGAATTTAACCGATGCGCGAACGAGCGCGGTTTCCTCATCAGTAGGAGAATCAGAGCGTGTGGTTTCCTTGGTACCGTTGGTACCATGGGCAGGAGCACCTGACTCGGAAGACGAACGCAGGCGCGCTCCTCCATCAGACTGGGAACTGCTCTCGGAGTTAGGCGGCATCATGAAAGGAGAACCAGAACCACAATGCCCGTAGACGAAAAAAAAAAAGAAAAAAATACTAAAAAAAGAATAAAAAAAGAATAAAAAAAAGAAATAAAACGAATGCCCCTTCAGGTCCGATAATATCTCCCCAGTCCGAGATGGGAAGAAGAGGAAGAGGCAGGCAAGCCTTGGTCTATGGTGTATGCAGGCCTCGATTCCCGAAAAAAAAATATTGTCCTGATGTCAATATGGAGATGCACCTCTTGATAGGAAATGCCGGGAAGAAAAGGGAAAAAAAAAGGTGTGGTGGAGGGGAGAGACCTGGAAATGTGTATGTGTGTATGTATGTGTATCGGTGGGTGGTGGAGGGAAAGAGAAAGACCGAGGAAGAAGATGTGGTAAATAGAAAGTAGAATGGAGTGCAGTGCAGTGCAGTGGTAAAGGCGAAGGAGAGAAAGGGTAGATGAGGTTACTTCCTGCTTGGAATAAAAAATGTTGGCAGGAAATGTTTGGTGTGCAGGACCCAGAGGTCAAAGGTGTGTGTGTAAAGGGTGTTCCTGTAGAGAGAACCAAGGATAAATAATGATAATAATAATAGCAGCAGCAGCAGCAGCATCAGTAATAGTAGTAGATACTAGTGCCGTGCAGAGGGTAAACCTAGGTTGGTGGTAACCATTATTTGTTAGTTTGTATGAACTAGTAGTTGGGAGAAAGGGGATGGATGCGTTACCCGAGGTGATGGTGGAGTTGTCGTTCCCAACTCTCGAATTTGGCACTGGCGTCGAATCTGTGCCAAAAAGGAAGGAAGGTCAAGGGGACCAAAGAAGACCTGGTGCAGAGGTGCAAGAGTTCCTGCTTGTTTGTATTGATGGTCCGGATTCCTGGAGGTTTGACAGGACCTTGGTGGGTGCCAAAGCTGCCACTGGTTGTTGGATATCCTTAAAAGGTCCATGCCAGGACAGGAGGATAGGAGGGCAGGAAGACAGGTTCCCATATCTAGCCAAAGAAAAACAACCTTTGGCAATAGCAGTACTCCCCATTCACTAGCAAAACAAATCTCATCTCGACCTAGTAGAAAGGGCAAACTTCTTCACCACTCCCCTTCAACAACACCATCAACCACACACTCCTTACAAGCATCTGGCAACAAGCCCACCAGATTTTTGACTTAAGCATCATATGAAAAGAAACAGAAAAATAAAATAAATGAAATGCACATACCCGAGGCCAGCTGATCGTCGCAACTCCTTCACAGCATCAATGCCGTTGATTTGGAAGGGACTGACCCTGGGGGTCACGTAACCCCAGTTCCTATACATGGTGCCTGCTATAGAGTAGAAAATAAATATTAGCAATGTGAAGTCTGTCCATGATCACTAGTCCAGCTAGCAGATGCAGATGTAGATGCAGATGCAGATGCATTTTCCTGCCCATCCTTGAGTAGCAGTTATTGAGGGAGGGGGATACATGGTTCAACATGTAGGTTCTTCTGCTGACAGAAGTTCTCTTCCTTCCAAGGTATGTGCTATGTGTAGTGCAGTGTGGTATATGGGGAGGGAAGAGGCAGAGAGGGAAGAAGAAAATGTTAGGTAAGGTGGGGGGGGGGGGGGGGGGGGGGGTATCAACTCCCGGGTAGATCCGCTCCGCCCCTAGAGGGTCAGAGGTGTGAGGACAGAACCACCACACAACACCTGCCCACACTCTGGTTGAGGGACTTTGGAGGGCTTTTGTCTCTGGGTATATCTTGTAGGTATTTTTTTTTAAAGGAAAAATAGGAACTTGCCTGTCTTGAGCAGAAGAGCTGTCTGTAGCTTTGCTAGAAAAGGAACCTGGTTTCCACGCCTCTGTCAGTGTCACTGGTCAAAAGAAAATGGGAAAAGGTTGGGGAGATGGTGTCCTTGTCTCACACATGAACAAGAGTGAGGCAGGATAGACTAGAGATGGTCCAAGGTGCGCATCCATGTGCACAAGGTCCTCTGGCTTCCAAAGAAGATGGCAAAGGTCTTGTGCAGAGGAATGATGCCATCATGGGGAAGAGGACATACCTAGAGGACAAAGTGATCCCAGGATGGGAAGAAACACCTTAGAAGTGCACTAGAAGTAGGATAGTAGTATAGTATGATCAAGAAGAAGTGTGAATAGATGTGATGTGTAAGAAAATGGATGAGAGGATGTAGTGTGTGTGAAGGTTAATGGAGAGAGATGATGATGAAGGGTGGTGAAAGGTAAGTGGTGGGTTAGGTAGTCATGGAGGAGGAAAGAAGAATGGGAAAAGCACAAAATTATTTTCTTGTGGGCAGAGGAATGGTCTTGGTCCATGCAGAATCACATCTCTCTGGCAATTAGGGCACATCGCCGCCAAGGTACAAAGTACATGCTCTGATGGTCTACATCAGAGTCGCCGACATGGTTCGTGATGTCATGAGCTATACCTTCCAGAGGTTTCCGCAGGGCTGGCGCTGACCATCTCCTTCTGTACTCCCCCCTCCTCCGACCCCTTTCCTCCATACTCCTAAACCCTAACTGTACCCTCATGAATATCAAATATGCATGCATACAACTATCCCTACTCTTGAATATAATATATACTATCTGATTTGGAGACACCACACACAAATGGGTACCAATTTCAATACTATATCTGCTCCTATCGTGAACTAGAAGATGACTCTCATCATCCTAAGGTCGACTTGGCAGAGCGTAGGGTTCACCACCAAAGTCCCGGACCCAAAATATCTATACTTCTAACTGATAGATACTGGCACACGTATTTGTAGGTTGTGTCAAGTTTCGTATTACTCCAAAAGGGAATGGAACTGTGTTCAGAAATGAAAGCAGGAGACACCAGGACGGGGACTGGCTAACTAGTTCACGAGTTAACCATGAATATTAGCACGACAAGCTGCCCTAGACTAGGTCAAGGGAATTGGTTTGTGCCTGACAGTGGCGATTCTGTCAAAAAGAGACATGATTATCATGCCAGGTTTAAAGTTGAGATATCAGCTTCTTTGCATGGAGGGTTAAAACTAAAAGACATACACAGATGACCTCATTTCTTAAGAGCAAGTCAATTCCTTCATCATCACTGCATAATAAATGTCTTGCTAAGAAAAGCATTGCTCACAATTATCATCTATCAACGTACACTCTCCTGCCATGCAATGCCTACTCCATCCTCCCAACTGCAAGCTAGCTGGCTGTCGAGGATTTAACAAGACAATTTGGTAAGTCTAGCACATTATAAGGGGCTACAAGGTGGAGAATGATTTATATACAAGTCTAAAAGGACTTGCAAACAGAGCGGGACTAACCATATATTTATTTTGATAAGGTGTATATATGAACTGGACACTGCCATGTAATTACGTATAGAGAAGAGAAAGCGAAGCTAGAGTGAGATGTATTAGATTTTTTCAGTCGACAAACGTGGTGCAGGCGCATCATCGTCATTTCACACCACATAACTCATGCTATTGTACCTCCTCTTCCTAGAGATGCTTTCTTTGTTCATATCGAGGACAAGAGTTTACATTATTGATACAAGGTCTCTGGGAAATGGCTGCTATTCATGGTTTCACACGTAATAATAACATAGTACCTTACCTAGGTAACCTATACAAATTCCATCAAATATATCTAGATTTACTGCCCTGTTTATTGCGTGATTATGTAAAGGTAAGAAAGGGGAGAAGAGAAATAAATAAAGACAGAAAAAGGGCAAAGCTAACAAAAAAGGGGTAGGGATTGCATTGCTCGCTCCTGGGCCTAGGCCCTGTGGTTTCGAGGTATTTTCTTCTGGGGACGAGACCCGTTAAACAAGCATTTCTAAGGAATAGCAGACGATGATATACCTATAGGCATACAATCCGAATCCACTATCTCCGGGATCTTTCCCACTTCCTGGGCATAAACAGTTCATGACCTTCCTCCGCACCTATCCTCCCTTCCCCCAACTTCATACTATTTCTGCTAAAAGAGTAAAAGTTGGAGGAAATAAACAATTATGAAAATCAAGACTTTGAGAAACCTGAACAGAGAAAAAAGGAAAGAAAAAGGGAAGGGAAAAGAGAAGGGGAAATAATAGAATACCACTCTACACTAAGGTTACATACTCCATTACCACACAGGAAAAACAAAGCTAGTCTAGACCCTTCACCGTCCGAGACTCTACGTGTACCATGGTGCAGCGCTTAATAACATCACTATACGCTCCCCCCATCCCCCTCGACGTGGAAACGCTACATCATCCCATTGGCTCGCTTTTACTCGTATAATGCTTGCGGTCTCTCACAACGCCCGAGAGCGACGGCGGTGACGTAAACTGCAACCCCACAAAATGAGTCGGTCTATGCGTTAAGCAACCTGGTAGTACATATGTAAGTCGGTAGCTTGTCACGAGACAGCCCTTCCTTCTAACCTAGCAAGAACTTACGTGTAGGTAGGTTAGTAATCACGTTGTTATTATTGTCGTTTGTTATTCTTCCGCAAGGGAGGGGAGAGGGGATGGGGACTAGGTTAGGACTAGGAACAAGTTAGGACCACCACCACCTACCTACACTAGGTACGATGCCGTGCCTGGGGGCTTCGACAGTGTGTAGCATTTCCAGAATGCCTATACCCGCCGTTATATCATTGGAGGAAATACTCCGCCACGTTGGTACTGCATGCTACCTCGAATCCAGGAAAAAAAAAGGGACGAACATCAACTGATGAGGGGTCAGCCGTTAATGGGAATGGGGGGCTTTACCCCGTGAATAGCGTCAAAACGCCAATACGAACAGACTGCTATTAACCAGGGGAGGGGGGAAGGGGGATCCGCAGAACAACATCAGACGGGGAAGCAAAAGACTACCTAGCCAGGGACCACGCGGTTTAAAAGCCCACGACGTGGCTCTCCTGCTTGGCAGTTTGAGCTTGTTTTCTCTTCATCCATCTCATTGCGGAGTTTTTTTTTCCAAGACCAGCTTAACCTAGCTAGTACATATGTTCTCCCCACGAATCAGCCGCCGCCAGCGCGCGTGCGCCCTCCTCTCTCTCGGCCTCGTCGCCACCGCCGCCGCCGCCACGGGGCCCTGCGACCTGTACTCGTCGGGCGGGACGCCCTGCGTCGCGGCGCACAGCACGACGCGGGCGCTGTACGGGGCCTACGCGGGGCCGCTGTACCAGGTGCAGCGCGGGTCGGACAGCGCGACGGCGGCGATCTCGCCGCTGTCGGCGGGCGGGGTAGCCGACGCGGCGGCGCAGGACGCCTTCTGCGCGGGCACGACGTGCGTGATCAGCGTGATCTACGACCAGTCGGGCAACGGCAACGACCTGACGCGGGCGCCGGCGGGCGGGTTCAGCGGGCCCGAGGCCGACGGGTCGGACAACCTGGCGGCGGCGGCGGGCGCGCCAGTGACGCTGGGCGGGCAGAGGGCGTACGGCGTGTTCGTGTCGCCCGGCACGGGGTACCGCAACGACGCGACCAGCGGCGTGGCCACGGGCGACGGGTCCGAGGGCATGTACGCCGTGCTCGACGGCACGCACTACAACGGCGCGTGCTGCTTCGACTACGGCAACGCCGAGACCAGCGCGCGCGACACGGGCGACGCCCACATGGAGGCCATCTACTACGGGACGTGCACCGTGTGGGGCACGGGCGCCGGCAGCGGGCCCTGGGTCATGGCCGACCTGGAGAACGGGCTGTTCTCGGGGGCCGGCGCGGGGCAGAACACGGCCGACCCGTCCGTGGCGTACCGGTTCCTGACCGCGGTGCTGAAGGGGGAGCCGGGCCAGTGGGCGATGCGGGGCGGTGACGCCGCGTCCGGCGCGCTGGCGACGTACTACAGCGGCGCGCGCCCGTCGGGCTACAACCCGATGCACGAGGAGGGCGCCATCATCCTCGGCATCGGCGGCGACAACAGCAACGGCGCGCAGGGCACCTTCTACGAGGGGGGCCATGACGGCGGGTTACCCCTCGGACGCGACCGAGAACGCCGTGCAGGCCAACATCGTCGCGGCCAAGTACGCCGCCGCGTCGCTGACCAGCGGGCCCGCGCTCACGGCCGGGTCCTCCATCTCGCTGCAGGTCACCACGCCGGGGTACACGACGCGGTACCTGGCGCACACGGGGGCCACGGTCAACACGCAGGTGGTCTCGTCGAGCAGCAGCACGGCGCTCAAGCAGCAGGCCAGCTGGACGGTGCGCGCCGGCCTCGGCAACAGCGCCTGCTTCTCGTTCGAGTCCAAGGACACCGCCGGCAGCTACATCCGGCACTACAACTTCGCCCTCCAGCTCGCTGCCGACGACGGCACCAAGCAGTTCCACGAGGACGCCACCTTCTGTCCCCAGACCGGTCTCAGCGGCACCGGCACCAGCTCCATCCGTGCCTGGGGCTATCCCACCCGCTATTTCCGCCACTACGACAACGTGGCCTACGTCGCGAGCAACGGCGGCGTCCACACGTTTGATGCCACCACCTCGTTCAATGACGACGTGAGCTGGCTGATTGGCACCAGCTTTGCTTGAGGGACCTCTCTCCCTACAGGACACTAGTTGTCGAGTTTCTCGCTAAGCGTCATTGCTGTTGCGTGTTGATATTCTTATACTATTATCAATATTTACCTAGGTACCTAGGTATATAATCATAACGATGATTTAATTGAAATTTTATGAACAAATATTATTGTAATGATCTAGGTTAAACGCTTATTATTCCTTAGCCTCGTATTCACCCACCCCCCATGACACGAGTAAGTAAGTCATGGAATACAGTTAAGAGTTATAACTTATAATACTTCTAAAAAAAGATGCACCTACCGAGGAAAACTTTAAGTGTATTAATGCATACAAGAAAACAGGTTGCGGACTACAGAACCCCCCTAAGCCGATGTTGGCGTTGGTGCGTGGATGACCCCTTTTCACCTACCTCCCCTGCGTCGCTCATCTCACTACCATCGGTTATATACCTACTTTCTGAACGCTTTCCCAAGGCTGCTGGCGAGACCGTTCGTCCTTGTTGATCCGGATGGGCAAGGTTGGGTGGGTAGACTGTTATTTAAACAGGGAAACACACTTAAGGTGTTAACTGTTAGCTAGCCTACCAACACATGATTTATACCATCGTGTTAAAAAACTCACCATACCTGAAAGGCTTTTGATAGTAGCCATAAATAGGTTCATTATTCTATTTGACATATGTTGGGCCGTAGCAATGCCAGCCCCTGGGCGGTTGTTGCTCGATTAATCGACGTATTTGTTTTGTTAACTGGAATCACCTAGGTGAAGAGCAACAATTGGGTAGATCTATTGCCAATATTTTCAGTATTACTAAGTGGTCTAGCTATCTAGCTGGGTCCTACCGATCCTTGGAAAATTGAATGTAGCTTGATCCATCACAATGGCCAGAACGCGAGTCTGACTTGATACAATCTGCAGCAAAAGAATGCTGGAAAAGGATTGGGGAGGCTAAGTCCTCCGGAAAGGGGGCTGTTGCAATATCAGCGTGAAGAAAACCAACCGCTTATTCTGTACCTAATATGGGAAAAGTAACGGCAGGTAACCTTGGGGGAAGTCGCCAAGATAGCATGGTTTACCAGAGTATCAGGAGGGTGAAAAGGAGGGTGAAAAGGATGGCGACTCGTCGGACCTGGATGATGGTTGATGCGTTGATGGCGTGAGAAAGGAGTATCTGGAATAACTAGATTCACGTTAATGAACTTAGAACCAATAGAACGAAAATGTGCGGAACTCACAGTGAAGTTTCCTAGAGGATGGGTAAGTCAGGCCGTGATTAGCATCTTAAATAGCCTTGGTACGAGAGAACAAACTGCTGTAGACTGCGTCCACAACAGGCGCGGCGCTGATCATGCGTCCACCAAAATATCGGCCGTTCAAACCCTTGATGGCATTCTCGCCACCCTGAACCTTGTCGAACTTTAGGTAGATGTCGCCTTGAGAGTTTGGGTCGAGAGAGATATGGACTACATGGCCATATTTCTCTTCGGCTTCCTGTCGAACGTCATCCTCGAGCTCCTTGATCCATTCTTCACCTTCTTCCCTGTTATCACATGTTAGCGGCTGTCGGTCTAGATTGTGGAGGGCAACGTACTCAGCTGGATCAAACATATTGTGCAAGACAACGCAGCGACTAGCCATGTTGACATTGACTGGGAGTGGTTTGGTCTCGGTCTTTGGCTTCAGAATCTGTCTCTCGTCGCGACCGCCGTTAGAAGCCTCGTCCGTTCGTGCAAGCTTTCTCATCAAGGCATCTCGGCTGTAGTTGTTAAAGTTGACACCGCCGACGTCCGTATCATCTAAAGCGCTGGCGCCAGTTGCCTTGTCATTATCACGGCCACCGGCCCGGTCGAAGCCAGAGGCTTGGGGACCTCGTCCACCAGCACCGGAAAATGCGGATCCCTGGTATGGTTGGTTTTGGCCTTGGAATCTCTGCAGGAGATTTGCAGTTGACTCGGGGGTAAACTTATCGTTTCCAAGACCAACGCGGATGGGGCGACCGGCCAAGTCAAACCCATTCATCTTTTCGAGTGCTTCACGAGCTTGATCAGCTTCACGGAATCTGTGGTATGGGTTAGTAAGTGGCATTCAATAAATAAATAAAAATGGTGCGCAGGCCTGCTTACTGTACAAACCCATAGCCACGGCTGCGGCCATTGTCATCCTTCTGGAGCTGGACGAATTCTAGCTCGCCAAAGGGCTCAAAGACGTTCTGTAGATCCTGTTCCGTGATACTAAAGTGTATATTTCCGACATAGAGACGATGGAAGGGGATGGAGTTCGTATGGGAGCCAGAACCCTCGGTATTACGCACTTGGCGATTCTTCTCAGCTTCGGTAAGCTGGACGATGACGGGAATACCTAGGAGTTTTTGACCTGTGAGTTGGAGAGCAGCAGTGACGGAGTCTTCGTTCTTAAATTCAACGTAGCCGACACTGTGGCTTCTGTTAGTAAACCAAACACGGAGAGGCAGCTACTCATCCAGATGTACGTACCCTTTGGATCTTCCACTGATGCGGTCCTTGACAATCTGAGCTTCGTTGACAGGGCCTACTTTTTCGAAGAATTCTTTCAGTTCCTTGGTACGAAGACGAGCAGCAAGTTGCTGGACAAATACGGTACGGCGGTCTCTTTCGTCTTCAGTCAGCTGCGGAGTGGCATCACGCTTGGGAGTGCGTCCACCACGATGTCTGTCTTCGTCCCTAGCCCGATGGTAGCTGCGATCATCGCGATCGCGGTAATCATCCCGTGGGCGATAGTATCTACGAGGAGAACGAGACCGAGTGCGGGCACGACCGCTACGGTAGTAATCCCCATCACCTCCTCTATGACGACGTGAGTGTCGGCGATCATCATCACGGCTCCGGCTTCTGCGCCTACTCTTGTGGCTACCAGCTTCACTCCGCGGGGTAGCTTCTCTGTCATCGGCACGATCACGTCGTCCGCGGTCATTACTACGGTCACGTCGTCTGGCAGGGCTGCGGTCGCGATCACGGTCGCGTCGTCCGCGCTCTGAACTACGGTCGCGGTCTCGGCGTTCGCTTCGATCGGACTTTACACGGTCGTTAGAGTCCGGGGGTCGGACGTCTTTGGGCTCATCATTCTTGATGGCAGTAGCGTCAAGCAGGGCCTCGACGTCGAGGGTGGCCATCTTGAGATCTTGTCAGGTCCAGCGAATGAAGTCCTCGAATAAATGGAAAATTTGCACTTGGGTTTTACCTCTCAAGATGCAGTCTTGATAGGTGGTGGGAATCGAAAGTTGGCGAACCTAAGAAGAAGATGATGGGCCTGAAAGTCGGCGATGTTGGGAAAGAAAAAAGTTGAAGGTTTGGGAAGGAGGAACAAATGACTGAAGTTGGTGGTGGCGGGAGAGAGACCTGCATGGAGTTAATGGTTAGTCGCAACGGGACTTTTTCGGCTAAATCATTGGGGGGCTTTGCCAAGACTCATTGGGCACGTACCAAGTGTACATATGTATTATACACTACTATGTAGATATTCCGATTAGGTAGAAACATTCAGGCCATTCAGGTAAGTACATGTAGCAAGTACTTGGATGCCTTGGTACATACCTACTGGACCCGTGTAATCAGGCCTATTCTACCACCCATTGCCAGACAATTATGTTGGTAGGTAGTATATACATGTACCATTTAATTCTTCAAGATGTCTGGTATGCCTGTCCATACTAACTTCAAAACACTCCCAGTACAGGACTTCCATCTTCTTCCAAAGTCATATCATACCTACATACTAGTAATCATATCATGCCATTCATGATTGTCATCATATTGCACATAGCAAATTTGTAAAATCAGAATTAATGACATTCTAAATAACAATACTATTTTTTTTCAGACAAACAAGTAACATTAATTCGTTGGAAAGAAGACAATGTCCAATGATGTCGCATTCTCTAGTCGAATCAATCTAGGTATCTTCCGAGACTGCAGCTGCAATGTGCTTGTCCCCTCAAGGAAACCCCGGCAAGGAGCAAGCAGAATTATTACTTTCATTACCAGTCGAATTAGTCGAGTATCTCGGTGAATCAATGCCTCGTGCCCCCCTGCCCGAACGCCGTGTATAAGAATGGCCGACCATCTTACTCTCATATCCCCTTATCTTGAATTATACTGCTTCATGTGCCTGTCATATATACAAATACGTTACAGATGTTCGAAAGAGCCATGCCGACTGTCCTGTTGGCTGGCTAACGAGAATCCCAGAAGACGGGTTCATGTGGTCTTGACCGGCATCCGTAGCTCAGTGTTGAAAACGATGTCCCAGAATCGGCTGGTAACACCGAAGCCAAGCTCGTAGTCCAGGAAGTGGTGGGCTAGGTGGTACCTCTTGAGGTCCTTGTACCACAAGGGGAGGTTCTGGTGGTGCAGGAAGTAATGCGTCAGGTCATAGCAGATATACCCGAAGATGCCGCCACAGTACACAGCAGTTCCTAGGTACCAGTTAAAGTAGAATATCGCATGTGCAAGCTTCCAGAAGGGCGTCGCCAACACCACAAACAGCGTAGGCGGCATGACCAGACGGTACTTGTCCATGGGAAGATAATGATGAACACCGTGGAGCAGGAAATGAAGGGTAATGCCAACCCTGTTGTCGGGCAGATAGCTGTGAAGATGGTCAGTACGATATGCACAAGTCGCAACTAAAGGGATACTGTGGACTTACTAGTCAAGATGAAATAGGAAGCGATGCAGAATGTACTCGATGATGGTCCATAGGAAGATACCAGATAGGAAGCTTGCAGCGAGTGTAGTTGAACTCTCGAACCCTTCCGAAGCAAGGTAGGTGCCGTAGGCAACTGGAGGCAGCCATACCATAGGCACGACATACCAGGGCGTCAGACTGAGAGGCTCAAGGAAGTTTCCAAAGAGCGGTGCAGAGGCGCCACCCTTGTAGTGCCTCGGACGGTGAACCTGGTCCAAGTAGAACTCCTTGCTGAAGCCACTGAACCATATCTGCATCAGCAGCGGCTTGTTCAAGTCGAGGAACTTATGCGTCTTGTAATCGTTGGTGATGTCGGTCTCCTTGGTCAGGTCCTCCTCGCAGGACATACCAGTTCGAGGATGAACCACAGGGTTGACCGCGCCATTGATTTGCGGGTCGCCAGGCGCCCGTCCGTTCGGTGCCAGCTTATCGCTGACGAGGAAGCCGACAAGCGATTCCTCGAGGATTTCGTAGGCAGAATCGGAATGAGTGTGGGAATCTTCGTCCCTGAGAATGTCCTTGACGTCTTTGCCAGCGTATTCGAGGACTAGCTCGGGACCGCCGGGATGGGCTTCGACGAAGTCTGTGATGTCGTATACATTGCTACCGATGGTAACGTAGCAGGACTTGGTCGAGTTATGCGACTCGACCTCTGCTTTAGTGAAGGTTGGCAGGGTTCGACCGGACATGATGGCGCAAATCGGATTAGGTGGGGGATACGAATTGAGCGGTGACAATGGAGAATTAGAAAAGAAATAGAAAAAAGCACAAGGCAGAGTCAGAAGGAATGGCAAGGAGGACCAAATTGATCCGAATCAGATGAAAGAAAGAAAATGTACGACTAGTAGTAGGCAATCAGATGAAAGCACATGTAGATATAGGGGCGTCGACGGTGTAGATAAAATAATCCGAGAATTTTTTTAGGGGTTATTAAAATAAGGTGAACTGTTAGCTCGGTGGAAATGATGTTGTCCTGCACTACGCGGTGGCAGACGCGATCGACATCTGACAGTGGCGTTACTGCCTACCGCTGTCATACGACCCGGCTGTATGGGATTCCGCAAAGCTAGCGCTATTCTGTAGCGGGTTAGGTCATCATACCGCTTAACTCTATTACACAATATTGTAAACTGACGAGTGCTAAACAGCTGATTGGTTCTGGAAACATGGCCATAGATACTTAATCAAGGCTGAACCCTTCAGTGAAGAAAATGTGTGGTACCCCCTTTTGAGCGTCCCGTCACATGTAAAAATAATAGGGAGATTTTTGTTACATGTAAAATGATATCGGAGCATTCCTCATATATACAGAGTAAGTAGTAAAGATAATCCAACAACCGTAATATCTGTTACTTCATAGCCCATGGGGCGATCGTTCGATGGGAAGTCAATCAGCGTTGGGTATCTCATTAAGCAGTCTAAACCGTCCTGCAAAAAGGGAAAAAAAAGTAAACCCCCTAGAACTCCTGCCAATGCATCCTTCAATGTGACGACGACGATGATGATGAGTCCACCCAACCCAACCATGATCCATAATTCCCACAGTAAAACCGCCAAATCGTAGACCGTCTCTTGCTATTACTATAAAAACAAACCGTGATGCTGCGTTATCTTTTTCCCTTTCCACCTATGCAACCTAGCGGCCCGCTCTCCCCTGTACAAATATATGCCACATCTGGTGGATAATCATACCTCCAAACAGCGCATTTCCATATACGCCGTACTCAATCCACGTGGTACTGCCTGACCACACATTCCACATAAGAATCAGGGCTGCAATTACCTGTGCTAACCCTAGATTCACCAACGATGGAGCAAACACCGAGGGCCGCTGACCTCCGCGGATCTGGGCATCAACCTCGAGATCAGCCGCGAGCCGGATCGAGACAATTAGACAGGCACATATAGAGGCCAGAGCAAGAGTGGGCCCGTAATGATCCCTGGTGTCTAAAGCGAAAATCCAGGCGCCCAACGCGCCGAAAAGGACGATGAGTTCTCCAACCCGTGTGATGCTGCGATTTGGCGTTGGACTTGTGTTACGATTAGGTCTGAAATCGAAAGCACTCTTATTGGCTGACCTGGCATGTCGGACTGCTTCCTCGTCGGGGTCTGGACTTATACTAAAAGAACTAGCAAACATATTGGATAGGCTATCCCGAGGGTCGTCCTTCGGCTCTGGTGCGTAGAATTTGGGTGGTGCAAAGTTGATATTCGAGGAACTTGTCTGGCTCGAGGCTCCGATATCTACAGGTCCCCTGTTATTTGTTTGGAAGAAGTTTTCTTTCTTCTCCCTGGGATTCTCTCTGATGATCGGGCGCATCGGAGGGTTGCGTAGCCTTTGTGCCGGATTAGTAGGCGCTGGGGGAACTTTATACCAAATCGGACCAGGTTTAGGTTCTATTGGTGCATCACTGAATCGTGGATTGGTGTTCTTAATCTTGTATGGATTGTAAGAGCTGAATGCTCGATGTTGCGAGGCAGATGGCGACCAATCCATCTCTTCTTCGTAATGTGTTACTTGAGAATCCGACTGTCTAACGTAGGGGCCAAGGGACCCAAAGCTGGATTCCGGGGAATGAATCTTCAGATTAGTGCCGAATGAATTGTTCCGTGATTCGTTCGCCGCAGGACCTGCGCGGGGAAATGATTCTGAAAAAGATTCTGAAAAAGATTGGCTTCCGAGTTGGCCTGGAGGACTCGAGGGAGGATTCATGATATCGTCAAGCACGCTTCCTAGATCATTGGGATTCCTTTCCACAATGGGTTTGACGCGGGGCTTTTGTGCACTCGTCGTCTTCGTCGGTGGCCGAAACAGGGGAGTCATGTCCGTATGTATCGAACTTGCTGCTACTCGGTAGACCTAGAGTAACACTTGAGTGACAGATCTTGTAAAGGTCAGGTTCTCAAATTACTTACATAAATCATCAAGAACACCACCATTAGTTGTGCGCCAAGCTGCGGCATCGCAGGTAGTCTCTGCGACCTGTTATACTGCGCCATCGAGAGACAGACAGATCGGATCAGAAGTATCACCAACTGATACGAATACCATTGCTTAAAACCTAGGATATGCGTCGTAAATCCTCGAATCGTTTGTTTAAATCGAGGGTTCCAAGGGAACGAGCACATTCCAATATTGATCGCCCATGTCATAAGCCGATCTGGATGTGGCAGCCTGCCAACGCTGACCTGGTAAAGAGATACTATTATCGACCCTAGCCGCGAGGCGTCGTCGCTAGTAGCAAAGTATTCGGCAAGGAGAGACAGGACAATAACCGTATGCCACAGAAACTGGAGTGAGAACCCGAGGTGCCAGCTACATTTGCCCAGGATATCGACGGCATCCAAAACACCTCTGTTCTTCACCTCCCGACGCCGTGACCGCGTGCGATCCATCATTCGCCTGAGGTGGTCGGTTTGCGCTGTATAGCTAGCATCGTGGAGCTTCCTCTCAACCTTGGGCTCACAATCGGCGCACATTTGCGGATACCTATTCTCTAGGTCTTTCCGAAGCGCCCAGTATTTGCGTTCGCGCGCGGCATACTCGGCACTGGTCGGGTTGTCCGGCCACTCGAATTGCGCAAGGGAACTGGTCAGCATGTGCTGATTTCGGAGACACGTCGAGCAAAACACAGGGTCTTCGGAAAATGATCCTTCTGGGGGTAGTGACGGAGACGGCGACCGGAGGACCGAGGATCCTCGCGGTACGGCATATCGAACATAGTCGCGCTCGATAGAGGGCGATGTAGAAGGGGGGTCGGTAATCTCTCCATTCTAACATTCTATCAGCTCTGCAAGACGAAGACATCACATCAAGAAAAACAAGAAAAAAACATGCGGGGCGCAACTCACCTCGTCAAGCCAGTTTGTCGCGTCGCAAATAGAACATTCAAATGACTTCTGACCCTCGAAACGCAGACTTGACTTCCGTCCACAATAGAAGCATCTTAATATCTTCCTGGACCGCAAAGCCCCCATAATTCTCGAAATCGAGTCTGCAGTAGGAAGATAGCTACAGGGACAAGTCTAGAGTGGGTGCACAGATGGGAGGTGTTACTCGATGACCTCAATGCTCGAAGTTGGCAGAAATGTTGATGAACTTTCGGGCGCAGGAAGACGCGAGTTCTGCCGGGTGGTAAGGAAATTTCTCCGGGGGTTTAAGAGCAGCAGGGGGGAGGTTTATCTAGATCACCTCGCGCAGTTTCCCCAGCGATAAGACAGCCTGCATAATCGATAAACAGCCTTACATATTTAGGTCCACTACCGCCTACGGAATACTTTATGAGACGACCCACATCCCATGCACAGACGGATGGAACTAACCAAGGGAACTAACCAAGGTGCCCTGGTACG
The DNA here is from genome assembly GCA_018398605.1 of Biscogniauxia mediterranea. Classification (NCBI taxonomy): domain Eukaryota; kingdom Fungi; phylum Ascomycota; class Sordariomycetes; order Xylariales; family Xylariaceae; genus Biscogniauxia; species Biscogniauxia mediterranea. The sequence continues at coordinate 1,216,201 of JAGXTR010000011.1, read as the reverse complement.
TACCTATTCTAAATATGGTTCCTCTGTGTACTAATGTACCTGGGGATACGTATGCATAACTTGATATCTACTTACATACCACTACCTACCTACATGCCTCTCTTACATACCTACATCCGCATACTCATAGGTCATCTATACCTGGCAAGGCATTACTCACCGAGAGCCAAGCTAGATTCCTAATACTAGCAGAAGAAAAAAAAGGTCTTGATGCTAAATAAAAAAGGGGAAGTATACCTGGACTTATATGAATCCCTTAAGCAAGGTTGGTCAAATACTACTGTTCTTAAACCACGGCAATATATTGGGGTATGACTGACTTCTTATGCTCAGAGTACCAACTTGAATATCACCTACATACCCACCTACCTACCACCTATCTCCTTCCTCCTACCTCTTACCTCCTACCTAACACATCTTCGTTAAGGTACCTGTGAGGCAGCTAGGCCCATGGACTTTGGTACCAGATAAAGAACAAACTTACTAAGGTAACCTAGCAACGCTTCTGTGTCAGTGTTCTCGATTCTCCAAGCTTGTAGTAGTACCTCTGCTATGTACCTACTCCCTACTCCCTACTCCCTCCTCCCTTTAAACCACACATGTACCTATGTACCTCCTGATGTACACACTACATGTTGTCTTTTTGTTTTGTATCCCTCTGCTGTCTGTATCCATGTCATAAAATACTTTTCCTTTCATTCAGGAGTTGTATGTGCACATTCTCACAAATACATCGCCGCCTTGCAAATGTTCCTTTTCCTCCTGCTATATACTGACTTCATCACGTCCAGGCGAGAATAACTGTGACTTGACTCACATTACCAGTATCAACTCTCCCCGTTAAAACCCAGATAAACATTACGCAACATACTGTCACTTGGGTTAGCTATTTCTCAAGCAACATGGTAGCCATGCTAACAAGTTGAATCAGGAATACATAAGGACATATCTATACCTAGTCACCCATCCCAAGGAGATACAGGAAAGCGTGTACCACTGCTGACTGATGGGATTTAAAAACTTGATCTGTTTGATCAGTGAACTCGGATATTCCAGCCTTTCTGGTGGACTAGGCCTCCCTACAAGTTGCCTCTTAAGTACACCAGGAGACACATAATCCTGCCAGCATTACCAGAGATTAGGTGCATAACACATGGCTCAAAAGCCTAGTCTTCAGTCCTAATTTTAAGGTCCTAAGTTGAGTACTTGTACAGAGTGGAAGAGCTTAATATTGGCACGCGTGAGAAGATCTGTTGGCGATGGTGCTTTAAGTCACACCTCCTAATCACCAATATCGCCGACTTTGATCCCACTAGTTGGACATCTGTCCGAGTTGGCGATTCATAATTTCTTGCCAATATTGTACATTACAATACTTGATCGCCGAGAAAAGGATGTCACAGACAAAAAGACCCGCGGAGGGGTCCTTTGGGACTCCTCAATCTTTCCCACCTACACACTCACATCTTTCCGCACACATATCATCATCATCACAAACCTCCAACAATCCTCTACAAAAGTCTCTTGAAGAGCACCAAGATCATCAGAATATCAATCAAGACCACCAAGCCTGCATAGAAGCCATGGATACCAACCGAGACCAAGCTATTCCCAGTCTCCTCGGTGGAATGACCGAGGGTCTGATCCCTCTCCTTCTGGTTCTTGGCCTCGCTCTCTTCGTCACCATTACTGTTCTCGCCATCTCCGAAGCACAAGGCATTTCCATGACACGCATTACTATCAGCGTGGCTATTGTTCTCGGCATCACAGGTTACCTGTCGATCCGAAACAACAATGCAATGGTACGTTCAATGGTGGCGGGACATTATGTGGCAATTGTGTGCGGATCTGGGGGCCATACGGCAGAGATGATCCAAATGATTGAGCGAAGTATCCGACCCGAGAAATCATCCCATAGACGATGGATCATTGGCCGAGGCGACGAGAACAGCTACCACAAGGTTATGGCTTTCGAGCGTCGGCTTCTACGTCGGTTCTCCAAGTACAACCTTCGAAGTGGCTCGTTTGACATCGTCTGGTTTGATCGGGCGCGTGCCGTCCATCAGAGCTGGCTTACCACCCCGTTCAGCGCCATCAAGAGCTTTCTCGGCATCTTCTCCATCCTCCTTGCACCTCCCATTCCCCCATGTGCTCCCAAACTCCGATTTCCTGGCGTGATTGTCACCAACGGGCCCGGTACCGGCTTCTTGATCCTCCTAGCGGCGCGGATATTGAAAATCCTCCTTGTCGTTCCCCGAAGTCATATGAAGACCATCTATGTCGAGAGCTGGGCGCGTGTGAAGTCGTTGAGCCTTACGGGAAAACTGATCCGTCGTTGCATGCTTGCTGACTTATTTATCGTCCAGTCGCGCCACTTGGCGCAGCAGCAGGGGATCTTCGCGGAGAACCTGCCGGCTATGCCGGTCCGGCTCGACATCCCAGTCGAGCCGGAGGACTGAAGGAATTCTCGCGGCCACCATCACCCCACACCCACATGGGTGGGGGATAGGGGCGAGGGAGAGGAGGAAAGGGGGAGGAAAGGGGGGTATACTTTGCTTGGGAACCAGAAGGGGAGAAAAGGTGTAACGAATATGGACAAGGAAAAAAAGAAAATACAAAAAAAAATTTTACCTACTTGCCTAAAAACATCTGCTTCTATTAAAGCCATCGAGGCGAATAAAGACGGAGACACTCTTAACTTAAGTGATCCTCTAAGCGGCTGTTCAACGTGCCGCTTTTATTCTATATTTTGTAGAGGACAGAGGAGGCCTATCTTTCCCAATATGCCCTGTTTGGTAACAAGCTGATGGCGAATTTCCCTCCTTCATCCCAGCCGTAAGGTCCATTATACTAGACCTTTGATATGGGTTAAATAGGTATGAATGGATTCAATGGAAAGAATCCTAAGCACAGGCGCTCAGCAACCATGGCCAGTTTAAAAGAAAAATAACCTAGGTACCTAAGCATCTAAATATTCTAATTTCTATCCACCGGCATTCTTAGTATCTAGTAGGTAAAATAGCACGATTAAGTACCCCATCTACAGACAGACTCTATCGCCGTGTTTGTTCCTCCGGGATCCTATCCATTCGCGTATACATCTATAAGACCAGTACCTAGATTCCAACAATAACCCCTTACCTACCTACCTCTCGTCTGCCGAGTCCCTCCCCGCGCGATCGCGACCTAAACTAAGGCTAGGCGGCGCAATGCTGAAATCTCGACGTAGTTGTTCCTCCGTTCACGACGCCGTGGCGCACGAGGGAAAAAAAATCGACCAGCAACGGCCGCGGCGTCGGCATCGGGGCTTGAAATCGTCGCGCCGCGCAGCAGGCTCTCGCGCACCTCGACCTCGCCGTCCGCCGTCCGCCGGCAGCTTGCAGTCGTACATACACGTAGATTCACGTCGGGGACCACGAGCCGAGCCCGCGCTCGCTACCGCCACCGCCACCGCCGCGGCCGCCGCCCGTGGCGCTTACGTAGGTCAGCACGCCGGCGGAGCGCGAGGCGTCGAGGACGGGTGACGCGCCGGGGAAGGAGAAGGGGCGCGTGCGTCACCTCGAAGTGAGAGGTCCACGTCCACGTCCACGGCATCTTGGCGACGGTGGACGGGAGGAGGTAGGTACCCGTGGGGCTGGTCGTCGTCCCCGGGGAGGAAAGAGCTTGTTACTAGTACGCTTCCACGGACTCGGCATCGTATGTGAAGTGAAGCTTGGTAGTAGCTGGTCAGAGAGAGAGAGAAAGAGTTTGTGGGCTTTCCGTATGTTGGCCGGGCCTGCGAGAAGGGAGCAACTAGGTAAACCTCACTCATCGCAGAGTTGTATTATAGGGAGGAAGTGTTCTGTTACCAGGCATGCTTGCTGTTCTTGGAGCACGGCTATATCCCTCTCGTCGGTATTTGCTTGTCCGAGCTGGCTACCTGGCTCCCCCCCCCCCCCCCCCCCCCCCCTTTGCCTGATCACAAATGTAGGTTTATGGGACGAGTTTGAAGATACTGTATACGTAGAAGGCAGAGAGGAGCTATAGCTTCGCTTACTTGCAATCCACAAGTTTGCCGAGGGCATGGAAGTCTCATAAAACGAAGGAGTTCGTGATTGTTGCGTCAGGTTAGTTTAAGGTCACGCCACAAGTTGTTGTATCTTGGATGGGAATCCTACCCAGCTGTAAAAAGGGGAAGGAATCCCTACCTGAGGTAGGGGTAGGTAGGTAGTTACCGGTACTAGCCACAGATCATAGCCACGGCCTATAGGAACCATAGCTACCTACTGTAGAGGCCTTATAGAAACTACGGAGGTCTGGCACATAGCAGTACATATATATTGAAGTACCTAACCCTGTTAGCATCAACGTCGTAAGTACGTATAGCCACAGTTGGACATCTTCATGTTATTACATATGCAACTCCGTTCACCTCAACTATGGCGGATTGTATGTAACTCTCCTGTTGATGGGGGCAATGTTGTGAGACTCGAGGAGATGATGGTCTTCATTAATTTATTAAAATGAAGGAGTCTTTTTGCGATCACTTCGGCCGCACATGATACCCCAGGCCCGGCCAATTGTGCCGAGAGGAGAACGACTACGAACTCGGATGAGGACGATAGCTGCAGCCAAGACCGCCCACGGGGTTGGAGATCGTCCAATGATGCGCAGATATAACCTTGTCTTTGCATCTGAATGCGTAGGATAGCGGTTGAAACAAAAATAGTAACGGTAACTGTTGCACGGATAACTGGACTAACAATTTTGTAACAGTTTGACAGCTCCTTCATTAGTAGCTCTCCGTCAGGGGGGGGGCATATCGTATCATACGTGCAAGGAAACCAGAGAAGTATCATGCACCGATGCGTTGGAGCCGCCGCAAAAGCGGATACATAGGTAGCTAGGTTAGCGATCTTGTTAATCTCCCTGGCCCGCTTCGTCCCATCACAGCCCTTCAATAAATGCAACGAACGTCGTCACCATGTATGTGATTGATGCTGCTGTCTCTGCTATTAGTTGTATTTCCAGGTAAACTACACAGCATAGAAACAACAACGCACCCATCCACCAACGAGAACGAGAACGGAATCAAAGACGATGCCCTCACAGAAGGCGATAATATCTACGGCGCTGGCTAAGGCGAGCACGGCGGTCCAGCTCGACAACTCACAATATTACAGCGGGGCGCGCAAATACTATGTAGAAGCGTGCGAGCTTCTCGACCAAGTCATCACGAGAGTGAACAATGGACCAGACCGACAGAAGCTGGAACGAGTTGTGAGTCCTGCGTTGGTGGCATGAACTCTCTGCGAATGACGCTTGCCTGGCTAATGCGGTGCCTCTTTCTGTAGCGTATAGCCTATATACACCGAATACGACAACTTGACGAGGCACTAGGAGAGCCCTCAGAAGAAGCATGATCCTTCATTTCTACCTAGTGTGCGGAGCACCGATTTTGAGATACCCCCTTTGAGATATCCCCTAACATCAAGCCCGTTGCATTTGCGGGGACTTCTCTTTCATTCATCATTCGCCGTATACACGGCCTTAATAATCATAATGTCTTGGGGATGTTCGCGAGTGGGATTGTTGTACAGTAGTGCTACAACGAAATGTAACAACATCAACAGCTCCTCATGAGCCTCACCTAAATCCAGTTCTCGGGGCAGGTTTTGGGGCAGCGGGTTGGGCAGGGATTGATGCAGCAGCTTCGGCAGATTCGGCCATAATCTCGTCCAAGTCGATACCCCCAGCGTCCTCACCTTCGGCGTCGCCGCCGAAGCTGGTGTACGCTGCGTTCTGCTCGGCACGAACGGCTTCTATCTGTTTGCTGGCCCACCTCTTCCAGTTTTCGTACGCCTTGTCCTCCAGCTCCATGCCGACTTGCAAGAACGACTTGCCGAAGTATGCGCCCACCATATGGGCCTCCTCTTTGGCTATGCGCTGCTGGACCTCCTCCTCGTGTCGCAAAGCGTAGAACTCCCGCCTGACTACATCGTAGGCCTGCTCCAGCGATATACCGGGGATGTTCTGCATCATCCACATCTGACGCTGGACAACACTGCGCAATGTGGGGTTAGCCATTATCTTCCTACACACTACACAATGCGGTCCCTAAGTATTCTTACCACTCGCCACATAGCGGCATGCCAGGCTGCCGCAACCCTTTAGACCAGTCATATCTCTGCGCGTCTTTCCCATCCATTTCGATAATCATCCGTGGCCTGGCCAACTCCCACGGGTGGTCTTTGTAGAAGGTCCTCCGCAATGCGTCCTCCTCGTATACTAGGCGTTGGGGACGGAATAGCTTGCTCGGCTTCTTCGCCTTGGGATTGGGCTTCATGTGTTGTGTCGGGTATGTGCGCGTGAGCATTTCGGACGGCGGTATCATCTCAACGACGTCGTACCATACTGGCTTCTGGACTTGGACCCTGGGGAAGATTCGGTGATTCAACAAGGTGGTGGCTGTCTGGTAGACCCTCCCGGGCATGACCTGCCGTTGGCCACCCATGGTAAGAAACTCACGATCACCAGGGTCGGAATCGCGTTCTGTGCCAAAAGGAGAGCAGATGGAGTCAATTGAGGCGTCAATTGGGGTGGTGGGGGTTGCGATAGTGGAAGATGCGCAGGAGCAGAAATGACTTTTTTTTTTCTTCCTTTAATATTTTGAGCTCATATGGACGGACATGGGAGCATCACTGGCAAATGATGATTGCGCCCGCATCTAGGTAGTACTTAGTAAGTACCTACATACACTACAAGCCCGAAGGTTCCACTTAATCACCTGTACTTTCAGTAGTAGTAAGTACTTAAGTATTTAGTAGTAGGCACCTATTGGTGGTACCTGAGAGATTGAGCTGGGTTAACTGATTATTCCGGCCGTTGCAATATTAAGTACTTAGTGTACTTAAGTAGGTACTTACAGTGAGGTGAAATAAGTATCGACCAATTTTTTTTCTCTCTGCACCTATTAAAACACTCTTACTTTAATAAATTATAAAAATTTAATAACAATTATTTTTATTTTTATAAAAAATATTATAATATAATTTAATAAATAAAGTTTTAAATATTATAAAGTTATAATTTTATTAATTTTATTTTATAAGTTATATTAATATAAATATAAAAAAAATAAATGGAAAATTTTAACTATAGTAGCTATAACGGGGTATATGTTAAAAAAAATAAACTTTTATTTCTTTTTATTTTTTATAATAAAATAAATAAGTAAAAAAATAATTTTAACTATTTTATATTATTTAACTATTAATTAATATAAATTAATTTTTTTAATTTTTAAAATATAATGTTAGTTATTATAAATGCTGTTAAAGTTAAAAGGTAGTAAATTTTAAAATTGGTCGATACTTATTTCACCCCACTGTAGGTTCCCCGTGCCTGTTAAGAGGTACTAGAGGGGGGCAGTTTAGGTCCAATTGAAACCCGTATTTCTGTTTAATCGTGGGGCGAATACTACTGCCAGTGTAGTACTACCTACTATCTGTGTACATTTAGCGGATAGGCATATACCTACTACAGTATGTATGTAGGTAGGTTAGTAGTTAAGGTACTTATTAGTGTTGGTAGCTTGTGGGCCCTGGCATTGAGCAGGGATTTCCCACTGTATCTTCCATCATCGTCAATCACAACTTTTTTTTTCCCCTCCAAGTCTAATCTTCGGTCGTAGAACTGTCAAGCTGTCTAGTCAAGTCGCCAGGCAAAGTGCAACTTTGCGGATGAATCCCGACGCGCAGGCCAAACCTAAATACTGTCACATACACAGGGAGGTTGTGATGACGGAACCATGAGGGGAGGCTCATGAAAATCTCTAGAATTGACAAGTCGATACACGGCGCCATATTGCTCAGCCAACTCTCACCAAGACCGACCTCGATAGGCACTCTCCAAGCTTCGAGACTACACAATGGCTGCAGTTGCAGCATATCGAAAGATTTCCTTTCTCTATATCTCTACAGCCGCGCAACACGGTCCTTCAGAGCTTCTATTTCCCTTGCGCCGTCCCGACTATTCAGCACGGTGACAACAACAACTTATAGCAAAAGGCTCGACCCCAACTTTTTTACCGCGTACTTCCCAAGCAATGGGAGCCAGGACCAAAGCATTGCATCACTCATCGACTCGGAGGAACCAGAAGAGTCCACTCAAAAAAAGCAACCTGAGATCGTCCAATCGAAACATGAACTTATCGGGCTTGTGGGCCGGCATGATGGCACTCCTGTGGAGGAGTACCTTGAAACATTAAGAGACCCGTACATGCGGAAATATGCCCCTTCAAATGGTCCAGATCTAATAGTCTCTGATAGACCGGAAGATATCCGCCTCCAATCTATCAAAGACCAAACCCATGGTGCTCGACACCCAGACGAGAGAGTAAATAACCTACGGGAAGCAATTTATGAATCGCTTCGAAACCCTGGACGAATGGACCTCGAGAAAGTGTGGAGCTCCTACCATCAGCTTCCGGAACCGAGGCTTGCACATCTAAGTGCTGTTTTGAGACACGCACTTCTCGCAGCCCTGGGCAAGGCTGATCGAAATGCCAAGTCCATGTTGCGATACTTTACTGTGGTAGCTGATGTCAAGAATAGTGGCTTTTCATTGACACGGGCTGAGTGGAATAGGGGCCTGTCATTTACCACTCGCTATGTTGCTACGACGACTGAAGTTGAGGTGGAGGCAGCGCTTCGCCTATGGCGCCAGATGGAGATTGAGGCTGGTATCAAAGGAAACGAAGTGACATTTAATATTCTCTTCGATGCTGCGTCTAAAGCCGGTAAATTCAAGCTGGCTGAGATGATTTACGAAGAGATGAACAACCGCGCTCTCCCGTTTAATCGTTATCACCACGTCAGTCTGATCCATTTTTTTGGCCTTAGGCAGGATGCCGATGGTATTAGAGCCGCGTACACGGAGATGATCGAGGCGGGCGAAATCATCGATTCGGTTACCTTGAATTGTGTGATTGCTGGCTTCATTCGTGCGGGACAGGAAGATTCTGCCTTGTATGTCTACGAGAGGATGAAGGCATCGAATGAAAACCTGAAGACCATGCCTAGCCGGGACCATAACCTCCAGAGACGCATCACGAGGATACTTATGATGTTTGCGAAGATGGGAAAGGAGTATCCTGATATGCGCGGCAATTTCCAAAAGACGGCGATACTTTGCCCGGATCTTCACACGTATCGCATTTTGATCAATCACTTTGGCGTAACGCTTGGAGACCTCTCCAAGGTGGCCCAATTTCTCGACGAGATGCAGTTATTCAAGGTTCCGGTTCACGGCGCCATCTTCCTCGCGCTTTTCAAAGGGTTTGCCATACATGCGGGACCGGGATCTGACTGGAGCGCGCAGAGGTTGGACAGCATCTGGAAAGCGTTCTTGAAGATGCTGGATGTGGGAGCAGAAGGATTGTACATCAGCACGTGGTTGGCTATGGCTGTCCTAAAAGCGTTTTCAAGGTACTCTTCACAGGAGGAGTTGCTGAATGTCTTCGAATGCTTACGATCTAGATGGGATCTGGACGAGGCCAACACACATTTCATGCTGAGTTATCTAAACAAGCTCCTCTCACAAGATATTGGCCGTGGTAGAACAAGGGATGTGGCAACTAACTACTAAGGACGTGTATGTGTGTAGGTATGTACGATAGTACAGGAGAGGGGGGAAAAAAGGGTCAAATGTGGAGATATGATACCAATCGTTTTTGTATATAAGCCAATCAAAGTCAATGAATTATAAAGCATGAAGTATATATATATATATATATATAGTCGCGCAACCGCTTACTCGATAACCATATCAACCACACTTAGCAGGCATATTTAGAACATTGCCATTCTCCCTGAAGGGAATTGTCTTTCTTTGTACGAGTCGAATATGACACATCCGTAGCTGAATGCAGGCTTTGGGGTTCTTAAACCCACAAAAAACAATAGGGGCTGTTGATTCATGGGTATCTTCTGATAGATCCAAGGTCGAGCCTTGTCATTTTCGTAGCAGAACTATCAAGTCGTCCGGGAGGCCATTCTTCTGTGTTCACTCATGCGCATATGCTAAAATAGGGGAAATAAATGAGAACTGGGTTATGCTGATGATGTCCCTTATTGGTCTATTGCGGTCCGATATGTACATCCCCTGGACGATCCCATCATAGCTCTCGTCCCATTGCCTCCGTCCTAGACCGTGGTCCCAATGGATCCTGACCCTTATCCCCTCAAACCAATGCGACAGATCCCCATCGTATGCTTAGTTCTTGGGCTTCTTAGTTTGCCAGACTGTAATCAGGTTAGAGAAATTTGAGCCAATTGTGGCGTGACCGTCCATGAAAGTAAAAGGTAACAAGGGCGTAGCAAATACAACACTGCGAAGAGCGCGGCGCCAAACCACAGAGAGAGAGAGACAGAGAGAGAGATAAGAGGACAGAAGGGGGGAAATAACGCACCAGCGACGCCGAAGGGGGCGAAGAAGCCCGTGAAGCAGTACAGGAAGTATCGGAGAGCGAAGAAGCGGGTCTTGGGGTTGAAGGGCAGGTTCGAGTAGGGGCCCTCGGGGTAGTGGTACGGCGACGAGAGCCGGGCGCGGGTTGCGTGGAAGGCCCGGCGGGCGACGAGCGAGGTGCCCAGGCGCGGGCTCGCGCGGAGGAGGGCGGCGGCAGACTGAGGAGACATCTTGCAACGGGGACCCAAAATTAGCGGACGCAGAGGGGATTCATGTTGGGGGAGGGGAGAGCTCGATGGGAGCGTTGAATGTGTTCTTCGACCGGGCTTTTCGGGGTGGATTTTTTTTCTTTTCTTTTCTTTTCTTTTTCTTGTCTTCTTACCTTGGGCGATGATGGGTGAGTGGAGAGTTGCTACGCTGGTAAAGTTGCAAGTTGATGTGAGCTTTGACTCTGGAAATCGAAATCGAATGATGGATCACGGTTTCGGTCCGCCGCACAGTGGTTGATGTCGGCCCCTGGGAAAACTTCGGCTGAATGAGCTGCTACGAGCTGGGTATGTAGGTAGGTTATGTAGTGCAATGCGGGAATGTCACTCAGGGTGCCCACCTAAAATCTGCGCATAGCCATGGGTTGGGGGGGACTTTACTATGCCACTACTTAAACTGTAAAAGTGCCATACCAGTTGGACACTCTAGGTACATGGACTACAAAGGTATGCTTACCTAAGGTTAGGTAGTGGCACTTTACACTCAGAGGGTGGCTACTTAAAGCGACTCGTTGCCCAGATTGACATCACTCATCAGTGCTGGCAGCTGCACTTTTTAGGGGACTGCATTGGGTACGTACCGCGAAGCTCGATCTCACCGCCCGCCTCCGATCCTCATGAGATCCCACCTTGCCGTTTTTTCTGCCACGGCCCAGTTTAATTTTCACCAAAAAAGTTGGTCCTCGCTGCTGCACCGTTCTTTCACCCTCTTCACCTTGTATCTTTCAGCCGTTAGAGCTGACCAGTTGCACCACCCGCCGACGAGCTACAGCTCTACCTCACCTGCCGGCTCGTTTTTCTTTTTCTTTTTCTTTTTATCTCTTGTTTGGGAAGTCGAGTGGGATTAGTCTACTGGCTCTTTGGCTCCGCGTCAACACACCAATCTCGCTCCGATCCTACCATACCACACCATACATACCCGTACCATACCTACCATTTCTCCCGAGCATCGTTTAAATGCCGGCGCATTGAATGGTCCGTTCCTTTCACCGTCCTGCCCCGCTCCATATATTCTTCTATCTTGAAAATCTACAACATATCAAGCCACCATGGACGACCTCTTCGCTATTTTCGACGACAAACCGGCCTCCAAGGTCAAGGAGGAGCCCCAATCCTCCCCTCCTGCGAAACGAGATAAATCAAAGAAGAAGAGCAAGAAGCGCAAGGCCGATGGCGCTGTAAAGGCCGGCTCTACCACAGCTGCTTCGGCACCATCTGCACCCGAGGTTGATATGGGTGATATTGCGCCCACATCACCCGAAGAAGATGGCGCTGAAGAGGCCGTGTCGGATACCCAGGGCGACAGCAAACGGCGCCGCAAGGATGGTGTGGCAGAACCAGTCCTAACAGATACCTTCCAAACTGCCGAATCGAGAGAAATTGCCGCCGCCGCCGGCTTTGCGCCCACCAAAGAGGAAGAAGCATCGCTTGTTTTGTCACATAATATCCAGCATCAAGTCGCACTCCCGCCAGATCTCGATTACGAGTACGTCCCACTTTCCGAACACAAGCCACCCGAGAACCCGGCACGAACGTGGAGTTTCACCCTCGATCCCTTCCAGCGCCTCTCGATCTCGTCAATTGAGCGAGACGAGAGTGTCCTGGTGTCGGCACACACGAGTGCGGGAAAGACTGTCGTGGCCGAGTATGCCATCGCACACTGTCTCAAGAGAAATCAGCGGGTCATCTACACAAGTCCCATCAAGGCATTGAGCAACCAGAAATACCGAGAATTCAACGAGGCTTTTGGCGATGTCGGCCTTATGACGGGCGATGTTACAATTAATCCGACCGCTAGTTGTCTGGTTATGACCACTGAAATTTTGCGGTCCATGTTGTACCGAGGATCCGAGATTATGCGTGAGGTAGCTTGGGTCGTCTTTGACGAGATTCACTACATGCGAGATAAGTCACGCGGCGTGGTCTGGGAAGAAACGATCATCCTTCTACCAGATAAGGTCCGATACGTCTTCTTGTCTGCTACTATCCCCAACGCATTCCAGTTCGCCGAGTGGATCGCAAAGATCCATCGCCAAGCTTGCCATGTTGTCTACACGGATTTCAGACCTACTCCCTTACAAAACTATTTCTTCCCAGCTGGTGGCAATGGCATCTTTCTCGTTGTCGATGAGAAGGGTGTTTTCCGAGAAAACAACTTCAACAAGACCATGCAGTTAATTGAGGAGAGGAAAGCAGCTGAAGCCAACGACCCCGATGGTAAGACCAAAGGGAAGGGCAAACACAAGAAGGCCTTCAGAGGAGCACCTCAAAATAGCGGTAATGCGGACATCCAAAAGATTGTTAAAATGATTATGAACAAAAGTTTTAACCCCGTCATTGTTTTCAACTTCAGCAAGAGGGAGTGCGAAATGCTGGCTCTATCTACTTCCAAGTTCGCCTTCAACGATGACAGTGAGAAGGCTATGGTTCGCAAAGTCTTCACAAGTGCTATCGAGTCATTGTCCGAGGAGGACCGCGAACTACCCCAGATCCAGAATATTCTCCCTCTACTCGAGAAGGGAATTGGTGTCCATCACTCTGGTCTTTTGCCAATCTTGAAGGAAACTATTGAAATCCTGTTCCAGGAAGGCTTAATCAAAGTTTTGTTTGCCACGGAAACATTTTCCATCGGACTGAACATGCCGGCCAAGACGGTCGTCTTCACCAAGGTCACTAAGTACGACGGCTCGTCTGTCCGGCCTCTCACCCCATCGGAGTACATTCAGATGTCTGGACGTGCGGGACGTCGAGGTCTTGATGAACGTGGTATTGTCATCATGATGATTGATGACAAGATGGAACCGGATACGGCAAAGGAAATCGTTGTCGGCCAACAAGATCGTCTCAACTCCGCCTTTCACTTAGGCTACAACATGGTTCTGAACCTACTTAGAATCGAGGCTATTTCCCCCGATTTTATGCTAGAGAACTGTTTCTTCCAGTTCCAGAATACTGCGAGTGTGGCTGGTCTCGAGCACGAACTAATGCAACTCCAACAGAAGCGTGATGAGATGGTGATTCCTGACGAGGCGACAGTGAAGGACTACTATGGCCTCCGCCAGCAGATCTCTCAGTATACCAAAGAAATGATCTGGGTAATACAACATCCGACTCACTGCATCGAGTACCTACAGCCGGGAAGACTCGTTCAAATTGCCCACCCCAAGACGGGCAAGGATTTTGGCTGGGGAGTTGTTCTCAACTTCACAAAGCGGAAGGACCCCAAGTTTGGCGAGAAGGAGTACGTGCCTCAAGAGTCATATTTTGTTGACGTGTTTCTCCGCCTCGACCCCGATTGCGATCCTTTCTCTCCTGCCAACCCTTCGTCAGAAATGCCAGAGGGTGTCCGGGTTAGCGATCCTGGCAAAGAAAGCAAATTCGAGGCGGTTCCTTGCATGTTCACCTGCATAAAAGCATTGAGCCAGATCCGGGTGTTTATGCCTAAGGATATGAAGACACGGTCTGATAGTGAAGCAGTGCGCAAGATGCTTCTGAAGGCATTGACGGAGGTCGAGCGTCGTTTCCCAGACGGTCTCCCTATCTTAGACCCTATCGAGAACATGAATATTACAGATGAGTCATTCAAGAAACTTTTACGCAAAATAGAAGTTCTGGAGTCCCGTTTGCTAGCCAACCCTCTGCATGGCTCGCCGTTATTGCCAGGCTTATGGGAACAGTACTCGAATAAGATCGCCCTCACAGAAGAGCTTAAAGCTCTGAAAAAGAAAATTGCCAAGGCACACTCTATTGCGCAGCTGGACGAACTCAAGTCGAGAAAGCGAGTTCTCAGACGGTTGGGTTTTATTAGCGACGGGGAGGTAGTTCAAATGAAGGCCCGCGTAGCGTGCGAGATCTCGTCTACCGAGGGCCACGAACTTCTCCTATCCGAGCTCCTTTTCAACCGATTCTTCAACGAACTTTCTCCCGAGTTGTGTGCTGCTGTGCTCAGTGTATTCATCTTTGATGAGAAAACTGAGGCATCGGCACTTCCCGACGAACTAATGAAACCGTACTCCCAGATACAAGCCCAAGCTCGCATTATTGCAAAGGTTAGCCAGGAAAGCAAGCTGGAGGTAAACGAAGAGGAATACGTTCAGAGTTTGAAGTGGCAATTGATGGAAACTGTCTACGCTTGGGCGAAGGGGAAGCCTTTCGTAGATGTTTGGTACGTATCATGTCTCCCAAAACATTTTACTTTCTACTTACCTTTTATATATAGCAAAATGACGGATGCCTACGAGGGCTCCTTGATCCGTTTATTCCGCCGTCTCGAAGAACTGCTTCGTCAGATGGCCCAGGCAGCCAAGGTTATGGGTAGCGAGGATCTGCAGAACAAATTTGAGGAGAGCTTGGCTAAGATCCGTCGCGATATTGTGGCCGCACAATCTCTCTACTTGTAATGCCGTACTTACATTCGTGAGAGGTTGCATAATATTTACGGGTACGGAATAAGAAAAATATGGCTAGGCAAAAATCGGTAGGGAGAGTGCCTTTATGATCAACTCATTTGTTTTACTTAGGTCTATGACCAAATGGGAGTTCTCTCCCCTCCTACTTGGCGTTAGATTTTTGGTAAAGCAATGAGCTGGGTCTTAAGGGCATTTCCCGTGAGACGAATGATAGCAGGCATCGGCATTGGCATTTTCCTTTCTTTTTCTCTTTCATGGAGTTTCAGGGAAAGAAAAATTAAAATTCAGGGGGATACCCTTTTTTTTCTTCTCCTTTTCGCAATTTTATAGGTCACCTGGGTCATCTGGGGTTATGAAAACTCAAACCATGGATCATCATCATCATCATCATCATCATCACCATCATGCTCTCTACATTCCCCCCAATTTCACGGATTTTTTTTTTGTTTCTTCCTTTTACCCAGTTTTCCTCTCTCCTGGCATTAGAAGTAGTGGTTTTCCATTGGGAGTTGGGGGGGGGGGGTTGGGGTTGGGGGCAAAAGGGAAGGAAGGGAAGAGGAGGGGCCTTTTATTTCCTCTAAAGGAAGCAAAATGTCTGGTAATCATTACTTTTCATATAGAATGAAGGGGGAAAATGGCGTGTTGTGCATAGCAGACAGACAGACAGGGAGAGAGAGGGGGGAGAGCCAAATAGGGAGGTAGAGAGAAAACGAGCATCGCCCTTTTTCTTTTCTTGGTTTGGCGATGCTCAACCCGTTTTCTTTTTTCTGTCTCGTGTCCTTCTTCTATTGTTCTTGCCTCCTTGACCATTTTTTATTTATTTGTGCGCTGTGATAGATGATAGACCATGTGTGCTATCATATTGAAGGGTGTCTAATGACTATCTATATCTGCCTTGGATGTAGAGATAAATAGCTGGGTAAGGTAGGGAGATAGGTAGGTAGGTAGGTACACCTACATAGGTTACATAGGCAGTATATACGAAAAGGGTGGTGGTATGGAAATGGTGATTTGGATAAAATATATATTTCCAATACTATCAATATATATACCTTAGGTATGTACCTAGGTTAACCCAATCGCTACCTACTTCCTTTGCTTTTCGCCCATTCGCCGCCATGCGTGCGTGCATATTGCGTGTCGGCGTATATCAATATAAATACCTAATTATATCATGATTGATAACCCCGTGAAGAGGAAGCCTGCTTCTAAAGGCCTTTTTTTTTGTGTGTTGTCCTTTTTTTTTTTTGCTTTGCCATTGCTAACTTGAAATTATTTTTTCGACAGGTTTTATTATGTATGTACTTCGTGAACCGCGTTATTTTAAAAGCAAAGAGAATTGGTAGAAAAGGGGGGTTTCAAATGTTTTTCTACTCCTCTCCTTCGCTCTCTACCCCTTTACCCCTTTACCCAATCAATCCCCTCTCTTTTTAATTATTATTTTCTCCTCGCCTCGTACCCTCTCTCTTCTTTTGGGAGTTAGGTGTGAATAAAGGCGGGGGGAGAAGGGAGGGGCAGCTATTGGCGTTTCGCTCACATTCATCTTTTCTCTCTCTCTTTCACTCTCTTTCCGCGCGCGCTAGACCCCCAGGCCCGGGCCCGGGGAGCTCTCACTTGTCGCCGGAGATGGCCCTGATCATGCCGAGCAGGACGCTGAAGAGCACGCCGACGCCGACCATGAAGCGCCAGCGGCTGCTGGCCATGCCCTCCTCGCGGACGAGCCAGCCGGCGCTGCCGAGCGGCCACACGAACCCCGTGACCACCCCGCGGATCAGCACGTCCACCATGGCCACCAGGCCGACCTCCTCGTCGCTGTCTGTACCTGCTCCTCCTCCCCCTACCCCCATTTCTCCGTTAGAGAATGATGATGATGAGGTCCCGAGACCGCCACTCGCGAGCGACGACGACCCGTTCCCGTCGATCCAGGCGTCCTCCAGCCGCCGGAACCCGTCGGGCGAGGGCAGCGCGTCCGGCGTGTACCGCGACGAGTGGATGCTGCGGAACTGCAGGCGCAGCTG
Source organism: Biscogniauxia mediterranea (assembly GCA_018398605.1). NCBI lineage: Eukaryota > Fungi > Ascomycota > Sordariomycetes > Xylariales > Xylariaceae > Biscogniauxia > Biscogniauxia mediterranea. The sequence continues at coordinate 1,199,062 of JAGXTR010000011.1, read as the reverse complement.
GTTCACCTCCGAGGCGGTGAAGCCGGCCGATAGGAGGCGGTCGAAACCGCGCGGTGCTGTTGTTGCGGAGGAGGAGGGAGAAGAGGAGGAAGGGAGGGGACCGCCGCGGTTGTGGTGGTCGCGGGAGGTGGAGGTGGGGTTGTGTTGTTGCTGCGGTTGGAGGGGCGCGGGAGCGGGAGGAGCGGCCGCCGCGACGGCCTCGGACTCGAGCTCGGCGGCCGAGAGCTCATCCCCGATGCTGCAGTTCACGTAGATGCGCGACAGCGCCGCGGGGTCGGGACGGCCCGGGACGGATTTGCCTTTCTTGCTCCCCACGCCGCCGCCGCTAGAGGATGGGGGGACGTCATGGTTGTTGTTGTTGCTGTTGTTGGCGGTCTTCCCGTGGTGGTCGGGGTGCGGGAAGGAGAAGGATGAAGGAGGAGGAGGAGGACCCGGGGGCGCGCGCAGAACGGCGCTGAGCACGGCGCTGTCCGGGAGGATCTTGCCCCCGTGGATAAAGCGCAGACGCCGCGTCGAGTTGGGCGACCCGAGACGCGCCCGGATGAGGTGCTTCAGCGATACGACGGTGGTGCTGCCCGGGCGCGGGATGTCGAGCTCGAGGTCTGGGAGGGAGGCGCTGAAGCGTATGGTTAGGAGGAGGGGAGGAGGGGGAGGGGGCGCTGGGTGTGGTTGTTTTAGGGATGGGGATGTTGGTGCGGCGGTCGTCATCGTGGCGGTCGTTGGTGGAGAGGAGGAGGCATTGTGCCCGAGGTCAGGATTTGAGGAGGAGGAAGAATGAGGTAGGTAGTAAGTAGATAAACAGCCTTTTTATTATGTGGCGATCCAATGATAGCCACTAGATATCTGCTTGTTAGGCATGGAAGTTGCCAACTTAACGCATAGTCACCATAATACTGGAGGTATTGATGGTAATACCTATGGAGGTTAGGTAAATGGGATTTACCAATGAGGGTTGGAAAGCGGATTTAAAAGAGGTTCGAACCGAACTGCAGGTAACTTCTGGTGGGGTAAACCATTTTATAGCCAAGACAAGTTAGTGTAACTTCTAACTTATAAGGTGCTCCGAGTTTAATTTAGTAACTAGGTAGGTAGGTCGGGTTTCAGCTGAGGGGTGGTAGAAAAAAGTTGAGAGGTGGTAGCCAAGAAAAATTCCACTTTTTCGGCAAAAGTCCGGAGGTGTTAGAAAAACACATTTAATTTTATTTAACTCCACTTTAATTCCACTTTTTAACAGGGGTTTATAGCATATGCTGGGCATATGTTAAAAAACTTTTTTAAAAAAAAATAAAAAGAAAATAAAAAAAATTAAATATATATAATATATACGTAGCATATGCCTAGCATATGCCTAGCACATATACAGCATATGCTTAGCACATATACAACATATACTTAATATATGCTATATATATTATATATATAATTTTTTAACATATGTTTAACATATGCTTAACATATGCTGTATATATGCTGGGCATATGCTAGGCATATGCTATGTATATATTATATATATTTAATTTTTTTAATTTTTTTTAATTTTTTAATTTTTATTTAATTTTTAATTTTTAATTTTTATTTTTAATTTTTAAAGTTTTTTAACATATGCCTAGCATATGCTATAAACCCTTGTTAAAAAGTGAAATTAAAATGGAGTTAAAATATGGGGGGGTTCTTGGCTAACACTCCTCAGCTTTTTTTTAATTTTAAAATTTTATGGGGTTTCTACCACCCCTCAGCTTTTTTCTACCACCTGGCAGCTGATAGCCCTAGGTAGGTTAACCTAGCGTTTGCGTTATCTTTTAGCTGTATACTACCGGTATACCCGTTGGTCCGTGCCGTGCCTTACGAAGGACCAACTGCCAGGGCTTAGCAGTTGGTCCTTATTAAGGCACGACACGGACCAACGAGTACTACCTATCTACGCTACTACCTGCCGTGGTTTGAGCATTGGAAAGGAATGGGCGCCGGGGCACCGCACTGCACATGCTACAAGGGCGGCAGATGACGTGCTTTGGCTTTTGATGCAGCACAGCTTTCCCAAACATCGGAATACAGATTGAGACTTTTTTCTTTTCCTTTTCTTTTCCGATTTGATAATCATCCCCGATCACGGAGGTTTTTTACTTCTACCCCTTCTTTCTTCTTCCAGCCAGTCATCGGGGGAGGATTTCATTCTCTGTGTGACTTACTGGAAACCGAAGTATTAAGTATTTAAGTAATCTGCTTAGAACGAGGTATGTATGTTAGTGATATTAGCCCAGCAATAACAAGCGTCAAAAGCTAATACCGCTGACTACCTCCAGCTGGCTTATATGAATACCTTCTCTGGCTTGAGACTTGCTTATAAACTACAACCACACGTCTCTCTGCCAAGACTGTCCTTCCAGCGGAAATCTATCCAAGGCCCGATCCAGCGTCGAGGCCTCCATTCTACTATGGCGGCTGAACTTCCAGCCAAGCTCAAGCCCGCTGCAAGGGTTGCCGGGCAGCGGCAGGATGTCTGGTGAGATGGGCGCCAGCTTGCTTCATCTATCTCGCCGTGATCTCCCTTGATCCCGAGGTTGACCGGAGATAGACCAAATAGACTAGACCTGCTGACTACATGCAACTCACAGGTCCATCGTCAACGAAGCAGCGGCTGCTTCTCCCAAGCAGCCAATTGTGAATATGGGCCAGGGGTTCTTCGGCTACAACCCCCCGCCATTCATCATCAACGCTGCAAAGGCCGCTCTGGACAAGGTAGACTGCAACCAGTACAGCCCTACCAAGGGGAGGCCGCGGCTAAAGAAGGCCATTGCCGATGCCTACTCGCCCTTCTGGGGCAGACAGCTGAACCCGGACACCGAGGTCACTATTACCACGGGCGCCAATGAGGGAATGCTCAGTGCGTTCATGGCCTTCATAGAGCCTGGGGACGAGGTCATCATCTTTGAGCCCTTCTTTGACCAGTATGTTGAGTCGCGTATGGGAGAATAATACCCAGCATGTTGCTGATGAAGAATAATAGGTACATCAGCAACATCGAGATGCCCGGCGGCAAGATTGTCTACGTCCCGATGCATCCTCCGAAAGATGGAGCTACCCGGACTTCTTCCGCTGCCGAATGGACCATCGACTTTGACGAGCTGCAGAAGGCGATCACACCGAAGACGAAGATGATTGTTCTTAACACTCCCCGTAAGCGTTTTCTTCTTCTATTACCTACATGGTGCATAGAAAGGCTGGTTTGGATACCTGTTTACTAATGAACAAACAGACAATCCTGTGGGCAAAGTCTACTCCAGGGAGGAACTTCAGAAGATAGGGGATATTTGTGTGAAGAATGAGATCATCATCCTCTCTGATGAGGTCTACGACCGGCTCTACTATGTGCCCTTCACAAGGATTGCGACCCTCTCGCCTGAGATCGAAAGATTGACTATCACGGTTGGTTCTGCCGGGAAGAACTTTTATGCCACGGGCTGGCGTGTGGGTGAGTCTTACATCAGGTTGGGACGTAGGTAGTTCAGCGAGGAGATTCGGCTGACAAATCCTAGGTTGGCTAATGGGACCTGCACACCTGATCCAATATGTCTCGGCAGCCCACACCCGTATTTGCTACTCGTCCGTTTCGCCGTTACAAGAAGCATGCGCAGTTGGTACGTCACGTCTTGTTATTTTGCGTTTCACCCGGGGTTCAGAGCTAACCGTCAACTTACAGGTTTCGAGCAAGCCGAAGGCGAAGGATTCTGGGACGAGACGGTCAAGGATATGAAGGGCAAGATGGAGCGGTTCAACGAGGTGTGGGACGAGCTGGGCCTGCCGTACAGCGACCCCGAGGGCGGCTACTTCGTCATGGTCAACATGGCCAAGGTCAAGCTGCCGGCCGACTACCCCTTCCCGCCGCACGTCGCCAGCCGGCCCCGCGACTTCAAGCTCTCCTGGTTCCTCATCCAGGAGGTCGGCGTCGCCGCCATCCCGCCCACCGAGTTCTACACCGACGCCAACACCTGGATCGCCGAGGACTACATGCGCTTCGCCGTGTGCAAGGAGGACGACGTCCTCGAGACGGCCAAGGAGCGCCTCCGCGGCCTGAAGAAGTATATAGAGAACTAAACCTACCTACCTAACCTTAGAAGGTTTTAGGTTAGGTACCTAGACAAACACACATACACACATACACACGAACACTGCTTCTGCTGCTGCTGCTGCTTGTTCGCGGTTGGAAAAAAGAAAGAAAAGAAAGATATCTAGGTAGCCTCCAAATAAAGTAAACTGCTTTGTTTGATAAATCATTTTTGGCATCTCTGGTACTTGGTATCATTGTGCGTACATGTTCTCCGTAAAAAAAAAGAAGTTTTTCTTAATGCGTTCAGGCAAATTGCTGGTATAAGCTAAACTGCCTGTGAGATACCTAATATATAACTAACCTACCTACCTACCTACCTACCTACCTACCTACCTACCTATACAACTCGGGATTTCTACAATAAACAAGAGAGAGAGACACACAGAGAGAGAGAAAACTAGGTAGTCTTGGATACTTTGTAGGAGCGGCGGGGTGTGAAGGATTTATTCGCTAGAAGAAGAAAAAAGAAAGGAGAAGAAGAAAAAAAAAGAAGAAAAAGAAGAAAAAACATTGTTAGGATAGGTTAGGTTAGTTAGTTAAAAATTCAAGTTCTCTCTATGCGTTTATTCCAGACTAACCTACCTACCCATCTAAACGTAGAAACCTGACCTCCCCCCCCCCCCCCCTCCCCCTCCCCCTCCTTTTTTTTTCTTACGTTTTGAATAGGTACCTAGGTAGTTTAGAAAGGAGGGAAGATGGAGACAAAAATCAAAAAACAAACAAAAAAGAAAAACGGAAATAAAAAAGAAACGCAAAAGAAAAGAAAAGCTATATATCTCGTTGTGGGGTAACAACAATCATATTTCCCATCATATAGCGTCTTCGGTCTACCAAATGTACATTTACGTACTACTCGTTACCTACTCGTCTATCTGCATACGCACAAGGTATCTAGGTTAGGTACTTATAGATATCCTACAACCCCTCTCTTCTCTAAACGCCTTTGAAAAAAATCCTCTACCCCACCCCCCCTCTGCATGCTGTGCTACGCTGTGCTGTGCTGTTCTATGCTGTGCTAATGCATAATAATCATCATCATCATCATGAAACGACTACTTTCCCCCCCCCTTTTCCCCCTGAGAGAGCCTTACTTTTTACTTTACTTGTGGATATGTATGCTCTGGGTCTGGCAGTAGTTGTGGAGGCCGTGGCGTCCGAGCTCGCCGCCGTAGCCGCTGAGCTTCCAGCCGCCGAAGTAGCCGGCGTGGTGGGGGCGCTCGTAGCGGTTGATCCAGACGGACCCGGCCTCGAGCTGGCTGGCGATGCTGCGCGCGCGCGCCAGGTCCTTGGTGTACACCGAGGCGCCGAGCCCGGCGTTGTCGAGGTTCGACCGCGCGATCACGTCGGCCTCGTCGGTCCAGGATAGTACCGGGGCGATGGGCGCTAGGTAGGTAAGTTGGTTAGTCACGGCGTTGGCAGTGGGGGGAGGGTTAGTAGATCAACGACATACCGAATTGCTCCTCTTGCACGAGCAGCGAGTCCTCGGGCGGCCTCGCCACGATGGTGGGCGGCATCCAGTAGCCCTTCTTGCCGGTGCGTATCTCGCCGCCTTCGACGATGTTGTACCCATTCTTCTTGCAGTCATCGAGGAAGCGCTTGGCGCGCTCGAAGTTGACCTTGTTGGACAGGGGGGCGAAGAGCACGGCCTCGTCGTCATCGACGGCGTACGTCTTGCGCGCCTCCTCAATGAGGCGGTCGAGGAAGCGGTCGTACAGCGACTCGTGCACGTAGATGCGCTTCGAGGCCACGCACACCTGGCCGGCGTGGAAGAAGCAGCCCGAAGCGACGCTGGGGACCACGGCGTCGAGGTCGACGTCCTCGCACACGATGCAAGCGTTGTTGCCCGCCATCTCGAGCACCACGCGCTTGAGCCCCTGCGCGCAGTTCTGCAGGATCTTCTGGCCTACCGCGTTGGTCCCCGTGAAGCTGATGTGGTGGATCCCCGGGTGCAGCGTCATGCGCTCGCCCAGGTCGGCGCCACCGTTGAGGGCCTGGAACACGCCCGGCGGCAGTAGGGGCTGCGCGAGCTCGCAGAACTTGAGAAGAGAGTAGGGCGTGAAGGGCGATGGCTTGATGATCACGCAGTTCCCGGTCGCGATGGCCGAGGCGATCTTCACGCTGCTCAGGAGGAGCGGGAAGTTCCAGGGGGAGATGGCGCCGAGGACGCCGATGGGCATGTGGGTCCCGATGATGGTGACTTCGTCATCCTCGTACTGGAGCTCATCCTCGAGTGCCACATCGGCTACATAGTGGGTTCGGAGTTAGTGGCGTGGAAAATTGGCTGTATATTCCAGCAATGCTTCACTTACTGTAGTACTCATGATGGTAGGCGGCTCGGTCCACTTCCACGTCCGCCATGGCCTTCGCTTTTCCAGTCTCTTTCGCCAGTATATCGGCTAGCAGGCTCTGGTTCTTAAGGACACACTCTGCTACTTCGTGGAGAAGCTTCTGGCGCTCCGTCACCGTAGTCTTCTTCCAGGTCTTGAAAGCACGGTTGGCGGCTTCGACAGCATCGTCGAGGTCTTGGGTAGTTGCGATAGGAACGTCCCAGAGCGGTTCTTCAGTGCGGGGATCGATGACCTGGTCATGCTGCTTGGACGTACGGGGCTTCCCATCAATGATGTTGAAGAACTTCAGGGAGGCATAGCCGTTCAGTGTGGTTGAAGGCATCTTGAATACCTAGGTGTGGGAGCGTTTTCCAAGAGGTGCTTAGATGGGTAGTAGGTATGGATATTTAGAGAGATAAGGACTTGGAGAACACCCAGCTTCAGAAGTCCGACCTGCAACCTGGATAAATAACTCGCGAGGTCTATGTATGCGCCTCCTTCACCAAGGCTACCTGCCATAGAGCGGTTGGACCAAAAGTTTTGCGCAAGTCTGTAACATGATAAGGTGGAGATGAGGCCGTATGCTGGTTATAGGATATGCGAATTTTAGTGTCGATCAACCAGGTCTACCTTGGTCTCGACCTCGTCTCATCCCTGTCAAGCCTATACACGAAGGGCTTCCAAGCTGTCTCCCCCACACCGCTGTCAGAGATATCCCGTGGCAAGACATGTACCGGGATGAGGGGTCAACTCGGCATATCTTAGACTACCGACGGCATACTGGACGGGAATCCGGGGATGGTAAAAGAGCCGTGATTCTGATCCGCGAGTAGGTAGATATAACTATCTACGCTACACCACCTGGCTAAGCCGATGGTTGTGTTTATAGATGAATTGACATGAAGCTTGATCCGCTCATTGACCTAACTTAGGGTATGCTAGCGTTACGTAGGTAGGTAGGTTCACAGACCGTTCGGTAACCGGGTAGAATGCACATAGCTGGGCGTGCTGAGATGCTCGACTGTGCCAATGAAACCCTCCCGCATAGGTCTTATCCTCTTCCTCTCCCCAAGAGTCTCTGCATGGTATGTCAGTAAAGAGTTGCCGTAATAGTGGCGAGTGGTCCTTTTTTCAAGGGGGATGTCGGTTATGCATGTCAAACCAACCACATACTTGGGTATTATGGTTAAGAGCTGCAAGTTCCGTACATACCAACTTGTACAGCCATGCTTGGCCCGGGTTGTATGATATAGTAATCATCATGCGCATCGGCATAAATGCCAATCTAACATCGTGGTGGTGCCAGATAAGTTCGATGAATGGAATCATTGAAACAAACACGGAATACCTGTGAGGGTAAGTTTCCCGCGCAGTTTGAAGGGTTAGTAAATGTCTATAAGTATGTAGTGCAAGTGTAACGTCCAGTGCCCTATGAAATGCCCATGCCATTTATTAGTGTAGAATTCAAGGTGGAAGGTAAACGGAGCCGGCCGACAAGGCGTCCACCGATGATTAAGTAGCTTGCTTAGTCAGTTTGAGTGAAAAGCGCCAAGGGTGTTCGCGGGGGCGTTTTCAGGGTAGCCAGGCGACTTATCGTTAGCTACCCCGCTAAACATCGTTGTAACAGCTTCAACAAAGTTAAATCTTATCTTAGATTGTCTCGCTTCTGATTTGCTCCTTTGTTCTACAATCTGACCTCACCATGCAAGTAAGTAGGTTAGTACATAGACATTCACATGTGTAATTGCCATTGGAGAAAGTTCAAGTTAGGTACACTACATAGATATGCAGTCGATCGGGACCCAGCGATTGGGAGATGGCCCAGAATCTTGCAACCGCCTCTCCACCCCGATATGGCCAATCCTACCATCTCACATCTCAGTCTTAATCCCGTAGCACTTGTATGAGAAACCCCCCCAAGCTCGATATTGTGTCGCCACTGTTCTCATAGATTACTTACTATCTATCTACCACGTGCCGGGTTCTTGATACAAATGGATTCTTGATGATATTTGCCATCTGCATAACTCCTTAACCTCCCCAAGGAATAGGTATCCTCCCTTCCCACGATAAGCAGAAAACATGGCCCCGAGCGCCATCTCGCCCAAAATAGACCCAACCCTGTCGACATCGTCTCTGACTACTGTCTTCGATGACACGCTCCGTTTCTATCTCAACGGCACTCGTGTCGTGCTGGATGAGATTGACCCTGAGGTCACCTTGTTAGAGTACCTGCGTGGTATCGGCTTGACAGGAACGAAGCTGTAGGTTACTATGCAACGGTCTCTCTTACACGCGTGTCCAATACCAAAGCATATTGACGGTTGACCTCATCATGTAGTGGTTGTGCCGAAGGAGGCTGTGGCGCCTGCACAGTAGTCGTCAGCCAATACAACCCGACAACAAAGAAGATCTACCACGCCAGCGTAAACGCCTGCCTGGCCCCCTTAGCGAGCGTCGACGGGAAACATGTTATAACGATCGAGGGGATAGGGGATGTGAACGGACCCCACCCGACTCAAGAGCGAATAGCCAAGACGAATGGAAGTCAATGTGGATTCTGCACGCCGGGCATAGTCATGAGCCTATATGCGTTGCTCCGGAATAACGAGAGCCCTGACGAACATGATATCGAAGAAGCCTTTGACGGGAATCTGTGCCGTTGTACTGGTTACCGTCCCATCCTTGATGCCGCCCAGACCTTCGCTGTCAAGAAGGGTTGTGGCAATAGCACGTCAAATGGTGGATCTGGTTGTTGCATGGAAAATGGCGATGGCCCGAACGGTGGATGCTGCAAGAGCAAGAGTTTAGATGATGGACAACCCATCAAAAGGTTTACTCCGCCGGGGTTTATTGAGTATAAGCCCGATACTGAACTCATCTTCCCCCCGCCGCTAAAGAAGCATGAATTTAAGCCCCTGGCTTTCGGTAACAAGAGGAAGAGATGGCTTCGCCCCGTCACTTTGGATCAGCTCTTGGAGATAAAGAGCGTCTACCCCAACGCCAAAATAATAGGCGGAAGCTCCGAAACCCAAATCGAAATCAAGTTCAAGGCGTTGCAGTATCCCGTGTCGGTATTCGTGGGTGATATTCCAGAATTGCGCCACTACGCTCTCAAGGACGACCATGTGGAAATTGGTGGAAATGTTACTCTCACAGATCTTGAGAACATCTGCCAAGAAGCTGTTAAGCATTACGGTGAAGCTAGGGGCCAGGTGTTCCAGGCAATTTACAAGCAACTCAAATACTTTGCTGGAAGGCAGATACGCAACGTAGGGACTCCTGCAGGTAATCTAGTTACGGCTTCCCCGATATCTGACCTGAATCCGGTGTTCATGGCGGCAAACTGCTGTTTGATCTCCAAATCTCGAGATAAGGAGTGCGAAATCCCCATGAATACATTCTTCACTGGTTATCGCCGAACAGCTCTGGAGCAGGATGCGATTCTAGCATCCATTCGCATCCCACTAACTTGCGAAACGGGAGACTACTTCAGAGCGTACAAGCAAGCAAAACGGAAAGATGATGATATTGCAATCGTCACAGGCGCGCTTCACGTGCGGTTGGATCAAAAGGGAACGGTTGAACACTGCAATCTCGTCTATGGTGGTATGGCGCCCTTTACCGTCGCAGCTAAAAAGACGAACGAGTATCTTAGGGGCAAGATGTTCGCACACCCAGATACTCTGGAGGGAGCCATGAATGCGCTCGAGTCTGATTTTGAGCTCGTGTTCAGCGTTCCAGGAGGCATGGCGTCATATCGCAAGGCACTCGCCATGAGTTTCTTCTATCGATTCTATCACGATGTATTATCCGGTATCGAAGAAGAGAGTAAGCATGGGGATAGCCAGGCTGTGGAGGAGCTTGAAAGAGCTCTGTCAACTGGATGGAAAGATCACGAGGCGACTGCTAGCTATGTAAAGGAGCCCCTGGGGAAAGCTGCGAACCACCTGGCAGCTTTGAAACAGACGACCGGAGAAGCGCAGTATACCGACGATATCCCACCATTAAAGAATGAACTCCATGCATCCATTGTTTTCTCGTCAAGAGCTCACGCCAAGATCCTATCAAGGGATTATTCTGCTGCGCTAGATATCCCAGGAGTCATCGACGTTGTGGACAAAAACGACTTGCATAAGCCAGAGGACAACAAATGGGGTGCACCCAACTTCGACGATCTCTTCTTCGCCGAGGACGAGGTTTTTACTGCAGGACAGCCCATTGCAATCGTTCTAGCCACCACCCAGGCCAGAGCGATAGAGGGTGCTCGGGCAGTCAGGATCGAATATGAAGACCTACCCGCAATATTTACCATGGAAGAAGCGATCGAGAACGAGAGCTTTCACAAATTCTTCAGATACATCAAAAAGGGCGACACCGAAGAGGCCTTTAAGAACTGTGACTATACCTTTACGGGGGTGACACGCATGGGTGGACAGGAGCATTTCTATCTAGAGACTAATGCGTGCATCGCTATTCCTAAGCCTGAAGATGGGGAGATGGAAATATGGACCAGTAGCCAAAATCCCACTGAAAGGTAAGTTATTATCCAAAATATTTTGGTTACCAAGCTGATTATTGTAAAGCCAAGTGTATGCATCGCAAATCTTGGGTGTCCAGGCTAATAAGGTGGTGGCTCGCGTTAAACGCTTAGGAGGTGGTTTCGGGGGTAAAGAGACCAGATGCGTTCAACTCAGCACGATGATGGCATTAGCCGCTCAGAAGACCAAGCGACCCGTCAGATGCATGCTTAACCGAGATGAGGATATGGTCATGTCTGGACAACGCCATCCCTTCCTTACAAAATGGAAAGTCGGTGTTAATAAGGATGGCAAGCTCCAAGCCCTTGATGCCGACGTCTTCAACAATGCTGGATGGTCTTTCGATCTAAGCGCTGCTGTTTGCGAGCGTGCTTTGGCTCATATTGATAACTGCTACAATATCCCTAACGTCCACGTACGAGGCCGTCTGTGCAAAACCAACACCATGTCTAACACAGCATTCCGCGGCTTTGGCGGACCCCAGGGCATGTTTATAAGCGAATCATTCATGTCCGAAGTCGCTGATCGACTTGGCATACCGGTCGAAGAACTCCGAGAGATCAATTTCTACAAACCGAATGAAGAGACTCACTTCAACCAGCCCGTTCAAGATTGGCACGTACCGCTCATGTACAAGCAAGTCCAGGAAGAGTCAGATTACGCCGCCCGTCGCAAAGCTGTTGAAGAGTTCAATGCCTCGCATAAGTGGCGCAAGAGAGGTCTTGCACTTATCCCAACCAAATTCGGTATCTCTTTCACGGCACTGTGGCTCAACCAAGCCGGAGCGCTGGTTCACATATATCACGATGGCTCGATTCTTGTTGCCCATGGCGGTACTGAGATGGGCCAGGGACTTCACACCAAAATGGTCACAATAGCTGCCCAAGCACTCCAGGTACCGATGGAAACCGTTCACATATCGGATACATCAACGAATACCGTCGCAAACACGTCTCCTACAGCGGCTTCGGCATCTTCCGATCTCAATGGATATGCTGTCTACAACGCCTGTGAACAGCTCAATGCTCGATTAGCCCCCTATAGAGAGAAGCTTGGCCCCAACGCGACGATGAAGGAACTTGCTCATGCAGCTTACTTCGATCGTGTAAACTTGAGCGCCAATGGCTACTACAGAACCCCCGAGATCGGCTACACATGGGGCGAAAATACTGGCAAGATGTATTTCTACTTTACACAAGGTGTCGCGGCTACTGAAGTCGAGATTGACTGTCTTACAGGCACGTGGACGTGTCTACGTGCTGACATCAAGATGGACGTTGGTCGCTCGATCAACCCGTCAGTGGATTACGGCCAAATCGAGGGGGCCTTTGTCCAGGGCATGGGCCTCTTCACGATGGAAGAGAGCTTATGGCTGCGAAACGGCCCCATGGCCGGCAACCTGTTCACCAAGGGGCCCGGCGCGTACAAGATCCCGGGCTTCCGCGATATCCCGCAGGTGTTCAACGTGCGGCTGCTCAAGGACGTGACGTGGGAGAACCTGCGCACGATCCAGCGCAGCAGGGGAGTGGGCGAGCCGCCGCTGTTCATGGGCAGCGCCGTGTTCTTCGCCATCCGCGACGCTCTGAAGGCGGCGCGCGCACAGTACGGCGTCAAGGCCGCGCTGTTCGCCGAGGGCGGCGCGGATGATGGCCTCCTGAGCCTCGAGAGCCCGGCTACACCTGAGCGGATCCGGCTCTCGTGCGTGGACCCCATCATGGAGCGGGCGAGGGTGTTGCCGAAGGAGGGCGAGAAGAGCTTCTTTATTGCTATTTAGGTTTGAGGACAGGGAAGGGGGTAAAAGTAAGGAGATGATATAGTGAAAAAGCAAAGATGAATGAATGGATGACCATGAACTGATTACCGTGGGGAACCCAGAAGAAGAAGCCAGGCGCTTGTATTAGACGCGCAAGTATGCTTATTTACGTGCCTTATATGTATAGGGGCGCTATCTGAATGAGGTTATGAATGATATTTTCTTGACGAATTCAAGACTGGGACGGAATGCCTAGGTAGATATGTTGATCGAACTTGCTAACGTACTGCTATAAGATGGGATTGGCAAATTTATATGCGTAGATATTTTGTTCGTAACTAGGTAGAGTCTTGTTTATTCGGTACTTGTTGTGCTACCTATGGTGCGTACTACGTACGACGTACGACTTGCATATGAAGAATACCTAATTTTTTTTTCTTTTTTCTTTTTGCTAGGTGTGCTTGATAAAAAAATAACACATTAAGTTAGGTAGGTAGCTAACTTACATACCTGGATATCCATCTACCTCCCCCCCCTTTTTTTTTCTTTCTCTCCCCACCTGTCACGGGGGGCTAGTTGGAAGCGAGCTGAGGTCCTCAGGGGTAGGTACCTTACCTTACCTAATGGCACTACACTACACTATACACTATGTAGGACGAAGCCCCCCCCCCCCCCCCCCCCCCCAACCACCACTGTAACCTAGGTTAGTGTTAGTGTTAGTATAAAAGGGGCGTTTTCGAGAAGCACCAGACCAGACAGACAGAACCACCCCCAAAACTTCGTTGAGCGGGGGAGGGTGGGAGGGCTGGGTTGAAGGGGTTCTGTCTAAGCTAGGTTAGGTTAGGTTAGGTTAGGTAGTCTAGCGATTTTTTTTTATATTCTCATTCTCAAAGTCGAATTAATTAGGTAGGTAGGTAGGTAGGTAGTCAACGGGCTAGGTTACTTGCTTTCTAGGTTAGAACACTGAGGTCTTCGTTGTGGTGTATCCTTTTTTTTGAAAGGAAAAAGGGGAAAAAAAAAAAAAAAAAAAAAAAACCTCCCTTGACACACTACCACCACCAACTTCCAGGTGTTATGTTGTTGTGTTGTTGTTGTGTTGTTGTTGTGTTTGTGTTTGTCCCTTGAAAGGAGAGAGAGAGAGAGAGAGAGAGAGAGAGAGAGAGAGAGAGAGAGAGAGAGAGAGAGAGAGAGAGAGAGAGAGAGAGAGAGAGAGAGAGGTGGGGTGGGGTGCGATGGTGCCATCGAATTTTACCGTCCACTCTGCGCGTTCCTGCTTGACTACTATTTTTTCTATAGATAAGTATTATCTCTCTCTCTCCCTCCCTCCCTCTCTCTATCTCTTGTTTTAACTTGATTTATAGGGGCGGTACTTTTCTAGGTTACCCTACCTACTAACCTACTTGTATAAACTGTGAAAATCATGGACCGGACCAGAAAACCAGACCTATTGTTTTCTTCAAAGTATACTTAGGCGCCAAGTTGAGAAAATAAAATAAAACAGCTTTTTATGTGAAAGAAGTCGAATTTGTAGGTATTGACGTGTTATCGGGTTCTTTTGTGGCGTAGGTAGGTAGGTTAGTGAGAACAACAGTTAAAGATGGCATCGTGATTCATCGGATCCAAAGACATTGAAACCTGACTAGTAGGTATATATTTATTTAGCCTTTAAGCTCGATATCTGAGTTATTGAATTGCCCATAGGCCTTCTTGTGTTGCATCCCGTCCCAATACATCTTTATCATCAGTGTGTGACTACATGAAGAAACTCCGGGGATTGTGCTAAAGCAACTCACAGTCCCCATTCGGAGATATTTGTCATAGAATTCCTCATTTATCTCTCAACATCATGCCATGGAAGATACGTACGTGAAGGATAGTCAGTTGTAGCTTAGTGATGATAGATATACATTAATGTGTTGACGATCAACTTAGAAACCTGAATGAGGAAAGTTAAACTCGTTTTCTCGCACGTGAATTTTCCGTAATTCAATATTACAATTTTCTTTTGCTACAGGATTGTGTCTGGGTTGTCATCCCACTTGAGATTTGTATGTTTCTCCTGTAGCTGCTGCTCTAGAACGCCACCATCCTGGTGATAGTGAGCTAGTGTGAACGCATGAGCGAGCCACTGCTTGCTCAGCTCGTCATCGTGGCTACTGTAAAGATCGACCCCATGATTAAAAGCTGTGGTAGTAAACCATTCTAATTCTAATGATGGGAATAGATTCTTTGTCTGAAACCTTGGGTATTAATTATGTTATCCAAGTGCAGTTTTGAGTTTAAAAAAGACTTACTTCTACTGATTGTTTTACCATATTGCAAATCTCTTTAATGACTCTTAGAGGAACTTCCGGTTCTAGAGGCAGGGTTGCTTTGAGCAGACATCGCATATATTTCGCAAGTTTGTCGTGGTCAAAATGTTCAAGCTCCCATATATAATTTATAAGTTTACGCAACGTGGTATGGAGCACTGGGAGCAAAGTATCAGTAAATTGAACTGAGCAAAAAAAAAAAAAAAGCGAGGGAGAGGGGTAGTAGAAGCGTAACACACCCTGTCCAGGAACAGTCTGAGCCCGCAGAATACAATCTGCCATAGCCTGGAGTGTCGAGAGGCTTTTACACGTCTTCGCTTTGAGGACAATATTTGCCAAGTCATCCTAAGACTTGAGACAAACAGCCCCTTCAAAGTCGAAGACTAGGAGAATTGATAATTTTGTCTGAAGATCGCGCCTTGGATTTTCGTTTAGAACATCTAGACTGGCCTCCAGTGCATCGTCAAATTGCTTGATATTATGCCGCATGGTTAGATAATTCTGAAGCTGAATCTCAATGTCATCCTCGCATCTCGCCAGTGTGATAAGGGCTGTGGCTGTTAGAAAATTGCAAAACATTCCCCGTAACGATAAATCCGCAGACATCTGTGCAGGAATATCTTTGGGGTAATGTGAGATAATTGAAAGGCAGCATTGCAATATCCGAAGGACATGCTGCAGTTCCCAGGTAGCCAAGTTTTTTAGGCTTATGTTGTAGGCATTCTTACAGAACCAGTCCAGCTCGTCTACAGTGAAGAGCTTCTGGCCTTCTCTATCCAACGGGGCCCTCTGTATAGCTGATACAGCTATATAACATATTAGTATAAGCACGAAAACTTTGCAACACTGTGAATAACTAACCGCCTTCGAATACATCACATAAGTCTTCTACGAGGGGGTGTCGGTTGTCTTCCGTCTGATCCGTCTCATGGAGGAGTGAAACCTCCATGCGTATAAGGAGGCGTAGTAAAGCCGGGAGATGAACTTCCCCAGGCGAGGTGTGATCGTACCTTTTGACTAAATGACGCAGCGCTTCTAGGGTAATATGCTTATCGTTCTTTTTCTGCGCATCAACACAACAGGCATACAGGTAGCGCAAGTCCTTGGAAGAGGACTCACTAATACGTCCGAGGTAGTCAATAGCCATTTCCTGATCATTATTCGCCAGCGCTAATTTGTAAGCCAGATACATCGTCCTCGGCTCTTCCTTAGTGGTATCACTCATGGAATCTAGGGCTTCGGTAGCAGCGCTGAAGTCATTTCTTTGTAAGGCGCAAAGTAGAAACTTTCTAGGAGATCTGGTTATTTCAAAGCATGATAAAAATAAATAGGCTCGTCCATACACACCTAGTTATCCTTGCTTCATTCGACGGGCCACACTGGCGAAGGGAAGAATGGAGCGCCAGACGACACCATTCTTGTGCAATATCGAGTGGCCCTTCTTTGGCATCTATTTTCTTCCACAGAAGCTGCAAAATATCAGTTTGTGAACAAAGAGAAAAATAACGACTGACCAACCGTAAGAACTCCGAGCGCAGTAGTGGTTGTGAATGGCTGTCCTAACCCAGTTTCAACTCTATCAAATACGCCGGAAAGAGTCTGAATAGATTGGATGGTATCCCTATGAGCTGTTGCCATATGTGTGCGTATAAGTATAGCTCGCTCAATCCAGTCACCCCTTTGAGTAGGAACTACGCGTGACGTAATAAAGTCGTCAAAGATCGAATAAGCGAGGCCGGGACTTTTGTCTTCAAGCTTCCGTATATGGTGTAATACAAGTTTGAAACTCGAGTCAGAGAGATCTACATTTTGGATCATTCGTTGAAGAACATCGGCATATGCATGAGAATCGAATACTTCGGCTGGCGAACGGAGCAGAATTTCTAGCCGAAGAAGTAGGACAACCAGCTTATTGCCCATCTCAGACTCGATAAAAGCAACATGGTTCTCTGCATTCCGGACTCCTTCGGGAGCGTTAGTGTTCAAGTAGGCCTGAATAAGGGCCTGGGAAATGGCCAATCTGAGTTCAATTCCCTCTCTGGACAGTTGCCCAAGTTCCTGGCTGTTGATCAGCTCGTAAGCTCTTTCTAGCCACTTGACGGCCCGTAAGGCATCGTCTTTGGCTAGTAAGCCTCGCCCGATTTCGAACAGAGAATCGGCAATGTGTTCTGCCGATATAGGTTCAAGCTTATGCTTGAGATTATCGACCTTCCCATAAACATGTTCGGCCACGTCGAGGCGGTCGTCTTTCCAGGCCTGAAAAGTGGTCAGTTGAATGGGGGTCAGTAGCCACAGGCTTGACTGACCAGCGCTATACGAAGGGTCAAATATTCAAACTCGAAACTGTTGCAGGCAGCGAGCTCTTCCTTCGGTAACGAGTCGTGCAGATTATGCAAATGTCCGTTGTATTCGGCGGCTTTCTGCAGGGCTAGCAGAGCGAACTGGAGCTCGCCGTTTACTTTGCAGAAGTTAGCGGGTGCTGCAGACGCAGGATGTGGGAATGTGGGACGAGGATGCAACATGCCAATACATGATCTGCCGGCTTTGATGGCAAGCTTTCGTAGACGGACGAGATCCCCCAGCGTGTCGTTATGACCGCATTGCGCCAGTGACAGAACGAGGAAGGAAAACAATCGGACAAGGACAAAAAATCTACTTCTTAAAGGCGACGGCTGGCCATTATCATCTTGCCTCATCAGCTGTGTACACCAGTTCCAGAGTTCAAGACCGGCGTTGTCAAGCTGCTCGTGACGTATAGAACCGGGAGACCGGAGTGTATAAGTCTTGATAGCATTAATTTGATTCTCTACCTCATTTGTAAGATCCTGCAGTCCTGCGTCACCCTCTTCTGTCTGAAATCGTCTTCGTACATCACGACAGAAGGCTTGAAGAGTTAGCCGGGGCGGAGATATGGGCGGGCTGGTGTAGGAAGGGAAGGTATGTCACGAACATATGATATTCCTAACTCGCTTGCCCTTGCCGGTAGCCGGCGACGCGGCCGGTGACTCCATATGGCATGATAGGTTTATGAGTTCAAGGTGAGACTCAATTAGGTCGCCTCGAACGAGGAGGAGCTGGAACTGGAGCTGGAACTTGACTCCCCGGGACTGTTATTGGGACGGGATAAAATGGAATGGGATGGGATTGGGTTACAGTCCCCCCCGAGTTCCAGTCATCAACGCTTGACTTTGCTTTTCCTCCCCCTTTCTCTTATACTGTGCAATGAGATAGGTAACCTGGGAGGGAGAAAGGCCAACGGACGGTGGTAATAGGTGACAAAGTTGAGTTGGTAAAGTGAAAGCGAGATGGATCGGCATTGCAGGATGGCGTCTTACGCCGTATCCAAATTTATTGGTGGCCTAACTTTATTCGCCTGTGTGTTATCGGAAGGAGCAGAGCACCCCTAGGTCGTATCGACGGTTTGCAAACGACACTTTCCCAACAAAGTAAGAGTGCTTATATGTTGCCTATACCAGGTACGTACCAAGTATCTTACATTGCATGTAGGTATGTACCTAGGTACCATCGCCTACATGTACTATTCGATCACAGATATGCACCTTGTATCAATCAATGTACCTTGAACCTGGACCTGCATTTCACCAGACATTTCCTATCATCTACCGCTTTATCATATGAATCCTCATACGGCAAATCGGAAACACCCCTCTAGGTACGTTGTATTCTTTGTGCCACTGCTATTTTCTACCTCTAACAAAATACACCTATAAAAACGCCAATCGCGTAAGAATGCAACGCCCGAAACGGAATGTACACCAAAACCATCCATAGCATCGTGTATATGCTGCAAATACCTAGCATGGATTGTCCTTTCTATTTCCCGCATGGCCAATGCTGTTTTCCAAAGACTAGCCTTTACACATGTGAAGGATCATGCGGAAGAAAGTTGCCGACAATCAGACTGGGTCTGCGAGTAGAAACGTTGTTAGCATGGCCCCTATACGCTACCTAGGTAATATAGTAGAATAGGTAGTGAGAAGAATGCAAAATCGGGCCCAGAGACTTACATGTTGTGATCATCCCTGCGAATCATAAAGGAAAAACAGCAGTTGACTATCGGGTCGTTAGATCGGTCATCTGGATTCTTCAAAGCACAGGCGGTTAGGAGCGTATCGTGTGCTGGGTCGAAAGCGATCGTGCCGAATTCTTCCCAGTAGCGCACGAGCGACTCTTCTGTGAGGATCTCATGCAGAGATATCTTGCCCTGGACCAGTTCACATTAGTCTCGTCTCCAGGAAGGTCGGCGCTGCCGAGCCTACTCACATCTCGTAGTCTTTCCACCGGAACGTGGATTAGCTCCGCCATTTCCTTGTTTCCCCTGAAGATCTCCCCCGTCCTCCTCCAGCAACAAGCCGGCACCGCCATAGCTGCGAACACTCGGTCGTATTCCATCAGCGTCCTCTCAAACCACATCTCGACGTAGACGAGCTCAATATCGGTCAGCCCCTGCACCTTCTCGCGAAACTTGGGCCGGAACCGGTCCAATTGCCGTAGGATTTGGTGTTTCGACGTGGACGCGATATGGCTATCCATGTAGGCCGAAAGCCGAGCATATCCTTTGAGGTAATTAAACGGCTTGAGCATCCCGGCATCGTATTTAGCCTTCAGGAGACGTTGCATGCGCGCCTCGGGCGTGTCGTTGCCCGACGGGTCGGCTGCTTGAAGATAGAATTCACGTGTCTTGTCTAAGGAAGCGGCATTGGCGGGCCTTAGGACCGCGTTAGTCTTCTCTGAGTTCGGCGGGGGCATGGAGCCTGGCTGGGTTGCGCTCGGTGGGAGGAGGCTTTGGTTGCCCCCCAGATACCCTGCCATATCAGAATGACCCGACTGGGACTGGCTATTCTTGTAAGGGATGTTATGCTCGTCCGGTAGGTTTGCTGCATCATCTAGAAGACTTGTGTTCAAGAAGTCGTTGAGCAGGTTAAACTCATGAGTGACTTCTTGGGGAAGCATATACTGGTGATTATAGTGGTGCATATCGTGAAAGTGGTTTTGCGTGGTCAGCCAGGCATCAGAAAAACCAGCAACTACAAAATCAGCCTGCGCCGTCGACACTCATAAAGGGTTCTACAACACATACATTGGTTCATGTTGCTGCTGGAGGCATTGGCCTGCTGCATGGCAGCAGAAGCCGGCCCCGGTGACACAAGCTGTAGGGAATTCGCCTGGCCTAGAGCGGCTGCACCATACCCCGGCTTGGTACCCTGAGCAGCACCGGTACCGTCGAAAGACGGTGGTGCCATAGCAGTGGCACTCTGATCTATTGAATTCCGCGACAGCTCGGACTGGATATCTGATTCGTCATGGGCCGCCGCACTGTGGGGGGCCTTTGGCTTCTTTGCATCCGGGTCCCGGGGCTCATCGTGACAGAGATGGCCAATATTGCGCTTGATACATCTCGTACACGGTCTCTCCTATTCGAACGGGTTGGTCTTGAGTCAATCTTGAATCATGCAGCCGAGAGTGGTACTCTCCAGCCATTGACGCAAGGTAGCGAGAAATAGATCTTACATACGAGATCGCATGTCATATGCTAGAAATCCCGGAGATAGCAGTTAGCTACTGGTAGACGAGGTGGGCAAGGTGGACAAGGTGGTCGGAGCCAAAGACAAGCGCATGGCATGGCATGGCATAGCATGGCATCGCGCACTCGCACGCCCGCACACCCACGCACCCACGCACCCGCGCGCGGAGAGACGGGGGAGCGATGGCGACAGTGAAAAAAAAACCCCCCAAAAAAAACGAACATGTCGGCAGTAGGGCAGGGGAATCACGAGGGCAGATAGGGTCAATGTTTTACAGGCATGCGCAGATATAGGCGCAGACGTGGAACCAATAGGGCAGTAGAGGTGGTGATATGTTGGACAGGCTTGGTGAACGAGAGACTTACAGATCGGCGGCAGTAGACACAAGCTGTAGGAACGCGCGACCAAAATTAGCCCCTGTGGCGGACGGATACGATGACGGGGGAGTTAAGGGGACAAGGGGAATAGGAGAATTTAGCAGAATCACACAGCAGCATACCATGATTCACCTTGCGCCTCTTCCTTGGGCTCTTATTGGTATCTGTGGGCGTGGTGGTGGTGGTGGCCGTAGGGGTGTTGTCCTTGGACTTGGCATCGCTGTCGGACATCTTGTCCTTGGCGTGGCTGCCATTGCTCTCCATGTCTGAGCCCTACTTGTAAGATAGTTCGGGTCTGTGGTGTTTCTAAGAGTCTCCCATTGGGTCGCTAGGTTACGCAGGGGGGAGAGGACATGTAGTTCGTGGGTAGGGAATCGAGTATGGTACTGACGGCTCTGTGCAGGAACCAAGAAGTTGATTTGTTCTAAGACGACCCGAGAAAAGAGAGGGAGGGCAGTGCAGTGCAGAGCAGGGCTGGCTGGGCTGGCTGGCTGGCTGACCTGGTGGTGGTGGTAGTAGTGGTGGTGATGGTCGGCGATGGCTGAATGGAAGAGGTAGCAGCAGCAGCAGCAGCAGCAACAGCAGCAGCAGCAGCAATGCGAGTTTTCCTCTGGAAGGGAGGAGGGGGGGGGGCGTGAGTGAGAAAGAGAGGGTTAGAGGGAGAGAGAGAGACAGAGAGACCTAGAGTGCGTCGCTCGTGATCGACAGAGGATCTCCCGAACGGAGGGTGACGGCGCCTGCGTTCACAACATGCACGTGTGCGTGTAAATGTTCGGTTACAGCCCGTAAAAGATCAATACTAGATACGGAAATATAATCTACCTCGAATCTCCCAGTTCAACCAAACGAAGAGAGCCTATTAGATCTAGGTCTCGGCCTCGGTTGGCGTTGCGGCAGGGGAGAGGGTAGGACAAGGTGTAAGAGAGGTGAAAATAAAAACAAAAAGGGAAAAAGAGGAGGACGAAATTAATTTTTAATCATGAAAGGTCAGGCCTCGTTTGGAGAACGTGGATAAAATGCAGGACATGATTAAAAATACACGTTGATGGGTTCGTCCCTAGGTAGGCAGGTAATCAGAAAAAAAATTGGTAGAGGGAGGGAAAAAAAAAAGAAAAAGCAATGACGGGAAAAGCGTCTCTCAATCGGAGAAAGACGCTAGCAGATTACAGGGTTGGTCCAGTAAGAAGAGGCCATCGTAAGCCGAGGGGTAAAGTTCAAAGAGCTTTTACAGGGGATTTCGGCATCAGAGGCCCACCTTATTACAGTTAGGTATACCATTGACCTTAGTACTGTACATACTGCCTACTATGTACCTACATATTGACATAGCTGCGTGGGGTTCAGAGTTCTGGGTTCTGGGTTTTTGGGTTCTAGTGTTAGTACCTAGGTAGTAGTCCAACCCTTCCGCAAGCCCGCTAAGCCTCGTGACTCTAACCGTTACAAGTAACGCTCGAAATGCTGCGAGTCCACTTCGTCGAATCTCCATCTTCATCACAACACCAAATTCTCACGAGCCAAGCCTAAGACTCCACCACCCCCAACGTCATCATCGCTCGGCTACTTTTCTCAACGTCTTCATATATCTGTTAGCTGAATCCTTAGAAACCTGTTTCACATCAGCATTCTGTCAAGTCAGATGCCGAGTCTTCTTTGTCAGAACTGCCAGAACTGCCAGAGCTGCTAGAATTGTTAGACAGCCCCGGTTGGCATCCGACACCACCTCCTTATACTCGTGGGCGGTCGAGTTCTCTCGTGAGCCTCGTACATATGCCAAGAAGAATTGAACCCTTCAGGTGTCTCTTTGCCCAAAAGCCAAGCCCATAGTGGTGCACTTATTCGCTTGGCTCGCATCCTCTGCACCTCTACCCACCAGCGGGGGTGGTAGGTGATATGTGAAGTCTGAGTTACGAGTTCCATTGCCAAGTCTGCTTCCAGCCCGCTGGGTTGTGTGCATCTGCAAGCTTGCCGACCTACTTTCTTTCTGGTGTAGTGTACCTAACTTACCTAGTCGTGGTAAATGCACCACCGCACGACCATTCCGTTTTGTGCCAAGACATCAGAAAGAAGCACGACGTCCCTTACATTGACCTTTGCCCCCCACCATGGTAGAGGTCAATTCGCTCATGACAATAAACATTAGGCTGAGACATCGGAGACAACTTCTTCATGATCAGATCTGACTAGCACGAAGCAGGCGTGATAGCATCTCCCTACTGTGTGCTCCTTCTTTTTTTTTTCGTCAGCCTCTACGTCACGCTCGTGTTCGGCCATCAGAAACCGGATTTGCCTGGTATAATGCAACCCAGAGGTTGGGCCTGAGGCCATTCAGCTACACTTCAAATGCCGATGGTTCAGACGAATCACAGATGGTGTCGCCATGAGTAATCCGGAGTAAAAAGCCTGCAGAGTTGGCTGATGCATCGCTACTAGCTGAAACCGCAAATATACTAATTTTGTGTTTATCCTTTGACCCCTCCAGTCGTTGTGCGCCGAACGCTACCTAATCATTGCAGACCTTCTTACAGGGGCTCTTGGTGCACGAGGCTGAGGAGAGATTGGATGCTCACGACTCTACTAACCTACCGAACTAACAACGCTGCTTATGCCTCGTCCGAAGATTCAGTTGGTTGGGTCCATAGGGTCAATGCTGTCTGTGGCCCGACCCAATATACCTGACTCTTTGGAACCAGTGATGCTAAGCTGAGCCATAGATTGGCCCATGATATTCGCTTTTCTGTCCTTGGTAGGTATTTGAAGATGCGGCTGATCAAGGAGTGTTGTGTCTGGCAAATTGGGTGTAGTTACCATTGGCCTTGATTTAATCGTCACTGACGTTGTCATCGCTTCATTGTGCTCGCAATGGAGGACCCCCCCTCCCCCCTTGCCCCATCCTAGCCTAGACTCGAGTCTTGTGTCTCTTCGAGTTATATAGTGACTAGTCCGTTCGGGTATTGGTATATCCTTTGTGTACAGATCTACTACCCGCCCATATGAATTCTAGATTTGACCTTGGCTATCTATTTTCAACTTCTATAGTACTACTAGCTAGGATCCTACACGCTAGCTTCAAGTCCCCAGAAGTCGATGGGGATGGGAGATCATGTTTGCCATGAGAGTCGGATGCAGGATCTTGATGAAATCGGTAGCCTGCGCTTTATTTGCCTGCACGCATGAGTAGTCTTGCTGCAGGTCAGCGGGATTCGATGTGTACGTCCACAACCCCCTATCACAGCAGATCTGCGGCAAGGGGCTTTGCGTCGACCTATAATCGGGTTCATCTCCAACGCCCAAATAGATTACCTTGCCGCCTTTTTTTTAACCAGATAGTTCCACATATTTGACAAGGCAACCGATACAATCCTGCTTCTCTTCAACCCCCGGCGTTGGGGCTGGTGCCAGTGCAGCCCAAATGCCCTTCTGTCTACTATGTTCTTGCTATTCGGACTTATAAAGATTGGGGCCAATCAAACGTATGAATTAACAGCTAACACCCTATTCGGTTCTTAACCCATCCAGAGCCTATCTAAATCCCAATACTTGTTGCCCCAAAATGCTGGTCTTATGCTATATCTAGGGTAGTATTTCAGCTACTGAGGTGCTCATAAATTCCCAGGATCGTGAAATCAGACTGGTCACTTTGTCCGGTACACAATAATGTAAATATGGCCCGTCATTCTCGCTCCCCGGAGGATACACCTGGTCCTGTGCAAGCTTATTGTGAATCATGCGCTAACTATCATACCGATACAGAGGCCTAGAACCTCAGCACTCTTCCTATTCGATCACTACAGACTCTTTACCATGCCGACTCACCTTAGACATTAGTAATGTTGCTAACGCCTAGATACCAGAACACCCGATCCTCAACGTGGCAAGCCCATGGCAAAAGACCCCCAATGCCCAATCCCTTTTCAAAAATTCCTAGCTTAGATCAACCACGGTTTGGTTCACAGGCTAATGAGGGACGCGATTGGTATAGCATATGCAGTTGAACATTGCTATGTGCAAGGATGGATACGAACAACTGCATAATTCACCGCAAGTGCCTCTATCTCTCTTTCCCCCCCATTCCCTCCGATAGAGAAAGACCCCTTCACCAGATTACCTACGTAGTTAGACAGCTAAGAAAACCCTCCTCCCATTGAGAACTAAGCCAACGGCTCTTTGCTAGGTAAGCAGATAAATATACTACCTAGGTATGCTACCTGGGTGCCCCGGCTGAATGCCAGAGTTTCGAGGCCTCCACATTCGGCTAAAATCAGCAAAAAAAAGAAAAGAAAAGAAAAGAAAAAAAACGCTGACGATCCTGCTCGGTACTTCGAGTAGGGAAATTACTAAATAAGGCAATTCTCCTAAAGGGGTGGGGGCGGGCATGATGCGACTATACATACATATATGGTCATTCGATATCGCGAAGTAACCAGAGTCCGGTGTGCTACATCATCATCGGGGACAAGTTTTCGCTGTTAGAAAACGTGTTGCACTAGGTATAACAATACCACAATCCGGCAATCCCTATTAGGTATGTAGTTTACCACTGGGTGGTAGTCAAGCGTGATAACGATCTCAATTTCGTATCTTACTACAGAAATTGATACTTGGGGGGGTTTTTTTTTTTACACTTTCGCAGCTTATAGTGCTAGATTATATCGACGACGCCTCTGGTTGGCTCGTTTTGTCAGCTTTGGGATAACGCCGTAAGCCACGCGGCTTTCATATACACTTTGGCCTTGTCTACCACAAATCGTACGATTTTTTTTTTGTATTTCATATCTGAGGATGGAGAATAAGCTATTGCAAAAAGATGATCTGTTAGTAGTAGTGAAATAGGAAACTTCCAGTGATACTCATGACCCTTGCTGGCTAAGTGGTCTGATCGCGGGCCGTGGACGAAGATGAGGTCTTCGGGACTGGCAACTCTCTGCGAATTATCCCTTCAGTGTCGGTATTTATATTGGTTGTTTCATCAGTGTCTCTGTGATGAATTGTTCTTGCAGAGGGATTCAAACGCGCCGTATGACACTTTAGCTTTTTTGCTACCCCCGGGTGAGAACAGGCTACTCAGGAGAAATGGCAATGACAAGAAGGACGTCCATTGTAAAATAGGTATGAAAGGGCTACAAAGGTATTACAACTGTACGATAAAGGGGTTTAAAAGGATTATTTTAACAGTAGTCACTTGCTATTTTCTATTTTTTAAATGCCTCGCGCCCATCCTTGTTTACTTGACAACTTACTCTGAGGGTTTGCACATGCAACCACAGGATCACTTTCAAGGCGGGACATCGTCATTTGTTGATATGGCTGATTAGCTTGAGTTTAAGCACCATCCGGGGCTAAAAAGTGAGTTTTTTTAATAGTTCTTAAAGTGTTACCTTTTACTTCTAGGCTTACTCACCTCTGTAAGTCGACTCGTCGACAGCCTTTAGCTAGACCATCCCATTCGGGGCATAGACATAGTCCAAGTGAAGGCGCGACATTCAGATACTCAGGTTAACATGGAACCCATAGTTCACTCGGAAAAGAAGAAAAGTACTAGGTACCTATCTAACACGACAATTGAGTTGGGTGTTGGCATTTTCAAGGGGTGAGTGCCTAGGTAAGTATCTTATAAAGTGACCTATTATACGGAGTACTGACTATAAAATATATTACCTAGGTATGTTTCATATGTCCGTGCAAGGTTGTGTTAAATCACAAATTTGTTGCTTTCTGATTTGCCCTCTATACCCAAATCTATTGCAAGATCATCAAGTACATACTTTCATCGATGATAATGGACTTCTACTTTAACGATTAAGGATAGCTTATTCCCTAATATTTCCTACCCTGGAAGCCCAGCAACTATACATTTAAGTCACTGTAAAGCTGTTTAAACACACCCCCTCAAGTCAGAAACCTAGAGAAAAGAAAATGAAAAAGGAGTCTATTGAAATACTTCACCCTTGTTATTTAGCAGACAGACAATAATAAGTATATAGTTTATTATCCACGTCTTGGTGGGCTTACATGGCGAAGATGTCGGTGAGTTCCAAAACATCTACTACCATGCTACATACCCCCGATATAAAATCCGAAAAAAGCACTCTATTTCCCATATTTATCTCCGATTATTTATCCTTTAGGAATATTCCTTTTCAGTCTCAATGGTCTTTTTTTTGAAACCGTCCCACCCGCCAAGGCAGTCAAACCCCCTTTGAACCCCTATCAAGGCGGACCGCGAAACGTGGCTCTTCTCTACACGTTGTACGTGTGATCCCATGCCGAGCAAAAGAAAAGAGAAGAAAAAAAACCAAATCCTCGACACCGAGCTCATCTGCACTAAGAATCACAAACTGCGGTCTAGGCCCGCGGGAAGATATCACACCGGTATACATCGGGCCACGAAACTGCTGAGTTGTGGAGAAGTCGAGAGGACTGAGAGAGAGAGAGAGAGAGAGAGAGAGAGAGAGAGAGAGAGAGAGAGAGAGAGAGAGAGAGAGAGAGAGAGAGAGAGGGAGAGAGAGAGAGAGAGGACAGTGCTGACTGACCTTCCTGAGCAAAAGGGGGTAATCGTATGAGTTAGGTACCTAAAGTTAAGTTAGGATAAGTATAAGCCGGACATTCTCTCTCGCCGCCGCCGCTGCTACTGCTGCCACTCTGGCGAACAGCGAGCTTCACCGGCGCGAGGAAAGGTCGCCTGATTTTTCTTTTGTTTTTACGACGCACTTCCGGGAGTATCCTTGAAGCCGCCGGCCGGATCCGGCGAGGCTGCGTGTTGCGCACCGCACCCCCCCGGCGCTTTGCTCGGAGCGATTATCATGTTAGCTCTCTGCTTTGTTTCTGGTCGCGTTACCCTGCCTGCCTGCTTGCTTACCTAGGTAGGTAGTTATGAGCAAATAACCAGACCAGCTAGCTAGCTAAACACCAGGCAGAGAGGGTTGATACCTGGATAACTATACCCGAGGGGATTATCTAAGAGAATAAACTCCCCCCACCTACAGACTCCATAATTGTGTTATGATATCTTCCGGCTACTCTCCCCCCTCATCGTATAGTAAGTAATTAGTGCCCGCTATCGGTGAGAGCGTAGGTAGGAGGTTAGCTGATAGTTTGATAGTTGGTGGGGGTTGTATGAGTTGAGTTGACTCAGCAGGTCGAGGCCTGAGGCTGAGTTGAGTTGAGTTGAGTGAGGGCGCGAACAACCCCCCGTCCAACTAACCATAGATAGATATAAAATGTACGTGAACCCCCCACCCCCAATTTCAGTCGCACGAGCAAAAGAAACGGAGCCTCTGTGAGTGTGTGCTTCAGGTAGCACGGTCACAAGGAAGACCTACCCAAAACGCCTAGGTGGCGTCCAAAAATGACACCACGTAAGACGGCATCTGCTTTCGTCTGTTGCATCTGGTATCATGACGCGGCTCAGGAGAATTTGGGGGGAGAGAGTAGGTGTCTAGCTGCATATTGCGGGACTTCGTATGATAGCGAATGAGGCTGGGCTTTGCGGAGAAAAGGTTAAGACAAGAAACGTCTTTTCTTTTCTTTTTTTTTTCTTTTTTCTTTTTGTTTTGTGTGTGAGTGCGAAGAGACTTGCCCAACCTAGGTAGGTGCCTATCAATTTCCTTTCAAATGCCGAAAGGGAAAGATTCGACGATGTAAGGTTATTATAGTATAAGTTAGTGCTTATTCATAAGGGTGGTGGAATACTCCATCTCCGCGGCCACATGGTGATTATGATCTTGTACCACAATCTGATATCTGGTCGACAATGGCATGGGTGTACCTACTTTGCACAGTGTCATGTAGACCAGGAAGTTATGTCTTCACAAAATTGAGAAATCGGTTAATCACCGGGGATTGGCACTAAGTACGTGACATCTACGCTCGAGGCCAGGTTGAGGGGGGGAGGTATCATAACCCTCCAGGATCGTGAGTGTCAAGTGAGTAAAAGGGGTGTACAGCAGAGTGAGAAAGATGGGAAGCAAGCGGTTACTATTCGACCGAGAATAATCGCTGGAGAGCCTGCCCTCACGGGTTCGGGGCGCTCTCGACTCCTTTATAGCTATTTTACGGTAGGCCTTCGTCCCGTGGTGCCATTACCCCTGAGTAGCTAGTTTCCAGCCCGTCACAGTAGGTGCCTAGATCGTAGATCACTCCAACAAGTGAGGATGTATTGGTGAGTAACGGCATAGGGGCCAACTTAGGATAAAATAACTATCAACCCGGAGGGATATTCTTCACAAACGATCCGCTAACTCCTGCTTGTTGACCACCTACGTCCCTAAGGTAAACGCGAGATAGATATATTAAGAGTTCCTAACCTGTTCCGTGCCTACCTTTTATACGATTGTAATTGCCCGGGTATGAGTTGAATGTTGGTTAGGATTAGAGAGGGTTCCCACGCTGTAAATATTTACGTATGGCAAGATGGGATCTGGAATACCTTGATCTCACACAACAGCTCTTCTTTTTTTTTTTCGTCTCTTCTTCTGCTACCTACGTCCAGACATGCAATGTTTCTCCAGAGATCGATTGCCTCCTTTCTTTCCTTCTTCCGAGAGAGGTTTTCTTATATTCCTTTATTTAACTCACTGCAGAGTGCATTCCGAGATTCACAGAAGAAATGAAATAGGAACTACATAACCTAGTGATATCTGATAGTAAGTTGTTCGAATTAAAATAAAGATAAAAAAAATTGTATTTTATATGCATCACACGCTAATAACTGAAGTGACTCCTACTTGACCTTGCCCATTATGGTCTCGGGGCCCCTCACCACATCCATCTGGGCCGCCCTAGCCTTGACCGAGTTCAGCATGCTGCGCTCGAAATCATCCCGCGAGCGCAGCACGGCCTCGACCCAGGTGATCTGGAGGTCCCAGTAGCGGGACTTGAAGTCCTGGAACACATCCGGAACGGCCTCTTTCTCGGCAGTGAGCAGCTGCAGGAACCACTCGGTGACGCGCCAGGTCTGCGTGATAGAGTTGCCTACGTCCGGGTTCGGCAAGCCGCGGAAGAACTCGAACGCCGTCGAGATGTCGTTGAAGATCTTGTCCTGGAACGGCTCGGTGCGCCGGAACTTGGCGCCCTTGTTGCGCACGCACATCAGGTATTGTGCCAGCAGCTCGTCGGCGAAGATCTCGATGAAGATGTCGACGAGCGAGTGGTGGAGAACCTGCTGGTAGTCGGCCACGTACTCCTCGAAGGTGACGATCATCTGTTTCATCGCTGTGGTTTCGTACCATTTAGGTGTGAAGAAGGTTGTGATGACCGTGTTGAAGTCGACCGCTATAATGAGTTTCACAAATTTATTAATGCACCACGTGCTGAAGTCGACATAGCCGTCGCGGAGCAACTCGATTTCGCTTTCAGCGCGCTCCATGTACTGTGGGGTGACAAGCGGCTCGAACTTCTGCTTAAAGCTTGATAAATAGGCCAGGCGGCCCTCTTCCTCATTGTCATCTATACAGGCCATTTGATCGTTCGCAGTAGCGACAAGCCAGTCCTGCAGTGCCTGGAAACCATCTAGGTCTGCAGCTCCGCCAGCTGCTGGATCGTATTTAGCCGCCTCTTCCTCGAGCATCTTTTGGATGGTCTGCTGTCTCCCGCGAAGTCGAAGAAACATGGCGTCAATGACACCCTCTGCGACATCTGTTCTCTTGGAAATTCCAGCTGCATCAACCTGCTCTCGGAGCATGCGCCACATGTCGACCAGATTCCGGGTGCGGAAGTAGCCATACTCATCCGTATCCAGGTTCGAGCCCTCGACGTTTCTCTCTGCAAATTCGCGCCTTTCTTGTGCAAAGATTCGTTCGATCCAATCGTCCAGGAATTTGATAATAAGTTGTCTGAAGTCCTTGACCAGTTCTTGTTCTCGGTTGTCGATAATGTGGGGTTTGAGGTCACTCTCCTGGAACCCGAGTTTTCTCATCTTCTTGTAGTATCTCTCGGGCCAGTTGATGATTTCCAGAGTGTTCTGGGAGCTCGAGTCAGGGTCATCTATCATGCCGACGAGGAAATCGTGCATGAGCTGATGGTATATCTCGCCATATGTCTTTAGTATCTTCCACTTTTTGGGCATCAAGTGCACCATTCCCTCCTTAACTGCATTTAGGTCGTTGAAGTACCACTTCATCATCTTATCCAGCTTTGTCGGGTCCTGTAGGAACTCTTCCCTGACCTCGGCGAGTTGCCCCTCGCAGTTGACCTTGATGGCCTTCAAGAATTTTTCCTTGTATCCCCTTACTTTCTTCGCACCGTCGGTAATGCTCTGGAACCGCGTGGCCATCTCTTTGTGGTCCTTCAAGGCCTCCTGCAGAGCCTCAACCCTCTGATCGCTCTTCTCCTCGGCTTCGACGATGATAGCTAAGCGCACGACCAGGCCATCGTTGTTAGCAACAAGTAGATTAATCATGTTGAGCGCCACGAGGCCGATATGTTCGTCGAACCAATCGACGGCGTCGTCCAGTCTCGAAAAGTAATCTTCCAAGGTAGATTGAAGGCTGGGGTCATCGGCACGCTGGATCTGCTCCATGGCATCGTCTCGGATATTTCGAAGCTGGGTCAGCTCGTAGTGTATTTTGAGCAGGTAGGGCATGTTCTCCTTGTCCCCCTCGTCCTCCCTTAGCATCTCCTCGACTCCGTTCAGGCGATCGTTGAATGTCTGAAGATTGTCGACCATGGTCTCGACGGCACCAAAGTTTCGGTGTGCCTGCGACACAAGATTGATGCTCGCAAAATCCTTGATCATGTTCTGCGACTCGGAGCACAGCTTGTCGATCTTCATCATCTCGTCCCTGATGGCCTGTACCGTCTTCTGGCCATCAGTGAGACCATTCATGCCAGCCTGTGTGGTTTCCAATTGTTCGCGAAGGCCGCCTCGGAGCTGGGAATCGACGGCAGCCTTCTTGCGCGTGAATTCTAGTTTCAGCGCGGGGATCTTGTCGAGGTCATCGGGGTGTCGGAGAAGCTCTGAGAGCTTCACAGGCGGGGCGTCCATGATGAAGCCGGTAAGGCGCCGCTGCAGCCGTCGTGGATCTCGAGGTTTAGACCATCACGCAGGGAAAAAAGAAGGGGATATTTGCTGGCTGGTGTGCCGGAGCTCGGTTCGCTATATCTCGCACTCGGCTGGTGTAGTTCGTAGATCGTAAGGTCGCATGTAGGGAATGGACAAGTGTGTATGAGACATGGAATTGGGAGGTGCGCTTTGATACTCGGATGCTTTGATGCTTTGATGCTTTGGTGCTTTGGTGCTTTGGTGCTGCGCAATGCGACGGAATAAGCGTTGGACCAATGACGCTCGGGTCATATGCAATAATCAGGATATGCATATCTAATCGCATATCGTCGGTATCGATAACGATAGAGAGGGGTGATTAGGTGATCCGTTCTTGATAATAAAATCATCGAGGCCAATCGACTGCCCCTATTTCTTGTCCCTTCATTATGTTGGAGATGTTTATGTATTATACTCACAGCACAGGCTACTGGTACTAAGTATTGACATTGACATATCATACTACTGAATGCTATTTTCTTGGCTATCCCAGTCAGAAATCTCGTGTTCAGCATGGCATGTCTATCTATTACCTATCACCACTGGTCCTGGTCCCCGAGTTGAACGTTAAAGGATCAGCGTCTCAGACCTGAATTAAACCCGAATCACGGCGCAAAAGTATCGGAGTTGCAAGATCTACAACTCATTGATGGTATTTCTTTTATCAGATTCTAGAACAGAATGGACTAAATCAATCGCTAGCAATATCATTAGGCGCGTGTGTGTTGTGTGCCTCCAGAGACGGCTCTCTACAACACCCGTTCCAATATAACTTTTCATAAGGAGCATTCCGCCCCAACACAATAGATGGACATCGGTTTAGTCGCCTTCTAGTCTTGCCACAGGTGCCGTGTCATCAACCTGGATTCCTCCACGCTTCTTCTCGTCAGAGTCCCAGAATGGTAGCCTCCATCCGCCCTCGCTCTGCGGCACAGCCAACCAGAGCCGTAGCAGATGACGCCTCGGCTTGCCGCTGTCGGGGGGGAAGTCACGGTATGCTGTCCGTGCATGTAGCGTGTGCGAGTTGGCGACGAACTGGATGTCTCCAATGTCCAGGATCATGTGCAGCTTCACCCTCTCGCACGTCGCTTCCAGCAGCTTGGCCGCCTCGTCCTGTTCTGGCGACAGAGGCGGGATTATCCCCTTGTCAGAGAACCGGGTCAAGCTTCGCACGAAATACGGATCCCATTTGCAGTACACTCTCTGCTCTCGCTCTGGGTCCTCCGGGTCTGGTGTCTCTAGGTAGAAGACCGCCGTTCTGATGTAGGGGTCTTCGCCCTGAGACTGCTCACCCTTCCGGTCGAAGTACCATATCGGCTTAGTCAACAATTCGGCAACATCTGGACGCTCTGCCTGCAGGATATTCCAGACCTGGTGGATTGATGCTACGTCCGACTCGCCGCCAAACTCTGCCTTGGAAAGGCACAACAAACCAACAATATCACAATCGTCGGCATGGAAGAACTGCCTGGCGTTTGTTCGGTAGATACGGACTTTGTCAATCTGAGTGCTATCATCGCCAAGGTCTTGAACGTGACCTAGGACGTGCCCCTTGGCCTGTGTCTCGGTTAGTTCGGCGTTCGTCTGAGTTACTTCATGCTGGAAGTAGACCGAAGCCCAGATGTCGGAAACAACACGACCATCTTCGAGTGTCTTGAGAAAACAGACTTACATTTTGGGATACCGGATAGCCAAGATGGACGCCGATTCCAAAATACGCTATTGCCGATTTAAAGTCCCCCCATTCATGCACGGGGAATCCTTTATATAAGATAAATCCCTTGCCATTCAACAGCTCCCGGAGCATTGCTGTTAGTCCCTGCTGTAACCCCGGGAGTGGGAAGTTCTCCTTAGTGATTCCAGTTATAGGTATGCCAGACGCTATGAAGTTGTCCGCTGCCTGGGATATCTCGGCTATTTCTTCGCTGGAAAATTGATGCACCCATCTCTCCGGGTTGTTGGCGTAGTCCTCTGCTTTCCATACCGTGGGGCCCTCAATGTGCTTGGGGAAAGCACTATAAGGATACAGCTGGTCATAGAGCGGTGGGTGTTGGCCTATCAACGTCTTAGCTATCTCTTAAGGAGGCAGTGGATACAATCCCTTGTCTGGTTACTCACCTGTGGTCTTCAGCCCATCGGGGAAGACGGAGCGGTCGACATTCCTGACTTTGGCCTTCAAATTCTGGATCAAATCCACTGGTGTCTGGTCGCCGACAGCAGTAGGAGCCATGATTGATGTAACTTTTGACAAGAAAATATGCGGAGTTCAATTTTAATGAGGCTTGCTTTATAGTATAGTCACAACAGAGATCAAGGTGAGCCTACCCCCGGTGACGGTTCGGCAGACATCAAGCTTATATATACCTCTGATATCTATAATTCTCTTGGACTTATCAATCTGTTACCCTGCATGGTATCACTCTGGATTGTTCCGGCTTAGGAGCTTCCACTAACGAGATAAAGAGGTTGGTCTGAGGTAACCTTCCTCTAGGATCACGCAATCACCAGCACGCAATTCCGGGCGGGGAGTTGCATCATCGGCTAGTTCTCCGCACCATCGCGCTCGACGTTCTAATTCGCACGCCGAGACGGTGGTCCTTAGAACAAGCCAATAGCTACGATATTGACCTTTTATACTTAGGTTGCTGGCATCGCGATGCTCAATGTCGTATTACTGGCTTGTCTTGGCGGCAGTACAGTAATGACCGGACTTCCGGAGCAACTCTTTCAAATACTGCTTCCAGATTCTCTTGGATATAGACTGCCTCGGTATCCCGGCTCTTATACCCTTGTCGGATGCGCGCAATACGGTAATCGTGGACTGGGGTTTTAAGATTTTGATAGGCTGCTCCATGAAGTTTATCTACCTATACAGATGTCAATATAGATGTATAGACTATCTAGACACTATATAACCTAGGTACGCCAACATCAAAAACTAGCGCATATCTCTTAACACCAGACATAAAGACGTTGAGGACTAAACTGCATTTAGGTCGCTGTCACACTTATGACATACTGCTAACTACCTGATTGCTTTCAATTTTACGCAACTCCGCATGTAAGCCAGGTTGGATCGTACCATCTTCTAGAAGAATCAGAATGTTTCAAGAACTGCGGCTAAATCCCGACAAAGATGATTCCGGTGGCCTGGACCAAGTAATGAAGATTGCGTTCTTTCTCCACTCCATTGTGAAAGGAGGACTACTCTGCACTTCTGTTCTAGTTTGACCAGTAAGAGCGCCGTTTTCCACCCAGATCTGTGCCATCAGCACTCTCACATACGATACATTACAAGAAATCGTTTCATGGATATCATCATATTAGCCTTGAGATATGGATCCTATATAAGACGATCGATAGATGTCGTATGATGCGTGTCCCTCTTGGTTAAAAGAAGGAGTTTTCTTTTTGCCCACGTCTCCTGAACCCGAGTGTTGAATATACGTCGAGTTCATCTGGTATAAAAGAGGACATATTACGTAATGTTGTATATGTAGAGCCTCTTCCCTTTCGGAACCCTTCGTCCGGTAACGGCCTCCCAATTACATTATCTAGTATACCCCAAGCCTAGCGCAAGGATCGTGTTCTACGAAGATATCGTGCCGAGGTTCCTAAAATTTCTTACTGACTGCTGTCAGGATTCTATCTTGCAGGAGTGGGCAAAGATCTATAACAAGATTATAGCAATAGGCTGAGCCTTGGTTATTAGCCATTTGGATGATATGGCAAAAGCGGTACTGCTAATACTTGCTAGCATTAACGTCGTGTTTACCTACCTATATGCGCGGCAGACGAAGCAACTATGTGCCCGTCTAGGCCGTCATGAACAGAACTACTCGCATTATAATCACAAAAACCATGGTTAATGAGTGAAATGAATTATCTATCAATTAAGGGGTACATGTCAATTTAAACAATAAGTTTAAAGGAACAATGGACGCACGACTATCTAAACAATGAATGATAATTACTTACTAGCAGCTTATTAAGTGAGAATCTCCCGAACGACACAACTCTGTATGCTTAGGGCATTTAGTATAAATTAGGATTACGCTCGAAAGGCGCAACAACAGTACCGCTGGTGGTCTTCTTCTCGACCTTAATAGGCACGACGATGGGGAAGTTCCCATCTTGGGGAGCCTGCGGAGGACCGTCGGGATTAGTGGGATCGAACGCCCACGCGAAAGCTTCTTCCTCGCTCCGGGGTCTCTTCAACTCGATCGGTTCGGCGTCTTCTTCCTCCACCGGGTTGTAGGGAGCCGGCGCTGTTACAGAGTTCAAGAAGTTGTCCTGGAACTTCCCACTGGCGTTAGTCCTCCCGTCGACCACCACTCCGTGACAGCACAGGCAGACATAGGCCTTCGGACGGCCCTCGCAGCCTTCTTCGCCCTTGAAGCCGTAGGCGTCGGCGCCGGCCCGCCGGCAACAGAAGGGACACACCATCTTACCGTAGGTAGTCACGATGTAGTCGCGCATGCTCTGCACCGTCTCGTGCATGTTCAGCATGTACTGCAGGCGATGCGGGGAGCAGATGCGGCGCCCGAACAACTTCGTCGCGCACGAGCACCCGGTCACGTTGAGCGGCGCGCCCATCATGCCGCCGACTTCGTGCCCGCCTGCCTGGCGGAACGACGGCCGCTCGGGGCGTATCTCGGGCACGCCTTCGGCCGTGTACGGGGGACTGTCCCACCAGATCCGGAAGCCGCTGCTCTGGAACTTCTGGAGCGTCGCCGGGTCGTTCAGACACGTGTGGCAGCTGTACGCCCGCATGGTCAGCGCCATGCTGTCGAACTGGTCCATGAACCGTTTGCGGTTCGCGCGCTCACATTTGTCGCACACCGGGTGGCCCTCCTCGTAGTGCGTGGTGTCCTCGCAGCCCTTGCGCGTGAGCGTCGTGCAGGCCATCACGACCGGGGGCGGCGAGATGTTGTGGCAGTACTGCTCCGCGGCGTACTGCAGCCCGTCGGCCCACTTGCGGTCGTAGGGAATGGTAGCTAAGGGGGAACGTGCCAGGGGGGACGGATGCAGAGGAGGGGGAAATCGAACCTTGGTCATATCGGTCAGCTCGGGGTGGTTAGGGGGGAATAAGTGTGTGTTGTCCATCACTCCTAGTTGTTGCCACTGGACACCTATTGGAGGTTCGAAAAAGGGCTTAGGAGGCCCTGGAGATGCGGGACGGTCGACGGGGAGAGGCGTGACCTTGAATATCGGGGCAATGCCCCCTTGGAATGATCGGCCGGCATTCAAGTTTCGAAGGAGCTCAAAGTCCGTGCCGTTGGGATACTCTATAGGCTTATCCCGTATACGTCGCTGGGACTTCCGGTCTTCTACCTGTTGGAGATATAACGTCAGCTCGGCGACGGCTTGGCATTGCTCTATAGGCTTCCAGGCATTCATGTCAGCGAGGAGTTGATTGAAAATGGGTTCCATTTTAATGGGTATACCTTTTGTGAGAGCATTGTTCGCGGTCTCGAGGAACGCCTGGTAACGTGCTTTGTGAGGATTCATCGCCACCATCGGGACCGGGGGGGGCTTCTCCTCGCCGGCGTTGTGCAGATTAAGGACCGCCTGGGCATATTGCAGATGATAATCGGGCGGTTGACTGAAGTCAACCGCCGCCGGATCGTTGACTCCGGAGGGCCGTAGCCCAGGCTGAGGTAATATCCATGGAAATTGGCGCTTGGGAGCCCACGCCAGAAACAATTTGTTCTACCACCTGTACACTGAGAGGCATGTTCCGTACATGAATCACATGGGCGGTTCCAGTCACAATTGCGCTCATTAATTCGGCAAGGGTTACACTTGACCAGCTTCGGTCTTCTAACTCGACCGGGGAAAGGAGGCAGAGCAATAGTTCTTGGCTGGTTCTCGTCAGCATCCGGGTTTGGGATCAAGCAAACTAGGCCCCTTTCGAGACAATGGTCACAACCAAATCCTCCGATGCGGTTGCAAAGCACGGAGGTTGGGGAAGTTCGCTCTGCACAACCCAAACATTTTGGAATATTTCCGTCCCCGTATTCCCTAGGGTATGATCGGTCTGAGAATTGAAGTTCCATGATAAAGTATTTATGGCAAGTAGGTTAGTCAGTTATGCGTCTGTGTCTTTGGATGGTGTTAATGTTTGTGTTTTGATATTCGTGCTTTGATTGCCGATGAATGTCTGGTTTGGGGGAAGGAAGTGATCGTGATGAAGACCGACTATATATATTGCTTCACTCAGCCATAAACAGTAATATTGTTTCAAGTTCTAGTTACCCTAAACACTAAACACATAGCTAGTTATGGGATGATATTGATGGAAAATACGATTGTTTGGCTCCTTCTATGTTCATAAACAATGTGATTCTAGTAAGGCTTTGTGGAAGAAAACCTCAACAAAGGGGTATGGTGGATTAGGAAAGAAAAAGGTGTTGCTCTCAAGGAACATTTAATAGCATTGTACTAATTTGATTTTAATTACGTGCTCGATAATATTATTTATCTAAACAATACAGCGAGGCGTTGTGTATTAGACTGATTCTACATTGATATATTCGTATCAACTAAGTCTGTAAGTAATCGATCTACCTATAGGTTTGACCACCAGAGGGCACTTCATAGTGTACACTTTTACAATTCCACCCCCCGCTAATTGTAACTAATATTCCCATCACAGTTCTTTACCATTTGATAATGGCTGGCTTAATCCTGGAATGGGATGATGGATGCCGCCTTTGCCATCTCACGACTTAACATTGACGTTCTTAAAACAATTCCCCACTAGGACTGAGAGGCTTAATAGCAGCTCTATTATATTGGGCTCCTTTGTTACGATAGGTTACATATTTATGTATTCTTTTGGTATTTTAAGAATTATGTAGAGTAAACGAAAAACCATTAAGTTCTACATGTGTGTGGTACATAAGGACCTCTGAATTTCAAAAAGGACGTTGAAAATATGTCTGGTCAATACTCTAACTTTTTATTCAGCTGTATTCAGCTGGTAGCTTTGCCAGCCAAATTAGGAATTACTTAGGCTAAAACAACAATTATGATTGGCGGGGCTATTCCCCACGTTATCTTTTCTCCACATCGACCTCCCCCCTATTTTAATTCTAAACCTAAACATTACTCGGTAACATGTGGAACGCCCTGAGATCTTTGCCAGTATCAAAATACCTATGCTGGTAGGTAGTCAGTTGGTTTAATGATATCTATATATCCAAGATTTTTATTGCCCTGTAAACGGGTTCGCGTTTCTTCATGAGGAAGGAAACTAAAATGCCGATTTGGCCACCAAACCCAACGCCCCCCCAAACACAGAACTCCAAGGCGCCATTCCACGCGAAAGGGCTGCTCTTAACGCAAGGCATCGCTAATGCAAGAAAAAGAGCCAGGGTCAGTCCTGACATGACCCAAGCTTACTGGGTGTGGGAATAAGTGGCTCTGGGCGTTTGTCAGATAAAAACGCATGCGAGGCCATTAAATCCTGGCCGATGAACGGAGGAGATCCCATTGCATAGACGAACCACGGAAGGAAGAGGGGCTGAGAAAAAAGGAGAACGGTAAATTCATGATCCTCGTATATCGGCTTTGGGGTTGAAAGCATGTTTCGGCCCGCTGCGCTACAACGGTGATGTTAATGCCTTGGCTTATGGTTGGTTACACAGCCCCTGTGCGGTGATAATTGAAGACCGTTGGTGTGTGTGTGTGGGAGACAGCTGCAGGTTGGATTTCAACGGGTTCAGGAAGCCTCATCGATCATAGCATTTTCAGAATTATATGGTGGCGAAGCCCCTGATAACTTCTGTACGACACATTCGCCCGAATGCTACCGAAGTCTTGTTTTATGTTCCTGCAGGGGAAACAAAAGAACATTATGATACTCACTGTCACGAGGGACCTTCCATGAACTTGGGTAGTCACGTTGTTGTTGTGCGAGGAACTAGAACTAGAACTAGAACTACTTGCGATCCCGGTATATATACATCCGAATGCCCTCTTTGTTCCCTAAGAGGTACATACTGCCATGTACCTTTAGATCTATCACCTGACACTCACTGCGTCGAATTGTAGAAGGAGAGCCAGCTAAGGATGGGAGAACCGTGAGTGGGTAGAAGCCTCTACGTACAGCCAGCCACCTTACGAGCACTACCTAATAAGGTTCTACGAAATTTCTTCGACCTGCCGTTTCGGGTGGACGGAAATATCAAAGATGGGTTGTCTAGATGTCCGAGCGATTCTGGTGATCTAGGCTGCCGCAGCTATTGCAGAGGAAGCGGAAATGGATTATCATATCCCATGAGCATTCAGAAGTATATCGTCCAAGCTAGGACATCATGTAGAGTCTTCAGTGCGCTTTGTTCAGATAAGAGGGGAAAGACAGAAATCTTCTGATTTGTGTCCTGCTGATAGTACATAGAGAGATTCTAAAGCTTCAATATTTTTCTTATTTATGAGTCTCGCAGCATGGTTTAAGGGCTTGATTACGTAGGTAAACCCAACC
Source organism: Biscogniauxia mediterranea (assembly GCA_018398605.1). Taxonomy (NCBI): domain Eukaryota; kingdom Fungi; phylum Ascomycota; class Sordariomycetes; order Xylariales; family Xylariaceae; genus Biscogniauxia; species Biscogniauxia mediterranea. Next base: position 1,158,572 of record JAGXTR010000011.1, on the reverse strand, counting down.
AGCATATTGTCTTGGGTTATAATAGGAATCATATACCAATCTAGAAATACGTCGTATTGTAACCCCTAAAACCATACAGACTCCTTCAATATTGGTAATATCACCGGAGCCTTTTCTTCTTTTTGAAAAAAATGGTATCTAGGTAGTTAGCTATTAAGAAATGTTCTTTTTTCCATGAATTATTGTTAGTCTGCTTGACTTTCCTGCTTGGTATCGCAAGAGTGGTGAAAACATTTTGTCAAGAACCAAGTAGATATCATAAGACTATTTGGATATGCCTTTTTTTTACTCCTGTTCATCAAGCCCATCTTGCTGTACCTTCTTTACGCAAGCATACCAGTACATGACCCTAAGCGGCGGCAAAAACGTGTCTCTCTCCGCTCCTCAACTCCCAAGAGCTGAAGTCCACGTTCTTCTGTTGCTGCAGCATGCCCTCCATCCCCTCGTTTGTGCGGCCGCGGATACAAGTGACATAGCCGTCGACTGCAAACATGAGCAGCACGAAGCGGGATCTCGTAAGTGAAGAACAGGTAGATAGGCGAAACCCCACACACCATTATAAAGGGCCATAGGGCAATGAATATCATGTTGAGAAAAGCGTCGAAAGTCCGGTTGGCCATCTCAAAAAATTCCGCGGCGGCCCCTCGGGTTAGCAAACATTACTATCAGGGACACGCCGGGGAGTGGGGGTGGTAACCGTACACAAACGCATCCGCCGACTCGACGGCGCTGCATGACACGAGTCTGGCTTCCGGGTCATTGAAGTGACGGAAGCACAAGCTGAAGATGCGGCGGCACTCCCTTTTCCCTGGCCCTGCGAGCCTCGCAACTTGGGCGGACGTCCCGCGGTTCGGCAATGTACTTGATGTTTCCTTCCGCTGCTTTTGGCGACCGAATCCCGCCGTCCCAGGGAAGGCCACGGGGTCTGACAGGATAAACTAGACACAGGCGGACCGCCACGCTTGCGGAGCCCCCTTGCTCAACGACCGGCTCTATGATGGAGATAGGTCCCTCCGCCGCCAGCGCAAGGATCGACGAGCCGCAAAAGACGGCAGGTCGGGGATATATGATCGATCGAGCACGATATCGCAGGCGGCGAGCTCGGCAAGCGTCGTTTTTCTCGCCTCAACTTAGCTTTGCCGCCGATCCTCCACACACACATCTGCATGGGGCGCGAGATGTGAGTGCTCGCGGGCGGACTCGGGACACCGTTGAAAGGTAGCTGACGAAGCGCGCGCCGTGCATAGAATCTGGTTGAGCCGGGTCGTGTATATATATACCATCGGTCAGCTGAATAAGATATTTGCCGCCATGCGGGACGGTCAGGTCCCCTTTGTTAGCACCGCCGAGATTGCAGAAGTCGCCTTCCACGCCCTGGCCGACGAGGAGTCGCATAACTCTGATTATAATTAATGTTCTAGGGGCTGAGATTCTAACTTATGATGCCGTATGCGCCATGCTTATTCCTTACTTGTAAGCAGTGAGCCATGTAGTGAACACTGACTAGATATATACCCACAGATTGCTGAGAAGCTTTTCCAACGATGATCCTTGCCACCGTGAGGAACGCCAGGAGCTGCATGGATTCCTCGGAATTCTTAGACGTGGGTGAGTAAACAAAGAAATTATTGCCTACCTAGGTACTAGGTAGGTAAGTTAGGTTATATTGAGAGTACAAACCATCACATCCCGGATAACAAACAGCCTTTCTGACCTTTACCGATGCCATTCTAGTACCTTAATACCTATCGACCCCGTCCGAAACCAAACTCCGAACCATAGTAATCCGAACAGGTTATTCCGTCTACCGGTAATGATTCCTCAACTCCTTTCCCTTTCCCAACCTCCCTTTTCCTCCAGCCAGTCCCCAGATCCCCCCCCCACTCTCTATTCTCCTTTATTCCCCCGTTCCTAAAATCCCCCCCCCTTTCTACGCACCCCCTCCTTTTTCGCATACTCGTCCTCCATGCGTTCCTCGTACAGCTTATCATTCTCCGTCTGCTGCTGCGGCTTCTGCTGTTCGTCCGTCACGTCCTCGATGCGCCGGTTCGCGTCCACGTCGCCCGACGAGGACAGCGACGCCACCAGCCGGCCCGAGGCGTCGTAGTCGCGGCGCTGGGTGTAGACGGGCCCGCGCGCGTGCTGCGTCGCCGTGTGCGTCGTGGTGCCCGAGGGGTCGCTCGTCGTGTACGCCATGTACCGGGCGCCATCGGTGGTGGTGCTGGTCTGGCCGTTGCGCGTGGTGGACGAGGATGTGGAGGTGGAGTACGAGACGGAGGAGCTGCTGTAGCTGAAGCTTTTGGAGGACATGTTGGCACGTATGTCTGGGTGCGCGTGATGATGTTGTATTGTAGGTGTGTATGTATGTATGTACGTATGTGTCTGTGTAGGTAGGTAGGAATTCTCGGTGTGATCGGTATTTTGGATATTCGTTTCTGTTGAGGGTAAAACAGGTAGGTAGATATGATATTGCAGGGTTCTTCTGCTTTTAAATACCTAGGTTCGTTTGTTGGGGGTGAGTAAGTTAAAAGTTTACCTTGTATGCACTAAGATATAGGTACTACTAGGTAGCTATGAAGGTTTCAATAGTTTCAGATTATACTGTAAGTGGTATGTAGCTACAGATTGGGATCACGTCATAAGAGAGCACGTAAAACGTCATACTTACGTTATCGATTTCTGAAGTTTCCCCGAAGGTTCAAGGTTGAACGTCGTTTCTTTCTCATTTCAGGTGAAATATTGAAGGGAAACCGCATGCAACATAAACATGCAAAAGGATGTTTTCGATTGAGTCATCTTAAGCTGCGGGTAAAGCTTTATCTGACACAACTTGCCTGCCTATTAGATTCTTATTTGGGGGTCCGGTGGTTGCTTTTCCCGCTGCTGCAAGCAAACCCCCTAACCCCCTAACCCCCTAATGTGTACCCCTGAGATGGACATGGCACGAGTTCACCAAGTTTTCATTACGGCCAGGGGTGAGGTCGTCCTGTTGTGAATAGAGCAAATAACAAAAATACTCTCATGCCTCTGCCACAAGTTTCTCAATCAGATCACCAGCTAGCTCAGCCACAAGCGCGGGATCATCGCGCTGGATGAAATGCCCGCAATTCGTCGCAATCACGGGGCCCGCCGCCCTGTCCGCGCTCGTAGTCTTGACCAGGCCACAATTGTAGAGATGCCACTTGGGGTTTGTGTAGTTGTTCGAGATGGCCAGCGGCGTCGCCATCGCGCCCTCCAGGCTCTCCTTCGCGAAGTGCGCGGGGTCGTGGCCCACGACCGTCACATGCGGCGGCTTACCGGCATACCCCTGCGACAGGAACGGCCTGTCCGCATGTGGCAGCAGCGCCGCCAGGGTTTGCCGGTCCAGGCCCTCCCGGTTCTTCACGCTCGGGTGGAACATGGCGCGGAACTTGTCGCGCGTCTCGCGTAGCATCTCGGGCGTGACCCCCGGCGGCAGAGACCCCGCGTCGAAGCCCTCGCCGTCCGGGTCCGGAAACAGGCTGACGAAGTCCGAGTTCGCCATGATGCTGTCGAGGAGGAGCATGGCCGCGACGGTGCCCGGGTACGTCTGGGCGTAGAGGCGGGCCATCGCGCACCCGATCGAGTTCGCGACGAAGAGTATCTTCTTCGGAACACTGTCCACCGGGGTCGAGACTTGGCTGATGAGCTGGTGCAAGTCGTGCACTGCATCGAGGACATCGTGGCCGTATCCCGGCTCCTTCCCCTCGTCGCCCGGGTCACGATCGGTCGATTTGCCCTGTCCGTAGCGATCGTAGGCTAGCATCTGGGGCCGTGACGGACCATCGCTCGTAATCTGGGCTGATTTCAAGCGGCGGAGAATCAGAGACATCACCGGCAGCCAGAAGGTCTGTGGGGCAATGAGACCGTTCAGGAACACCACGAGAATGTTGGCATATTTTGAAGTACCGGAACTCGGCACTTGTGAGCATTCCAGTGATGCCGTGGGCTTTGTATCTAGTCTGATCGAGCCAAAGGTTATCCCCGGCGGAAGGGCAATGGCAGCTTGTGGTGGTGCATTAGCCATCTCCTGGGGTTTACATAGGATAAGCTATTTGTTCAAGACAGACGTTTCTTGTTATGCCAACCCAAGATATTGTTTGGTCTATTCGGCAGGACGGATATCTCGAGTAGGTGAGATGTAAATGAGGTTCTCTACTACTACCTAGGTACATACCTACCTACGATATAAATGGAACAGCCACAGCAAATTCACCCCCACACTGCACTGTGGCGCAGGAAAAGTACATAAGTCTTACCTACACTACATACATAACCTCCTTTATAGACCAATACCGGTCATATTTCAGCCATATAATACTCCTGACACCAAAACCTCATTGAGATTTTTATGTTGAATGAACCTTATCACACCCCCAACACACAGCACTCCTTGCCTAGAATAATGGTAGTCTAGGAATTGGAATTATAATTAGAATATATAAATAATCCAGGAAATATACGTCAACGAGTTAATTTCTCAGTTAGTAGAAATGGTAAATAAATATACAAGTTGGGAGAAGTTAGTTAAAGATGCGTATTAGTGCGCGCACGAGGGGTGAGAGACATTCCCAACCAGCTAGGGGTAAACATGTGTGCGTATTTCTCTCATGATCAGAATTCAAGAAAACATCAATGAGATCTAGCCAGAATTGACACCACGGGAAGAAATGGCACTGCAAGATGGCCGTTGCATATGCAACCATTTTGGAGATATCACTTCACTAGATGCTCTTACTCCGCCTCCTATTTACTATATGATAAAGAGCAGACCTATATATCAAGTTATTCCCGTGATATAACCCCTATTAAGCCTCGTGTTATTAACTGCCAGCAAAGTGATGGGTTGTCGAATTAAAGCCAGTCAGATACTACACGGGACGAGTCAAAGTCTGGAGAGGCGAAAGACGCAGACACCTCAATGTGATGCTAGGTATAGCAGATGATTTAACTTGGAGTAGCAGAGCGCTCCTGGGGTAGTTAAACAAAATAAAACGTCAATGATGCCCGATATAATTGCCTAAAGTGTTCCGCGTATCATGTTCTGACTGAATGCATTGGAGATCACCTAAGGTGGGAGCAGACGTTATGCACATGCCATCTGATCTTTTCACAGTGATGCAACTCTCACGACATTACAGGAGTATATCTTGAATCGAGTCATGTAACGCCATGCCGTGCCAGGTGCCTTTGTGTTTTTAGGTACTTTGTTCGCCCAAGTCGAATCAAGGCTCATAGATCTTCTGCAGACGCCACGCATTAATGCAAGTTGAATTGAATGATACCGATTGGATGAAGGAGGGATTCCGGAGAGACATCCGTTCAGCTGAAGTGATCGGATAACTGCGGATCTGTCCTGAAGATCGATGACGCATCGCGACGATCAAGCACACTCGCATATAATGTGATACAGCACTCTCCTTTTTATAAACCTCTTGTGGCCAACGCCATGGCTACGTTGCATTGCAGATGTTGAAGAAAGCCATCTCCCCCCCCCTGAGATGTGCCATGAGAGAGTTCGGTCTCGTACTCGTATACACTAAGCCCCAACGTGAGAGAGTGATAACATATTGAAACAAGCAGCGCTCTGCTGACGTGGAGTTAGTAACTGGGCATAAACTTAATAGCAGCAGAAGGGCCCTCAGATGGTGCATGCAATTCTTAGATTAGTCTGGTATGTCTAAGAGCCCGAACTTATGTGACTTGTGCTAACGTTGTGAGAAGATAGAGTATAGGGATCGTATATCCAATAATTATACGGAGTAGATGCCTACCCGGAAAAGTATCAGATCTCGTTGGATGTAGACAAAAATACAGGATCACCAACAGCCAGTATTTTATGGCCTTGACTCAAGCGTTAGATTCTGCAGTATATACTATTAGCCAGATAAATTGTCTATGCAGATCTCCATGCAATACACATGCGGGGACATCACAACAATGCGGCACAGCCAAAATTTCGCTCGAAATGCGACCTGGCCTACTGGTAGACCTTCTTCCACTACAGCTTCACAAAAAGAAAAAAAGAACCCCAAAGATACCTATCTCAACTTTGTTGCCACTTCAGAACCCGTTCGAGTAACACAATGTTGCTACTTGAGCTACCTACCGAACTACTCAGAAACATAATTCATCAGTCAATTCCCGAGGGATTTGAAAATGTAATGTTGAGTTGCAGGACGATATACGAGTGTGGTAATGTATTCGTAAATGACTATAATAGGAAAAGAAATGCATATAGACTCGTCTCTTTCAATGTGTGTGATAGCCGCAATGCACTTTACTGGCTTCACAGGATAGCCGAAGAGCCGGGTCTGTCACACTACATACGAACAGCCGACCTCAAGGGCTACAAGGCATACATGCAATGCGGCACCCCGGGGGCTTTCAGCGAGGAGCTTCGGAAAAGTCCCGCCTACCTAGAATTCCCCAAACTGAGGGAGAACGAAGCAGCCCTGCAGCGTATCCGAGAACTCATCACGAGCTCTGCTTACCTGGGAAGCGACGTAGACCTAGACTTCTGGACCAGCGCCCTCCTTTCTGATCTCGGAGATGCTGACCGCTACATCGAGCATGACTTCTTCGCGGGAGTATTCTTCCTCACCTTGTTGCCCAACGCGAGGACCTTGACCCTGCCGTGGAACAGCAATTACGTCCCATCGAGTTCTGACGCGGAAACGAACGGGACCCGCCTATACGAGGGTGTATTCGACAGAATCCAGCAAAAGGCCCGCGGCCCTCACGTTGAAGCAGCAGCACTGGGACACGTCAAGCGCCTCGAGTATCTGCTGCAGGCGGACTACGACGTGAAGGAAAACGCGGGCTTCCTGAACCCGCTCCTGGTGCTGCCTCGCCTGGAGGAGCTGTACGCCACGAGCCTGGTCGCCACGGCGTTCGCGCACCCCTTCCGGTGGAAGCACCCGGGCGTGTTCTCCGGCCTGCGGCGCATCGAGCTCGTCCACTGCGCCCTGGACGCGGCCGGGGTGTCCGAGCTGCTGCGGCTCGTCTCCCTCGGCTACAGCCACGGGTGCAAGCACCACGGCGTCGAGGCCTACTGGGACGCGGGGCGCTTCGTCGCCGCGGTGGGGAGGCACGCGGGGGGCGCCTCCGGCGCCTGGCCGTCACGGCCGAAGCGCGCGGCCTGAACGAGGTCGTCACCGCGGTCACGTCCATGCGCGAGTTTGCCCGGCTCGAGACGCTCGAGGCGCACTACGCCTACTTCTGCGGGCCGTCGGTCGAGTCCGGCGAGCAGGCGTTCATGGGCGTCCCGCCGCGTCCCGGCTACGAGAGGTGGACCGTCGGGGCCACGCTGCCGCTGCGGCAGATCATGCCCAGCTCTCTGCGGCGGTTTGTCTTGTTCGTCGAGCCCGATAGCTATTGCCCGATAGGCGGCGCAAAGCCATTGTTTCCCCTATTCAGCGGGTTTGCATCTGCTCGTTCCTCAGCGTTTCCGGGGCTGGAGAGCTGCGAGGTTTACTGCCGCGGGAAGGATTTTGGGAGAGATGATGGTCAGGACGTAGTCCATGGCTATCTCAAGGATGAAGGGGTCCGGGGCTATTTCGGTGACCGGCTGGAACCTCCGTGGAGGTCAGCATTTAGAGCCCAGTTCGGTTTGTGAATTAGACCTACACTATAACGAACAGACGACACAGGACTCATAGAAAGTACACTGGTTGCTAATAGTTTTGTGGGAGGGATGCAAGGGACTTTGTTGTTTAGAGTCAACATAGACAATTTCCCATTGCATGTAAGAATGTGTACCTGACTTCTGAATGTTACAACGCAGATCGGCGATCTAGAATGTTTGTCCTCTTATGTAGACTTAAGCATAGAGGCGCAGATTTTATAACCCCCTGATGCTTAACAAGCCGGTGTTAGTGGTCTATTAGCTCGAACTTCGGATAAATACCAAATCAGTTGTAGAATGATACATTTGTGTAAATCATGACGTTTGGTAGTTACATGATGTTGTCATTCGATCCCTCCCCCTTGCATTTTGGCCTTAGAAACGTCTGGCTTAGGGGACAGCTTATAATGGTCTATACTAAGCGCGCATATTGACCAGGTTCAAACAACTTTATCTCTTGAGTCACAAACTATTGGAGAAAGATTATACGACTGCAACGAAATTACACTAGGCATCGTCATCTTGCCACCAGACTAAGAAGGCTCCCTCATGCAATTTACCCCTATATGCTACATCACGATTTTTCTGCCAAGATAGTTACAGGACCTAATTTCCTAGTATTACGATTTGAATTTGAAAACGTCCCATCTCACTTCACAACGGCTGCTTGGTTAGATATAGTTCAGTCACTTAGAGTAAATCAGAAAAGAGCCCGTTGTAGATGTAGAAGTTCCTGTATTACGCAATTACTTTTACTATTACGTAGCTATCTGTTTCCCCATTGCCCCAAGGACGAATTGAAAACGAGTGGCAGCCCAACACCTTTTTGCGCCTTTGCACATCTCATGTCGACCCATTTCCTGTCCCATCATCCCAAATAAGCTCGGGAACTGAATCCAGATCTGGCCGAGTGCCAAGTTTGCACTTGGCAACCGTGGAGATGCCCAAAGGCCGTAGTCATGATTTAGCCCAGGGCTTAGACGCCAATGGGGGTCTGGCAGAGAACATCCTGGCCGGCCTATAACGATGACTTGTTAGATTTAAAAAACACTGGTGAGTTGTGGCATCACTTACAACGGGGAGGACGCAGCAGCGGGCTCGCTGGCCACCAGTAGCGCAGATAGTCTTGAAGCTGTCGGCGCTGGTAGGAACGGCAGAGGCTAGAGAAGTTTGGTTAGCAAGTTTTGCTCGTGATATAAAAGCGTAGATTTCGAGAAAGCCTTACGGGCAGCGCAGTCCAGGTCAGCAACGCCGAGGACATCAGTAGCACAGCACTGGGGAGTGCTGTAGAGGCCAGGGCTGCAAGCAGCATAGTCACCACGCTTGGCCGGGGTAGCCATAACGGCAGTGGCGAGGAAGGTCACGAAGAGAGTAGAGAACTGCATTTTGTCTGGTGGTTTGGTTTGAACTGGGAGTTCGCTGAGTGAGTGTGCAAGAGTGGGAAGTGAAGGGCTGGTGCTTGAGAGGACAGCTGAGATTGGCTTGGATGGTGATGGTAAAAAGAAATCTCGAGATATCCCGGGGCAGAGACCAGATATTTATGCTCGAGGACTCTCTCTCTAATGTGGCCACCGCCAGTTGTTCGAGTAAGATTTGATGAGTATCTTACGACGTGTAGTCAACGCACAAGCGCACACACTCGACAATTGGTTTGCAATGTGACGATGTAACGCACCCCCCTATCCACCATCAAGGAAATAACTTCTTGGTCTCTTCAGAACATACCAATGATCTCGTGGGTGTTGAGGCTTGAGTACGTACCACAAATCATCTCAAGATCCAAAGCAGGAAACGATCGTCGATGAAGCTGTTGTCCTGAATAGGAACCAGAGATGACCGCATAACATCACTAGCCGGGGGGTTCAAACGCAGGCAATGCACGGCCCAATCACTTGTCGTTGGAGCGATCGAGAGGCGAAGGATCATCACTGAAAATCTTGTTTAGACGTTTGTTAGCTTTTGAGGTAACCTCCTTACTTTACCAACATTACTGGTAAAATAGAATAGCTGACTGAGTCCAATGTGACAAAAGGCTCAGCTATACACGATGATACCAGTGACCTATTTTTGTTCCTGTCAAACGTCAAACTGTACTGCGGCGGTTATCCATTGATGACGTCGAACTCTTTTTGCTGAATTGTTCTCTACGTTCCATGTCCCATTGAGCCAACCCTGCCATCGCTTCAGATTTCGTGGTAGCAAATATCGGCACAGCCGTGGGCACAGACAAATTGTTATTATCTAGATACACTACTCGACTAAGCTACCTACTTACATGGGCCAGACGGTATATACCGTATGACTATAAGACTTGTCAGCAGGCCTTGTCAGACTAGCCAGGGCAAGTCAGGGACCGGCCTCCTATACAACCCCCGGCAGCTGGGAACGCCTCATAGCATGGTGGCTGCTCAACTCCAGCCTCTTAACAGCATCCCACTGGCTTGAGCCGCACCCATTCCAATTCGATTACCGCTGTGCTGAGCCCGTCGTGTTACTGAATAGAGCCTGTCTGCGCCCCCCCAAGTTGCACCGCATCTGACCAGCAGAAAATCACTTGGCAGATACATACGGCCGGTTAAATTCTCCAGTAATAGATCTAGACTGGATGAGACAAGATCGATTTTGTGCCTGATGGACGTGCAAAAGAACGGATATGTTGAAGAGGTCACGGAAAGAATCATACGACCCCATGCCGTCTGTCCCTAACGGGCAACTGAGCCGACCTGTCTGGGATCATTGCCGTACATTCCGTCTGCGCGGCGAATCCCATATGGTAGCGTAGCGTACGTACATGCGGCCCCCCAAGCCAGACCATGTGTCTTCCTACGGGGCAGACCGTTGCTGGCAGCTCTAGACCGACTACCGCTTCTCCACTCCCGTCCTATCCGAGCATCATGCACCCAGTACCAGAAGCCATGGGAATTCTTAATTTCGCTACTTTGCTTACCGCTAGGTGGTAATCAGAGGATCTAGAAATCTGAAACGAACTTGTCAAAGCGGGAGGGCTTGTGGTTAATCGTCGTCCCAAGTCCCCAGCTCTGCTGGGTTTAGCTCACGTTCGGCGACTTTTCATCCCATATTGGCTCAGCCCTCATATCTTCTGGAAAGATTCCACCCGGCCAATAACAGAACACAGACTGCTAGTCACTACTACATAACTACACTAGCATCTCCTGCCCCCTAGCTTCAACAGTCCACTGTGGCGGTGGATCTTCTAGAGGCGCGGCCAGAAGGAGAAAATGCTATAGTATACGATCTAATTACTTGCTACTTAATATACAGAAGCTGTCTCCCAATGGACACCAGAGGTCATCCCGTGTGGTCCCGGTCAAGAGGAACGCTGACAAGCAATATCAAGATACGACCTCGGTAGGTAGTAGGCGAATGTTACTATTCGGAAAATAAATAAAGGCTTGTAAGGCGAGATCCACATCATGTACCTAGGTGGGTAAAGAGCTTTAAGGGGTACATACGTAATGTACTAGTAAAGAGATTTTGAGCAATGGACTTTGGGACTGGAGCAATAGGTCCACACATGCTACCTACCTACCTATATGGAGCTCTTTATAGCCTGCTACCTACATAGACTGGACATCGTAGCTCTCATTTCGTCCAGAGGAGAAGGACCACGCATAGACCTGGCATAGGTTGACGTTAGGTGCCGACCAACCAGACAACTCGATTCTCGGAATGTTTTTTTCTGTCTTGCGTGGGACTGCCTGGGCGAGGAGATCGCTGTGGGGAGCTGTGGCTCGATCCGCAGTAAGATGTCATTTCCCCTGGCGCACGTCTGGCTTCTAGATCGATGGGGCCTTGGGGCAGCGGGTCCCGCGGTACCGGCAAAGGCTTACACCCTAGCTGAAGTCGTATCCGGCATAGCTACAGCTCATCTAATGCGGTATTGCATAAGATTGGGTTACGTATATGGTAATCTCGTCCAAAGCTCCTAGCCTTCCGCAGCTACACTATAACCGGCATGCTCTACTACAGTACCTACCTAGTGTAGTCCCCAACTCACGCGGGTGTTTCTTGGTTTCAATGATCATGGTTAATAATAATGGGGAGAGGGAGCTAGGCTTCTCATCCGAAAACCCCCGTCAGCCTATAGGGATGATGAAGCCGAGATTACGCTGCTACGAGAGAGACACTTTCGTTGCTGATGGAACACGAAATGCCTCTACCAAACCCGCCACCTGCAGCTAGAGGGTGAGCTGCATAGCTGTTAACTCGCAATATGGACAATCCTTCAGCTCGTTGGAGAATCATGACGCGCATTCTCCAATGACGGTAGCAAATTCGGTGAGTTAAGTCAGATGTTTTTGTCATGGTAATGGCCAAACCTGATGCACACCTGTTCCTTGGCGATCTAGACGTGCTACCAGCGCCGCTATTTAGGTAACGACTGTATATGTAAGGCTTATGTACCGTGGGTGAACGCAGGATCATGGAAACGCATGATTACCAGTGCAAACCTGCTGCTCGTCTGGGGTAGCACATCCTCTTGTTGAACCTTCCCTCCTCCTCCTCCTCCCTTAATGAGTGACAAATTGCCTGATGCTCCGGAAATGTAACCTCGCCAGCCATGTTTCTGTCATGAACCTGCGAATGGATTTCCCCCAAACCATGAAGACAAGCAAGACCATGTTATTTGCCAGCAGGACGCCCCCGAATATCCCCGACATCACCACGGCGTAGCCACTATCCATCACCCAGGTTAGTAGCTCGAGGCCGAGGCCGAAGCTGATAGCTTGCTTCCCAAGGTTCATAGCGATGAGCATTTCTGATGTGTTCGCGTGGTACGAGTCCACGGCATATGCAAGCGTGAAAGAGAAGTAGAAATAAGCTGCCCAGTACGACATGGCGCCGCCCACGAAGAAGCATACCCAGTGCAAGCCACGCTCTGCGGTGAGGCCGTAGAGGACGATGCCAGCTGGGCCGATTAGCATGGCGGGTAACATTACTCCGAGGCGCATCTCCGCCTCTCGGATCCCATTGTTGCGTCTGGTGAAATAGGCAGCTAGGCGGTCAGACGACGACGTGAAGGGGACGGCCAGCGCGTAACCTATTACCGCGGCGAGCGCGAATAGACCTGAGCTGGTCTGCACACATAGGGGGAGGCAGGGGAGGGTCAGCGACAGATCGTAAATAGTAGTCAGCTGCCACCGGCGGGGAAATAAAAAAAAATCGAACTGACTTACCACCGGCCAGTCGTAGGGGGCCGAGACGATCAGGATAGGAAAGGTATAGGAGTAAGCGAGCGCCAGCAGCCCAATGTTGATGCCAAAGGTAGCAATCACCCAGAGCGACTGGGGTACGAGAAAGTACGTGAAGGACCTGGCCATCATGGTGAAGAACGGCACGTCAGGGTCGACCCTCCCCCACAGGCTGAGGGTCTGCGCGAAGGACTTGCGGGCCGGGGTGGTCATGACGCTGGACCGCGAGACGACGCCATTCTCAGCTTCTTGGCTGGCGACCTTCTCTCCCCCCTCGCTCGGAAACGCGGAGGAGGGGACGATGATGGCGGCGGCGGCGGTGGTGGTGCTGGTGGTGGTGGCGCCCTCGCGATCATAAGACGTCTCCTCGACGAAAAAGAACGCAAGTAGCAGCAGCGCCATGCCGAACGCGAACTCGACGTAGAAGAACAATCTCCATCCGTAGCCCCCGGCCAACATGTACCCGGCGGGGAGGGAGGCGAATGTGCCCAGGCAGAGACATACTATGTTGTGCGACTCTCTCTCTGGTCAGGATAAATTTTTAAAGGAGGGGTTCCATATTCACTACTGACTAGTGCGAACGAGGAAGCTCTATGGTGATGGGATGGATGGATGGATGGATGGGTGTGTGGTTGTTAGGTAGATAGGTAGTGTAGTGTCCACCTTTACACGTACGTACCTGTGTAGTATCCAATGCGCTCGCCGCGCTCGTGGAGGAAGAATATGTCGTTGACCAGCTGCACGGGCAGCGCCTCGCACACGCACGATCCGAACCCATGTATGACTCTGGCCGCCATGAGCCCGGCGTACGTGGTGCACCGCGACGCCCCTATCAGACCCGCACAGAACTTGATGGGATTTCCGGTCAGCTCCTTTTCTCGTGTGTGCTTAGGTAGATTACGAATATTTTGTGGACTCTCTCTCCTCTTCTGGGGCGGGAAGTGGAGAGAGAGGCTCCTGTTCCCTCTTTTTCTTCTCACCACACCACACCTCCTCACCCACTTCACTTCACTCACTTCACTCGCTCATTCTCACTCACCGTAACTAAAGATAATAGCATGACTGGTCGCCGACCAATCTTGAGATACAAGGGTACGAAGAGAAAGGAGCCTAAATTTTTTTTTTCACCCATGTGTCGTTTCCACGTCAGCAAATTTCCAAGTTCCCCCTTTTCCCCCTTTTTTGTTCTCTTCTTAGCCCTGCTCGGGCGGATCGGACAACGTACCGAAGCCGAAGGCCAGGTTCGGGTAGGAGATGAGCTCCGAAGCCTCAGTCTGCGAGATCTGGAACTCTGCGGCCCAGATGTCGATGTACGGCGAGGGGCCGATGAGGGCGGCGTTGGCGAGGAAGGAGTAGAACGAGCAGATGATCAAGATCATCGTCTTCTTGAAATTCGACCACTATTATCGTCCCCAAGGGAGAAGAGAAGGGAAGAGTTAGAATGATTTTCTCTTTTTTGTCTTTTTTTCATCCTCATCTTCTGGCTCTGCCTCGTGCGCGTGATGGTCTTCGGACCTGTAAGGGATCATTGGGATCCTCGGCCGGCACGGGGAATAGGGCCTGCCCGTAAGCCGTATCGTCTCCCTCTTCAGAACCATCGATCGTTAGCGTTTCCAAGCTTTTATCTGAACACACAGCGCAGCTCAATTCGACCAACCCCCTCCACTCCCCTTGATGATAGGGTTCATTCGTCTAGTGGCTTCTCCCTCTTCTCCTTTCTGTGACGTACCAACAGCTTTCATGTTGACAGTTCCAGGTATGCCCTCTTCGTGGGCGTGGCTGTGGACGAGGTGATGGTGCCCACCATCGTGGACATCCGGTTTCTCGCTGCTCATGACGGGCCAATTCGATTCTGACAAGTTCGATTTCGTGGCAGTTCCTTGTATCGGGACAAGGACACACGTTTGACAGCAACAACAACACCGCGATGTAGGTAGGCGACACGCGACGTGAATAAATATACGTCAAGTGTTTCTCAGGTGAAGCCGGCAAAGTATGCAAATCGCCATCTATCGTCTCGACCCAACGCGATTTACACCTCAGGAGCAGCAGTGACGGCAGTATATTTATCTGGCTTTTTTGCCCCAACTGCCCTCTCTCTATCTCTCTCTTCCTCACACCCCTTCTCCGCACAACATCTCGGGTATCTGGCCCCCCTCACATCTCATCCTTGCTCGCTACCCCGACGTTGCCGCGGGGTCGTCCTGGAATAGTAAGGTCGCATCAGCGCCCCGAAACGGCAGTTCTGGATCTTTTTTTAAGACAAAACAAAGATCTCCAGGCGGAAAGCGGGAGAGAGAAACATGGGGGGGGAATAAGATCCCCCTACCCCCAGAAAAAAAGTTTCGTCGAAATTGCTTGAAAAGGCTATTTTGACCGTGGAGAAAGCTGCGTTTCAAATATATCACCGTCGACGCAACATCATCATATAGATACGCTGATAAACTGAATAGGGAGACAGCGGGACGACCCCGACTTACATAAACCCCCTTCCCACAGGTCGTGGAAGATAGAAACCCGAAAAAAAGATTAAAGAAAAAAAGGAAATATACTCGCGGAGGTAATCTTGCCATTCCGAGTCTTGGCTGAGAGCAGTGTTATCCTTGATTTCCCCCTCATTCTGGGTTGTAGGCTAGCCGTTCCCACCTAACAAGTCGAGTTCGTAACATAAGCTAGGTAAGTTACTAAGTATCAGCATAAGCCGACCTACCTAGGTATTCGTGGCTTCAAATTCTTGGAACTGGGAAGTGCCATGGTGATCGGGGAGAATGAGGTTTGGGTGGGAAAAAAAAAATCCTAAATTGTCTACCTACCACATCTCTCCTAACTACTACTACCTAAGTAATGAGGTAGAGAGAGATACTGCTTAGTGAGATATTGGCAAGAACACATTTTTTAAATACTTTGGGGTTTCTTATTTTTATTAGTTTTTCCTTCTTCTGATGACGCTACATGAACCTTGTATAGCGTCACGACAATCTCTACCGTGCTGGAAATGAAGAACCGAGATAGGTGATAGATCTCAAGTTCATGCATCATCTATAAACAAACATGGAATGCTACGATAAGCGATTTATCATGGACCCCCCCCTCCCGCCGGGAAGGGTGATTGATCATCGACTATGATCTTCTCCATATCTATACTAGAGCGGCATATCTTTCCATGTTTGGGGGGGAGGGGGGTTTCGACGTTGATATAAGCCAAGGGTCTCTTGCCTGCATGCATCTTGATTTGCGATTATGTATTATTACCAGCATACTTGCACTACTCAAGGATCGATAAGCGACATCGAACATGCTATTGTCGTTCAAGTTGGGAGTATTCCTGGAAGGGAATGGGATGGGAGCAAAGGGCAAAACTTTCCTTTTCCGGTTCAAGGTCATTTATGTCAAAATATGCTTGAATGGACTCTGGATTAAATCATCTCTAATTCTTTTAGTACTACCCGTTAGTCCGTGCCGTGCCTTACGAAGGACTAACTGCTAGGGCTTAGTTAGGGGATATTACTGTAATTTTAAAAATACTATAACTTTTTTTATTTTATATGTATAATATATATAACACTATAATATTTTAAATAATAATAAATTATAACTTTATAATAAATTAATAAAAATAATTATAAAATATATTTAACGTTAATTAATTTTTATTATTATATATAAATTAAAAAAAAAATTTTAATTTTTATTTATTTTTATTTTTAATAAAACGTATTTATAATAAATAACAGTTTAAGTGTAAATTAAGTATAAATAGTGATTAAAATTAAAGCTGAAAGTTAATAAACAGGATTAAAACTAATTAAACTATAACGCCGACTGTAAAAAGCCAAGCTTTTTTTAAGCTTAATTATTACAAGGTTAAGCTGTGCGCTGTTATAAGTAAAGTTATGTATATTAAAGTTATATAAAAAAAAATTTAATTATAGTTTTTATATATGCTAAGCCTTTATATACCTGCATTTATAAGTGTATTACCTGGCCTTTACTTTTTTTAAAGTTAAATTGCTTAATAATAATTAAGCTTTATTTAATTAAATTAAGCTTATAATATTAAGCTTTTTTTTATACTTTGCTTTTTTTTTTATAGTAAATTATAGTAAAATAAATAAAATAAACAGTATGCTATAATAATTAAAACAGTAAAAAGCGGTAATTTAAACTTTATTTTTTTTTTATAAAAAAAAGCTTTTTTTTACTGCATTTTTTACTTTTTTAATTTTATTATTATTATTATTACCGTTACTTTTATTATTATTTTTATTATTATTAATATTAATATTAATAATAATATTATAAGCTTTTTTACTTTTAAAAATCTTTATTTTATAATGTAAAAATTACGCAATATGTACATATTAATAAGTTAATTTTATAAATGCTTTCTGTTTTTTTCGCTATTTTTTAAAAAAAAGATTTTATTTTTTTTTCGTTTTTTTCGTTTTTTTTATTTTTTTTAATTAAGCTTATTACTTTTGCGCCCGCGCTTACGCTTATGCTTACGCTTATATTTGCTTTTATTAACTGCAAGTTAAGTTTTATTTATTATAAAATCGCTTATATTATTTACGTTATTTATATTATTTACGCTATTTATATTTTATTAGCTTTTTATTATTGTAAACTTTTATTAGTTTTTTTTAACTTTTTTTTTATAAAGTTTATTTTTAATGCGCTGTTTTTAATAAGTAATTAACTTATTTTATATTTATTAAAATGTTAATGCTATTAATTTATAAAAAAAAAAAAAAATTAAAACTATTTATTAACGCACGCGCGTTTTTTTACTATTATTATATAAGCGCTTTATATATTTATTATAATAAAGCTTATAGTTTAATTTGCGTTAAATGCGTTATTAATAATTATAGCTATTAATTTTTATAAAAGTTTTTTATTTTTTTTATTTTTTTATATATTAACTTATTTTTATTTTAAGCTTTTTATAGCTTATTTTATTATTTATACTTAATTAACTAACTTATTAATTAAAATAAATAAGCGTTTTAAAAATATTTTTATTTTTAATAATATTATTAACTGCTTTATTATAATTAATTTTTTTTTATATAAATTTACTATAATATATATATTAAATTTTTTTTTATTAATATAAGTTATAATATTTTTTATAAAGCTTTAATTACTGCCGCCGCCGGCTTAACTTTTACCGCTGCCTACCCCGCTACCGCCGTTACTGCTTTTATGCCAGCTTTTACTGCCGCCGCCGCCGCCGCACTTACGCTTATTGCTTTTTTTATTTATTTTTATTTTATTGTAAAAAATAACAGTTTATTTTTATTTTTTTAAGCGCAAAATTAAAAGCGCTATTTTATTAAAATAAAAAAAATAATTATTAATTATTTTATTAAAGTAAAAAAAAAAAAAAAAAAAATAAAAAAAAAAATAAAAATAATAAAAGTAAAAAATAATAATAATAATAATAATAATAATAATAATAATAATAATAATTAAAAAAGTGCTGTTTTTAAGCGTGCGGGGTTTTATATAGCGTTTTTTAACGTTTTTTTTTTATTGTTTTTTTTTTTTTTTATTTGTTTTTTTTTTTTTTAATAAAGTAAAAATAAAAAAATAAAAAAGGTTTTTACTTACTTTTAACTATATTATCCTGCTTTTTTTCATGTTAATTTAAATATTAAGTTATTTTATACTTTATATTTATATTTAAGCTTATTATTTTAAATAACGTTATTAAATTTTTTTTATATGCATTTAAAACTATAATTTTAATAAAGTTTTTTAAAAAATATTAAAATAAATTTTTATATTTTTTTTACTTTATTAAAACTTTTTATTTAAATTTTTTTTTTTATAGGTTTATTTTTAATGCATAAAATGCTTTTTACTTTAAACTTTTTTTTTTTTATTAAAATAAATAATAATTAAAAGTTATTATAAATTTAACTTAATAGCTTATTTATATATACTTAATACAGTACGTTTATATAAAATTTATTTTTAATATTAAAAAAAATGCTTTTTAACTGCATTATATATAAGTTTAACATTTTAAATATTATATATTTAGCCTGCAGTTAATTAAGCTTTTTTTTAAATTATTTTATTTTATAATAAGTTAAATTTAATTATATTTTATTTTTAACTTTATAGCGTTTAATTAATACCTGCTTTTTATTAACGTAATATTAATGCTATTTTAATACTATTATTATAAAAGCTTAAATTAAGTTAAAAATAGCGTTTATTTTTTTAATAAATAACTAGGCTTTTTATTTTAATAACGTAAATATAAAGCCTGCTTTTTTTAATATAAATACTTTTTTTATTAATATAAATTTAATTATTATAAAGTTTACTTTATATTTATAAGTAATAAAAAAAAACATTTTAATAAAGCTATTTACTTAGCAATTAATAGCTAATTAAGCATATAATAATTACTTTTTTTAATTATTTTATTTTTAATTAATATAATAGTAAAAATAAGCTTAAATTTTTTAATTTATTTCTTTAAAACTTTTATTAATTTAAAAGTAATATATTATATTTAATAGTTATTATATTTTTATTAACTTATATAAATGTTATTAAAAATAATTTAATTAATTAAACTTTTAATTATTTATAATTAATTTTAATTAACTGTAAAACTATATAAAGTACGTTAAAAAGTAAACTGCGTACGTTTTTACTTTTATTATAAGTATTGCTTTTAATAGTATTTTTTTATTTAAGCGGTTTTTAATAACTTATAAATACCGGTTTTTATTAAAAAAAAAAATTTATTATAAAATTTTTTTAAATTTTTTTATAAAAACAGTTTAATATAAATAATAGTTTTAAAAAACTTTATTTATATTTTTTTTTAAACTTTTAAACGCTTATAAACATTATAATTATAAAAAAACCTTTTTACGTATTATTATATTATAAATTAATAAAAAATTTTTATTAAAGCAGTTATAATGCTTTTTTTTTAAATAGTTTATAATATAAGCGTTATAAATATGTTAAATTAATTTTTTTTTTTAAAGTATTTAATAAGTTTACTTTTATAAAAGCAAAATTATTTTTAATAAGTAAAAATGTTTTAAAAATTTATAAGCGCTTTTAATATATAAACTGCTTTTTAACGTTTAATAAGCATTTAAAAATTTAAACTTTTAATTTTTAAATAAATTTAAACGTTTTATTTTAATTTTTTATAACGATATAAGCTATTTAATAAAGCTGGTTTTTTTAATTATTTACTTTTATAAAGCTTATAGTTTTACGTTTTTAAAAACTTATATTTAAAGCTTTTTTATTATAATAGTTATAAAAATAATAATTTATTTTTTTAAAGTTAATTTAAAAATTATTTGCAAATAACAAGCTTTTTTATTTACTGCGTTTAATTTATTTTAATTTTTATAAAAAAGCGTATTTAATATTACTATATTTTTTTTACGTAATATATTAAATTAAAGTTATATTTAAAAAATAACTTAATTTAATGCGTTTATTACTTAAAAAAGCGCTAATAAGTTATAAAATATTTTAAGTTTTAATAGTTTATAAATATTATAAAGTTTTTATAATTATAAAGCTTTATATTTTATTATTTTAAATATTTAATAATAATTAGCATTTTTTTATTATATATAAAATAATTAATTTTTATAGCGTTTAACTTTTATAAATAATACGCTATTATTTTTTTTTCTTTTTATTTTTTAAAATAATACCTTTTTAAGCGCATAATTAAAATAATTTATTTTTATAAAGGTTTTTTTTTAAAATCTTATTAAGTAAAAATAAGCGTTAAAATAAATAAAGTTTTAAGCAATTAAAACGCTTTTTTTTAATTTTATTTTTATGCAAATTTTTAATTTTTTTTAATAAACGCTATTAAAAATGCAATAATTTAAAAAAACTTAAATATAAAAATATAATAATAGTTTATAAAGTTTAAAAAACTTTAAATACTTTTTATTAACATTAAAGCTTTTTACTTTAATATAACTTTTATTTTATTTAAATTTATTTATATTTTTATTTTTATATATATTATAAACTTTAAATATTTTATTTTTTTAACTGTAAACTTATATTTATTAAGGTTTAAATAAAGCTTAGCGTTATATAAGCGCTATAGTATTTTTTTATTTTTTTTAATAGTTTTTTTTAATTTTACTTATATAAATAAAAATATTATTTATATATGCGCTAACGTAATTATTTAAATAATTTTATAAAATATTATTAATATATTTTTAAAAAGTAGCTAGCGCTTTAATTAGTTTAAAAAAAATTATTATTTATTTAAATAGTTTATATTTTATTTAAAACGTTATTTTAAATTTTTTGCTTTTAATAATATAAATTTTATAAAATGTTATTATTATATTAATTTTAATAAATTATTTTATTTTAATTAAGTTTTATAAAATGTTTTTAATTAATAAAAAAAAATAGCAATTATTATAAATAACTGCGTTTAACGCTTTATAATCATAATAAAAATAAAGTTTATTTTTAAATTTGCAAATAAATAAAATTAAAGCTCTAGTTTTTAAGCTATTAATTTAAATATAACCTTTATTTAATAAGTTTTTTAATATTTTGCATAATATTAATAGTTTTTTTTTAAATATTTTATAAAATAGGCTTTAAAGTAATGTAAGTTTTTTTTTATTTAATTTTTTTTAAAGCTTAATTTTATAGTTAATTTTAAGCTTATATAAAGTAAAGCGCTTTATATCCCGCTTTTTTTAAAGCAAAAAAAGCTTATAAAAGCGTTAAAAAATTAATGCTTTTAATTTTTTTTTTAATTTTTTTTTTTAAACTATAAAGCTTTTTTTATATTTATTAAAAAAACGGTAAATATTTTTATAAAGTTACTTTTTTTACTTTTAACATAATAAAGCTTGCATATATATTTTATAAACGTGCTTATTAATACGTATTAAGCTTTTTTAATTTTTTTTATTTATAAAAAATTAAGCTTTTTTTAACTTATATAGTTTATTTATATTTGCGCTTTTTTATATTATAAACGTTTTTTATAAAAGTGCAATATAATTTAATTATAAATTAATTAAATTTTTTTTAATATAATTAAAAATTTTAATAAAAAAATTACATACGCGTATATTATTTATATATAATTTTAAATTTTTATTTTAAAATAAATAATTTTTTATATAGCAGCGCTATTTATTACTTTAAAAGCGCTTTTAACCGTATAAAATAAAATAAAAATTAGCAGTATTTTTATAAATTTAAATAACTTTTTATTTATAATTACGTAGTAAATATATTTTTTATTTATAAATATTTTTAAAAGTATATTTTTATTAATAATAATTAATAATAATAATAAATTATAGTTTATTTTATTTTTATATAAATTTTATTTTATTATTATTTTTTTAAAAAGCTTTAACGCTTATTTTTACGTTAAAATTATTTTTTTTTTAATTTATTACTTTTTTTTTTTAAGTTTTTAAATATAAATACAGTAATATAAATAACTTATATTAAAACTTATAGTTTTTTTACCGTTTTATTAAAATTAATTATTAAAATATAAAAATAGTTTTTAATTTTATATTAACTAGTATTATAATAAAAGTAAAGTTTATTTAATTTATAAGTTTTATATTTTTTATTTATAATTTATTTAACGCGGTAATAAGTACTTGCTATTAAATTAATTGCGTTTTTAGCGCAAGTTTATTTATATAAGCTTATAATAACTATTATTACGTTATTGTTTATATTTATTAATGTTAATTTTTTTATTAAAAAAAAAGCGCTTTTTTAAAAAAGTTTTTTTTATAATTTTCGCTTTTATTTGCGCTTTTAATAAGCATTTTAAACTTGTTTATTTATTTAAAGTTTTAAATAATAAAATAAAAAGTATTAATATAAGCGTTATAAGTTTTTAATATAATAACGGCAATAAAGTTTTTTTTTAATATTTTTAATAATAAACTTTATAATTAAATAAGCTTATTATTATTATTTTAATTGCTTTTTTTAATTTTTATAAAATTTTTTTTAAAATTTAATAAAAAATTATTAAAAATTTTACTTTTATACTGTTTTAACTTTTATAATTAATTTTATGTTTATTTTTTTATTTAAATGTTATTAAATATAAACTTAAAGTGTTTTAAAAGCTATTTTAATAAAAAGTCCGCGTTTAAACTATTAAACTTTTAAAAAGTTTTAACTTTTTATTATTTTTTTTTAAAAATAATTTTTAATATAAAGTATTATATAATTTTATTATTTTTTAATAATTTTATAAAAATATTAATTTTAATTTTTTATAATATTTTATTAAAATAAAAATAAAAAAACTTTAATTTTTTATTTTAAATTAATTATTTTAATAGCTTTTTTTTTATTTACGCAAAAACTATTATTATTAAAGCAGTTAATTATAAGTATGCATTTAAAAGTGCAGTTTTTAATTATTATTATTATTATTATAATTTTTATTATTATTATTATTATTATAATTTTTATTATTATTATTATAATTATTACTATTAATATTTTATAAAAAATTAATTAAAAAGTTTTTTTAACTTTTAAATAAACTGTTAATTTTATAATAAATTATATTAATTTTAAAAAGCTAATATTATTTAACTTTATTATTTACTTTAAAAAACGCTAAATTATTTTAATATTATAAAATTTTTTATTTTATTAAAGTTTATTAATATAAATACAATATAATTTTATATTATAAAGTTAAACTATACGTTATTATAAATAAAGTTATATATATTAAAATTACATAAAAAAAAAAATTTAACTGCAGTTTTTATATGTACTAAACTTTTATATACCTGCACTTATAAGTGCGTTGCCCGGCCTCTGCTTTTCCCAGGGCTAGGTTGCCTGGTAATAGCTAGGCCTTATTTAATCAGGCTAAGCCCGTGACATTAATTACTTACAAGGTTAGCAGCCTTTATAAAAACCCTTGTTAACGTTATAGTTTAATTAGTTTTAGTTTTATTTATTAACTTTTAACTTTAATTTTAATTATTATTTATATTTAATTTGCATTTAAACCGTTATTTATTATAATTTTAAAAGTTTTATATAACTTACTTATAAAGTTATGTTTATTTGTTTAAATTTTTTAAGTTTTTTAAGCAACTTGCTGTTAAATTTAACTTAAATTAACCACGTCTTGCTATTACTTTTAAACTTTATTTAAAGCTTTATAAAAAAAAATATTAAAAAATTAAAATAGTAAGTTTATTAACTTTAATAAATAGTTAAATTATAACGCTAGTATAAAAAGTTACAGTTTAAGTTATGTAATAATTTTTTATTTACTTTATTATAAAAATAACGTTAAAATAATTCCGATTTAAAGCTAAAATATAATATTAATTTAAATAAGTTAATTAATACTTTTATTTTAAAATTTACTTTTAAATAACAAAATAAATAGTTAGTAAACTTTTAAAAAGCTTTTAATAATGCTTTAAAAAATATTGTTAATTATAACGTTAAATTAATTTAACAGTTTTTAAAATAAATTTTTAATATTATTTTTTATAAAATTAAAAAGTTTTTTATTTTAAGCATAATAACTTTATAAAAGCGTTTTAAATTTAATTTAATTAAAATGCTTTTATTATTTAAATTATTATATTTATTTATAATGTAAGTTATTATAATATAGTTATTATTAAGCTGTTAAAATAAGCAGCTTAACGTTTTTAATAGCATTTAAAAGATTTTAATAATTATTTATAATTTTTAAAAAATTAAAATAATAACCGTAAAATAGTTATAAAAAGCGCTTGTTATTATTATGTAAAGTTTATAAAACTTTTATGTATAAAGTTAAAAACTTAAATATTAATATTTTTAAGCATAAAAAAAAATAGTTGTAATAGTTATAAAATATTAAAAATTAAAGTATATAAAAAACCTTTAAATTTTTAAAAAGAAATTTTATACGTTATTTTTAGCTTAAAATTATTTTATTCCCGCATTTAAAATAAATTTAAAACTTGTTTAAATTAAGTTAATAAATGCTATTAAACTTTTTATTAAGTTAATTAAAGACTTTACTTTTTTAACTTTTTTATTTAACAGCATATGTTAAAATAAAAATAAAAATGTTATAATTTATTATACATATAAAAATAAAACTTATTAAAGGTTTAAGTGTTTATAAAAATAAAAATAAACTAGTTTATTTAGTTTTTAAAGTTAAAACGTTTATATTATATATTAAGTTTAAAATTATTAAGGTATTTTAATGGTTTTTGCTTATAAAGGTTTTTTTATTAAATAGCTAGGTTAGCTAGTAAATGTATATTATTAAAAAACTGTGATTATGTTTTATTAAAATTATATTAAAGGTTTTATATAACGTTATTAATTTTAAATATATTTTATTATAGTTTATTATTAAATTAAAGTTATTATAGTTTTTTTTAACATTTATTATGTTGTTTTGTTTATTTATTAATTTTATTAATTATAAAGTTAGGTTATTAGCTTTTTTAATTAAAAAGCAATAGTTTAATAAACGGTATTATATTAATTAAAGTATTTTATAATAAAAAGCTTTTAAATTGTTTATAAAAAGGCTTTATATGCGCGTTATTTAGTTTTTAATTAAATAATATGCTTTTATTTTATTGCTGTTTAGCTGGTTTATATTTTTAAAAACTTTTAATTAAAAAGCCGAAATTATTTTATTAATTAAATTAAAAAGTAGCTTTTTTTATTAGCTAATAATAAGATAATTAACGTGAGAATTTATAAAAATTTATATATAAGGTTTATTATTATATTAACGTAAAAGCGCATATGTAATTAGTTTTATTGTGGTTAAATTAAAAGCGATTTTTTTTAAAAAAAAGGATAATTATAAAAAGCCGAGCTTTTTTTAAGTTTAATTACTTATAAAGTTAGCAGCTTTTATAAAAACCTTTATTAGCGTTGTAATTTAATTAGTTTTAATCTTATTTATTAACTTTTAGCTTTAATTCTAGTTATTATTTATATTTAATTTGCACTTAGGCTGTCGTTTATTACACCGATAAGGGTTTTTATAAGGGCTGCTGGCCTTATAAGTGACTAAGCTTAAAAGGAGCTCGGCTTTTTATAATATTTATATACATATATTTTCTTAACAATATTTTGCTTATATAAGCAAGCAGTATATATATATATAAAATACGTTTTATTAAAATTAAAATTAAATAAAAATTAAAAAATTTTATTTTTTTAAATGCATATATAATAATAAAAATTATTTAACGTTAAGTATTTTTTTATAATTATTTTTATTAATTTATTATAAAGTTATAATTTATTATTATTTAAAATGTTATAATGTTATATGTATTATACATATAAAATAAAAAAAGTTACAGTATTTTCAGAGTTACAGTAATATCCCCTAACTAAGCCCTGGCAGTTGGTCCTTCGTAAGGCACGGCACGGACTAACGGGTAGACTAGGTAACTTAGCGACTTTATATACCTTTGCGCATACAGACAAATGCCGATCTCTGTGATTGCTGACCCAAGACCGTAACTAAGAAACTGAGGAAATAGGTATCTGGCTGACGAATCTTAGGGATAAGATGGCTCGAAACATTGGTTATGTAACTTCGAAATCAGCTTTTCAAATATATCGCAGAAGCGATACCGCTAACGCTATTATCAACGTGAGAGATATATAATATATGCATTCCGCGACATAATAATCATGGTGCGGACTTTTGTTTAATATCGATGATAATCCTGTATTAGCTTGGCGAGTATTAATTAATACATATGTTCTTTTTGAGAGGTATCGATGATGCAGATATATATCCTTGAAGTGCGCCGTTAACGCCCCTGAATGAGTAAACACCGTCCAAACCGTTTATTATAAAGCCAATCTGTGGCTGCCCAATGCAATGCGCTGAAGACACAACAGGCGCCTGTAACATGTAATTTTATGGCGATGCACCCTGATCCTGATCGTCATGGTTTCGCACTCGCGGGCGCGCTGTCCCCCTCGTCCCAGATATCCCGGGTCTCCTGCTCGACGGCCTTCATAGCGATAGCCACTTTCTCAAGCTTCGCTACAACATCCTTGACCCCCTGATCGACCTTGTCGAAGTACCGATCGTTCGCCTCTCTCCTCGTCCGAGCTAGGAGGATATCTCGTTCGGTTTCCTCCTCAAGTCTGGCGCCCAGCCTCTCGCCCCCTCGTCCACTGCTGCCAGGACGCCCGCTCCCGGCTCCAACAGTGCTCCTACCCCCATCTGTGCTGTCTGCAGCACCCCTTCCGGCACTGGCGGTGGGTATGCTGGCGCCAAGGGCAGCACCCGCCGCGATGCTTCCCACGTCGCCCAGGGCGCCTTTCAGATTGCGCACTTCGGTCTCCGAGGACACCAGTTCCCCGGCGTCGTCGGCTCGCTCCGGGCCCAGGCCTGGGCCAGGGCGATCTGGGCGGCGCGCAGCTCGGCCAGCTTCCGGTCGTGGTCGGGCCCGAAGACGTGGGTGCCGCCCCTAGCGGAAACCTCGACCTCCTCGAGGGTGAGCTGCATCTCGGCCCACAGGGCGTCGGTCCTATCGGCGGTGCGAGCCGAGTCGGCCGTGTGGAGCCGTGGCAGGGCGACGGACCGACTTCGAGGGTTCAGCAGGGAGCTGTTCCGCGCGACAGCCGTGGGCACCTGGGACGGCTGGGTGGATGCGCCGCTCGGGAGGGGCATGTTGGAGGTCGAGCCCGAGACTGATTGGAAGAGCGTGCTGGCGCCGGTGGTAGCCATGCCGGGGACGGACGCATGGGAAGCGGTTGGGGTTGGGTGTGTAAATAGGCTGGGAGGAGGATCACGAGCGGTGGAGATGCTCGGTTTAGATCTGAGGTGCGACATGGCTACATTTTTGAAGAAGCTGTCGGCCCGAACAAATAGGGTGGCGTATTTGTAATGATCAGGATTACGTGTACTTGGAAGGGGGGGGGAGGGGTGAGAGGGAGAGATATCACCAGTGATAGAATAGAATGCTGGAAGGGGGAGCACTGCAGGAGGATAACCCCGTAGGTGCAAGTGGATAGGTTGTAAGGAGCTTCAGTAGACAGAGTTGGGAATTGGCATGGGGGGGATAAAATACGCTAACACCATAAAAGTGGACCGCATCACTCGCCACAGGTAAATGCCAGCCACATTATGTGCCCCACTCCACCTACTGCCACATGCCACATGCCACATTAACTAGGGCGAAAAAACCCTTAAGCAATTTTTCTCAGTCCATTCTGTGCAAGAAAAATTAACCGAGAGAACTTCAACATCCACGAACCGGAGCCATCAAGTCTAGCAATCCACCCCCAGCAAGACTTCACTACAGAACCCATCAATTCAGCGATACCACATCTAAGTCGGTAGGTTTATGTCCCCCTCTCTTTTTCTTTTACTTGTCAATAATACTCGCAACGAAAACGTCTCGAAATACGACTATTGCAATTTATTCCCTCCTCTGCCGTCCCTTTGCGCCGCTGCGTGTCTTCCCTACTCACCTCCATCCAATTCCTCTCTAACAACAATTGTGTTCCGCAGCAATCATGGGTAAGGGAAAGCCTCGTGGTCTCAACGCGGCCAGAAAGCTCCGCCTCCACCGAAAGGACCAGCGCTGGGCGGATCTGGGATACAAGAAGCGAGCTCTCGGTACCGCCTTCAAGTCTTCGCCGTTCGGTGGTTCCTCCCACGCCAAGGGCATCGTCCTCGAGAAGGTTGGTGTCGAAGCCAAGCAGCCCAACTCGGCCATTCGAAAGTGTGTCCGTGTACAACTTATCAAGAACGGCAAGAAGGTCACCGCTTTCGGTACGAAAAACCCCCCTCCTTCCTCCTCCTCTCTACATTATGTCTTTTGGGAATTTGAGCACATGGCTAGATAGACGGTCTGGAAACATGAGAAAAGCAGAGTGTCTCCGGTGGTCATTTTGGACGGGAAACCATGGAAAGCCTCGGGCGTTATTTGGCTATTGGATAATATGCTAACTCTGATTTTCTCTCTCGAACAGTCCCCAATGACGGTTGCCTGAACTTCGTCGACGAGAACGACGAGGTCCTCCTCGCTGGGTTCGGTCGTAAGGGCAAGGCCAAGGGTGATATCCCCGGTGTGCGTTTCAAGGTCGTCAAGGTGTCGGGTGTCGGTCTGCTGGCTCTGTGGAAGGAGAAGAAGGAGAAGCCGAGATCATAGGCGATGATTATGGTGTTCGTCACGTTTGGTTGGAGTCGAGGGAAGGAATGAAAACAAAATTACTTTTCACTACGTGCAACGCGTAGCGAGGATCATTGGGCAATGCGGAGTCGATGTTATGGCTTGGCTTTGATTTCATTCGGCATCACAAGGAACGGGCCTTGATACGCAGTCATAGGTGAACGAGATCCAAGAATAGAGATCCTCCGTCGCCAAACCAATCTGCACTTGGAAACGAAATGCAAAATCCTGCTGCGGTGTGTGAATGTTGTGCGAGTCGATTTACTCGCTCTAGTAGTTCTAGTAGTAGTAGTAGTACATGATTGCTCAAGCTATCTATACGATGAACCGTCCGCCAATGCTAGTCTGTAAAAAAAAAGAAAAAGTACAGTTTCTATGGCACAGTCCATGATCCTATTCCTTTTCCTGTCCCTGGATGTTTCTGCTCTCATTGTGGTGGTCGTCTCGAACGTACCTTACAATGTAGTCTGCACCAAGCCCTAGACTGATCACGCCGCCCGTAATCCAACAGCCATTCACGAACCACCACCAGCAATCCTTCACGCTCTTGAGGTTCACCCTCTTAATCATCCATCCCAAGGTCAAGGCAGCTCCCCCACAGCTTCCGATGAAGAATACCGGGCCCGCACCCGCAGCTATACCGGCGCCCCCCAACAACCCAATCTGGACGACGGCCAGGCCCGTGAGGACCTTCTTCGTGTCGGCGTCGTGCTTCAGCGCAATGCTCTTGATGCCGGCCTTGGCGTCGTCCCTGATATCCATGTGCGCGTAGATCATGTCGTACAGCACGGTCCAGGCGACGTTGCTCGCGTAGAGCAGGGCGGCGGCGGCGAGGGCGGGCGCGTCGGCGAGCAGGTCGACGCCGAGCGCGGGGAAGCCCATGATGGCGCCCCAGGAGAAGGTCAGGCCCAGCACGGCCTGCGGGTAGTAGGTGACGCGCTTGGCGAGCGGGTAGGCCGAGACGAGCACCAGGCTCGGCACGCCGTACAGCAGGCACGCCGGCGGGAACTGCAGCAGCACGGCCAGCCCCGCGAGCAGCTGCGCCCCCGTCCACGCGAGCGCCCCCGCCGGCGCGATCGCCCCCGCGCCAGCGGCCGGTGCCGCGTCCGCCGCACCCGCGCGTCCAGGTCCCGGTCCCACAGGTCGTTGATGCTGCACCCCGCCCCCCGCATGACGAGCGCGCCGGCGAAGAAGAGCAGCGACGTCCCCGCGACGCACAGCGGGCCCGCGGCGGGCGGCCCCGCCAGAGGCGCCGCCAGAAGCGTCGAGAACAGACACGGGAAGAACAGGTAGTACGTCCCCGTCGGCTTGTCGAGGCGCACGAGCTCCCCGTAGGGCACCCACGAGGCCGGGAGGTAGGAGAGGATGCCGGTGGTGGGCGGGGTGTAGGGTTCTTCTGGGGCGGAGGGGGACGGGGACGGGGAGTGCTGGGGAGGCGGGGAGACGGTGTGGGCTGTCCGGCGGTTGTTGTGGTGGTTAGGGGCTGGGGATAAGGGGAGTAGGGACTTGGGCTTGGTGAGGCCGAGGGAGGTGCGCGCTGGTATGGTTGCTTGTGTTCTGTGGGATATCCTCCGGGGAGCGTTGTAGGACCATCTGGATAGGCCTGACGAGGACGAGGACTTGGAAAATAGCAAGACCCGGGATAGGCCCCGCGGGCTACTACCCGTTATTATGCGCGTAGTCATCCCTTGGGAGAGATGTCTGTGTTTTATATGATGGTTAGCGAGGTTGATGTTTACCTAGGTAGGCAGGAGGGAGGCGAGATCTATAAAAATTAATAGGTAGGTATGTGCTAAGGTATGATAAATGAATGAATGGGATGCTTAAGCTACGACATATCCACCCCTATGGTTCATTCCTTTTTTTTTTCTCTAGCTCGGAAACTCGGCGAGGTGATCTAGTTGCTGTGTACGAAATAAGGAAGAAAAAGCACAAGTGTTATGTTGGGTTGATATGGATTGAATCGTTGCACTTTCACGCTCACCACAGCAATCTCAGGGATCGTGGATGTTGAGTATCAAGGGTTTTTCTTCATTTTTTCTTGACACCACAATTGAGGGAACAAGAGTTCTCAAGAGTAGGGAGATGAAGAAGAGGAAGAAAGAGAAAAGAGGAAACTTACATCAGTTTATTCTCAAATCAATTCGTATACACCTTCAAAAACCCCCCTCTTCCATCAACTTTTTTTTTTACATCGAGTATTAAATGAAGCTTTGTTGTTTGAGTGTAAGTGAGTTGGTTTTCTCTCCCCACCTTGTCTCCACCAGTGCCTTTTTTTTTCTTATGCAATTGAAGCAAATCATGCAAAAGGTGAGGTATAAGATCTTGTTTGTATGTATATAAATAAGCAAGTACGCCAACTTAGCTAACTTGGTAGTCGTAGGTACTACCCCCATCGCCCTTGCATGCCTAGTAGGTTAGGTATGTAAGTTGGTAGGTACTGTGCTTAGTGACAAAAGTGGGGTTGACACAGTTAAGAAGTTAGTACACTACGAACCAATGCAGCCAATCCGAAAACACGAAAAATGCTAACCTAAGCAAGTCCCCCAAATTTCTCGAAGCTCTTCCCATCTCCATCTCCATCTCCATCTCCATCTCCATACTCATCTACCCACCCGGCATCTCCCACTTCCCTGTCGCATTGTGTCCTCAGCTTCTACATCACAAACCCGGCGACTGTTAAAGTATCTTCTGCACTTTATACATTAAGGTGTGAGAGACTGGTCCCAAAATCGCGACAACCGATCCTATCCCGAACGTTCGCATTACCAACCTACCTACTCTGCATGCTGTTGCAAACGCGGGTGTAGCTGAGGCGCGTCCGAGGTGACCGTGACCGTTTACCAGCACCAACCACCAACATTTTTTGCCTCCCATCCAAGTAGATGCTTCTAGGGTGAAACAGTATCGAAAATGCCGACCGCACTCCATCCCCAGGCCAAGTTTGATCCCATCCCTCCCGACCTTGACCTTTACAGTCTTGTCGACCGAACTCCGAATTTCGACTGGGTCGTGCGCATTTCCACTTCCCAAATCCGCCGCCTCGGTCCTTCTGGCTTTGAAACACTTGTACAGCTCCATGTGATAAAAGGTGGCCGACCACTGGTCATAGAGGGGTGGAATAAAGTTCTCCCCAGCGACTTGTTCAGTGCCAAATGGCTTGAGAAGACATATGACAAGAAGCGTACGTCTACCTTTCATAGACGGTTTGTTGTTTGCTGCCACTGACTGAGTTTATTTTTTATTTTTATAGAGGAGAATGTCCGTGATATCACTGCGCAGACGGACATCCCTATGACAACGGGCCATTACCTGCGATCCATGCGGCAACTCACCAATCAATGGAGTCCTACGAATTTCCGAGACGAAAGGCGGCAGCGCCTCTACCTGAAAGATATCGATTGCCCCCCCGAGTGGTACAACCATTTGAAACGGGTTATACCCCCTAATGTATTCTACATGAATAGCAATGTCAGCGAGAATCCGAACGCCGATACCCGGAACGATGACATCTTCGGCGCTCCCGAGAAGACCGCCGCCGTAGCCGGGGACCTGATGAGTAGCCTTGACGAAGAAATGCGAGCGCAGAATCTCATGTGCTACATTGGCCACGAAGGCACCTATACACCTGCCCACCGAGAGATGTGCGCCAGTTTAGGTCAGAATATCATGGTTGAAGCTTCTGGGGACAGGGATGGCGAGAAGCCAGGGAGCTCCATCTGGTTCATGACAGAGACAAAGGATCGCGAGGTCGTGCGGGAATATTTCCTCTCCATGTTGGGCCATGATATCGAAATTGAGAAACACTTCGCCCAGATCAATGCTTGGAAGAAGGCCAACTTCCCCGTCTATATTGTAGAGCAGAAGGTTGGGGATTTCATCTTAGTTCCCCCCCTGGCACCACACCAAGTCTGGAACCGGGGAACACGGACGATGAAAGTCGCTTGGAATCGGACGACCGTTGAGACTTTACAACTCGCGTTACACGAGGCCCTTCCTAAAGCGCGACTTGTCTGTCGTGACGAGCAGTACAAGAACAAGGCCATCATCTATTATACGCTCGAGAAGTACTACAAAGAATTGCAAGCGTTTGAGGAAACATCTGAAGTCGGATTGCTAGGCTTCGGCCAAGAGTTAATGCAGAACTCCTCTCGAAAGAAACAAATGGCCGAAGATTTTAAGAGTCTTTTCTCTCTCTTTACCGAAATACTCGTCGATGAGATGTTTGGGTACAAGCAGGCAGATGTGGAATTCATACCTTTCGATTCTAACATCACTTGCTCTTACTGCCGTTCTAACATTTTCAATCGATTTTTGACATGCAAGTGTTGCGTACGGCAGTTAATGAATGGCGATGAGGATACCTACGACATATGCATGGAATGCTACGCCATGGGCCGCTCTTGTGTATGCATCGCGGGCCTTCAATGGTGTGAACAGTGGAAATGGGCAGATCTCATTGAGAAGCATGAGACCTGGCGTGCTATGGTAATGAAGCAAGATGGGTACGTCGATATCAACCATTCGCCCCAACCTATCGAGATTGCGCGTAAGAAGTCAGGTAAGAGATCGATAGCCCAGATTTGCCAAGAGCAACTTCGTCGGCGCCCCTGGAATGATATCACGAAGCCACCGAACGCTGCTGCTGAAGAATCTGAGCCCGAGCCCGAAGTGGATGATGAAGGCCGGATCAAAAAGAAGCCCAAACCGAAAAGAAAGCCGAAAAAAGGCGACCTATATCGCTGCCACGTATGCTGTCACAAGGACTACACTTACAAGCTAAGTTTCTGTACAACTTGCCCAGAAGCATACTGTTATGGTGTTCTCTGGAGGGCCTTTGACATGATGCCGCAATCAGCTATGGAGGAAGAACACTGGCAATGTCCTCGGTGTCGTGGTATTTGTAACTGTGGATCGTGCAGACGAGCTGGCAACACGGTCCCGTATGTGCCGAAAAACACCCTACTTGGGCACGATACTCGCCCCATTGCGGATGACCGTAGTGTTGAGTCTATTGTTGACTTTCGCATGCATAATTTAAGTTGGCTCAAGGCCGCCGGAGAAGATAATAGAAGCAAGGACACGAAACGGATGCAGAGGCTGCGGGAGCAGGCCGACGCGGAAAAGGCCAAAGACCCCTTAGCAGCTTTGGAGGCAGATGATGCACCGCATGAAATGGATTCGGCTGTGCAAGATTCGATCATGAACGGCTATGGGGACCAAAGCCACATCTTAAACCATGACGGGGCAGATGGTGTTCATAGCAATGGCCAACCCGCCAATCTGCAGGGCGAAGATGGGCAAGGTGTACCTGATGGCCAAGCTGGGTCGGCCGAGATGTCTGGTCCTCAAAATAGCCAAGACGACTTCGCCTATCCTGACCCCTCAATGATGGGTGGCGGGCGCATGATGGGCATGGGATTCTATGATCAAGACGAGAGCGCGGACAAGATTTTGTTTGATGCTTTCCAAATGCCTACGGCCGATGTCCTCAACAACGAACCGCAAATGTCAGAGTATGTTAGGAAGACACTGCGACTAGCCAAAAGGAAGGCAAGGCTTGAAACGGATGATGATCCTGACTTCCAAGGCCCTAGGACCCATCACCGTAAGAAGCCGAAGACTGGCAATATTGACCAGCTGGTTAATCTAGATCCGGCTCTACTTGGTGCACTCGGGAATAGTAATCCCAAGCCAGCTGGTGCACCGAGTGCAAGTGATACCAGCACACCTAACAATGGCGTTGTAGAAGACCAGGAGACAGAGCAGGCAGAACAGATTTCCCGTCCGAAACCAACAAGAGCACCTTTGCCTGTTGATCCGCTTCGCCCAACGCTCCGACATGCTAAGCCAATGACCTCCTACGTAGAGGCCGAGGAACCTGTTGAGGACCCAGATGACACTGTCCCCGTCAGGCTTTTCGCAGCCGGGGATGAAGATACGACAGAAGCAGCTGAACGGGATCCTGTTGATCTAGCCGCCGATGCGATACGTGCTCTTGCACAAATTCCTACCGAGACGGAGGGTTCTAGCCGAGCTCCCCAGTCAACTGGGAAGAGGCGGGGAAGACCACCACGGAGTTCTCTTGGTTCAAGCACTCCTTCAGCCAGCGCAACACCCTCACCCACCCACAAAAGACGAGGTCGGCCCCCTGGGATAAGGAAGTCAACTCTTAGCACCGTTGAAACCAACAATGATTCTACTATGGCCGACGCGGCCGATGATGCTAATGATGTCAATGATGAAAGAAATGTGGACACGACCATCGATGAGCTTGAGGCTCAATTAGCTAGGGAGCTGGATGCAGCGACTCGCAATGAAGATTCATCATCACCACCACCGCCACCCTCCAACCCGCCCTCGAGGGGTATGGTGAAGCGAAGAGGTAGACCTCCGGGAAGACGGTCAACTTTACTTTCCACGCGGTCAGGTTCGGAGCCCGAGTCTAAGCCCGAACCTGAGATTCCTCCACCAGCGAAGGACCCCGCGTTCATGACTTTGCAAGAGCGGATGGCCCTGAGGGGTAAGAAGGTGAAGATCGGTCAACGAAAGCGAAAGGATGGACCAGCAACTACTTCTGCTAGCAATTCAGGCAGCGCCACTCCTGTCAGTGATAAGAAACTCGAACTACCTGTGCCCTCCACGCAGGAAGCAGAGCCTATACCGGATCCT
Source organism: Biscogniauxia mediterranea (assembly GCA_018398605.1). Lineage (NCBI taxonomy): Eukaryota > Fungi > Ascomycota > Sordariomycetes > Xylariales > Xylariaceae > Biscogniauxia > Biscogniauxia mediterranea. The sequence continues at coordinate 1,122,813 of JAGXTR010000011.1, read as the reverse complement.
AAGCGTGGCCGCAAAGAGGTTGTTGAGACCGACTTTAACCCAGAAGCGGCAGATGCGTCATCAAGCCAAAGCTCTGAGTCTGATCAAGAGTCCGAGCCTGAATCGCCGCCGCCGCCCCCCGCCAAGAGAACGGGACCGACGGTCGTCAGGATCGACGACTACGAAGATAGTACCAGCGAGGAGTCGGAATCTGACGCTAGCGACGCCAGCAGTGCTCCAGCCAGGACATACGTCGCGAGCCGTGGACGCGGAAGAGGTAGAGGACGGGGCGGTAGCAGATGGGCCACGAGGGGCCGGGCCTAAATAATCGCATCCTTGCATCATAGTATAGTATCGGTATGAGATAAAGAGAAAAGGGGGGAAAATGCATTCAATGATTAGTACGTAACTTTGGTCCTGTTCTAGGACGTACTAAGCTTTGTTCATATTACAATTTCCTATAAGCTATAAAGCGCAGGATTAAAAGCGGGAGAGTCAGCCATGTACTAACGAACGGGAAATGGAATGGTCTGTTGATTGATTATTCATGGTGTTTTTTTTATTTTATTTTTTTTAATAACCAAAATTCCCCGTATTGCATCTAGTTAATGGCTATAGCCGAATATCTGAGAAAGTCATGCATTTAAATCGCTTGAAGTGTGGATTGATAGAAGTGGTGACGATTCTCGTGAGTTTTCCAAGCGTAATGACAATGTTTAAATCCGCTGCTTGCCCAGCTTAGATCTAGACTGCTAAAACTATTGCTCTCGGTGCCATGATGTATGACTGTAGTACGCATGAATAAGGAAACCCAAAGACCTGAAGCTTCAGGAAAGAGGCAGCGTCACATTTAATAATGAGGGGGGGCTTTGAAGTATGGCAGAGGGGAAGGAGGAAGGAGGACGTGCTGTTTAAAATAAGAAAAAAAGGCAATGATGTCCTGTCTAGCTAGCACCAACGCCGGCGGTTTTGGCGTGTCATATATATATATATGCAAGCTATACCCCCTAGTCGGCCCTTGATGGCAGGTATCATTGAAGAACGATAATATGATATTCTATGCCTCTATCTAGTGTGTTTTTCTCTTTCCCGTCTTTCTTTCCCGTCTTTCTAACCCCCCTTTCTTTCCCCCATTCCCCCCTTTCCTTCCTCCAAAAATCCCGTATGACATGCCCTACCCACCTACCTACCCACCTACCTACCGGATACCCATTCATTCACCTGCCCACCCCTCCTCCACCCACTCACCCACTCACCCCACTCCTTACTCACTCCTTACTCACTCACTCACTCGCTTGCTCGCTCGCCTCAGAGCCCCTTGGCCTTCATCTCGAGGAAGACGTCCTCGAGCGCCTCGCGGCTGCCCTTGACCTCGTAGCCGAGCTCGGCCAGCTTGGCGACGAGCTTGGCCGGGTCGAAGACGGGGTTGCACCGCGGCGCCTTGAGCGTCGCGCGCATGTCCGCCAGCCCGAAGTTCTCCCACGCCAGCCCCGGGCGGATGTGCTCGCGCGCCAGCTCCATGACCTCGTTGTTGGTCCAGGGCCGGGGACTTATCTGTGGAACGGGGGAGAGTGGGGGGGTTAGTGGGGTGGTTAGAGAGAGGTATGGGGTGTGGGATGGGAGGGGATGGAGAAGGGAGGGGATGGGGAAGAGGGAAGGGGAAGAGGGGGAGGGGGGCTTACGAGGTTGTATATCCCGGTCACGGCGTGCTCGGATAGGAGGATGGCGCCGGGAAGGAGGTTGGGGAGGACGCTGCCGGACTGGAAGGGAAAAACGTGTGTTAGGTCATGCGGTATAGAATAGGGATATATATATGAGAAGAGACTGTAGAGATGGGAGGAAAATCGGCAGGGCTCTCTCTCTCACCCCGGGCATGTTGAGGAGCTTCTGGTAGCGGAACAGCTTCGAAATCAGGTTGTTGGGGTGCAGGTCCGCCGCGATGGGCTCCCGGACCCGCAGGATCAGGACATTGGGGTAGTGGCGGATCGACTTTTTTTTTGTGAGAAAAAAAAGAAATGTTAGTTACAGGCTTGTTTTCATTATCGCGGGGAGAAGAGAATATAAATAGATATAGGAAGGGAGTGGGGTGAAATCCACTCACGTTCTCGCTGAGCAGCCGGGACCGCGAGTACCACGACCCGGCGTAGAACGGCTCGTCCTCCTCGGTGAAGACCGAGTTGGTCGGGCTCCGGTCGTATATGCACGCCGACCCGAAGTGCGTGATGTGGATGCCGAGCTGGAAGCAGCAGTCGACGACGTTGAGCACGCCCAAGACGTTGGAGCGTATCGTCTCTATCTTGTGGTCCCTGCTCCCGATGTCAGCGTTGGCGAATTCGGAACAGGTGTATGAGGTGTTGCTGCGTAGTACGTACTCACACCAGTCGGCGTTGGGTGTCCCGTGGGCGCCGGCGCAGTTTATGACCCGGGTTGGCTTGTGGATTGCGAGTTCGCTGTGGCTGTGTAAGTAAATAGCGCCGAATGCGTGTTGAGACAACGAAGGTAAAGGGGCTAGTTAGGTAGGTAATGGTTTACACCAAGGGGTTATAAGTTGAGAAGAGCCCCAAGATGACGAGGGGATGAAGTTACCTCAAGACTTGTTCTCGGCTCTCGATCCTGACTAAGGAGGTGATGACTTTCTTGTTGGAGGCTAAAAGGAGCTCCTTGACTTGTGAGGCAATCCAGCCATTGCCTGACTCAAGCAATCAGTTACGCTCGCGATAACTCGCAGTTATAAGTTTAGTCATCCAAAACTCACCAAATATCAGGAAGACGTGTGGAGTAGTCGTCATAGTCATGATTGTCTTATATACCAAGTAGTATAGGAGGTTTAATAAAATTCAAACAGCGGCCATGCAATGAGTTCCTTCCGCTTGCACGGGGGACATTTCCCGGTACTTAACTATATTCATTCTTTATCTAATATGAATAAACTTATACAGAAGTAATCAGAAGAATGTCGAGTAGATTGCGGGCTTGACCTAGGAATTTGTCAGCTTACACGACTTCGTTAGATGGGTCATTTCCCTTCTAAGCTGTTCGAGGTGAACTCTGTATTACCGAGCCGGCAACTCTGCTTAGTATCACACCGCCTTCCTAGGCCTTATCATTCCATTGTGATGAGATACGCAATATCGACGCTCAGGGACAAATCTAGATAGTGGCGATTCGCGGCCTCGTCACTATAGCCTTAGCAAAGCCAGGTTATCTCTCACTCGGAGATATCACCAACTTCGGGTTTGTAGAAAAGGCGTTAACTAGTTAGGACCTCAGTCACACAGTTAGCCTGAGTTATCCAGAGTTGATGAAGATAATAACCTCGTTCGGTTACGGCCCAGAACATGTAGTCAGTATAGAGGTATTGTAGAGACTGGTAGGTTTTAAGACGTTAAAATATCCCTTCAACAAATCTCCGAATGTTGTAATTCTTCCAAGACGCAAATCAGTAATACATTTTAAAACTCGTACACAATCAAAATGGGTGTTAACGTCGAGCCAGCTGTGACAGTTCACAGGATTACCCCACCAGACAGCCCGAAAATCGAGGCCCATCCTGTGGTTGTTGAGCACCCTCATGACCGCGAGGGTCTGGATCTTATTGGCACTACCAGATTTGAACCGCGGAGTGACATCAAGAATATCCTGATCACAGGCGGCGCTGGCTTCATGTAAGGGTTATCTGGTACTCTCTTCTTGTGCTTGTAAACTAACACTACCTCGCAGTGGAGGTTGGGTCACACGCCATCTAGTAGTCCAATATCCCGAGTACAACATCGTCTGCTTCGACAAGCTCGATAGCGTCTCGTCCATATCGAACATAAGCTGCCTGAAGCCGTTCCCCAACTTCCACTTCGTCCAGGGAGACATCACGGATCCTCAGGCCGTGTCCCAAGCCTTGTCGGCCCACAACATCGACTGCGTGATGCACTTTGCGGCCTGCTCGCACGTGCAGAACTCGTTCCACGACCCTTCCTCCTTCACTCTCAACAACGTCATCGGCACGCAAAACCTGCTGGACGGCGTCCGGAACCATGGTCGCGTCAACCGCTTTCTCCACGTGAGCACCGACGAGGTATACGGCGACACGGACGGGGACTTCGTCGACGAGACAAAGCAGTTCCTCCCCACGAACCCATACTCGGCTTCTAAAGCGGCAGCCGAGATGTACGTGTACGCCTATTCGCGATCCTTCAAGATCCCGACCGTCATCGTGAGGAGCAACAACGTCTACGGGCCTTGCCAATATCCCGAGAGTAAGCAAAGTCCTTCTCTCTCTTTTCCCAGGGCCCCGCCCCACTCACACAATACGATTTCAAAGTAACTAATCGAGCCATGTTGACCTTTTTCTTTTGTTTTTTTTCTTGTAGAGATCATCCCGCGGTTCTTCAGCCTGCTGTCCAAGAACCAGGCGCTCACGATCCAGGGGTCCGGGCTCAACACGCGGCGGTACCTGTACGGGGCGGACGCGGCCGACGGGTTCGACACGCTGCTGCACAAGGGCGCCGTCGGCGAGGCGTACAACATCGAGTCGGCGTTCGGCGTGACCAACCTCGAGGTCGCGGTCCGCATGCTCGCCGCCTTCGGGTGCGACCCCGAGGCCGACTTCGGCCGCCGCCTCGCCTGGGTCGCCGACCGCCCCTTCAACGACCACGACTACCGCGTCGACGGCTCCAAGCTCGAGGCCCTCGGGTGGCGCCAGCGCACCAACTTCGACGTCGGCCTCAAGGCCACGGTCGACTGGTACCGGAAGAACATCGATGCCTGGTGGCCGGGCGAGGAGCAGGAGGACGACGACGACGATGGCTCGGTGGAGGCTGAGACCCCCGCTACGACACAGGCGCTTGTCGAGGAGGCTAATTCGCAGGTGATGGTTGACGCGCCCCCTCCTAGTATTCCTGTTTTGGTCTGAGTGGATGATTATGGGTTATATTTCACATTGGAGGTGCATTCGTCGTGTCTTTATTTTTTTCTTTCCCTTTCGTCTGTTTCTTTTCCATTTGGGAATCGGAAAGACGAAGGACTAAATACCTATACACTGGTTGGCTGTAGACTTAGAAACATAGATGCCTAGACTAAGGTGACAAGCTCTAGTGAAAAGAGGTTCGACTTTGTCCAAAAAGATTTTCAACGGTGAAATACTTTGTTAAATGTAAGATCCGTAATATTGAAAGAGGCCTATAGCAGTGAGGAATGGTTTATAATATTAGAGTGAGATGTAATCATTTACAAGCAAATTATTTTAACCTACCTAGGTCTCGTACAACTAGTTGGGGCAATGTCACTTTTAAGGGATGAACGAATTATAACACCAGAGCCAAGATTCATGAGTAAGTTCTATCGTGTCTTAAAATAATGATTTATAAGGAAAATGTACTTTATTGATCGAGGAAGAACCATCTAGACAGCCTGAAGCAGCTCACTGGGATATTATATTCTATAAATTCGTTGCCAGCAGTATTATTCTAAATGCATCGATTCTCTTGTGACGGTAGGAAGGCCCCCATCCTCTACTGTATCGTAACCAACCAACCTTAACTCCCCTATTCCGTTGTAAAACATTATCTCTCTAACCGTAGAGTGAGAGTCACCTGGTCATCGTCTGCCAATCGGTCGTTTGCTTCTGACACGACGGCATCAACGAGATGGTGCGCCAGGGTCTTGAGTTTTCCTCTCTGGCAACTGACTGAGTATGCGATAGGCTGCTCGGAGGAAGAATTAGTGCTGGTGTTCTGTATTTGATGTGGGCGTTGGTGTTGGTGTCGACGGCCATTGATGGGTCTGCTAGAAACAACATCGGCAGTTGTATCTGGCTCTGTGCTGCTGCTGCTTGGCCCGGCAATACTGCTAAACGAAATGCTTGTATTGAACTCATGTTCCCAGGAGGTCTGTTGTTCCCATCCCATATGCACCGCATCTGAGGGGTATTGCTGCTGCGTGTCCTCGGGGGCTAGACTGCCAAACGGCGTCGAAAAGAGATGATGATTTCCCATAACATGGCCGTCTGTGATCCCGTACAAGTTTGTCAGATCCGTGATGGAGCCGACCCTGCTTGTCGACGCTCTCGACTCGCCTTCGGTGTCGCTTCTGGCGCCCCGGAACGGAGTGCTGCTGCCGGACCCGGCCTCGTCGGCGCTGAAGCCGCTGGCGATATCAAATTGCTCGCCAAGTTGGTATGGATATGGGATGGCCGGGGACGTGTTCTCAATGGGAGAAGACTGTTGCTTCCTGCTTGAGCCCTGGCGCCTAATTCGACGCATCAAGAGAGAGTGGCGGTTCTTGAGCGATAGGGGTGAACGCGACTCGAGAAAGCTGCTGGCCATGAACTTCCAGTTGTGCCCGCACACTTCTACTAAGTTGAGGAGTAGTTTATCCTATGAATCAGTTGTGGCACCTAGCGGTTAGTGAAAATGTTACCGTAACCTGACACTGATGGGCTAGGGTCACCCTGAATGGAACGGCAGGGCGGAGTTGGGGTAGATAGGGATATAAATCACGAATACGAGGGGTGACACTTACCTCCCACGATGACCACGGCGAATGGTCAAGACCTGGATTCAGGTTCTCCTTCCATCGCTTGGAGCACTGGTCCCCATTACGCGTGCCGACCTCCGTGGCCACGATAACCCACCGCGTGCCGTGTTTAGCGACAGCTTCCTTCAAGCGTCCGTCCTCGGCTGGCGACCATGTACCCGTATTAAAAACTCCCGATAGGTTCTGAGGCTTTTCATCCTCCGCTTTCATGGCTAGCTGTGTATGGCATACCTATCGCAGTCTTTGACGATCTCTGGTATATCGCGGTTCATTCCCTTTTATTGATAGATACCAACACTGGTCTATGACTAAGATGCCTGTTTTTGAGACTGCATGGGCTTCGGACATATAAGTTCGGCTCTCCTGTGCTGACTGCAGACAAGTAGCCGCCTCGCACCGTAGGTATGACTGCCGATCTGAGAGTTCTTCAGGCCTGTCATAAGTGATAGGGGCGATGCCCTACCCAAACTCCGAAGACGGGAGGCGCTTTTTTTTTCGATTACTTTAAAGGACGTGAAGCTGCGAAACCTCGAATCTACGTAAGCATCTACGTTAGCATCAAAGGCTACAAATATTTACGTAGTTCAAGATGGTAAATCTGGTTGAAACAAAGTCTAGACCATGGGCATAAGAGGCTCAAAACCTTGGGTGGCATTCCGATCAGCCATTATTCTAGGATCCCTGAGATGATGCACTAGCTATGTAGCTAATTAATGTCCCCGTGGCTTGGTTTGTACTCTATGTTACCTAGGTAAGTAACAATTAATATATTGATGAAGTACTGTTGCTGACTATCTGGCTATGGCGAATTCTCAACCTCCAAGGTCAGCACTATATGAGAAATACAGCATTGTGGCAATATCGAACATTAATACACAAATTCTATCCTCACATCACTGGACATAATACTCAAGCTCCATGTGCATAAATTTGGCATGCCGATATAGGTCGCTGACTGTGTGCCCCAAGCAGCAGTCTTAGAGAGATAGGGGCAATTGCAGACATATTAGCTTCGTCCAGCCTACAACGATATATCAAGCTAAGTACCGTTTTGAGGAGAATAATGGTTCTGAGATACCCCAATCAAGAGTTTGGTTTGCGGGCCCTATGATTGGACTCGACGAATAAAGAACCTATCGCTCACTTGCGGCATTGCATATTAGAAGGCTCTCGTAAACCATCTAGACTAATCACTGAGATCTGCCCGGGATCGGGGGTTGTAATAAACCAGCTGGGTTAAGGTACGCGTGGGAGTAGGCATCGGTAACGTAATCCACAAAGTCTTGCCTGTATGGAAGTGCCTACATATGCATTCTTATTAGCTGGACGTACCAGTGTTTTCGTTTGCTGGTTTCAGTGTTCCCGGCCAATACGATTGCTCACTCTCGAAGCAAGGGGGATATATCGGGTATAATTTGCGATCATCTGGTGTAGTACCAGGCGAGGTTCCTTGCTATATGTCAGCTTGACAATGATGTGATCGGTCAGCGTCAAAAAGCTTAATAGAGCCTCATATGCGTAGATATAGATAAAAGTATAATACGTAAGTGAGTTGTAACCATAAGAGAAGGTATCTACTTATACTATAATGTTGACTCATAGGGAACAGAGTCTATCTGAGCCTCTCTGGCCAGTCTCAGGGGTATTACGTGTTGCAAGGCGTACATGCTTATTATGATTTGACCCTTTTTTTCTTTTTTTTTACTGATATGACACACTAACTTAGACATGTTGCTCATATTTAGCTTCTAGAACTATTTGAAGTGGTTGATTCAATATGCCCACCCCTTGGCTTTGTTGGTTCTGGTCCCGAAGATCGCCATATCAATTTGGCATCCCGTTGGCCAGGGACACTTGTGAAACCCAACTCCGGTGGGTTCAGCTTACATTTACACCGTCGACTCGATAGTAATCAGTGTCACCTCACGGGTGTAAGCGGATGTTTTCCTCCTCAGCTATGCACGCATAAATCGCGGCTAAGAACGACACAGCGGTGAAAAGTTTGAAAACTTCTACTGACTGAGCTTACAAATGCTCGATCCACAACAACCTTCTCCCGGACCTGGGTTGCTATTTCTTGACTTATGCTCTCTCCTATAGTTTTCGTCATCATGATCTCCGGGATACCTTCACCAACGTTGTCCAGCACACTGCTTAATCATCATGCAGTCCATTCTCCAGTACCGCCGCCTGGGAGAAGCAGCCAGGGACGACGTAACAAGGTGCCGCCGGCCCAAGTCCCGCGGTTCACCAACAGGATCATCGACGCCCGAGTACTTCTCGAATGGCGAGAAAGATGCTGAAGCTAGAGATCCCCCTATGATTGGCGGCATTCAGGTCTTGCAGCATGGCGGGAACAGTGGTGCTGTTACGTACCTCGTGGGCTGGAAGGAAGCCGACGCCCTCGACCCTCACAACTGGAGCTTGGCCAAGAAGTGGTGGTGTACCGTGGCGGTTGGTCTTCTCGGCATAGCCATCTCCATCCCGTCATCTATCGACGGGCCGGTGGCTACGGCGTTCAACGAACATTACCATGTGAGCCCCATAGCGGGATCCCTCACCACCGGTAGGCCCCCTAGCCCCCTTTACCTGACTACCCGAACTATCCGGTAGGCTGCAGTCACATTATCGAGATAAAAGGCTGACGAAGCACGCGGAACAGGGTTATATCTGATTGGCCTAGGTGTGGGCTCCCTATTTGCGGGGCCGTTCTCCGAGACGTTCGGCCGCAACATGGTCTACATCGTCTCCATGGCGGTGTTCATGCTGTTCCTCCTGGCCAAGGGACTAGCGCCCAACTTCGGCGCGGCGCTGGCGTTCCGCTTCCTGGCGGGCCTCTTCGCCTCGACGCCGTTGACCTGCGCCGGCGGCACGGTCGCCGACGTATGGTCGACGCTCGACAGCACCTTCGCCATGCCGTTCTACACCATGTTCTCGTACGCGGGCCCCATCCTCGGGCCCGTCATAGGCGCCTACCTCCCCGGCATAGGCTTCCGTTGGGCCGACTGGATGTCCCTGATCATCTCGGGCGCGATATTCGTCGCCATCGTGCTCTTCCAGCCCGAGACGTACAGCCCCCTGCTGCTCGAGTGGAGGGCCCATCACCTGCGGGAGCTGACGGGCGACTCGCGCTACATGGTCGAGCACGCGTCGACTCACTCGCTGGGCCGACGTCTCTTGATCAACATCTACCGCCCCTTTCAGATGACCTACACCGAGCCCATTATCCTCGTATTCTCGTTCTATCTGATCATCCTTTACGTCGTGCTGTTTACGTTTCTCAACGGCTACCCCTATATTTTCACTAGAGTCTACGGCATCTCGGAATCACTGACATACATCCTATGGGTCGCCATTCTGGTTGGAGATGCCGTTGCCATGCTTTTCATCCCAACAGTATACGGTTGGACCAAAAAGGCTGCTGCCAAAGCCGAGGCGACTGGAAGGTCTCTACAGCCAGAAACCAGCCTTTATTGGGCTATGATGGGTGGCTCCATACTGATGCCTGTATCTCTATTTTGGATGGGTTGGACTTGTTATGTAAGTTCTGGTGATACTTGTTGTTCTTTTTGAACTGCAACGCAGTATCCATCAATTCGAGATTGTGATTTTAGGAGACTGATCTTCAAATAGTCTCACATCAGCATCTGGTCACCCATCGTTGGGTCATTCGTTTTCGGCTACTGCCTCGTCACGATCTTTACCACGACCTACTTGTACATCTGTTTCGTCTACGCAGACTACGCCGCGTCGGCGCTCGCATTCATGACGTTTAGTCGCTATGTCATCTCGGGCGCTCTCCTTCCCGCTTCGATTCCGATGTATGAGAACCTGGGCCCGCACTACACCCTCACTATCGTCGGGTGCCTGAGCGCTGTGATGGCGCCTGTGCCATTCCTGCTCTACCGATATGGCCATAAGATCCGTGCCATGAGTAAGAATGTCCAGAATAAGAGTTAGGGAATTTTCTCATTAGAAAAATATCCACGACTCAGCAAAACTAGCCTGCTGTGGCTGTGAGCTCAAGAGACGCTGCTAGTTTGATGAAATGATTGACAAAACATCGGAGTTAAGCACCTTAGCTTATCAGTGGCTTATATTTCAACGGGGTTTATGTTTTTTTTATCATAACTTAGCAAATCATATGTATTATCAATGGGGGAATCTATGTCAAATACACGTCGGGATCAAAAAAGCTTAAAGTATACCAGCATGACACTCCATTCTAGTAGACTGTAAGCTAGAAACATACTAGATATTCTTTTAATTAGATATTAAAGTCCATTTCAATACATCAGATAAAGCATTGAATCAAGGCTGAAAATAGGTAGGAGTTGGGGTTTATAGCAACTACAGCATCATAACCATAGTGTTATTTATATTACGCCCATGGTTACAGTTGTGAACCGTTGATCTAATGATTCATGTTGAGTCTATTGAAATAGCACTTATCTATTAGGTAGTTGATTTAACTGCTGTCAATTATATGTTGTATTGAAGATTCGAGGAGTTCCAATGTAAGAGTTTCTTAGCCAATGCAAAACAACCATGAAAAGCTCGTCGGGGCTTACGCGGTGTCCACTGGGGAATACTAGCCACTGATCCCCTATCCCCTACTTCACGGCCAAGAGAAAGCCGAAGGCCGTCACATAATTCTGGCTCCGGCTTTCGGCCCAAAGTAGCCACCGCCTTGGAACTCATGGCTTCTTTCCATGTCGGTAGATAGTGGTAATCGCGATGTGATAGGGAGGCCCGTCTCACCTCATACGGGAGATCTGCACTACGACCACAAGGTTCACGGCATTTGATGGTCATTGATGTGAGAATACTGGCTTACCTGATATTGATACATGTGGAAATAAAAGAAAATTGTTAAAATCCCTCATGCTTATTAACAACTACTTAACCTAAGTGAGTCGGCGTCAGATGTTGAGCAGAGCCATGTTAAGGAAGCTCACCGCTTCTAGAAATCGCCAGCAATTGTAGTTTAGTATATATAGTATGTATTGGGGGGGGAGGCTGCGGATTTTAACAAGGCGTTCTCGAATGCGTGGATCGGGTTCGAAGGTTCTATATTTGGCATGCGAAATGTCGCGATATGGCCTTTATCTAGGTATATGTGAGTGGGAATAGCATCGAAATGTCATATTGAGGTGATTGCATGTGACTTGTTGGAAAGGCCTATTTACTTGCTTGCATTTCTTACGAAACATAAAGGCCAAGTTCTAAGACGGTGCACTGTGGCACTGCTACAGTGGCTAGGTTGGTGAATGCTGCCCCTTTTTATATTGTCCAACTTGCTAGTATATGCACTATACGTAGCACACCGACCCGGAAGACTAATAGAGGTTCCCGAAGCCGCAGCCATGGTACCTAGGGAGGAGTAACTTGGAAAATCATTGCCGTGACACCGCAGATTTCTTGGCTTAGCGTAGGGCGCAGAAAACTGCCAACCACTACATAAATAGGGATTCAACTTGATTCAGTGATGCGGCGAGTTGTCTGAATAGGGCATGACGAAACAACTCGAAAAAGGTAGGTATATGATTTCGAGAGTTTCTTCTAGAAAGCTGTGATTAAGCTGAGACCTCTTGGGGCGGGGTGGGTGGGCAGCGCGTTCATGCATTCCATCCTCAACTTCAACTTCAATATCACCCCCACAACTCCATTGCAGACACTGATCGTGGGAACAATTCTTACGACCTCTTTATGCCTAGGATAGACGCTCGTCTAAACCCATCCCTTTGGTAGGTAGGTGATGTGAATTTGAGGCCACCAGTTTACAAAAGTCATTCTTGATTGGCTTTGGAAGTTGGTGCTAATGTGTGTTGGTTGAGCTTTACTGCGCCTTGCTGTCGTATCATAGTTGTGACGGATGTATTGGTGATGTAGTCGTACATATCTTTCCTCAGGTGTTTGCAGCTGGCAGCTGAGATTCAGTTGGGTGGGTCCTTGGAGTACACTAACTTAGGTAGGTTAGGTACAACCTAAAGCTTGTTACGTCAAGGGTCCACACCATCGAATGCAGGTGGGGTTCCATACACAAGTACCCCACTAGCTCGCATCTTCAATACTGCATACTACAATGTACCTAGGTATGTACAACGTACATCGCTGGCATGGTATACTATTGGGAAAATACATCTCATCTATTATTCTATTAATCAGTACTCAGTTCTTCGCGTGTGCTCCCATATTATAATGGTATTGACATCTTATCACCTCTCACTGAATATTTATATCAGTCTTTCAGAAAGCGTGGAGGGGCAAATTGATGCTCTTGTATGGAGGCTGGGGCTTGACTGCCGATTGGCCCTAGGTTTACTCAGACCGATTAAATGGACCCCTATTCTAAAATAGGTGTTAAGGGGGGCAGCTAACTGTCAGGTACATTGAAGTCCAACACCTCCATAGCTATCATGTATATAAAGGGCAGGTTCTCCCACCATCCAGAGATAAAAAAGTTAGATGTTCACCTAATCAAGCAACTTCGTCGTCCGGAATTTCAACACCCCATTACACCATATTCCCGTGAACATCCTATCAGTGTTTCTTCATCCGCCTAAGAAACCTGACTACCGTTGTTGGATCCTGGCTCAACCTTGACACTCGAGGTCTGCGATGCCTTTGGCTTTGTGCTCTCTGCTTCGGGCGGGTGGCTGGCATCGTTGGTTCGGTAACTCTCAAGGATGTTCCAAGGCGATTCCTTCTTGGACTCTTGAATCCAGCGGGTCATGGGATCCATTTTCTTTATTTTTTATGTTTCAATGTAAGTTGGCTGCATAGTTCCTTAAGGGGGGGTAACATCCTGTCAGGACATTGATACATACTGGCTTTTCTGTGTAAGAGCTGTCGTGAATACCAGACTTAATCGCAAAACGTTGAGTATTGAAGAGAGGAAATATTGCAGGCACTCTTGTTTCTACCTGGCTAGTAATGACACTTAGATAGACTCGAGAAACTAGAATTACATGCTGGACTTTTATGCTCCTGAGAGATAGCAATAATTCCACTCTCCTACACAACCATCACGCATGTCGAAGCACATGAATACATGCAGTCGTGTTTGCCTAGGTCTTGAATTATTGCCCTGTGTGACTGAGAGAACTCAGGGCCATTTTTGAGATTGGCTATCTTGAATGATAGCCTCCTCGCTGATAGACAGGGGCGGCTCTGAGTACTAGACTTCTCGAGAGGCGATGAGCCTCCTTGTGTAGCTAAGGCCCTCAGGGCCATTTTTGGGATTGGCCGTCTCAAATGGCGAGCCCCTGGCCGACAGACAGGAGGCCGGCGAAAAGCGTGGATGGGTATGAAAGTGACCATTGAGGTAAATGGCCCTCTGAAACAGCTGTAAGCATCAAGCATTGCCTAGGTACTCAAGTACTACGTAGGTACTTGTCAAACTAGGTAGGCTGTAATAGTAATCCAGCAGCAATCCGAGGGCCAATTATCCTACCGGCGCGCTCAGACAGGACAAGACAGGGTTGGATGCAGTTGGATGCAGTTGAGCGATGGCTTAGACGGTCCAATGAGAGAATTGGCCCTCGACTCTCGCACTATACTTGATTCGCTATCGCCCCCAACTGTGTAGGTACTGCCCCGGGTGGTCTCTACCCCAAGCAGCGGCTACAAATACAGCGATCGGTGTACGCTGGCCGCTCGAATCATCATCTTTCTCTTTCCCTCCTTCTCTTCCCAGAGGCGGACGACAGCTAGCCAAGTCGACTCGCTGTCGACGGCTTCCTGGAGGACGACTCTCAGAGGAGGAGACCAGGGAAACTAACACTCTTTACGATTATCGCTTGGATTTTGTGAGTTGACAAGTTCCGTATTGGTTATGTAGGCCTCATAAGGACTAACAGCTAGGTGATCCATGCCTCCGGGCCGAGTCATAGACACACAAGATACCGAAGGTCCTCAGGACCTTAAACCGACTTTTTTTTACCTTATTCGAGTAGAATAGCTGTGGCGCCGAGTCTCGTCTCGGCGCACACGGCATTCAACGAGACCACGATGATCATCACATAAGTCTAGAAGCCTCCGAATGGACGCAAGACATACTTTGGTTTGAACAAGCAAAATGCAATGACAATGGTTATTCCGCAAGAAGTCAGAGTCGAACTTCTGATTACTACGGCGACGGGAAAGATACCTGTGTGGAACCACAGGTGCTAAAGACCGACATTGCGTCCAATATTGCTTTTGCGAGTCATAGTCGGACCCTATCTTCTGAATATCCCCCTGGTGTCTCATCATTACGTTCTTCGCCTTTCTCTCACATCGGCGCTTCTTCCAACTTTCCAACATCTTCCAAATTTCAAGCTCAACCTCTTGGTCCCATCAGGAGCGAGCCACCCCCAAGCCAGTTCATTGACCCTAAGGTCTTGATCCTGTCACATCGCCGCCAAGCTCCTGTACCGACCCGAGATCCCTCGAAATCTTACGCTTGTAATTTCTGTGGTGATCTTTTCGATACTCCTGAAGATCTCTGCGACCATTTGACAAGTCGTCACAAAGACAAACAGACGGATCCGAAAGGGAGATACATATGCGGCCGGGCAAAGTGCAAGCCAATAAAGGAGCGTAGGGACCTTACGCGTCACTTGAAAGACCTACACCGTCCTAAGGCACTCTCTACAGGCATTTTTATTTGTCGATGTGGCCGGCAGGACACTTTGAAACCCCATCATAAGCGTCATTTCGAGAAGTCAACTTGCATTGGACAACTGCCCTATGTTTGTCAGTGCGGCCACAAGACATCGAGCCAAACCCTTAGAGGCCGTGAGGAACATTTAAATCATATCGTTCCATGTGGAAGACGCTCACCAGGAAGACCCCCGAAGAAGTAATTGAAAACACCGCAGAGGACGGCCATCCATGGCGCAGGTAGCAGGACCCGAAGCTTACAAGACTCCTGAGGTGCGTCTGCCAACCTGGACATGGATACTGAGCCGTATATTTATTTATGGGATATTTTAAAAAACCAAAGTACCGTCAGTCTATTCGGTCTTTTTTACATTATAAGATGATCATAGGGGAGGGGGTGAAGGAGTGGGAGCAGGTGGATGTTGACTGAAAGCATACGCGGGCTGGAGATAAGTGTGTTTTATTTTTATTCTCTTACTTAACAGGTAAAACACCTAAAAAAAGATACCATTTCCTTTGTTGTTTAGGTAGGCATTACAGAATGAAATATTTATTTCAATGCATCATGACGGAAAGAGTCTAAGTAGAATTGGAGTTGAAGATGCACAGTGACCTAAAATAAATACATGTAGTGTAGTAGTGGTTGATGGAGTGCAGGGGTTAATTAGGGGGATGTTGTAAAGACCTCAATGTTGGCAAGCTGAGTCTCTGTAGCGGGACGCTCCCGCTAGAGATTCATCGATAATTGGGGACCAACTTCCACCACCCCACCGCCATAGTCTTGTGTTACCTAGGTCTTGTAGAGGTGGTCTGTGCACAACACCCTTACGTAGACTAAGTACACTACACTACCACCAACGTCCTTACACCCACCAATTCAACCACTTCAACTCAGTCTATTTGAACCACCCATAATCGTCATCACGTGAAGACTAACTGCAGTGCCATTTGACCTTTCAGCAGCAAAGCACAATGCAGGTGTTCTGTGAGTGCGCCATAGTTAGCCGAGGTTTACCGAAAGAGTCCCCATGGATTTGGCTGTCAGCTAAATAGCATCAACTCACTTACACCCCGTAGCATACATTGTTATGTAGAATTGACCTGGGTTTCCTGTTCCATCCACACTTAAACAACTGCTTCTGTCTCATTCGCACACATTTGGTGGAAGAACCGTTCCCCCCCTCCCAAATAATTTAACATGGCGTCCGCGGCTGCAATCCAGCGACTACGCGCATTTTCCAGCTGTGACGTATGTATCCCTTCCCCTCCCCCCTCTCCCCCTTTTCCTCCAAAAACCCCACCTTCTCCCGCCCACGCGGCTACACAAACCACGTACCCAACTGGCCCGGGGATACGACGTGACGATGATGTCCCACTAACTCCAAAAAAAAAAAAACCACCCCCACCCCCAAACCTAGATCGGAGACGCGCTTGTCAAGCTCAAGTACCCGTACGGCGGGTTCCTCGACGGGATCACGATGTGGTCGCCGGAGCGTCGGGCGGGGCCGGCGCGGCTCTTCGGCCCGGCCGTCACGGTGAAGATGGTCGAGGCCGACGACCCCGCCGCGCCGTCCCCGCCCCGCCACTTCGCCGACTACAGCGAGCAGGGCAAGGTCATGTACGTCCAGCAGCCGCGCGGCATGTACTCGGCCTGCTGGGGCGGGCTCATGTCGACGCGCGCCAGCGCCGCCGGCGCCGCCGGCGTCGTGATCGACGGCCGCACCAGGGACCTCAACGAGCATCGCGAGCTGGGCTTTCCGGTAAGAAAGAATCAAAGGGGGGGGTTGTTGACCGGTGAGAGAGAGAGAGAAGAAGAAGAAGAATGTGTTTTTTGTTTTTTTTTGCTGATGAATTTTTTTTGGCCCCTGGCCCCCGGGGTTGCGGCTACAAAATAGGTGTTTGCCCGCGACACGTCGATCCTGGGGTCGAACACGTTCACCCGCGCGTCCGAGGTCGGCGTCCCGCTGCAGTTCAGGGACGACCTGTGGGTCAACCCGGGCGACTACCTGGTCGGCGACGCGGACGGCGTCGTCGTCGTGCCGCCCGCGCTGATCGAGTCCGTCGTCGACATCTGCCAGAAGCGCGCCGATATCGACGAGCTGACCGTCGAGGCGCTGAAGCGCGGCGAGGAGATGGGCCCTACGCTTAAGAGACTGAGGAAGTAGTAGTAGCAGCAGTAGGAGTAGTGTTTTGCTACACCCGGGGTGTGGAACTTATGGCTTCGCCTTGTTAATGAGAAGGGGTTTTTCTTTTTTTCCAATTGGTTTTTTCTTTTTTTTCGTGCATGTAGATATCCGGGGGTAACACAATCGATGCAATCATGTTGCTCAGTACTACGAGCATTGATGCTCCGCCACCACACATCAAACAGTATGTTGCGGGTTCTGGGGTGTAAAGTCTTTAGGGTGGAGAGTGCTAAAAAGGTATTATGTATAGAGCAGGTAAAATGACCGATATGAATATTACTTCGTTCAATAATAATATTTGTGTGATTAGGTATTGAACTTCAAATGCTCTCTCGTGGATACCTCCGTATATAAGCCGCTTTTGTCACAGATGCATCAATGGTCGTGATTACAAGTCGGGATATACAAATTAGCGATTAGAGAGCCAAAGGGCTGAGAATAAAAGCTTTGATGTTTCTCGTTGGGAACTCCTTTCGGGGAATCGAGCTGTGTAAGGGTGATGGGGGAGACGAGGAGATGTTTACAAGCAAAAGGAGCATCAAGCCGCTGATAGCTATTCCCGTAGTTCCAATTGCATCTCAGAAAGCTCTCATCACCATGACACGAGGGAATCGTAGCATGTGGTATCGATATCAAACACCACCACGTGTCTAGCGCAGACAAACAAAGTAACGTGTCTCCCGAAGTTTAGAGAGCGGCAGCGAGAGCAAGAGGCGTGAAACATTAGGAAATATGATTCGGTAATACTCTATCCCTTGTTTCGCGGCGGGAGCAGACATTTATATATCCTCGGAGTCCTACGAGGACGAGATATCAGAGTATTCGACTATTATTTGCATTACACCACTCTACCGACAGATAACCAAAATGCGTTCCATTGTCGTCTACACTCTCATCTGCGGCGTTTTTAATACCTGTCATGCCATGGTACGCCTCTTGCACTTATGAGATATATCTTTAACTAATATAACGAAGTCCTTACCGTCCGGTGTGGTAGAACACAACGCGGGACATCTTTCGGACCAATCTGGAGTTCAAATTGTTTCCCCCCGGCACGACAACAAATCCGAAACCCCGGTACTCAGCGCAATAGTCGTATAAAACACTCCCATCCCTTCCCCAACCTCCTGTTTATTAGCATGAGATGAATGTGAGGGAATAGGATGGAGTGTATTGGTTCAGGAGAGAGTCTAGTAAAAGGGCGGAAGCCCTGATATATATATACATAGTGTAGTAGTGTAGTACCGTATAGTAAGGTAGTAACCTAATATTTTAACACTCCCTTTCGGTACTATAATGCTGACCCGGCCTTTTAGTTTTATATTAAAGGGCTTTTTTTTTTTTTTTTTTTTTTTTATTGTTATAGTAGTTCAGCGTACATAAAGGCATTTTATGCCCGTAAACTCCTTTTTAATCCTTAAACCATTATTAAAGTTTTAAGCTTATAAAAACTTTTTTAAAGCAATTTATGCCGTAATATTAATAAGTGCTATATTAATATAAAGGAAAAAAGATTTTAAAAGCTAGTAAGCTAATAAGTATTGGTTTTTTAACGTTGCTTTTAACTTTAATAGTAAATTATAAAGAAAACAAGTATATAATTATAATCGAGTTATTTATATGCACTTTTTTATTTTAAAATTAATGCTTTTTTTAAAAAAAAAGTTTTTTTATATAGCTTACTTTTATATTTAATAAAAAAAGTATTTTAAGCATTTATTTTATTTAGATTTTAATTTGTTATTATTATAATATAGCGTAAGTTAAGTTTTTTTACGGGCATATTTATGTAAAGATTATAAAAAGCTTTATAATACGTTTTTAACACGTAAGTTTTTTATGTAAAAAACATTAAAAAGGTTATAATTATATACTATTATAACTTTTTTTTATAAAGTTTTATATAAAAACTATTGCGTAAACGTGCTAGTTTTTTTATTATTATGCGTTATTATGCGTTAATTAAATTTAATTTATTATAAAAAACGCTATATAAGCTATTTAAGTTAAATTAAAGTGTTTAATAGTATAAAACTTTAATATAAATGCTTTATATTTAATATTATATAAGTTTTTTTTATAGTTAATATAAAAAAAGCGTTTAATGCTGCTATAAAAAAATACTAGTAATAAATAAATATAAAAAGTATTAAAAATGTTTTAAGCTTAAAAAAAAATGTATTTTTTAAAAAGCGTTTTAAAGTTAATAAGTAGTTTAATTAATAAGTAAGTAAAAAAATAAATATTTATAGTTTTTAAGTTATTGTCGGTAAAAAACGTTAAAACGTGTACTAGAAAATAGCAAAAAAATAAGAAATTTTAATAAAAATGCAGTTATTATTATAAAAAAAAAATTTATAGTTTTTTTAATTTTTGCGTATAAGCAAGTAAAGTAAAAGTATAGAAAATCTGGGGCTAACGGAGATTACGTGAGGTTACGTGAAAGTGCTAATAATACCTTATAGTTGCTAGCAGTAAAAAAAAGTATATTATCGTTATTATAAAATAGTTATTATAAAGTAGCTATTATAAAGTAAAAGTAGTAAAAAGTATTTAGTTATTTTTAAGCATGTTTTTAATTTAAAACTCTGCTATTTTAAAACTAATTAATTTAAAGCTTTAACGAAAAATTTTAAATTATAGTTTTAATAAAAGCTTTATTAAGCTATTTATTATTTACTTTTATATAAATATATATTAAAAGTTAATTTTTTATTTTTTTTATATTTTACGTGTAAAGTAATATTAAATATTTATATGCTTTAACCGTTTATAATGTTTAAAATTTTATAATAGCGTAATAGCTTTTTAATTATTTTTATAAATAATCATAATAAGTATATTTCCGACTTTTTTTAATGCCTTTAATTTTTTAAGTAGTTTTTTAAGTTATATAGCTTTTTTTATTGCTTGTATTTTGTCACGGGGTTAAGGTGCGCAGACCACGTATATTAAAAAAAAGGTTAAATTAATTATAAAAAAGGGAAAAATAAACGGTAGCATTTAAAAGCGCTAACTAGCCTATATATATGCAGATTTTTTACGTAACCGTGTAAAGTCGGTAATAATCTTTTACGTACACTTATTAACTGGTATAAAATTAATTATACCGTTAACTTTAAATTAAATTTATAATAATACCTTTTATTTATAATTAATACTTTTTTTATATAATTTAATATAATATTTATATGCACTTTTTTTAATAATATTTTATTTAAGTTTTTATTATTTTATAAAAAACTTTATTATTATAAGCGCTAATAATAACCGTTTATAAACGTTAAAAGCCGTTTTATACTTTATACAGTTTATATTTACTTATTAAATTTTTTTATTAATTACCGTATTTTTTAATATTTATTTATATAAATTTAATTTAAGCTTATATTTATTTTAAAATAAAGTTATTATATTTTAATTAATAATTACGTTAAATTTAACTTATTATTTTATAAAAAATATTGCGTAATAAAAGTAAATATTATATAAAGTTTAATTTTTATAAGTTTAAAAAAAGCTTTTAAATATATATTAAATTAATAACGCTTTAATTTATACTTTATATAATAACTTGCTTTTTTTTAAACAGTTTTTTAATTAAATAATATTATATAAATAATATTAATTAATATATTTATTAAATTATTTTTACTTATTTAAAAGCAATATAAAATTAAAAAGTAAAAATTTATTAAAAAGTAAGTAAATTATTTTATTATTATATATAAATTTAATATAAACTTATTATATACTTTTATAAGCTTAATTTATTTATTTAAACGTTATTATTATTTTATATTTAAATAAAAAATTAAATAATTAATTTTTATAGCATTTAATTATAAATTAATTAAAGCATAAAATAAAACTTTTTTAAAGTAAAAAATAAAAATAATAACGGTTTTAATAAAAAATTATTTTAAAACGTGTAATTTTTATTTCGCACGTTAAGTTACGTTAAGCTTTTTATATGCTTTTAATTGTATAATAAAGTCGTTTAAATTTTATAACTTTTTATTTTTAATAATTATTATATAGTTAAAAAGTTTTTATTTAAATTTTAATATAAAAAACTTAAAAATATAATAAAATTTTATATAATTATTATTAATTATTTTTTTATTAACTTATAATTTTATTTAAATTAAAAATAATTAAAATTTAATATTTTTATTATTAAATTTATTAAAAAAAAAAAAAACTTGTTTTTTTTGCGCGTTAATTGCGTTAATAAAAAGCGTTATAATAAATGCGGTTATTTTAACGTGCTGTTTTATATAATTGCTTAATTAATTAAAATTTATTATAATAAGTGCAGAAAATATTTTATAGCAACACGTATAAAAGCTAAAAAAAATTAAATAAAAAATAATTAATATATTATAAAGTTAAAGTACGTAAACTATATATATTAAAAAAAAAGTTAAATTAACTATAAAAAAAAAAAAATAAACGGTAATACTTAAAGGCACTAACTAGCTTATATACATGCAGACTTTTTACGTAACCGTGCGGAGTCGGTGATAGTCCCTTACGTACACCTGCTGACTGGTGTGAAACCAGCCACACCGTCGACCCTGGGCTAGACCCGTGACATATTTAAGCTATATATTTTGCTTTATAGCTAAATAAAGCTATAAACGTTTACTTTTTAAATTTTTAACTAATAACCCCGTTTTTAAAGTTAAAAATAAATTTAAAAGTAAATTTTTTTAAAACGGGATTACCGGCCTAGTTTGCATTTATATATTTAACTAATAATTTTAACAGTTTACTATAATATAATTTTAAATTAAAAGTTTTTTTAATATAGTTTATTATTTATTTTACTTTTTAACAGTATTTTTTAATTAAATTAATTATAAACTAATTAAGGTATAATATTAAAAACGCTAAATTAAAATATATGCTTAATATAGCGTATATTAATAAGTTAATAATTTTAATATATTACGTTTTAACTTTTTTAAAAGCTTTATAGTTTTTAAAAGCTAGTTTAACAAATAAGTTTATAAAAACGCAGTATAATTTAATGTTTTAATAATTAAATTTTTTAAAACTTTTTTAAAGTAAGCTTATTATTTAAAGTAAATAGCTTTTTATTGCTTATTTTAACGTATTGTTATTTTTAAATAATAATTATAAAAATTTAAATTAAATATTTTAAAGTAATTATTTAATTATTATTTTAACTTAAAAATTTTTAATTTAAAAGGTTTTATAATAAAAAAATTATTAACGTAAATTGCAATATAAATATGTTTTTTAATAAAAATACCGGTGTTAAAAGTAAATAAGTAAAAGTTAAGTTTTTTTAAGTAGTTTATTAAAGTATTATATTAAATTTTAAGTAATTGTTTTAAGCTATATAGCGCTTTATTTAATTTATAAACTTAATTTAAGTGTTTTTTATTAGTAAACTTAAGCGGTTGTTTTATATATATTTTTTTATTAATATTTTTATATAAAAAAGCAGTTTTTATGTTTATTTAATTAATTTTAAAGTTTAAGGCCGTAGCAATAATAAATAATGCTTTATAACTTATAAGCTTAATTATTAAAGTAAAGGTTTTATTAAAATTTACGCTTGTTATTTGCTTAAAACTTTTAATTACTTATTTAATTTTATATTATAATATTTTTTTATTAAGTTTTATTTTAAGTTTATAAATTTATTTATTGTTAAAAAGCTTTTTATATTTTAGCGGTAATATTAATGTTTAAGTGCAGTTATTAACTAGCGATTTATATTTAAAGCTTATAGTTTTTTTTATTTATTTTATTATAAAAAATTTTTAGTTTTTTTATAAAATTTAAGTTTTTTTAGCTTTATGTTTTTAATTATTGTTATAAAAAATATTATGTTAACTATAAATTGTTTTTAAAATATAAAAGCTTTTTAACGGAATATTAAGTTATTATATTTTATTTTTTTAAAGTTTATTAGTAATTTAAAACTATAAAAATAAATATATTTGTTTGTTTTTTTAATTAAATAATATAATAAAATTTTTAATTTAAAATATGCTTTAAAAGTTTTTTTAAAAAGCGCTGGCTTAATTTTAATAGTAAGTATTGGTTTTTTATTAATATATATTATATTTTTATTAATAGGTTTATTAGGTTTTATTAATATATTTAAAAAATGTTTAAGTAATTATTTGTTTTTTTTAAAAGGCGGTATAAAGTTATTAAAGCGTTAAATAAAGCTGTTAAAGCGTTAAATATAATAATAAGGTTGTTTATAATAATTAATAAGCTTTTTTAAAGTAAAGTTAATAAAATGTTTTTTTATTTAAGGTTTTTAAAAAGTAACTATACGTATAAGTAGTTTTTTACGCTTGTATGCTTTAAAGTTAATGCAGGTTTACTGCTTATTAAAAACAATGTTATTAATAACCTTTATTTTTTTATTGCTTTTTATTATTATTATATAATTAGTAAATTTTTAATAACTTATTATATGTATTTTTATAAATTAAAAATAAAGCTTTTTACTTTATAATTTAAAAATAATTACTTAGTTTAAAGTGCTTATAACTTATAAATATATTAAATTAAAAGGTTTATTATATTAAGCTTTATAAGGCGTTTTTTTAATAACTTTATTAAAAAACTTGTTATGAAAGTAAAGTATAGTAAGTAATATATAAAGCTAGTATTTTTTAAATATAGTTTTTTTATTTAAAACTATAGCTAGCTTTTTTTTTAAAATGCGGTTAAAGCGTTTTATTATATTATTTTACTAGTGTTATTATATAGCGGTATAATAAAGTTATATATTTTATTTTTTATAAAATAGCTTTAATATGTTTGCTATATTTTTTTTTTGCAGTTTAAATGTAGTTTTTTATATTATTGTGTTTTTTATTTAAAAAAGTTTAAAATAAACTTAAAACAATTAAAAAAAGATTTTATTAATTTATTTGTTAATAAAAAAGTTTATGTAAATTAAGTGAAATTGTTAATAAATATAGTTTAATATTTTTTTTTTTAATTTTTATAATAAAAAAAAGATTAGTTATATTAACGTAAATTTATTTTAACGGCTTTATATTTTTTTATATAATGCTTTTATATAAGTATTGTTGTAAACAGTTTATAGCGCATTTATTATAAAAGTAAACTTTTTTTTAAAAAGAAATATTAGTAAATATAAATAATAGTTATTATAGGTTTTAATTGTTTAAATAAGCAAGTTATTTATATTAAATTTTTATATATAAGTAAAAAATAAAATAAAATATATAAGTTATAATTAAGCGAGTTTTTTTAAAAAGTTAGTTAATAACGTATAAGTTTTTAATTTAAAAGTATTAAAAAACTATTTTTTTTAAGCAGTAAACGGCCTTGTTTTTATTTGCAATTATAATAAAGTTTTTATTAATTATAGTAAAAAAAGAAATAAAGTTAATGCTTATTTTAAATATATATAAAGCGTTAAAAATTAAAATGTAGGCTTTTTTGCCGCTTATAATAGTATGGACTTTTTTAACGCTTATATTAATTATTAGTATTGTTTGCTTTTTAATTGCGTTTAAAAATAAACTGTGGTATAGTTTTAAAGTAACGAAGTTTTTTTATTAATAAAAGATTAAATTAATAGTATTTAAGTTAAAAAAAACAGCGTTTTATATAATAGTTATATAAAAAGTTATTTTTATTTTTTTTATTTTTTATAAAGTATTATTAATAAAAAACGTTTAAAGCAAGTAAAAAAAAAGCTAAAAATAGCGTTTAATAGTAAAAGCGGTGGTAATAAGGTTAAAATTAGGCTTTTTTAAAGCGCTTTAAATTGTTATATTAACGAATTTTTACTTGTTATTTTTATATTAGTTAATGTTTTAAGTAAAAACTATAGTAGTTATAAATAATGCTGCGGTAAATTTTTTATTATTACTGTTAGATTTATTACTGTTGTTATTTTTTTGTTTTTTGTTTTTAAAAGCTTTTTGCTTATTTTTTTTTAGTGCATTTATTCTATTTTTTAATAGTTTTATTAGTAATTTTTTTATTTTTACTGTTATTAGGCTTATTAATGCGGTAAATAAATTTAGCTTTGTTTAAGTGCTGTATTTTATAGTTTTTATTTTTATGATTTTTATGTAAGTAATATTTAGCATTAAAAGCAAGCTTTTTTTATAATTTAATAAATATAGTTACTTTTTTTTTATTGTTATTTTATAGCTTAATGTTTTACTTTTTTTTTTTGCTGTTATAAAGGCTGTTTTTAAAAAGGTATTTTTTGTGGTAATAGCTTTAATAGTGGTAAATAAGAGGTTATTATTTTATAAAAAAGCCATAAAAAAAATGCTGTATTTTTTGTTTAATCCTGTTAAAAAAAAGTAAATAATATATAGTGTAAAAATTTTAAGTTTATTATTTATATTTAACGATTTAAGTTTTATGGTTATTTATTGTAGTTATTTAATAAATTAAATAACGTTATTATTATATTTTGTTAGCGTAAAGTTAAATAGTTTTTTAAAGTGAATTTTAAAAATAATATTGTTAGTAAGTTTAAAGCGAGCTTTTAAGGCATTTAATAAAAATAAAATAGTGTGCTAAAGGTTGGTTTTAAGGTTAAAGTTTATAATAATAAGTAGTGTTTAAGCCGTTTATTTTAAGCATTAAAAGGTAATAACGTTATGTACTTTAAGTTATATATTATATTAGTTATTAACGGCGGTAAGTTTAACTGCTATAAAAAGATTAAATATAGCAGGTTTAATATGCTTTTAAGCTATTTTAAAGGTTTTATTTAATATTAGCTTAACTTTTTAATTAAAAGTAGGTTATTTATTAGCGTTAATTAGCTTAAAAATAGCGTTAAAGCTATTTTTTGTTATTTTTATAGTTATGGTTTTAGCGGTAAATTTTATTTTATTTAATTATAGGTTAGTGTAAAATAGTAAAAAAAAAAAAAAAAAAAAAAAAGGCTTAATTAAGTGTTAGCTGTGAAATAAGGAATGCTTGTTAAAAGTGCTTTAGTTGCTTTTTTTATTTAGCTATTTTTAAAGCTGCTTTATAGGCTTTTTGCTTTTTTTTTTTTATTTATTTTAGTGCGTTTTTTGCTATGTTAAGTTTTTTTAAATATCTTTTAAAGTACTGGCGGCGGTAACGGTAAGGAAAAAAGTATGTATGCTATATATTAGTTTTAATAATATTTTTTTAAGGTTATTAAAGGGTATGTATGTGTAAGAGCTACAGCAGTACCTTTTTAAGCTAGCACATTGAGGGCGTATTTTATCCGCTTTAATAAAAATGCGCTAGTAAAACTTTAAGTATGCGTTATTTTTTGCAACTTTAAAAAAATAGAATTTTTTTTTTTAAAAGTTAGTTTTAAAATAACGTTAACATTATGCTATTATTTAATTATAAGTAAACTTAATTATATTTTTTATAATTTTAATTTTTTTTTTAAAAATTATTTAATAGTAATAAATATTTAATAAAGCTTTGTTTGCGCGCTTATATAACGCAGGGAAATTAATATTTAATTTGTAAATTTTATGTAAAAAAGAGAATTACTTTATAACGACTATAACGTAAAGTTATAATATAATTAATTTAATATTAAAAAAAATAATAGAAGTTAATAAGGGTTTAACGATAATAAGTTATTTAATAATAATAATATTAATAATTTTAAGGCTATTTAATAACGTATTTAAAAGTTAAAGGCATTTAAAAAAGCTTAAAAAAAAATAAAAAAATTGTTAAAAGAAATTATGGGGTTTACTTTAAAATAATTTAATTTATAAAAATTTTAATAATAATAAAGCAGTTTTTTATTGGCATTTAATAAAAAACCTGATTTTAAAATAAAAAATATTATTATATTTAAAAAAAATTAAAGTTTTTAACAGTGTAAAAAATAGTTAAGCGACTTAAAGTTAGCATATTAAAAAGTTTTAAAAAAGTTTAAAACTTTTATTAAGTAAATTTTATATGCTTTAAATAAAATAAAAAATAAAGTAAAATTAATTTAAAAGTAAAAGGTTTAGTTTTAAAAAGCATTTAAGCTTATTAATGCATTATATAAAGATTATAAAAAATTTATAAATTAAATATTATTACTATTAAAAAACGTAAAAAATAAAAAGATTAAAATAATAAAATGTTTAAAAAACGCATTTTAATAAACTAATTAATTTTTAAAAGATTTTAATTTATATTTAAACGCTATAAAAAAGTAAATTAAAGCTTGATTTAAATATTTTTACGTTATTTTTTTTTATATTAAATTATAATTTAATTTTTAGGTTTATTTAAAAAAATATAAGAGAATAAAGCTAATTATTTAAGTTAAAATAATAAATTAAGCTTAAATTAAATAAGAAGTTTATATAGTTTAAGTAAAATGCAAGTAAAAAAATTATTAAAATGCTTTAAATAAAAAAAATAAAAAAGAAAATAATTATAAAGGTATTAAAAGTGGTAATAAAAAAAGTAGTTTAAATAATTATTAAAATAATAAAACGAATATTTTAATAAAGAACTTTTTTAATAAAAATAGAAATTAATTTAAGTGCTATAATTATAAAAATAATGAATATTTTTTTAATAATAAAAAATGTTTTAATTATAATAAGCAGGGTATAAGTGTTAAAAAAGTAAGTATAAGGGATTTTAGATTTTAATTGTGCTGTAGTCGAGGTTATTTTTAAGGGAAACAAGGTTTTTATTAAGAAAACAGGAGAGTTTAATAAAGAATTTTATTTTTAATAAGCTTTATTTTTAAATAAAGATAACGTGTTAATTTTATGTGAAAATTTAAGTGAAGGCGCTAAGAAAAGAAATTAATATTTATGCTAATTTTGATATTAATATTAGCGTAAATTATGTTAATATTAAGTTTATTTAGGCAGTAAAGCTTTTTTGCATAAAGTTTATAGCTTTATTTATTAAAATAATAAAAAAAATAAAGTATAAGATATATAAAGTGTTTAAAGTATTTATTGCATTTATAAATAATAAAGGCATGTATTATATTATAAAATAGCTTTATATAATAATTAATAAAGATTTTAAAAAAAAAATAACTTTTTATTTTTATTAATAATTATATTAAAAAAGTATTATATTATTTTAAACGTAAAAGTAAAACGCTAATAATTTAAATTTAATATTTTTTAATATAAGATTTTTAACTTAAGGAAATTTATAAAAAAATGCAAGTAAAAAACCTATATTTTTACCGTTATTATACTATTAAAAAAAGTTTTATTATTAAACGAAAATAAAAAATTAAAAATATTAGTTAAGGATTTATTTTTAAAATTATATAAGTATAAGAATATATTTAATTATATTAAAGCCGGTATTTTTTTAATATAAAAAAAAATTAATTACGCTATTAAAATGCTGTTAAAATAAACATTTTTTTATAATTTTATATACTTTTTTATATAAAATAAGCTTGATATATTATGTAAATATTTAAATAAAAATTTAAAATTAAGTTAAATTTAACTTTTTAAAAGCCTAGCTAAGGCTTTTATACTGTTTGTATTAAAAAAAAATAAAAGCTTATAGTTATATGTTAACTATAAAAGATTGAATTATATAACGGTTAAAAACTATTATGCTTTTTTATTTATTTTAAAAATTTTTAATAAAATTATAAAGATTAAATATTTTTTTAAAATTAACTTAAAGAACGCATATTATTATATTTATATATAAAAAAATAATAAATAAAAAACCGCTTTTTATATACAGTATAGCTATTATAAATACATAATAATATTTTTTAGCTTTATTAACGCTTTTATTATTTTTTAAAATTATATTTATAAAGCTTTTAAAAATTTAATAAATAACTTTTATATAATATATTTAAATAATATTTTTATTTTTTTAAAAAATAAAAAATTTTATATTAAATATTTATAAGCTATTATAAAAAAATTAAAAAAAGCTGAGCTATATATTAAGCTTTTTAAATGTTTTTTTTATAAAAACTAGCTTAAGGTTTTTAAATTTATTATATTTATAAAAAATATTTTAATAAAAGTTAATTAAGTTAAAATTATTTTAAAGTAATTAAAACCCTAGTTTTATTATAAAATTTAAATGTTTTTTAATTTTTATAATTTTTATAAAAAGTTTATAAAAAGTTACTTAATTATAATAAAACTTTTATATAAACTTTTAAAAAAAAATAAAAATAAAAAAAAGTTAAAGCAAGTTTAATTAAAAATTAAAGTTATAAAAGCATTTTATAACTTGCGCAATGCTTTTATTAAAGCTTTTTTTTTTAATATTTTAACTTTATAATACTTATTAAATTAAAAATAAATGCGTTTAATTTTATATAAACTAGCATTTTATTGCAGCTTAAAAAGTTAGGTTATTATTACCTTATAACATTTTAATTGTATAAATTTAATAAACTAGAATTAAATTATAATATTTTTAATAAAAAAATAATAGTTATAATAAAATCTTTTAAACATTAAAAGCATTATTTATAAAGCAGTAAGTATATTATTAAAGTGCTATTTAATTATTATAACTTTTAATTGTTTATATAATAATTAAAATTAAACGAGAAGTAAGCTTAATAGTATATGTATTTAGCATTTTTTAATTTTATTATTAAACATTAAGTAAAAAAAAGTAATCCTATTAACGCGCTTTTAAAAAAGCTAGATTTTATATTTAAATTAAGCATAAAAACCAAGTTTATTTTTACTTTATAAGTTAAATTAGTTAAAGTAAAGAAGTTAAATATAAAAAAAATATCGATATTTTTATAAAAGTCTTTTAAACTATAAAAAAAAGAAAAAAGCAATTAAACTTTAATAAAAAACAGTTGCTTATTAGGCTAAAAACTAGTTATTTAATAGAAAATAGTAAGTATAATTATAATTAAAAAAGTTTATTATAGTAAAACAAGCTTTAAAAGCTTAAAAGCTTTAATTTAGCGGGTATAAAAAGAAGACTTTAAGTTTTAACGTTAAAAAAAAAACATAACGTAAATAAAATAAAAAAGTAAAAATAGCTTATAGTTAATAAATAAAAAAGGATTATTAAGGTATTAAAACTGTATTTTTATTTTAAAAAACTCGGCTATTAAAAAGGAATTATTATAACATTATTATAATAATTTTTTAATAAGGCATTTTATAGTTTAAAAAACTTATAAATTGTTAATAAAAAAGTTTTATTAAAAGAAAATAAAATAAAATATTTATAAATAAATTAAAAAGTGCGGTATATATTAAAAAGCGAAAGCGCTTTAATACCGGTTTTATAGCAAATTAATATCGTTTTTATTTTTAAGCTATTTTTAATAAAAGATTTTATTAAACTTTATAATAAAGTTTTTATTTATATAACATAATAATAAAAAAGTTTATATAATTTTAATTGTTGTTAACAAGTATATGAAAATATGCCGATTTTTTTTAATAATAAAAATTATAAATGCTATAAAGTTAATAAAAACACTTTATAAAAAAATTTTTTTGCGCTATAATATTTTATTTAATATTATATTAAATAAAGGTTTTTTATTTATAAGTAAGTTTTAATTAGCATTATGCTTTTATTATAAAATATGTTAATAATTATTAACAGCATTTTACTTTTAAATAAATGGTTAAATTAAAAAAATAAATTAAATATTAAAATTTTATTTACGCTGTTTTATTAATAAAAAATAAGTAAATTAGGCTATTATTTTAAATAAAGCAGAATTTGCTTATAATAACGTTAAAAACGTAATAATAAAATTATTACTTTTTAAAGCATTAATAAAGTATAATTTTATGTAATTAAATAATATTAAAAACAATGTTTTTAAAAAAAAAGTACTTGCAGTAAAAAATAAAATTTAAAAACTTAAAATAGTTTATAAAAAAGCAAAAAAATATTAATAAAACGCTATTAAATTATAAAAAAAACATTATAATAATTATTATAAATTAATTTAATTTAAAAAAAAATAATTAATAAAATTATTAATAAAAAATTTAAAATTAAAAGGCATTATTTTAAAGCTGGCATTAAAGTTTATTAATTTATTTAAAATTGCAAAGATTATTAAAAATTATACGTATTAGCTTTATTTTTTTTATAAATATATAAAGTTATATAATATATTTTTAATTGCAAAATTAAAACTTTAAGTAATAAGAAAAAAATTAATTAATAAAAATTATTTATAAATGCTTAACTTAAAAAAAGATAATAAAAAGTAAGAAATAAAAAAAGTTATAAATAAACGTTAAATTAACGGTAATATATTATATTTTATAAAATAAATTAACTGGTTTTTAAAGTATAATTAATGAGTTAATAAAAAAAATATGTAAAATATATAGAAATTAATTAACGCGTATAAAAAGCAAGTTAAAAAAGCGGTTAAAAAAAAGTTAAAATATAATTAAAACGCAGTAAATATTAAAAAAAAAAAAGATTAAAAAAGGTATAAAGTTTAATAAAATAATTTATTATTTTTATTAAAACTTTTTTTTTTTATTATAAATAAAAAATAACTGTAATTTAAATAGAAAATATAAAAAATTTTTACTTTTTATTATTTTTAAGATAATAAAATAATATTATATTAAATTTAATTATTTATTAAGGTTAAAAAGGAACGATTTTATTTTAATAGTTAAAATATTTTTATTTTAATAAGTAATTAAAGTAATAAGAATTTTTTTATAAAAAGTAAAACGCGTTATACGTTAAAATAAAAAGTTTACGTTTTTATATAAAAAATAAGAAATAACGGCAATAGTTTATTAGTTTTTATTTTTTATAAACTAAACAAGTAATACGTTAATAAATTATATTTTATATAAAATAAGGTTAAAGTATTTATAGTATAAAAATTTAAACGAAAATAGTATTTTATAAAAAAAAAGCAGCAGTTTATTAATTAAAACTGGTATTTAATATTTTTTTAAATAATATTATTAATATTAATAATTTTATAAAATATAAAAAAAGCGCGCATAAAAAAATATTGTTTATTTTTTTATTTTTTTTTATGCTGCTTATTAATTAAATAGCATAATGCGCTTTTTTACTTGTTTTAAAAACAGTAAAGACTTACATTAACGCCGTGGTTAAAATAACGTAAAAAAAAAAATATACTTAAAAAAAAGGTTATTTTTTTTATTTATTATTTATATTTTAACGGCGTTTTATACAGTATTAAAATATATTTTAATTTAAAAAACGTATTTTAATATTAATATAAAATTTTTTTTATATTAAAAGCAGCTTTATAAAACGTTAATAAAACGCGTTTATAATGCAATTAAAAAAATAGCAAAATTATTTAAATATACTTATATTTTAAATTTTTATATTGCTTACATTTTATTTTTATTATAAAGTAAAAAGTATATAAAAATAACAGCATTTTACTGTTTATTAGGTTATAATTAAATAAAATATAATAAAAGTATAATATATAAAAAATTAAGCTTTTTTAAAGTAAAGTTTATTAAATGTAAAAAAAAGGCAATATTATTTTAATAACGCAATGCAGTATAATATATATATATATATATATATATTTATATATATAAATATATATATATATATATAAATGTTAACGTTATAATATTAAAATAAATGTAAAAAAAGTTAAGATATTAGCGCGAAAATATTATAACGCTAATATATAAAAAAAAAAAAAAAAAAAAAATTAATATTTATTAAAAAAAATTAAATATAAATAAACCTAAAATAAAGTTGTAAAAAAAAAGTTATAAAAAATTATTGTTAACTTTTATTGTTAATTTTTTAAGTAAATTTAGTACATTTATAATTTAAAAAAAATTAACTTTATTTATTTTAATTAAAACAACTAGTTAAAAAAAAAGGATAATTATAAAAGTTATAGTAGTACTTTTTTAAACTAGCGCATTAAAAGTATATTTTATTTATTTTAATAAAAATGCGCTAATAAAACTTTAAGTATGCGCTATTTTCTATAACTTTAAAAAAATAGAATTTTTTTTTTTAAAAATTAGTTTTAAAGCAACGCCGACATCACGCTACTACTTAATTATAAGTGAACTTAACTATATTTTTTACAATATGCTTTTAAGGATTTATTTTTACTATTAAAGTTTAAAAATATTTTAATAATAAACGTAATTTTAAAGCTTTAAATATTATGATTTTAATTAAAAGAAAATAATAATATAAAGCTTATAATGTAGTTTAATAGTGTAAGCAAGGGAATTAAAGCTAAAAAAAGTAATGTTAGCGGTTTATAATTATTACTTAAAAATTTATTATTAAATAATAAGTTTAATTATGCGGTTTTAAAAAAGTAAAAAAGTTTAAGAAATTTATTTAAATTAATAAAGTAAAATAAGGTAATTTTTATAAAAAAGCGCAAATAAAAGTTATAATTTTTTTAATGCATTTTAATTAATAATAACATAATATAAATAGTTATAAAATTTATAAAATTTAAAGTAAAAATAAAATTTTTTATATATAAATTTTATTTATATTAGTTATAAAAAAAAAGAAAAAATAAAGGTAATTGCGGTAATTATTGTAATTTTTTTATTTAATTTAACTGTAATTAATAATTTAATTATTTATTTATTATTTTAAATTTTATTTATATGTTAATAGTTTTAAAAATTAATTTTAATATTATTTAAAAAAAAAAAGCATAAGTTATAATATAGTAGTTTAAATATAATAATAAGGTTTTATTATTTAAAATAAAGCGTTAATGTTTTTAAAGAGTTAAATTAAGCTGTTTTAAAGTTTTATTTAAAAATTTTAATGTTTTTAGTTGTTTTAATTATTAAGTAAAGCTTTTAATAGATTTAAATATTGTAAATTTTATAAAGTAAAGTGCTTGTTATAAAAAGCAGTTAATTTATTAAAAGTATTATTTTATATAAGGTAAATGTTTTTTTTTAAAAAGAAATAGTTTTTTTTAAATTAAAGGATAGTTTTTTTTAAATTAAAAAGTAGCTTTTTTTAAATTAAAAAATAGCTTTTTTAATTAAGTAATATTTTAACGAAGTTTTTATGCAGTATAAGCTTATATAAAGTTATTTAAATAAAAAGATTTAATTAATAAGTTTATTAACTAGGTTTATAACTTATTAATATAAAATAAATATAAAGGAATAAAATAGAGTGTATTAGTTTAAAAAAGAGTTTAATAAAGGGGCAGAAGCCTTAATATATATATACATAGTGTAGTAATGTAGTACTGTATAGTAGGGTAGTAACCTAATATTCCAACACTGTTTTCATCCATCTATATATATATATATACCTGACCTCGCGCTTTGTAGGGGAGGCTTATCTGCGGCAGTATCAACGGCCGGGGCTACGCCGACAGCGACCGGATCACCGAGGGCATCGAGTACCTCCGGACGCGGGACCTCATGGCGCGCGTGGAGCCCGGGCCCAGGCGGTGCGATCGCGTGAGCTGCTCGTGGGCCTCGGCCATCTGGCTGTGCAACGACAGGACCGACGTCCTCGGGGTGAACTGGACCGACGTGGCGGGCTTCGCCGAGGTCATCCAGAGCCACTGCCACGGGCTGGGCTCCAGAATGGCAGGTGGGTATATACAGGGCATGAATGCGCTGTTAACGCGCTTGGTCCGGAATTTTTTTTGGCTTCTCTTCCTGGAATCCTGGTCCTTGGATGTCCGGCTCTGAAAAAAGTAAGAGGAAGGCTGACGATTTGTTGCTCGCAGGTCAACTGGTCAGTAGTACTACCTAGGAACTGTGCCTGGGATTTTCTCTCTTTCATCTAGTGTCTAGTGCGTTAGATTTCGACACTGAGACTGATGCCCCCCTTTAGTAAGTCAAAATGGTTGCTTTCTCCTAGCTAATTTCCCCTCCACTTTGAACCGCGACATCGTAAATATAATACGTCTTTAAATATATGTTAAGTTAAACATCTGGATTCTGATGTACTGTAGGTTCGACGCTTCTGCGGACTGGAACTCTGGATGGAACGTGGTCATCGGTGGTGGTAATTGCTAAGTGTGAGACGCATTTGAGTATTCAGCCGGCGAAACTGTCTGGTACTTTGGCCTTATTGGGATGACTAGATGATCAATATTACCAACGAGATGATATTTCTGAATTCAAGCTTCACAGATCTTGTTTTCATAGGCATAGATCTAACATCATATGACTTGAGAAACATTACAACTTTGCGTTAGTTATAATTTGTCCGCGCAGAGAAATCTTTAGAAATTGCCTATTTTTCCCACTTCACAGAAAATTTCCAGTGATATACATTGGTGTTTCGTCTCCATAGAACGTGGCCCTACTTTACCGTGATGATTTATCACGGAATACTCCTCTGCACCAGCGCTAACTTTCTCTTCCAAAAACGCTCTATCATATACCGTTCATTCCCCCACTGCCATCCATGCGACGCCGCAAGAGTATAGCTTTGTATCCGCCCAGGAATTAGCATGGACAGTGAAGCCTCTTGTGTCGACATCAGTTGAGTAGACTGCGACTCTGAAATTGGATTCATTGTCCAGATCCGCCGAGCACATGCTCACCATGACTTTCGGGACCGACTTAAACTCTTTGGAAAAGTTTATGCGCCCTGATGTTTTTTCCTGAGGCCTATCCCATGCTCGGACACCGTTTGTGTTCCACATCCCGTTCTCAACCCGCACTAATGCCAACGACGAGAGTTCGTCCACCCTCCTCGACAAAGCGGCGACTTGGGATACTAGAATAGAGACGAGATCATCACTCCCACTACCACCAGCATTACTGCGATCCACGATCGTCGAACCGTTCCTGCCAGGCCTGCCCATGTCCGTGCCAGGTGCTCCGGCGCTTGGCACTTCGCCTCTCGATCCGGTATTGTTGTGAATATTGACCGTCACCTGAGGGCGGAAGACAACGGAGTTCTTCTTGGCCCCTTGATTGTTCGCCTGGTGAAAGTCGCCATAAAATAAGTCGTCCTGGTCCACAGATACTGACTGATCGCCCGAGTCAACAGTCATGTGGTTGCCGGGCGATGTCACTCGAATTTGTTCTGCAGGATTCGACCCCGGCGCGTTATCCGGTGTCACTGTTAAGGTGACCATCGTGTCGAGAATGATAGTACGTATTGTATTATTAGGAGAATGTCAAGGGGTAAATGCCTGTAGTATTTCTAAGGACTAGAATATCAGTTTTACCGTTTTAGAATGGCCTAAAGAGCAAACTCCCGTCTTCTCCTGCGCCGACTCCTCTTTTTATAGACGATTCGTCGGTGATAATGCCTTAGGCTGCTGCTTCCTCCTGACATTCTATTCGCAGCTGTTGGTGACACCTACCGCCTACATAAGGTACTGGCGGTTAGGCAGAAGTAGGTATCTACATTCTTTGGTTCGTACCTCTTACGGCAGTCACCACATGCCTTCAGCCTGCATATCGGCGACTTCTTTAACCAACGG
Source organism: Biscogniauxia mediterranea (assembly GCA_018398605.1). Classification (NCBI taxonomy): domain Eukaryota; kingdom Fungi; phylum Ascomycota; class Sordariomycetes; order Xylariales; family Xylariaceae; genus Biscogniauxia; species Biscogniauxia mediterranea. Next base: position 1,086,048 of record JAGXTR010000011.1, on the reverse strand, counting down.
ATATTAGTGGATCTAGATCCACTTCGTGACACATTCACTGCCAGACAAACAATACTAGATAGGTATAAGGCTGCCACAGGTACCCATCTTGATCCTTTTCCCTGCTTTTCTCTCTTTTCCTCTCCAAGGTACACTTTTTTTATAGCAATATAATTAATACCTATTCGAACTTCGCGCTGAATCCCTTCCCCCTTTTAATATTTCCAGCAATCTTCTCCACAGGTAAATACCTACAGGAATACGTTTATTTACTTATATAATGCCCGGAAAGTCCCTCCATTATAGATCCGCAGCATAGGTCTGTTTATTCTTTGCACACTAACAACTGCTCCATCATTATTTGATACCGAAGTACGCTTCATGTCAAATTACTACCTGTAATTAAAACAGTAGGGGAAGAAGCTCAGGTTAGGTTTCCTTAGCATACTGAATACCTCTTCTACATCTCGCTCTCTCTACCTCTCCCTTTTTTTTTAACATTGTGTTGAAAGATAAGGCTGTTAAAGGGAGAAAATGGATGATTCAATCTGACCGCTTTTTATATTTAATGTAAGATACGATTCTCAGATAAAGTTGGTGATCCCGGCGCCAAACGAAACGGACGCCTTGGGGTCCACGTCCGAGCTGCAAAGAACAAGGTACGTAAAATCGGATCATGGAGGAGAACACAAGCTTTTCGCAACGCGATTTGTAATTATTTGGGACTATTTGAAAGGCGAAAAAAAAGCTTAAATGAGAGGAGACACACTTGGCTTCCAAGCCACTAATGGGAACAGCGGTTCTCAGTTCGCAGATCTGCTAGCAACGGTGTCAATTTCACGACTCCACCTCCGCAATGGATCCTCACGATGTATCCTCTCTTTTCCCCTCAGGTCCTCTCAGCAGACCTTGCCGTCGCGGGGAGAAAAGGAGCGTTGTCTCCAAAGAGGAGACATGTGCTTAGGAAAGGCATGTTCTTCGGCCTTGTTTCTTGAAAAAGCAGTCTAATGTCGTTCGAGGGGCAGATCATTGAGTATCAGCGTTCGCGCTATATCATATCATATTTCCGGATTTTCCCTATAAGCTAGGCGCTATGTAATCCTACAATCTAATGGCGGCCAAAGAGAACCAACAGAACGAACGTCCTTTTGAGATTGGCCGGGGGAATTGCACATAGAGACTTGGGCGCGGGGGAGGTTTACGTTGCCGAGTCCACTTCCCACTTCCATTGGGGCCCAAGCAACTCGGGTGAACGGCGATAATCCTGGCTACCTCAGCTTTAGCGTGTGGCCATCAGGGGTCCCATGGGGATTATTGGAGGCACCATACCACAGGCAGATACCGGGGATGTACACTATGGCTCACATCCAGTTTAGTGCGTGTATCTACCCCTTACACTACGTAGAATATGGTTCGAACTGAAAGACACCTAGGAGAGGTGCCCACTCGATATAAAAGCTATGCTTCGATCTAGTGTACACCAACTACTCCGACTGACTCGCCGCGGCCGAGGAAGATAAACGGGGCAAATAATTTATCACATATGTAGTAGTGTATACATTGCTTATACGAAACGGATTTACACCGGGTATGCCACGATCTCCTATCCTAGCGTGGTGTAATCATCAAAGCGATGTTTGGGCATCACAGACACTGCCGGCATCTAGTACACTACAAAGCTTGATAACTGGATTTCACGTGTTGAGCCCTTCAAAATGCAAGGGGCCATGACTTGCTTCGGGCTGGTGGTACCTTACATGACATATGCCGAGTTCACGGACAAATATAAACATGCATACTCTAACCAACCTCACAAATCCATCACATTGCATTAAGTAGGTGCCTACTAGTAATGTTTCCTCGCCTCTCCCACATTACGAAGCTCGGGCAAGCTTTCGTCACCGGGAAACCCGGTCAGTACGGCCCGGTGAGTTTGGTGTGGGTTTGGTGGGAAGCAACTACTAGCTAGAGGAAGTTGTCGGGATGGCGTCAGAAAATCGAGACGTGAATGTTATGCATCGCCCACACCACGTTCAAAGGTGCGACTTGTTCGGTTTAGGGAGCGCGCGATGAATGGGCAAGAGAGAGCCTGTTCATGTAATCCGCGTATGTATAATAGCACCCGTTATGTTCTGGACGTCCGAGCAGACGGAGAGAAGCAGGGGGGGCCTGAGTGGGCGAACCCTCGATATTCTAGATGTGGTGGGTCTCCTATTTCTCTGACGCCGTACACTATAATGAATGGTTTGATTTCGATCGTTTATACCCCGTCCCAGATGTGGACGCTTGTCGTGAATTGGGCAAATCTCCCGCCAGCGCGGTCCTATCCAAGGGGCCCAAGCACTAAAGAGACTTAGCGATCTCTCCGGAGGGGGGCGAGTGAACACGGACTTGAAACGACAGCACCAGTCACACCTCAGGACTATGTAATCGACCCCGTGTACGGTGGATCATGAGAATCGGGGCATCCCTCATGTGCAGATCTAGTATAACAACGTCTATTAAGTAGCAGCACTAACGTTCTACCACTACCCTCCTCCGCTGCATCTGCAAGGTCTATCACGTGCTGGAGTAGGCTTCGAACCTACACTAGGGGGATATGTATCGGTTCTAGGGTGGGCGAACTCACGAGTAGTAGATATCGACCATAAGGTAGTTGACTTAGCTGCTAGCATTAGGTAGCTTAACTAGATCAGGGCGAACTCACTCTTATAATGGTTTCCCACCCCCCTTCCCCCCCTTTAATCTTGGCTCTCGGCCAAACCTTCTTTTCACCTTGACGTTTCTATCTATGTAGTTGCTAACCAGGGATTCATACCACACGTCGTCTCTTTTTTTTTTATCTTGCCGTGTTCACGCTCTTCCTGCTGGAAGCACACCGTCGGGGGGAATCACAACTAGAACAACACGGCCGATAGGTAACTGACGATGGCAACCGACGACAATGGGATCCCGCTCTCCTACTACGAGGCGCCGAACAGCCTTCTGGAAATCGACGACGATGCGCACAGCGGCCTCTTGGCCATCGGGGCCCTCGCTGCCATCTCGGTTCTGTTCACGACGGCGCTCCTCGGCTTCATCACCTGGCGTATGATTTCTTGGCGCGCGCATTACACCCGGTCCGTCGGCCGCAACCAGTGCATCGTCCTCATCTACCAGCTCATTCTCGCCGACTTCGTACAGTCGCTCGGCTTCCTGATCTCCTTCCACTGGGCGTCGGAGGGCAAGATTGTAGGGCCGAACGGGGCTTGCTTCGCCCAGGGCTGGATGATCCAGGCGGGGGACGTCGCGAGCGCTTTCTTCGTCTTGGCTATCGCGGTGCACACGACGTACCAAGTGATGTACTCGAGGAACCCTTCGTACAATTTCTTCCTCGCCATGGTCATCGGGGTATGGGCCGTCGCTTTATTGTTGACGTGCCTGGCACCTATCATTGGGGGACGATATGTTTTCATGAGGGCCGGCGTATGGGTAAGCATTTTTCTTCCTTTAAGTTGATAGAGGAAAGCTCATGGTTGCTGATATATGTGGTAGTGCTGGATATCCGTCGACCACGAGGACCTTCGTCTTCTTTTGCATTACCTTTGGATCTTTATCGTACAGTTCGGTGCAATCCTTGTTTACGCCTCCGGCTTTTACTATCTATTCCGCGCAAAACGCCCAGGCGCGATCATGATCCAGGGAGCCAGTGTCGAAGCCCTCAATAAAGCTGCTAGGGCCATGTTGGCATACGCAATAGTATACACTATTTTGACCTTACCTCTCGCGTGAGTTGCCGATCCACACCCCTTTTCTTGATTACAATTTCTGACCGTTATATGTCTAGTGCTGGACGAATGGCAAGTATGTCGGGTCATGAACTATCGAATACATACTACTTTTTTGCCGGTTGTCTTTTCACGTCATGTGGATTTATAGATACCCTCTTGTACGCATTCACGCGCAGGACGCTTCTCTTCAACGAGCTGGATTTCGTTGGGACCCATGAGCCTGACCGCAACGACAAACGAGACACTCATGTTGGGTATCCAAGAAATAATAGCACGGATGATATGCTAGCAGAGACGGGGTTCGGAAATTTCGGTGGTATTAAGATGGAAAGGACAGTTAAGGTCGAGCTTGACGACCTGGGAAGCGAAGGAAGTGCTGAGAGTGGTATAAGCAAGTTCCATTACTCGGCACAGGCCGAGGCTCACGCAAGTTGATTTTGACCTGAGTGGAGTGTCTGTATTGAGGACTATTTAGAGAGATTGGAAGATAAATGTCTCCTACAACGTATAAAAGTTTCTATACCTATGGAACATGAAATATTATCACAAATTTACCTACACACACCTCTATGAGTAGACCTGTTTAGCCAACATGATGCCATTCCAACTAGGGATGGGAGGGGGAGCGTCATTCAACCAAAAGGATATAAATTTACGGTCTCTCCCTGTTCTATAGAATTCCTATTGCAAATATCCATGTACTACCGATTTTATGTGCTTCAATGTTGCTGCTTTAAAGAATGCTCACTAGGCCACTAACTGACTTAGCGTACCATATCGTCGGTGCCCAGATGATCATCGTCCCAGGTTAGTATGTACATAAGGCTGTTCTTTAATATACTGTAGCGTGTGTAAGTTCGCTACTATAAGCACCATTGAGAACTATTGGCACTATTTCTCCATCCTACTGTTATGTTTAAGTCTAATATCCGAGGCTAGTTGATTTCACAGTCGTAAACAGGTACTCTTAAGTGCTATCGTAATTCCTTCCATTTCTATAAGCGATAATATTAACCATCGTCGTCGCTAAGCTAGCTTATTATATACATAGGTAATCATGGAGAAGCCTAGACTCTGGAATTGTTACAAGGGCATTCATCCGTAACAAGGTCTATTTCAAGCTGAGGACTTTAATCATCTCTTAGTACTCCCCTAGAGCCTACCTAGCCCTCTTATGGTATCGGTCTGCACAGAACTAGGATCTAGCTAATTACACAGGTGATGCGCATTGCTCATTTATTTGTGGGCGGTAATTTCCCCCGGAAAGTATTTCTCTGGAGAGTATAAACGGATGTCATTCAAATTACATATCTTCGTTTCTCTGGTTGATCGTACCTCTCCGCTTGTTTCCAGGCCTCTTTTTTTTCTTTTCCTTTTTTGGCAGCTATTGAAAGGCAACCTCATGAATGACCCACCGAGTTGGGAAACAACTGAATCTAGACTGTTTCGTTGTTGATGAAGCGTGCTGCGTTGACTTGCAGGGACATGACAAAACGCCGAATTCTATAATAGTAGCTAAAAGTACTAACCCCCGGGGAAAAGAAAACTCTCAGCACAGAAGCCTGTGAAACGTTCGGAAAGAAGAACTTCATGAAAGAGGTTGGAATTAAGACAAAGATAGAAACCAATCACTAGCTTGACCAAAAACAACATCACGACAAACCCAGTTTTGACAAGGTGATTAGGGATGCGCTCCTACTACACTACTACATAGAAAAATCTGCCATCAACATTGCCCAAAGACAAGCGGTAGATCAATCTAAGGAAACGAACCCAGAAGAGATATTCCCTTTTTATTGAAAATGAAATAAAATAAATAAATTCAGTTAACCTACAACCGCCGCGCACCGGGACTCAATCCCCTCCAGCAGCACCCCCAACTACTCCCAGACCTTCCGCTGCGTCCTCCTCGTTGCGCAAAAGCTCAAAGACCTCGTCCCCGTCGCCGTCCCTGGCAACGACCACGCTGGATGTGCTTCTAGGATAGTTGCGTTAACCAATATATTACCTCCCTATGCTCCACGGAAGTGTCATCGCACCTCAGACCAGTCACGATCAAGTCAACCCTGCGCTGCATGCATTGCCCTCAAGACTGAATTCTCGACACATCGTCAGACCGTGAAATGTCGCATACGAAGCTGTGCTGACCAACGACTATGGCGCTTCAGGATCTACTGCGTCAATTGATGTCACTGATAAGCCTCTGACGTCAAATAGCAGTTACAGCCGGCTCGTTTGACCTATCTTGTAGCTCCCGACAGCCATTCTGGAGCTGTGGAGCAGACGACTAGAGTTTGAATGCCTCTGTGTTGAGATTTCTTTCTTCCTTAGGTACGTTCGAAGACGACTTCTGTTGAAAACACTTCGCTGTCGAACCTGTCATTTTAACCTTGGGCGTCAGTTGAATAGACTCCTTGGTCATGCCCTGTTCTTCTATGCCGACTCGTTTCGGGGATCTTTACGACACATTAGAATCATTTCGCCATGGTGACCAGGTCGTTAGCTAGTTGATGTAGTGAAATCGTTAATTATACAACTGACATCAAGGGTTATAGTATCAGGCGCGGCACACAAAGATTACCCATCACCATCATTTTACATATTTTATAGGTTAGCCTTCGCAACTTTCCCCTCACCTTCTTTAACTTCTCCTATTCCAAGCTCACAGGCATAGCCGTCCTCTTCCAACGGGTTTCCAAATATAACCATGTGATCGTACAAGAGCCTCGATCTCTCATTGTCATCCATCACGGAACCACCTACAGGGAAACTTGGACAATTAGCGGCATTTCCGCACAATAATGTTAATACACTCATAAGCAGTTCGGGGATTAATGTTTGCAAATCAAGCCACGGTTTTGCAATGCCACACATGAGCTTGACGCTTGTCAATATAATAAGTCCCCTCCATCCAGCCTCTGTTTATAAACAAACCGAGTTTCACCTTAAGGGTTTGTCCCGCTTACGTGTGTTACCAGGTAAAAGTAAAGGCCAGTGGTGGTAGGAAAGCTTTATAGACGCCTTTGGGAAGTGAGGCTGTATCCGTAAACGGCACTCCAGTGCGTGTTCAGCAGCTGCGCGAATCGTAGGCTGAAAGTGCTATTGCCGAGATTGTCTTCGCTACTGTCACAGTACGAGCCTTGCTTATATACAGGTATTAGCGTCGTTATTGTGCTAAGAACCAGACCGCTAATATCAATATATATAAAAACGGTTTCTTTTTCTCGATAAGTCATGTTACACCGTTAGGTCGCTGATTAGGTAGTGTTTAGGGTAGTAGTTCTCCTAACCCCTTATGCGTGCTCTTCATGGTTCACGTTCCTTTTACGTCCACCAATGTCAACGAATGGATCAGTCACTTCGCCTTGGGGTAACCTTCGAGCAATCGCCATGGCGACAAGGTATCTCTGATCACATTTTTTTCAGAAGTTCCAAGTTGCGGTTCATTGTCTCTGGGTAGAAGAGGAATATGGCAGCTGGTATAATGGCTGAGATGATCGCATGCATGATATAATAGCGGTACCCAATCTCCTCGATCATGATCAAAGTTACCGTAATGACCACGAAGTTCCAAAGCCATGGTTTGCCGTCAAGATAGAATTCATAATCACCCAGAGGTGCATCGGTAACAACCTCGGTGCAATATAGGAAAGTAGCACCTAGGAAGTCGATAGGGTAAAACAGATTGAACAGGAAGATGGTCGCCGAAGCTATCGAAGCACAGTATTTATCGGAAAGGAAGCTTGTACCAGATCAAGTGGTGCATGGAGGTATGTAATTCCCAGGAGAACAAGGGGGATACCGTAAATATAAATTACCAGTATTGCAAATAGTTATAGTTCTAGCTTTCTACACAGCAATACCGTAACTACTCAAGTTTTTATGTACTAGGACGCCCGTGTTAGGTAAGTTGCTCTCATCTTCGAGCTTATGTTGCTGACATTGATGTTTGTAAGTGTTTTATTATAAAGGCTTCAGGTTAGTAAAATTTGAACTTAAATAAGTAGGTACCCAGGTAGGTAATTATAGTATTGTCATGCAAGAAGCTCGAAATTGTAACTATTTGCAATACTGGTAATTATACTTACCGCACTTTCTTAGTTCTCCATTGTGGTCGGATCTGGATTTACTGTTCTTGCATTCATCGACGAAGTGTTAAAAGGTGAAAATAATAAGAACAAGCGAATCATATATATCTACAGAGGCGGCATGTGACACTCGCTTCAGATATAAGTCTTGGATTTACTCTCAGCTCATGCATAACCTAGACTTCTGTCTTCCATCCCACTTCCAGAATCTCCCTTTGCCTTTAAGATGGTTCTTGGTGGACTCTTTCCGGCAAGACATTCAAAGAGACAGATCTTAGGGGTTTTTATGGTTCTTGTCCTTTCTTCGGAGACAGGAGCATGTTCCGGTCAGCGTGGTACCCCCAGCCTAAAGAAACTCTGATGAGAGGATTTCCAGAGTCGATGATCAAGACAGCGGCAGATCCAGACTTTTGGAAATCGGCCAAGAAGCTCCTGGACGTCATAACTGCAGATAAGGTTGAGAATGGAATCTTCTCGGGTTTGCAGAAAGCTATTTATTTACAGCGCCTGGAGGAAGGATTTGAGCAATATCTCCACAACTGACAGTGTAGAGCCGGCACCCTTAGCTGTAGGCCCTAAGAGTCCTACCATCGTGATGCGCTTTTCAACAAATTCTCCCTCCCAGGTCCAGTGCTTGCGCTTTACGAGCAGTAGTGTATACTAGCTGAGAAAAGGGGATGGGATGCCGTTGGAACTGATGCTTAACTGTACAGTTACAAGGTTGAAAAGCAGTGATGACAGAGTAGCCCGAGCCATTGAAACAAGCTGGGGTGTGCCTTCATGGACGGATGATGACAATCAAGACCGCTACGGATTCTACTTGTAGCTTAGTTACTCGAGGAGGCGGGGGCTTCCTTAATACTGACAGATCCGCAGGCTTCCAGACTTCCTTGGCATGCGTGGTGGTAAGTCGAGGTGCAGTAGTATTATATTGCTTAATGATAGTTCGCACGTCACTGTCAAGGTTGGCTTGTGGTCACGCATCACAAATAAGTGCGTATCCTATATTGTGAATTACCTTTCAGTATTGGCGTCGTGTTTTTTATCTTTATATAAAAGGCTTGATAGACGAAAAGGGCTATGCTGTATGACATACTTTAGATGCTGACTTCGAACCCCGATACCATATCCTCTTTTGGAGCCCTATATCTAGATCTCAATGCTTATCAAAATGTAGCTTACAGCGAGATCATATTAGACGTCAAGATAGGCTTTTGAAAGCCAAAATAGATTAATGACTTGCTTCTTTGTTGCGTCCACCATCCCCGGAGGCCAAACAACATGCCTAGAGGACTTCAGTTATGGTAATTACGTATATGAAGTCATGGGCGATCTTCAAAGAACACGAGACATTGGTTCTTGCTGACTAGAGTATAGTTCACTGTATAGGACAACGGCTTGTGCTGCTGGGGAATTATTAAGTACTGCATAGGCTCTATGTTGGGAGTGGAATTTATCGTCACAACTCATCTCGTTACCACTTGTACCGACTAATACAGTCTGGCGCTGTCGCTTCTTAGTGTCAAGTGTAGAGAAGTCATGGCCAGGAAGGAGATTTCTAGCAGGCCATCTCACATATCAGTCTCAGAAAAGGCAGTGGTATTGTTTAAATAAGGGGGTTCAGATAGTAAAAAGAGATACTAAGGATTGAAGTGCTGGATTGATGCGAATGCAGTTCCTATACTGTTACTCGATATTCTTTAGTTCGGCTTGGCGTGAACAGGATGACTTAGTGACGGACTGTAAGATTGCGCCTGGTGTAATCTCCTATGCACCTATTGACATACATACCAGCAGCATTTTACTGTCGGTTGCACCGCAACCCTTCCGCACATGCCAACCCAACTAACATGAAACTGAGACTTTGTTTGGTTCGAAATCGATCGCTGCGAATAAGTAGACAGGCATGACGCACAAACCAATCTCCCAACTCAGCAAAGCAAGGGGGGGGGGGGGGGGGGGGGACCAGAGGAATTTGGATAGATAGTATTGATGTACATAGCATGAAGTTGTAGACTTTTGCGTATACCTAGTAACCCCCTTTGCACTCCCCTTATTGGACAAGGGTTGTGTCGGCCAGCCAATCACCAGCAACGTTCACAACACACATATAATTGCGACGGCGGAGACCTGTTGGGATGGGGGGCCCAGCGCGTGTAAGTAAGCGGTCTCCAGAAACCCACCGCAGACGATGATCGCAACCAAAATATCCAGGCTCGCCCAATCCAGCGTTGGCAATTCCCGCCTGGGTTCACAGGGCTACTAGGTAAGGTAGGTACTAATATCATAAACGGGAGTTCGAATTTGGTCTCTTTTTTCGAGATCCCCTCCCCCTCCCCTTCTTCCCCCCGGTCTCTGCCTGTCCTACGCCTTACATGACACACGCGCTGCAAACCCCCAAATACCAGGACCATCGAGAGATTGGCGCCCGCATTCTCTAACTGTCGCTCAGGAGTAGAAGTTATTCTCGGCTTGTGTCGAACCCATAGGCGTTTATTGAAGGCGAGGCCGTCCCGCGCCAAGACGAGCACGCAGGGGGAGGGGGATTCCCTATGATGATCTACTGAGCAAAGGAGCAAGCTTGGACTACCGGCGTATCCAAGTGTCGTCGTGGTTGTGGGGGACGAGACTATAAAGCTTACTTCGGCGTACCAAAGAAAAGAAAAAACCCCGACCGAGTCCGTTCTTCTAGTGTATGTTAGATGATTTAAGCAAAACCTACCGACCGACCTACCTACCTACGTACTTTGGCAGAGGAAAAGAAAATCCCGTTGTTATCGACCGACCGAGACCATCGATTTTGTTTTTGCATATTTACGATCTTGCTGCGCCGCAGAATAATTAGAGAGATAACGACCCCTGACGTCAGTCTCTCTCTCTCTCGCTTTTAAAACTTACTACGACGTGAGATAAATAAGGAGAAGAGAGGAAAAAAAAGGGGGGGAAGAAAGGGGCCTCGAATAGTAGCGTAATTTTGGATTCCCGCACCTCGACTTTCAGCACCATCACCGCGCTCAGCCTCAGACACACACACACACGCAAAATCAACCATGCTCTCCACGACAACGACCCTCTTCGCCGCGACGGCCCTGGCCGCCATGGCCGCCGCTCTGCCGGGTCCCGTGCCCGCGCCGCCCCTCGTGACCGTCGGCCCCGTGGTGGACCTCACCGGCATACCCGGGGACTGCGAGACGGAGGCCTGCTTCTGGACGTATTCCGAGTGCAACGGCGCCATGAGTTTCCTCTCCAAGTACGTTTTTTGCTTTCTTACCACCCTCCTCCTCCCTCGACTCCCTTAATCGCTGAAACTTATCTCGTTCGCCTTTTTCAATGTTTCATTGGTCTCCGGTTGTTTGTTCTTGGGTTTGGTTTAGTTTGGTTTGGGGTTTGATTTTTTGGCTAATATGCATTGGCACAGCTGCTTCACGCCGTGCGGCACGTCCACGGTGATGCCCGACTACACGTGTCCGCCGCCCGAGGCCACGCCGACCATCTTGCTGTAGACGGGCGCGTTGCGTGGCAGGACCGGGTGGCTGTTGTGTTTTTGCGGACGTTCTAGCGAAGAAGCAAACCTCGGATTTTTTTTGGATTTGCCTCAAGCTGACCTATGTTTGGTGTGGTTGCGGGAGATCGAATTGAGGGGTGTTGAGTCGATAGACAGGATGCTTTGCTCGTCCTGCGAGGGGTTGACTCTCTGCTTTTAATAGTACAGGCGGGCGAGTACGAGTCTCAACTACGTATTTTGGGCACACGATTGTTCGTTTTCGATTCTTTGATGACGATGGCGCATGTCGTCATTGCTCTATACCCAAATACAAGCGAGGTTGTTTTGGATATGCCGTTTTCTCTCTCTAGATTTTACCTTATGAATCGCAATGTTGTGTATGTAATGTCTTAGATTAGCTTCTCATGTGTCCCTTGGGTATAATGACGAATAATTCGATTCTTGCGTTTCAAAGGAGAGGCTCCTAGTGTCCGCATCTTTCTTCCCAGAGTCTTTGTGGGATGGTAATAAAGTCGCCGCCTCTGAATGCAGGGTGTTGAAAACAGTAACCACTGTAGGGTTAAGCCATCGTGACGGGGCCAGGAGCTAGTGCAGAGACTTGAATAACTCTTCGGTAGAGAATCGAATTTATTTAACCTACATACAGCATGTAAATACCTTGATGTGATGGATATTGAGTATTCATACCTAGGTATCTACATCAACTTCTTCTAGGTGTGGTCCCTAAACATAAATCATTAAAATGCCCTTGACAGCCCAGGGTGTGCTGAAATTTACGGAAAGTCTTTTCCTTTCCACAAATTTCAATACGTTAAAAGCCAGTGTGCCCAGTATGGCCATCTGGCTTATGCTCCCCCCCCCCCCCTCTTTTCCTCTCTCCCTCCCCTCTGGGGGCCAGCCCCCAGACCCCTGGCGCCTCGCTGCGCTCGAAATGGGTTAGAATGGGTTAAAATAGGTTGCGTAGATGTACCCTTTAAGTACCTTTTTTAGCGTGGTTTAAAGGCGCTAGGTGGAATACTTTCTCCGGTATTCCGTTTATCGCTTTTCGTTTGTTTAATTAGCTGTATGCTCTCCACTTTAATATGCCGCTTTACCGTAGTCTTTCCGATTAGTCTCAGCCACTATAATGCCACAGTGAACGTCAAAACGGCACGTAATAGTAGCTTAAAAATAAATAAGGCATTAGCCAATAAAAGCCATGCGATAAACCATCTAACCAATGGCGAGGGTGCTAACACTTCTAGCGCGCGATTAGAGTTCGAGCGAGACTTATATTCCCCCCCTGTCCATACGTATACATCTAAAAAACCTGATCTTAACTTAGGAAAGGCTAAAGCCTTTCCAACAAATTGTATTTCGACAAGGTTAGAGATACAGGTAACAGGTACCGACCTACCTACCCAACTTAGGTATTTATGCTTATTTTCCCCTGTTATCGAGATTGCTGACTTAACTTAGTTGTGGTTTAGTTCCACCAGACCTACACTGAAGGAGCAGGAGCAGATCGTCCCAAATACTTATGAGAGATTGGTGATAAGATAAAGTTGCAGTCAACCCACCCTGCTGTTCGCATGTGAAATGGAAGGCTGACGGCTGAGATTGAGGGATTTATCAGCTGGCCGCAGGCTGCCACTTTTAGGTTAAAACTTAAATGATCCGTCGACAAATCAACACCTGCCGTATCTGCCGGATCACCCCACTTCTTTCCCATTAGGGAAGCTGGAACGATTAAGATTCCCCAGACAGCAGGACCCTCCGTTCAGTACCCAAGGTCTGATGATCGGCCAAGATCAAACCGCCCAGAGTTTCCGCTATCTGTAAACGGAGTAGAATCAAACAGAATATTACGTCCGACGGCATCGGGCCACCAGAGTCCAGATTGCATATCTCGTCATTAACTTTGCATACAGGGGAGCCTAAACTGTTTTTTGTTTCTTCAAACCCTTTGCAATTGAAACTTCCCGTCAACCAACCTCCATAACTTATCCAAAATCCATCAACAACCGAGTCAGGCTATCAATACCAACAACTTCCTACTACATACTACATATTTCACTTACGACGTAATAAGTTGTTCTTCTTTACACTACCTATACACTAGGCACAGAGCGGACACGAACTGTTCCCGCTTTATCTCCTGACTTGACTCATTTACCGCCAATCCCGGAACACCCCACGAACCCAACCGCATTACCTACCTACCTACCAACCATGCGTTTCCTATCTACCGTCGCCGCTGTGCTCGCTGTCGCTCAAGGCGCCTTCGCCGTCGACATACAGAAAGCCATCATTGTCAGCTTCCCAGATGGCACACCTGACGATATCCTCAACAAAGCCATGAGCGACATCCGCGGAGCCGGTGGCGTAATTACCCACGAATACAAGTTGCTGAGGTATGATGAAAACCCACCTAGCCCGCCCCTCCTTCCCTCTCCCATCTCCTTGAAGACCTAAAAAAATCCATCGTCATCAGCAATCATCTATCCATCCATCCATCCATCATCCATACATCCATCCATCCATCATCCATACATCCATCCATCTATCCCATACGCTTCAGAGAAACGGGAGTAAAAGAAAACCATGTGTGCTGACGTACTACCAACAGGGGTTTCGCGGCCAAGGCCCCGCAGAAGATCATCGAGAGCGTGACGGCGTGGGGCGCCGAATTCAACGCCATCATCGAGGAGGACTTGGTGGTTGAGATCTCGACGAAGGCCCCTAGAAGCTAAGCGCGAATATGTGGTTATCGCAACCTCCACCTACCCACTGTTGCCGCCAGCTACCATCAGAGAAAGAAACTCGAGCGAGCAAAATATGCCACAAATCAGACATGGCTGTAGCGATGGGTAGGATGGCTGGGATGCCGCCTCCTGAATGATGAAGAAGGAAAGAAAGGAGAAGAAGGACGACGACGACGTCGGACCAAGGCGCCAGGCAGCCTTCTGAATAAGATACCCCCCTTGTTAAACTTAATCCCTTTTTTAAGCGAAGGAGTTTTACATTTTTATTTTTTGAGCTGGAAACCAACAAATAGAGTTTGGTGGTCGACATTTATTTGGTTAGACGATGAGAAAGGGGGTTCGTTAGGCGTTCGTTTTTGTTGTTCCCCCCATCCGCTTTGTTGTTTGTGGTTGGAACCTTTTGGGCGTATTATTCGGTTTTAGGGACGCTGCTTCTTTTTGCGTGTGGGTAAACCGCGGATAGCTTCATCATTTTGGAATATCACTATACTTAACCCGCTCGCCCTTCGTGCTCACCGAACGTGATTTTCACCTGCTGTCGCGGGACTCATCACGAAACTTCTACTGACCTAAGGACTTGACGGTCACGTCTCGCGGCGTTCTCTGTGGATAGAACGGGTCGTCGTATGCTGATGTGTACGAAGCGAAGTCTTTTGAGTCCCTATCTGCTGGTAAAGGCGGTAAAGGGTTTGTACGTTTGCCAGTTGAGATTTGAGTTGGAGGCTTAACTATCGAGGCCTTACCCCCGAAAGCTCAGCTTGAAGAACAAGCCTGGTGGTTCATATGTAATAAGCAGACTTTTTTTTTGAGTCTGTTCGTCTCAACTGTTTGCGGGAGATACTGGTGCTGCTTGTCTGTTGGGAATATATAGCGGGGGAAGAGAGATCCTTTGAGAAAATCGAACTTTTCGCGAAGGGAGGAAAATGGGCTTATTATAGGGACTCGTTCACAGATAGGATCGCCTCGCCCACTCGTCTCCTCCTCATACCCACATATCTTGTGGGGGAAAGGATTGTCGCTACACTACACTAGCACGCTTGCTTGTCTAGTCTCCATCTTATTTCTTCCTTTCTTCTGACTCCTTCTATGGGGACTGTGGATATCGTAGGGGACGGGTTGTAAGAGGGAGACCCGGCGGTTTTGGAGTATGGTAGGGTAGGGTGCTGAACAGCATGGAGGAGAGAAAGATGGAAAGCGTTGTATAAGATAGGGATCGAGGGATATGTCATATATCATATTGCTACTACCTAGGTATGTATGTAGGGTAGGTTAGGTACTAACCTATATACTGTTCCTATTAGACAGGGTCCTTATAGTGTATAATAATTACTTCGCTGATCGATCGTCAGATTTTTCATTTTGCTGCTTTTTTATGTTTTATTTTTATATAAGTGGTCTGACTCGGAGGGGAAGACCTGCGTATGTAAGGTACATACTATCTATGTGCTCCGAAAATGCTTAGGTTAAATATCCCTGGGTCCGAAAAAGGGTCATGCGGGATATTCCATATTTCTGTACATAACTCGAACAAAGCTAACAAAAAAAAAAGAGAGAGAAACTATCTACCAGGCATACATACTACTGGGAAAAGCCGGGGGAGTTTTGTTTGGGAATGTTTGTTTGGGGCAGCTTCTCTTGATATGAGATCAATATGCCAATACTTGTTAGAATGGGTAGGCATTCTTGTTACACAATTAAAGGGCCCGAGAGATAGAGATATCCCCGACGTCCGGGACTCGGCCGGGACGGCTACTACCGAATACTGTTACCATGTTGAAAGTTGCTACCTAAAGAGTTCAAGTTGTTGTCTGTGTACAGGTATCGGGAGAGCCGGCAGTCTGTGGGATGCTCGGTTGACTATGTATGTATGCACCCACAGACATCAATATACCTACTAGGTAGGTTAATACTGCCACCTACATTACCTATGTACTTATGTATGGCGGGTATGCATGCATGCATGTGTCGCTAGGCTATCTCGGAATGCAAGTTGTGAAATATGTATGCACGCTACCTACTTACCCTTGACTTATCACCTAAAATGAAGAACATTGTTCGTTTCGTTTGGGGTCATGTGTCAGGGGAAAAACTCGTGTGCAAAAAACAAGAGGAGGGGTAAAGAAGAGATATTGATGTAGGTATGTAGTCCATATTACTACATATACCAGCATTATAATCGTACTGTGGGGCGGAAACAACTACCTTCAGATCTCTTCTGTTTTTCAGTGGTATGTATGGTAAGTTGTCTGCGCTAACACTTGTGATCAGTGCGTTAACCACTGTAATAGGGCTATTTAAAGGGAAATAGAAAGAGAGAGAATAGCGGTTGTTTTCCGCCCCACAGTACGATTATAATGCTGGCATATGTACTTACTAGGTATAAGTTAGAATGTAGAGCAGCAAGGGATATGTGTATTTCTTTTTAATTCCCAGGACTTACACTGGGGACCGTTGTGGGGGGGAAGGTATGTTAGGGAGTATTACGACTTCAATTGCGATAGATCGACGGTGGGATTTTCTCCGGCGGCGTTGATCTGGTTCTCCGCCCGCCTTTTCTTTTTATTTGTATTTGTATATTTATTTTGCAGACGTTGACACTTTTACAGTACGTTAGGTATATAATGCTAATATTGATTGATGGCAGTGGTGTTAAGTGTTAGATATCAGCTAGAGCTGGGCGGATGAATCTTTTTTTTTTGTGTATGTAGGTATATATCTTCTTGCTGGACCCCCCTTCTGCCAGGTAATTAATCCACCCGGAATGCCCATCGATTCTGAAACTTTGCGGAGGAATTGGAGGCGGTCCTGCTCGCGCGGGTTCGTCTGATCTTTTCTAGCTCCGGAGGCCTGCCTTGGGCTAGGTAGGTAGGTCGTGTGGTTCACGAGAAGGATGGATTCCCGGGTGGGGATAATTAGTTTATACTACACTACACTGCCTAGTGTAGATACATTGACCTTGGGTGCCTACATATTGATCTAAGATAGGTATGCAGTGTTATCAATCAGTATTACCTAGGTATATGGATGGTGATGAGGGAGGCAATGATGAAATAGGTAATGCAATTTTAGGTGAAGGACTTGCACCTACATACATAGTACTACTACCCTACATACATCGTACATCATCCGAGTCCCAACTGGCTGGCTAGCATTCCTTTTACTTGGGTGGAAACACAAAGATGAAACAAACGGGCAGAAGTTGGATGCGACGCTATCTGGCACGCGACGAGTATTATAGTGTAATGTAGGTATGTACCTATGTAGATACCTATGTACATATGTAACCTTTAGTGTGATGTACATAGTGAGATAGGCTGTCTGAAACTAACAAGCGACGACGGCGCAGTTGCATCACTAGAGCTGTCTGCAATATATGATGAAAGATGCGATAAGGAAGATTGAATACATAATGGGGAAGAAAGATTCCATGTAACTAACTATAGATAAAGTTGGTTACTTATACGCCAGTTACACAAGCTATACCTGGTAAACTCAATTGATAGCAAATCGGGTTCTAGTCGCTTAACTTGACATATAAGAGGCGTATGCTAGTCGGTAAAAACGATCAAAATAAACGATTCCAGTTGTTTGTAGGTAGGTACATTCAACAAAGACGTGATAGGATGGGATGGCAGCAGCAGTAACGGCCATACAGGGCACCTCGGGGAGTTCATGCAGAATAGAATGCAGGACAGAGAGGAAGAGCGATGGCTTCCCCGCTAATCTCGTACACCTGCATTGGAAGGAACGAAGCGAGCAAGTGAGAAAAGGAGGTCCGGGTCCACTAGTAGTACCCTACTCTACCATGGTACTCAAGCAGGTAGGTATGACCTGCTGCCCTACCACAGCCTGCGCACTTTAGTCACTGCCTAGCGTGCATCGACACCCCCCTTCCCCTTGTAGCCACACGCTGCACACGCTACACAAGCTGCCTTAAACCCATTCAGGTCTTGGTGGGGTCCCGACTGGGCCAAATAAGTTTCGGCCTAGGGCAGGTTCAAGGCCCGTGCCGTGACGACCTCATCTCATCGCCCACCTTGCAGCTTTTATGCTCTCTCTTTGAATCTCCCAAGATAATCCAAAGGACCACCGAGAACCACCAAAGGCTCCTTTGACCGGCGACAAAGACGGCATCTAACCTAGAACCCACCTATTGTCGTTAAACAATGCGCTTTATGGGCCCTGTCCACCAGTAAACAATCCTCCTTCAGCCGAACAATGTGTCCTTGAAGCTTCTCGTAGTCTCTTTATCGATCGAATACTACTTGAATACTACTTCTTTGCCGCACATTCCTCCCTCTCTCCCTCCTCCCTCCATCTCTATCTATCTTTCTATCTATCTATATCTATCTATCTATTCCATTCTCTTCCTTCCTCACTCCACTTATATGTACACACGCCATTGACCCTTGACCCTTGACCCTTGATAGTATAGACACAAGTGACGGGTAATGATTCGTTGATTGACATTGAATGTCAAGTTCTTTTCACACTTTTTTTTCTACTGCTACGAACACTCGACGACAATACCTACATACCTACCTGCCTACCTATCTACTTCGATATATCACCGAGACCGATTGTTGACAACGGCAACCACCCACGAGGATCCTTCACACGACCTTCCCCTATTCAAATCGCTTCACAGTTCATCTAATCATCGACCGGCGCGATGATCCCCTCTATCAACTCCCAGGCCACTCAGGTGGCCTTACTTGAATGGGTATGTAAAATCTCTCCTTCCCCCCCTCCCCTTACTTTACTCTTGAACATGATAGCTAACTTTGGATGTGCTTACAGGCCGACTCGATGCTTGTGCTCCTACCGCCCGAGCGCGAGAATGAATTGCGGGTCAAGAAGCCCGAGCACCTTTTCGATGGTGCCTTCTTTTCCATCTTACTTGAAATATTAGACACCGGATACAACCCGGAGAGATTCCAGCAGAGCCTTGCCGCATCCGTTGCCGACGAGGGCGCCCGGAGGAGGAACCTCCATATTATACATATGGGCCTGATCGACTTTGCGAGGCGGAACTGTGCCAAGATCGAACCCCTGATCAAGAACATCGACTTCCAGGCCCTAGATAGAGAACCTACAAGGACGGGCATGTTTGAGGTGAATAACCCTTCGAAGCCCGTGTCAGGCGGCTCTTCCCGGCCCTTTCCAGATGGAGCCCCCTTTCAACCAACACCCGCAGCGTCTAGACCAATGGCTAAACTATGTTTCCAGATCCTGGTTGCTTTTGTGTGCGCCGCTTGTTTCCGCGAAGACGACAATTCCCGATATGTTACGTTGGTTACGGGACTCAACGAAAAATACCAGCAGTCCATTTTCCAGATTCTCCAAGAGGTTGAGGCCAGACTCGCACAGGGAATAGACGTCGTCGAAACCGACATGGACGCCAACACCAGCGCCGCGAATCTCGATGCTGACCTTGCACAGGAAGCGGCACTTGCGCATCTGCAGCGCGAAGCAGAGGAGGCCAAGCGGATGGCGGGCGGTCTAAGAGTACGGTTGGACCGTCTGCAAGACAACTACGACGAGCTGGTGAGAAAACACGAGGAGCTGCAAGACGAGAACGAACAGCTGCACAAGCAGATAGAGTCAGAAGCAGGTAACTTCGACAGGCATCGTCTGCAGCGCCAGTTGAAGGAGAACGAGTCGCTCATCGCCAACTTGGAAAATGAGAGGAATTTCTTGGTTGAGGAGAAGGAGCGGCTTATCAAGGACAAGGGTCGTCTTGAAGCCATGTCGCAGAAGGCCGAGTCGCTCATCGACGAGAACCAGGAACTGAAGTCGAAGAACGAGGAACTTTCAAAGAAAGCTAACATGGCCGATAACCTTCGGAAGAAGCTTGAAGCACTAAAACCACTAGAGGCAGAATTGAAGGCACTACAGAATGACAGGATCGATCTTGCCAAGGCCTATGACGAGCTCGAAAACGCTCGGCTGAGAATCGAGACGTTGAAACGCGAGTCGGAAGCTTATGCCACCAAGATGCAGGGCTACGAGATCGATATTGCCAATTTCAGAGACCAGAAGCTATTGTTGGCGGCGCAAAATAACGAGTTGCGGTTACGCGTGGGTGATCTAGAACAGCGAAGTCAACTTGACGAGGCGGTAGTCAAGGATCTTCAGGAGAAGGTCATGATGCTTGATCCTTCAGCGGCCACAGAGGACTCTCCAGTCGCCCGGCAGACGTCTCTTGAAGATGAACTGAGCGAATCTACTAACACTCTCTCGCTGGGGAATCTCGAATTGCAACGTCTCCGGGCGGAGAATGCTGTTCTCAAGAGCAGCATCGGCACCGAGACGGAGAAAGGCCAGCTAATTCAGGAGATCGAAGACATGCGTGCTTCTCGCCAAGCTATACAAGATAAGTATAACGACATATTCGAGCGATACACAGTCGGCCAGAACCAGCTCGACGCACTTATCCAGAACATGGGCCAAAGCGGGTTAGTCCAAGCTATGCAAGCTTGCTATGAGTTGGCTCCGGACACAAAATGGCTGATGTCAGATTACTTTAGAGAGGAAGCCTATTCGAACCTACGGACCCAAGTCCTTGCGGAGCAGACCCGAACAAAGCAAGTCGAGAGAGAACTCGAAACTATCAAGCAGCAACTCTCAGACTCGGAGCGTGCTCTGTTGGAAGCCCGTGGCGACTGTAAGGCTATTGTTATGGAATACGTTATGAACGGGGATGATGCTAATGATGCGGATAAAGTGAACGCTGTAGGAAAGTCCAGCTTGGACGCCCTCGCTGAACTGAAGAAGACCGACGGCATGCTTGCGGTTTCTCTCCGTGCCGAACTTGATGCGGACAGGAAGAAGTACAAGGCGTTGAAGGACGAGTCAGAAGCTTTGCAGAAGCAGCTTCTGACCGCTTTCATCGAGAAAGACGAACTCCGCCGCGAGGCCGAGCAAGCAAACCGCGAGCTGCAGAAGGCAGCCGATGGGCAGACCGTCAGCACGGACAGCGTCAAGCAGTCCGAGAAGATGGAGAAGCTCCGGACAAGATACAAGCAACTACAGCAGGTACGTTCGATTTCTAAGTCAGAAGAAACGTCGGAAGAATCTGGATCTTCAAGCGACGAGGATGATGACCCCGACGTCGTGAGCGTCCTCATCAAACGTCAATCCATGTGGGAGGCTATAAGCCCCTGGTTCGGGATAAAGAAAGTGCAGTCTGAGGACGGCTTCTACCCTTACGAGGTCCAGGAGAATGGGTCGATTGGCGTGCCGGACCGTCCTGTCTCGCCCGTATATTTACGTAGCAGCCATGGTTCCCCAGCACGCTCCAGTCACCCAAGATACCGTTCACCCACCCGCATGACTATCAGATCTGCCGGGCCAAGTATCCCAGAACGAAACCCCGACGGTCGTCAGATCAAGAGGTCGAGAAGCTGGACTAATTGGCTAGGCATTCGCCAATGCACCTAGTTTTTCCTTTGTTTTTTTTCCCTCTCCATATATAGTATCGTCATTTACATGTTGGTATGTGGACTAACAAAATACGTTCGTTTTCTACAGCAATTCGAACAATCCGAGCTCAAGAATCGCGAACTCGAAAGGACGCTCAAGGCCGTCCGTGCCGGTTCAGATGCTGATGCTCAGAAGGTATGTGAAATTTCGTTTGTTATAGAAAGTTTGAACACGCAGCAACTGGTGTTGCAGCCGAATAAAAAGTGCGACTTGGGCACGTTACTATCTAAATTTATCTCTATAATCATTTCAAATCTTGTGCTACTCTCTCCTTCTTTCGATCTCTTCTGTGATCATCACCATCGTGTATCTGGCTCTTCTCCGAACAATGATTGGCGTGAGGACCAGGTTTCTATTTGACCGTGAAAAAAAAACTTCTATGACATTAAACTAACGGGAAATTCTTTTTTTTTATCCTACTCTGCAGGCCCAAGCCGAAAAGGTTATCAAGAACCTTCAGCGCGAGAACGCGATGATCGCGACCGCCTGGTACGACATGTCTAGCAGACTGCAGAGCAACCACGTGGTGCTGCAGCGCCGGACCGACGTGCCCCGGAGTTGGCTGAACAAGCAGAGACATTTGGTGAATGGTGAGTCGAAATGCCAATTAGCCCTTTCTAGTCTAGCAACTTGAAAACTCCTTTCTCCCCCAACCTTCCGCCCTTCGGGGCTATAGATTCACTTTGACTTTCTCATATGAGAGCAAGAGCGCGAATTCAAACTGACGTTTGCTGTTTTCCTCTTTCTAGCTACCCCCCGGAGATAGGAATGCCGGAGATGAAGGGAAGATAAATATATATCATAACCTAGACGTCATCAGAGTTTTTTTTTCTTCTTTTCTTTTTTTTCAACCGCTGGTATAAAGAATTAGCGTACCCTTGGGAAATGACCTTTTTATTTTATTTTATAATAGGTACCTACCTAACTCGGGTTGGACATGAGAGATGGACTGCTGCATATATCAAAACAAACAAATAACCTAGGCTTGATGCCTTACTCATCCCTGTTCTTTGGGGGGTTTTTTTTATACTTTTCTTCCTTCGTTGACCTATTTATTAGCCCCCCCCCCCCCCCCCCCCCCCCCCCTTTTTTTTTTTTTTTTTTGTCTTTAAGTGTAGGTTTACTTACCTGTTCATCATTGGCCGGCGAGTATATATATTTACTTGATACCATTTACCGTTATCATACTCCCCATTCCCCTAGAGATTAGGTACTATTACTATCATCATCATTATCATTATTATTCTTGTCTTAGGCTTTTTTTTGGGATGGTGGGGGTGTGGTTGTTGTTGTTGTTGTATACAATTATATATCCGGGGGAAGCAAGACACAAGACGCAAGGAGTGAGTCGTGACGGGAATGGGTAAATATATATATATATATATATCTGTATATCATCGTTTATCCCTCCCCTCCCCTCCCCTTTACCCCCTTTTATTTTTATTTTTTAGCTTAGTTCAGTAAGTAGATAGATACATAGGTTAGGTTAGGTTAGGTTTGGTATGCCAATGTAGAGTGTGCTGCACACTTGACATATATATAAAGAAAAACAAAAAACAAAAATAAAGAAAGAAGGGGGAGAATGCCGTTGCGAATAATGTTTGTTTTGTATCCATTCATCAATATACCTAACTTAACCTAATAGTAGTATTGATATCATTATTTATCTGTGGCCTGTCGAGCCGGGCTTCCCTGTATCTTACCTTACGCCTCGTGGCTTTATCTATACTACTATTACTGTTTTTAAGGGTCGCGCGATCGGGGGGGGGGGTTTGGCTTGTGGGAATAAATCTAGGTACCTACTCATGAAAATTACCTACTGGGTTACTTACCTATGGTTTGGAAAGGAAAAAAACAAGAAAAAAAAAGAGGGCGACGGCATCGGGATTTATCACATAGTTTAGGGGCGGCAAGACATCAACACAGAAGTTTCACAATATGTATCTCTTTTTCATTCAGAAAGGCCGGGCCGGGTCTGGTGCGGCGCGGCTACCAACACAGGCCGAAGACGACGACGATGAATCCATATGATACAATTCCATGTCATTTCTCCTGCACGCGGCTTCCTTTTTTTTTCTCTCCCTTCTTTTCCCCACTTCGGTCGTCCCTCTTGTTGCTCGTCTCGAAATTGTCGTCCATCTCATAAGTCAGCTCGTGTCTCTTCTCTCGCGTGACTTCTGTCCCTCGCGGCTTCCGATATTCCTGGGGATCCGGGATGCGTATAGCTGTCCCCTCTAGCCCAAGAGTAATGGGGAAAGAAAAAGAAAAACTAGAGTAGCTTCTATGGTACTCTTATATACCGCCAAACATTAGGTACAGCACCGAGGACAACTTGAGGATGAAGGGCAAGCATTTGTCGGCTTATTGGCCGGTGAGCTTGCTCAGAATACCACTCTTCTTCTTGTCTTCGCCGAAGATGCTGAGCAAGCTGCTCCAGACCTGGCCGGGCTCCTGGCTGGCGTCAATGCCCTTCCAGATACCCGTCTTCTTGTAGTAGCCGACAACAGGGGCCGTCTGGGCGTGGTAAGTCACCAGGCGTTTCTTCAGCGCATCAGCGTTGTCGTCAGATCGCTGGATTAAGGGCTCTCCGGTGATGTCATCAGTCATGGGGGTTTTTGGGGGGTTGAAGATGCTGTGATAACTCCGGCCAGAGGCGGGGTGAATTAAGCGACCAGTGATGCGGGAGACCAGGAGGCCGTCATCGATCTGTAGCTCAACGGCGTGCTGTAGCTTCTGGTTCTTATCCGCAAGCATCTTATCGAGGGATTCGGCCTGGGCTACGGTACGGGGGAAGCCGTCGAGAATGAAGCTGCGGCCTTGTTAGCCTCTGCGGCCCGGAGTAAATGCACCTCAGGTAATTGAGTTGACTGGGGAATATGATGCGAAAACGTACCCTCCCTTGCATTCCCGGTTGTTCTCCAGCTCCGTCTTGATCATGCCGATGACGATGTCATCACTGACCAGCCCGCCGGCGTCCATGATCTTCTTGGCTTCCCGGCCAAGGGGGGTCTTCTTGGCGACCTGGGACCGGAGCATATCTCCTGTAGCCTTACCACCGCAACTGTTAGTCTCGTTGTGGGCTTTGCATAGTGGAATCGATGTCGGGGGCATACCAGATGGCAGCACGAGAACTTCTCCTTGATCTTGGGTGCTTGCGTTCCCTTGCCTGTTGCATCGAACACGGGGGTTAGCGCATCCTGGCTTCCATTATTGGGAAATTCTAGATCAGTAGTAGGTAGCCGGCCTCAAGAGCGGTAAAAGCTAAGGCAAGCCTCGTTTCACGACGTACCAGCTCCAGGAGGGCCGATCAAGATCATGCGGACGCCTTCGTTTGATATACTCTCGCCGGATTGGCGCTGCTCTAGTCGCTTTACACGGTCTTCCAGGCTGGACACAACGTCCTGCAGCCGCTTGAACTCATTGTCGATGACGCCCATCTTGAATAGCTCTCGTTAAGGGGAAAGAAGCCTGACCAAGGCAGAGGCGAGTCGAGGCGAGGGATTATTAGACGATGAGTATACAAGAAAAGAAGAAGAGGAAAAGGGAAAAGGAAAAGACCAGGAGAATCCGGCGAGGGCTTAGGGTTTAAAGAAAGGGAGAGAGGGAGAAGAAGTAGCAGTAGTAGTAGTAGTAAAATGTTCGGGAAAAAAGTTGAAGCATGCGAAGTCGGGGCCCTGCCAGGATGGATGGACAAGACAGGAACAAGGCCAAGATACCTACTTGCTGGAGCCAGGTTGCGACAAATATGTTTCGCAGGTCACGGCGATGGTTATGTAGCAATTGACGCTTCTTAGTGGCTGCAGGTACTGAGAACAGTGGGGTTTTCTTTGGCCCGTGCGCGCTTGTTAGCTACGTACTACATGTATGTAGTATACTTCCATGTACCTTATAGTAGTAGTGTAGGTAGGTACCTACATATGTACCCTTTTATTATTCCGTTGGGCCGCCGAGGTCAATACTAATGATTACTTGTATCTCAACTGCTAGTGTACTGTACTACATGCTATCTTTTTACTAGGTTAGGTACATCAATAAGCATTAACGTGTTGTTCGGCATTACGGAACAGGCTATATCTGGATAGTAGATCTGGGGGCACCTGATACTACTATTCAACACCGGTAGTATAGATGTACTATAATATCCCGCCTATCCTTTCACTTACTACGCTCCTTATACCCGTCGATTCCCTCATGACGTTTTTTTCTTCTTATTTCCTATATCCACTATCCACCTACACGTGGACTTCCGGACTATGCAATGTACATGGTGAAACGGATAGGTCGGGACCAATGATGTAGGTACAGTATAGGGACCAGTATATGACACAATCCTTTTCCAAGAAAAACACCTCTCAAGAAGAAGAAAAAAGGGGAGGAAATTCAAATAGTTGAATGATATGTCGGCGGGAAATGCCGGGATGAGGTTATATCTCACTCAGCAGAAATCTTGTCGTTCAGGGGAAATTACAAATACATCAGATTAGTATTCTCTCGAGATGGGTAGCTCTTTAGAGCCCTTCCTCCCGGCCGCGCGGTACAGAACGTAGGTAACTACCTAATACCTACATAGGTCCGGAGTAAGTCAAGGTAGGGCACATGCACATGTTTATGTATGTAGCGTACATATGTAGGTATGAGGTAGTATCCAATGTACCTTACCTACATACATACATGTACCTGAGACTATATTTTTTTTTGTCAAGCTCCAGCCACATTAGGTAATACATTAATTGAAATACATACTACTAAGCCTCAACCAGCGGGTCTGTGCAGTTGCTGCATGACGCTAAGCTGGATCAAGGCCTAACCTTAAGCTTGTCCGGGGTTTGTGTGCGAAGGCAGCCTCACCTTACGACAGCCTTCCCATCATCTGTTCGCATCTCTACCCAAACCTCAACAACCCCCCACCCTCCCCCCTCCCATCGAGTAACGCGAAAGCTTTCTTGTAACCAGACAACCTCTTCCCGCCCGAAATTCGATCACGCAAACTTTACCTCCCTCGCATCCTTCACATCCGCATCCTTCCTCGCCGTTACTATGCCCGCCACCACGGCCGAAACCCTCTCCTTCGTGAGCAGAAATGTCACCGTCGCTCCCCTCGTCCTCCTCTCTGTCGTAGATCACTACAATCGTGTAGCCAAGGGTACGCGGAAGCGAGTTGTTGGGGTTCTGCTAGGACAGAATGACGGCAAGAATGTCCGGGTATCGAACAGCTTCGCAGGTCGGTCTCTTACCTCCATGATAATCCAACCTGCACATGCACTCCGCTCGCCTGCCGTACCATCCAGTGCTCTAGGATTATTAGCTCGGACTGACATGATAATTCTACTATATTCCAGTTCCCTTCGAGGAGGATAACGACGACCCCTCCGTCTGGTTCCTGGATCACAACTATGTCGAGAACATGAATGATATGTTCAAGAAAGTCAATGCCCGAGAGAAGCTAATAGGCTGGTACCACTCGGGCCCCAAGCTGCGCGCATCCGATCTCGAGATCAACGAACTATTCAAGAGATATACCCCCAACCCCCTGCTAGTCATTATCGATGTTCAGCCCAAAGAGTCGGGGGTGCCCACGGATGCTTACTTCGCAGTAGAGGAGATCAAGGATGTAAGTTATGCTGCTGCTTCTACTACTGCTACTCCTGCCGTCCTGGATAGCTTGGTTGACTGGGAAATTTCTAGGATGGCACAACCACAACAAAAACCTTCGTACACACACCTTCTACGATCGAGGCGGAGGAAGCAGAGGAAATTGGTGTTGAGCACCTCTTACGGGATATCCGCGACGTTGCCATCGGCACCCTGTCTACCCGCATTACCAACCAACTACAGTCCCTACAAGGTCTCCACCTCCGATTACGAGAAATCCAAGCCTATCTGCAGAAAGTCCAGGAGGGCCAATTGCCGGTAAACCACGCCGTACTAGGAAACCTCCAGGATATATTCAACTTACTACCCAACCTCTCAACGCCCAAACCCGGTGCCGATGCGAAGGGTGGTCACATGGGTGAGCTGGGCTACGCGATGAGCGTCAAGACGAACGACCAGCTCCTGGCTATTTACCTGAGCAGTCTAATCCGCGCCATCACCGCCTTCCACGACCTAATCGAGAACAAGATCCAGAACCGACAACAGCAAGAGGAGAAGGAGGCCAAGAAGGAGGAGGCCGCCGCCGCCGCCAAGGATGACAAGGAAAAGAAGGAGAACGGCGCCAACGGCGTCAATGGTGACGCGTCAGAGAAGGGGAGTGACAAGGAGAAGAAGAAATAGGTGCATAATTTAGATACGGGGGGGGATGCATTGGTGCAATAGATGACGAACATGAAAAGAAAAAAAAAACAAGCAAACAAACAGAAACTTGTACGATATACCGAAACCCCTTAAAGGGGGGAAATCAGGTTTTATGGCCTAAAAGGGGAGGGCACACCGGGGACCATAGGGCTCATATAGAGAGCTTCGGGCGGGATGTTTGATGATGATCGAGACGGGGGGGATAGAGAAAATCCGCTCGCGTTCTCGTAAAATTCACAAACGTATATCCCCCCTCTTCCCCCCTTCTTTCGCCCTGATTACTGCAGTTGCTTATCTATATCCTGTCCCCTGAAATTCTACGATATATCTGCTTCGGGTTTTTTTTTCCGGGTTAACATTCGTAAGGACATGCATGCATCGGTCCGTTTTTATTCCCGTCGTTGTTGTTCTTTCGTTTATACATATAAATCATATTAATTCCTCCCCTCCCTAAACCCCCCTTTTTTTCCTTTCCCCCTCTCCCTACCTAACCCCCCCCCCCCTTTTTTTTTTTCTTTTGGGGAGAGGGGGAGGAGGGGAGGTTACTTGTAGGCGGTACCTATACCCCCGTATTGTAGGTAGATAGATAGGTAAAGAGTAAAGACAGGGGCGGCAGGGACAGACGCACACATAGCTAGCTAGACATCGGCCACCAGCCCGGCACCCTCCTCCGGGCTCGCCACCCGCTCCCCCACGTAGCGCCCCAGACACGCCCACCGCTCGGCCAGCACGCACGCCAGGATGTGCTTGCAGCAGGGGGGCGGCAGGACGTCGTCATCGTCACCGTTGCCGTTACCGTTTCCGGCGGAAGGAGAAGGGATGGGGGGGTGCAGGGTGCTGCCCCCGAAGACATATCGCTCCTCTTCCCTCTCTTCCTCCTTGGCGCCCGTGTCCTGCGTACTGCTCCCCCCTCTTCCCGGGAGGATGGCGTGGCTGGTGGGAGGGAGTACGGGGACAGGGACGGAGACAGGGGGAGTAGAAGGGAGAGGCAGAGGCAGAGAGGGAAACGCGGCAAAGGCAAAGGCCGCGCAGGTGCAGCTCCACGCGCGCAGGCGCACGACGTAGTGCTTCCCGCTTCCGCTCCCGCTCCCGGGGCGATGACGATGGCGGCCTCCTCGCTTGGGAACCGAGGACGAGGACGAGGAGCGGACGATGTGGAATGTGGGGGGTTCTTCGGCCCCGGGGTTGGGGATGAAGGAGAGGGGGGGGCTGTGGTGGTGAGGTTGGTGCTGCTGGTGGTGGTGAGGTTGGTGAGGTTGGTGGCGGTGGTAGGAGAAGAAGAAGAAGAATGCGGCTGCTGCTGCACGTACACGCGACACGCGAGCCCCCGGTCCAGGATATCCAGGGCCGGCAGCAGGGTCGACGGGTAGACGGCGTGGAGGGTGGCGAGGAGGGACCGGTGGGACGGGGGCACGAGGGATAGCGGGTTGGTGGTGGTAGTGGCAGTGGTAGTGGTAGTGATGACGCTGGCGGCATCATCGGGGGAGGAGTCAACGGAGATGGGGATAGAGGTTATGGCGTCGAAGAGGGAGGTGAGTAGAGCGCTGGGTGTGGGGAGGGTGGAGGTGGAGGTGGAAGGCATGATGGTTGTGATGTTGGCATCTCTCTGGGGGGATCTTTTATGTGCTCTTTTTATTATTATTTATTCATTCCTGTCTGGTTGCTTTTTATTCTCTTGCTGTGGATTGTTTGGCAATAGTGTAAAAGAGTAGGTTCGCATGAAGTGAGAGATCGTGGTATGGATGTAAATTCATGAGATATCTATGGATTGATGGTGTAAGTGGAAGTAAGGTAAGTACCTAGGTCTGCCAAGAGAAGATGGGCTTGATGACCAATGTGAGACCGGACCTGATTGGCTGTTTGGCCGGTTTAGTCTGCACGGTGTCAATCATCGAGAGTCAAACTGTAGCCCGAAAGGGGAAAAGGAAAGCCTGCAAAATCGAATATCAGGCAGGCACGAATCGAATTATAGGACTTTTCCCAGTAGCATACATTTGATGTCTCTCTACAGTAGGTTTCTCTTCTGTCTACTACGATAGTTTAGTTAAGTCCTGTCTATTCCAATTCTTTTGCACGAGGAGAATCGTGATGCTTCTCTCGTCTAGTTCTATAGGTAGTTAAAGCACCATATTTTATCATGTTAGGTACTTATCGCCACTTGCGATCACATATAAAAAGGTATTGCGTTCACGATAAGTCTGGTGTATCTGTATGGCATCTTTTTGCTTAAGCCTAAGACTATGTGTGTGTCCTATACCCCTATACCTAACGCCCTATGAGAACTCCCCAGCAAGTGCAAACATGTCCGCGAAGACGAGAATCTACGAAGATTGGTCCTTTAATGTCGAGGTTTCCACGAACAGCAGGAAAAAAGCAGGCAAGACGCGACGCCATGAAGGCAAGTTCTGGTATGTCCACGAATCTAGACCAAGGCCATCTCGGCGTCGGAATCTTCGTCCTCTTTCTTGTCCTCTGCCACGACCTCCTTGCCCTTGCCCTTGTCCTGGCCCTTCTCGGCCTCCTCGTTCTGGTCCTTGCGAACGTAGACGAAGACGCGCGCGAAAGGGTCCTTGTCTGACTGCTTCTCGTTCATCTCGCCGACGATGGGGTGCTCGTGGTAGTCGTTCTCGAGCATCGCTCGGACGCGGGGGGTGACAGGATCAAAGGTAGCCGGGCTATTTTTTGTCGCGTATAAGAATTAGTCTTACATTAATCCGTAGGAGATGATAAAGAGTGAGGGAGAGAAGGAGGGGGGAGGAGAGAGCAAGGATTGGATAGTAGGCATAGGTATACTTGGGTGCGGTGAACCACTTACATTATCGGACTGCCCTGGCTCTCCCAGAACTTGAGCTCCTCGTCCCTGCCGCCCTTGAAGTATCCATTGCAGATCATAATCGGAGGTCGTGCGATGTCGGCGACGACGGAGCGGACTGGGCTGCCGGGCGAGATGGAAACGACGAGAGCGTTGTCGTTCAAATCAATATAACCGTGGGTGAAGCGGATATGTCCCTCGTATGTGAAGATACCGTGCTCGCGGAGAAGATGGATGGTAATGTCGTCGGCGAAGGGCTCTTGAGAGTGCACTTGAATATATAGTGTTAATGAGTACTTTAAGTAAATGAACCAAAGTTGGGATTGTACAAGCTCGTCACTTGGACCTGAGAAACTTGAAGTACAACAGACGACGGGAACACTTATATGGAGTACTTACCAAAGATCTTCTTGCCCAGTCGCTCGCTGATGTACTTAGCGATGAGGACAACAGCAGCATACTTGGTAGCGCTACGTGGGGCGACCGGAGTGCCAGTAATGTCTCGAGTCAGGGAGGAAAGACCAAAGCAGACAATGCTCTCGACATTGGCGACCTGCTTGCCAGCCTTCTCCAGAGCTGCAAAGACCTTTTTGCAAGCAGCGGTCTCCTGCCAAGCATCCTTGGCAGAGGCAAACGCGAGCTTCCAATAGTCTTTTCCTAAAGGGACATTACGGGGCCTGTGTCTAATCACCGAGAAGGAGATGGGACTCATCGCCGAGTCGCGGACAGCGTCGTTATGCCAGTTGTACCTAACGAGATCAAGCATGTCCTGGTAATCGTGGACCTGGACCATGAGAGAGCTAATAGTACACTAATTAGCATTGCGTAGGTACGCAGGTATAATACATGATTAAAATACCAAGTTGTACAAGACCAGGGAATTAGAGTGTGGGGGGGGAAAGAAAGAGAACAAAATAAGTAAATAGGAAAAGAAAAATAGAAAATTACAAGACGACAAGTAGAATAATGAGGTCGCGATAAGGGGAGACTTACGTGTTAGGTTTGGTACGGGTTCTCTCCGTAAAGACGCGCTTCGCCTCTGATCCGTCTATTGCCTTGAAAGTGATGGTCGGATCATTCAGCGACAGGTTGAGCGTCACGAGCTTCGTCTCGATCTCGACGAAGACATCCTTGGTGTAGAAGGGCTTGCCCTTCTCGTAGAGGGCTATGAGCCTCTCTCGGGTCGGGTTTCCTCCGGGCGGGGCTCGCGGGTTGATTCCAAGGGAGTGGAAACCCGCCTCGTAGTCATGGACAAGGCGATGCATCAGGCGGAACGCCAGTTCCTGTTGCTTTTGGTTTTCCTCGCTCATGATGAGGGATATCCAGTAGGGTCCTGCGTTAGCAACAGGTCCGGTGATGGGCAAGGAGATGGGTGCTTGCGTGCTGCTACGTAGGGGTAGGAAGCACTGGGTGATGACGGGATGATGCGTGTTGATGGAGTGTGTAGGGAAACACAGGAAGATGTATGATGGAAATATAGAAGAGGAAGAGGACTGGAGGGGAAAATGGTGCTCTCTGCAAATGCAAATTTCCAAGGGCTCCTGTGTAGGTAGGAAGAAGAGTAAAATCCACCACGAAGATGAAATGAGGGAAAATGGGTTGCTGTAGGCTAGGAGGGCAGTTGCTTTTGTGCAGAGGGAAAACAAAACAAAATACTTAAGAAGGCAGTTTCTTCCAGAGGTGTACCCGCCTTATGAGTTGCTCTAGTTTGCCTAGTAAATATCGTGGTGGCTATTTAGGGTCTACACTCGGGAGGATTTGTATAGTCGGCGAGTATACAATGGTACATATGTCAGGGGTTGGCGACTATACATTAGGGAGTTCCTTCTCAGTCGTCTGCGGAGCTTAGAGACTGTCAAAGAGTTGACAACAACTACACTTAAACAAAGTACCTAAGTGTGGATGACTTCACAGCTAAACCGAAACTGCATAGGTAGTGAGTGAGGATAGCTTGGTAATGGTTTGCCACCAGTCAATGGACATTGGTGGTTAACTATGTGTATATAATGGCAAGAGCAGCAGTATGAGGGCTAGAATATTCAAATCAACCATATTTAAAATGTGTGGACATTGATATTTTGTTTTGAACTTGTGATGTCAAGCTTTATAGAGCATTTGCAAGCACAATTCACAATAGCAGCTTTTCTTCAAGTTTGATTGTGAAAAGGACTTTTTTAAAGTCAACATGAATGAGGTGTAAGTACTAAAGGGGGCAGGTATAAATAAAAGGGGCAAAGACAACATAAATATAGATATAAGGTCTAGGGCACTATTATCAGATAATACATATAGAAATTCAAGATTTACATACTTTTAAATTAGTATAAAAATTAGGCATGTACGCAATGTATATAATAAATTGAAATCCCATACCTATAAATATAAGCAAGAATTTAAAGTACGCCTTTCTAGTAACATGAGCATTGTTATACACTGACAAAGGCTTGTTAGCCTTTTTATTTCTATAAATTTATACGGAGGAGAGGCCAAGGTTATCACTCTTCTTGATATACCATGATAATATAAGGCTGAGTTTTAAGCCAGTGTAATACATGCTATCTTTAAAACTGTTTAATAACCATAATGGTTGGTAGAATCCTATCTCCTTATTATTATAAGTTTGGGTAACCTATTATACCAAGCTAGCCAAAAGGTTTCGCACAATGACCGACTAGTCATTGTACCCCAGTTCTATATTATATGTTACTCCCTCCCTGGCTGGGTCGTAACACTCCTCCCCTTTCGAACTAGAAACTGGGTCCGATGTCCTCTGGTATCTCATGAAAGCAGGTTCGAAAGTAAGCGCTAAAGAGGAACCAGAACTCGTAAATGAGATCAAACCATTAATCCTCGAAAGCTATCTTAGCGATGATCTCTTACGATGATTATTAAGAAATAGTAAATACTAGAACGTGGTGGAATAGACCCAATGACTCTGACGGATCGGCGTAAGTCTTTAGAAGCGAGCAGCTCGAAAACACATTAGTACCCTGGGTCGAAGATGAATATCAAGGGATGGTTACCCCTAAAAAATAGTATAGTTTGCGAGAGTTCGAAGGTTGTAAGTTAGTCTTTCTTCCAACAATTAGCTTGTGTGTTCACCAAGTGAGAACCAGATCCGCGATAATAATATGTTCTATCACACCCGGTAGTATACGCTACATGCATTTATATGTGTGAGCGTTTAAGGGGAACTATTGAAAAAGTAGTTTATTCGTGCGTATGTCCTTTATTTGTAGGAGTAGCATCATCTGCGACGGACAAAGCACGTACAGGAGAACTTTGATGTATCTAAGATGAAGTAGGGACTATACAATTAGTAGTGCTTCTTATGCGTAGGCCAATGTCTTTAAAATAAAATACTCGTGGGCAGGCTTATTGTTTATCTACTATTATTACCCAGCAGCAAAGAAAAGCTATCAATGTAATAAATTTATATATTCCGGATAATTTGTCACTGTATCTACTGCTCGGTAATAATAATAGATACACAATAAGTCGGTCACGAGCATTTTATTTCAAATATACCTACACTGGAGGTGGAGTGTAATTACCATCACCATCGTTTCCGTCGTCCAAGTCGCCTAAATCCATGAACGGACCCCGGAACCTGGACTAACGACCGAGAGGCCGAAATGCGGAGGAGGACAGGGGATGTAAAGTATGCTGCGGTGGAAGATGATCAGTCCCCGTCCACTCCGTGTACGGATGGGGCTCGTAGATAGATCGGCTGCATGACGGCGCGGTCGGAGAGGGAAGCTCACCTGACTTGGACATGCGCGCGGGCAACGTCAGATCGAAGGGGGGTCCATCGGAGAAGAAGAACAACCGCGACATGAAGCTTACGCTCGGGGTGGAGACCAACCATGTCCTGGTTCGATATGCTGCGGTGCTCCTAGAATGGGGGGGGAGAGGAAATCCAGAGCAATGGGGAGATAAGTCAAAATATTCGTAACCACGAACTCGACAGTGCGATTCCCTAATAACCACCGAGTTTAGCTACAAGGTGGCTGTATCCAGTACTGAAAAAATTCCTAAATATGCTGGTTGTCTTCGAGCCAAGCTACTGCTCGCAAGACAACATCTCTATGGAGATCTTTCTTCAGCCAAAGAGTTGCGAGCAGCCGCTAGAAGGCAACAGTGAGTACTAGGCAGATAGTGTGTTTCGAGGGACAAAAGTCTACAAAGTGCTAGTAAGAGACTCAATTCCATTATTGTTTTTAACTGAAAGATCTCTCTCATTTATTGTCGACAGCCACAAACCTGGCTTAAAATGTTTTAGGTGCTATTACTATGCTAATTACTAGGACTGACTCTGCAGACTTTTTATTGCTTCCTTTATGATCAACACGGATTTAGATGCTTATACTTGCTATTTACAAGGATGTAGGCTTTTAAGAACTTGGCAACATTACACTATCATCTTGGGTTGTTGTATTATGATATGACTTGTTAATTACATAATCATGTCTAGTATCTTAATATGGGCTGGGTATAATACACACTTATAATAGGGTATTTAAACCAGTCACATGCATCTTGTGATATCAAGTCCTGATGCCTTGCATCCATCTAGAGAGCTTGTTATAAAGACAATCGACTTAAAGATCTAGACCATCTAGTCCCGCATTTTATACATGACATGTCTATTCCGCACTTGGGTTTCTAGTGCCGCACCAGTTTACCTGCCAACCTCTCTCGACACCCACCAAGATAAAGAAATGGAGAAAAAAAAAATCAGTTCTTCATTCTGACTAATGAGAATGAAATGAGAAGTTAATTATATGATCTCGGCAGAGCTCGAATCTGCGACCTTCAGTGTGTTAGACTGACGTGATAACCAACTACACCACGAGACCCGTTCGACAGTTTCGTCGTCTATTGCCATTCTAATCCCCTACACGATGTGGCTTGCGCGTCAAGCATCGAGACACTGAGTCCTGTTAAAAGGCGTAATAGTCGAAGCATGTCTGTCTGGTTTAAGTTCTTACGTCAGTAACGAGGTTGTCATCTACTCAGCAGGGTTTTTACTTTGTGGTAAGCATGCGGTGTCATTTGGTTGTTGAGACAAATATGGGCTGAAAATAAGAAAGTTGTTTGGTTGACGCTGATACTCTGCCCCCATCATCACGGAAGTCTAATAGAAAAAATAATTGGAAAAATAATTGAAGTGTAGGTCAATTAATTGATATTGAAATCTAAACTAGGTAGGTTAATAGCTTTGCCGAGCTTGGATGGATGGCGATACAAGAACCTTCCCTATCGGTCACCGGATGGTCTGTTGATTGGTTGGGTACTTCAAGACAAGTACCGACGTGGTGGCGACAAGTGGGGCTGCCAGCTGTCGGGACGTCTTTTCTAGAAAAGTCAACAAATAAATGCCATGCATTCCTCTCCATCTATCTAATCCCCCATCTCGATTGGATCTTCCCATGCGCCGCATCTAGAGTCCGAACAAGCTCGCCAACCCACGCGGTCGATTACCATGGCTCCCGGACAGAAGATGTACCCGAGGGCGACGGTTAAGAAGATCGTCAAGGCCCATTCCAAATGCAATGTCAGCAAGAACGTGGATGTCATGGTAAGCCAGCCAGCTCGTGTGCTCGCGCTCACGCTCGCGTACGAGAGCCTCCCTCACCCAGAGGTCGCGTCCATATCTATCCGCCACGCGTCCGAGCTAACACGACTATGCGCCTTATAGATGTTCCTCGACTACGCCCTCTTTATGCAAACGTGCGAATCTCTCCCAGAGCGATAATTAGATTGAAAACCTCTAACGCGGTCCGTCGTGGAACTTGTATAGTCTGATGAAGGAGGCGGCAATCGATTCGAAGCAGGCGGGCGAGCGGAGTATTAGCGCAAAGAGTGTCAAGAAAGTCACTGCGGTTAGTTGGGGCGCTTTTCTCATTTCCTATATACGCCCTTTTTCTTTCCTGCTTGAAGCGAAGGGCTGACGGAAGGGTTCCAAGGATACTCTTGCCAAGTTTAAGGGATAAAACAAGCCCGAGCACGATACGTTGGAACCGAACCGAACCGAACCCGGCTCCGCCAAACGACTCGACCGGTGGAATACGATTATGCGGTTATTCGCATATGTAGCGATGTAGTCTGTACGTTGAGGGCACGACGACACGATGTTCCAAAAGGGGGGGGGTGCAGGGGGGTAACACAACGTCATTGGTGGTGGTGGTGGTAAGTGGCAGAGAAGGCTGCTGCCCACTTACCTAGGCTAGGTAGATTACAGCCTGGATGCTGGATGCATATCTTGTGGTGGGGTCCAGCCGCATTGGGGGTCCCCACGTATAGGTCTGAACTAGAGATAGAAATGGCATAAATGTGAGACTACATGTGCTTATTAGGGTTTGGGAAAGAGTTGGGATTAAAAAGAAAAAGAAAATTTAAATAAAAAAAGTTAATGTGAGGTAGATGCCAACAACCATACTACATATGTATAATATATGCCTGCTGTACTGTAAGTAGGTACCTAATGCCAATATCTAGATACCCAACTAAATGTAACCCGAGACAGCCCATGCCTATAGGTACTAAGGCAGACAGCAGTGGTAGTCGGCAGTACCTAGTCTTTGTTCAGGTCTAAAGGTTTAAGTGAAACTGACCAATGTCGGATCAGCATGCCTACATAAAGTTCTGCATGCTTCCTTAGGCTTCGTTGTTAGTCATTAGGCAAGGTAAGGTATCTAGGTAACATAGCGTAGCCTTGGAGAAGGAAAGAAGGAAGGAAGGAGGGAGGGAGTAAGAATGCGGGCACTAACATTAAACTACCACAACGGCAACAGCAAGTGGTGAAGGTAAACAGAGAAAACGGCAGGGGC
Organism: Biscogniauxia mediterranea; assembly: GCA_018398605.1. Taxonomy (NCBI): domain Eukaryota; kingdom Fungi; phylum Ascomycota; class Sordariomycetes; order Xylariales; family Xylariaceae; genus Biscogniauxia; species Biscogniauxia mediterranea. The sequence goes on along the minus strand of JAGXTR010000011.1, from coordinate 1,048,538 downwards.
TTGTCTGCTGTAGGTTAAGCAGAACTGCAAAACATTTGACCAGATCCCGCACCAAGTCCCCATCTTTTTTTCTAATCCCACCTAAATCTCTAAAATCCACCTTCACCATCTATTGTCAAGTACCTTTAATTTTTTTTTACTCTCGACCCCCCTCCCGTCCTCTTCCCACATTAATCCGTCACCAAGACTACAACCACCACTACTAACCTACCTACCTACCAACAACAACACAATTAAAACCCTACCTTTACCTACTTTGCCTTACCTAAGTATTACCTCAAGCTCTCTCCCCCTCCTAAGAAAAAAAAACCCAAAAAAAAACACCAAAAATAAATATTGTCACACATCTCACACTACCTTTTTCCCCTCCACCTCCACATTTCACCACCACAGCTTCGGTCTAACCCTTTGGAATTATTTTTTCCTTGCCACCTGAACCAACCACCACCATCACCCGCCAAAGCACACGACCGAATCTCGCCCAGGCACAAATAATACCCAACCCTACCTACCTACCTACCGACGAATTGTCCACCACCATGCCTTCTCCTGCTGTCCAGAACCCTCCTGTCCAGGCCGAGAGCAAGTCGGCAAAGAAGAAGAAGGCCAAGAGTGAGCAAATCGACTCTCCTGCACCTGTTTCCGAGAACCCTGCATCTGTTGCTGGCCAAGATGGCCAGGACGATGCCTCAGAGAGCCCCTACGTTCGCGAATTGCAGAAGTAAGCCTCGTCACCACGAGCTTCTCTCAAGCACCCCCCTATAGCTCTGCTTACAGCTACGCTAACTTGGCTATCTAGGAACATCCGCAACCTGAACAAGAAAATTGTAAGCAGCACCAGGCCTACTGCACCTCACGCCTTCTTTCTGCCTTGCACGCACTGTGTATGCTAACTGCCTTGCCTTGCCTTGCCTCTCTTCTAGACCAATGCTTCCAAGACCGATTCCATAGTTTCCCAACACAAGGGAAAGTCTCTAGACGAGCTTGTCGAAGCCAAGATCATCAATCCCGACCAGAAGGCCCAACGTCTCAAGAAGCCCCAGCTAGAGTCCCAGCTTGCCCAGGCCGAAGAACAGCTTGCCCAGTACAAGAAGATCGAGGAGGAATACCGAACCCGTGCCGCCTCCGACAAGGCTAGCCTCGAGAAGTCCTTGACCGAGAAGCTAGAGAAGGAGAAGGCTGATGCCATCGCCGAGATTCAGGAGAAAGCCGCGGCTGATGCCAAGAAGACACAGCATGAGAACCTGCTTGTCCTGTCTCAATTCCTGCGTCTAGCTGCTGCCCGAAGATCCGAGGAGGCTGATGGTACTCTCGACGAGAACATGGCCCTGGAGGGAGTACTACTAAACGTCTACTCCGGAGATGAGCACGCGGTTGCTACCATGCTGAAGCTCATTGAGGGGTCGGACGAAAAGACCACCAGCGTCACCGGCGATGAACTGCAAACTACTTGTACGTTGCTCTGGTAGCAATTTCCTAGTCCACGTCTAGCTGCTAACCCTTGCATAGTCGGACAAATTAAGGCTGCGGCTATGGCCCATATTAGCCCCTTTGTTGCAGCTGAGGGTGCCCCTGAGAATGAGGCGCCTACTGAGACCGCCGAAGCGGTCGTTACAGATCCCACGGTTGCGCATGCCGGCCTTACCGAGATCGATACTGCTGGCACCACCCCACCGCTGACGAATGGACATACCGAGTCCACGCCTGTCTCGGGTATCCCTAATGCCGACGTATCTGACAACGCTGCTAACGCGGCAGCCGAGTCACAATGGGACACCGGAAACGACCTAAGCGCTTCCGTTAACCAAGAGGACTGGGTCGAGGTTCCGCGCAACCCTACCGAGACGGACACGGGTCTGGCAGCCACTCCTGCGGCCCCTGCCAATGTTCAATCCTGGGCAGATGATCAGCCCGAGCACCAGCCTGAGGTAAATAGCCCTTGTGTAACCTTACCTTGACTATCCCGAGACAGTTGCTGTATCCCCTTTGTTGGTTCTATCGCTAACATATTGTAGCAGCCTGCCGCAGCTACCGAAACGGGCGATGGTTTCCGCCAGGTCCAACGCAACCGTCCTCGTGGCCACGAGCGCGAGGGCAGCTGGAGAGGACGAGGCCGTGGAGACTACCGTGGTGGCCGTGGTGGATATGGCGAGGGACGCGGACGTGGTCGCGGTCGGGGACGAGGCGGTATGGCCATGCGTGGAAGACCGCGGAACGAGGAGTCGTAGAGGATTCAGTCCCACATTGGGGCCCGTCGATCTTCAGTGCGTAACTCCCCAGTGCGCCTACGTCGTCAGCTAAGGTACTACTAATCATTCCTGGCGACGTACCGACTTACCAACTACTTTCCTACCTACCCACTTTCTGGGAAGGGAACCCAAATGTTGTAGCTGTATTATAGACGGAAAAAAACAAAAAGAGACGAAAGTCGGTAACTATGACAATTGGGTTTGGCAGGGAATAAAAGTTCGGGCACGCTAATAACGCCCTTATGTGTGTGCAACACGGTGTGTCACGATAATTGCATTACTGTTTTGTTCTGGGACTAGCCATCATGGATGTGGTTTTTTTCTTTTCCAATTCTTTTTTGATAGTTGGAGCAAAGACAAGGGAAAAAAAGGAGGCGATGGAAAGGGGGAATAGGATAATGGAAACTGGCATTCGAGGAAAGAAAATAAGGCATTTGGGCATCGTTGGTCGAGATATAGCAAGGGAAGGAATGATGAAAGGGGGGGGGCATAGTGATATGATATAAACCTACCTGCCCTTCCTATGATCTTGATCCTATTTTTTTAAGGTGTTGGATGTATGTGCTGTGTGCTGTGTGCTGTATGTGTGTAAAAGAGGAAAATGGGGAGTGTTAAACCCCCGGCCGCCGATGGATAAGTACTTTACTTACCTATTCATATCGATATATCGATTATTTACAAAGGAGAAGGAGAAGAATGATAATACCCGCGCTCACTTAATTACTACTACTACTACTAGTATTACTACTACTAGTATTACTACTAGTATTACTACTAGTATTACTTAATAAATACCTACCTACCTACCTACCAGGTACACCTACCTCTTACCTACGAATGTAAGCTTGGAAGGGGGGGCGGGGGGTCTCTTAATTCCCTGTATTCTGTATTCATGTTCATGTAATTTTTTTTCCTTTTTCTCGTTCAGTGTCACTGAAATATATATATATATATATATATATATAAAGAGCAACTGTTCTATAGAGAGACTTTTGCCTTGTCATTTCACCTACTCCCGTACCTAACTTAGGTAGGTAGGTAGGTAGGTAGGCCAGCTAGGTAGGTAAGCTGACTTTTTTTTTCTTTTCCTTTTTTCTTTCTTCTATAACAACATCTAGATAGACGAGGTGAGCTCGTCCGTCCTCGTCATTGGAGCTTCTAGGAAGGGGGAGGAGGATGGGGTAAATAAATAAGTCATGATTGCTTCAAATAGTCAAAAAGTAGTACTACCATAACTTCATGGAGCGAAAAAGTGCTTTGAACTCGATTTTATTTTCTTAGTGCAAATAGCTTTCCCCCGCTACTTCATAGAACCATCCTCGTGTCTACGAGAGATAGCCGTTGGCGCCTAGCCACTCCTTGATGACCTTGGCATCTCTCTCGCGGTAGGCAGCCCGGCCACGGATCGCATCCTTGACCTGCTCCAAGGTGCGGTCGAAGCTGCTCGTGTCCTTGTCTGCGAAGAAGGCCGTGATCTCGTCGATGTACTTGGCGTCCGTGAACTTGCTCAGCGAGAGCTTGACGAAGCGATCCAGGACAACCGGGTTGGCCATCTTGGTCGTGAGCTTTTCCCAGTTCGCTTGGATGTACTTCCACTGGATCGGCCGGGCAAACGAGTTGGCGGCTAGAGAGCCGCCGAGCGAATGCATGTCGCCTGAGGGCACAGATTCCGAAGCAGGAGCCGGTGGCGAAAGATCGAACAGGAATGGCAAGATGCTTTTCTCGATAATATCGGCATCGCGAGTGTGGCCAAGGGCGCCGAGGCACATCTCCTTACCATCGATGGAAGAGCCCGTGTACCACTCCTTCTTTAAAACAGGGACTGCCTTTCCAGGATTTATCTTGATCGCCGTGCGATATACCACAGTCCTCAGATTGGGGTTGAAGCTAGTTCCCTTTGAAGACCAAGCCTCAAACAAGGAGTTTGCCTTTTCCACTACCCTGTATAATTGTCAGCAGCTAGTAGGTGACTCAATTTCTTGTTTTAAGGGGTATTAAACAGTTCAATGTGGAAGGGAAAATATGACTTACGCCGGATGGCCATTAGCTGCAGCATTCAGAAGGAGTCTCTTGCGCAGCAATCCAGTAAGGTAGTCTTCACTCTCCGAGAATTCCCAGCCAATCTTTTCTACCGCATCACCTACAAGCTTTAGGGCAAATTTTTCCAATCCAGCCTTAATCGTCTCGTCATCGCCGAATATAGATTTAACCGTGCCTAGAGAGTCTAGAACTTGGGCCCATACGAGATGGTTTGTTTCACCCCTGAATCCTTCAAGGAAGGAAAGGAGCGCAGGGGTCGTACCGTAACCCGAAAACGCCAAATCAGCTGCCGAACCAATAATCGAAATCTTGTCCTCGTTGCTTAGGCGATCGAGCTGCGTGCTCAGTTTCGCTAGGCGAGCGGGGGGATAGTTGGTTCTATAAAAGCCAGTGGCATTGGAGTTGATCTTATAGAATTCATCATCGATATCCCGAATCGTGGTGCTCTTCTCGGTCAAAGCCAAACTCTGGATTCCCTGCTGTCCAACCTTTCCTTCCAACGAGAGCGGTACCCACCAGACAGTCTCGTCCTCCTCGGGCTTGACATCACCAGTTGATAAGTAACGACTCTGCTTCACAGAAATCTGACCTGGCTCCTCGGCAATAGTGAGTAGCGGATGTCCAATTTTCTCGATCCAGTTGTTCATCAGACTATTCACATCGGTACCCGACGCTTCTGTCAAAGCTTGCCAGAGGTATTCAGTTTTAGCATTGCCATAGGCATGTTTCTGAAGATAGGCCCCAACGCCCTTGAGGAAAGTCTTCTCTCCCAAATGGTTGACTAGCATTCTCAATGTCGAACATCCTTTTAAGTAGCTAATGGCGTCGAAGATTTGGTTCACGTCTAAAGCATCCTTGACGGGCACATGAACCGGGTGCGATGCTCGCATACCGTCCAGCTTAAAAGCAGTCTCCATCCCTTCGTTTACGAACTGGGCCCAAACTTGCCAGTCTGGGTGAAATTCGTTGACAGCATACCAGCCTGCCCACGTAGCGAAGGATTCGTTCAGCCAGAGCTCATCCCACCAGTCCATGGTGACAAGGTTACCAAACCATTGGTGGGCCAACTCGTGCGCAACGACATAGGCAACCCTATTCTTATACCTCGCATCCGAAGTCTTTTCATCGAACAGCACAGCAGTAGTGCGGTACGTGACAAGACCCCAATTCTCCATTGCGCCGTGGGTAAATTCGTGAACGGCGAGCAAGTCGGACTTGGGCAGAGGGTAGTCGATACCAAAGCTCTCCGAGAAGAGATCAATGGTCTTTGGAGCATGTTCTAGCGCGAAACGACCTTGCTCCTTCAGACCGCGTGTAGTGTATACACGTACGGGGATCTGCTTTCCGTTGTACTGGCGGTTAGTAAAGCCTTCGACGTATTCGAAGTCGCCGACGGCCCAAGCAAGGAGGTAGGTGCTCATGACCGGGGTCCGCTCGAATGTGACTAGCTGGAAGCCATCTCTGGTCTTGGTGGTTTTCTTCACAGGCATGTTGGATAGGGCAACCTGGTCTTCGGGAATCTCGATCTCAAAGTCGAAGGTGGCCTTTAGCCGGGGCTCATCGAAGCAAGGGAAAGCTCGGCGAGCATCGCATGCCTCGAACTGGGTGCTGAACATATAGTGGAAAGTGTCGTCTTTGGGGACCGAGGCAGCTGCAGGCACAACTGGCTTGTATTTGCTCCGGTAAAAGCCGGCCATATCATTATTGATTATGCCCTGGAAGGTGATGTTCAGAGTAGCCTTTGGCGAGGCGGGAATTTCCTGGGCAAACTGGAGAGTTGCCCGCTGCTTCTTCTCGTCATAGCTGAAGGTGGTCGTCTCTAGGGACCGAGATCCTTTCGTATCCTCGATATTGACTTGGGCATTGAGCAGCTTCAGCTCGAGAGAGTTGATAACAATCTCCCTAGTTGGCTGTGCAACAGAACCATCAATACTATGCATAGCATGTATGAGTTAGGATGACTACTAGCTACAGGACTATGGCGGTAGGCATGGATCACTTACGTCACGCGACCTTCGTAGGTCCAGTCCTTGAAGTTCAGGGAGGAGATGGAGAGGTCATAGTGAGAGGGGACGATGGTGGGAGGCAGAATATCGCGGTCAGCCATGATGGAGGATGGGATGATGGCGGAGCAGGAGAGCCTGCAGGTGGTGGAGAAGAGCCGGCGGACTAGGCAAGAAGGGGAAGAAAAAGATGATGGTGATATAAGGGGAAAGGGAGGTCTAGTCGTAGTAACAGTTCGGCGACGGTATACACACGAGGGGAGAGAGGAATACAAGCGGATGGGAGAAGGAGAAGGAGAAGAAGAAAGAGAAGAGGTAGATGTAGATGGTGGGATGGTGGTATATGGAGATACCAAGCGAGGGCCGAAACAAGCAGGTGATCTGATGCAGGTGTTACTATATTGCCGTGTTGGCTGGGTATAAGTATGTTGGTTTTGTTGCTTTGGTTGGTTTGGTTGCTTCGAGATGGAGCTTCTGGAAACGGCCGGGTTTGTAGAAGTCAAGGTACCTTGGATGCCCCTCAGCAGGCCGCTAAGACGCAACTGAGGGGCAGCCCGTCGGGTTAGCAGTAATTGGCCAATGAGAGCCATTGCGGGTGACCTGATAAATGCTATGTATTAGGCAGGCAGGCAGGTAGTAGGTAGTTGAGGTAGCACGGCAATGCGTATGTAACTACCTACTATAGGTAACCTTCCTAACTATATTAAGTGCAGCCTAGTTCCAAGTCAGTGTACTACTAGTAATGTAGGTATAGCACCGTACCTACCTAGTACTTTCTTTCTTCCTTTCTTCTCGTGTGGAATTTACCTCAGCAAACTCGGCCAGACTACATATTTTGTGAGAGCCCCAACCAGGTCTGATATTATAGGCAACTGCATGAGGTAGACATGCAGATTAGGTCATTGGCATGCCAAACCGTGGTACGCAGTACTGAGAATGGTGAGAGTGTAAGTGTAGGTTGAGAGATGGAGTAGGTAGGAAGCAATTGAAAAGTTAGTAGAAGATTGATGCTCAGCTTGTGTGATTTGCAAAGACAGGTTACACCGATATTACGTATAATTGCAATAGGCAGTGGCACTAATGCATGTACCTAATCAGGTAGTAGCTACCAATCTACATAATATAGTGTAACCTATATCTTGGCACTAAACACCAGAAGGGAAATCTATTTTGATTCAACACCCTTCATCCCTACCACTCGCCGCCAACTCGAGAAGAAGGGACAATATATGTACATCACAACTCAACATCACTAATCTGCAATGGAGCATCGCAATTCTCGCATTGCCTCTGGGGCCGGGGCCTTCAGAACTAATGCCTCCGGTCGACAACACAGAGAACATCACCGGCTGTCAAGACCAGACCAGCCTGCTCAGCACGCCCATGTGCAGTTCCCGCAGTCGACGAGAGGGAATGAGGTACTGGGTCCCGAGGCTTCACATCGTGGTGCCCAGCCTGGCTTGCAATGGTCATTCCAGACCCCTCCAGGTTAGTTAACTCATCAATTCTTTGGTCACCTTCCACTTTCTAGAAGCCTTCCTCTGTCCACTCTGTACCCTCATCTCCTTCTGGTCTTTCTCACCCTCACCTGGGAAATCCTTTCTGCCATTCATTTCCCTTGGTTCTTTCAAACGCACACACAAAAAAAAAATCACTACAAAGCAATTCACCACGCATCATGCCCTCTTTCAACCCTTCCGGTCCATTCAACCCGTACGCGGCTTTCTACGATGCCGGAAGAAGGCGCCGGGCCGGGCCCACACCTCCCTCTACCCATCTCGCTTGGCAAAGGACCAACAACCGGGCACCTCCCCCGGAGCAGCTCCTGCCTTTGGGGTCTAACCCGAATGAGGACATCCCCATTCTAGAAGACCGGCTTAGTCCGACCTCGGAACTCTTGGCTGACATAGATCGAGCAGCGGCAGCCAGGGAATCAGCTATGCTGAATGGCGATATTGATCCCGATGAGGAATCTCTAGAGGAAGAGGAAGAAGAAGACGGTGATGAGCATGAGGGAGGTGAGCCTGTGGATGATGAGGACGGAGAAGGTGCCGAGGAGGAAGACGACGGTCGCGAAGAAGAGGAAGAGGAAGAGGAGGAGGAGGAGGAGGAGGAGGAGGAAGCGCCTTTCGATGCCTCCGCCATCGGCCTCAAAGAGATCAGCAACCTTGCCAGCTTTACCGTCTCCAGCTACAAGCCTGGCTGTGGAGTCAAGGAGTTGCGCGACGACGATGTCAACCAATTCTGGCAGTGAGTTTTACGATGGACTTCGGAAAAATGTATTTTTTTTCTACTGACACGTACATCTAGGTCGGATGGACCTCAACCGCACCGCTTGAACATCCATTTCATCAAACGCGTAGAGATCCGCTCTCTGCGCCTTTTCCTGGACTACGAATTGGATGAAAGTTATACACCGACTCGAATCCAGATCACCGCCGGCACGGGCCCCAATCTCACCATCCCCTTCACCACCTTAGAGCTTAACATGCCAAAGGGCTGGATCGATGTGCCCATTGCCGGCGCGGGCGGTGGTCCTGACGGCAACTCCCTCTGCTGCTGGTTCCTGCGGGTCATCGTACTCGAGAATCACCAGAACGGCAAAGACACCCACATCCGCGGGGTCAAGGTCTACGCGCTCGACGACAGCGCCGACACGGCGGAGAACAACGCAGTCGAGGATATGCTCGAGGCCATTGACGACTACGAAGACCGCGTGGCCCGGATGGATATCCACGACCACGACGAGGGCGCCGTCGCGAGACTCGAGGCTACCGTTCGCCGTCGCAAGGCCAGCGCCAAGAAGTACGTCCCGGGTGATGGAGGACTCAGCATCCCCGATTTCATGAGGGAGCCGGAGATCCGCTAAGCACGCGAGCGGTTCATGATCGATCGATTAAATCAATCGATCGTGTACTCGGTATAGAAACAAGAACAAGAAAGAAGGAAGAAAAAAAAGGAAGGAAGCAGGGAATAAGCACGATTTGCGGCGTTCTGGAGGTCTCACAATGGCTTAGCATACGATACCCTCCTCGGACAGTCAACACAGACGGCGAGGAACACTACATAATCATGGTCTCAAGGGTTTTTTTTTCTCTTTTTTTCACGGCTGGCTCTTTTTTGTAGGAAAATAAAAATGGAACGAATTTCACACGCTCCCTCTGAAGTTCTTTTAATTTTGTCACGTTGGTCGTACACCGTGAATCGTCACACCACGTCTTACGCACACCTGAAAAAATCATCTTCAAGATGGCCCAGCCCAGCCCAGTATCAAGGGGTGGAAAGAGAGAGAGGGTACAGGATCAAATCCCTAACCTAGGTACTGGGTTGGGAGCATCCGAGTACTATACTTACTAGACAGGCGGCTAACTTCGGGAACAGGCGGATGAATACCAGACCCACCTATTCATTGTGCGAAAGTTAAAAGTCGAGTGGATATCGGCGGGTGTAAGTAAGTAAGTAAGTAGGTAATCGGAACTTGACGCTTCGTTTCCATCTTCCTCCTCCTAGTTTAACGGTCGAAGTTGTCTCCCCCACCCCTTTTTTCCCCCTTTCTTCAATGCTGATAAGCTCGTGCTCATACTTTCGTACTGCCCTACAGCAAGTGTTAGCTGGGAGCGTACGTGAATAGTAAGTAGTACCTAGTAAACACAGCGGGGGCGAGTCTCGGATATCTAGGGTTACATCGCATCGAATCGCATAGCATCGCATCGCATCGCCCGTCCGTACCGGGCCTTTATTCACCCCTCTCATCCCGCCAACTTTTTCAAGCGCGATATTCTATCCGTCGTACGATCGGCCTACTGTTCGTCCTGAGGAGGGGAGCAGAGGGGGGAGGAAATTCACAGCCCTCATCTCATCGGCCTACCTCGGGTTTCCCAGCCATGTCCTCACCCTCGCCCTCGCCCTCTTCAATAACAACCATGCCTTCTTCCTCTTCTCCCACCAGCTTTCCCCCAAACCTCGTTCCCTTCTTCGCCCAAGCCCTGAAGGACTACCAACTCTCCGGGTCCCGGTTCCGCGTCCTGTGCTCGCTTCCCCCCGCCCCCACTGCCATCTCCCCTCGTCGTAGTGACCATCATCATCATCATCATCAGCATCCCCTCGGCGACAAGGATGACAGCAGCAGCACCACCACCACCGCCGCGCTAGCCCCGCCCCGGCCCCCGCGCCACCCCCCGCGCTCCCTCCTCATCCTCGACTCGTCGTTCAACCCGCCCACGCTCGCGCACCAGCGCATGGTGCTCTCCGCCTACTCCTCTTCCTCCTCCTCCTCCTCCTCCTCCCCCTCGTCGGCCCCCGCGCCGCGGATCCTGCTCCTCCTCGCCATCAACAACGCGGACAAGGCGCCCAAGCCGGCCGCGTTCCCGCAGCGGCTGGCCATGATGTACGTCTTCGCGCAGGATCTGCTGGACGCCCTCGCCGCCGTTCCTAATACTACTACTACTGCTGCTGCTGCCGCGTCGTCGTCGTCGTCGATGCAGCAGAAAAACCAAGCTCCCGAGGAGGAGGGGTTGGGAGAAGGAGGAGGAGGCGGGGGAAAGCAGCAGCACCAGCAGCAGGAAAAAGAGAGCGAGAGCGAGCGCGGCACCATCGTAGATATAGCCGTCACGACGGAGCCCTACTTCCACGCCAAGAGCGAGGCTATCGCCCGCTCCGGGTTCTACCGCGGGCAAGTCGCCTGCACTTCCACTTCCACTTCCACCACCACCGCCAGCGCAGAAGAAGATCAAGAAGAAGCAGCAGCATCGTTGGAGACGGAGCAGATCTTCCTCGTGGGCTTCGACACCCTAGTCCGCATCCTCGACCCCAAGTACTACTTGCCTCCCTCTTCTTCTTCTTCCTCCTCCTCCTCCTCCTCGTCGTCTAGCAGCATGCGCGCGGCCCTCGACCCGCTATTCGCGCGCGCGCGCCTGCGCGTCACCGCGCGTCCCGGCGGCGACGGCGCGGGAGCTAGCAGCATCGCCGCGCAGCGCGGATACCTCGCGAGCCTGACGGAGCCGCAGCCGAGCGCAGGAGAAGCAGGGACGACGAGGACGACGCGGACGCGCATCGAGCAGCTGGGCGGGCGCGCCGAGTGGGCGCGGCACCGGATCGACATGGTGGTCGAAGAGGAAGGGGAGGGGAGAGAGGTGAGCAGCACGCTGGCGCGCGCCGCGGCGCGGAGGGGAGACTGGGAGGCGCTGGGGGGCTGGTGAGCCCGCGGGTGGCGCGGTGGGTGAGGGAGGAGGGGGAGGGGGTTTATGGGGGGTGAGTGAGGGGGGAAGTGGGAAAGGGGAAAGGGGAAAGGGGAAAGGGGAAAGAAAAAGGGGGAAGGGGAGGGGGAAGGGGGGGATTAAAAAGAAAATTATATCCCTTACTTACATAATGGGTTCCGGGTTCCGAGTTAGGTTTAAGGGGGAATAGGTAACCAACCTAATCCAGCGCCCCCCCCTCCCTTCCTTCCTCCCTTTCCTCCTCACTATCTCTCTCTCTCGAGAGAGAGATCGGTTTATTCGAAGGGGCGCAAAACAGACCGAGAGGCGAATTAACTAAGATGATGATGAAAAGCTTTTTTTTTCTCCTAACCCGAACGATTAAATAATCGATTCTTTTACTTCTACCCCCCCTTCCATCCCCCTTGAGAAAGAATTGTTACCTAACCTACATAACCTGTCGCGGAAAGTATATCTATTCACGTTTATGCTAGCAAGCATAAGTGGTAATAGTTCTTACATATGTACAATGAAAGAAACATGGAACATTAACCCCCCACTCCCCCCTCCCCCCCTTTTTTTCCCCGGCGCGCCGTATATGCTTGCTTTGCTTAGTACATACTTTATCATATCATGTACCTATCTAGTACCTATGTACCTACCTACCTAGTTATGTCTACGATACGAGGATATCACAACATCCATACAGTTTTCTTTTTTTTTCCCTTACAACGAGGGGGGTAGATAGATGGTATGGATGGGGAATCTAAGTTTCCGAACTTCTCTCTTTTTGTCTTTTTTTTTTAATTCTTCGAGAAACGTTATTTTTGGAACATCTGAGCTGTACATATCAATCAATCATTCCTTCTTTCGTAATTCCTTTTCTTTTTTTTTATACTTTTTATTAACATCAACCCCTTTTTCACTCACACACAACTCTCTCTCTCTCTCCCTATTCGTCTCTCTCCTCTTTCCCTCCCTCCCTCCCGGTTCATACTACTTATACCTCATGCCTCCTGCCTGCCTCATGCCTCATGTACGCATATATCATCTACCTACGTACCAAAGTAGTACGCAGGATCTCCACACGAAATTTAGGTACATATATCATGCACTTATTCGATTTTAACATGTTGAATTTTACTCTCTTTATTCTTTCTCTCTCCCCCCTTACCCTCTACCTTTTTTTTTCTTATCATATTTCCCAATTTTTTACCATTTTCTTTAAAAATCCTACTTCATCAATGACATGTTGTTGTTCTATTCGTTGTTCCAATACCTATTATTTAGAAACACCCCCACCCCCTCTTCCACCCTTCTCTACAACACCCCTCCATCCCTACGAAGGCGGTACCGTCTGGCTCAGCACAGGCAGGTGCCGCCTCGCCTCGAGGCGCGCCATCTGCTGCAGGACGTTGTCGACGACGACGAGGGCGGCCATGGCCTCGACGATGGGGACGGCGCGGGGCACGACGCAGGGGTCGTGGCGGCCCTTGGCGGCGAGCACGCCCTCCGAGTCGCCGTCGTACGTGGCCGTGGTCTGGGCCTGGCTGATGGTGGCGGGGGGCTTGAAGGCGACGCGGAAGTAGATGGGCGCGCCGTTGGAGATGCCGCCCTGGATGCCGCCCGAGTTGTTGGTCTTGGTGGTGAGGCGCGGGCGCGGGGTGCCGTTGCGCGCGGCGCCCGAGGCCTCGGCGCCCGCGGGGCAGTCGGCCGGCGCCCGCACGAACGGGTCGTTGTGCACGGACCCCGGCACCTCGCACCCGCCGAAGCCGGACCCGATCTCGAACCCCTTCGTCGCCGGGATGCTGAGCATGGCGTGCGCGAGCTCGGCCTCGAGCTTGTCGAAGCACGGCTCCCCGAGCCCGCTGGGCACGTTGCGGATCACGCACGTGACGGTGCCGCCAATGCTGTCGTTGGCCTCCTTGAACTGGGCGATGGACTCGGCCATGCGCCGTGAGGCGTCCTCGTCGGGGCACCGCACGGGCAGGAACTTGTCGACGGTGGCGCGGTCGATGGTCTGCAGCAGGCTCATGAAAGCCGGGTTCTGGCTCGGGGTGGGGGCCTCGGGCGTGGGCGGGAACATGTGCACGCTGCCGACCGAGGTGACGAAGGCGGTGATCTCGATGCCGTAGGCGAGCCTGAGGTACTTCTCGGCGATGGCGCCGGCGGCGACACGGCCGATGGTCTCGCGGGCCGAGCTGCGGCCACCACCGCTGCTTGCCTTAACACCGTACTTCTCGAGGTAGGTCCAGTCGGCGTGGCTCGGGCGCGGGTAGAGGTCCATGGTCTGGTTTCCATAGTCCTTGGGGCGCTGGTCCTCGTTCAGGACCATCAGGCCAATGGGGGTGCCGAGGGTGACGCCAAACTCGGTACCGGACTGTATCATGACACGGTCCTTCTCGTTTCGCGGCGTGGTTATGGAGCTCTGGCCCGGTCGTCGGCGGTTCATCTGGGGTTGGATATCCTCCTCGGTGAGCTGCATGCCGGGGGGGCAGCCGTCGACGATGCAGCCGACGGAGCGGCAATGCGACTCGCCATAGCTGTGAATAGGGTTAGGAACTTGAGGACTGTATGTATCCGAATTGAGTGATGGTAGTTACGTGGTGACCCTGAAAGCCTTCCCAAAGGTGGACATGGGGTATTTTTTTTTTTTTTTGGCAGGTTTAAGAACGACGCCGAGAATCGGTAGATAGATAGATGTAGTTAGAATCTAGGAGGCGATGGCGATGTTTCTCGACTGATTAAAATCCCTTTAGAATTTGGCTAGGCTTTTCTTTCACGGTCAGGTGTGTGAGTGTGTGTGTGTGTGTGCAATGCCCAAATTGGTAGAATATATGTTAAGGTGAAGGTGTGTGTATGTATGTATGTATGTAAGTTGTAGGTAGGTGAAGTCAAAGGTGGAACGGTCGAGTCATACCTTGGCGTCAAAAGTAAAAAGTACAAGCTGCTGATAAATTTTTGGAGGGGTCCAGTCCCTGTTAAGGATCAGCTTACCTACACTAGTATCGGGCATAATCGCCCGTGGGGTGGGGCTTCTTGAGAAAGCAAAAAAGGACCCTGTCTATCCATCTAGGTAACTATACTACCTAGGTAGGTTAGGGTAATTATGTATGCACTTAACAGTATTAAGCTTATTCTTATCAATGTATTTGATCTTTTTTTTTATACACACGTTAAGCTTATAAGTCTTACATACTATACTCACTTATCCTTCAACCACTTATCTCATCTCATAACCCTTCCCGTTTCCGGGGTGACATACGATATAGAGAGAAAGAGAAAAAAAAATGATATGAAGCATTGAAGAAAACGAACCCCCCCCCCTCCTTTTTTTCTTCAAACCCACCCACCTCCCCTTCTCTCCCTCCTTATCTAATGGCCCTCAGGCCTCTTCCCCTCCACCACCACCACCATCACCACCACTATGCCCGCCAACTCCTCTCACCCTCTCCCCTCCCTCCATGGGGGGAGGCGGTAGCGCCTCGGCCGCGCGGCGCCCGATCCTTGACCAGGGCGGGAACAGGCTGCCGGCGGCTCTTCTCCGCGTCGTCCGTGTCGGACCCCGCGAACCTGGTGCAGGTGTACGTATCGCGGCTGACGGACCCGTACCTGAACCTGTCGGTGGAGCACTTCCTGCTGCAGCGCACGCCCCCGCGTCCGCCGTGCTCTTCCTCTACGCGAACCGCCCCTGCGTCGTCGTCGGCCGCAACCAGAACCCCTGGGTCGAGGCGGACCTGCGGCTCCTGCGCGAGCCGGGCGTGCTGCGCCGCCTCCGCCTCTCCCCCTCCCTCTCCCCCCAGGATGGTGGTAGAACGAATGCGGATGCGGAGGGGAAGAACGACGACGACGATGACGACGACAGCGTCCTGCTCGTGCGCCGCCGCTCCGGCGGCGGCGCTGTCTTCCACGACGCGGGCAACGCGAACTGGGCCGTGATCATGCCGTCGGCATCGTTCGACCGCGACCGGCACGCAGAAATGGTAGTGCGGGCACTGGGGGGTTCCGGCCGCGGGTGCCGGGTCAACGCGCGGCACGACATCGTGGTCGACGTCCCCTCTCCCTCATCCCCTTCTTCTTCTACCCCTTCTTCTTCTACCACCCCTTCCTCCCCCACTTCTTCTACCCCTCCGCACACCACCACCACGACCTACAAGATCTCTGGTTCCGCGTACAAGCTCACGCGGCAGCGGGCGCTGCACCACGGGACGTGCCTTCTGGCGTCGCCGCACCTGGCGCTCGTGGGGCGGCTGCTGCGGTCGCCGGCGGCGCCGTACGTGCTGGCGCGCGGGGTCGAGAGCGTGCGGTCGCCCGTGCGCAACGTCGGCGTGGCGCCGCGCGCCGCCTTCGAGGACGCCGTCGTGGCCGAGTTCGTCGCCATGTACGGCCCCGGTTCGGGGCGGCAGCCCGTGGTTGTTCTCCTCGGGGGTAGTGGTAGTAGTGGTGGTAGTGGTGGTAGTGGTAGTAGTGGTGGTAGTAGTGGTGATAGTGATGGTGGTGGTAGGGTGGTTAGTGTGAGCGAGGACGAGATCAGGAGGATACCGGAGATTATGAAGGGGTATGAGGAGCTTAAGGTATGTACATATTATTCATTTCCCCCTATTCCTTCCTTCCCTCTCCTCCTACACCCCTCCCCCCAACCACCCCCCCTTTTTCTTTTTTCTTCCTCCCCCAACCCCAACCCCAACCCCTCAACCCCATCTAACCCGTCTCACTCCCAGTCCCCGGAGTGGATATACGCGCAGACGCCGCAGTTCGCCTTCTCGACGCACCCATCGGCGGCGGACCCGCGGCCGCGCCCCGCGCCGCCGTCCGGCCTCCGCATGTCCATGACGGTGCGGCACGGGCAGATCACCGAGTGCGAGTGCGAGTCCGAGTCCGACGACCCGGGGGGCTCGGAGCTCTTGCGGGGGAAGCACCTCCACCTCGTGCGGGACTGGCGGGAGTATGTGCCGGGAGAGCGCGGGGAGTGGCTGAACGGCATCTTCGGAGGAGGTGTTGGTGTCGGCGATGGGCAGTAGGTAATGAAATGATTTAGCAGTTCGTGGTAATACGAGTGTGTGAGATACCCCTAGGTAAACCTACCTACCTACCTTACCTAGCTAGGGAAAGAAAAAAAAAAGAAAAAAAACCCACATCGCCAGTTCCAACTATGAATCTTGTAAATATAGATACTTACTTAACCACATATCAAGCACTACACATTTCATGCATACGGCTGTGTCATGTAATCAACAACTTCCAATCAGGAACTCCCGAATACTCAAAAATTCATAGACATATTACTGCTGCTGCTGCTGCTGTTTTACTATTTACTATACAGAGTCCAGGCCGTGATACTGAAATACCACCACCACCACACTATCTCCCCCCCACCTCCCAGCACTCTACTACTGTATCTTACCATACCATAATAGCCGTTATACACACGTTATAACTCCAACGACAGGCCATAAATACCAGAGCTGGCCCATATCACAAATCAACACCGCCAAACCCTTACGCCTCCAAAAGGGCACCAGACGGACGAGACGGAGAAGAAGAAGAAAAATAATAAGCTGTAACAAAAAAGACAAATGTCCTTCAGTCCTCCTCCTTTTACTCCAACCCCACCCCCGCGCTCATAACCCCTTGCCCGAACCACTGCGCCACCGTCTTGAACCGGTCGTCCCCTTTGCCCTTCTCCAGCGCGTCGCGGAACAGGTCGTGTCGCCCCGCGCGCTCGTCCTGGCTCCTCTTCATCGCGCGCACGGCCGCGTTGTTCATGGCGCAGACGGGGCAGTCGGCGTCCGACTCGGCATCCCCGCCCTGCTTCAGGCAGCGCTGGTGGAAGCTGTGCTTGCAGAGGAAGTGCACGGCCGGGAGCTCGAGGGCCCCGCCGCACCCCGGGCAGCGCTGCGCCTGGAACACGGCCGGCTTGGACCCCAGCTCCGCGATCTCGGCCCGCTTCTGCTCCGTCTCCTTGCGGAAGCTGTTGATCTGCCGCTTGTTCGCCGTGATCTCCTTGCGCTCCCGCATGATCGTCTCGTGCAGGTACGGCTTGATCATGCCCATCGTCGCAACGGCGTTGGACCCCAGCGTCTGGATCACCTGGAGCGGCGCCATGAGGCCGTCTGCATCGATCTTGGCGAGTACGTTGGCGAGCTCTTCATGACCGGCTTCGTCGAGGATACGGGCGTCTGATGTAAAATACGCGAGCGCCGCCGGGTACAGCTGCGGCTCTTTAGGGCCGTATTTCCGCAGGGCCTTGATCGCACCGCGCGTGTCCTTAGCCGACGTGTAGGAACGGAAGATATCGAATAGAAGCCCTGATTGTTCCTTGACTAGGGTAGTGCCGTCGCGGAAATTAGAAAGGTGCGATAGTAGGAGGACGTTCGAATTCTCGATAGGTAAATCGCGCCCTTCGATGAGCTTTTTGGCCTTATGTTCCCATTCTTCCTTCTGTACACCTTTTCTTTCACTAGCTTTATGAAGGTACATCTCGAATAGCGTCGTGTAGATATCGACCTTATCTGAATCCTTGAGCGACTTCTCCTTTAGGTACGCTTCGAGGAAGATGATGAATTCATCTTCATGGTCGATAAAGGATGAGAAGGCAGTTCTGGGAGGTGGCGGCGTGTAATTCTGGCTAATACCAGTATCTGGTTCTATTATGGTTGTGGTGTCGCTGACGGTAGGCGCTTCGTTGCCCTGTGTCGTCGGCGTAGGAACAGCAGATGTGTTCATGTAAGGTAATGGGAGTAGGCTCGTCAAGTTCTGCACAGCGCTCGCAGCACCGGCCGCTAAGCCAGCGGCAGACGTCAATGGTACCTCTTCGGTCCGTACCACATGTACCTTCGGCTTATAATTGCCTGTGTAATAATCTATGAATAACTTGGTCGTGTCGCTAGGGCAGTGCTCTAGAAGAACCCTTGCATATTTCATCAAACAAGGGTATGCCTATCCAACGTCAGTCTACTAACTCGATCGCCAGCGATTTTGGTTACGCACTATGTCAGCCTCCAGGTGCCAGATGAAGTCGAGTGCTTCGGCATACTTCTTCGAGTCTTCGATCAGGATGTCCACGACTAGGTCATTCTCTCCGTGCTTCGTCGCGAGGTAGGCCGCTTGTTCGAAATAACCGCCTTGTCGGCACATATTTATCGCGGTTTCCAGGTCGAACTTGAGGTCCCCTTCGGACTTGATAAACCTCTCCAGCTTTTCCACATCTTTCAACTTCGCGTAGCAGTTGAGGAGTAGCGTCGTGTGGTCGGCGGTTGCCTTATGGTGTTCGTGCAGTTCCTCGAGATATTCTATAAGGTTATGTATTCTTTGGGTATCGAGAAACTGGTCTTCGTTAGAGGCGGCACGGCAACACGGTGACACGATGCTTTGGGGGGGGGAGGGGTTGCGCATGCGCAACTAGGTAGGGCTGACTTACTTTGCGGATAACTTGGGATGGCTCGGTGCTGTCGATGGCCCTGATGTACTGAGACATGGCGCTGTCATAGTCTCCCTTCTGGTAGAGGTGATCACCATACTTGCGGTAGATGACGTTCTGCTGCTGTGCATCCATGCCGGACTTCTGCGCGAGGTTGATGGCGAGGGGATACAGATTACGCTGGTAGAGGAGTTCGAGACGCTGCTGCAGCGACTTCTCGTGGTAACGGCTGATCTGATTTGCGAGTCAGTACGTCATGAGAGGGGGAATGGGGAGCTGGGGCGAGGAGGCCCCTCTCACCTTTCCATCCTGCGTTAGGATAAAAAGATCTCCCCATATTTGGAAGAGTGCCTGGACCTGCGAGATAAGAGACTCGGAATGGGAGACGATCTGCAGGGCCGGGTCGACCATGGTGAAGGTGGCAGCATTAAACAGCGAATCCGCACTGGTGCCCCCAAAGCGGCGCCTGATGTTATCCGGGCCTCCATTTCTGGGCGCGGAGGGCGGCGAGACGAGGGCCACGTAGTCATGGAAAGTGGAGACGAGACTTGTAGCCCCGTCATTGGCAAAGCAGAGGCCTCGACCATCCAATGTGTAGTAGTAGACTGCATCCTCCCTCACTACGATGATGTCCCCGGTTTTCCGGTTCACGGTCATGCAGCCTGCTGCACACCCCGAATCCTCCACCGTTCGTGGTGGCTGGCCCTGGCCTCTGCCCGATATTACCAGCTTCAAGAGCTTCGACGTGGTGGCCACGAACAGCGTCGTGAATCTGGTGTCGGCAACAAACTCGACTCCCGTGACCGGCTCTTCTGATTCGTACACTATGCGTTGCTTCGTGCCTCGATCGTGTATCAGGTCGCCGCGGATAACCGTCACTGCGCCATTGGCGAACCCAACCGCCAGCTGTGATAGGTCGTCGAGTGCGGTGAAGGCCGAGATCTAGGGTAGGGTAGGGTAGGGTAGAATAGGGTCAGAGTTGCTGTCAGCAGGGAGGGAGTATAGCCGTCAACACCTACAGGAAACTGTTTCCGCCCATTGTTGATGTTCAAGGTGCTCAGACAGGTGGGCAGCCCCGTCTTCTTGACCGGCTTGTCGAGTGCCCAAACCTTCAACACGGGCTCGTTGCTCAGGTCCTCCTAGATACACGATATCAGCAACCTGTCCATCCATTCGTATGCAACTTGCTTGGGGTCCGCCCCGTACCGAAACGGTCACCAACAAACTCGTCCCTTCGACCTGGCGCATGTGGGTGATGCGGCCGGTCTCGTGAGCCTGGAAACTCCGGACGACCTTCCAACTGGGGCCGACGATGCGCACGTATCCATTGTCGCTACCTAGAAACAAACTCTCGGATCCGGAGCATACGCTAGATATCTCGTTGTTCTCGAAGAAGGACCGTGTCTCGTCGTCGCCGAGCTTGACCTGGCTGACCTCGAAGAAGTCGAATGCTTTCCACTGTAGATAACGTCGATTAGCTGCACGTCCACTCCAAATTGACACCAGCAGGGCTGCGCTGATGAACCTACCAAAAGCAAAGCCATGCTATGTGCTCCAGGTTTGTGCGACCACTATCTCGAGAGATTCCGTGTTGTGTTGTTCATGTTTGCATTGTGGATGGGGATGGGAATGGGAATGGGGACGTCACTGGGAGCGATTTGGACCTAGGTAGCTTCCAAGTTGAGGTCCTTCAGGTCCATGCCGTGCTAGGTAGGTACCTATTAGTGTTACCTAGCACTTACCTACCTACCCTGCGTGTGGCGGTGCGCAGGTTCACAGTGTGGCTAACCTCCACTACACTACCTACTTACACCAACTACCTAGTAGGTAGTCGACCTGTCTGGTGTACCTAAACCCGAGGCCCCTATTCAACTTGTCAACTATGTTTTGATAAATAAATGCTTAAGCAAGCGCCTAGGTTATGCATGTATAATTTGGGTATCTCTTCTTTACTATATTCTTTAGGCACATACATATATTTATTTCCACCGGTATCAGTCAGTCACACGTCTACACTCATCCTCTCCCGTTTCCATTTCCTAAACTCCCTCCCCAAGCTACCTCCTCCCGGGTTTGGCCGGTCCACGCCGTCGATAGAATAATGACCCAAATCCACCAGAGGCACCATGGAGGGTCGGCCGTGTGCGCACTGGAATGGAAAGGCACAGTCCCCTAGGCGTCTTAGCAACCCCACACACTCCTCGTGGTTGAGGATATCGTTGAACATGATAGAGCTGCGGCATGCTCTCGAGTTTATCATGTCTAAGATTCCCTGCGGGCATCCGTGAAACCCAGCCAGCCAGCTTGATCCAGTAGCCTCCTCGTCTTCCAACCTCTCCAAGGACGTCGTCGGGGTACAACTCATTACATTGCCGTTCTCGTGAAGCCTCCATGCTTCTTTCCTGAGGAGCTCAATCAGAAGTCGCGGTTCCAGTCGGCATCTCTCACTTATGCTTGGAGGTAGTCTATTTACTCTAAGTTGGTGCGGACTACCCGCTTTTGCCTGGGATGGTGGGCTTATTTCATAAACGATTCCCCAGTATTCAAAGTGCACCCCAGAACGCTCGAATTGTATGGCATCCCGAGCCGAGATATCGAACCTGATAGGTTTCTCTAAGACCTCCATCCGTGCTCGTAACACCTTTTGGTAGGGTGACGAATACGGACTATCTTCCATGTTTATAGCATCGCCAGCCTCAAAATAGTCCTTCATCAAAGCCTCGACGCGGCATCGTTCGTCCGCCGCGTGTTGATCGATAATGACTAGTAGTGACGCACTAGAATACGAAGCAAGCCGTTCTCTCGCATTGGGGCCAGATAAAGGGACCTTCGCCAGGATGTATTTGCGATCGACTTGAGCTATCACCTCGGCGTTCTGGAGCGCCTCTTTTGAGACACGACCTTGCACATTGTGTGAAGTTGCTGAGACATCGCCAGGTACGGCATCGCATCCATGGGAGTTTCGTTGAGGGTCACCCGTTGTTTCATCAAAAACTAGTGGAATTCGAGGCTCTACTGTTGGGAATACCGGATTATCCCAAGATGATAACAGTTGTTTTGCCCATGTATTCTTACCCTCTTCTTTCGAAGCCGGTGGATCCTGCAACCGAAGTCTTTTCATTGAAGGAGCATCATGCCTGTCCTGAGACCCTAGTATAGTTGGTGGCTGAACAACAAATCCTGTTCTAGGGTCAATGATGGATGTTGCCGTGGTGGCTGGATTTGTCCACAGGATGCCGTCACACTGTTGACCTTGAGATGGATCTAAAGATCTCGGAGATAGCCCTGAGCACCTATCTAGCTCTTCCGTATCAGAAAATGGAGCACGTAGTAGCTTGCCGCCGGGACCAAATAAAGGAGTTGGTGAAATCCGGTTGTTGTCCCTAAAACCTGGTGACGTCGCTCTAGACCGGTGAGTGAAGTAGTTACTTTCCCTCCCTTCCTGATTATTCTTATCGTTGACAGAAGTTGGATCTGCTCGGCCTGATTTGATGCGAGTCCACGAGTCGAAAGGCGACTCAGGTCGTGACTTCGCATCTAGATTAGAGCAGATTCTTAGGCGAGTACTAGCTAGATCTCCAATGGACTGGTTGTCGACCGGAAACCTATCATGTGCATCTGCCTTTGGACTAGATGTTCTCGACATGACATTGGGAGTACCTCGAGAACTGGATTGTCCCGAGACACCTCTTTTACTCGGTCTTGAATGTTTTGGGCGGAAATGATGTCTTTTCAGAAATTCATAGACGACTGCTTTTAGAAGATCAATGATTTCGTTTAAGCTTCCCAGGCGATCATCAAGTACCTCATCCACATCACAGCCAGACAGGGGCGAGGTCCGTCGCTCGAGATTGACTTTGATATAAAACATTGGCCAATGATCCACCCCCTTCCTACCCTTCAACTCCTGATTAGTAAAGCCCTGGGTTTGATAACGACGATCTCTCGCTCTTCTCCTCTGTTCTTCCTCGTCAATGTCGCTACCTTCCTCTTCGACTCCAAAGCTCGAGTTGGCGAACACCCGGTTAATCGCTTCGTAAAGAACATTCGAGCCGTGTTCGTTAGGCACTGGCTGAACGCCGATACTGATGAACTGAACTCGCCTAGTTGCGACTGGTATTAATGAAACAGCGCCCGAGATAGATACTGAGCCAGCTGATGCCTTCAGAGGTACCCAAGTCTCTGGACTGTTATCGTCAAACAGTTGACCTTGGTATATGATCCTCGAGGCTCGTACTGATAGGTCCCGGTCATCACCCCTGCTTTCCGGATGTAGTCCAGAGGCTGCGGCACTACGAATGGAAGCAGACCATCTATTCGTAGATTCGCGAATGGAAAGGGATATGTCACCTGGCCATGCTAGCACCAGCGCAACGAGTGCACGCTTAAGTGAATCCCATTCTTTCGAATGGGCACCTCTTTCGGCATCGATTGCCCTCTGTTTTACCCTCACCGGCATCGAGCCGAACAAATCACGGATCGTCACTCGGGTTCCATGATCAAAGCTCAACAATCTCTGTTCAGGGGGCGAGGGGGTATGCCGGGCCAAGATATTGGAATTGTGTATTCTAATGGAGTTGTGGGAATTGTGGCGGTGATGGTGCGAAGTGATAGATAATAGGGATAGAGAAGCCAGAGAGGCTATGAAGGTGCCATACTTTCCATGGATGCCCTCTCGGGGTGGGAATTTGGATGTATCTACGAATTCGATTAGCCACCTTCAATGGGGCGAGTCTCCTTATTCGGGCTCTCTCACAATGTAGCTTTCCCAGACCGCCTCCTGGCTTGAACTCGTCCGGTGGAATACCCAGTCCGTTATCCTCGGCTGAACAGTTGCCCCGTGCATAATCTACGGATATGGATATTTTAGTAGCGTTGGCGTCTAGAGCGTTCTTCACCAAGCCGCAGATTACACCGTTGAGAGATGTTATGGTGGTGGACGACTTGATTTGTGCAATGACGTGCTCGGGCAGATGTTTGATTGACATTGCTAATCGAGGGGGGATTTCCTGCACCTCATAATCATCATCTTGGCCGAATGTGGTAGGTAGGTAGATAGGTAGTAGGTTGGCCTTAGAAGTTGTGTTTACGTATCAACGGGAGGAATTCTTCCCAAGCTATGACGTCAGGCAGTGTGAAACTCGCAGACGATACCTATGGATACCTGATAGCTAAGAGGTAGCTGAGATATGTAAAGGGGTAAGGGGTTAAGAATCTGGGGACCTAGGTAGGTAGGAGATGTTGTTCGGGACAGTAATAAGGCACCTAAAGTAGGTAGGTTGGTTGGTAGGATTAGATTGGAAAAGTTTCCATAGGTTAGGTAAAGGGTTAATCTACCTAGAGGGCACCAGGCACCGTATTCGGGCCAAGAAACGGCACAGTACGGGAATGCTTTGTCAACTGTGAGCGGAAGCCACATGTAAGCTTCTGATAAGGCAAGCGGACCTCATGGTCGGGAATGTGGCTGACGGTACCCAGTCGGGTGGTGTACACTAGTATGTACCTAATTTACAGTGGGCTAGGTTAGTGAACCTACCTGTTCCCCGGCTTCTGTACTACGTAAATGCTTGCCTATTACTGTGTACATCAATAGGTATGTAGGTACCTAACCTAGAGACAAGACAAGACAAGACAAGACAACTTCGTCCTTTTCATCTACCTAACCTACCACCCTACCTCCTTACCTACCAACTACATAACCGTCTACATCTTCTGCCTCTTTTTCTGTTTTCTGGGTTTTGTTTCCCCTTGTCGGTTTTATTTTGCCCACAATTTCCATTTGTATGCTGTGCACACCCATCGCTCATTACATTACATTGCATATATCGATACCAACTAACCACCAACTATAGTAGTTTCTCTTCTCTTCTCTTCTCTTCTCTACTTGACCTTTTACCTTTTACCTTTACCTTAGCTTGTCCTGCCCTGCCCTGGCCTGACCTAACTTCACCTCATCACCTCACTTACCAAGTACATACTACCTACTTACCCCTACTACCACCTTATCTCGCGCGCTATACTTTAATTAGTAGACCGAAATCCCACGGCGTCATTCGTCTCCTACCGATCGAACCTAATCCGTTTCCCATCTTCCACCCATTTTCCACTCTGCCTCCACCCTACTTCAAGTTCCCTATTATACCTTAGTACCTACCCTACCTACCTACGATCTCCATTCCAGCCCGATGGCTACAGTCGACCCCTCACAACTCTCCAATGGTAAGCATCCGGATTCCCCCTACCTGACACCCACCCACACCCACACCCACTTACACCTATCCCTTCACCATTCCTCATTCTTTTATCACTGGTCGTATCCTTTGTTTTTTGCCTAACCGTCGGTATGTCAGATCACCAAGAGCGTGCTGGTCGTCGGCGCCCTTTCTCTACCTGGGTGAAGAAGTTGGCCAATTTCAAGCACGGTTCATCTGCTGGAGGCAGCCGACATGGCCACTTTGGCCGCGATACCACTCCCAAGGCCACCAAGAAGCGACCTTCCAAGAACAACAATCCCTATCCCCAGTCCGGGCGCATTGCGCCTAACCACCACGGTGACCAGAGCAACCCCTCACTCTCTACCTCGCAGACCGGCATACCCTCCGACCCGTCCCTAGACCGCAGTCATCTCTCGGTACGGTCATCAGGCGATGGCACTGCGCCTCCCACCGCCGGGGGCATGTCGATGGCTCCAACCGTCTCTACCGACCACGAAGCTACACGTTCCATCAATGCTCCGTCGCACATGGCCTCGTCGGTAACAGGAACAAGTCGGACCGCGAATGGTTGCCTGGACTCGCGCAAGGGAGGCGACAGCACGTTTTCTTCGCCAGCGCCATCGGTGCGGTCTCTAACTACTACTCTCACCACCATCCAGTCAATGGGGCCTAACGGCCCCGTCAATGGCGCCCCTGCCAACGGCCATTCCGCCAACCTGAACAGCAATACCACAATTCAGTTTACCCAACCATTTCCCGCGAGCTCGCCCGCATCTGCCCTCCCGCCTTATCTCGCACCCCATGGGACAGGTCATCCTACTACATACAATTCCGCTACCGCCAACAATCTCTTGACCGATAACGCTTCCATTCTCACGCTTGCCTCGTCCAGCAAGAGGCGGCGACGCCGGTCCATGGACACCGATGCATCCGTACGGGCTCTTGCGCCTTCGTCGTTGTGGGGAGGCAGTCGGGAGAGTCTCCCATTAAGCGTACTTAGTGCTAATATCGATGGCACTCGCGATATGTCAGCTCCAGGTTTGCACCAGTCAACATCGAGGATCGCGAGCAACGAGCGGGCCAGCATCTACTCCACAACCGGCATCGCCCCCGCGCTACCCGGCGAGAGAAATAGTTTGTATGCTGGGAAACAGAGCATTGGCGACGGCGCGAGCATCCGGAGCGGCTTGTTCGGTCACGGTAGGGCGGATAGTATTAGTGGGAGCGTGGGTGGTATTAACAGCCCCTTGGCCAGTCCCAGAGAGGTGTCGGAGAGGAGCACAGTTGAGGAGAAAAATGAGAATATCAAAGAGAAGGAATAGATAGGGTGCTTCTGCTAGCCTCCCCTCGTTATAAAGTCTGTTTTTGCGTTGTTTTTTCTTGTCAACACGGCGCGTCCCTCGGGGACGGTATCATATAGAGTCTGGAGGAAATATGATTGGCCGATTGTCGAGCTTGACTGTAAGACCTTGGTGAACATGCGCCACGGAGCGGCCGGAGGACAGATCCAATTTCTTGATTTTTGGGATGATAGGGAGGGGGGCAAGGGGAAATATGGCAAGGACAATGGTTTCGGACTGTGGACAAATAGATACCCGTTTTACTTGATGGAGAGCTGATGGAGAAGTGGTGAACAATATGGAATTTATACAATGGGCTGAATCGCGTTCAATCGTAAGGGAAACAAGCAGGCTCGTCTTCAAGATTATCATGGGCGGGCTGGTTAAGGTGGGGAGAGGTTGGATTTCCTCGCGGACACACACACACACACACACACACATACACATAAGTAAAAACAAGCAGAGCAATTGCAAAAGAAAGAAAGAGGACCAAAGAAGGAAGGGAAAGCTTCACGACTTCGAAAATGATACGGAAGAGTGGTTGCGGTGTACATGTAAAATTAAAGTAACTTGCTAGGTAATAAATATCCCGCAGCTACGAAATGTTATCTACAACATATCTGCCACACACATTGGAAAAACATATATCGAGTTGTTGTTTTTTTGTCTCCTGGCCTTATGCTACCTAGTTGGAGATTATCTACCTGAACGTGTATATATTGGATATATATGCGTGTGTGGGTGGGTAGTCAAGCCTTCAAGAACCAGTTTGTCTCTCTGCCTAAACGGATAATGATAATAATGAAAAGAAGGGGAAAAGGGGGGGAAGAAGAGTCTGGAGAATGCTAAATTTACGTCGTACCCATCAGTAATAAGGCAGGGGATCGAAATCCAGGCCCTCGACGGTGAGCTTGAACGAGTCGTTCCTGCATTTTGGGTATATGGTATCAGCTTGTAGTTCTCTCTCTCTGTCTTGTCTTCCCCTTACATGTGACCGCTCAACTTGACAAAGATGAAGAAAAAAAAAAAGGGACAAAAGTGTGTTATGTGTGTGTTTGGGGGGAATAAATAGGGGGGGGGGATTAAGGGAAAACAAAAACAAGACATACGAATAAAACACGGCAAGAAAAAAAAAAGGGGAAAAAAAATCACATGCACGACATACCGCGAGTAACTCCCCGCCGCGTCCAGATCCAAGCGCCCGCGGACGCAGTCCTCGAAGTCGACGTCCGCGTAGATGATCCCCTCGGGGTCCTCCCACTGCGGGCCGGCGAGCACCTCGCCCGAGGGCGACACGATGGCCGACCCGCCGCGGGAGATATATTCTCCCCCTCCCCCTCCAGCTGCCTCTGTTGCTGCTGCTGTAGGACGAGGACGAGGATGAGGAGGAAGAGGATGAGGATGAGGGGGCGGATTATCGTCTTCCTCCGCGGCCACGGCGTCCGACGACACGGTCGACAGCGTGCGGCGCAACGCGTTGGTGGTGGCGGGGGCGGCGAGGTCCGGGAGCACGATCTCGTTGCCGTCCTCGTCGATGACGGAGCTCCTCCTCCTGCTCCTCCTCCTCTTCATCGTCCTCATCTGTCCCCCCATCCCCATCTGTGCCCCCATCCCCATCTGCCCCCCATTCCCACCCCTACCCCCGACCCCGCCCCCGCCGCCGGAGGAGGAGGAGGAGGGACGCACATGTTGGAGCTGACGACGAAGCAGCGGCCCTCGAGGGCGACGGTGCGGACGAGCGCCAGCCAGGCGTCGCGGTTGTCGGCCGTGGGCGCCAGGTACAGGTTCACGTTCTGCGCGTACAGCGACTGCCGCAGCAGCGGCATGTAGTTCTCCCAGCAGATCGCCGCCGCCAGGTTGATGCGCACGCCGCGGATCACGGTGCTGACGGCCTTCAGGGTCGCGGGCGAGCCGTTGGCCCAGATCAGGCGCTCCGAGGCGGTCTGGTTGTTGCGGAGAGGGGTGTTAGTTAAGTGAGGAAAGGGAGGAGGAAGGGAAGGAGGGGTGGGGGGAGAAGATTAAGTATCTAGCCAGGCCTCATGTCAAGCTAAAAGTAGGTATGTGACTGATCAAATAAACCACATGGCTTGCCGACTCGACTAGAGCAGCAAGCCGCAAGGAGCGAGAGCTCTATGCACCAAGAGCCATCCCTTTCGTAACCCCGTAGCTGTAGAGCAGGCCCGAGGGAGAGCTCGAGAGGTATCAATTCGTAATGCTTAAGCATCCGAGCTCAAGATACTTGGTATCAGACCGCTGCTCTCCCAACTAGATACCTCCCTTTTCCCCACGAACTAGCTGTGACATGGAGACAGAACCTTCCCCTTTTTAACGTATCCATTATCACGATATTACCCGTGAACCTCCCCGTCCCGTCCCCCCTTTTTCATTTCCTATAGAAAGATATCGCCCCCCCTATCCTTCACACGCACAAACACACAGCCCATCCCCAGGGGCGGAGGGGGTTTACCCCACCTCAAAAAAAAAAAAAAAAAAGAGAGAAAGAGGTCAACTCACAGGCAACACCTTCCTCCTCTTCCCCACGCACCCGAGCCGGGGACACACGTACACGACGGAGCAGTACAAGCTGCCGCCCGCGCGCTCCACGCACCCCACGACGAGGAAGACTCCGGTCTGGCGGGCGATCTCCTCGAGGGTCTCCCTAGTGCCATCACCCCTCTTCGCCTTCTCCTTCCCCTCCCCCTCCCCCCCAATCTTTCCCTCCCCATCCTCCCCATCCTCCCCTCCCCCTCCCTCAGCAACACTAACACCAACGCTCTCGAGCTCCCTCCCGACCCACCTCCTCCCGGCGCCCGCGCCCCCCTCGCCGACCGTGTCGCCCAGGTCGGCGGCGGCGCGGAAGTACTCGCGGAAGAGCCTCGCGGCCGGCGGGCGTGCGCCCGCCGACCGCGCACCCGAAGTCGCTGCCGCGCGGGTAGCCGCCGAGGAAGGCCTCGGGCAGCAGGAGCAGGTCGGCGCCCCGGGCCGCGGCGCGGCCCGCCACGTCGCGCAGCAGCGACAGCGTCGCCCGCAAGGTGGGCTGGGTGCCCGGCGACGCGGTCGCGAGCCGGATGCGCGTCGTCGGTGGTGACATCTTTTTTCTTCTTCTTCTTTTTTTTTTTTTTACTTAATAATTTTTTCTCTCTCTCTTTTCTTCTTTGTGTAGGTAGGTAGGGAGGGAGGTAAGTAGGTAGGTAGGTTATTAATCGAAGAGAAGAGGGGGAAAAAAAGGGACAGGGAGAAGGGGGGGGGAGGTAAATAAAGAAAGAGAGAGAGGGATATATATATATATTTTTAAAAAGTGTCCAATGTTATAAAAGAACTACATGCATCAATAAAAGCTATTACATATCGTGAGTGACTTAAAAAGTCAAATCCAGGTTCCGAGGTTCGCTGCTTCAGCGTGGTAGATACATTGATAAAATTGATAGACACTAGACAAGTACAGTGTAAAAATAAAATAAAAGTACCCAAGTAATACAGGTAATGATACGGGAGCTTTTACCTATCACATGCAAGGGAAAGAAAGAGGAGTGAAAAGAAAAGAAAAAAAAGGAAAAGGGAAAAAAAAAGTATGTATATACCTAGGTATTCTTAACTTAACTTAGATAACCCCCCCAACCAAGCTTGATCCCGCCCCCCACTTCGGAGCCCGTAAAACAAGTAAGTGATAGATACCTAAAAGATAATAGCTTGAGGCAGATATAGGCTGGTCTGGCAGGTAAGATAGGTTTCCGAAGCAGCTTTTCCGATCTTTGTTAAAATAGGAAAGGCAAGTTAATATGCAATAGACTCAGCAATGCCCAATCATAATAATGATTATAGCCTGTAAGAAGGATAAGACTGGAAGAAAAGGAGGGGAGGAAAAAATGGTAGGAGTTGACAGGAATAGCAATGGCGATGGCAATGTTACGTTAATAATTGTCCTCTCTGCTTGCATGATCATGAGCTACCCCGCAACGATTGCCCACCCTCCACGATAGCAGATACTAGGTACTAACTTACTACTGTATGCGGAAAGAAGAGGTCAGAAGCTTAATGCAACATAAAGTCTAAATGAACTACTCTAGAACTTTGGGATACTTTTAGGCCAGTGGTCGTCTTTAGCAAGCTGCACACCATACGAAGAGTTTAGTTTTTCAGGCACTGAGGGGAATATGTCTGAAGAGTTAGGGGGAAACATCAATCCATGTGTCTAGGCCGTTGGATCTAGGTGAGGAAGATATCACAGATATAGGTTTCACTTATCATGCAACATGTATTAAGTGTAAGAGCAACTCTATTTATTAGTGTCCGTAACGAAATCGAGACGACCAACTCCACTGCCTGAAGTTATCAGCCCGGGACGGGTATCTCAAGTACGGTATTAGCGGGCCAATGCGACCCCAAGTCATTTATACATCATAAGAGACCACCTGGATCCTCCTGTCAATCCCCCCAGCCAAAGCGACCTTAGTTATAAGCCGTTCATGCACTGGTGAACCAATGGCATTACGAATCATGTCCTGTCCTGTCCTGTCCATATTACCACTCCAACGTAAGAACTCGTAAGAACTCGTCAACCCCCCTGTGGGAAAAAAAAATCTCTGAATCCAATGCTTAGAGCATCAGGAAGGCGAGACCAGCGGCAGCAAAAAGGCCAACCGGTGCAGCGGTTTGTTGAGCGGCAAGGCCGGCAGCTGTAGTGTCGGTGGCGCCTTCGCCCCCAGTAGGGCTCTCTCCACTGCCGCCGGTCGGATTGGTGGCAGCTTCTGTCGAGGTCGAGGTGATGCTAGTCACACCAGTGGTTCCGTCAGAGGTGAACGACGACTCGGAGGTGATCGTGGTCACTGATCCTGTTCCAGTCTCAGTTGGTGATCCCGTTTCGGTACCTGAGGTGGCTGGTCCACTCGAGAAGATAGTGCTGGTCGAGAAGGTCGAGGTGGCAACAGAGCCATCACTGTCAGTGGTAGTGGTGAGGAGCTCAGTGGTTGCGACAGGAACAGCAGTGACAGAAGGAGAGCCTGGAGCTGAGTCGGAGGCAGTAGCAATGGTCGTGGTAGAAATGGCAGATCCATCACTGTCGGTGATGGTAGACACAATCTCCGAAGCACCACCACTCTGGGAGCCCTGAGAGATATTGTCAGTTACCAGTGTCTCGATAGTAGCAAGAAGAGGATCCTTACAGTAATAGGCGCGCCAGTAGCCTCGACTGTAGTTGTAGGGGAAACAGTGCCTGCGCTGCCGCTGGGGAAACCTCCAATGGCTATACCCTGGGCTTTACACAACAAGTTAGCATAAGGGACACGTCATAATGAGCTGTATGATCAGAAGCCCTTACCAGCACACCAATCAGCGCCAAACTGGATAACCTCCGTGGCATTGTCAGAGCAGGACTCAGTAGCACAGTCCCGAACGCCGTAGGCAAAGTCAGGCTTGGTGCAGAGACAGCTAGCATCGATTCCAGTGCATCCTAGCTGCGTGGCAAGATCCCACATGTTGTTAAAACAGGTGGCCTAGAGAAGAGGTTAGCGATGTCGTAAAAAGTGTGGCAGCTATATTGATATAGAGACATCATGAATAAAATATGATATATGGAAAGAATACGTACACCACAGTCCGGGAATCCAGACGGGAAGGAAGATTGGGCCGCAGCCAAGGCAGCGAAGACGCCGAGAATCATAGCAGAGGTCTGCATCTTGGGCAACGTCGAAGGTTTTGTTGAGTAGGTAATAATTTTCTGCCTGCTTAGAGTGGTAAGAAGTTGCTGTTACCAGAAAAGGGATTCTCAAAAAGCGTGCAAAAAAAGTGAAGATGTTTGTAGAGGGTTGTGTTTTTTTGGTGGTGGTTGTGATGTTTGCGGATGATGGATGCAGTTATTGTGATTTGCCAATGTGGGAAAAAAGGGTAGTGGGAGAAGAGAAGAAGGACTGAGATTTTTAGGTCTTGGTGGGAGAGGAGTAGAAGAAGAAGAGAAGAGGAAGAGGACCTAAGAAGAGGGTGAAGAGGAAGTGGGCAATTGTTTGTTGACGTGACTACCTGTGTCAGGTGCAAAAGGAAATGAGAAGGTGCAGATAGGAGGTTGTTGAATGGGGAAGGCACATATAAGTGAATAATACATATATCTGAGATAAGTACCAAAGTACCTAAACCTAATATATGGGTGTACCAAAGTGTGCTTTAGGGTCTTTTTAGGTATGACAGGAAAAAGGCAAGTGAATTAATCGTACCCAAATCAATACTGGTTCAGTGATAGGTATGATGTAAGAGGTAGATAGGGAGGCAAGGTAGGCAAGATACCTATGAATTAGGAACAGGGAGAGAGTGCGAGAGATGGTGAATGGAAGGTGTAGCACAAACCACAGATGTAAATGTTGGTAGGTGGTATGGTAGAGTAACACAGAAACGACGGTGAGGCTTGAGGAGAATATGTGCAACGTACCTGGTATGGTATATATCTGACAGATGTCAAAGAGAGAGAAAAGGTTGACAAGCTTGTAGCTGCTTTCGTCGAGATCAGACAAGGCGCAGTGCAGAAGGGGTTGATTTGTTTTGCTTGATAGGTGGGGGAGAAAACGAAAGAAGGAAGTAGGTAGAGGAGGGAGACGAAGTGGGGGAGAGACTCTTTATTTTTTTCTGGGGTCGCTTGCGGGAAGGAGGTGACAGACGGCAGATGGCAGAGAGATGGGGAGATGGGAGTTAGGGCTTAGGATTGTATCAAATCGACTTACCTCTTAGGTAGGTAGGTACCTTGACTGTTGAACAAGAGGGAGGTAGGCAAGTACGATTAGGTAGGTGTGTATATATGTAGGTATCTACTTGGACTGTAGGAGATCGAGGAAGGCACGATGGGTGATGGGCAAGCAAACAAAGAGTAACCAGAGCTCAGATGTGAACAAACCATCAGCTTGGTGAGGTGCCGGCAGTTAAATAATCAAATTTGTCTGCGTCATACCAAATCTCAAGCTTGTTTGACAATCTTCAAGTCAGGTAGGTACGATGTAGGTATTACATCTACATGTGCTTTAGTGATGGTGCATGCATGTAAAAGCAGGCAAGCCTTGCTTGTGGCCCTACTACCTATGTACCTACCTCACCCATCATGATGTATGTATGTATGTAGGTAAGGAGATATGCATTTTGGGTACCTTAGTACCTAGCCCAAGGTTCTTTACGTACATAAACTACTACCCAACTTGAGGTGGACTATACCTATTGAGTATTATTACATATGTAGGTATTGACTTACACCTACACCGACTTGCATTGTGTACTGTAGACATACGATCGATCTACTATACAATCACCAGCTTCGAAGTTAGCTTTGACTATTCAAAAGCTTGGCATAAGAGCTGGGAGGGAGCCCTCATCGGTTCTTACCGGTAAATCACCACGACCAAAGCAGGAAATAAAGACGAAGAAGGGGAAAACAAAATCAATACGTAAACAAATAATGTGGGGGAGGCTCTAATAGATCAAATGGTATCGAAGCTAGGGAAGCTTTGGTGTGCTGTAGATACCTAGCTAGGTAGGTATGTAGTTAGTAGGTAGATTAGCTCGAAGCTGGAGATCTAGAGCTCTAGCTATGTGCAGATGTCATCATACTCCGCTACGGAAGGAGACTTAGGTCGCTTCCAGGTTCCATCAAAGCATGTAATTTATTCCTTGGCAACTTGACCTAACAAAGAGAACTTAAGAAAACCAGGTGGGATCCCCTGCCACCGCCCGCAAGCGGATGGGAAAGGATCATGGATTTTCTTTCGAGGATACATGCATGAATGCATAAAAGTCATGTTCCCAGGACCCGACTGCTACATAAATCATCAACCGACCCTAGTAACACGGAGCCGGCAACTTACGGCCTTTCAAACATGGCGTTACTTAGGAAAGCAGATGACATGGTCACAGCACACATCGAAATATCTACATAGCCTACTATCGAAACACACACCTATGAAAGGTAGGTAGAGAGAGTATGGAGGTATCGTGGTGGCGGATATTGTGCGCGTTCATACGTACTGTATATGTAATACAGCTTCAGAAAATATCTTCTCTCACTCATCTGGCCTTATTAAACCGTATCTAGGTACTCAAAAGGTTTAGTACTCTGCTCTCTACCTGTCTACTAACCTAGTGACCAGCCGAAAGTGGATGTGCGAAATAAAGAAAAAGGCAAAAGAAGGGTGGCTTTTGCTTCGCAACGTTGTTCCCTGCGTGGCTTGATCGCATTGGAGATTTCAGCCTGATCCAGGAACCTCATTTGATAGGTACAGTACCGTCGGTGTCTGGTCGCGAATGACAACCGTGCCACGATGATCCGTCGATGACGATAGCTCACCCGTCATCACCACGATAATAATGATGCCAAAGGTAAATATTAACATCTGGACCTCTAGACCCCTCATCCCCTCCTCTTTCTATAAACAGGTAGTATGGCGCACGCAAGAGGTGTTGGAAGAGGTTGTCGCCGTTCCGAATCCTCTTCAACTGCAATGGTACACAAGCATTTTGGCCGGCTATGTGCGTCACCGCAAGTTCATCATGATGGTTCCAGACAGGAGTCGCGGACCTGCGCTAGTGAATTGAAGTGCCAAAGCAGGAAAAAAAAAGTTGTCGGAGCTGTCAGTGTCAGAGCAGACAGCTCAAATAAAAAATAAATAAAAATTTGGTGAGATCCAGTGTTACCAAATCAAGGTGATTACTGCATGGGGATAGCTGGACAGGGTATTCTGGTGCTCTCATTGGCCAATGCTGTGGGTACAGCTTGTCTCGCTAGCGCATGCGGTTGCCAGCAAAGATCCTCACAGCTGGGGTTAGAAGGCGTTAAATGCGCTGAACATCAATCTAAAGAGAAGAGAAACCTGCTAGACCGGCAGGGCGGGGTTGCGTGTTACAAGGCCCAGTTTAGCATAGTTAGTAGTGTAACCAGACTCATATAAGATGCGTTGGCTCGGAGATCTTCAGCTCTTCTCCAAATTCACCAGCCTTCCCCTCTTCTAAATTAAATGGATCACTACTAGCAAAGACCGTCTAAACCATCACCGTGTTAAAGTTCCATTAAACAGATAAACACAACCAACCCGTGGCTATTTCTACTAGACTGACTGACTTTAAGTTAGTTAGTGGTTAGTTGCCTGCCACGATGGCGTAGGACCTATGATGGTGAAAATACTTTAAGTAGGTAATTATCCAACCTTGGGCAGAATAAATCGATGAATCCATAACATAAAGAAAAGAATTGCTAGGATGGGGAATCAGTAAACGGGTAATAATAATGTCATAATTATTATCGTCATCGCCAGGATCATCATTGGTGGATCCTTGTGGATTACAATGGGGCTGCGGGGCTTCATCGACAACTCGAGCCGCGACTTAGACAACAACTTTACCTCTTCCTTGCCATGCACCAATCGAACCACCTAACCTGGCTCCCTCTCTCAAGATCACTCCATCGTCCACCCGCTTTCATGATTCGGGTCGTTAAGCCAGTACAGCCGAGTTAACCACTATCAATATCGCCAAAGTTCACAACGGCCGCAACTCTCCAGGCCAGGACTGTCGGTTCTCACTTCCTCTAAAATCCCCAGAACTCGAAATGCTCAAGTCTCGATAGCCTATACCACAAATAGACTGCTCCTTTAAACAACTCATAGCTCACAACTTGAAAACCGAAGCCGGAGCTGATTCAAATATGATAGTATATACCCGCAACTCATGGTAGAGTGTACTCGAAGGTTAGGATAATCGTAAGTGGCTGGATCTCTCAGCTCCAGCCCCAATCCCTGCTTGGCCTAGCCTGGCCTGTCTAACCTGTCCTCCTCTCCCAAGCCACGATCTCGGGCTGATATCCAAGAAATGAATGCAGCGCAAATCTACGCCGTGCAGTCTAGGTTAGTTCTGTATCACCAAACACATGTACATCTCCAACTTAAAATCGAACGTGGAAATTCAAACCCCCATGTTCCCCCTCCCTTAGGGCTTCTCCGGTTGTAACCAGCAAATTTCGCTCTGGCAACACTCCCAGCCAAGCATTTATGTTTTTTCGCCGCGAGTCTATATATACAGTGAAGCACCAAGACCAGGCAATTTGCGGAATTACGTACGAACAATCTTGTCGTGCGTGTGACTTTCTCTCTTTCTCTTTCTCTTTCTCTTCTCCTTCTCTCATTCATGTTCCTCAGTCACCTACGACTTCTTCGGCCGTCACTTATTACGACAACAAAAGTTGACCAGGAAGGAATCAAGCCAAGTTCTACAACCCCGTTATAAGAAAAAAACTCTTAGCACTAAAACTTATCTGCACCGCCAAAACAAGCCAGATCAGCACCGCTATCCATTAATAGCGCGCACACCAACGTCCTCTAGGCTCGGCATTGTCATGTTAGTGCGTTCGTTGATGGCTGAAACTGTTAAATAGTGTCAACTATTGTTGCGTCGGCTAAGGTGCCAAACTCGTTGTAGCGTCCCGGTTCCACTAAAGGCTGCTAGGTGTTGGTGGAGCCTTAAGACAACCTCAGCAGATCGTAGCAGCAGCGGCGGCGGCAAGCATGGTTACCTCTTGTCATCGCTGACACACTGCAGTGTTCCCCGCCTGCCTTGGCCACAGCATCAAGTTAAGCAATCTAATGTTTTTAGGGGTTTTTTTTTTCGTAAGATATATGCCATTCGCTAAGCAATAATCAAACGGAGCATCCAACGTAAGAAGCAAAAAAGCCCAACTTTACGCATTTAGCGTACCTACAGCACACATAACACACAAATGCTGGGTAACTGCAGGACAAGTAACTAAGCGATCAAGCTCAGCACGCTGTATACGATAAAGCCGTAAATATATGCTCCTTCACGTCGTCACTTGGTTACGCAAAGTGGCTCAAAACAGTGCACGCCAAACGAAACGAGACCCCCTCTTTTCACGAACTGGGCGCTCGGTCTGCGTATACAGGTCATAAGTACACTAATTTCCAAACAACATGTCGCGCTCCACCTTTTTTTCTGTTTACACACATATAACTTTCTGTTCGATTTACATTTTTACAACTTTTTAATAAATTTAATAATAACTTAATTAATTTACATTTTTATATAATAATATATATATATAAAAATAAAGCTTATATTAATGCGCATATAGTTATATAATTTTTTTTTAAAAAATTAATAATAATTAAATTAAAATTAATAATAAAGTTAAAAAGTTAATAAAAAGTCGGCAATAGCCAGGTTAAAAAGTTAGCAAGGGAGTCGGCAACAGCCAAGTTAAAAGGTTAGCGAGAGAGTCGGCAATAGCAAGGCTAAAGTCAGCAACAGCTAGGCTGGAAGGTTAGCGAGAGAGTCGGCAATAGCCAGGTTATGTAAAAGGTTGGCGAGGGAGTTGGCGAGAGAGTCGGCAATAGCAAGGCTGAAAGGTTAGCAAGGAAGTTAATAACAGCAAGGCTGAAAGGTTGGCGAGGGAGTTAATAACAGCCAGGCTAAAATGTTGGCAAGGGAGTCGGCAACAGCCAAGCTGAAAGGTTGGCGAGAGAGTCGGCAACAGCAAGGCTGAAAGGTTAGCGAGAGAGTCGGCAACAGCAAGGCTAAAAGGTTAGCGAGGGAGTTAGTAACAGCAAGGTTAAAAAGTTAGCAAAAGAGTCGGCAACAGCCAGGTTATGTAAAAGGTTAGCAAGGGAGTTAGCAATAGCAAGGCTGAAAGGTTAGCGAGGGAGTTAGCAACAGCCAGGTTAAAATGTTGGCGAGGGAGTCGGCAATAGCCAGGTTATATAAAAGGTTAGCAAAGGAGTTGGCAATAGCAAGGCTAAAAGGTTGGCGAGAAAGTTGGCAAGAGAGTTAGTAACAGCAAGGCTGAAAGGTTGGCGAGAAAGTCGGCAACAGCCAAGCTAAAGTCAGCAACAGCTAGGCTAAAAGGTTAGCGAGAGAGTTGGCAACAGCAAGGCTAAAAGGTTAGCGAGGGAGTTAATAACAGCCAGGTTAAAATGTTAGCAAAAGAGTCGGCAATAGCCAAGTTATATAAAAAGTTAGCAAAAAAGTTAGCAATAATAAAGTTAAAAGGTTAGCGAGGAAGTTAGCAATAGTAAAGTTAAAAAGTTAACAAAAAAGTCGGCAACAGCCAGGTTAAAAAGTTAGCAAAAAAGTTAGCAATAATTAAGCTTAAATAGCTTTAATTGCCGACTTAAAATAAACTTGGTTGCCGACTTTTAATTGCTAGATTTAAATAAATTTCAATAAATGGTGTTGTTAACTTAACTTGGGTTTATTGCTGACTTTATGTGTATGTAAACAGAAAAACGGGTAAAGCGCGACATGTCGTTTAGAAATTAGTGTAAGTTGCACGATAATGCACAGTATCACCCTCAGCTACCCAGGTATACATACTCCCCCAATACCATTTCTCCGTCGTGACCATCAATGCTCTAAGGCTAGGTTAGATAAATCGTCCGGTTCTCAAACTACTTGTTAGACTACTCTTTGTTTGAGAAGGAAAAAAAAAAGAAGAAAAACCCCGGGCCTACCGGGGCCTTCCATGGGGAGATAGGAAGCGCAATAGGGGTGATTAAAAATTAAACATCACCATCGTTTTCTTCAAATATCTACCTACCCATAGACCACCACCAGTCAAATACTTAAAGACGCACCTTAGGGACGTCGCCTCTCTAGATAAGTATTACGCGGATAGGCTACACAAAGTCAAGTAACCTAACCTAGGCAAGTAGTAGTATCTATAAATCTACCATGCCCACTATAAAGGAGGATAAAACCGCGCGTAGTTTCTTAAAAGTCGATTTTCTTTTTTCAATGTACTAACTAGGGGTAATGAGTAAATACTACTTGCTGCTACTAATATTACTACTCACTCATACTATACTATAACTCACTTAGTGTGCTGTTAAACTTAGGTAAATAGTATATTAATATATATACCTAGGTTAAGTAAGATAAATTGATAAATTATAAATAGGTACATATTTCAAGATTGTGGTTCGCCTAACTTACTTACCTATTCGTCGAAGTATGTATGTACATATAAGTTAATGTAGGTACTCACCTATGCACTGCATACACACACACACATATATATATATATATATATTCCCTTTTACTACTCCTCCCTACCTACCTACCTAACCTAGGTAAATAACCTTCCTTCTAAGAGGCCCCGCGTACCTACATGTATGTATGTATGTATGCGTGTAATGTATACTGTAGGTATACCTTTCACCATTCTTTCTTTCATATGTATGGCCCCGGGAAACATATACATACATACATACATACATTCTCCATATTTACATATAACCCCAACAATACATACCTAACCTACCTTACCTACCTTACCTCCTAACATCAATATAAATTCCTCTCTCGGTTACGGAGGGGGGAAGGGGGGAAAGGGGGGGAATGGAGAGGGAGAGGTAGTAGTTAGCGTTAGTCAGAGGCTATCTATCTATATCTATCCACGACCCCAGGAACCCCGTAAGCTATGTTTATTTTTTCGAGTTCATTATGTATATAGGTAGGTACCTACCTACCTAGGTATATATGCTTCTAGCCTCAGGAAGAGAAACGGTTTAGAATACCGCGTTTTCGAAACAACAAAAATTCATCTTATTCCCCCCCCCCTTTTTTTCTTTCTTCCTTTCTTATCCGGGGGATTGATTCCCTATCCCAACTCCCCCCTCACCTCACCTGCACCTCCCTCCCTCACCCCTTAAGGTTACATACATACACACGTTACGTATCTATCTATCTATCTAACCTACTAGTCTAAGAGCGTAAGTACGTAAACAAGACATAACATGACCTTACTCATCTCTAATCTAGCCTGTATAGGGGGCCATAGGGAGGTACTCTCTCTTACCTACTCTACTTAACTCTGTCACGTATGCCATACGTACTATATAAGAGCTAATAACCAGTAAGGCAGGTGGCGTTCGCGAGCGTTCACTTTTGCCTCAAACTCCCTTCTCCTTCCTTCAACACATAACTCGCAGCCTACCTACATAATCAGCAAAGCAACAACGATCAAAGAAAACCTATATCATCACGAGAAGCCCGAAAAAAAAAACCTCACGTAATAAATGCTGCAGGTCATCTTAGACTTAGAACACATGAAAACCTCATCGCACCTAGGTAATAACAACCCTCAATGACTACCTGGACATAATCAGAGAGCACAGCATAATACACTATTAGGTGTACATTACTAGTGAAAAAAAAAAGGACTCCCTTAACCAATCCCGGAAAACCCCTTCCCTCCCCCCAAACATAATACATATACACATGGATGCAAGAACCCCTCTTTCTTTTCCTCACCTCCCTGTCATGTCATATCAACCCTTTCCCCCTCGACGGAATTAGACCCCAGATCATATCTAATCGTGTTTTTATGTGTATGTGGGTGTGTGTATACCAGAGAAAATATCCTGACGCATACTGGTGATCGTAAAAAAAATATTATATCCCGTCTGTTCATGTATCATCGTCAAGCCCTGTTTCGTACCCTCTCCATGTCATAAACTTCGTTTAACCACTGCACATCACGCAGGACTCGGGGTTCTCAATGCTGCCTATTGAAAAAGGAGGTTAGTTGCTATTTTCCCTCAAGGTGTTGGAATGTGCTGAACTTACAGGCTAGGACGGCATCAGCATATATGTCGAACTCGCGCTCCTTGCTGGTGTCTTCCTTATCCTCATCTTGTAGGGGCGTCTTCTTGTCCTCGAGGGCGGGGTCTGATAGCTCCTCAACCTTCAGCTTCTCCGACGGCTCAGTTGCTAGAGCCTTAGGGCTGTCGCCCTCCTCGACATCTGCCTTGAAGGTGGTGGGCTTAGCTGGAGATGCGACAAGGCGCGATGACACTTTGGCCTCTTGAGCCGGGGGAGGGGTGATGCTAGGCGTTGGAATGCCGTTGGTACTAACGTCGTTGTTGGAGTCCTCTCGCTTAGCATAGACCGGTCGGGGGACGGCCGAGGACGACGAAGACATAAAGGAGCTTCCGGACGGAGGGGCGCGCTTCTTCAACCCACCAGATCTAGCGGCAGCTGAGTCCACAACCTTGAGGGCTTCCTGGTCCACAGTAAACTGGATGGGCTGTGCAGCAGCCTGTGTGCGGAGATAGTACATTCCTGTCTTGAGACCGAGCTTCCAGCCAGTGAAGTGCATGCTGGTAATCTTGCCCATCGTGGGCTCTCTCATGTGGATGTTTAGTGATTGGGACTGGTCAATGAAAGCACCACGGTCGGCAGCCATCTGAACAACAGTTCGCTGTGAGATTT
Source organism: Biscogniauxia mediterranea (assembly GCA_018398605.1). Taxonomy (NCBI): domain Eukaryota; kingdom Fungi; phylum Ascomycota; class Sordariomycetes; order Xylariales; family Xylariaceae; genus Biscogniauxia; species Biscogniauxia mediterranea. The sequence continues at coordinate 1,006,833 of JAGXTR010000011.1, read as the reverse complement.
CCCAGACAGTCTTGTACAGAGCCTTTATCTCCGCCGGGATGTTAGGGATATTCTGGATGGAACCACCCTCGGCAATGATGCGGTTCTTCATGTTGTCAGACCATAATCCCATATCGACAAGATCCTTGAGCAGCCACGGGTTCACGACTTGGAACTCGCCGGCTAGAACACGTCGGGAGTAAATGTTGGAAGTGTATGGCTCGAAACACTCATTGTTACCTAGAATCTGCGAGGTACTGGCAGTGGGCATGGGAGCCAATAGTAGACTGTTGCGCACACCGTGTTGCTTGATCTGCTCCTTCAGGCTGGCCCAGTCCCAGAGGTCGGACGGAGTGACATTCCACATGTCGTACTGTAGGATACCTTGAGACACAGGAGAGCCTTCGTAGGTGGAGTAGGTGCCTTGATCCTTAGCGATCTCCATCGAGGCAGTAAGTGCACCATGGTAGATGGTCTCAAAGATTTGCTTGTTCAACTGTCTAGCTTCCGGCGATTCGAAAGGCATACGGAGAGCCAGGAATGCATCAGCAAGACCCTGGACACCAACACCGATGGGCCGGTGTCGCATGTTACTGTTGCGAGCCTCCGGAACAGGGTAGTAGTTGACATCGATGATCTTGTTCAGGTTGCGAACAACAACCTGGGTGACCTCATGCAGCTTCTGGAAGTCATAAGTACCGCTGGTGTAATCTACGAAGGAAGGTAGCGCAAGAGAGGCCAGGTTGCAAACTGCAACCTCATCGGGTGCCGAGTACTCAACAATTTCGGTGCAGAGGTTGGAGCTACGGATGACACCAAGGTTCTTTTGGTTGCTCTTGCGGTTGCAGTGGTCCTTGTACAGCATAAAGGGGTTGCCGGTCTCGGTCTGGGCCTCAAGAATAGCGTACCAGAGCTTCTGAGCCTTGACCTTCTGGCGACCACGGCCCTCGGCCTCATACTTCTCGTAAAGAGCCTCAAACTCATCGCCATAAACATCGGCGAGACCAGGGCATTCATTGGGACACATAAGAGTCCATTCGCCGTTCTTCTCGACACGCTTCATGAAGAGATCAGGGATCCAAAGAGCGAGGAAGAGATCACGAGCACGGACCTCCTCCTTACCATGGTTCTTGCGGAGATCCAAGAACTCGAAGACGTCGGAATGCCACGGCTCCAAGTAGATAGCGAAAGCACCGGGCCGCTTGTTGCCACCTTGATCAACATATCTGGCGGTGTTGTTGAAGACACGGAGCATGGGAACAATACCGTTGGAGGTACCGTTGGTGCCAGCAATGTAAGAGCCGGTGGCACGGATACGGTGAATGTTCAGGCCAATACCACCCGCCATCTTAGAGATCATAGCACAAGTCTTTAGCGTGTCGTAAATGCCTTCAATGCTATCATCCTTCATGTCCACGAGGAAGCAGGATGAAAGCTGTGCCTGGGGGGTACCAGCGTTGAAGAGGGTCGGGGAGGCATGTGTGAAATATTTGCTAGACATCAAGTTGTAAGTCTCGATGACCTTCTCGACATCATCACCCCAGATACCGACAGCAACACGCATAATCATGTGCTGAGGTCGCTCAACGATCTTGCCATTAAGCTTGAGGAGGTACGAACGCTCCAAAGTCTTGAAGCCGAAGTATTGGTAGTTGAAGTCTCGGTCGTAGACAATGGCCGAGTCGAAGTCCTCCTTGTGTCTCATGACGCAGTCGTACGTCTCCTGGGCAATCATGGGGGAGGCCTTGCCATTCTTGGGGTTGACGTAGTGGAAGAGGTCGCTAACTACCGAAGACCATTGCTTCTTGGTCTGTTTGTGGAGGTTGGATACGGCAATACGTGCGGCCAAGATGGCATAGTCTGGGTGGGTAACGGTCATGTATGCGGCTGTCTCGGCGGCCTAGAGGTAGAATTTTGTTAGAGGGTGGTCGAGACAAAGCAATTGAGCAGTATACTGACAAGGTCGTCAAGCTGTACTGTGGTGACACCTCCGTAGACACCAGAGATGACCTTCTGGGTTATGGCAACTGGGTCAACATGGTCGGCGTCCAGACCATAACACAATCTGGAGACACGAGCGGTGATCTTGTCGAACTGAACACGCTCCTGGCGTCCGTCTACATCGAGGCTAGCGGTTAGAATTATAGGAATCGAATAGGAGGACTCGTGTGAGAGTGAATAACATACCTCGCTTCTTGACATACATCGTGAAGGCGATGGTTGTGGAAAGTATCTAGGGAGAGCAAAGGACGGTGAGAAAAGGACAGTATACAAGAATAGTGGGATATGCTCGAAGAAGAAAAAAGAAGAAGAATAAAGAATTGGCAGATCAGATACAGAGCCACAACAGCCCAATTGGGGGGGTATCAAATGTATGGGAGGTTGTTGCGGGCTTTCGTTGTACCTGGTGGTGTGTGTGTGGAGGTTGAAGATGGATGGAAGAGAGGAGGAAACGAAAATACGGGTTCTAGTTTAAGTAGAAACGCGTTGGTGCCAAACGACCGCGTCCAAAACCACTCCTAGCGTGGAAAACATTACTAGATCGGATTAATTGGGCAGCTCTGCCTAGAATACAGGTGGTTTTGGGTGCTGGGACTGCTATTTGCCAGCTGCAAGTCCTTAAAATTACTCAGCGGAAGAGCCTAGCAACCACTCAACGCGCCCTGACGCGGGCTGGCGGGCTGGCGGGGTACCTATTAAGTAATGGAGGATCGGCACGCATTAGGTAACATACTATGTACCGCCCCTTTTAGGTAATTCCAGACCTTGGCACAAGACTTTTTGCCCTGACAACCATCGTAAATCTGTAATCAACCACGATTTAATTAGGTTGTAACATAAGATCTACGTTACCTTGCTAAACCGTAAGGTTTTATTGGTTTATAATATTACCTGCTACCTATACCTTGGTTGATTTACAGATTTACGATGGTTGTCAGGGCAAAAAGTCTTGTGCCAAGGTCTGGAATTACCCAAAAGGGGCGGTAGTGTACATACCTACTAGTGTACAGGCCACTTGTACCTACATGTACCTATGTGCAATGAACAAAACAACATATACAAACATTGAATAAGGATAGAAAACTGTATAGAAGTATTTCAATACAAAATACTTTTTTCCTTTCTTTTTGTTTTAATAGACAATGCACTGGTTTAGTATTCGGGATCAATAGACAGCCAGCTACATAGGTATAGTGGTTGTTGGGGAAGGGTCCCTTGGTCCCCTCCCTCTATCTGATTATCAATACTGGAGAACGTGCCGAAGCACCAAAAAAAAAAAAGTTGATCTCACCTCCACTGCCCCGCCGCGTACTTTTCGCGTTAATGGGAAACAGAAAAAAAAAAGTGACGGAATATGACTAATGCACATCATAACCAAAAGATTGCGAATTGCAGGCGAATATCTACCAGTACCTAGGTACTTAGGCAATCAATCACCAATCTCGATTTATTCCACGTGATATGCCTCAAACATCACTTACATTGATATCTTCGTACAATCTCTATAACATTGATCCCCTCAAAAATATATCTACCTTTCCTTTTCTTTTCTCTACAACCCCATTTTGCTTTCTTAGGTATTCAATAGTGCTTAGCGTGGGACCACGCATGCCAATACCATTGTGAATCGCACTGCTAATGCACATGCACATGCGCGCGTATGGAGGCAAACCCCCCCCCTCCCCCTTGTCCATCCTGTCAAACCGCGAGTTGGAACTCCACAAACCCACGTGGGTCAAGATCTGAGTAGCTGGGGCGGTCTGCATTGGCAGATTCTTTCTAGATCAGCTCGGGCATACGAAGTACTTACCCTATGATCGTGTGGTAGTACGCGAGGTAGACAGAACGTTGGAAGGCTAAAGACCAAAATAGGAGCGAACTTGTCTTCTTCTTTCTAGCGAAGGTGACTCAACGATAACCCCGGTCTTGGTGGTTTATTAGAGCCCTGTCATAAGGTTGAATACACTAGATACGTGCTTGGCGAAGAAGACATGTCGTCCTACGGCGTATAGCATAGGTACTGACTCATAGATGCACCGCCTGTAAGTCTATATCGATGAGATGATATACCGTCCATGACTATGAGAATAACCACATTCAGCCGCCTTACTTGCTCCATAGCACGACGGTTTCCATTGGTGGTGCCAAAACCCCCCCTGCAAGCACTTCAATTTTCATCCTCTCTCTCCAGCATGGCTTCCGCGACTCCAGCCCCGGCCCCGGTCCCGGCCCCGGCTTCAATACCGGGTCCGGCTGGCGAATCAACTTACAAGCCACGGTATATCGATGTAAGTCATTGCTACCTAGATACTTATGAACAATACCAAGTACAGGGATCTTTAACTTGCCTATGCTAATTCCTATCACCTCGATACTAGATTGGCATCAATCTTGCGGACCCGATCTTCCGGGGACAATACCACGGCACACAACGGCACCCGGATGACCTAGACGCCGTGGTTTCTAGAGCCAAGAAAGTGGGATGTACGAAACTGATCGTCACGGGATCTGATTTCAAGTCCTCACAACACGCTCTCGAAATCGCAAAGGAATATCGTGTGTGAACCCATTGAAGTCTTGAGGCTAACCTGGTAATCTGCTGACACGATAAAGCGGGTGTTGTGTATACCACGGCCGGTATCCACCCCTGTTCAAGTTCCATCTTCAGCACTACGCATGCCCACGTAGACACAGACGGGCACACTATGCCCTGTGATCCCGATCCCTCCCAGCCTGTCTCGGAGGAACACGAACCAGACCCGGAAAAGACCGAGGAGGTCATCTCCAAGCTGCGCCAGCTCATCGAGAGAGGCCGGTCCACGCACCCGACCCCACTCGTCGCCTTCGGTGAGTTCGGGCTCGACTACGACCGGCTGCACTTCTGTTCCAAGAAGGTCCAGCTACACTCGTTCGCGGCACAACTAGCGCTCGCCGCGTCCCTGCAGCCGCAGCTACCGTTGTTCCTACACTCGCGGGCGGCGCATGGCGACTTCGTGGCGCAGCTGAAGGCCGCGTTCGGGCAGCGCCTCGAGCGCCTCGAGAAGGGCGGCGTCGTGCACAGCTTCACCGGCACTGTCGACGAGATGCGCGAGCTTATGGACCTCGGCCTCCACGTCGGCACCAACGGCTGCAGCTTCAAGACCGCCGACAACTGCGCCGTCGTCCGCGAGATCCGCCTCGACCGCCTCATGCTCGAGACCGACGGCCCCTGGTGCGAGGTCCGCCCTACGCACGAGGGCTGGAAGTACCTCGTCGAGCCCAAGCAGCCCGCGCCTGCGCCGACGTCAGCGCCTACTCCTGCTACTACCCCTGAGAAGCCGTCGAATACCGACAAACAGCAACAGGAACAGCAACAGCAACAACCTGCGAGGAAACCCAAGAAGCAACAGCAGCAGCAGAAAAACAAGAAGAAAGAACCCGAGGTGCCCGAGCGCTGGAAGACGGTCAAGAAGGAGAAATGGGTCGAGGGCGCCATGGTAAAAGGCCGCAACGAGCCGTGCATGATCGAGCGCGTGGCCAAGATCGTCGCGGGCATCAAGGGCGTCCCGGTCGAGGACGTGTGCGAGGCCGCGTGGCGGAACACGACGCACGTCTTCGACCTGGAGGACTAGATAGATAGATAGATACCTAACCTAGGTTGAACCCCAAACAGGTGATAAAAATTATCCGCTACATACTTTTACCTACCTATCAGACATACCCCTAGAAAAGCTAGATTACCTATGTACCTAGGTAGAGAAATAGGGGAGGGGGCGCAGAGAGGCGCGGAGAGAGAAAAGAGCACTGCATAGCATAGCATAGAGATAGGATAGACGGCGGCGTGCGCTGATTATTACTCGATTACCCCCCTATCTAGGTACATTGATAGATATGTGTAGGGGATTCTTCTAAATCTACCTAACCTACCTACCTAAGTTTACTCACGTTTTACTTCTTGTTGATTAGAACCGAAAAGAAAAGAGAAAAGAAAAAAAAACCTCCCCCATCCCAAATCTTATGTAACCCACCCGCTTCTCTCTCTCTCTCTCTTCCCTCTCTTTCTCTAAAAACAAGAAGAAAACTCTTAGAATCAAGGCATATATAGGTATGTACAATAAGTGTCCACGACGCTAGTTATACAGCGAGTAGTCACACACAGACGCAGGAAGGCAGATAGATAGATAAATAGATAGATAGATGCCCATCATCATCACCATCTAGCAGCGCACACTGGATCGATCGATCAGTCAAGCAACCCGAGTAACCTAACCTAGGTTAGATATAGATATACAGGTTGGATACTTATACAAGTAGGTAAATAGGTAGTACACTTCCCCCACAGACAGACAGACAGACACACAACTTCAGTTACCTACCTACCTACCTACCTACTTATTTATACCCCTCTCCCCCCTCCTCTCTCTCTCCTTGTGTGTATGTATATGCATATCTCTCACACCCCAGACCCCTTAAACCCGCGTATCCTGCCGCGCCGCACCGCGCCGAGCGTGACGCCCTCCTCGCCCGTCATCCAGCCGGGCGCGCGCTCGCCGTCCACGATGCCCGCCTCGACGAGCTGCCGGATGCCGGCGAACACGTGGGGGCCGTGGAACGTGAGCCGGAGGTTCGGTCTCCAGCTGCTCTCCTCCGCTCTTGCCCCCTTTCTCCTATTCCTCCCGTCGTCGTCTTCTTCTTCTTCTTCCGCTTCGTCCGGCCCCGGAGCGAGTGGATCGCCGCCGGTTTTCCTCCCCGCTCTGTTTCCCCTCCTCCTCCTCATCGCCGGTGTGTCCGCGTCCGCGTCCGCGTCGTCTTCTCCCCCCAGGAGGAGCGCGTCCGCGTCCAAGTTGGGCAGCGCCGGGAAGCTGTCCTCGAGGAGGACGTCCACCCTCTCGACGCCCCTCCCATCGTCCATATTAGCCGCGTCGCCGAACCTCGCCCTCGCCACCCTGCTCCTCCTCTTCCTCGCCCTCTCCTCTTCCTCCTTCTCCACTTCCCTCCCCCTCTTCTTCCCACTCCGCTTCCCCTCCCCCTCCTCGCCGGCATCCGAGTCCGGCGGCGTAACCGGCAGCGCCACGTTCAGCGGGCTCACGAGCGCCTTGTCGCGCGCCTCGCCCGCGCCCGCGGCGTACACGCCCCACCCGCCACCCGCGGCGGCGGCCCCGCGCCCGGGCCCCGCGCCGCGAGCAGGGCGTCGAGGTTCTTGGTGTGCAGGTCGGCGGGGCGCAGGGCGTAGCGCTCGCGCGGCCGCGACAGCGCCTTCGGGATGCCCTCGACCACCAGCCCGCGCAGCGACTTGGTCTCGGCCGTCGTCGTGGCCCCGCTGCTCTGCGACCGCGAGATGTACACGTACGGCGAGGCGTCGGGGAACGCCACGTAGATCGTGCGCGAGGCGTCGAAGCTCGCCGTTGCGGTGCCGCCGCCGCCACCGGGCCGTCTGCTATTGTTGCTGTTGTTGGGGGTGCTCATCTCTATGAGGGACCCCGTGGACGTGCGCACGGTGGTGGTTATCGAGGCGCGGTTGCGGTTCTGGTTCCTGGAGGAGACGGCGAGGTCGGTGTTGTACGGGGAGTCGAGCACGAAGATGCGGAGGAGGAGCAGGGGCAGGCCCGGCGGCCGGTCTATGTTGTAGTGTGCCTTGACGTCGGGCAGGACCTCGGCCTGCAGGTTCTGGAGAAAGGTGGAGGGGTGGAAGCGCGGCACGGCTAGGGATTCCTTATCGATCTCCTCTCTCCTCCTCTCGCCATCGGCTTCGACGTCGTCTTCGTGCCGCGGGGTTTTCAGGCGCTCGATGCGGTATGCGCTCCACTTGAGCGTGCCCGGGTGGTCGTATAGATATTGCATATCGGCCATGGCGAGCTGGTACAGGCTTAGGCCATGGCGCCAGTCACCCTCAAGGATGCGATCCACGACCTCGCGCCGGCTGCCCTTGCGCGCCTGCAGGTCTGCGTAAAGGGATCGCAGCTCGTCCAGCGAGCGGGCGGGGGGGTACAGGTCGTCCTCATCCTCGTCGTCTTCATCTTCTTCGGGGCGGCGGAGTAGCGGGGGACAAAGTGTCAGGTTCTTGGGGTCTAGCCAGTCGAGGACTAGCGATAGGAGTGAGTGGCGCGACAATCGGTTAAGGACTTTGATGACGGCCGGGTTGGAGGCGTCGACGCGAAGGGAAGAAGGTAGGCGGGCGGTTGTAGGGAGCGAAACGCGCGCCATCGCCACGGGTTTCGGGAAGGATGTTTGCTCTCTCTTGTTACGTAGTTGAATGCATCAGATCGGATTTGGTATTATGGATAGAATTGGTGTTTTGTTAGGTATGTATTGGTATTAATTGTTCTTTTCTTTTGGCTATGATGGCTGAAATCTGTGATGTTAGTGAGGATGAAGGTGGGATGTCGGACACGCGACGCGCCCACCGAGGGAATCCAGTTTAGTTAGGTTAGGTAGTACCTAAATTTTTGCAGCAATCAACTTACCTACAAACCTTAAATCGCCAACTAGTACCGCTATCATGTCTAAGGTTAGGTACTCAATACAGATTGATCCTTCAATGTTGTTGTTGCCATGTTATTATATTTATCCAAATTGACTTGGAATTCCTGCCAGTCTCAACCTTCGCGCATGTCAATATGTACAAATTCAGCTAAGGTAATTTTTGCTTAGAGCCTCAGGTACCTACCCCGACATAATAGGCTGGTCCCTAACTACATAGGTACCTACACTAGTTCAAAGCAGCCCAGAGCATCAACTAAGATGGCTATTTTTAATAATGAATGAGTATCATATGCCTTCTCTATACCAGCCAGTCAATACCTTTAAGTACCTAACCTAGTAAATTCTTATTGCCAATTCTAGTCTTACGAGTTGAGGGGCAGGAGTACCTAGTAAACAGCATTGACATGTTGTCCCGACCCTCAAGTAATATAAATAATATTGATAGCCTTGGACCTTTGTTCGTCGTTTATTCATACTTGATAGTTAATGTCAAAGGCCAAATCACTAGGTTAGGTACCTAGCATTGCCAGAGATAACCCACCACTGGTCCTGGGTAGTTTTCCAACTCCTCCTCCTCAACCTCTGATAAGGAGGGAGGGCTTGTCCCTGCAGCAGAAGGACCCGGTATCATCCGATCAGCCTTAGAAGAGCATAGACTCTAAAGCATCCTTAGCCGCCAACGACGAACGCCATGTTAAAGCCAAGCTCAGCGGTGCCCTTTAAGGTGGGCTTACAGGATAGCGCCCGGATATGGATTTACCAGACATACCCAGAGCGCGAGTCTTACGACAGTACTTAGGTCAAGCCGAATATCTAATTAAGCAAATCAACCTCTCCCTAATTATTATCAGAAACTCTAGGTCTTCTTGACATGTTCACCAACAACACCCTTTTTTCTTAAGGCAGACGAGAAATAGTAAAGGCGATAATAAAGTGTCTTAAAGCTCCTCTTTTTAAAAATCCAGAAAAGGTTCTAAGGGGACTTATAACCGTATTCGCGGATATGTATTCTTTAAATACATCCTCAATTTTCCAGCTTTTAAAAAGAGAAAAAATTTAGCTTATTACCAAGAAGGAGTCATATTAGTTAATACCGCACTTTTATAACGTTTAAACCCCTCACATAGACATGGGAGAATATTTAATTATTATTTTGTACTGCGCCTTGGGCTTTAGACCTTTGATTGTTTTTAAGCGTGCTCTAGATTGAGAATGCTTTTAATAGTTAGCTATTATCGCTACCAGAGTCAGATAACATTCCCGTCTTTAAACTAGACAGAACTTCTTCGAGTAATTGATTCGTCCTCGAGTTCGTTCTGAGCCTCGGTTGCTTTCTTGTAAACCAAGTCTTAATTATACATTATAGTATTTATAAATCTGTCCGTAGTGCTGAAAGCTGTAGAGCTGGTGATGTGTTTTATATGCTACTTTTAAGAGATAATGAGCAGGTGATCATTGCCTTATAGGGCAAAAAGTAATGATCAGATTCTGTGATCATCTTGTACGTTTTTCTTTAGCAAAGAGGTTAAGTTACAAGACGGGAGCGAATATATCTTGAGCCGAATGATTGTTTTCATATGATTTAGGTAGCTATAGCTTCCCTTTATGGAGATGTTGCTTTGTCCTGTATCTGAATTACTTTAATACATTCAAGCCTCTCTTAAAACCGCGCTCTTCCTCGTAATAGCAGTTTATAAGAAGTTGACTTCGCAAAATAGTCTAGCCTACTCCATCCCCTTTTATGGTGATATCTTAAGAGGTTATGGCTCCTAGTGTCACGGGCTTAGCCCGATTAGGTAAGGCCTGGCTGTTGCCAGGCAACCCAGCCTTGGGAGAAGCGGGGGCTGGGCAACGTACTTGTAGGTGCGGGTATATAAGGGCTTAATATATATAAAAGCTGCAGTTAAATTTTTTTTATGTAATTTTAATATATATAATTTTATTTATAATAGCGTATAGTTTAACTTTATAATATAAAGTTATATTATATTTATATTAGTAGATTTTAATAAAATAAAAAATTTTATAATATTAAAATAATTTAATGCTTTTTAAAATAAGCAGTAAAATTAAACGGTATTGGTTTTTTAAAATTAATATAGTTTATTATAAAATTAATAGTTTATTTAAAAGTTAAAAAAACTTTTTAATTAGTTTTTTATAAAATATTAATAATAAAAATTATAATAATAATAATAATAATTATAATAATAATAATAATAATAAAAGTTATAAAAATAATAATAATAATAAAAGTTATAATAATAATAATAATAATAAAAGTTATAATAATAATAATAATAATTAAAAATTACATTTTTAAGTGCATATTTATAGTTAATTACTTTAATAATAACAGTTTTTATATAAATAAATAAAAAAGCTATTAAAGTGGCTAGTTTAAAATAAAAAATTAAAGTTTTTTTATTTTTATTTTAATAAAGTATTATAAAAAATGTTAAAAGAATATATGTACTTATATAGCTATTAACGACTTTAACTTAAAGCGTTGTTATTTTTTTACTGGTTTAACCAAATAGTTAAGGGTTTTATATATTTTAATGTAATAAAATTAATAGCATTTTTATATAGGTTGCCGGTTTAAATCCAGGCTATTATATATTAAATTTGTTGACGACCACGGGCTTTATTCCCAGCGTATTGCGCGCGAACAGTATGTAGTTTTATGACGTATATTATAAAGCAGTTGCTTAGTTTAAGCTACCGCTATCGTGTAAAAACTGCTGACGCCGACGTAGCAAAGAAGTATGCTTACGAGGGTGTAAACGGTTATTTATTAAACCGGCATATATTAAAGGAATATATGTACTTATATAGCCACCGACGACTTTAACTTAAAGCGTTGCTACCTTTTTACTGGCTTAGCCGAATGGTTAAAGGTTTTATATATTTTAATGCAATAAAAAGTTAAAATTAATATTTTTACGAGATTATTAAAAAATAATAAAGTTATATAGTATTTTATATTAAAGATTATTTTTTTAAAAAAATAATAAAAAGTTAAAACTTTTTAAAAATTTAATAACTTAAACGTAAACTTTTTATTAAAATAACTTTTAAAATATTTTAAATTTACGTTTAATAACATTTAAATAAAAAAATAAGCATAAAATTAATATAATAAACAACGGTTTAAATGTAAATTAAATATAAATAATAACTAAAATTAAAGTTAAAAATTAATAAATAAAATTAAAACTAATTAAACTATAACGTTAATAAAGGTTTTTATAAAAGCTGCTAACCTTATAAATAATTAAGCTTAAAAAAAGCTTAACTTTTTATAATTATCCCTTTTTTAAAAAAAATGTCATGGGGTTAAAAGTGCGCGGACCACGTAAACCAGAAAAAGAGTTTAAATTAACTATAAAAAGAAAAAAAAAAGAAACTAACGAAAGCACTTAAAGGCGCTAACCAGCCTATATATATACAGGCTTTACACGTAACCGTGCGGAGTCGGTAATAAACCTTTTATTTTTACACGTAACTATATAAAGTCGGTAATAATCCTTTATTTTTATTTATTAATTAATATAATAATAATTATATTGTTAATTTTAAATTAAATTTATAATAATATTTTTTATTTATAATTAATATTTTTTTTATATAATTTAATATAGTATTTATACGCATTTTTTTAATAATATTTTATTTTAAGCTTTTATTATTTTATAAAAAACCTCGTTATAAATATTAATAATAACCGTTTATAAGCGTTAAAAGCCGTTTTATACTTTATATAATTTATACTTATTTATTAAGTTTTTTTATTAATTATTATATTTTTTAACATTTATTTATATAAATTTAATTTAAGTTTATATTTATTTTAAAATAAAATTATTATATTTTAATTAATAATTATATTAAATTTAACTTGTTATTTTATAAAAAATATTATATAATAAAAATATATATTATGCGTATAAACTTTAAAGCTTATTTATAAATTAAAAAAATATACGTGTAATAAACTAACGTGCAAGGTTAATAACTTTATAAGCAGAGTTAATAATAGTCCTGACTTTTATATATAAACCGCTTTTTTTCGTGCGGCTTTTTTTTTAATTAGCCGACATTATATAAGGTATTAGTTAAAATATTTTTAAGTTTTAATAAACCTTTATTTATATAAAATGTAAGCAGTATAAAAAGCTTTATTATTATATGCATAATTTACATTTTAATATAAAATAATATAAAAAACTTATAAATATAATAAAATAAAATTTATTATTATTATTAATTTAAGCTTTTATTAACTTATAATTTATTATTAAATTATTAAAAAATATTATTTAAAGTTTATTATAATAAATATAAAAAATACTTTATAGCAGCATATATAAAAGTTAAAAAAAATTAAATAAAAAATAATTAATATATTATAAAATTAAAAATATGCAAACTATATAAATTAAAAAAAAAGTTTAAATTAACTATAAAAAAAAAAAAAAAATTAATAAAAGTACTTAAAAGCGCTAATTAGCTTATATATATACAGGCTTTATACGTGACCGTGCGGAGTCGGTAATAAACCTTTTATTTCTACACGTAACTGTGCGGGGTTAGTAATAATCCCTTACTTTTACCTGCTAACTGGTATAGCAGCAGCTATACCGTTAACTTTAAGCCAGACCCGTGATAAAAAATCGCTTTTAATTTAATTATAATAAAATTAATTACGTACGCGCTTTTATATTAATATAATAATAAACCTTGTATATAAATTTTTATAAATTTTTACATTAATTATCCTGTTATTAACTAATAAAAAAAACTACTTTTTAATTTAATTAATAAAATAATTTTAGCTTTTTAATTAAAAGTTTTTAAAAGTATAAACTAATTAAATAATAATAAAATAAAAGTATATTATTTAATTAAAAACTAAATAACGCGCATATAAAGCCTTTTTATAAACAATTTAATAGCTTTTTATTGCAAAATAACTTGGCTAATATAATGCCATTTATTAAATTATTACTTTTTAATTAAAAAAGCTAATAACTTAACTTTATAACTAATAAAACTAATTAATAAATAAAACAATATAATAAATATAAATTAAAACTATAACGACTTTAATTTAATAATAAATTATAATAAAATATATTTAAAATTAATAATATTATATAAGATTTTTAATATAACTTTAATAAAATATAACCACAGTTTTTTAATAATATGCATTTATTAGTTAACTTAACTGTTTAATAAAAAAACCTTTATTAAATAAAAACTATTAAAATATTTTAATAACTTTAAACTTAATACGTAATATAAATATTTTAACTTTAAAAACTAAATAAATTAGTTTATTTTTACTTTTATAAGCATTTAAACTTTTAATAAGTTTTACTTTTATAAATATAATAAATTATAATATTTTTACTTTTATTTTAATATATGCTATTAAATAAAAAAGTTAAAAAAATAAAGTTTTTAATTAACTTAATAAAAAGTTTAATAGCATTTATTAACTTAATTTAAATTAGTTTTAAGTTTATTTTAAATGTAAAAATAAAATAATTTTAAATTAAAAAAGCCGAAAATAACGTATAAGATTTTTTTAAAAAATTTAAAAGTTTTTTATATGCTTTAATTTTTAATATTTTATAACTATTGTAATTATTTTTTTTTATATTTAAAAGTATTAATATTTAAGTTTTTAACTTTATATGCAAAGGTTTTATAAGCTTTATATAATAATAACGAGCGCTTTTTATAGCCGTTTTACAGTTATTATTTTAATTTTTAAAAAATTGTAAAAAATTATTAAATTTTTTTAAATGCTATTAAAAATATTAAACTGTTTATTTAAATAATTTAATAATAACTGCATTATAATAACTTATATTATAAATAAATATAATAGTTTAAATAATAAAAGCATTTTAATTAAATTAAATTTAAAACGCTTTTATAAAGTTATTATGTTTAAAATAAAAAAAGATTTAATTTTATAAAAAATAATATTAAAAATTTATTTTAAAAACTATTAAATTAATTTAACGCTATAGTTAATAATATTTTTTTAAAATATTATTAAAAGCTTTTTAAAAGTTTATTAATTATTTATTTTATTATTTAAAAGTAAATTTTAAAATAAAAATTTTAATTAACTTATTTAAATTAATATTATATTTTAACTTTAAATTAAAGTCGTTTTAACGTTATTTTTATAATAAAGTAAACGAAAGATTATTATATAACTTAAATTATAACTTTTTATATTAGCACTATAATTTAACTATTTATTAAAGTTAATAAACTTATTATTTTAATTTTTTAAATTTTTTTTTATAAAGCTTTAAATAAAGTTTAAAAATAATAATAAAACGTGGTTAATTTAAGTTAAATTTAATAGCAAGTTGCTTAAAAAACTTAAAAAATTTAAATAAGTAAATATAATTTTATAAGTAAATTATATAAAACTTTTAAAATTATAATAAACAATAGTTTAAATGTAAATTAAATATAAATAGTAATTAAAATTAAAGTTAAAAGTTAATAAATAAAATTAAAACTAATTAAACTATAACGTTAATAAAGGTTTTTATAAAGGCTGCTAACCTTATAAATGACTAAGCTTAAAAGGAGCTCGGCTTTTTACAGGTTTTAAATAAGGTTTAAAGGTAATGGCAAAACGTGGTCGATTTAAGTTAAATTTAACGGCAGGTTGCTTAAAGGATTTAAAAAATTTAAATAAGTAAATATAACTTTATAAGTAAGTTATATAAAACTTTTAAAATTATAATAAATAATAGTTTAAGTGCAAATTAAGTATAAATAATAACTAGAATTAAAGCTGAAAATTAACGAACAGGATTAAAATTAATTAAACTATGACGCTAACAAGGGTTTTTATAAGGGCTGCTGACCCTGTAAGTGATTAAGCTTGAAAAGAGCTTGGCTTTTTATAGTTTATTAAAAAAATTAAAAGTTTATATAAAAAAAAAAAAAAAAAAAAGCGTTTTAATTGTTTAAAACTTTATTTATTTTAGCGTTTATTTTTATTTAATAGGATTTTAAAAAAAAAACTTTATAAAAGTAGATTATTTTAATTATATGCTTAAAAAAGTGTTATTTTAAAAAATAAAAAATAAAAATAAAAATAATAGTATATTTTTTAAAAATTATTATAATGTATAATAATAAAATTAAAAAACTTAAAAGGACTTTTTATTATAATATTTATAACTGCATGCAATTATTTTAAAAAAGAAAATAATTAATATTATTAAAATTAGCGTATTTAACTCCTTAAAGCTATAATGGCGTATTTAAAAAGCAAGGCCTGCGTAAGTGAAAATTTAATAAAAATAGTCGTGAATAAAACTAACTGTGCTAATTATAAAAAAACGTGTTAATAAGCAGTTAATAATATAATAATAAAATTATTATTATAATAATAATAAAGTAGCGGTAAAGTATTAAGTAAGCGATTATAAAAAAAATTAAAATAAAAAAGCTATATAAACAATTTATAAACTTAATAACTTTAAATTATATAAATAAAGTTTATAAAATTATAACGCGGTTTTTTTAACTTAAATTTAAAATTAAATAATTTTTTAATAAAAATAACAATAACGACGATAATAATAATAAGCTAGTTATAATTTAAAACTTTAAGATTTTTATAAAGTTAATTAAAAAAATAATTATAAACGGTAATTTTTTAAATATATAAACGTACGTAAATATAGCAGCTATAAGTATAATACGCATATATGCATTTTTAATTAAGTTTTTATTAAAAGTTATTTTAAAACGTTATATTTAAAAAATTATTATATAAAATAAAAAGTAAATTAATAATTTTAAAAATTATAGCTTATTTTAAATCGTTAAAACCGTAAATAAAATAAGCATTAAATAAAACGTTATAATTATAAAAAAGTTATTTAATAAAAATATAATTATTATTTTTAATAATATAAAAAAATAATATATATAAAATATTAAATAGTTAAAAGCTTTTAAAAAAGTGCGTAATTAATTAATAAAACGTATATAATGTTTATAAAAAAATACTTTAATTATAAATTAAGTAAAATATTAATAAAATTAAAATAAAGTTTAATATATAAAATTTAAGCGTTTAATTTATTAAAATAACGTTAAAATTATTTAAAAATAGCAATATAATTACATTAACGATATTTTTTTAAAAATAATAAATTAAAAATAAGTAAATAAAGTTTATAATTATAAATTAATTTAAAGCAATTTTTTATATAATATTAAACTATATTATAATAATTTAAAATTAATATAATATTATAAATATTAAAAATATAATTATAAATAAATTAAATATTTTAATAAGTTTATTTATAATAAATATAAAATTGTTACAGGTCTAGCTTAAAGTTAACGGTATAGCTGCTGCCATACCAGTTAGCAGGTAAAAATAAGGGATTATTATTAACCCCGCACAATTACATGCAAAAGTAAAAGGTTATTATTAACTCCGCATAGTTACGTAAAAAGCCTGCATATATATAAGCTAGTTAGCGCTTTTAAATGCTTTTATTAGTTTTTTTTTTTTTTTTTTATAATTAATTTAAATTTTTTTTAGTTTATATAATCTGCGCATTTTAACCTCGTAATATATTAACTACTTTTTATTTAATTTTTTTTAATTTTTATACATGCTATTATAAAGTATTTTTTATATTTATTATAATAAACTTTAAATATTTTTTTTTAATAATTTAATAATAAATTATAAATTAATAAAAGCTTAAATTAATAATAACAATAAATTTTATTTTATTATATTTATAAGTTTTTTATATTATTTTATATTAAAACGCAAGTTATATATATAATAATAAAACAGCTTTTATTTAAAAATTTTATACCGCTTATATTTTATGCAAGCAGGAGTTTATTAAAACTTAAAAATATTTTAACTAATACTTTATATAGTGTCGGCTAATTAAAAAAAAAACCGCATAAAAAAAAGCAGTTCGCTGCATAAAAATTAAAACCATACCAACTCCGCTGCATAAAAGTTAAAACTATTAACAACTTTGCTTTTAAAATCGCTAACCTTGTATGTTAATTTAATATATACGTATTTTTTTAATTTATAAGCAAGTTTTAAAAGTTTATATACATAATATATATTTTTATTATATAACGTTTTTTATAAAATAATAAATTAAATTTAACGTAATTATTAATTAAAATATAATAACTTTATTTTAAAATAAATATAAATTTAAATTAAATTTATATAAATAAATATTAAAAAATATAATAATTAATAAAAAAACTTAATAAATAAATATAAACTATATAAAGTATAAAATAACTTTTAACGCTTATAAATAACCGTTATTAGCGCTTATAATAATAATAAAGTTTTTTATAAAATAATAAAAGTTTAAAATAAAATATTATTAAAAAAATACGTATAAATACTGCATTAAATTATATAAAAAAAATATTAATTATAAATAAAAAATATTATTATAAGTTTAATTTAAAATTAATAATATAATTATTATTATATTAATTAATAAGTAAAAATAAAAAATTATTATTAACTTTATATAATTACGTGTAAAAATAAAAGGTTATTATTAATTCTGCATAATTACGTAAAAAGCCTGCATGTATATAAGCTAGTCAGCGCCCTCAAGTGCTCCCGTTAATTTCTCCTTTTTTTTTCTTTTTTTATAGTTAATTTAAACTCCTTTCCGGTTCACATGGTCCGCGCACCTTGACCCCGTAATAAAAATAAACTATTATAATATAAAAAAAAAAGCTAAAAAACAGTATTTTATATATATTAATACGCGGTTTTATTATATAGTATGTAAAAAAGCGCACTTAATATAAAATTAGCGCTATTTAATTACTTAAAAGTAATAAAAGCATTATAAAAAAAAATTAAAAAAAACTTTTTTATTTTTATATAATAAGTAAAAAAATAATAATAATAATAACGCGGCTTTTAAGCTATAAAAAATTATTAAATTTAAAAAAAGCTAATTTAATAACAGCAGTATAAATAATAATAACGTAATTATATTAACATTATTAAGCTTTAATATTATGCTATTTTTAACAATGTTAAATAAAATAAAAAACATTAAACTTATTTAAAAAAATAACTTAAAAGCTTTTTAAAAACTATAAAAAAAAATAAAAACGCTTTATTTTTATTAAATTTATAATAAAATACTAGTATAAACCGTAAAAAACTTATATAATTAAAAATTATAATATATATATTATATAATAACTGCGTTTTTATTAATAATTTAAAATAATTATACTTTATAGCTTTAAAAATAACGTTAATTTAATAATTTAAATATAAAAAAAAAGTGCTTTTAAAGCGTTTTTTTAACTTTAATACTACGTATAAAAAGCGTTTTAATTTAAAGCATTAAATTTATTTATAAAAGTAACTTTTTTTTAACAATAAATTAATAATTATAAAAAGCTTATAAGCTGCATATAGGTTTTTTTTATATAAATGTGCTTTTTTTTATATAAATGCATAAAGTAAAAAGTCTGCATATTTAAATAAAAGTCCTATATTTAACTTATATATAACATAAGCATATAGTTATAAAAACAGTATAAAATAAATAAAATAATATATTATTTATAAAAGTTAAATATTATAAAAATTAATTATTTTATATATAATAAAAAAATGCTAACTATTATTAAATATTTAAAATAATAAAATATAAAGTTTTATAATTATAAAAGCTTTATAATATTTATAAATTATTAAAATTTAAAATATTTTATAATTTATTAGCGTTTTTTAAGCAATAAGCGCATTAAATTAAGCTGTTTTTAAATATAATTTTAACTTAATATACTGCGTAAAAAATATAATAGTATTAAATGCGTTTTTTTATAAAAACCAGGATAAATTAAACGCAGTAAATAAAAAAGCTTATTATTTGCAAATAATTTTTAAATTAATTTTTAAAAAATAAACTATTATTTTTATAATTATTATAATAAAAAAGCTTTAAATGCAAGTTTTTAAAAACGTAAAGTTATAAGTTTTATAAAAATAAATAATTAAAAAAACTAGTTTTATTAAATAGTTTATATTATTATAAAAAATTAAAATAAAACGTTTAAATTTATTTAAAAATTAAAAGTTTAAATTTTTAAATGCTTATTAAACGTTAAAAAGCAGTTTATATATTAAAAGCGCTTATAAATTTTTAAAGCACTTTTACTTATTAAAAGCAATTTTACTTTTATAAAAATAAATTTATTAAATATATTTATAACGTTTATATTATAAGTTATTTAAAAAAAAGCATTATAACCATTTTAATAAAAAGATTTTATTAGTTTATAATATAATAATATATAAAAAGGTTTTTTTATAATTATAATGTTTATAAACGTTTAAAAGTTTAAAAAAATATAAATAAAGTTTTTTAAAATTATTATTTATATTAAACTGTTTTTATAAAAAAATTTAAATAAATTTTATAATAAATTTTTTTTAATAAAAACCGGTATTTATAAGTTATTAAAAACTGTTTAAATAAGAAAATATTATTAAAAATAATGTTTATAATAAAAATAAAAGCGTATATAATTTACTTTTTAACGTGTTTTATACGGTTTTATAGTTAATTAAAATTAATTATAAATAATTAAAAGTTTAATTAATTAAATTGTTTTTAATAGCATTTATATAAGTTAATAAAAATATAATAATTATTAAGTATAATATATTATTTTTAAATTAATAAAAGTTTTAAATAAATAAATTAAAAAATTTAAGTTTATTTTTATTATTATATTAATTAAAAATAAAACAATTAAAAAAAATAATTACTATACGCTTAATTAATTATTAATTACCAAGTAAATAGTTTTATTAAAATGTTTTTTTTATTATTATTTATAAATATAAAGTAAATTTTATAATAATTAAGTTTATATTAATAAAAAAAATATTTATATTAAAAAAAGTAAGTTTTATATTTATATTATTAAAATAAAAAACTTAATTATTTATTAAAAAAATAAACGTTATTTTTAACTTAATTTAAATTTTTATAACAGCGGCATTAAAATAATATTAATATTATATTAATAAAAAATAAATGTTAATTAAGCGTTATAAAGTTAAAAATAAAATATAATTAAATTTAATTTATTATAAAATAAAGCAATTTAAAAAAAAGCTTAATTAATTATAAGTTAAATATATAATGTTTAAAGTGTTAAATTTATATATAATATAGTTAAAAAGCATTTTTTTAATATTAAAAATAAATTTTACGTAAACGTATTATATTAAGCGTATATAAACAAGTTATTAAACTAAGTTTATAACGACTTTTAATTATTATTTATTTTAATAAAAAAAAGTTTAAAGTAAAAAGTATTTTATACGTTAAAAATAAGCTTATAAAAAAAGTTTAAATAAAAAATTTTAATAAAGTAAAAAAAGTATAAAAATTTATTTTAATACTTTTTAAAAAACTTTATTAAAACCGCAGCTTTAAATGCATATAAAAAAAGTTTAATAACGCTGTTTAAAACGATAGGTTTAAACATAAGTATAAAGCGTAAAATAATTTAACGTTTAAGTTAACATAAAAAAAAGCAGGATAATATAGTTAAAAATAAGTAAAAACTTTTTTTATTTTTTTATTTTTATTTTATTAAAAAACGCTAAAAAACGCTATATAAAACTTTACATGCTTAAAAGCGGTATTTTTTTAATTATTATTATTATTATTATTATTATTGTTATTGTTATTATTGTTATTATTATTTTTTTTATTATTTTTACTTTTTTTTATTTTTTTTTATTTTTTTTTTATTTTAATAAAGTAGTTAATAATTAATTTTTTTATTTTAATAAAATAACGCTTTTAATTTTATGCTTAAAAAAGCGGAAATAAGCCGTTATTTTTTGCAATAAAATAAAAATAAGCGGGGAAAGCAATAGCGGCAATAGCAAGGTAAGCGGCGGTAAAGGTTAAACTAGTAGCAGTAGTAATTAAAGCTTTATAAAAAACGCTATAATTTATATTAATAAAAAAAGCTTAATATATATATTATAATAAATTTATATAAAAAAAGTTAATTATAATAAAGCAATTAACAGCATTATTAAAAATAAAAGCGTTTTTAAAGCGTTTATTTATTTTAACTAATAAGTTAATTAATTAAGCGCAAATAATAAAGTAAATTACAAAAAGTTTAAAATAAAAATAAGTTAATATGTAAAAAAGCAAAAAAAAAAGGTTTTATAAAAGTTAATAGTTATAATTATTAATAATATATTTAATATAAGTTAAATTATAAGCTTTATTATAATAAACGTGTAAAACGTTTATATAATAGCGGTAAAAAAGCGTGCGCGCGTTAATAAGCAGCTTTAACTTTATTTTTTTTATATAAATTAATAGCGTTAATATTTTAATAAGCGTAAAATAAGTTAACTACTTATTAAAAATAACGCGTTAAAAATAAACTTTATAAAAAAAAAGTTAAAAAAAGCTAATAAAAGTTTATAGTAGTAAAAAGCTAACAAGGCATAAATAACGCAAATAGCGTAAATAGCGTAAATAGTATAAGCAACTTTATAATAAGTAAAGTTTAACTTATAATTAATAAAAGCGGGTATAAGCGCAAGCATAAAAATAGCAGGCTTAGTTAAAAAAATTAAAAAAATAAAAAAAACAAGAAAAAAATAGTAAAAAAGCAAAAAGTATTTATAAAATTAATTTATTAATATATATATATTATATAATTTTTATATTATAAAATAAAAAATTTTAAAAGTAAAAAAGCTTATAATATTATTATTAATATTAATGTTAATAATAATAAAATAATAATAAAAATAGCGGTAATAATAATAATAATAAAGTTAAAAAAATAAAAAATATAGTAAAAAAAAGCTTTTTTTATAAAAAAAAATAAAGCTTAAATTACTGCTTTTTATTATTTTAATTATTATAGCATATTACTTATTTTACTTATTTTACTATAACTTACTGTAAAAAAAAAAGTAAAACGTAAAAAAAAGTTTAATATTATAAATTTAACTTAATTAAATAAAGCTTAACTGTTATTAAGTAACCTAGCTTTAAAAAAACAAGAACTAAATAACGCACTTATAAGTGTAGGTATATAAAGGCTTAGCATATATAAAAGCTGCAATTAGATTTTTTTTATGCAACTTTAATATACACAACCTTACCTATAACGGCGCACAGCCTGACCCCGTGACACCTAGTTCTTAAAGCTACGTAGAACGCTCTGTAGTAAAGACCCTAGCCCACAGACAACTTTTCCGGATGATTACTTAGGAAGCTATCGTTACTGGACGAGCTATATTGATTAATACTGCCATAAGGCGGTCTTTCTCTAGGGTCCTTGTCAGGACGATTTCCTAGAAAGTCATCACCGTTGTGTGAACTACTTCGACTAATGCCATAATCAAGAGTACTTCCTCCATTGCGGCCGTCGCTGCGAAATATTTTTTAAGGAAGTTATTCCCATTATTCTTTCCGAAAAACCTTTCTTGTCTATAGCTGTACCAATATTTCGAGGGCAATAACTCTTAGCCTTACATTATACAACTTTGCTTGAGTAAGGGTCTCGTTCATTACAAAGCATACCTAGTCTTTACTAAGCTGAGAAGAACATTCTTGAAGACGAGAATTCGTTGCACTACTGCCAGAAGGGTTGATTTGTCAAGGCATATGCATATCTCCGGGATCGACTGTGGCCCCTGCATCCCCTGAGCTTTATTCTCATCCCACGCACGCCGGCCTTTGTTATGTAACCATACAGCGAGTTTGCTCTTTACCCCTAAATACATCATGGGAGGGAGACATTGGTAAGGTAGACGGAGAGGCCTTGACGGGATCATAATGTGTAGCAATATGAGCATGATAGCATTGTTGTTGCAGATATGATCAATTAAAGTCTTCTTGTTGGATTTATCAATATGGTATACTATGTATTTGAAGGTTAATGTTGCCCTAATGAACATCATATAAATAAATAAAATCACGGAAATCTTAACCTTGAGGTGAACTTCCTTCCGTGGATTCTCTCTGAGCTGAAATTGATACTCGTCTTAATTCACTTCACACCACCACTTATCTGTACGCAAAAATAGAGAACCTCTTCCGAGTACGCATTCTTTAGTCTCTGCTCTTCGCTGAGATTCTATTGTAGCTCGCTGGGTATTGCGTGTGATGGAAGTTCAAGTGGTTGTTGGCTTAAATGTTGATCGCCGACTAATAGCAAATCCCGATGTAATCCCGATTGGAACTCGTTAAATCTAGAGCTTTCACGGCGTGTGCATAACTTTATACGTACATATTGTGTTAGTCCAGATGTGGAGTGTAGTAAGTACCTAGTACTAGTGTAGTAGCAACGGGGTCAGATAGATGTTGTATGTGTGTAGTGTACATAGGTAGTGTTACTATCCCGTCCACGATTGGGTAAATTCCCCGAGGCACGTTGTCGCCGTGGAGGTCTCTGCAGGACCAGACTACCCTAACTGGGCGATCACCACATATTGACATGATGGCATTAATTCGAGACTATAGGCACAGCAGAAGCCGAAGCCATGGGCTGGGTATTACCCTTTATACTACACTACATACCACCAGACCTGCCTACTCCTTACACACCTACCACCGGACACAACCTACGTAGACTCCGCCCTTTCCCGCTGCGTTGCCAAGAAACGAGAGATGATTTCGTTCGTGATAGATATTGGTCATGTTGTTTGATTGATTACCGAAAGTTGCCTGCAAAGCGGGTTGGACTGGACGTGTAGGTAGCCACCTAGGTTAAGGTAGCTTACAAATCCAAATATGGGCGGTGGGACGCTTACCGACTTATTGTTGAATATTGTTGTTCATGTGCAGCTTCCAAGATATATACACAGTGGCAGTTCTGTCTTACTCTGTGACGTTTAAAACTGTCATTCGTGCAGAGCAAAGTGGTAAATATCAATGATGCCGGGAATACCTAAGAGGTAGTTATATTAAGATATAGTGAGCGGGTAGTTGGGTGGGATGACATAACTTACATGCTGGAGGTAATGCAGAATTGTGTAAGTCTGGAGGTTGTTGCTATATACGACATGTGATAATCTCATCGGGATCTTGATTCCACTACAAGATAAAAAAAAGTTTAAAATTTTTTACAATAAAAAGGCAATAGCAAATCGAAAGCTAGTGGTGCAGAAAGACCGGGGTAATTTTGATCAAAGTAAATTGTACACTAGAATATTGTATGTAGATCCCTTGATAAATCGGTTAACTTACGGCCTTTCCCAAGATCCATTGTAAGTGCTGTGCTGTGAGAAAAAAATAAAAGGACGATTCAATGCCGTTTGCGGTTCCCGACTTTGCGCTCTCGCCAAACAATGGTTCCACATTTGGCGAAGCGATAAATCCTGTTGCCCGCTGCTGTGGTGTAAGTAAAGAGAATTTATCGGGTTACTAAAACCGATTCGGCGGGCCCCGTAATCAGCATTAGGTAGTTTCTAGTATACCTAGTTGAGAGCATGAAAAAGCATGAAAAAGCGCAAAGGGCGTTCTCCCAAGCTCCTAGTGTAGGTCAGCCGGGCCCAGAAGTGAGGGTTAAAAGTCTTGCAAAGACACCGAGAGTACGCCGCCGGGCGCGGGGGTTCTGTGTACCCCCGGGGACGCTGATTGGCCAATAGCGAGCCCTCCCCCCAAGGGCATTCTATGAAAACCCCACATCCTCACTCAGCCTACGCCCTAAGTGCGTGTAGTTTCTTGCCCCTTCCCCCCTTCCGCTCCAGTGGACCGGGCATACGCTATGTAACAGGTTAGGTGGTATGTTCATCCAACTAACTCCACTATAACATGTGTGGTAAGTACATGCGTATTGTAGTGTACATATGTAGGTAGCGTACCTACCTTAGGTACCTGTGCTATGTACATACTTCCGTACGCCCACTTTACACTGCAATATTCACGTAAATCTATGTCTATTTCTATCCTTCTGTTTTTTTTTTCAAGTCCCGCTCTTCTATTATTATTTTCAAGTTGGTTGCTACTAAGTACGCGTTACTTTGCTCAGGGTTTCTTTATACTTCTGATAAACTAAAGCGAATCAGATACAAGACGGTTGGTTCAAAGATTGATAATGGAACTTCGATTTCGTGTTACTCATGAATAAACGTCAGCCGTTCGTCAAAGACTTGCCCCCGCCTTTACAGCAACCAAACCGTTTTAGGACGGCCGAGCCCCAGTCGGTCGCGACGGCGGCGTCTTTTAACTCTTCGCTTTTGCCCGTCGAGTCCCACTTTGAGCCAGTATCATTTCACCCACCAAACTCTCCTCTGGCTACTTGAACAAATTTTTGTCGTCAACTACAACAATTATTAATCTACCCGCCCAAGACAAAAAAAAGATCTGCCGCCCTTTGTCGAGAGCCCAAGTGCCCTACCACCAGACAATCTCACCGCCCACTAGTCTCATTTCGACTGTCAGAAAGTCTCGTCATCATCGACATACTCACAACTTTTCTCTCTCTCTCTCTCACACTAAAACGAAACAGAAACAAATCGCGAAATTGACGGGAAAAGAATAGAAGAGAGAGTCTATCATCAGCTAGTTGTGACGACGACGACGACAACGACGACAACGATAACGAAGACGACGCACCAACCACCATGTCCAGCTACACCGGTCGCCGTGGCCAACCGGTCAATGTATCGCAATTGCTGCAAGACCTGAACAGGATCCCAGATCCTGTGCCGCAACCTGAGGAGAATCCCGCCAGTCTCGATGATGAATTGGCCATGTTCACCAATACAAATTTCATTGATTGGGATGCACCCAACAGCAGCACCAGCGCCAATGCCAGCAGCCAGCAACAACAACACCAGCACCAGCACCAGCACCAGCAATCCCCTGCCAGTATGGACATGGAGACGCCCTCATCTACGACCTCGCCTACGGAACCGGTGTCGTCCGAATCGATGAGCGGAGGGGATCTTTCAGGGTTTGATTTCAACCTGCCAGGTGAGTGTGCAACGATATTGCTTCGTTCTCCTTGGCTTCTTTGATTTTTATTAGTTTTTTTTCCATGTTACTCTCTGTTTTATATACCTGCCCACCTACGAGTCATTATTATCATCACCCTCCCTTCTTTTTCCATCCACTCCTTGTTTAGGAATATCATCATCAGCAGAAGCAGCAGCACAGACGCACGCACAGTCAAAACAATTGTCCTTCACTATTGGCTCTCGCTTCTATACTACACTTCGTTTCCCCCGCAGTAGCAGCTATTGCGCGATATGTCGGAAGGGTCCTTTCTACTCCCCCGATACAGCCTTACCGAAGCATTCAATATGCTCCTGCGCCATGTGCAGGCGCCGCCATGTGTTACACGTCCTCCGAGGATCTCCAAGGAGCAAATGGGATTGGGGTCCGTCCACTAAGCGGAGCGTTCGTCCTTATCGCCGCTGCGCCCAGGAAGTGCTTGATACCCCCCCCACGCTGTGCTCGGCGCCATGTGATTGGTCCAGCCCGTCCCTAGTTGCATTCAGACCCGGCGATCGCTGGTTGAGTGTCTACCGGGGCAAGTGTCCTAGGTCTGCATACGACACATTAGCTTGGTATGGCGCAATCGAGCTATGGTGCAATATCCCGTGATCTTGAGGTGATCGTAGGGGTATCCAAGTACAATGGCTTGCCGGCCCCGTGCCCATCCAAGCTCGTCGATGCATCACGGCCGCAGCTCAGCATTTATACTTTTTCTCATGGCGAAGTCGTCATTGACAATGCGGAGCACCTCAGAAATTCAACGCCGCGCCGTCTGTTTTCATTGTTTTTAAAATTACAATCTACTTGGGCGAGACACCCCGTCTAACGCAACGCCATGCCTTCAGGCGATTTTAATGGATTCGATTTCCACCCGTACCCGACGCCGAACGTCTCGGCCTTTTCGGATAACCTAGGCAACCTACAGCCCATCCAGCCCTCACCCACATTTCCCTCCAACGGCGCCCAGCAATCGTACGGCCCACAAATGCATCAGACGGGAGAGAAGCGGAAGAGCGACGCCGTCCCTCCTCAGCGCCGCCAGCTTTCCTTCGAGGAGCAGTCACGCTTGGCTGCCGAAGAGGACAAGCGGAGACGGAACACCGCCGCCAGTGCCCGATTCCGGGTCAAGAAGAAGGCTCGCGAGCAGGCCCTCGAGAAGCGCGAGAAGGAGCTGAGTGACAAGGTCGGCACCCTCGAAGGCCGAATTCAGTCTCTGGAGACAGAAAACAAGTGGCTCCGGGAACTTGTCATGGAAAAGACCGGAGGCAACGAGTCGATACTCTCAGCCCTGCTAGACAAGAGATCGGACAAGACAGCAGCGACGGCCAAGGAGCCTGAGAGCAGTTCCAAGGCGAAAGCAGACGAGGCAGCATGACAGGTTCGAAAGACGTCAGCAGCGGAGCCGTGTAACCGGCGCTTGTAACCATGGAAACCGGAGTTATGGGGGCAATAATCTAGGATATAGGTGTGTGACCCTTGGGAGGGCAGGGGCTGGCTTCGGCACGGAAAGGGAGGATATATCACCCATCATCATCGTCGTCACGCCATTGTTATATCATTTATGACTTGTTTTTTTCTAGTTTCATCAGCGATTACTTTTTTCTCGACAAAGAGAGATGGGTCCCTCGTGACTCAGGATGACACATTTATAACATTTATTATACCTTACTTTCGTGGACCCCGGAAAACAAGAAGAGTCTACCACACGCTATCTACTACTACTATACGACGAGACGGTTTTATTTTTCTCCCGAAATACAATAAAAAAAAGAAAGTAAAAATAGGGTCTGATTATTTGCTATTGGTCAAATGTCTTCGCGATGCCTTTTTGCCAAAGAGAAACGACTTAACCTACATCAGTTTGGTTTCGTTTCAAGTTTCCTTTCTTTTACAGGTTTTTCTTTTTGCTAAGTGATTGATTACCTAAGTAAGTAGGGAGGTAGGTATTTGAGCTTTTTAGTAAGTTCTTACTAGGGGAGGTCGCGTGACACGTTTCTGCCAAATTTTTTTTTTTTTTTGGGGGGGGGGGGGGGGGGGGATACTATCAATAGGTAGGTAGGTAGGTAGGTATGCTGTTTTGTTACTTTTACTCTTGCTTGCACTGGAGTCTTGACTCCCCTTGATGATTGTTCTAATTATTTGTGTTTTCTGTTTTATGCTGTATGATTTTTTTTGGGTTTGTTTGTTTTGTTTCTGGAAAGGACATTCGTTTACTACTTTGATAGATACATAGGTTAGTCTTAGGTTTGATGTGGTAAGATATTGGGGGGGATATTGAGTTGGGAGGGTGGTAAGGTAAGGTAAGGTAAGAAAGGCACGGGGTTTGATCAACTACATCTAGTTACCTAGGTTAGGTAATACATATGGTTGAAATTAGTTAGTAATCGGGATTTGGGATGGGGGGGATTTTACCTAACCTAGGTCAGGTAGGTTTGGGCTGGGCTGGGGTCGGTTCGGCCCGGTTCGGTCTGGTTTGGGTTTGGCTTTTATTACCTTGGGTACTTAAGGTAGTGTAGTGTAGTGTAGTGTAGATTAGATTATATTACCTTTTGTTTCGTCAAAGCGCTGGATGCCCGGATAGAGAGATGAGATTGGATATTGGATGGGCTGGGTTGGGTTGGGTAGACGACGAGGTAGGTAGGCAGGTAGGTAGATTGGGGATTGGGGATTGGGTAGGTAGGTAAGTCATACACTGACTGACTGATACTACTACTACTACTACTGCTGCTGCTTAGGTTAGATACTGGTACGATAGGAGTAGATATCTGGTCGGGTGTGTGATAGAGATTTGATGATGTAAGATCCGGATGGGGATGAGGATGGGGATGAGGATGGGTTGGGGTAGGAGACGGGAAGACGGTGGGATAGAGTAGGTAGGCGAGAATAGCCCGTGGATAACCGTGTGTCTTGTCTGTGTGTGTGGTTTGTATGAGTAGAGATAATTAAGGCAGGTTAGGAAGGTAGGTAGGTATATAACCTAGTAAGATTTGATCGACCGGTTCCTACGTAGGTAGCGCGTATGCAAGTACGTAGACAATGTTATGCATATTACCCTCTTTTACGTCTGGTGTATATCTAATCCCTATAATCTCTTGCTCCTCCTTTTTTACCATGATTTATTATTATTACTATAGTCTCTAAGTACAGAACCCAGATATGGGGACATTTTCTGACGCTTTTTAAACTTCGTCTTCTTTTTCATATCTGCTCGTTATAGTTTCTCATAATCCCCGGTAGGTAAAATCGGTTTGGTTGGTCGATCTCAGAGGACCAACCAAGATCAGTACAATAAAATAAAAACATCTTGTGATCTTTTTGAGCCCCCCCCCCCTCAATCTCGGCTCTTTTCCCTTCTCAAAAGCTCCTTCGGCCCTTTCTAAGGGTCTAGTCACCAATACTATGGAAACCCTGCATCAGTGTATGCCAGGGGAAAGTACCTATAGCGAACGAACGAACGGAACAGGGCTGGGCTGAGCCGAACTTGGGGGTCTGCGAGGACGGGATGCTACCGGGTATGGTACCGGATGGAAGGGGGGGTATACGTTCTCTCCCTCCCTTTAGGTAGAGAAATCTTTTTTTTTTTTACGATCCAGTACCTTAGTTTTATTAATACGCCGACGTTGATACGATTCGCTTATACGCAAGCCAAAGGGCTGACCCTTTCCAGGATCAAGAATGGGGGCGGAGGGAGGCTCTGTCTTCATAGGCTAGGCTAGGTAGACGGACACGGACGGATAGATCGAAAAGGGCAACTCGAGAGCGTGAAGGGTTGGGTTTGGTGTGGTGGTGGTGGTAGTGGTGCGTGGGTGGACTTCGTTTCGTCTCATAATAATAATAGTAAAGAGAATGACCCAAGACGTGGCATGTATGGCGCCATCGCGGGACAACGCAACTACCACAACCCTCGTCTTGTTCCGTGGGTTTCGAGGACGTAATTCTTACCTCAACGGATCATGAGTATTCTTCCTTTTCTTCTTGCCTTTCTAACATACGGAATATATGATCGTTCTGGCCCAGGGGCTCGAGGTATCAGGATTATATTAATATCGCTACGCTCTCCTGCATGGGGAAGGTAGTTAGATAAGGATGTTGAATTACACACAAATTAGGCGATCAATTCAGCGTGCGATGTACACCAGAAGATAGGCTAAGTTAGGTATTTGCCTCTATGTCTTACGGGCCTTTGAGGAGAGAAAGGAATGCGCTGCTGAAAATCGTGTTGGCACTAATACTTCAGTCGAGGATCTATCCTCCCCCTTCCGACGACCTCGTACTCAGTATTTTACTTACGTACTACTATACTATCATCCTCGTCCTTCGCAAATCCCTTTCCTTGGCTCAGCTCACTATTCCCTAGGTACAATCCCATTCCCGGCGACAGAATTTTCATCTCGCCACCTCTATACTTATTCCTATCTCTCCTCCGAAGCCCTCCTTCTTTTCCCCTTCTTCCCTTTTATATCCCTCGGCCCGTCTATCCTCCTTCCCTCTCTCTCTCTCTCACCCGAATTCCGCCCACCCGTTACCCACTCCCTTTCTCCTCTCCAGCATCTGCCCCGGCCTCGGCCGCGCGCTGCTTCTTCAGGGCGTCTAGGCGCATCCGGTTCCGCCGACCGAGCACGCGCAGCGTGTTCTCGCGCTCGATCTCCGCCATCTCGCCCCAGTTCGACACGCGGCTTAGCGTGCCGTCTTCGTGCACCACCAGCGGCCCCAGGTGGTCTAGCTTCACGCCCTCGCCGCCCACGTAGACTTGTTTTGCTGCCGCTGCGTCCAGGGCGGGCGGTGCTGGGAGGGGCAAGGGGGCGTGCTGCTGCTGCTGTTCTTCCTCTGATGATGTTGGTTGTGGGGCATTAGATGGGTTTGGAGAGGAAGAGTTCGGCACGGAGCTCGCCATCTTGCGTGAGTGTGAAGATGAGATGAACTGGCGCGGTAGACGCGTGTAGGTAAAAGTTGGCTGCTGAGTGCGGAAGAGGCCGGTGATACTGCGTAGTGGGCGGTACGCTCTCATGTTATTACCCTGATATTTAATCGGGTATATATGAAAGACTAGTAATTGTATCTTATATACCTAGGAACCTATTTTTATATGAATTGAGAGTTGATAAATAAATAATTTGTAGTAGTCGCAACTTTATAGTCTCGTTCTAGATGATTCTAGGTTATTAAGAAGATCCGCTGCAATGAAATCTACGGAATGCTTGGCACCGTGATTGGGGGAACCAAGTGGTCCATGCACTCGGAGTCCATTGGCGGAGTGGATCTCACGGTCCTCCGTCACGACCTCGGGAACTGCTTGTGTCGGTTCCCGGAACTAGTAATGCTCTCCCGCTCCGTCCTAAATTTCTTATCTCATTCATACAGGTATTTCATTAATTACAGAAGAAGAAAAAAGGTGTCTCGGTATGGTTGGATTACTTTTTTTTTCTTTTCTAAGACTTGCTTGGTGTTTAAATCTCAAAGCCGTCACGTTGGATACCTACCTATCCTTATAAAGTAGCTGGTAATTATCTTATAACAATCGCTGTTATACATGGCACTCCTTAAACTAGTACAGAGAATCTATGTCAAACATAAAGTCAACAGCTTAAATATACCATCTAGATAGGTAAACAGACTCTTTAATCATTTCAAAGCCAGGTTAGGTATACATACAAGTAAAAATGGGCGTCGTCCAATTGTATCTGCAGACTCTCCACCTCTTCCTCCTCAGGCTGTTCTAAGACTATTATTATCTTAGTTCTTGTAATTGAAGCATGCTCCCTTTCTTACAATCAACTGGAAGCAAACAGGTCTCTACACGGTTCGAGAGTTTTGTCTTCGCAGGTGTCCCATGACAATGTACCTATGTCTTTCCAGAAAGAATCAACAAACCCGATTATACTAGCATGACAATGTTACCAGATCTTCCGAGTCGAATACAATCAATTCTATCCACATGTCTTTATGTTTCTAAACAGAGCCGAAGCCACTAGGTCGGAAATTACGTTGTTCGTCAAATGATGTCGCCCCCAGGGAGATTGTTAACAATACGTGAACCCATACTGTTGTCGCCAAGGTCATGCCAAAAATAAGTTCCATTCACTATCTATTATAATAACTAGTATACTATGCACGTGTATCTCTCTATTACAATTAAAGAATCGTACTAGTACCCAATTATAGTCTTTGGGAATGCGTACCATTTCCTTGTTCTTCAAGTAATTCGAAACTACGATAGACCAACAAGTTGTCAGCAGAGCACATGGCTAAAAAGTTTTCGGGAGCTAAGTTAGTAAACTCGTGATATTCATAGTGGGATGAATTGTAGACCCCTTTGTTCTATTTGAGTGTTGGTTATATAAATCGTGAGCATGCCGTTGACCCTCGCTAGGGTATTCCTTGTTAAATAGGATAGATTCCGACCAAAATCTGAACCCATTCTTGTGAATACATTTCAACAAGTTCCGTTTTCTTCATCGATCATGTGTTTATGCATTTATTCTTTAAGAGATCCATATATACCTAGAACTCTTATAACTTCCTCCCACCCTTTCTGTCCTGATGTTTTTGCATATTAGCCCAATGATTTTATTCTTTTCTACTACCTTCATTGACTGAGGGAAACATTTAATAAGTTTTATACCTAAATTAAATTCGCCATGCGTTCGTTATTTTACTCTGCTGCGACAGTTCTCGCCCTTGTTCTCGATCACTCGTTTGTCCAGTCTAAGGCAATCCACGCTGAGGTACCTAGAGATCGTCTAATCCAAGGCGCCCGCCCTATCCTTAGATCTCGCGATGGTAACGCGAACCTCGAAATCAATATACACAAAGAGGACTCTATAGATCCCTCTGGTGGCTATAATGCCTACGTATCCGGTTATGACCCTGAAACCCACCAATATGTTCTATTGAGATCGGCTGGTGAAGGTTATGAGTATTTCAAGCCTGAAAGTGCAAATGGCACTATCCCCATTCCTATCACCGAGTCCATCGCGATACCACTTCAGGATAAAATAACCAAAATTACCTTGCCTGGATTCATCTATTCTGGTCGTGTATGGCTGGCAAAGGGAGAGCTAAGCTTCAACGTTCTCCTTGACGGGGCCAACAAGGTCGTCGTCACCGAACCAGACACAAACAATCCGACAGATCCCGCATACAACCTTTCCTGCGGTTTCATTGAGTTGACTAACGTGGATAAAGATGGCCTGACAACCAACCTATCTTTCGTGGACTGGGTTGGCTTGCTATTGGGGATGAGCGTAACCCATCAGAACGGTACTACCGAGGACGTCCCAGGTCTCAAGCCAGATTCTGTCAACAATATCTGCAATGGCCTAAAGGCCCAGAGTGAGAAGGACAAAAGACCCTGGGACAAGATGTGCCGTCAAGTCGATGGGAAGTGGCTTAGGGCGTACTCGCCTAACATGTATAGCCAAATCAATCAGGATAGTATGTGCATTTTATAGTTGCCCTCGACCCTCTTAACCCCGATTTGGAGTCGTCGTTTATTTTATCAAGACTCACTGTGACCCAAGCAACCACTAACGCTTCTTGTCACTAGTGATGGACTACTACGACTCGTACATCAACGAAGTATGGGAGCACTACAGCAAGACGCCGCTCGTAATCGACAGCCAGGACGACAACGGTCTGAAAGTGATCTCGGGGCAGCCCATTACGTGCAACGTGGAGGACGGGCAGCTCGCGTGCGACTCGGACGCGGGGGTGTTCCCGAAGCCGACCACGGCCGACATCTGGGGCTGCAACTCGGGCACGTTCGAGAACGTCGAGGAGGGCAGCCACCGGAAGGAGGTCAAGGCGCGGCTGTGCGCCGCCTTCCACCGCTCCACCCTGCTGCTCGACGGGGGCGGCACCCAGCCCTCCCCGAACCTCACCGCGCCCTCGTACTACGCCGCCGACCCCACGAACCACTACAGCCGCCTCGTGCACGAGAACCTCCGCGGCGGCCGCGGCTACGCGTTCCCTTACGACGACGTGAACCCCGGCGCCGAGAACGCGGCGGGCCTCATCCGGTCGCCGAAGCCGCAGAGCTTGAATATTCATCTGATTCAGTGATCGTCCCGGTTCCCTGGAGGAAGAGCTGTTGAGGGGAGGGGGGTGTATTGTGATGTTTCGAGCATGGTAAGCACTTGAAAGAGGCGCTGCCTCAGAATATATTACTGCTTGGTGTTATTATTCGTGTACGCGCTACCGCTAGACCTCAGGGGAACGGCATATATATGAGTGGACACACTCAGGACTTTGAGACCTATGATGTTTATCTGGGAGTTGAGTATGGTTGATATGCTGGACATATTGAACAGTGTAGGGGCGTTGTAGTGTATTTTTTTCAGATAGGGTGGAATCAATATCCTGAATGATATCATACGGTTTTAAAGCAGCTCTCTTCTATAAATCTTATACGACTTTGTACAAGTTCTCTCTCTATGTGTTCGGCATTTTGAATACTGGTAAAGTACTATAATAATGTCTATTATTCCTTGAAGGGATAACACTAGGGCATTGTAAATAGTTGAATAAAGTCCTAGTCTAAGACATAGCTCAACAAGTGATCGAGAGCCGAGGTAAAACAAAGAGAACAGGAACGGCGGAGCTTTAATTCCATGCCATTATTGGATCCGAAAACAATCAAGCCAATCTGTAGAACAAAGAAAAGCTACCCGGAGCTATAAGAGCCGTACTCAGAATAACATTAGCTAGATGGCAGAGAGAGCACCGCCCAGCCCCTCCAAATCCCAAGAAAACATGAGCGCCCGTAAACTCGCCGAGATCAGCCGCACGCTGCTCCACGACCTCGACGCCACTATCTACGAGATCGAGGTCCTATCCGCGGCGCTCCGGCCCCTCCTCCCCGCGTCCAAGTTCTGGCGGTGGCAGATCCAGGCCCTCGTGCCCCTCGCCCTGCAAGCGACGCGCCGGCAAGCGCGGCGCATCCGCAGAGCCGCCCGGGAAACAGAAACAGCAACAACAACAGCAGCAAGTGGCCACGAAGAAGAAGAAGAGGAGGAGGCCGAGAAGGAGCTCGCGCGGGCGTGCCTCGCCGCGCTCGAGTTCCTCGCCCGCGCGCGCGAGACGACCGAGGCGTGCGGCCGCGTCGTCGCCAAGTGGAACCGCGCGCCGCCCTGGGACGCGGCCTGCTGCGAGGCCCTCCACGAGGCGCTGTGCGGGTTCCCCGGGATCGCGGTCCCCGAGGACGTGCGCCGGTACGCGCCGGTGCGGAGGGC
This sequence comes from Biscogniauxia mediterranea, assembly GCA_018398605.1. NCBI lineage: Eukaryota > Fungi > Ascomycota > Sordariomycetes > Xylariales > Xylariaceae > Biscogniauxia > Biscogniauxia mediterranea. The sequence goes on along the minus strand of JAGXTR010000011.1, from coordinate 971,063 downwards.
GGCGGCGGCGCGGCGGCCCGAGAGCAGCAGCTCGTGGTTTGGGGGGTATCTGTGATTTGTGGGGATTTCGGCGTTATCAAACGGCGGATGACGATTTTATCTTCGAGGGAGCTTCGTTTGAGGCAGAGTTGTTTTTTACTAATCGTGGAATTGGCGTGGGTCGCTGCGCTTTAGTCGTCGAGCGTCGTGGGGAAAAGGGGGGAGGGGGTTCTGGATCTGTTAGTCTGGTCGAGCTTATGAATCTCACTATGATAGGAAACAACGTTATGGCTAATGCTGTACGCAATAGATATGCGAGGAGTCCTCTGTGTTTGTGTAAAAGTCGAGTCTGCCTGTCTCTAAAGTAATAGGTTTCAAGTCGCTGGGCACTTTCCTGTGATGAATTATCATAATAGTTCCAACCTCTCGTTCCATACCCCATGTTGATAATAATCATATGTAAATTCTGATACTATAAACTAATGTCTAAAGCTTGGTCTGTAAATACAGAGCAAGAGATGTGGCGTGAATGGATCGCCAAGGTTAATATGGGAACATGCAGCTACGAAACACCGAGATGTACTGCATCCCAGATAGACACAGGACTAATTTTCTCGTATAAAAATGCGTCACTGAAGATGTGTACTTTACGCTAACTGGGTTAGCTCGTCAACCTATCCGTCAACAGAAGCAGTTTACCGCAAGAGAAAGCCCATGATATGTCACATACTACACATAGGAGACTATCACTAATTCCATAGTATTATAAATACCTGTCACAAGGAACCTTGCATGGATTTAGGTAGGTGGGTTATCACGATGTTGTTGCACAGGAAATTTGAACTAGAACTACCTGTGACACCGTTTCCTGGGAACAATGTCTTTGTCCCCTAGGATACGGCTGTACAATGGGACCCTATGGGAAATCCATGAATTCCCATGGGAAAAAAAAAGGTCTCATAGGAAAAAAAAAAGTCCCATGGGACTTCGTGGGAAAAAAAAAACCTTATAAGACTTCGTGGGAAAAAAAAAATCTTATAAGACTTTGTAAGAAAAAAAAAAGCTATAAGACTTTATAAGACTTTTTATTTTTTATAAGATTTTATAAAACCGTAAAAAAAATTTTTTTTTATAACGGTTTAACGCATAAATTAATTTTTTTTAAAAAATTTTTTTACGTAAAATAATGTAAAATAATAATAAAATAATAAAGGTTTTTTTTTTAAAAAAAATTTTAATCTATATGTTAAAACGTTATAAAAAAATTTTTTTTATAAGACTTTATAAAAAAAAAAAAGCTATAAGACTTTATAAAAAAAAAGCTATTAAACTTTATAAAACTTTTTATTTTTACATAAGACTTCGTAAAAAAAAGGAATTTTTTTATAAAACTCTATAAGAAATTTTTTTTCCCATAAAGTCCCATAGGACCGTATAGGACGTGGGAAATTTTCACTTGGGACTAAAATGTATAGCCTTACCTAAGAGATACGTACTAGCATATACCGGTACCTCATGACCTAGCACTTCGTTCTTGACAATATCACTACGAAATACCCAGTATATACCTACCTGTTTACCAACTTAAGTAGTTGAAGTTATCACAGAGAGAGCTGAATTTCTTTCCAGGACTTGCGTCTAGACCTTCGTGGCAATAGGCAATATCTTTTGTTGTACCTTCACGCGTGCCCCTCGATGCGTATGTTGTCCTGGGTGTTCGCAAGTTGCTCCTATCATTACGACGCAGTCGTGTTGCCATTGGTAGGGAAGGACTTTGATGACACGCGTGCCAATAAAAATGTACAGCGCGTTCACATGCTGTTGAGCAAATATAATAGGACTATCCAACGGAGGCGAAGCAAGGCAAACCTCGTGATGACTTATGACTTATGACATATGTCCCACAGCCATACGAGGATCATGCCAGCAAACTACAAATCTCCAACCTATAAGCTCTGCTTGAAGAGGTGCAACATAGGCGTCTAGGCAGAAGTCCTTGGAGAGTATGGGCTTGTTATTAAAGTACTGGAGCCTTGCTGGGTATGTTGACCGACCGGCTCAACATATTGTATGGTATCACACCCCGTGGTGTGCGTAATAAAAAGTACTCGACTGGTTGATTGTTCTCGTTAGGTTGACATAACTATATTGGGCAGCCCGGCCTCTTTTTCAGCGTCGGAAGAGGACATATCAGTACTCGACATGAGTTAAGGGTCTCGGATGTGGCTATGTAACTTTCCTAGATCTTCGTTCATCCGTGAATTGCATCTCCCAAGGAAGGCAGTGTAAAGGAGTGGGCTATGTTAGACATCAAGTTATATTGAATTTGTTAAACTGACCTCGTATTGTTCTAACCTACCTACGTAGGTACATATATATTTCGGTACCTAGGTATGTATAAAAATTCTCTTTAAAAAAAAGCAAAGCAAAGAAAAAGGGGATAAATTCATTCGCGAGCATAGGTCACTGTCATTGGAAACGCAACATTCGTTGCTCTGTCATCCTACCTCCTCTCTTCATTTGCGGACTTGATTGTTACATGGTAAATAGATAATGCATGCTTCATGATCGTATCAACGTGCCTTTGCAATCAATCAAGGACATCTCTATCCTTGCTCGTTACTCCAACCTATGGGCAGCTACATGATTCCGGTGGACCCGAAACCCCTAATGGGTAGAGTCTGCATTGGCTGACTGGTTTGAATTAATGCGTCGAGAATGACTGGATAAACACTGCATATATCATGCAATCCATTTGGGGGCATATGGCTCCAATTTCAAGGATAGGGCGTAGATCGGGTATTAACGATTGCTCCTCACTCGGCACACGGAAAGGAGGGGGTGTGCTGTAGAACTGACTACTTGATTGTTAAGTACAGAATGTCCCCGGACAAGAATCTTTATCCTCCTACGGTATCCCTTCTATCAATAATTTTGCCCTTGTCAATAGGGGTCCCTATATCATGGGTATCCTCTATATTTCCTAAGCATAAACCGCCTACGTTTCTGCCTGATATAATTAATACGACCTTTCCTTAACACCAACACCAATAATTTCGTGGTATTTAATTCGACAACGATGGGGGGTATCATGATGTAAGTATTATGCAGACATGACCCTCAACATCCCGACCATGGCGATATGCCTTAGTTACCCAAGGTATATATAGGTGGAATGTTGTTGTTTCTGTGTCCTTCATCATTCCTCCCTTCTTGTCCCTCCTGGTCCTGAGACTGGTATAATTTTTTGAATATCCGAGAAAGCACACACATACACATCTCCTCTCTTTCTCATACAGCAACTATGCTGTCACAACAACTACTTCAAACTCGTTCCTTGTCTGCGTCGACCGATATCTGACGGGGCTGTCTAGGTAAGCGCCGGCTGGTTAGAGCTTGGCTCTAGCGTTGACGCCCGTGTCGAAATTTCGATTATCTAAACGAACCTGTTAGCCCAATGAAGTCGACCCAGTCTCCTTCTTGAGGAAAGTCGAAGGTTGGGTGATATCAGTGTTTGTTAGTGATATTCTTACATTGCAGCGGGTGGTTTTGCGGCGAGAAGTCCTGCGTACGGCCCCACTGACTCGAAGGTGGCTGAGAGTCCATGAGCCTGATTATGATGTCTGCATATGGGACCGGCAGTGCCGCATATGGGTTCGGCAGTGTTGGCATGGGGCTCAACATTATCGTGAATCTAGGTGGAAGCATCAAACTATTCAAAGGTGGTGCGCTTCCTAATGCCCTCGACGACGGTAGAGGTTGGATAATATTGTGGCTGTTATCATGTTGACTGAATAGGCTTTGATTCAGATTGCCCCGCCGGTTATGTGCATCGTCTGCGTGATCTTAGCAAAGCGACCCCCAATAGGAGGGAACAGACTAGGTGAGTCAAGTTGATTCGGGGTTCGTACCTCTGTTGGGAACTCTGACGATTTGATTACTCTCGGACTCGTCAACTGACCATTCGGTGCCTAGAGCCACCTCTGTATGCATGAAATCGTCTGAAACCACTACAAAAGTCGAGCGTCTTAACTGTTTATCCCAGGAACGCCAAGATATAACGTGCTTGGCCCCCTCAACATCTCCAAGCCCTAGCCGCTTCGCTGCGGTCTTATTAATGTAGCTTGTCTTTTGTAAACACTTCGTCGCTGTAAACGCGGTAGGGAACTCGAAACGACCGGAAGGGACGCGCGGATAAACGTATAACTTAGTGGTACACTATCATCCTCGGGAGTTATTATCATTGGAACTGTTTCACGATGGGTACCTAGAGTGAGAGGAAGAGTTACGTTCGGATCAGGTCGGATACCATTATCACGAGATAAGCTTTGCCTGTCCTCTGATTCGGGTTCCAGAGAGGTGGGAATTCTGGGTTCCTGATCACTATTGTCTGGCCTCGGCTGTTGTGCAACCGTCCGGGGGGGTTCCGTGGTGCTTTCAGGTAGATCTTCGTACTGCTCGTTTCGCGGCGATGTTCGCTGTGAATCCTCTGCTGAAACAGCAGGTCTGGTCACTTTCAGATCGTTCGTCATCAAATATGGTGGCTGTGATTTTGGTTCGGGTTCGGCGTCTGGTCCTGGGTTTGGTTTTGGGTTTGGTTTTCTTTCTTTCCATTTCCGAAACAGTCGTTTAATTTTTGTCACAATGGACATGGCGGGCTGCTCGGCTGAAGGTATTAGGTGGTTGATTGGTTAAGAGGGAGTATCTGGGCGTTCGCTTCGGATGCCAGTATGTCAATAATCGGAGTTCTTGAATCAGAAAAGGACTATAGTCTCAGTGTTTCGTATACAAGAAAATGGCGCCAAAGTTTTGAGTGTTGCTTCCTATAAGCGATACGAGATACGACAGGTCAAGTTAGTTGTTTGTCATAGGTCAGCAACGAATGTTACATATGTAGTAATACCCGTAAGACAATAACAGTCTGTAACGGAGGGGGGAGGCGGGGTTAGTGGGCTTGGAGATGACATAGGTAGAGAGAGAGCCGCACAGCCTAATTCATACCTTAGGTACTAGGCCATAAACATAGATACTAGGACTTGTAAAGAAGTAGGTGTGTTGCCTGACATAGCTAATCGTAAAAAGGTGCCTATTCGGTATTATAAATGTGGCCGTGTTTGCATACACCCTGAATAATCCCATGTTAAGTGGTATCTGTGTCATCTACTCTGCATATAGCGTGTTCCTCTATTCCAGATCCGATACTCGGTCTGGGAAAAATAAAGAGGTGATACCTCATCTTCTATCCATGGTCTATTCGAATCAAGTTACTATATCCAACCATTTCTTTTTGCTTTCCTTTCTGCAACCCCCTTTCCTCCTCCTCCCCCCCCCCCTTTTCCCCTTTCCCCTGGGTACAAAACAAATTTCACCAAGAACAACTGGATGTTACTGTCTTGCGAGCTGTCTTGTCCAATTGCTACAATAGAGGTACAGATGGTAAGAAGGACAACACAAGGCTGAGTTACTGTCGGGTTCAGATAAGACTTTGGGCTAATTACACCGAAAATTCTGACCTTCAATGTTACGTGCATTACAAGTGTGTGGCAAATCAGGCATCAAGACCAAAATCTCCGAAATGCTGCAGTAGTCTCCTCGCATGTGGCTATTCACTTTCTTTCATCCCACTACGTGACGGTGACCGACTGTCTCATGGTGTCAAACTTGGTGCTCGGGATGATCATGTCCACCGCCATAGATTCTCGAGCAACCAGAAAGACATCCTGCGCAGTCCTGTTGGAATTCTCGATCGTCCATGTAAGTTTAGTACGTTTTGTCGAGTTGAGTTGCCTTCCATCTACCATGATAGATTCCGGAGCTATATCGTCAAGTGGGAGATTCGCTCGAACAACGAGCTCGTGACAGATCCAGTTCTTTGATATTCCGTTTGAATATGCCAGCCTGACGTCTAGCCAGTCAATGTCATTCGGTACATAGATCTTAGCGGGGAATGATTCTGCAGCATAGATCGGAGGCCTCTGTAATTATGTTGTTAGCATGTTGCATGACAACCCTGCATCAATATGAGGTGGTATTGCTTCCTTATCGCATCCCCCAAACGCTGTTATATATTAATATCCTGTCAAAAAGCTCATTCTGATCTCTTGATTCATAACTGTGCTCATTTCCTAATAAACACGTACCTGATTTGATGGGGTGACGTCGCCTCGATCATCTTTGAGTACGTCTCTGTGAAAGCAACAGAATCCACAGTGTGCTTGCCCTGCGTGAAGGATTTGGTCTCTCAGCTCTAGGGAATTAGGCCGCTTGGCTGCCTCAAATTGTAACATCTTCTCAATCCAGGCTAGAGGTTCATTTCCATACTGAGATGTGTCCTCGCGCATCATGCTTATTACGTCCTTAACAATGGCATCATCTGCACGGCATAGTACTCCAATGCCCCTAGAATTCAACTTGTCGTATATATACTGTCTTTTCTTCCCCTTTAGTACAGCAATCATTTCAAGAAACACACATCCAAGAGACCAGACATCCGACTTCGAATTTCTCGGGTTAAGATCGTAGAGTTCGGGACTGCAGTACTATATATGGGGCGGTGAGTTTTTAAACAAGATAAGCAAGTATTCTCCAGAGCTGTGTCTCTGGTGAGGTGATATTGTGATGGTGATAGTGGTAGGTTGCTCTTTACTACGTTGTTTAGGTAGTAGAATGGTAGGTGATGGACTCACCTTGTTGGTTTTCCGCTCCTCATCCCTTGTGGTTGTGATTCCAATCTCACTCCAGTCGAATGCAATACCGAAGTCACTTAGATAGATGTTGTTACCCTTAACCAGGATATTCGCTGGTTTAATATCTTTGTGGCGAATCTTCTCTGAGTAGTGCAAGTAGGCCAGAGCAGTGGCTAGGCAACCAAAAAACCCGCCTAGAAGACCTATCGCTTTTATATACCGATGTGACTTGGAAACACATAAAAGAGCTTGTATTGTTGGTCTAAGTGATCCTCAGGGAGGATGGGGAGAAGAGCTCCCTTATATAGACGAGAGGAGCTCTGGGTCCCACATCCGGTGCTCCCTAGGTCACGTGATCTACTCTAGTGTATGTAGATGCTCCATGGGAATGCCCTCTTCCGCGACAAGACCCTCGTGTCGTTTTCTCCCTGTGTCGCTGAACTTGTCCAAGAATTCACCGAGGTTACAGTCAGCCACCGGGCTCAACACTATGCCGATATGCTGCACATCGGTGTAACTGGCAACAAGTTTGACGAAGTGTTGGACGATGGGTTTCCGAATCTTCCTCAATGCGTTTAGCTCTCCGTTTACGTACTTCATTTCCTCAAGCTCTTCTTTACGGTTCTCCCTACGTCTTATCCTTTTCAAGGCAAACACTTCGCCGGTTGGACTATATCGTACCTCATCAACCTGGCTGTAATTCCCTTTGCCAATGATGCCCATATATTCAAGGCCATTCGGGAACCTCGTTTCTGGTGAGATGGCATAACGACTCAGATTGAAATGATTACCAGGCCATTCGTCCGGGGGTGGGATAGCAAAATGGCTGTCGAGAAATTGGTTTTGGATGTCCTGGAATCTTGCATGCTGGCCTGGGCTTAGAATGCTGGGACAGGCATACCGGGGAATGGGGAGCCCAAAGTCAGAGTACCCAAGCTTCAACTGCTCCTCGATAATTTTGTCTTGGATATTCAATTTGTTGAGGATGGTTTTGATCTTTGTAGTTGGCTGGCAGAGTGTTCCGCTGGGAGGGGATCCAGATTGGCTATCCATCCTGTATAATCATGGTATAGGGGTATAGGGGTATCAGTTATGTACTTGAGTAAGTAGCGCGGTACATATGTCCCATAATGTCGAAATATACAGAACTTGAAGTGGACGAAGGGATCTAACTTAAGGCAAAGGAAGAATGGGTGTGTATGAATAGGGATTCAGACTAGGTGACTCAGGTTACGACTTATCCATATATCCCAGCAATCCCTTGGTAGATTAGGAGTTGAGGAAGCACCTGAACTATAAGTACCTAGGCAGATTTCAGAAACCCAATTCTGCCTGCTTCATCATCCTGTATTGTACTGCCTGCTCTGTGCAGAGCCTCTTCCATCATTCCATTCATATCCAACACCATCGTAAAGTCGGGCTCAAGGTGCAAAAATACCACGTACCCCGCCCCGCCACCTCTTCGTAGGTATCTCTACATTTTTGCACTTTGAGCTTACCGCGTTTTCTATTCACATAATAGTGCAAGAAACAACAACATGATTTGTTCTCCAAATGCATACCGCCACAAACACATCAATATACCACTTGGTATAGGTACATTACTCGTTAACAGTAAGAATGCCTTAACTGACAGGTGGCTGATGCTTATAGGCTCACCGAACGAACTGCTGCAAGTAGCTTTAGAGCCTTGTCTTATACCAGGAAGAAGCAAAAATAATCTGCACATTTCACAACAATACTCAACCGCAGTTCAAGTATGTCCTTACCGGGATATTATAAAATGTGCAGCTCTTTTGATATGAATTTGAAAGGCCTTTACTGTGGCAAAGATAAGCACTAATAGCTGCTGCACTGAATAGCTCTACCATACTAGGATCCATATGGTCACGATTCCCTCATGAAATTTCAAAATGGCAGATCCCTTGTCGACGTTGGGTTTTGGGGTTGGGGTTGTATCTCTTATCTTGCAAATCACAGATGAATGCATCAAGGGTTTGTTGCTTCCACCTGCCTTCAATGTACTATGGCTAAAGTGGAACAGGATACAAATACTTCACAGAGGCTGCCGAAATGTCAGAATCGTATCGATATTTAAGGATTCTCGTCCAGATAGAACAGCAACGGTTCCTCTGCTTTGCCATGGAAGCTGGCCTTTTGTACGAAGGAGGAAAGATCTGCGCCACCCTCCGAGTGAATAATGCCTTACTAAAGGATGTGCTTCTTGAGATCAACTCACTATTTCGAAATTACGAAAAGAAAAACGGCAAATACGTAAATATAATGGGACCGGGCCACATACAGTGGAATGACAAAGGCGAACCCCAGACAAATCTCATGGAGCTACTTTGTTTTCCACCAGCAAATGATACTGCAAGAAGCGTACCAACGGGAAAACAGCGCTTCTCCCTATCCAAGAGCCTCCGAGAAGTCGGCAGCCGAACAGCTGTAGCCGCACGCAAGCTACGAAGTGTTTTTGCGGAGCCTAAACGACTTATCTGGGTGAAGACCGATAAAGAAGGATTCGAAACCCTTGTGAACAAACTCAAGGATCTTAATTCGTTTCTCATTAGCCTTCTTGATACATCACGGGCCCGTAAACTAGAGAACCTGGTTGAAATGAAGTATTTAGAGCTCTTACAACTTCGGAATGACTATGAGAGTCTCCGGCCATTCGTTAGAGCTCTGGATCAAGATACTCGGAATTATCACGACATAAGACCCCCGATTAGTTTACGAGGCGAGACTTCGTGTTTTGAGGCCGCAATCATGGAGGGACGTTCTGATGAAGCCAAAAGACGACATTTGCAAAGTCTAGCAAGGCTCAAAATTCGCCACATAGAGCTTAACCAGACGGAAGAACTCGAAAATTATTCGGTACCGAGAAAATCTACGAGTCTGTTATTAGATCTGTCCATGTTTACTTATTCCAAAGAGTCTCTCGGTGGATACGATACAAGCAGGCGATCAATGGCGTATTGGGACAATCGAAGTGTCTGGATTGAATGGATCGAGAAGCCACTTCGCCAAGGAATCGATCGTATGTCGGAATGCCAGCATGACAAGAGGATTGTGCTTCTGGCGAGATTACTCAGTGAAGAGATGCCTCCAGATTTTCGAGCACCACGATGCTTAGGCTATGTGAAATCCACCACATCCTCCGAGGAATCGGAATTTGGCCTGGTTTACGAAAGATCATCTGGAAATAAAACAGAAACAACATTGACTACCCTTCGCCAACTACTAGGCAGTCGGCCAAAACCTTCAATTACAGCGAGGATATCACTTTGCAGCGCTCTGGCAGATTGTCTGTTCAACTTTCATGCTGTCGATTGGCTACACAAGGGCCTAAAAAGCGACAACATCCTATTCTTTGGCTCGGCGACAGATGAGGGAAGTCTCAGTATGCCTTATATCACGGGCTATGATCTTTCCCGCCCAAGCGAAGAGCTCGAGATGACTGAGAAGCCCCCATTTGACCCGCTGAACGATATCTACCGACACCCCCACGTACAATTCGGCGAGGCGAAAAATTATTACCTCAAATCCCACGATATGTACAGCTTAGGCATAGTTCTTATAGAGATTGCATTGTGGAAACCAATAGAGGCTATCTTGGGGATTGGGGATCTAATGACAATCCGCCCCGCTGAACTACGAGGCATACGAGAGAAATTGCTGGGGGATCTAAATCATCACAGCGGATCATCTTATAACGTATCGACTTCGGGGGGCTCGGAGTACCTATCACAGGTTGCTCGGAAATTCGGCGATTCGTACCGGGATATCGTAGTCTTATGCCTCAACGCTACTAAGCTAGAAACTCCAGAACACAAAGGAGAGAACCATGCCTCTATCAAATTCAGGTTGGGGGTTTCATACAAGGAGCAAGTGATAGATAAGCTTCGGCTTATGAGAGATATGCTCAAAGGCATGTATTAATATGTTCTCGCGTTTCGATGGGTTAGGAAAACAAGGTCAAGTATATCGCTCAAGGAAATGAACAGAGAAAACATTCATTTTTTCTCGGTATTTTAGCATTGGTATGTATATCCACCTAGCTTCAGTCTAGATTTCAGGTGCTAACTTCGTTTATTATCTTGACCTCTTAGGTCATTTTTATACACACTCGCTCACTCACACCACACCCTCCTCCCTCGAATGGAAAAAAAAAGAAGAAAAAAAAGAGGTAGAATGACTACTTGGAAGAGGAGAAGAACATGAATCTCGTATATATTGTTGCGGGTTTATATATAGTACGCCAATGCCAACAAAAAGGGGGGAAATAAGCGTAGGTTATATAGAAGATGTTGTGTTGGGTAGGAGCTTTCCATAAGGGCTGACGGTCGGCTCCTTGGCGTATATTTCCGGTGGAGAGGCCGGGGTGTGGAGAATGCCGTGGGGCAGACGCAATATCGGCCCGGAGCAGGGCGAGCAGAGGAAGTCAGGAGCCCCGTGCCACAAACGGAGCGTAAGCGCCTAATGTTAGAAGGCGGTCCGAGCTGGCAGAACCGGGCTGCCGGGAAAGGAAGGTCTGGTATATCGGGACAAGTCAGCAGACACGCCCGTGCCGGATGTTCTATTTTGCATCTGTTTTTCTCAGTCTGGTATCACATAGGTTGAAACTCTCTCTCACCCTCGTTTTCTATCCCTTGGTATGCACAAAATGACCGGTCTAGGTTCCAGGGGCTTGCAGACAATTTTCAGCATGGTCCAGTATTCCACTGGGAAGCGCACTTCTCAATTATAAACAGAGCTCCCGATACTGTAACTGGTAACCCCATGAATCAATCTTAGTCACCAGGAATTTCATGCATCCATCCTTCATCCAGCTCTCACATTAGAGAATCGAAACTAACTTTCGTAACGAGTATATCGGTTGCCATGTCTTCTGTAGCAATGAAAAAGTCCTCCTGTAGTGTCCTTGGGGCGTCCTTGCGAGTCCACGTGGCAGTAATATGTTTCTGAGATTTGAACTCCTTTCCATTTAAAATGGTAGATTCCATGACCGTATTATCCACGACGTGGAAGATAGGATCAACTATTTTAGGAGAAATCCAGTTCTTTGAAGTGGAGAGGGAATGGGTGACTTCGACATCTTTGAAATGCAGATTGGAAGAGTCCGGAACAAAAAGCAGGGCCTGTTCTTGAGGTCTTTCCTCATGATGACTTGTAGATCCCTACAAGTTTATTGTTAGTTTAGGGAGGTAGGTATCGTAAAATGAGTTGATGAAAAGACTAGGCCAAATAGTATCACCACGATCCTCTAACCATATATATACCTATATACTATGTATATAAAGAAAACCCTGGATAACTAGGGCACTGTTTCGTATCTAAATTGATTGCTAACAAGGACATACCTGGCTTAAAGATAAGTCTTCCGTGTCGATAGAAACCTTTTGTGTGGCTTTAGAAGTGTTGCGATTTGCTGCAGAAACCTCTTGCGCGACTTGACTCATTTTTGACGATGGCTTAGGTATCCACGATGTTGATTCACGTTGCTTTTTTTTTTTTTTCAAACAAACAGTCATCGAGAAATGAGGAATGATTTGAGAACCTATATCGGTAATTTATAGACAATTAAAATTGCTCTTGCTCCTCTTGTGACTGACTGGTTTCTCTGCTAGAGCAGTAGCAAACTGCTGAGGTCAGGCGCCTGGAAAGGCAAGGGATGTGCATAGTCACCCTGTTACGCAGTGTATTCCTCAGATGACTTCATCTTCAATGTAATATGTTTCATATATTGGTGAAATGCTATCAAAAATACATTATTAATTTTATCATAGGTGGTACATTTATACAGGGCCGGTTCCTAGTTGATCTTAAAACCAACTAGCGGAGCACATGGCAACGCTACTTAACAGGTACACATCATGTCTATGCCTTATATTAAAATAACTGACAAAGCTGTAACGTTATATTTCCGGGCAATAATAACTTTACTACCCAAGCTTATGCCCAGTGGCTCGTGACAGTCTTGCCATAGATCAGGAAGGCTACAGACATCTATCAGATTTATAATAGAAGCGAGCCTTTCATACCTCGTCAAAAGCACGTCACTACTGCTTATGTTAAATGGTCCATACCAGACATATGTATTTCAGCAGTATCTACCTTTTTAGGGCTATGAAAAGAGAAAGGGGGAAATATTTCGATGTTATAAACCAAAGCTATATAGAATGGAGTACGACAGACCAGGTTTAATTGATAACATAGCGGTTAAGGGGCCTACATTTATATATGCCTGTGTTTTAATAAGACAAGGCTCAAGGCAAATGCATATTAATAAACCCTTTTCTCTTCATGTTCCAGTTTTTAGGCTGTCTTCTCTATTGCTATAATAGATAACACTTAATGTAAGTGTCATAAATTATTCCACCAACTCAGGCAGATCTGTAATATGTAGGTAGGTACCTATTTTTAATTTACATTCTAGTTCATATTATTCTTTACGAGTACATATAAGTCAACGCAGTTGTTATGCGCTCTGCACTTGTTTACAAGACTGCATTATGACTCCTTACATTCACCCTAATATATCAAAGCAACGAAATGGATTATTCGGTATCTATGTTATAAGTGTCTATCCTTAATGGAAGCTAGGGTTATAAATTTTAGAACTATGTCAGTGGTTATGTTAAGATTTAAGCAGATCCCGCTTTATTTCTGTATCCTTTAAACGCAGCTTCTCTATTGCCAACTTGACTATCAGCAATTACTTCAAGGATAGCTCATTTTGTGCATTGAGAACTTAATCTCTTTTAGCTAAACATGGGCATAGGAGAGCCATAATTAGCGATGATGACTGACTTACGTATTGGATATCGAGGCTGCATATTATAAATAAAGAAATATTAATATGATACTTGTTTAGATTTTATTATTACATGAGAGCATGTTAAAAGTCAAGTGTGCTCCAAGTATAAATATTCTGATTTAATAAATATATGCATAACATACGGGTTAAAGTAACAAATATAATATGGCACATTCGTGGTGCTGTTTGGGTTATTTATAAAAATATATCAGAAGAGACCACTCCACTGAGAGTAATCCACAAGCACTTAATAGTCAATGTGCCTCTCCTTCGAATTCTCGGTATCTTACTCAAGCTAGTGGCCAGTATGAAATTACCATATCTAGGTACTTACCTTAATATAAGTCCTCACTCATATTTCCCAAACCCATCTAGAAGCCGAGGCAATACTCTTGGCTCGGTTACATATCTAGTTTACAATATTGCATCAAGTTTCACTAATCAACTGTCATAGAAAAAAGAAGTTAATGGAAGTTTATAAGCTTCGTGACAAGTGTCCTAAGCCACACTAGAAGAGATCTGTAATAGCGAGAGCTTGAGGTTCAAGGTCACCTGGGGGACGAGGAAGTCTCTCTACAATAGAATGTCACCTATTCGCGTATTTCCATTTCCTGTTGATTTGCGGGACACTAATCCTATAACACATTCCCAAAGAATAGGGCTTAATTCGGAACACGATCACATAACACCCAATGTCACCAATCACTATGAATAGGCCTAGTAAATAGCGTAGTGATTTGGTAAGTGGAGGAGTATATCTATAGGTGCTTGAGATACTTGCCTTCGAAATGGTAACGTTCTCCTTATCCCTGACATAGTACCTATCATATTATACCTAGGCATTGATCCTACGCATAACAAGTACAGCCCAACACCTAGCGTTCACGCATAGCAATTGGGCGTATATCGGTCTCTTATTCATGTACACATTATGTTAATCCATCACCCTGCTCATGGTTCCCATGCATAAACATACCCAAAACCAAGTAAGGTGACAGTCAAAGCAAAAGAAACAATGTCCAGCTTCGACGTTCTATAGGTTCGTTGGGTCGGCATGACACTAGATTATCACATCGAGAGTGTCCCATCTTCGCTCAGCGGGCCTTGTTTATAGCAGAGACAGAGCCGGGTCACAGCCAAGTCACTGTCCACGACTACTTTATCAGATCATGTCGACGCAGCAAGTCACAGCCTGCCGAGAACGCACGGATTCGAATAGAAACCCTGGGCGGGGGGGGGGGGGGGGGGGAGGGCAGGATCCGACCTATCGGTCCAACCTGCGGTGTCATCTCTGCCCAATAAAAAAAACCACCGCGAGCCGATCGTCAAGAAACGGAAGCAACATCAAAGGGCCCTCGTCGTCGAGCTCTGGAGCTTCTTTTCTCCTCATCGCCGAGCATGTTCGTGCTACGGTCAGTGCGTTAGGGAGGTAGGTAGGTAGGTAATCTCTAGCCAATCCCTCCCTCTCTCCCTCTTCCTCCTTTTCTCCGTGCGCACGACGCGTCGTCCTTCTCTGCTCTCCTGTCGACAACTATCATCTTCTCCTCAGTATAGTACGGCACACTTTACCACTACACGACGGTTCGTAGAAACTGTCCATCGTAACATTCGTTCTTCCCTCTCCCCTTCTCCACTTTTTGCAACTTTTGTTGTCGTCCCTACATTTGCAGGCGTTGCATTTCCCGATCCCGGATGCTAGCAAACTTGGGCCGTTTTCTGCGATTACTATTATAGGCTTTGCATTGTTTATTATTTATTTTTCTCCTTCTTTTAAGCTTTCTTCCAGGTTCTTCCCCGTCGATAGATCCGAGCAGCGCAGCTTACCGCTCCCGCTATCTGAGCAGAGGGGAAAGGGGAAAGGGGAAAGGGGGAAAAAATCACTACCAGAGATCCAGATCCATGTACTTACATTGCATATCCGGAGATACGCACGTACCGTTTTTCTCCCTCTTGTCCTTTTCTTTCCACTATCTACTCTCTACCTAAGGCGTGTACATCCGTATAAGACCTAGCTAAGTAGGTATGTAGGCAGCTTGCTCTACCTAGCAGTGCTATCTAGTAATAGTACGTGCGTAGCGGCAGTCCGAGAGCTTTACTGGGGTTAGCCTAAGGGAAATAGAAAGGGAAGAAAACGGCCAAACCAATTCGCGATGGGCCGCTTTCTCCGGGGGTGGGGAGAGGGGCGTATCGCCCCTCGCATCCGGCACCGACCCAGTGAGAACGCAGTCGAGCGATCTAGACCGGTCCAGAAAGGACGCTGCAGGAGCCGGGATGTTCCCCAACCCAAACATTTTACCTAGGCTACCTATGGTCCATGATGTATGGGGAGAGGGGAGGGAGGAGGAGGATGTTCATGCAGGAGAACGAAAGAAGGACGTTTCAATGGTTCAGGTTTTCTTTCGCTGTTTGGGAGAGGATGAGGCAGCGGCGAGAATGCCGTCGTAGGCCGGATTCAAGGTAAGATGCGGTATTTAGAGTACCATCTCGAAAAGCACTGTTGGCGAATCAAGATTTCTTTCGTGTCATATGTATCTAGTATATAGAGGAAAGGAGAAAGAGAAAATACTTTACACCAATACCCGACCTAACTACCTACGTAGGATAAAGAAAAGTTATTATAAGCTTTCGATTTAGATGCTTACTAGCTGCATAATACATAACATGTTGACTTGACGTCGCCTGGCCTGACACGGCCTGACCTTCGACAGGGTCCCCTGCCTTTCTTGCATAGGTACATGCCTGTCAGTCCCGAAGTTACCTAAGTAGGCAGTTTTTTCCTATAGCATGTATAATCGCCCTGTTCTCCATAAAACAAGCCATTGGCTACGGTAAAGCGTACGACCGGTGTTGTTGGACACAGCATTGTTGTGAAGTCATAAGTCCTAAGTCAGGTGTTGTAGGTATTAAGATTCAGAAACAGTGCAGACTAAGTAGGATGTTCAAGTGAGTAGGAGAAACACAGGGATCCAGGGGTTTGGGAAAAGGTATGTTTGATCCGTGATATGTAGTCCTAACCACTTCGTTGCGATGGGGAGAGGAGTTTAGGGTTTTCATTAAGAGGCCGGTTTTTTGCGGCAACTTCCTTTTCATCTTATCTGATTGCCACTATTACAAGCTTGTCAGGATCACGGCACAATATTAAGAAATAATAGTTATTGTAATTCCTAAGAGAAATTGCAAGGGTTTATAATTGGGAATATAGTTTATCTAAGTGGTAGCTCGTCTGCAGTTAATGTATCTTCATACGTTGTAATATTCAAGTTATACCAGACCTATCCCAGTCAGATATACAGTTAGCGAAGTCAAAATTAGACTGGTATTGAATAACAAGAGAACATTAGCAGGAAATAAGAACATATAAACCACGAATCTCGAGGCGATATCTATATTGACAGGCGAAAGAAAACTGGACCGCGAACTCAGCAAGAGTCAAACGGGTTGCTATGTATTTCACATAGCGTCTTGCTCATACTAACCTCCTTTACCCCTTTCCATAACCCTTCTCTACACCTTACCTCGAGAACGGACCCTTATATCTCGCCCCAAAGGGAATACTCGCTCGCAACGCTGTAGGCAGAGCCAGATACTTACCTGTCAATTGCTCGAAAGAAAAAGTCGGAAAATATAGACATGCACACTCGCCACCCCTGACGCATATGCTTCCACACGATATGTAGTTCTGACGGAACACGTGGGTAGCGATATAGTCGTGAGCTTTTTCGCCACTTCGCGAGAGGATGGTAGATACCTAGATAGATAGACGTAATCCTCAGACAGCACCCTACCTCCCCTCCCTACACCTCTTCTCACCGTGTGTGACCCCCTTTCCTTTACAAAAAAAAGGGGGTAATAATTATATAGTGGAAAAAGCAGAAAGAATCAGTACGAGGACGGGGAGGGTTCGATGAGAGGGTTCCTGAGTTCTCATATCACGTAGCCATGCCATCGCGATGCCGTAAAGAGAGAGAGAGAGAGAGAGAGAGAGAGAGAGATGGAAAGTGATATTCCCGTCCACCGCGCTCTCTCTCTCGTATACCACGCCATTTCCTCGCCTCTTCCCTTCTCCGTCTCCTTCCCTTCCTGTTTGTCTTTCTTTCTACGTAAGACGTTACGACGACGACGACGACGATGATGGTGAGGAAAGAGAAGAAAAAGAAGGAAGGTATGCCAAAAAAAGGGGGGGGAGGGGGGGGACGATGTAGTACAAGCCAGCCAGCCACACGCGCGGATAGTGGTGGCTAACCCGAGCTATACATCATCATAATCATCATCATCATCATCAGGCGGGACGTTTCTTGCCTCGTGGCCCGCCCCGTCTTCGGAGCTTCTTCTCCTCCTTTGCAGACCGGCTGACTTTTTGACTTGAGTGAGTAGTACACCGTCGCCCGACCACCATCACCACGACCAGCCACCATGATGCTAAGACCCCGTCCGTCGGTCCCGGGGAGATAGAGAGAGAGAGAGGGAGGTCTCAGCCCTAGTTATCCGACGACCATCCGAGCCGGCACAACCCGAGTAACGTAGCCTCTACCAGGCAGGTAAGGGAGGGAGGGCAGAGATAGGTAGGTAAGTGAAGAGACAGAGAGGCAGAAAGAGAGAGAGACATGGATGGACCGAAAAGACAAAACAGGTTGACATCACGCATCATACGTTTTTGGATGGTTTCGTAATGTGTAGGTTAGTATAGTAGTATGGTATATAGTGTAGGTGTGAGTGTGTGAGTGTGTGCCAGGCTCACAAAACACAGTACGAACCTATCTTAGAATTTTCCGGCATCCCCTCCCCCCCCTTTTCCCTCCTACCCTACCTACCTACCTACCTCTAAACGTGACCTCGTTCCGTACGATAAGAACACACACACACACACACACACAGAGGCAGAAGACATAATAGGTATTATCGCCACCACTGCTCTTCCCCTCCTCTCTAGAGATACGAGCCGGGAACCACCAACCTAATCGAGTAGGTAAATGACAAAGAAACAGATTCGCAAGTAGTGTGTGTGTGGTGGCCGTGTGGGATCAAAAAAAGACGAAGAAGAGAGAGAGAGAGAGAGAGAGATAACGCGTCGTTCTTGAAGATCCCGCGCAAGGGGAATACGCGGCGGGGGGGGGGGGGGGGGGGGGGGGGGGGGGGGGGAACAGCGACATCGTATACGAAAAATGGATAATGGAGGAAGAGGAGGGTAGGCGCCGGCGGCGGCGGAGAGCGCGGTGTATACGCGCAATATAGTGTCTTGTGAATAATATATCTACCTACCTAACCTACGTGTGTACCTATCTAGGTAGGTAGGTATGTAATATGTCGCGTCTAATTCACCCCATCGCTTTCCTTTCCCCTTCGCCCCCGCCCCTCCATATTCTCTACCAACGCGCGCGCGGGGCGGGGGGGGGTCTTTCCATGCCGCAGTGGAAGTGAGACGCATTTTCCAATCTACTACCATACGTACAATACCTACATAGTGAATACTCACATACTAGCTGTGTTACCGCTCACCTTTTTTACCTGCCTAATAACGCGTGGTGTGTTAGTTACCTCCGAGGCCGACCGACCGCGAGGGTTTGAGTGAAAATGTAGTAGCAGCACATACCTATATAGCTCAGACTTTTCGTAATCAAAGAGGGTGGTGAGAGAGAGAGAGAGGAGAAGGGGGGGGGGGAGCATATCGCGATGTTTGTATAATGTGAATCCACAGTTCAGTTTTAGCTAACCTAGCTTGCTTGCTTTGTCTCTCCCCTCCGTGTTTGGGCCGTATGATCTACTTTAGCTTCCTTGCCCTTTTCCTGTTTTCATCGTCGTGCGTCTACATAAGTCTAGCACATGCGGGAGGGTGTGTGTTCCATGGGTTGGGTGTGTTTCTTTTCTTTTTTTACCAAAAAAAAAACTCTTCGGGCTAAATGTCTCTAATTGAAGAGAAAAAGGCGTCGGCAAGGGAGAAAGAAGATGCACATGGGGGATGTGCGTGCTACCTTATTACAGTACTTACCACCACACATTAACTCGGAACGATCACGACGACCTGAGTGTGGGTAGGCAGCAGGTAGGCAGGCAGGTAGGTAGTAGGTGTGGCAATGTGTATGTATGTATGTATGTGCGTAAAGCGCGATCATCGCACGCGTTATGCCATGCCATGCGAGACGGGCGATTTTTCCGTGGCCTTATCTTGCATCATTACCATCATCTACCGACTCGTGATATGAGTTGGAGAGAGCCAATGGGGGGGATGAGGAAGATAGGTTTACATCGTAAGGGGGAGGGAGGCCGCTTGGTCTAGCATTCGTCCCGTCTCTTCGTTTACCTGTCTTGCGAGCTTAGAGTAGGTAGCCTCCGATGTATGGTATATTATTGTAGCAAGGTGTTGTGAGGGAACCTGTGTGAAGGGTCCCCCGCTATGCCGAAGATAGGGTAGTTTTTTTCTTGTTCGGCCGAAAAAAGAGAAGAAGGAAAAAGGTGGTGGTGGTGGTGGTGAGGAGGAAGTAACCTTAGGTGGTGTTGAACTACAACGATATGAACGAATCATTACGACAGCTGAATGCCGAGCGGGTAGGGCACTATAGCTGCATGTCTCAGGGTGTCAATGTGGAGGAGGAAGAGGAGGAGGAGGAGAATCGGGGTTGAACCCTCTTCCCCCTTTCACATGCGTCAGGCTCCTTTGCTATCGACATCGACGAGGTTTAGAGGGGTTTTTTTTTTCTTGTTTCCCTTTCTTTCTCCGTTCTCGTAGTGGAGTTGAAGCCATTCTCAGCAACCGTCTGCGATGTTGGACTGATTTGACTGACTTCGGCTGCTACGTCGGACTCTTCGAACCTTAGTGCCGCATCCCGCGTTAAGTTTGATGGAGCCTCGAGGATCACGGACCGCCGGCGAGCATCCCGTTACATTGGGCCCTCGTGCATGACATACGTAGGGGACGGACGGGAGAAGTCATATGAGGTTGTGGCTGGTGTGTGGAGAGACAGATTATCTACGATGTACACTGCCTATCTATCCGCCCCCTTTTGAGACTCACCACCCGCGCCAAATAAGAATGTACCTACTGTACCATGACCCTAGGTAGGTTAGGTGCTAAAAAACGATGTCTTGGCACGAACGGTGTGGCTGCTCGTATCTCTCGAAATAGCTAGCGACACAAGAGTCGTGATCTGAGGCAGAGTCTTGGCATATCACATGTTAAACATGGCTTCCCCTGATGATGAGCTCGTGGCTGTGGCCATGGCTGAGCCTACACTAGTATTGAGAGGTCGAGGCTGGCCCCGAGAAAATACCACGGCGAACTGAGAGTGGTGGACATTACACCAACTAACTACCTATATCAATACGGACAATTAGGTATGTGCTTGTGGTGATGTAGTGTACCTAGTGTAGGTATGTAGTTTGTTTCCGATGTTTACCACAATCCGTTTAGGTTAATCAAAATACGATGCAAGGTTCGGTGGTAGGTTGAGAATGACGTGCAGATAGGTACATACGTAGGTAAAATTGGTTGCGCTTCACAAGCAGCTTTGGCTAAAGGGGTCTGTCTTCTCAAGGGAGTCTAACATCTACCTAACCTTGGCGCTCTCCATCGTCAGCGTTCATTTCGGCCGCCAGCATGTTAGGGTGCATATTAGTTATTGAGCAAGCGGCATGGTGATGTGCTTAGAAATACAGAACAAAGAACAGGGTCCTCCCTGAATTTTCTTGTAACCAAAAGCGGTAAACAGTAAGGGTTCTTGTTGAAGAAGGAGAATGATGATCGTCCAGCCCAACAACTTAGACTAAGCATTTTTGGTTTGTTAGTGTATAAGATAAGATATTAGCGGTGGTGATGATGATGATGATGATGTTACAGTAGGTATCTTGCCGGTGGTGGTGAGGAGCATGGAGAGTAATAAGGGGGCCATGGGACCGTGCAGACAGCCAGCTAGCGGCAGAGGGCGGTAGGAGGAGATTTAATCAGCGTACACAAACCCGCCAATCAAGTGAAGCTATCTCGATGCTCTTCGCTCTCGAGGAAGGGATTCGACATGGCCCATACCGGTAGTTAATAGCAGGTCGGGTCTACACTAGTTCTCTCTAGTGTCGTGTTGGGGTCAGAGGCCGCTTTGTCTCAGCTTTAATGATGACAATAATAATAGTCTGTGAAGTTGAATATTCCGCATGGAGCTTAGTTGATAGTAAGTTGCTAAGTTACATGACCAGTCACAATAGTACTACAGCGCCTAACAGTCGGCCGAGTAATCCTTCGGCTCAGCTTTCGCCTCCGCAGTTCCGGAGGTTTTTTTTTTTTTACTTCAGACTCTGGGTTGGGTCTGGGGAAGCCCCATAACGGAGGCGAGTCTGGAGAGTCTGTCTTTGGGACGCTGATGCACTATAATCTGACTAAGTCGCTTCAGGCCCCATTGATCTCCTTATCTCTCGACAAGTTGCGGCAGGCAATGAATACCAAATTATATTGCCAGTTAAATATCACCCCAGACGTGTCGATTCCGTCCGTGTCTTGAGTCGACGACCCTGTCTCTTGAGCATGTTTAGACGCCTCCATGGTTCTCGTCGTTAAACACTAATATCGGAGTCCCGAGAAGATAGTCGCGAGGAACTGCCTGTTAGTTCACGGAGGATCGAATCTGATCTGTGGGTGTAGAAGTGGATGGTTGTATAGTAATATGTTTGTTTCATGATATGTGACAGGCCAAGTGCGTAACTTGCTCTATAGACTACTCATGTCGCATTGAAGCGACACCAAGCGCACGTACACGCAATAGCAGCGAGGGAGGGGCACATGCTATGCCACTAACCTTTTTTTTTATCTCCAAACTCATGAACAGTGCTCCTCAGCTGTCTTTACTTACTCGGGTCGAGATGATTATCTCATCGTACATCGACAATCTGGAGGATCGATGAAGATTACTGCCAAGACGCAAGAGGATGGTCCATCGTGGTTTAGAGCGTTTCCCTACCTACCTAGCTATCTTTTTTTCCGAATTCTCATGCCGCTCCAGGGCCGGCAAGGGCAGCTCTTCCAGTGGTCAAGGGCTGTATGTATACTAGGGCAGCGCCGTTCCTTGACAAAAATCAGGTGATAAAATGTGATATGTCATTTTCATCGTCGAGATCCCCGACCCAAGGTAAGGTAGAGGAGCCTGAGGAGAGTAATGTAGAGTGCAATGCGAAACTGCGTCAACATGCAAAGACGAGCCAAGGACGGGCCAAGCACGCATCGGGAGCAATCTAAGAGACTGTAAAGTGTTCATGGTAGGGGTCTGTGTGATTTACATACCTGGGTATGTAACACCTACACAACCAGCTAGGAAACGGGCACCACCATCTTCTAGGTAGACTTGTAGATGGAGATGCTTCATGTTTCGCTCATACATCATGTACGGTTTGCATGTTACCGATGCCCCTCTATACCTAAGATGTTTACCCCAAGCTAAATATCTAGGCTACATCTTAGTCTAATGACGATATAGCATTCAGTCTAGAAGCTAGGGGAACCCATTCGCACCTCGTCCAAAAATATTTTGCGACTTTCTCGATGAGTATTTTTTGTTGTCTACCTAATTGTCAATCCTTTCTTTGCGGTGTTAGTACTGTAGTGTCTGGTGTAAGTGGGTTTTCCATCGTCAATATCCCCGCCGCCCGGTAGTTAAAACTGAGAATGCCTAAGCCTAATAAGCCGAGACACATGTGAAGAGAAACAACGTCATGGGGATTAACAGTACACTAGTAATGGCTCATCGGGGATTGGCAATGGGATTCGTGAATGTCTGTGCGACACGACATGGCGATTGTCGCTTGTAGCGGGTAATAATACCTGGGTTAATGTGCTCGCGATATTGATGTCCCAGCAAGCCCCTATTGTTGCCGTTGCTGTTGCTGTTGCTGTCCCGCCTTCGTCCACCTTCAAGCGCCGACGACTATCGATTCCCCGAGCTGGGAGAAAGAGAAGGGCCGTTTTACATGCGGTGCAACGACGTTGTCGCATGGGTTGACGCGGGCGCTTCTCGATATTGCATGTAGGTAATTCAACTTCAATTTGGTTGAGTTGCACGCTGCAAGTCAACAAGTCAACAGTATACATACCAGACATTGATATGTCCTGGTATTGACCTACCTAAGTATAGCATGGAGTAACCTTGGGGCACAAATGGAAGCTCTCTTTATTAATCCCCGCATTGGGGGGGATTGGAGATCGGTGATCTCACTTTCTTGAATGACAGGACTAATGGTAATAGTAATAGTAATAATAATAACTCGTGTTGGAGGAGGCCTTGGAGTTGATTGAAAACTCCGAGGGAATCGAACCTGATGCAGTCATCATCCGGGGTCGGCAGAATGCGGAGAGAAGGAGGGGAAGCTAATGTAGTGAACCTGCAGGCGATCTAGAACGGTTCTGGTTGTTGTCGAGAGGAGAAGAGTAGAGAAAAGAGAGACACATTGATACACACCATACATGTTACCCTTACCTAGTAAGTTACCTAGTTCACCTTTCTCTCTCTCTCTGAGGTCTACCCCTTTCTCTTCTCCTGCCTCCTCTCCCCCCCCTGAATACCTATACAAAAGTATAGAACGAAGTGAATCTAGCGGGTTTGAGTTTCCCATCACCTACCGTCTGCGTAACTTTCCCGGTCCGAATCTTGTTTGTCCCCTTGTCTGTTCCTGGCCATAGGCTGCGCTTGATCGCAAGATCACGGCGATACTTCAAGCACACTGCTACGTTCCGAGCCGATCGCCTCCGCTTTTGGGGTGGCTCCGGACCTTGTCATCGAGGCGGGACCTAATGATAGATGACGTCCGGACCTGAATATTGATGACGCTGGGTTGTGATTGGCATCGCAAGTGTCTTCTCTCTGCGTCAAGGTTCGGTTCAAGCAGTCTAGACTTTAGTCGGTGCAGCGTCAGGGTAGGAGAAACTCGACGCTGTATATTGATTCGAACTTTTTTCTCGCTACCACACTATGCATTCTATATTCAGTACAATGGCACTGTTGTAGCGAGGTCAAGTACGTAGTGTACATACAGTAGCATAATCACAGTTACTATAAGAGGTCCGGCCTGACGACAACAATCACGTCTTGGAAGGCTGTAGCAGTTACACGACGTACATGCCTACACTTTCAATGCAATCGCTATTATAACCGCCTGGGTTACTTCAATACCTACCCAGGCTGCTATGTATAGCGCTGACTATGATGACTATGATGACTATGGTAACTTTGGCTTCAATTCAACTAATACGAATCGAGCCATCATGTAGTGTACAGCAGGTAGCAGCATGCATACATACATTGCTTAAGTCATTTTCTTCACTCGCTCACTTACTTACATTCATTATGTACATTCACCAGGCATGTCTGATGGATCTTCGATCTCGGCGAGACCCTTACCATGCACAGCATATGCCAATGGAATCAACTATTCATTACTTGGCCAAGTTGGAATTCATGCCCGCCGAGTGGTATATCGAGGGGTGCGCATATGTAAGAGTCCCTTACGACGAAGCAGTAGACCCCGCAGGCGATGTTGGGGAGAAATATTGAGTGCCCAATTGTGTATGTACATACGCTATTTTCCTTTCGTATCTCCTCCACATGCTCTCCACATGCTCTCCACATCCCGCGGTCGTCGTTTTAGGACGACACGGCATATCCAAGTACCGAAACATAGGAAATGGAGGGGCTCACAGATATCGATCTTTGTCATCTATGGTCCGTAATAATAGAAAAGCAAAAAAGAAAAGAAGAGAAAAAAAGAAGAAAAAGAGAGGGAAGAAAGACGGCCGACAACATACGTTTTACTTGCAGAAAAAATATCCCGCGTGGAACGTCTTGTCGATCTTGGCCACGAAAGAGGCTTACCACTTTTACCACTTACCACTCCCAGTTACCTACCCTTACCGTAGGTACGCGTCCCCCTATCGAGAATCAGCCGCCAACCAATTCAGCTAAGTATTAGGGCTGTCGATCGGAACCATGGATCGTACCGTATCACGTCCACCCCTTCGCTCCCAGACGACGGGCTCAGCTACCTAATTTACCTTCGTACTTACTCGTCAGACTACATGATATGACAGCCCGCTATATGCCGGGTTATGTAATCACTTCCTCCTCCGTATGTACCCAGCAGCCCAGCCCAGGAGACCGGACTGACTATTACTACTACTACCTACTATACTACTAGATAGGACTATATTCTCCGAGATAGTATTTGTTGTACGACGAATTTCCCAATGCAGACGGCATTCCTTATTAAAAACTTGCCTTTCTGTATGCGAGCCTCCGTTCGATCCGACAAAGTGGCAAGCGTCATACAGGTTATACGTCCCCATGTATAGGTAGCGTTCATGGAGCATGGAGAAGGCCACACGCATATGGGGGAGGGAGGGGCGGCATATGTGGAGGAGCTAGGACGAAATAACTACTTACCTACGTGATATGCAGAGCGAGAGAGACGGAGGAGGCCGTAGGAGAAGAACTGAGGACGGAGAAGAGGGGGGAGACTTTCAAAGTTGCTCGCCTTCTTCGCTTCACGGCTGATGTTCAACACTTTCCTAGGTTTTAGGGGAAACCCTACCTACCTGCTGCTTCGGTCCGAGGTAGAATAGCCAGGGAAGGGGAGGGGGAAAAAAGAGAAGAGAGAGAGAAAGAAGACGTCTAGACTCTATAATAAGACTCGGGGGTTTCGATTACGTTTAGACGATGTTTGTCGCTATCGTGCAACGTGACCTGTCGTGGTGAACTTGCACCACCTACCTTTCCTGCCTACCTACCGTCGTAGAAAGCGAACGGAAGAATTCATGGCTCAGATACGCCGATGACATAGGGAAGAATAACAAGCGATAGCAACGTCTGCATCCATTGGGACGGCGTAGAAAACAGGCATAGGCATAGGCATAGGCATAGAAAACACTTACATGCATGTAATATCCCTGGTCTCAGTGTTTCTCGTCACACATAAGGTTCGGTAGATGAAGTTGAGGTAGGCTAGGCAAGTAGGTGTAGAAGTATATTGACATACCTACATACCATTAGACTACCTACTGTAGACTGAACCATGTACAGACCCTGCTGGGCTACTACACTACTACTATATAGTTAGCTTACCTGATCTTTGCCACCGCCCTAGGTTATCGTGAGACTAAGAGAGAGAGACAAGAGAAAGGTTGAGCAAGTGCATTAGGCTAGGTTAGTGTAGTATATATTGATGTAGAATGAGGTATGTATGTTGAGATCATGTCGATCTGGACAGGACTATCACTCGAACAACCCAAGGTTACAGCCCAGTCCTAACTAGACTTAGGTAATTGTTCGTTATTTATGTAATATGGGTTTTACTTATCGTTCTTCTTCTCTTTTCTTCCCCCTTCTCCTCTTTTCTTTCTTTGTCCTACTATTGTACAGTATACTGTAGGTGTAGTTATTGGTGAATCAATATGGACCTCAAAGGTATCCACTAACCTGAGCCAAGACGGCCCTGGGTGTGTGTTCTGATGTTCCTTTATCTGGGAGTAAAGACAAAGTGTGTAAGTAGTGTTAGGTATGTATGGTGTATAAATGTGTGTGTGAGAGTGTTATGTACTACCACCCCCCCTGCACTACAACAACTACCTACCTACCTATACCCTGCTACATGGCCAGACTTGACTCGGCTTGCATAGCTGCATCATGACATATAGGTAATAATTGTACTACTAGCACCCAGTAACAGAGTTCGCCAGTAGTATCAGTGTTTCTGGAGATGTGCCAAGACCTATAAGCCCCAGCCAATAATAATCCCTGCAACACACAGACCCCCGGAGAGATAAGCTGGGAGGGAAAGGATCCTTGTTCCCTGACTTCCTGGAAAGTCTTGGTGCCCGCTCCGTGTGTATTGTTGTTGCATACTTGCTTATCCTATTTTCCTTTTTCTTTGGTCTTTCCTTTTCTCGCTCATTTTTCTCTCTATCTTTATGTAATATGGTATTCTCTCTGATTCCGAGTCGCGCTCGGCGGTTCATACCTGTACGTACATATTACTACCTACATACCTAACCTTAGTACTCTCCATGCAAATGAATGCTACCTATATGTAGTATAGGTACATAGGTAGGTAGGTAGGTAGGGAGGGAGGAATACCACCACCACCACCACCACCACCACCTACCTACACTAGGTACCACCCATTCCAACACCACCATACATAGCCCACTAAACGACGTCAACTTGGATTTTCCCTGTCCAATAAGATGGCTGCTATCCTTATCCCGAGAAAAAAGAATAAGTCGAGCCGTGGCGATATCAACTCTAATCTCCCTTCTCTCTATTTCGACTATATTGTCAGACCGTGTCGAGCATGATACGGACCCAAGGCTCAACAGCAGAATATCATCTCCTTTCATTAAAGCATTTGTGCCTGAATGTGCCCACAATGCCGTCATGAGCCGGTTAGCACATCTCATGTTGCGGGGCATATTCCGTAGACTCGAAGTAAATAACAGTTGGAACAAGAAAGAAAGAGGAGAGAGAGAAGAAGAAAGGAAAAAAACGGACGATATTGTATCGATACTACGTAGCACCTAGATATGCAAGTTGGCAGGCTTGGCTGACTACAAAGAAAAGCACGAAATAAAGAAAAAAGGAAAAAGAAAAAAAGACAACAAAATATGTTATCTGATCGTTGTGGTACGTATGTAGTGCCCAGGAATTGGCAACATACACTACGTGGGTAGGTATGAATGCTCCGAGCCTCAATTAACAAACGCTGGTCAGGATATTATTTTATGTTATGAGGCTAAAGTGGCTGGGTTCGTCTGTTGGACAGTGCAGATGCTTAAAGCATCGCGAAGCTTTTTACTTTTTCTTTCTTCACATGGCGAAAGTCGGAATTATGAATAAGTTGTTGCTCAATGGGGTCGGGGGGAGGTTGTAGAGTTCGCACGGCCTGTTCTAGGCGAGGGGCACTGTATCCGCTTCAAGCCCTTCTTCCCTCTTTCTCACCGGACACACCATCATTTATCCGGCCCCCTGTTGCGAACGTAGGGTGGCTGCCATTGGCTCTGGCAGGTGCGAAACAGGCTTGGGCTTGGCTGGGCACACTAGGTCACACTGGGTCACACTGGGCAGACACAGATACTGTAGATCATGTACCTATGTACACTACCGCTGACCCATCACTGCCTTTATCGGGGGTACGTAGGTACATGGATGGGGAACATACTTACCTGGTGCCCACGGCCCACGGTCCAAAAGTGGCCCACCAGCCCACCATCATCCACCATCCACCATCCACATCCACGCCAGAATCAGGCCAAACCTTCCAACACTTTGCCCACCTTCTGCTTCTTCATCATCCAGTCCCAGCCCGGCTTTTGAGTTCAGATTCTCATTCTACAACACCTGCACCAACTCACCCACTCGACCGCAGCCGTTTCATAATTTTAGCTTTTGCCATCTATCACGTTTACCTTTTTTTCCTTTTTCTTTTTTCCTTCTTTTTCCTATCTGCTCCTTTTTTGGTTTCCCTGTCCGTCATCCGCAATCTCTGTTCCATTCTTATTATTCATAAATATCAAATCTAAGGTTATTTTTATGCTCCTCGTGGCAATGGCTATGGCTTCTTGATTTTATCATCCTTATCGTCTCCAATTCTCCCACCACCACTACCACTCCCCTCTCCCTCTTCTCTCCCTGTCCGCGACGGACTACTACGAGATGCTTCGAATCCCCCCGAGAATGACGACGACCCTCCTTACAGAGTCACCATTATCAGCAGCATCATCAGCATCGTCGACATCATCGACACCAGCACTCTGTCGCCATGAATTCCCAACAAACACACCACCACCACCCGCCCCTTACCATCGATCACAATACCTATCTTCCTCCGATTCCGTCCCGAACCGCTAGCAGCACTCCGATGTCTTCTCCAGGGCTCTTCAGTCCTGTGAATACCCGCCCCAATGTTTTGCCTGTGCACCCGTCCTCCGATGGCTCTACACCTGCTGTAGCCGCTACCAGTCCCTATCTGCATCCGTTGCAGACTCATAAGGTCCGAGAGTATGTGCTGTCGCGTGAATTCCACCCTTCTCCTCCTTGGCTGCCAATCACACCCCGTGCCCGCCAATGTTCTAGCCTGGCCCAGCCTTCAATTGTTGCCCCCCTCTTCCCCTTTTCCGTCGCCGACTTCGCTCTGTGAGGACCCCTTATGTTACTAACTGGCTTTCGCTGCAGAACGCACAAGGCACTCGTTGATCTCGACTCCATGACCGGGCGGAAACTCATCAATCAGTATGAGGTAATTGAAGAACTCGGCCGTGGGGTCCATGGCAAGGTCAAGTTAGCGCGAAACCTCGAGACGGGCGAAAATGTCGCTATTAAGATCATTCCCCGATTTTCAAAGAAGCGGCGGTTAGGGAAGGTCACCGCATCCCCCCAGGATAAGACGAAAAAGGAAATTGCCATCCTGAAGAAGATCCGCCACCCCAATGTTGTCGCTCTGCTCGAAATCATTGACGATCCCGAACTCAAGAAGATATACATGGTTCTAGAACATGTCGAACTCGGCGAAGTGGTATGGAGGAAAAAGGGTCTCCCGAACATCTGCAATATCGAGAGAAGGCGCATTGAGAAGGAGATGCGCGGAGAACTGGGCTCCGACGATGAAGAGCGCTACGTCCAGCTTCTGGAGAAACGGCAGGCCATCAACGACCTAAAGAGAGCAAAGATGAGACAGTCCCAAAAAGGCCCTGATGACTACTGGAGTATCGAGTATGGCGCTGCCAACGAGGATGGAGTTGATTATTCAGCGGGTTCTCTAGGGAGAGATCCCGAAGAAGCATCTTTTTACACCTCATCTATGCTGCCTTCATCTTCCCAGCCGCCGTCGAGGGCACCATCCATTTCGCATTCCCATGGTGGCCGATCCGCCATGTCGGGATCTCGAGCCAGCACCCCCCTCCAGTCGGAATTTGACATGTCATCCGTGGGTGTCAATGCCGAGAGCGAAATCGAGACACCCGGACCTTTACGCTCACACCCTGGCTCCTCCACTGCTCTGGACGGTACGATGTATGGAGCCTATCCAGAGGATCCCATGTTGCGTGGCAGGTCTCCGAGCATGGCTGATTCAATTATTTCTCACATGTCGTCCATCGACTACACTACTCAGGCTCATGATCCCTTTGCGGATGATTTTTCTTACGTCCCCTGCTTCACGATTGATGATGCGCGGGCTACTTTCCGGGACACTGTCCTTGGACTAGAATATTTACATTATGAAGGTGTCGTCCACCGTGACATCAAGCCGGCTAATCTACTATGGACGAGAGACCACCGGGTAAAGATTTCCGACTTTGGTGTTTCTTATTTTGGTCGGCCCATCCGAGACGGCGAACTCGATGAGCTCGTATCGGAATCGGAGGCTCGTGATTTCGATGATGACCTCGAACTGGCCAAGACCGTCGGTACACCTGCCTTCTTTGCGCCCGAACTTTGCTACACCGATATCGAAGAAAAGCAGCCCAAGATCTCAGAGCAGATTGATGTATGGTCTCTAGGTGTGACGCTTTATTGTTTGATATTTGCTCGCATACCGTTCATGGCCGAGGACGAATTCCAGATGTTCAAGAAGATTGCTACGGAGGAGGTATACATACCACGACGTCGGCTGCGCCCGGTCGACCCTCAGGTTTCCCCTTCGTCCACTTCCCTGTACAAGCGTGTCAGTAGCGAGCCATACCGTGATGACAATGCTCTCGTGTATGAAGAGATTGATGATTTGCTATACGATCTGTTGCGTAAGATGCTCACCAAGAACCCGGAGAAGCGAATTAGGTTGAGGGAAGTGAAGCGTCACCCCTGGGTCGTGCAAGACATCCCGAACCTTATTGCATGGATCGATGAAACGGACCCCTCGCGTCAAACTGCGGGTCGCAAGATCGAAGTGGACGAGCGAGAAATCACTCGTGCTGTGGTTCCGCTCACATTCTTGGAGAGGGCGCGTTCAGCTGTTAAGAAGGCGGTGGGAAAGGTAATACATCCCCGGACAGAAAAGGCCGACAATTACTCAAGAAGACGGGCCACTAGCAGTGCTGCTAGCTCGACTGGGGACTCCCCCTTGAGCACAGCTGCTTCGACACTCCTCCTTAGAGATGCCAGACGAAAAAGCATCCGGGGTGACGATTATTTTGCCACACTCAGGGAGGGCGACCATCCGCTTTCGCAAAGCATCACTGCAACCCCACAGGAATCACCAACCGAAGAGCCGGGTTCTCGCCAACATGGGTCATCCTCGATAGGCGGGGATATCCGAGGCCATCACAGCGGTTCCAGCAGCGACTTCAACGCACTGTCAGGTTTAGGGACACGGCCGTCGTCAACCTCTCTTTCATCTGGTAAGGGTCCTATCAACCAACGTCATGAACGTGCCAAATCATCCACCAATGCGTTCCTCACTCTAACACCTGCGAGGGAAACCCGCACCGTACCGACTACTCCCGCAGGTGAAGGCCCAACTAAGGATGATCCGATTGCCGCGCTAAGAAAGGCCCGCGATATGGGGTGTCTAGACGACTCCTCCCGATCCCGATCTGTCGATCGGGGTCTATTCGCAAGCCAAGACAAACGCGCCGAAGCTAAGGTCTCCTTGAGCACAGCTGTTGCTCCCGGCAGCGTTGAACTGCCTAAGCGTCCACTATCTGTTCACCCCCCAGAACCTGGCCTAGTTAAGGATGGCTCAGCCTTGCCTTCACCTATGCTCTTTTCGCCTCGAGCAGTCCGTACCTATCAGCATGGTCAACCCCATTCGGACCCCAGCATCTATGAACGGCATTGTGCTTCAGTAAATCTCGACCAGCGGCCGGTTACTGCCCATCGCATCCCCTATATGGAAGGCAAAACTTCACCACCAAGGTTTCACAATTCATCTACACCGGAGTCGTTCACTCGTGAACACGAGCAGTTAGCCCGACGCCAGCATCGTGAAGCCGAGGATCAAGCAAAACGTGAAGAATTTATCTCGTACCATAGGGAACCTATTTCCTCTTCCCCCTTGTGTCCTTCGTCACCCGATGAGCTAGCCATTGAGAAGTCCCAGCCGTCATCTAGGGATACAGTGGACAGCTTTTCAACCTCAATCTCGGCTTGCATGGGCGCGGTTATGACACCGCTGACCAGCCCGAGCGAGGCGACAAGTCCTATAAGCATAGCAAATCTATCGAGACGAAACGAAGGTTCGCAGATCTTCCGCTCCGACCCATCACTGCCAGCATTGCTCAGTGGCGCGAGCTCGGTTTCTGCCGACGCCGAAGGAGACTTTCTCTTGAGGCCAGGGCCTATTGAACGTCGGTCCCTCATTGATACGACGGACTCCCTAACTCCGCCGGCTCTCGCAAAGGAGCCTATAGGCGGGTTTCCGTTAGCTGATGATGAGCATTACCAGACGCTTCTACTGGGCCACTCAGCCGATGATCTAGATGCAACAACTCTTCTTTCCGCTAATACCGTAGAAGATGACGAAGATGGCAGCGACAGTGATGAAGGTCTCACCATGGTCGCCAAATCTAGGAAAAGGGGCCCTACTAAAGATCACGCTAGCTCGCCTATTGGCAGGACGATGATGAGAACAAGACGAAGAGATACTCAGACAAGTATTGGTAGCACTGAGACTGCCAAGAAAGTTCTCATGCAGAGTGGGTGAGGCACAACGTCTTATCGGGTACTTAAATTGGATGTCTTATCTATGGTTCTCGCCCTCTATTTCGAATATAACACTAAAAGGCGCTCAGCCGACAAACATCGTCTACACGGCGATCGTTTGATAACTTCTGATCTTGCGATGTCTTTCGTATACAGCCTATGACGAAAAGCCCGAGACGCGCAACAAAGTGGAGAAGTAAACCAAAAACAATATCGAAAGCACTGTACCCTGCGGCTATGGCCAGTTTTTAGGAGTCTCCACGCTACGTTCACAGCCCTGTCGAATTTTCCTGTTTTATTCCTACATAAGAATCGCCTCTCTTTAAAATGGAGAAAGAATAAAGCACATGAATATTATGAATGTTTTCGGGAGTATGTCAGAATGATGGAAATGTCAGATATTGCACCAAGAGGGGCAGCACGAGATGACGATGGGACGAGATATGAACATGCACAGCGCCGTTTGATTATTTGAAGGAGTTGCCTGCATGCCATTGGGGGTTTATTTTTTTGCAGCCAAAACACCACTTATCATCACACTGCGGGGCTGCTGAGATGGGGCCAGTGAGCAACGATGATTTGCAGGGAATTCGGGAAATGGAGGCGACAAGAGGTTGCTCCTAATTCCTGCATCTCTTCCCTAGCCCTCGAGACCAACCACGTCTCCCTTCTTCCCCCCTTACGTCATGCGCCCATGGTCGCAAGGTTTTGGTAACGGATAAAAAAAAAAGCTTTTCCTCCTCTCTGCCTATCGTACCTTCACAGTATTTTCCCTAATCGGCATTAAAGGATGGGAGGTTTTTTTACTTTTGCTTTTACGGAGGAAAGGGAAACAACGGAGGC
The DNA here is from genome assembly GCA_018398605.1 of Biscogniauxia mediterranea. Classification (NCBI taxonomy): domain Eukaryota; kingdom Fungi; phylum Ascomycota; class Sordariomycetes; order Xylariales; family Xylariaceae; genus Biscogniauxia; species Biscogniauxia mediterranea. The sequence continues at coordinate 937,080 of JAGXTR010000011.1, read as the reverse complement.
GGCTTGTCACTGTTTTTCATGGGTGCACCACTCTTGTGCAAATCCCTCTTCAAAAAAATGGTTCGCGGCGGGAGGTTCAAAGGACTTTTACGGAGGTGGGAGGGAGTGTGCTGGTTGTTACCCATCACCCCTCCCCCTAAATAAATGGGAAAACCGCATCATCATCATCATCATTATCATCATCATATTTTTCATTACTATCAGGACAGGGCACAGCGGCTACTACTATGGTAGTGATGGTAGCGGCGGCGGCGGCAATTCCCTTGTATTTTTTTTTGTCTGATTGTTGTTTTTGCGAAAGGGAGGGGGAGGAGGTGAGGGGGTATGAGATAGAGGATTCATGCATCCTTTCTCCCCTTTTCTCCCCTCTTCCCCCCCCCCCCCCCCCCCCCCCCCCTTTTTTTTTTTCTCATTTTGCTTTCTCCGCTGATAGACCAAACTCATATATATATAATTAAGCGTTGCATCGAAATGGAGTTCTCTCTTTTTTTTTTTTTTCTACTCTCATCTCCCTCATAGTTCAAATCAAATTGAGTCAAATTTTATGATATTGTTGTTAAATTTTGACTTTTTTTTAAAGGGAGAGGGTCGATCTTGCTCTCGTTTTTGGAAAGGGTAGTTAGTAAAATGCCTAGGGTACCTAATTGGTTTTTTTTTTAAATGACTGGCTTGACCTCTTGGTGTGATTTGTTGGAATATAGATATGTAGCAAGTTGGTAGATAGGTAGGTAGAGATGGGAGATGGGTGAGTGGGTGGTAAGGTTAGTGGTGTGGGATGGGATGGGATGGGATGGGATGGGATGGGATGGGATGGGATGGGATGGGATGGGATGATGAGGTAGGTTAGGTATGATGAGATAAGAAGGCTAAGGCTTTGCTGGCAGGACAGGGCATGGCAGGGTATGTCATGGTGAGTCAAGTTTACAGTTTGGTTTGGTTTGGTTCGGTTCAGTTCAGTTCAGGTTGGTTGGTTGGTTAGGTAGGTAGGTATATAGGTTGTGATAAGTGGATTGGCTATACTGTACATATTGAGGTGCATTGATGTATGCATTAACAAAGTGGGCAGGCAGTTCAAGTCCCCCCCCTTTTTTTCAAAGACGTGGTTTTATGTAATGTAGACAGGTAGATGGGTTGGTAGGTAGGTAGGTGTATGTACACTTATTTATGCGTGTAAGTGCCTACCTACCTACACTGCACTATACTACGTAACGCAGCAGGTTTGTCTTTCACCGCTATGTTCGCGATAGGTAGGTATGTATGTAATATATGTACGGAGTAATGTATGTAATGTAGGTTGGTCCCCCCCCCGCCGCGCCGTGGAATTTGCAGTGTATATTAAGTAGGGGTGGGTGAATAATGTTATGTACCTTAGTGTAGGTAGGTAGGTTTGTCATTGATTTGGTTATTTGTTTACAAGATCGGGGGGGTTTTTTTTTTTTTTTGCGTGGGGTTTTCGATGTTGTTCAGGCGGTTACGTAGTATACGTATCCACTGGAATTGGAAAACGACGCGTTTATGCCGTGTTATGCAGGGCAAATGGATATGGATCCAGTTGATCGATTATGTGCGTGTGGGTGGGTGGGTGCGTGTGTAATGTGGGCAATATACACATAACATACATATGCGCATACATACATCAATGTAGTAGTGAGTGTATACTACACTACCTAGCGGCTCTTGGTGGATACGTAACCGTTTAAGAGATGAAAGCAATAGGCAAAGATAGGATGGGATTGGGGGGGCGTGATGAGATGAGTGTTTGTTTATCCCAGGGTTAAGTAGGTCAACCTAGGTAAGTTAGGTAGGTTAAGGGAGTATACGTTATCCCTACTCTCCTCACAAGAGCTCGTCTGTCAGGTCATCTAGGTTAGTCGATACGGGATTTCCTATAACCTTCAGTGAGATGTGTTGGTAACATAGTAGATAAACTAATATTGATACTATACTCATCTCATTCGTGCTTATTCCAATATACGCGTTGTTAGGCGTGTGACATGAAGAACCCCCTACCTACCTACCTCCCTCCCGCTGCTGCTGCTGCGGTAAGTAAGTCCACCCTAGCAGACAGTCATAGATAGGGTTCCTCCTCGCCGCAAGACAACAACACAACAGCTAGGTTTGATGATAAAAACAGTCTACGAAAGAAACCCTCATAGCCGCTGACTTGTAGCAGCAGCAGTAACCTCGATGGGGAGGAGAGACAAAGAAGATCCGCCCAGAACAAAGGGGGTGGTGGGTGGTTTTACTCTGAGGTGTATGTATGTACAAAGACCCCGTCGAATGTGTAGGTAGGCTCATAGGTAAGGTAGGTAGGTCATCAGCTCAAGCAAGGTAAGAAGTCATGGCATTCAAATGAACTTACCTATCCCTATCACGTACTATCCTCCCATCGACAGAGAAAGCGAGCGTGCCTACCTTCTCCCGCCTACTGCCCGCTACCATTCCTCATTCATCATCCTCCACGCCATTATCCTCCTCCTCCGCCTCCCAAATATCACTAGCCTGCAACAAAACAAGACACCAGGAAAGCAAGCAAGAAACATGTGATGAATAAAAAGTAAGTAGGTAAGATTCAAAATATAAAAAAATTGATTCACCCTCCCCTTGTTCTCTCTCTTTTCTCCTCCCTTCTAATCCTACATATATCATACCATACCCTCCTCCCCCTTCCCCATCCCCATCCACTCAGAGGGAAAAAAAAACATTATCTTTACCAAGCAAAACATACCACACGCAAAAAAACACACACAAACACACCTATAACCCCCCATCCCCCTTTTCTTCCTAACCCTTTCATTTCCCACACACCATCTTCCCGAAATCATTTCCATTCATTCGTTCCATCCTTCCTTCCCCCCACCCCTAACCCCCGAAAACCAACAAAAGACGATAGGAAAAAGAAAACCAGGAAAAAAAAGAAAAAAAAAACCATACAAGAGTTGAGTAGGTTTATGTACATATATACATCGAGAAAAGAATATGCGAAAACACCGTAGAGCCATAACCTCGCCCCCTTCCCTTCCTTTCTCCTCCCCTTTCCTTCTAGGAAAAAAAAAAGGGGGGGAGGAGGGGGATCAAGACCGTAAAAACCCCAGACCTCTCATTCCGAACCCGAACCTGAAGTAAACCGGCCGTAACAAAAAAAATAATTACTTCGTCATTTCTTATGTTCCCTTACCCCTTTGCCATTAATCCCGTGAATTTTTCGTCTTCCTCTCATGTCATTGCGAAAAAGAAAGAAAAAAGACGAACGAACCAAAGGGGGAAAAAGAAACCGTAAAACAGACGGACGAGGTATTAAGTGAGCAAAAAAAAAAAAAAAACCCCTTACTACCTCGACGTAACCTCATCATTCTCTCCGTTCTTCTTCGCCTCCCCTCTTCCTTCTCCTTCTCCTTCTCCTTCTCCTTCTCCTTCTCCTTCTCCTCTCCCCGCCTTCTCATCCCCCTCTCCATCCGCATCCGCGAGGCCCTGCGTCTTATCGATGATCCCGCACTTCACGAGCGCGTCCCACACGCCATCCCGGGCGCGCGCCGCCTCCCTCGCCGCCGGCAGGTCGTCCAGCGTGCGCAGCTGCCTGCAGCGGTCCAGCACGATCATCTCGTAGAGGCGGCGGCGCATGCGTGTGCCCATGTCGAGGCGGGACGCGAACTTGTCGTCCCGGTCCGGGTCCACGTCCGGCAGCGTGAAGGGGTCGTAGTCTGCCGTCGCCGCCGATGCTGCTACTTCTTCCTTACAGCCACCCCGCTGCACGACGCGCACGAGCGTCTGCACCGGCGGGTAAAAGCCTAGCGTCGCCGGGTTATCGCGGAAGTCGAGCCGCGCCAGGTGCGGGAACCCCGCCAGCACGTCCGTGACCGGCCCCGCGCTGAGGAGCCGGTTGCCCGCCACCAGCAGCTTCTTGAGGCGAGGGATGTACTGCAGGGCCGAGATGTCGCCCAGCGCGTTGTAGTTGAGGTTCAGCACGCGCAAGTTCGGCATCAGCTGCCCTAGCTCCGGCGCCAGCGTCTGCAGCCCGCAGTTGGCCAGTTCGAGGTACTGTAGGTTGAGGAAGTCCATGCGCGGGTTGAACGACGATAGCAGGTTGCCCGAGAGGAAGAGCTTGCGCACCTCGTACGCTGAGCTGAGCAGCGAGGTTATGTCGAGCGGCGTGTCGCCGTTTTGCTCGCGCAACGAGAGGCTGTCGAGGCGCCGACAGCGGGAGAAGCCGGTGATGTTCACGAGCCGGTTACGATCTACGTGTAGGAGCCGCAGCGAGGGGGTGGTGGAAACGTCGAGGGTAGCGAGATCGTTGTTAGATAGTTTTAGGTATTTGAGACAGGGCATGGTGTAATCCGTGCTGGGCCCGAACGAGGCCAGACGGTTGTGTTGCAGGTTGAGAGTTGAGAGACACGTCAGCTGCTCAAGGTTATGGACCGATGTGATTTGGTTGTTTTCAAGGTCTAGTTCGGTCAAGCGTTGTAGTTTCGTGCCATCGAAATCTACTTTATCGATGTAATTGCCCCTTGCCCGAAGGACTTGTAGGCTGTCGTGGAGATTGATGCCATCTAAGCTCGTAATTTCATTGTTATCGGCTCGAAGAGTACGGAGGTGGATGAGGTCCTTGAAAGCATGTAAGCTGTTTATCTGGTTGTTGGATACGTCGACATATTGGAGGTTCATGAGATGGCCCCACGCCGTCAACTCGGACAGTTGGTTGTTGCTGAGACGTATGTTGCGGACACTTGACGGAACACCGTCTAGGTGGTAAATAGAATTGTCTGAAGCGTCGAGTGTGACAATGCTACCACAGAACTCGTCAAGCATGTGCAGGGTAGTTATCTGCTTGTCGCTGAGATCCAGTTCTTGCATGGACTCCCAGTCAGGTTCGAATGGTTCAACCTCGGTGATCTTCTCGACAAGATTTCGGATGGCCTTTGATAAGATCTTCTTGGAGCCGTCTCCGGTGACCAGGTATTGGTCGCCAACGACATAGCTAACCTCCAGGCCGCATGATGGATCTACCTGGTGCATCGTGAACTCGGAAAGAGGGGTCAATGACAAATTCCCGACACATCGCCCGATAACCGGGGTGGCTGCGGAGGGAGCAGTCCTGGTGGGAGCTGGAGTGGCCACTACGCAGCTCAAGCTTGTGTTGTCTCGGTTATCTTCCGTGTCTGGTCCAACAATGCTGGAGTCTCCACGGATGCTGAGCCGACGCTCGTGGCGCGATGCACGCTTATGTCTAAATGTGTCAGGGGGCTGCGCCGGCGCACCTGGGTCGTTGGGATTGTCTTCGTCCTGCTCATCAATGCGAGATACGGGGCGTGGGACAAAGACGCGTCCCTTGACCGACAGACTTCTGGGCCCACCTTGTGATCGACTTCGAGATCGCGACGTGGTTGCAGCCCCACCGGCAGCTTTCGGGTTGCCGCGCCGTCCTCTCTGGAATGAGTCGCCCGCATTGCTCCCCGCCGATTGGTCAGACAGGCTGGTGTCGCCCTCGGCTTTATCCTCATCTGAATGTCTCAGACCAACGTCTTGGATGATGGACGCAATCGGAGACGAGAATGTGATCGTGAGGTTTCGCCGCCGCGACGGGCCCGTTTTCTGCATGCGGTCTTCGTGGATTGTGATCTCATGCTCAATCTCCTCGTCGTCTTCGACGGCTGTGTCTATCATCGCCTCCTTGATGCGCGCAAACGTTTCCCTGGTATGGCTCATGATGCTTCTAACATACTGAGACCCACGGGTTCTGCTGCTTATCTTCGTAGAGGAGCTGTTGGCCGATTCTTCATCTTGCAGAGAATTTTCTTCAGAGTCATGTGGGCTTTGGCTCGCGGCTAGCCCGAGGTTTTGAGTCTCCTTCGCTGTGTCTACCGACAAGTCTGGGATACTAGCAAAGGGGTCGTCCTCGCTATCCTCGGAGAGGAGCATGTTCCTCGCCCGGGAAGCCGGCCTAGATGTTTTGACCTTTTGCCATTTCTTATTTTCTCTATCAAAGACCATGTTACCTACCTGGTCTCCGATGAGTTGACTGACCACATCGGGCCCAATTAACCTCCTCGAATCCGACCCCCGAGAAGATGCAGTGGGAAGCGAATGCTCAGTAGATGATCCTGATAGCTGTGAGAAGTTCGAGGGATACTCGAGATCATTGTCGCCAGCTTGAGCGTAGTCCGGGTTTCGAGAAATTCTGACGTTGGAAAGGTCACTAGTGATCCCGTTGTTTGACCTATGAATGGTGTGCTTCATTCGCCCAATAGCTTGCATCGGATGCGTGAGAATGATATCACCCAAATCACTACGCTCTTCATATCTCTTGAGTCGATCCGCAATGTCCGGGTTGTCCTGATGGGCCGGCACCCTTGTTACTGGGACTCCGTCCCGGCTTGGCGGCCGTGAAAATGGCTCCTTCGTTGAATCCTGGAACGAATCTTCGACAGCACGGGACTCCTCCCAGCTACGCTCTTCTGCGCTCTCGGCTTCAGATTCCGCCACATCCTCGAGTTCAGTACGGGGTCGTGCTTTATCCCGTATCATTGCCATGATTTCCTCGGCTGCCTCAAAAAAGTCCTGAGTCTTCATAGACGTCTTTCGGGACCCGTCAGTAGCAAAGTCCTGAATGGATATGTCCGATTCGCGAAAATCTGCAGACAGCCCGCTAGGTTGGTCCCCAGAATGAACAGCAAGGTTCGCCAGTGGTTTTCTTCCGACAAAGGTCGACGGTCGCCGAGTTGGACTTTGCTGCTGAGGTCGGAGGATTGGACGCGCCGCCATCATATTTGAGCCAGCAAACTGTAGTATGTTGTTCTGACGGGCCTCTTTGCGCCTCTTTCCAACCACGGACTGCATGTCATAATGGGAAGATCGCATGGTTTCGGTAGCTGATGATCGATCCTCAAGACCATATGCGATATCAGACCGGTGCAGAGTCCTTCTCCTTTTCGGTGTCGGGTCTTTGCATGGCGAAGTCCGCGGTCGTTTGCCTTCTGAAGCATAGCGTTGAGGAGTGGCCTGGCTACCAAAGTCGGCTTCATGAACGCCAGACGAGGTATGAGGTCTCAAGTCGTCGTCGAATGGACGCGAGAAACGCACATTGTTCCTCGCACGTTGAATAATAAGAGATTCATCCATAGATAAGTCTTGGTGGATATCGAATTTGACTGTATTATTTGACGGCATTTCCGATGGCATCATGTTCTCCTTGTTGTTTATATGCGGAGACTCGCTGTAGTTCAATGAGATATCCTCGGTAAACTCGTAATCGTCAAGCTCCCCAGCACCAAACATATTGGCTGCATCAGATGTCTCTCGGTGGTCGTAGGTAGCCTGGGATGGCTGTCTCGACTTCAATTCGGCCCCGGAACTCCTGCTAATCCTAGATCTAGAAGACGAACGGACAGGCGGCAAACCATTCGTATCGCCTTCTCCAGCGCGGACTGGATTGTTGTTCATCTGATCTTCGAACTGACTTATGCGTCGCATCAGGGTCTGGTTGGTGAATGTATCATATGGACCAAACAGCTTCAGAGGACCACCGCCATTGCTTGTAGGTACCTGCAAAAGCTTCGCCGGGCTTGGGTGAGGAGCACGGGGCAAGGCGGGACTCTTGGGAGTAGTTGGGCTATCTTGCCTGTCGGTAGACACAGTCCGGCTAGTTCTGCTAGCAAAAAATTGCTTCGGGGTACTAGCCTGGAGCGATGATTCTGGGAGCATGTCGGAGGTGTCGGTATTGAGTGGTGGGCTCAGAGGTCGTCGGCGGAAAGATCCATCCTCAGAACGGCCGCCTCTGCGTAGATTCAGATAGCCTCCATTCTTCGCATAGTCCTCGGTGGTCTCGAAATTCTGGGATTCATCGCCTTGTGCGCCGGAGTCTTGAGTTACGTAGATCTCGGGCTCAGTGTCTAATATCATCTGATTTCTTCGCAGCTTTTCGAGCTTGGATCGCAGCTGTTGAGGTTCGACGGGCGCAAAACTCATTTTTCCATTTTCAGAGTTGTGACAAGATATCAAGATTGGACTGAAGTATTCGTTTCTTCCGTCGCTTTGACTACTAGTTTTCCGGGACGCGTCGGATATGTTCTTTACATTAAGCGATGCGACCGAGTTTTCACTAGCAGGATTTGTCCCCGCGGCCCGCTCATCTCGACTCTTTTCGGCGAACGAATATTGGTCTCGACTCAGGTCTTCCTCGCTGTCGTCTTCGGTCCTCCGAAATGTCATCCTAGGAGGGGGCGGAGGGTGTTGCATGGATGATTCGTCGCCAGACTTCTCTAAGCGTTCACTCAGGTCAGGGCTAGCTCCCCGAAATCTCAAACACGGTGGACTCGAAGGCAAAGTAGTTTCATGTGCGGTATGGCCTTCGTTTTCAGCGGCCTCTTCGTCCACGGGATCAGGTATCGTGGGGGGTCTAAAGATGTTTTCAAGACCAGTTCCGGCGGAGCTGAACAGGTCTTTGGATTCACCGTAGTTGAGCTCACCGTAGATTAGTCTTCTCTTCCATTCGGGTACGTCTTCCTTGCCCTTGGTGGGGGAAGAACTCTGGGATTTGCTGTGCTGAACGGTATTGTGGACGACCGATCCGCCGGCGGAAGAATTGGAGCGAGTCAGGTAGCGTCTTCTTTGGGACGACTTCATCTCGCCCGAGAGTTTGGAGGGGGCACGCTGCGCGCCCTTGATATTGACATCATTCACACTCCTCTCGCTGAGAACATTGATACTGCTGTCGCGCGCAGGCCGGGATGAGGTGGGCGGTCTAGTGTTGAACCGCGGTATGCGACTCGGACTCGACATGGACTGGGGACTGGAGAAAGGTGGTAATTGAGCTTGCGAACCATCAGATCTCGGTTCTGATACCCAGTCCTCGGACAGGGAATCAAGCCAGGCATGCGACATGGTTAGGTGGGTGGGCAGTCTATGTGTCAACCCGCCGCCCGGAATAGCTAGGTACTAAGGTGGTCTGTAGGTACTCTAGGGGAATGAGCAGTGGCTAGATGCAGAGTAGGCGAATATAGATCGGTAGCGTAGCGTAGTATAGCGTAGTGTAGTGTAATGTAGTGTATGTGGTGCAGATGTGTCCATACAGGTTTAGGTTATGTCTATGGTAACGGGAAGATTCTCGATCTGGTGGATGTTGGTAGGTGTGTAATTTTTGCTTCTTCTTCCTTTCTTTCCCGTGGACCGGTCGCCTCAGGTATGTGGTGGCAATGTTAGGTAGGTGAGTTTAACAAGGAGTAGTTTGTGTGGTTGTGTGGTTTGTGTGTGTTATGAGGAAATCCAGTGTTTACACCGATGCGGGGGACCACGAAACATCAAGCCGTGTTTTTTGCGATGCGATTGAAGCTAGGGACACGGTAAAATTCATACATAAAAAAATAAAATAAACCAGGCTGAGCTGAAGCAGATGGTGAAATTTGCATCTCATGCGACCAATGCCAATAATGCAATCAATGACATATGTAAAGATCGGAGGGAGCGAGAAAAAAAACGGACACTTGGAAGAGATATAAGCGATGCGATGGAGACTCCGTCCCGTCGATAATGCATCCTCTATTGGGTTCAATGTTTTACTGGTCTGGCTGCAAGTGCACAGGTACCTAGCCTAGATACTATGTAGCCCAGAGTGGACATAAGGTTTTCGTTTTGGCAGGTACATCGGTACATGTATACACAAAAGCTAAGACGCGAAAGCCTGGACCACTAGAGTAGGGACCAAAAAAAAACAGGATCAGCCCCGGCAGCTTACCGGTTTCCGTAGTAACTCGAGAATGCCGATCTTTGCTTCTTTTCTTTGCCCGTCTTCTCCACTCCAATGTGTACGCCTCACATCTCAGCCACACAAACATCGCCAAGAGAGACGTACCTGCCTTAGCTTGGCTACTACAGATCTGTAGTGTATACGCGAAAAACAAGCCACACGTCTTTTAATTAACGCGCTCAACCGCGTCTTCCCGTCTTTCTCCGTCTTCCGCATCTCACCTCACTGCTGCTCGCGGCTGGAATGGTAGTAAAGCCACAGCGGAGCAATTGACTACAACCAAGCAATCACTAAGTACCAGTGAGTGCAGGTGGTCTTACCTACACTACTTCTTTCTGTTTGCCCGTTATCGTCACTTTTCCCTTTCCCTTTTTCTTTTCCTTTTCCTTTCCCACCCACTGCGCCGCCTAATCCGTAACCTTAGGTAACCAACTTTCTTTTGAATCACACTAGTACTAGCATTTCCTTTTTTTTCTTCTTTTCTTTCTTTTTTCTTCGGAATCTTCCAAGTGTCTGGCATACTACACCAACCGCTCCCCGCCATTCATCCTCGACTGTCGACTCGACTATGCCATAATAACCAGTAGGAAAGTAAGGAAATTGTAACACTAGGTAGAGTGTTTCAAAATGGACAGAGACGACCTCGACCTCGATCTACATGCTTGGAGGCAAGCTCGCCTCGGCGACGAGCCCATATACTGCGCAGCCCCAGTACCCTCGAACCCCGGCGACATTATTTGCCCCGGGTCCGATGACGAACTTGGCCATGCTGCCAAGGTCTCGAAAAGACTGAGATACGAAGAGCAAGGACTCCGATATTTACAAGGCAAACCACTGCACATTATTTCTGCATCTCTGCGAGGTCCTTTTGAGCCATCGGCAGGATGGCAAAACCCTTGGCTTGCCGAACCATCCGCGAAGCAACTCCGATCCGAACCCGCTCCGTCCCAGCCGGCACTCCATCCGGTAATCGGACAGCCTACTTACAAAGACATCGCGAGACTATCCGAAGAAGAGGGCCGTACTACGCCAGGGGCCGACAATTCCATGATTTGTCACTTACCCAGCCCCCAAAGTAACCATAATCTAGATCTGCTTAGCGGTCCGCTAGACTCGGAGAAGCGCATTCAGATTCAAGCATGGGCCAATGACTTACCATCGACATTGGAAAAAGACGAGTTTTGGGCTCCCGATCAAGGCTTCGATCAGCAAGATGATGAGCACAGCAGGAAGCGACCCGCCGGCAAGGAGTGGTTGAAGACGAAACGTTCGAAGCGAACACGGCCCAACAATTCCCTGAGGACAACAACGGTGTCTACTCCCACTCCGGTAGCCGCGTCACAATCGTCTGTAAGAAGCATTTCAATGCCCCCAAACACCAGTCAAAGCAAGAAAACCCCGAACCGGAGTTTTGAATTGGCCACACCATCGTCCTCTGTGGACCACAAACAGAGGGATTCTTTTGTGCGGGAGGAATCGGAGGGCTCGACGAGTTCCCAAACACCTACATTGGGCGAGATCATCCCTGATGGTAGTCAAGGAGACTATTCTGATGTTCCAATGTCTGGCGTCCCCGAGACACCAGGTCTGGATATCGAAGTACAACATCAAGACAGAGAGCTACTTAGTACCGAAGATACTTCCGAGGAGGTTCCCGAACAGCGCTCGAGAAGTCCCGTAGATGAATCAGAACCAACACCGATAAGAAATACTAGTTTTGAGAGCCGTATCGATGATAGCTTCCATTATCGGGCTCGACCTCCCAAGGCTCCCAGCCCTCCTTCTGCAGTCGCTGGTGCGGTGGACACCGATCTTGCCTTACGGCCGAATGTTAATGAAACGCCGGAGTCATCAAAACATGAAGAGACGGTGTCCATCTCTCCAGCGCAAAGTGAAGAGCAAAAACACTTGAAGGAACCAGACGCTGAATGCCAGGGAGACGAGTTACCGAATGCATCCCCACAAGGCCAATCTCCGGTACTTCAGTCTGCCCCTGACAGATCTGAGGCGCAGCGCAATATCGCAGAGGGGACATTGCTAGAGACACAAGTGGGACTAACTAATACAGGCAACCCAACACAGACCGTTGTTGTTGTTGTTGAAGATACGGCCTTGTCGATCACAACGGAACACGTCACAGCCAACGCCGACCTTAACGTAAATAGTAGCGGTTCGTCTGTGTCATTGTCTATGCTTGAAAGCCAGGTAGATCAAAAGGCCTGTAGCGAGGTGGAAGAGTGTCCCAAGACTTCAGAACGACTAGTTGATGAAAGAACTCATTTTGTCGAAAACCCGATGGCTATAGACAGGTGCCCAGCAGACGAAATGGCCAAAACACTTGCCGCTCCCCATTCTCCCCAGGGTTACGGTGTAGCAGTTCCCGAAGCTGGATTAACAACAAGCGCAAGCAATAACGAAGGATCACCAACTTTCAATCAAGCATCGGAAGACAGGGGGTCTGACGTGGCGAACGATTCGGTTGTCATACCCATATCACAGCTAGTATCAGGTGTGACTGAAGTTAATAATACCTCACCGCTACAGACAACTGCCACCTGTGCAACGACTCTTGAGACAATCACAAATGACGACCGGGTCGTCAAATTCGACAATGTCGAAGTAGAAAATAGAGAAGCTCCCCAAGCCACTCCAGAAAGATTAACTCCGTCTATTGAACCGCAGAGTCCGTGGGTTCCAGACGTTCCCCCAGTTAGTATCCCAGAGGAACGGTACATAAAATCAGAGCCTATTGAAGACGAGACCCCCTCGTCTTTACCTCAGTCGATCCGCAGCAATCGGTCTAGCCCTCGGGTGATGGGCTACGGAACCCCCGGTGTTCCTCCGTCGCAACAAAGTCCCTGGGCGGGAGATTTGGCCGGAACAGTATTCATGGACAGGCAACCACGAATAGGCAATTCTACTCAAGGGAATTCCCCTAGACATTCAAGAAGGTCAAGCCCTCGGGCCGAAACGTATCCAACGATGTCACTTTCACAGCCCTCTATACTAGCCCCTCTAGCATTGGACTCGGAACCCGAAATTACCAAGACGGCTGACTCGGTACCTTCTACTCCTATAACACCCACGATCCGACCAACCACACCCGAGCCTTGTATTTCGATCAAGTCATTCGCCAACTTCAACACACCATCGCCACAGCGCCGCCGTACATCAAGAGCGATATTACAAAGCGCATCATCATCATTCACTAACCAGCGGCGCGGGATCCTCGTTGGCGCTACACCCTGCAACCCGTGGGGCAGCGCACGCCCTTCTGGTCTACGTGTCTCATTTGCTCCGCTTCCCCACGAAGACGACAACAACGATATCGAGATGTCGCCGTCTCGCAAAGCCACACGAGCTGCCTCACCGCCGCCCCAGGAGGCCGCGCTAGATGTAGACCCCGAGGAGGTGGACGGCAAATTCCAGAACCACTTCGACACGGTGAAGCGCCGCGCCAGCAGCGCACACGACCTCCGTGCGTCGCCGAAGCTCGGGTTCGTGGGGCGCCTGCTCCCTAGCTTCTCGCAACAGCAACAGACGATGAGCCCGGGCATCGGCGCCATGGCGGCAGCTTTCCGGGAGGCGGACGCGCGCCGGGACGAGAGACGGGACGACATGGATATGAGTATGACCGGGAAAGAAACTAACGAGGTCGAGGAAGAGAGCGAGGGAAAGGAGAACCTGAGCTTCAGCGCGAAGATGGATATGGATATCACCATGAACGAAACAAGGGCAGAGCCGGAACCGGAACCGGAACTGGAGCCGCTATCCCCGTGGCGCGGCCGGGGAGGCGGCGAGAGCCAACCAGAAGGTCTTGACGACGTGGCGGACGTCATCGGGAACCTGAACGAGTTCCTCGACTCGTGGGACGTGGATACCGCGCTGGCGGCGCAGGCACGGGGGGTTTGTTGATGAACTCCCCCTATCCCCTTTTTTTTTCCTCCCTGGCTTCCTGACCTATTTTTTTTTCTATATATCATTTTTTTCCCTCGATGGAATCAAGGTTGGAGGAGTGAGGGGGGTTTTATTGTTTATTACAGAGTCTCATTCTCTTTTTTTCTTGAGTTAATTCTCTTTTTTTTCTTGGCGCTGGGTGGTTTGGTCGATCTGGCGACGGACAATTTTATTTGGCTTGGGGATTGGAGTTGGAATTGGAGTTGGGAAAATACACACACACATACACACATTTGGGGGAGTTTCGGGTTAAGAGGGTAGGGAAAAGGAAGAGGAAGGGGGACTTTTTTTTTCTTGGGCCTTCTTTAATAAAGTACTCATATATAACCTGCCTACCTAGGTAATCTAGGTTACCTGTCATACCATATCGCGCAAGTGGCTTACTACCTGAGTTGAGTTGTGTTTGTGTTGTGTTGTGTTGTGTTGGGGAGGCGAAAGGAGGGGAAGTTTTAAAGCTGAGCTAGGTTGGTTTATATATATACCTACCTAGGTAGGTAGGTAGGTATATAGGTTACCTTAAAGAGCTGGTATCTCTCTCACGAGGGATGGGGGAAGGAGGGAGGGAAGGAAGGAAGAAGGGTGATTTGTCGTATAAACTCGACTTGGGGTTTATTTATTGTGGTTTTTCTTTTGGTTGTGTTTGTTTTACGTAGGTATTTATTTCGCTGTGCTATATAACCCCTTGTATAGGTAGGTAGGTAGGTACTTATACAAAAAACTTACTTACATATACACGTACACATACACATACACATATAGGTACCTAAAATGCATGCGTGCGTACGATGATAGGGATGTTTGCTTTGGGGTGCTGTTGTGTCGTGTCGTGTGTGGTGGTTACCTACCTAGGTACCTAGGTAGGTAGGTAGGTATTGTATTGTATGTCATATGTGGGATGGATAAAGGGGGGTGGAGGAGGGAGATGGCGGCAGAGGTAGGGTAGGTAGGTAGGTAGTTATTTTCTTTCATGAACGGGGGGTTGGGAAGAGGAGGGGAGTGAGTTATTGGCTTGCTGCTACTTTATATCTCTATAGGTAGGTAGCTACTCAAATAGGAGTTGGCCATGATCCTCCATGTATGTCCTATCGATCCCTCGATCGAAGAGTCACTTTCAACACCACGGGCTGTTCCCCTCGTCCCCGATTTTATAACTACCTAGTTACCTGGCCACAACCGTTGTTGGTCCAGTCTCCGAGCAGCTGGAATGGGTTCTGGGGCTTCTATTTCCCCCAGAGATGAGGCCTAACCTAGTGTTAGTGCTATCGAAGAACGTACTGACCTGTCTCTCCCCTCATCTACAACCTGGGGACATATACTACTCGATGTTCATCACTAGTGTCCATGTCCGCAGCTTGCGGAAATTAGGCGAACTCAGCTTAGGAGGCGTGCCTCTTTAGGTATTATTCGTGTGTCCTACGCAGTAAGTGGCTGGCTGCTCTATATATCCTGCTATTGACCGCGTCATATGGCCGTAGTCCACCGCTCACTCGAAGCTTTCTCAACCTTTTTTTTCTTTTTGTATAGCAGCATAAAGCATTTACATAACAAAGGGTTATTGGATTATTATTCGATGCCTTCTCTCTCTCCCAGAATAACCTAACCTAGTGCGTTCCCCGGCAACAGTTTTGAAGCCGATGATAACCTGCAAGTTTTCCTTTTTGTTGAAATTTTGTACCTCATAGAGCTTGGTGGCCTATGAACGACTTGAATGCCTCTCGTAGCCATAACAGGGGTGTATTATTGGAAGCCTAATGGCTGAGTCTAGTCAGAGATATGGTCTTTTAACACATTGGACAGTTTCGCAGGCCTCGATGCCCGTCCCGTGGGATCACAATGCTATATTATCAGATTGTGACAACTAAACTCCTGAATATGTACGCATTACAGGTCGTACCATAGATGGTTGGTTTTTCAGACCATAAGTCAGTTTACACTCCTTATAAAGATATCATTTCCCCTAGCATGGCAGAGTGCCATCAGAAGAATATTACTCTGCATGCGTTCGGACGAAAAGGAAAAGCTAACAAGGTTAGTCAAGGTTCTATTAATTCTCCAGTCTTGCAATATGTTGCATAATTCTAGCTATTCAGAGACTGAAGATTAATATATGATGGATCTCCTTGATAATTCGAGACTTCATGTCTGTGATTACTAAAACACCGGGGGCCGGATATCTCCTTTCCCACTGGTAACAGCCTCATTCCCGATCCCTACCATATACTGGGCCTATCATCGGATAAAATTGCAGCACTGTGTAGGCAAGACGATCTATTCCAATGTATGCTTAGCCGCTTGCATATCTTAGGAGCTGTGACGTAGTAAATGCGCCCCGGGATGGAATAAGAGGTGGTGCTTCCTATGGGTACCTGCTGGCTACACATTAACATGATATCCACACAGACGTACACATAATATAGGGTTTAGTAATAGGCGGTCCTGTAACTAGGTAGGTTAGAAACTTTGCGGGTCAGCCAAGATAGCACTTAGGTTAGGTAAGTTTCAAGTCTACCAAGTTCTTCCCCAGAGGTCGACTTCATTCGTCGTTTTTTTTTCCCAGCCGGGAAAGGGAGTCGTGCGAGATCAGCCCCAGGGGCTCCAAAACGGCCGCCCTCGGTATCTCATCGTGCTTGTGACAGCGGCGATCTACCTACCTACCTACCTACCTACCTACCCGCTTCCCCTACGTAGTTACTACCTACATAGGTACTCGGGCAAGACCTCATTTGAAGGGAATAAATCCCCCCTCCCCCCCCTCAAAACGGGCCCGCCCGTGCCGTAGCGTAGATGTGTATTACCTATGGATCCGACCTGGATGAACGGATGGGGAAACAAAGGGGAAAGGACGAACACATAAAAACAACCGGGTATACCGATGGATATACCATCAAAGTGTGCCAGATAGGTACCTAGGTAGGTAAGTGCGCGGGCGCCCCGCCGCCCGCCCGTTCGAGTCTATCATGATCAGCCAGCTGGGTACGGTGCACGTCATCTGTTTTTCTTTTTTTTTTCGAGAAGGGGGCGGTTCAAGCGCCCTGCCCATAGTGAGAATCAGTGGGTCATCAGGTGATTATGACGCGTAAGGATGAGTGAAACCCCCCTCCTCGCGGGAAAGACAATACTAGATTCCCCTGTGGATAGGAAAATATGGAGTTTCCGTAGTCGTGGATTAAGTACGTATTAGAGGAGGGGACTCCTGGTTTGGCCGGCTGAAGGGTCTGAGTCCCATGTTTCATCCTAAGAATCATGAACTTGGGTATAGGAAGATGGCTATGAAGCAGAGGGGGCAATTTGAAAGATGAGGGAGGGGACGAGAAAGGGATAGGGGTATACTTACTAGGGTGGGAAAGGTTCTTTCGTTCGGAGCAGAAGGGTTGAGAAGAGCCTCTTAAGGACGGATACAAGAGAAAAAATGACAACGAGGGACGGTTTTAAGATAGAAGACGAGGCTTCTTGTAACGTATAGAATGTTTCGTACATACATAAACCACGGATTTCAAGATATCAACTATAAAGCTTAGCCGTTCCTGCAATATACCTAACGGGGGAAAGTATACACATGCTAAGCGGCAAGGCTATACAACCTACAGAACCTCAGCCGATGTGTTATTTCAAAGCTAAGCTATACCCAGCATGAACTACTTCCTATCTTATCAACTGTGGCCGGACTGCACCCCGCGTTGTAAGGAGGGGGAAGCTTGGCTTCTCGATTATAAGGCTGCCGCCTTCTCGAAGGGAAAAAAAAAGACTCGAGAACGACGGCTAGCCGACTTCGAAACTAGGTAGAATCCGGTAGGTACGTAGTTCACCACATTTGGCATTTACATACTTAAACCACTATACGCACCCATCATAGATATAGTGTACTATCCATATCGTGACCTACATAGGTAGGTTAAACATATCAGAGTAGACTTATTCGTCCACACCACGCCAATATCAAAGAACCCCCCCCCTTTTCCCCCCTTTCCGCACTATTCTCCATCTTATACACATATACATACCAACCCCAGAACCACGGGACCCAGGTCAGATATCACATATCACATATCGAATAAGGAAAAAGAAAAAAAAAGCAAGGCGACATGCACACACACACACACAGAGACGCAAGAGGGAACCTACCCAAACGGGAAACCGCGCCAAGCTCCCATTCTCTCCTCTCCTTTCCTTTTATAGCCTTTCCCCCTTACCCCCTTACCCCCCGCGCCTTCTCCTCTTGCCGGGAGGAACCGAGCCAGCATATGGATTCTTGACTAATCCAGGAGTATTTAGGTTATTAAAATCCTAGTTAGCACCATACAGGTTAAATAAAATATAAGATATCCACGCGCGCGCTCGTAGGCGTGTGTGTGTGTGTATGTGTATGTTACATATCAACTACCCAATCAATACCAAATTATAATACATACCTACCTACATACCTAGTGTAGGTAGGAGAGAAAGAAGAAAAATAAACCTCTCCGTCTCGCCCCCTCTATCCTCATATTAAGACCCCCTAGCTTTGCCCCTAGATACCTAGTCTCTCCTTTATCCATGCAACAAAATCAAAATCAAAATCAAAATCAAATATAAAATAAAAAAGAGAGCGAAAAGGGGAGAGAGAAACTGCGCCCCTGACCTAGACTTCCTTCTCGCTGTTATCGATCGGAGCGGAGAACAAGGCCCCTACTTACCACTCACACTAAGTACTATAAAGACGGGAACGGCCATACCTATAGCCAGTCATACCTAACCTAGTAGCTCTCATCCCCTCCCTGCCCCCAACGTATATAGATAGATAGACAGTTCAGACAGACAAGACTCCGATCCCGCCCGCCCGCTCTCTACGCCACCGGACCGGACCGGCCGTACCAATGTAATGTTAAAGCGCTCGAATATCTAAGTGGTGGCCGGTTCGGGAGGCAGGGCGGCGGGCGGGGCCCATATCCGTGTACATAAGAACAACCTACCCTACCTACCTACCTAGTACCCTCCGGCTTTTTTTTTTTTTTTTTGCTCTACATACATATACATCACCGGATGGAGGGGGAATACATATATATGTATGTAACAGACGATTCCCCATCCCCCATCCTCCTTCCCCCTTCCCTCCCGCGGAGAAAGGGGGGAACGAGAGCCGGCGCGGGCCGGAGCCGGGGCCGGGGCCGGGGCCGGGGATAAGCAAGCAAGCAAGCAAGCCACTCATCATCTCTTTAAACCTTTTTTTAATTTGAACTTGAACCTACTATCAAGCCCGGGGAAGTGATACCTAACCTATGTAGGTATCTATCGAAGAAAAAAAAAAAGCTCTCTGACTACTAACCTAACCTAGTAGATTAGGGAAACTAAGGTTAACTACCCCTTTTCCTATGCTATGCTATGCTACCGGGGGCCGGGGGGGGAGGGTATATCCTGAATATTGTTTTCCTTTTCTTGGGGGGGGTTCCCATTTCTCTCTCCCATAGGTACCTAGATAGCAAAATATTCCCAATCTACCTACCTACCTACCTAACCTATCCATATATCTAACCTAACCTAGGACCCCCCCTTAACCGGGCGCGATACGTTATCGGGAGGCGGGCAGTCGGGCGGGCGGGGAAAGGACGGACGGGTTTATACGCGATGCATTGGACGGATGGGGGAGGGGGGAGAGGAGGGGGGGGGGGGGGGGTCATGTATTGTAAGTAAGTAGTCGGTCACAAAAAACCCCAAAAAAATCGGGCAAATCGGGCCCCGCGCCCGCATTCCGGGTCTGGAAGCTTTTTATTCTTCTCCCTTTCCTTTCCTTTCCCCCTTCCCCACCAACCCCCCCCCCTTAACCCCTACCTACCTCTTTGTTTTTTTCCTTTTTTCTAGAACTCTGGTTACGGGATGGGGGGAAATTTGGGGTGAAATGGAAGAAAGAAAAGAAAGAGAGAAAGTGAGGGATGGAAGGGGGGGGGAAGAATGGGGGCGGCGAAGTCGGAGAGCTCGACACGTGTTTCCGGCCCTTTCCTCTTCCCTTCCCTTTTCCCCTGCAAGTCGGGTCTATGTAATCGCACTGGGAAATTCGGCACCGGCGGCAGCTCGTCGTTCACAAAAGAATTGTAGTGGGCAGGCAACGAGCGACGACAACAACAACAACCAGCGTTACCGGTTCTCGTATAAATAAATACCTGCCTACCTACTAGCTAACCTAACCTACCATTTAACACCGCTACCTGCCTGCCTCGGGTGGCTTGCGAAGGGACCAGCCGCCGTTCTAGGCATCCTGCAAGTTACATATGGTGTCTTTCCTTGTTTCTTTCTTTTTTTTTCTCCCTTCCAGACTCCTACCTATAATCAATAATTACAACGAACCAGCGCGGTTTATGAGTCCATGCCGATATCGATGATACATGTCTGATGATACCTGTCTGTGGCTCCACGACTTACTACTAATCGGTCAATAACAGCGGGACAATCCAGGCAATAGAAGATATGGTAACACTTGGAATGAAACCACCAGGTTATTGATATTGATACGAGAGTTTCGAGGATTATGTTTCGCTTGTGCTCTCTGGTGTAAATACCATGCCTTCCAAAGCAGGAAGAATGCATTCGCAACAACTCTAGGCCCAGATCTAGACTTCTTGTCATAATATGACTTGTAGGGTGGCGAGTCGAATAACCTTGTGATTGCACCTCTTGGTGTTACACATGAATGAATGGTGTAGTGTCTGTCTATCTTGCTACCTCACTGGTCGATATCATGGCTCGCGTACACTAGAGCCGAGATCACCGTCCAGAATGATCTGGTACGTCTGTGGTTTACAGGCTAATAATAGAACGTGTGTGATGGGACAATAATCAAATGACTCCTGTGAGCTAGTGAAGGTGTCTATGATGCTAGGTTAGAATTGACCTGACCTACCTATCGCTGATGTATGAAGCCGATATGTTCGATGCCAATCGGAAGGGTGTGTTCATGTAATTATTGGCATGCATGTCTCATCCCTAAGTATCGCGTGCCCTTACATATACCAAGAGCCATAGTGCAGAGGCCCGGGTTGACTTAACCGAGCCGCTATTGCGGACGACTGAAGACGCCTGTGTGCTTCTCGCTTTGCAGATCAATGCGGGATGAGTAATTCCCATGAGTTGTGCTTTTTGGAATTAAGAGCCAAATACCTACCGATGCTGTAATATGGGCAGTCAGCGAGATAATTATTATGCATGTGTCTAGGTATGTTAGTGTATATTAATCCCAGTTGTGCGATAGGAGACTTGAGTGGAGTTCGAGGCCGTGAGACTGAATCCCCCCCCTTTCCCACGAATACAACGGCTCTCACTGAGGTCCCGGTGAAGGTTTAATCCCTTTCCGGACAACTGCCTATCCGGTTTCGTGGCATTCAACCACCTCGAATTGAGAAGAAAAGCGGCCCCAACGGCCGGTATTAGGCTGTGCTAGGCTTCGGACCCGGCGTCCGCACTCACCGTCTGTTGCACGGCGGCTTTAGCACCATGACAGATAATGGGGCTAGACTCTTCTTTTATGCAAGCTACACAGTTACTTGCGTGCTCACCTCGACCATGGATAGGCTGATGCGCTTGGCGTAAGATTGCGGATAGGCTGGCTTACACTGGGTTCTGAGACGATCAGCACCGCAAGCCATGGTGATACGGTGGACACGGTGCTCTACCGGCAATAATGGCACTCTTTGCTTTCACTCCTGGTATCTGAGGTGTTGGTCGGCGCATACACGTGGCAGTACGTACCTCCTCCAACTTGGTGGTATTTAGGTAGCGTTAGGCCTACATTAGCACAGCAGGAGTGAGGAGACACGACCAAGTACCTTGTGCCCCGAGATCTTGGTGGCTTTCTGAAACGGAGCAACATCTCCTCCGCTAAGTCGGTAGGTACTAGGTAGATTCCTCTAGGCTGGGTGTTCGTCCTTTCTATAGTGCTGCACCGGCGGTGAGGACCCGGGAACCCAAAAACATGGGCGATAATGCCGGACGGGAATTCTTCCTAGATCCCCATCTTCAATGCCCACTTGGGAAACTAGAATCATCCATCGGGCGCGACTAAAATAGGCAGGTCGACACAAGTTGGCAGGAACTTGCAGGATTGAGTCCCGTGAGACCCTGATCTTCATAGTCTAGGCCCTAGCAGCCCTCACGCGACGGCACGGGAATCAAGGCAATGTGCAAATGTGCGCAGTGATCTACATTGCACAACATTGCAACTTGGCAGGATTATCAGGGGAACTAACAAGATGTCGCAAGATTTGGATGAGTATTGGTGCGGAGGGAAGAGGGGAAATAAGAAAAAATGTTCGAAACATTCCATGAACACGACCCCGCGACAGATTCAAAAAAAAATTTTTTGAAAAGGGAGGAATCGTAGACCCGACTGAATGGTGTTTTTCTACCTTAGTACCTTAGGTAGGTACTCACACTCACTCTTAACTCTCCTTTCCATTCCAACACAGCTCAGCTTTGAGGGGTCGGTGGCACAACATATGAGACAAGCATAATGACGTAGAAATGATGTGATAAGAGAGAGCTGTAAAACAGCTGAGAACGATTCTCACTCATAATGCTGATGACACAAGACTGACGATGGCAAATTGTCATGAAATGGGTAACATTGAAACAAAAAGACGCATGTACACCGCTTTACATTTTGAGCATGTAGGTACTCCCCAAACTATCGAGCGCGTAGTTGTCAGGCCGATTCAAGCAAAAAGGGGACACCCTGACGCAACTGGTGCTGGAAGCGAGACGATTCTTATGTCATTATTAGCCTGAGGTGTTGCAATTGTTCCACCTCAGCGATGGGCAGACGCGAAACTCCACGGGCAAGCAGCTGCGGGTAGTCGGTAGGACAAGGAAGCTTAGATTCATATCGCTGAGTATGCGATGATCACCGAAACGGGGGAGGGCCCAGGCGAGTTATTGAAGTCAATGCCTCGAGGGGGTTTGTGGTTCGTGTCTGAGCAAGATGGGTTTTGTCGGATGCGAAGGATGCGAAAGACCTAGGTAGAGCGACTAATAACTGATCAACACGGCGCCAACGATGGTCGGTGGCGGTTATTAGTACCAGCCGCTCTGGCCATTCCCGTCCTGATAGTACAGCAAGTACCTACAATCCACACTTAGATACATCGGGTTTGTTTTTCGAAGTTCGGAGGTGGTTAGGCTCTTTTTTTTTTGTTGTTGCTTTTTATTTTCCTTTTCTTGGTTTGGTTTTGGGATGCTTAAAGATCGAGCCGTCGAGATGATGTCGTGTTTAAATTCCAAGGTGACTTGACTGTTCCGCTGTACAACCCCAAGACTGGGTTGGGAGTTGGCGTAAATGTGGAATCCGTAACGAAGCATCCTCTAGTTCTGTGAGTGAGACTATATCATTATGTATGTACAATTCTGGGAGAGGGGGTGGGGGGGCCAGAAGACTGGTGCGACTCGGACAAGGGGACTAGAGGGACTTGGCACGATTAATGTGATGCCGAGGGCGTGAAGAATGAGAATGTGAGAAAAGGGATGTGGATAATGGATGTGGACGTGGATGTGGATGGGAGCGCGAGGGCGATAGAAGGCGAATGTGGACCCTTGAATAAAAAGGCCATGAAGGGTCTCCACCCTTGCTCGCCTCACAGCCAAATTAGCTTGAGTTGTCCCAAATGGGGATTTACCAGAATAGGGGGGTCGTGGCTGGCCGATGACGTCGAAATGATGCGCCACCTAATGTATCATCAGTTAGTACCTACCCCTACCGTAGTACAAAAGACATACGTGGACTAGATGTCATACTTTATGTACCAAACCACCTACACTCTGTAGAAAGAAATAAAGTCAGGACCTACATAAAGTACTATGTAGGTAGGTAGGTACCTAAGCTTTAATTTCTACAGGGGGTTGGATCGGTTATTTTAAGTGCTGGAGACTTAGGGACCTTGAAAGTATAGGTGCTTTTTCGAATGCGCATGACTTGTGAAAGGGGGAAGAAGGAAAAAAAAAAACAATAAGCAAAAGGAATAGGTGATATGAAAAAGAAAACAAGAAAAAGAAAACGATTATTAATATAAAAGAAAAAGAAAGGGAACGAGAGAGGGGAGAGAAAGATCTTCAAATGTAGGTATGTACCTACCTACTGCATAGTTTCTATTAGGGAAGTTTTAAGGGTATTGATGTATGTACCTTAGTAGTGTAGCTAGCGTATGTTGCCCGAAAAAAAAATACAAGCTCTACACTACCTACTACCTGGTAATCAAGCCCACAAATGGTAAGCCGTGTATCTAGTAGGTAGACTTACAGCGAACTCAGGTCTTAACATGAAGCAAATCGACAGGTACATACATACCTGACCTACATGTGTAATTGTAGAAACTGCATGCGTACATATATGTATGTACAGTAGTAGGCACATACACTTAGATACCTGACTTACTTCCCTTACCTGCACCATGACAAATTTCACCGAGGAGGTCATCGTGGGCATCATCATAATCATCATCATCATTCTCAGGTTTGATCTAGGGGTCCCTCCCCTTTGTGTCCTCAACGCTAAACTACCTACTAGCGTACCGATAACTACACCACACTACTGCTATTTCGTCATCGCTGGCCCTGAATTACATATGTTGCGTGTGGGCGAGGGAATGGAAGTACCTACACATGTACCTTAACTACTAACGTACATAGTATGTAGGTAGGTACATACTTGTTCTTATTTCCCACCCATTTTTAGCCCACGGTTGGGTACCTAGCAGAGCTTGGTACAAGTTATCTTTTTTTAGGTATCTTGTTCATCTTCATCTGATAATTTTATCTTCCATTTTTATTATTCCGATGCGGGAAGGACGGGACTCACTCGGAGTTCTTTTTGCTTTTTTTCTTTTCTTTTTTTAGGGAATCAAGAGCCAACAACCAGAAACCAAAACCCGAAAACCAAGGACCTCACCAAAAGACTTACTTATTTAGTACACCAGACTTTTGAATGTTACCTTATAACAACAGCACACTATATTACCACTAAACAACCGACTTAACTACTACCAGCTTGACTTGCTCTTTAATGCAACTAAATTAAAAAGAAAGAAAGGAAAGAGAAGAAAAAAGATAAATCGCATTCATAATACCACTACTAATAATACTACTAATAATAATCTCCGCCTCCACGCCGTCCTTTTTCTCAAACCCTTCCCCCCTTCCCCCTCCCCCCCCCCTTGCCCCCTTCACAAGAAAGGCACATCGCGCCATTGAAACGCTGATCACTTCCATTCACGACATTCTCTGCCCTACCTATTAGGGCCCAGAAGCTCTCGTTGTACATCGACGACAACTTGCGGAACCCTCCCCAATCACTCGCTGGCAAGTCTGGTCAGGCAACCCGAGAATGCCCCCCTCCCCCATTTCGCATTGCGAGCCAACGCTTTCTAGTACATAATAGTAGAGATCGCCACGGTCCAGAAACATTCCACACACACACACACATACATGCACCCACTTTCTGCCCACTACACTACATACTACACCACCTACTACAACAAGAGACGTAGGTACATTGTACCTCCCCTTGGGCCCCCGAACGAGCGAAACAGCAAGCGGCAGCGGGAAAGGGAAAGGAAGAAAAAAAATACCTTTCTACTTTTGATCATCTTATTCTTCTTCCCCTCTTTTGGCTATACCTACCGACAAGGAGCTGAGCTCTCATTTTCCTCAAGCTTACTTCTAAGGGTTTTCCTCCATATTTCGGAGGTTGTAGTTGTGTTGCTAATTGTCTTGGGGAGTTTATTGTTCTGCCTCAATAACTCGGTTGAACTATCTACGCCTTTTTCGTCCCGCCACGGCCATTTCTATTTTTCCCACTGCGAATTTTGTTGGAACCATTCTTCCTATTTGCACCTTAACGGAGCTATAACCTGTGTATGGGTTAATCTCGTAATATTTTCTTGCTTTCTCTCTTTTTTTTTTCCCTTGGAAAACAACTACTTTTACTGTTCTCACGGGCCATTGCAACAAACACTTTTACTATATTATGCTTGCCATGTCGGGTTTATAAATGGTACATGGTCGTTGACCCGGGGGGATAATAAGATTGATATAGAGAGAAGTGTCAGACACAGACAGACATACCCGGACACACAGACAGTCAGGAAGAGATCGGGATAACGATAACGTGCGCGCCGAGAACAGAACAGAAACAACAAGGGAGGCGACGTCACCATACCCCCTGTTCGCTCTCCTACACTACTATTACCTACTCCCTACCTACTACCTACCTACCTACCCACCTGTCTACGTGACCATGGCTCCGGATTCGACCAGAAACCACGACCGCTCAACTCCTTCACAGCATTATACCATGAAGACTACCTCGAGACCTCCCTTGGTCTCATCTCACTCGCACCATTCCCACCACTCCCACCACTCCCACCGCTCTCCCCGCTCCCGCCATTCTCAGACCAATCTGCAGTCTTTCCGCGCTAACAGGTCTACCACCCCTATGGCCTCTCCTCGCATGCCTCACTCCGTCGGCCAGCCCTATCCTCCCAGCGTCAAGCTGTCCCCTGGCCCTGCTGAAGTTCGATCTCCGAGTCCCAACTACTTTGCCCTCAGCATAGATACCCATGGCGAGCTGAGAGATTCGGCTGCTGCCCCGCTTGACAACTGGAGTCCCCAGAGCTCGTCGGTCAAGTCGTTCGGTGCCGCGATCCTCAAGACGGTGCCTCTGGATGCCAATCCCGAGTTTGAGGCCTTCAAGCGCCAAGCCGATGCGAACCGTGCCAACGGCTTCAACCTCGGCGGCTCTCTCAGTAGCTCTCACTTCGCGCCCTCTCTTTCCTCTCTTTCCTCCCTGAGGCCCATACCGCCGCGTCGGCCCACCAATCAGAGCGACACCACCTCGGAAATGTCCATCCCTAGATCCTCTCATGGTAAGAGTCAAGATGTCGCGGGGGGCCGAATGGATGTCGACACGGATAGCTTACACGACTCGGCCTATGTGTCATCAGACTCGAAGCGGAACTCGGAGGCCTCGTTGAACCCTCCGTCTTTTAATATGGCCCGTCATGAATCTCCCGCCCAGGCTGACTCTCCTTTTGAGCCGCTCCGAAGAACCACGCTGACCAAGGTGGACGACCGTCACCCTCGGCTATCCTTACCGCAGAATAAGGTAGATCCGTCGGGCGATGGGTCTAAGCCCCGCGCCGAGACCCTGCCCACCGCACTGGAGAGTAGCACTCCTGGTTTGATGTTGGCGAGCCAGCTGAAGGACATGATACAGAATGACCCCCCGAGTGACTACCTGCTGCTAGATGTCCGTGTCGCTACCCATTACGCACAGTCCCGCATCAGGGGTGCTTTGAACTTGTGCATACCGACAACTCTGCTCAAGCGGGCCACGTTCGACCTGCAGAAGCTGCAAAAAACTCTACAAATCGAGGAAGACCAGAAGAAGTTTTCCCGGTGGCCAGAGGTCAAGTATCTAGTTGTGTACGACGGCTCGTCTTCGGAAAAGCGTGATGCTGTGTCTGCGATGAACATGTTGAAGAAGTTTACAAATGAGGGCTTCACCGGCAGTTCGTATCTCCTGAAAGGTGGTTTCCATGCATTCTCGGCTGCTTTCCCGTCGTTTGTTGATCATCAGTCTGCGGCCGAACGTGGTGGTACGTCGGTGGTCTCATCGGAAGGTGGTCGGCCGAGTTTTGCACCCGTCATCGGAGGTGTCATGCTGCCCTCCACCGCAAACCAACCCAATCCCTTCTTCAGCAACATCCGGCAGAACATGGACCTGGCAGATGGTGTCGGACAGATGGACGTATCTGTACCACCTAATGCTGATATGGATTGCCTTCCCCGTTGGCTTCGCGACGCAGCTCAGCCGTCTGACCACGGCAAGAAAGTATCGGAACATTTTCTCAAGATAGAACGTGGCGAGCAGACCCGTATGCAGCATGCCTACGCAGCGTTCAACGCGCCAGCGCCTCCAAGCGCAGACTCCGGAAAGGTGCGCTTATCCGGAGTTGAGAAGGGAGTCAAGAACAGATACAAAGATATCCTGCCGTTTGAACATGCGCGTGTGCGCCTAGCCAACCGCCCAGACGGTACTTGCGACTACATCAACGCAAGCCATATACAAGCCTCCCGCAGCCATAAGCGGTATATTGCTGCTCAAGGCCCGCTTCCCGCCACGTTTGATGTAAGTAGTAGGCTCTCTTTTCTAGTCCAAGCTGTCTAGGCGCTAATCGTTTTTCATAGGACTTTTGGTCTGTAGTATGGGATCAAGACGTCCGTGTCATTGTCATGTTAACGGCGGAGGAGGAAGGTGGGCAGCTCAAATGTCACGCGTATTGGCGTGGTAGGGAGTATGGGCCTATCAAGTTAAAGCCATTATCCGAGAGCAAGGTGTCGCTTGATATTGATAAATATCGTTCCAATTCTGTAGCCACGACCTCGTCCGCTGGTTCCTCGGAATCAGGCCGGCGGCGTGCCAATACTACAACAACCGTAGGAGGCTCAGGCCCGGCCCCTCAGCCGTCTCAATCACAGTCCGAAACGCCATATGTTATTATTCGGAAATTTGCGCTGACGCATGCTGCTTATCCGTTTGCTCCCATGCGTGAGGTCACCCAGCTTCACTACTCCTCATGGCCTGACTTCGGTACTCCAGCCCAGCCCTCCCACCTATTGGCTCTCATCCGCCTAGCCAACGCAATGCAGCGCACGGCGCCACCCCTCAATTCTAACTTGGTCGCCACGTCGGCCGCAGCTGAACATGCAGCCACCATTGGCTCGTTTGACGAACCCGAGTCCGATTCGAACGCAAGGCCGATGCTTGTTCACTGCTCGGCCGGATGTGGTCGTACGGGGACGTTCTGTACCGTTGATAGTGTCATCGACATGCTCAAACGACAGCGACTTGCATTCGCAGATGCCAATAGGCGAATGGACACGGAGGGGGACATAAATATGGAGGAGCCTGTATCGCCTTTCTCGTTTACGAAGCCGAATCCTTTTGATGCACGCAAGAAAGTCAAACATAACGATACTTCTCCTTCTAAAGGACCTTCCGACGGGCTCGACGGTATAGAGGCTAGCTGGATCAGCGACAACAACCTTGACTTGATCGAGGCGACCGTCGAGGACTTCAGAAAACAGCGGCTTAGTATGGTGCAAAGCCTACGACAGTTCGTTCTCTGCTATGAAACCGTCATAGAATGGGTTTTGAGAGTCCAAGACAGGGGAGGTGGATCTGGGGACAAGTTCCGGTTTCGAAGTGGGAGCGTGTTGGAAACCCGGCGATGATTAAGGAGACGAGACACAAGGGAAACTTGAAGCTCCATCGGCATACATCAGCAGCCAGCAAGACCTAGCCTGGCACGGCTGTACGTGTAGCGGCATCGATATCCATCCCCGCATTCCGCGATACATAGGAGGCAAACAAAACTCAACCTCAACTTTGCATATCTGACGGCTAGGGACAGTGGTATTCACATCAAATCGGCAATTACCGGCGTTTCTGGATCACGGGTCACGGCATATTCTATATTATTATAGTGCTTTTAATCATCAAGAGAAAACATATATGCATATATTGCGAAAAGGCAGCCTAGGAAGAAGATGAGAGAGGAAACAGGAGACGACTAGAAAGCCTTGGGTCATTAGAGAGGGAGTGAGAGAGAGAGCTTGGGGGGGAATTAGAAAGGGGGAGAGAGAGAAATGATATCAATGGCACATAACTTTTGTAAAAGTAAGGGAGGAGGAAGTGGGTAGTTTGGAAAGTTGGAGAGAGGGAGGGCCTTTTTTTTCACTTTACTCATGATACCTCGAGAGACACAACACAGCATACACACATACCTACATACACAAGATTACAAACATCAAGACACGCACTCTCACGCACGCATGCACACACACACACACACACACACATATATATATATATATACAGACACATGCCCTAGCATGAAATGGCGAGCACGAGTCCCAAGCTGAAGGGGGAGGGGGAGGAGCTAACGGACAAGAAGATGAAAACGAAAAGGCTTGCTACAATAATAGGAGCGAGTAATAATACACGTTAAACTCCTACTACTACTACTACTACTACTACTACTACTGATACTACTACTACTACTACTATTGCTGCTGCTTGCTGCTGTTTTGCTACTGCAAAACTGATCATTCTTTTTGCCCACTTGTGATGATTTAAATATATGTTTGACCTAACCTAGTAGATTGGTATATTGATATGTGTCTGGTATCGTGGAAAATCGACTTTTTGCTGCTGCTTGAGATTTGGTGGAGCTTAATTCTAGGTAGGTAGGTAGGTAGGTACATAAAGTAGATAGAGAGGCAAAGGTAAAGGTAGGCGGGCGTTACTTGGTATTACTTATGTGTAGGAGGTAGGTTAGCTGGGTTTGGGTTGGGTTGGGTTGGGTAGTAGGTAAGGATGTAGGTAAGGATGTAGGTAGGTAAAGTAAGTAAGGTAAGGGAAGTAGGTAGAGCTAGCTAGCTAGGTGGTTTAGCTACACTATATTGATGTACGTCGAATATGATATGTTGGTAGTACCTATATGTATGTAGGTGTGGTAGGAAAAGGGTGGTTTTTACTGTGCTATGGACGTATATCAATATGGTCTACCTATCTATACCTACCTACCTATCTATACCTACCTACCTATCTATACCTACCTACCTACCTACCTACCTACCTACCTATCTAACCTAGTCAATATTATATCCTCCCTCTTTTCACAATAATGATCAGATGTATATGCCGGATCCATCTGTGGTACCAGTCAATACCTACATACCTACCTACCTATGTATGTACCTAGATATCCGATTACAGTATCCTAACCTAACCTAACTATGTAAGGTGCCCGGGTATTATCTGTAGCGAAGAGAAGCCAAAAGGCAAAGAGAAAAAGGGGGGCTTAGGGGGGGGGGTTGGCTTTCATCATATACACTACCTACTTACCTATATACCTACCTATACAAAGTAAAGCACCTTAAACACCCCCCCCCTTCTCCCCCCTTCATCGCATATCTCCTTCTCAAAATAGGTAATTATCATATTCATACAACACACACTTCTTCTTTACACAGATAAAATAAATAAATAAATAAAAATTGATTTACAACTTTTTTTTTTTAATTTTATTTCGTCTTTTTTATTTATTTATCTGCACTCACTCTCTTCCCCCCCCCCCCCCCCCCCCCTTTTCTTCTTTTCTTCGCCTGGTTTCGACTTTGCCATTCAGTCGTCGTTTTTCCCTTAATGGACGTAAATAAAGCAAGTAGGTAGGTAATGGCAGAGAATTCTCCCTCCTCCCTTTTTACTGTATAAGTAAAAATAGTGACTTTTTTTTTTGTTTTGCTCGTTCATTTCCGAACCCATTATCATCTACTCCTTTCCCCTATCTACCTCCATAAACTAGTCAACCAACCAACCGGAGGGGGGGAAGGGCAGAATACAAGCACTTTTTTGTCCTGACCTTCCTCTTTCCTTCTCTTTTACTTCCAGAATTTCTGGAGCGAGACCTCCTTGTCGTCGTGCTTGTTCAGGATCTTGGCGGTGGCGAGCTCGAAGTCCTCCTGGGTGACGTGGACGCGGCGCTCGCGGAGGGCGTACATACCGGCCTCGGTACAGACGCCCTTGAGCTCGGCGCCGGAACAGCCGTTCATCTTCTCGGCGATCTTGGTCAGGTTGATGCCGCGGGTGAGGTTCATCTTGCGACTGTGGATGCGCAGGATGTCAGCACGGGCCTCGACCGATGGCGGGGGGAACTCGATCTTGCGGTCGATGCGGCCCGGGCGCAGCAACGCCGGGTCGAGGATGTCGAGCCGGTTCGTCGCCATGATCACCTTGATGTTCTTAGTCGGCTCAAACCCGTCAAGCTGGTTCAACAGCTCTAACATTGTCCGCTGCACCTCTGAGTCGCCGCCGGATGAGCCCTCTACACGCGATGAACCGATCGAGTCGATTTCGTCCATGAAGATGATCGAGGGCGCATGCTCTCGCGCCATGACGAACAGCTCGCGAACCATGCGGGAACCCTCGCCTATGTACTTTTGCACCAATTCGGAACCAGACACCCGGATAAACTTGCAGTCTGTGTGGTGCGCCACGGCCCGAGCCAGCAGAGTCTTTCCCGTTCCTGGGGGGCCGTAGAGCAGCACGCCTTTCGGCTGGGCGATGCCGAGAGACTCGAATAGTTCGGGGTGCTTAAGACCGAGCTCGATCACCTCCTTGATCTCCTTGATCTGCTGGTCCAGACCACCAATCATGTCGTATGTGCTATCGGGTACCTTTTCGACCATCATGAGAGATACGAGGGGGTCAACAGAGGAAGGGAGGATCTTTTCGAGCTTGTAGGAGTCGGATAATAGCGTTACCCGCTTGCCCACCGTGAGCTTCGCAGTATCTACGGAATCGGAGACGTCGACAACTAGGAAATTTGTCAGCGGAGTAGCCTAGAGTGGACTAGAATCACGCTGCATGTGGATATTGCATCTGCGTATAGAAAGTGCATACCATATTTGCCTTCGGGGTGCACCTTGACCAGGACCTTCTTGGTGCCCATCACCTTGACGACTTCGCCGACATAAGAACCGGGTTGTTGCAGGAGGCCAAGTTCCTCCCGCAGTAAACGGACTCTGGAGTTGTAGTCGTTTCTCTGGGCTTCGAGACGGCGCAGGACAGCTTGACCCTTGAGGATCTCGAGCTTCATAGCCTCGATCTTGTTGTGGTAGTAGTTGTCGAGCGCCATGTCTACTGGAGCTCCGGGACGGAGGTGGTAGGCTAAGTCGGTTAGGGCCAGACGTCGACAAAAGGGTAGTCGAGAGGTTGGATGTATGTATAACAGTAGATTGGGATTGAAAAGGTCTCTGAGAAAATGTCCAATCTAAGGAGAAGACAGCTGGTGGTGTAATTGTGCAGAGAGGATAGATGATGGATGATGGATAGAGGGATGGATGGATGGGTGGATGGGTGGCAGCTGGAGTTGTGAGGTGGATGAGGCTAGACACTAAGGCAAGCTTGGACGACGGCCCGACAAGGGTCAGTGGATTGGTGGAAGCTTCAGCCCGGTGCAGGCAGAGGTCGCAGCAACGCGTCCCGGAAAAGCGGCGATTCTAAGTTCCGGGTCAAGTCTTTAGTGGACCTAAGGACGTCATTGCCTATGTAGGTACATAGGTACTTAGGTAAGTTAGTATGGACCAACTTCTACGTGTGACTGCATGTCTGGTGGGTGATAGGTAGGTTATGTTATCTCCGGATTATATAATACCAGTGCTAAAGTACGTGCGTGCATACAGATAGATTACAGGTTACAGATTACAGATTGCATGGATACCTACTGCCTACTACAGTATCCTCCTCTCCCAAGGTCTCCTATCCTACATGTACCTATGTACTATGTACCTAGTATAAGTGTCGAATTTCGGGTACTCACAGATGAATCAATCGATCATGCAAAGTGCATTCATCTCTCGTATGCATATATGGTGGGCATTCTACTCTTTAATATTTCTTCATCCCTCTTTGGTTTGCTTCCCTATTGTCATTCCTATATATATATATGTCATGGACGTATGCCTAGAGGTAAGATGGTACGAGGTCGGTTCAGTCGGATCGAAGGTTCCATCAGGTGTTGCCGCTATTCGCGGTTGCTTATAAGTTATCTCAATACCTTCCGTGAGAGTGGGCGAAATGCCTGGGGCCAAGATCCACGCCAGGCTGCTTTTGGTCAAGATTGGCTGGCGGGTGCACCCACCAATACGCCATAGGCAGCAAGGGTGTGTTGCCCTGTCCACTGTAAATAATCACGAGGATCCATCACGACTCGATTCCAGCCCGCTTAAGATGCTAGAGTCAGGACTTGTGAGGCTATCGTTGTGTATGTGTGTAAGTGTAAGAGTAAATGTGTGTCATAGGTGAGATCTGACGGAGGAAGGCACCTTATGTACCTAAACTGAGTCGGTGAACAGACAAAGAAAGAGAAAGAGAGGAGAGAGGGTGTGTGTGCAGCTAAAGGTAACAGGAAGGAGTACATAGTACGTATGTTGGTTAGGTAGGTACTATGTAGGTGGTGTACAACATCAAGTCTAGATTTTACCTACTATGTACATACTTGACTTCATTTTGCATTTTCCTCCAACATTTTTTCGATCGCGACCTACTTGCCAATTTTCCCCCCTTTTCCCTTTCCCTTTCCCTTTTTTTAATTCATCAAACGAAATAGAGTTGACGTTAGTCCCGAACTTTGTCCAGACGTACAGGTTGCTCTTGCGCTCTGCAGCTACTTAGACCAGACCATACCTTATTTTATTTTTTATTCTTTTTTACCTTACCTTACCTTAGCTAGTCCGCCTACCTTCTTACTCCCCTCCACCACAAATCCACACCTACACCCACACACACCCACCCCCTCCATCCCTCCCCTATCAACACCAACAGGGTTTGTACACTATATCTGTGTCTGTCAGTCCGTCCGCCTGTGCGTGCTCGGGTGTATTGATGTGTGTGTATGTGGTGTGTGTGCAAGGCATTTCCCATATCACTGCATGACGGCATCTCCACATCGGGACATGCGAGAGTGACTTATCTATCCATGTTGCGGCCTCCACACAATCACCCTCCGACATTGGTAACCTCGCCTCGTTCCTGGTCCTCTTCGACTTAATACCATCCATCTTCTATTTTGCTAGCTTCGTCTGTTCTCCATTCCAAGCTTGACGCGACCATTTTTGGTCTGCTGTCCAACGTGTAGCTTGATATACCAAGACACGGGTATCTCAAACATTGCACTTGGTTTTCGCAACGCTATCACCATTGTGCCACGCCTGCCATGGATCCTCCCTCGCAGGATAATGATACCTCAACCCCCCCATCTCCCACCGATACGCGACAGCCTCCGAGTCAACGCGATTTCAGAGAAGCTCGAGGCGAGGAACCCGTCCCCGAGAGCTACCAGTCCAATGAGACTGTGCGAAGGAGACACGATCTCTCTTATGGTGTGTCTTGTCCTTCAGCTTATACCTACCTATCTATAATCCCGTCCTGTCTAGAGCTCCTCGCCCGAAACTCTAATCTCGTCCCCTAGCCCCGTTGGCTGATGTCAATGACTGTCGTTTCCTGTACCAAGCTAACTCTAATATGCTTTCTCAGGCACGCTACAGACACCTCCGCCCCAGACTAGCAGTCCGTACTTAAGCGAATCGACGGCTCATGATCGCTCCCAATCGCGAACTGGTGGCCAGTCGCTCCGTTCTCCCATCCCATCCTCTGACCGAGGCAGGCAACGTCCGAAGAAGCCTGCCATGCCCCGCCGCACTTCATCCAATGCGCAAGCACCGCATCGGGGGGAGGTCTTCTCGACCGATGACGACCCCAACGAGGTAGAACACGATGCTGTCGGGCGACAAACCTATACCCCCATGCCCGTGTACAGCGGCGACTCGGCAAGACAGACGTCCACCATGCGACGGCGAACCATGGCTGCGCCGGTCTTGTCGCGCGTACATTCCAGTCGTAGTACTGGCCCCGAAGAGGAAGGTATTGCAGAGCGGTCGGAAGAAGATGACCACCCCACCCCCAAGCCACGGTCTGAACACAACGAGGAGCCTGTTCTGCAGGATGCGCCTACTGTCACTGATATTCTCGATGACGAGGATGATGATGACATTAGCGATGCCGAGAGCTTTACCTTGAAGGACCGTCAACAAGCCATCAACGAGACCCACCCCTTTGGTATCAGGATATGGAAGCCAGCCCTGTACAAGAAACATCGATCTGTCCAGCAGACGGCTGAGGGAGATATCCACTCGTCCCCCGGGGGCAGGGTGAGTAGCTGGTTGTTATTCTTCAACATAATATGGACCCTAGCCTTTGGCTGGTGGATGGCTACCTTTGCGGCGCTTGGCGCTGCGGCCTGCTTCATATTCGCCGCCGCTCCCGGTGGGAGAGAGTACGGCCGTGTCCTGTGGGGGTTGGCAGGCTATATTTTCTACCCGTTCGGGAAGTTTGTGCGACTTGAGCAGGATGAGGCCTATCTAGATGAGGACCAAGGGGAAGGCCGGAGCATTAGTGAGTATGAACAATGGCAAAGCGGCGACCTGGAATACGGACGGCTCTTTTTTGGACCTGAATCACGAAATCGCTCCCTTGTGGGTCGGTCGCGGAGGAGCATTGACTCGGAGCCCAGTGAGAACGATAGCCTCCTAGGCCGTTCTATGCGCTTCGAGCACTCCGATGACCCCGTCCCGCGATTAAAGCGACGGCTGTTTGGTAGGGGGCAATGGAATATTGGACGGGTCATATTCTTCATATTTTTCTGGGGACTCATTACTCCATCGCTGCTTATTGTCTCTGCCATATGTTGGCTGCTAGTGTTCTGGATCCCCATGGGCAAAGTCACGAATCTTCTCTTTGACCACCTGAGAAGACACCCGCTGGCCTTGTCCTTTGAGTCTGATATCACCAGCGCCAGAAGTTCCGATGGCCCGCATGCATCGATCCTGCTTTGCACATACCGAGCTGTGGGCTCCAAGTATTGGAAGTATACTGTCGATGGGACCAATATCTTCCTTATCAACCTCATGGCCGTTGTTATGTTCGTTATTTTTGACTGGCTGGTTCTAGACGGTATTCTTCATTTTGACAACTTCTTAACATCGCCGGGTTTCTTGTTTGTATCCGGCCTGTTCTCCATCATTCCTCTAGCATATTTCATCGGCCAGGCTGTGGCTTCTATCTCAGCTCAGTCTTCAATGGGCCTCGGCGCGGCCATCAACGCCTTCTTCTCAACCATTGTGGAAGTTTTCCTCTACTGCGTTGCCCTCAAGGATGGCAAAGGACAGCTTGTCGAAGGTAGTATAATTGGTAGTATCTTCGCGGGTATTCTGTTCCTACCCGGATTGTCAATGTGCTTCGGTGCTATCAAACGCAAGACACAACGTTTCAACGCAAGGTCGGCCGGCGTGACCTCGACAATGTTGCTATTCGCTGTCGTTGCAGCATTCGGACCGACACTTTTCTATCAAATATACGGCACGCATGAACTACGATGCCAGACCTGCACGGAATTTGTAAACAACAATGAGAGAGATTGTCGTCGTTGCTATTATTCGCAAGTACCTGCCCTAGATGACCGGTTCTACATTGAGGCTGTCCGCCCCTACTGCTATATGGCAGCCACCCTGCTCTTCTGTTCCTACATTATTGGCTTATGGTTCACGCTCCGAACCCATGCCGCCGTTATTTGGAACAGCGAAGTCGATGAGAAGAAACACGAGGAACAACAGCACAATGCATCCCGTATCGCTGAGGCACGTAACTTTGCAGATGCGTCTGGAGCCGATATTCGCGATAGCAATCTGTATAAACGCATTTTAGGCCAATCCTTGAGGCAGGTTGGTCTTCCAAACGAAGGAGAGGATTATCATTCGCGACATTCGTCAGGTGTGCCCCCTAATGGTGTCACCCAGACGCCGCACCTGGTTCCTCCGAAAAGCAGTGGTAGTGGCGGTTCGGATAGCATACGCTCTCAGGTCAACATCCCTGGTTTCTCCGATATAGAGAATAACAATCTCGTTCGTGGTGTAACGGAACTGGCCGCCACCGCAGCTGCTATTGCCGCCCGCGACGCCCGAGGTTCACGTCGTATTCCTAACCAGCCTTCCAACCTAGGAGCCGGTACCTCGGCAACGAGGCTTGCACCTCCTCGTACAAGTGCGCTCCCCGACATGGAAGAATCTGGGGTGAATGCTCAGGCCTCGCATGGAGGCCACGACGCCCCCAATTGGAGCCGCATGAAGAGTTCAATTATCCTCATGGGCGCTACTATTCTTTACGCGATCGTAGCCGAGATTCTGGTCGATACGGTTGATGTAGTGCTTGACAATTATGCCATCGATCCGAAATTCCTGGGTATTACACTTTTTGCTTTAGTACCCAATACCACAGAGTTTTTGGTAAGTCATATGTCATATTTCTTTTGGAGCATTTGCGTCATTGTTATACTTTTTTGCAAAGCTAACCACCCATAACAGAACGCCATCTCATTTGCGATGAATGGAAACATCGCGCTATCGATGGAAATCGGCTCGGCGTACGCGCTACAGGTATGCCTGCTACAGATTCCCGCGCTCGTATTCTTCTCGGCCGTGTACCCAATCGAGCCGCAGGGCGACAAGACGGACCCGATCCACTGGACCTTCAGCCTGCTCTTCCCTCAGTGGGACATGGTGACGGTGATCCTGTGCGTCTTCCTCCTGAGCTACATGTACGGCGAGGGAAAGAGCAACTACTTCAAGGGCAGCATCCTGCTCCTCACGTACCTCGTTGTCATTATTGGGTTCTACTTCTCGGGCTTCACCGACGACGAGTACGGAATCGGCACTTCGCGCTTCGACACCCTCGGTGCCGACGGTGCGTGGACGAGCCACAAAACGATAGGCAAGAGGGCGAATGCACCGTCGTTCCAAATTGGCGTGGATATATAGATGCAACATGTGGCTTTATTTCTTAAGAAGAGAAAGAAAAAGAAGAGGAAAGGTTTAATCGGCTGGATCCTTTAGGAGGAGGGTCCTGACCTACATTATATTATAAGAAGAAAGGAACGAAAAAGAGTGGAAGAGAACGTGGCTCCTCTACTCAAAACTATCAATATCAACCTCGAGATGGACCAAGCGATGGTGGTTGGTTCATGGTCTCTTAATTTTTCTGCTCGGGTCCTGTTTTCCCCTTTGCTTTGCTTTGGGCTGTTTTTGGTATGCGTGGCATCTCTATATATATACTCTATACGCATGTGGTTTTTTCTTTTCTTGCCTTTGAACTCCCCCCACCCCCCCGTTACCCGTCGAATTTTGCCCAACCGATGGCAATCAATAGGTGTTAGGTTTTGGTACTAAGAGTTTTTCCTCTTCCTCTCCCTTTTCCTTTTTTTCCCCCTCAATATTTTTTTTTCCTATTAAAGGAAATTCGGAGGAAGGGTCAACTTTTTTATTCTTTTTATTTAATGTATGGGAATATTAGGCATTAAAAGAGCGAGACGAAGGAAGAGTGTTGATTAAGTGGAAAGTGAGAAACAGTGCGAGAAGGAGAAGGAAGAAGGAAGAAGACTTTGAAGTTAAGGGGAGAAAGAGAAATTAGAGAGAGTGTGTGGATGAGCGGGTGAAAATATAAATTCAAAAATTTTCTTACTTACCTACGTATTCATCATCACCATTTCCACTCCCCCCTTCGGGAACTTGCTGATGTGTGTCTTGGGTGACCTGTTTTTCTTTCTTTTCTGTTTGATGATGTTACGGGAAAGTGAGTTTAGTAGTAACATAAGAACTAACTCTCACACATTTATCAAATGTATCATCTAAGGTTAACCCCATCTCATCTCATCTCATCTCATTCATTCCCTTTCCTTCCGTACCTGACCTTACCTAACCTCACCTTACCTTACCTAACCTGACCTTACCTAACCTAACCTAAGTGGACCTAACCTGACGTTACCTACTTCACCTCTTCTTACTTTACCTATACCTATATACCTATACCTATACCTAGCCTTCTTAGTGTACTTTATATTTACGTACTGATTATGAAGGAAATTGTAGGTTATATTTTGGAGGTTGTAAGGATAATAGAGAGCTAAAGTCTCTAGTACAGCAAACGCTACCGATTTATAAGGGTGCCACATTACCCCTAACCACTACCTCCTCATAATATCAATACATAGACCTCGAAAACATATCACACATATCACATATATCAACTACGACAAAACACAGCAAACAACACAGCATCGCCGAAATACCGAGATTTAACCATTAGGTCCCGAGGTCTATGTGTTAATATAATGTAATATAAATAACTTCTGATTAGTAAATACCCTGACTGATGACCTAGGTTAGGTTAGTACCTACTTTACTCATACACACACGCACATACACATCCCCTCTTCCCCTCTCTTCTCCTTCCTTACCCCCTTTACCCCTTTACCCCTTCATACTCTCCCACTCCCACTCTCACTCTCACTCTCACTCTCAACTCTCTCTTTCTGTGTCTTTATCTGTGATTCTTTCTACGTATAAAAACCCCCAAACCCAAACCCAAAACCCAGTCAGCCAGTCTCAAAAAAAAAAAAAAGTTTTGGAAACAAAAATTCAAACTACCAGAAGAGGCAAAGTCTTTTTTCTTTTTCTTTTTTTTTAACCTCTAAACTCGGCCAACCCGTCATCCTCTTCTAGCATGGTGACGAACGAGAAGGGCGTGAACATGTGTCCCGCGAACTCGGCGTACTTGGACTGGGCCTCGACCCACTGCAGACGTAGGGAGTGCAACTAAAAAAAAATTTTACCACCGGCGTTAGCAACATACATATCCGACAAATTACAAATATAGATATCCATATAGGATGAAGTAAATTAAAAAAAGGGGGGGATTTAAAAACTAACCATAGCGCTACACCCCTCCATGGCGATGAGGATGGCGCAGCTGAGGAAGAACCAGAGGTAGAACATGACCACGATGGCGATGACGCCCACGACGCCGGGGCGGGTGAGCGAGGGCCCCAGGGTCATGTCCCAGAGCACGACGCTGAGCTGCTGGTGCGCGAGCGAGAGGGCCCAGAGCCGCAGGTACGACGCCGTGTGCGACACGCAGTTGAGGCAGAACTCGATCGTGTGGATCACCTGGTGGATCATGACCTCGCTGAACTCGAACTCCTCGTGCTCCTCCTCGTCGTCGTCGTTGCCGCCATGGGCCAGCATAGCCACGCCCTCGCCGTCGTCGTCCGTGTCGATGCTGTGGCGCCCGTGGCCGTGGCCGTTACCATTGCCGTTGCCGTTTCCGCTGGCAATGTGTCCGTCGCCTTCGTCGTCGTCCTCGAGCGCCGAGACGCGAGCGCGCTCGCCTATCCCGCGGTAACCCTTAGCGCGCGCCTTGTTGTGCTCCCAGCGCAGATAAAACGGCTTGAGGAACAGCAGGATG
This sequence comes from Biscogniauxia mediterranea, assembly GCA_018398605.1. Taxonomy (NCBI): domain Eukaryota; kingdom Fungi; phylum Ascomycota; class Sordariomycetes; order Xylariales; family Xylariaceae; genus Biscogniauxia; species Biscogniauxia mediterranea. Next base: position 896,452 of record JAGXTR010000011.1, on the reverse strand, counting down.
GGCACCTGCACGAAGGCGAGCAGCAGCAGCAGGATCTGCACCGTCTTCTGCCCCCGGTACAGCGGTATATCGAGCGTTGTTGGCTGCAGGAACATGTAGATGAGCATGTTGAGCAGTCCGGGGGGCTGCGTGTCGGCCGTGCTCCAGTCGATGGACCACTTGTAGACGATGCAGATGACCAGGTAGCCGAAGATGGCTTGGAAGAAGATCATGCCAGGGACGAAGTTACCCCAGATGTCGATCGGCCTCTTGAAGTGTCTCGCGTTAAAGTAGGAAAGGCAGAGCGAATAGGTCATGTGCGCCCAGCCGAGAATGATAGACATCTTCATCTTGTAACTGTTGGTGAACAGGAGGTCGTTCTCAGCGCCATGCCACATCCAGTCGAGACCGAAGGGGTACCGCCCGTTGCCCTTCAGTTTGGCGGTCAGAGGCTCGCCCTGCTTCCATCCCTCAGGGACATCCCACTCCCAGGCGCTGTCGAACAGCGTCATGGACTTGGAGAAGACATCGTTGTAGATAAGACCGGTAAAGAGCGAGAAGACAGCCATGACCAGGGCGATGTAGCGGCCATAGTAGATCATAGCGAACAGTTCAAAGGTGACCTTCTTCAGGGGTTTCTCCCAGTAGATCATAGCCAGGGCCGCAGACAACATAATCAGGGCATGACCGAAGTCACCAAACATGACGGCGAACAGGAAGGGGAACGTAACAATAGCAGGCAGGGCAGGGTTGACCTCTTGGTAGGTGGCCGTTCCGTAGGCGTTGATGATCGTCTGGAAGGCCTCGGTGAACTTGTTGGTCTTCAGGTAGGTCGGCGGAGTCTTGTTTGTTTTAATCTCATTGATGATGGATGGCACCGAGAGGCCTGCTCGGTTGGTCACATCCTGAAGCGTAGTCCGGATACGGGGCAGGTCATTGGTAGGACACCACCCCTCGGCGATGAGAGTTCGCCGTTGCCTATCGAACGAGAAGAGGTTCAGCGTCTGGTAGGTGGCCTTCTCCTTCGTGATCAGGACCATCCAAGCCGCCAACGACTGTCCGATCTGGGTCAGCTCCGCGTTGAGCGTCTGCTGGGTGTTGTGCAGGACGTTCTGGACGTCGTTGAGACGCGCGTTGACCTCGTGCATCTGGTCCCGGCGAAGATCCGCGTTCTCGTCGACACTGTAGATATCCGCACCCATCGACTCGGAGATACGTCGAATCTTGGCGAGGATCTCCTTGCCGTGGGCGAAGATGACGAAGACATTCTTGTTGATGGCTTCGTTGTTGGAAGGGTCGATGAGAGGCTCGGGGATCTCGGACTGGTTCATATACAGGTTGCCGCGCAGGGTTCTCCACAGGATGCGCTCGAAAGCAGCAACGCGATCGCGGTTGATGACGCCGGCGACGAAGCCGATGTTGATGTTGGAGAAGGAGCGCTCCACCTCGGCGGCCTCGTGATGCTGCTCGACGTCCTGGAGAAGGGGGGCATCGTCGTCGTCGGTCGAGGCGCGGATCTCGTCCACGTTTCCGTGAGCGCGGTCGAAGAAGCCGCCGGCCTCGCGGAGAACCCACCGCCACTCGGTCAGCTCGACCTCGCGCTTCTTCAGAGTCTCGTAGCTGTCGTTGAGCTGGTAGATGCGTTGCTCGAGGCTCTGGCTGCGCTCGGCAAGCTCGTCGATCTCGGTGGTGGTAGGGGGGGCGAGGGTCTCGACATCAAGATCCAGCCTCCGTAGGGGGATGTTGGCCTTTTCCATCTGGGCGTGGAAGTAGCCTGACACGTTAGTTCGCGACCCGGATTGACAGACTGACGGTAAGGGGAGAAGACGGGAGGGAGGCGCTTGGACACTTACGGAGTTGGCGTTCGACGTTGTCGAGTCTTCGAATCTCCTGTGTGAATGTTCGTTGGAATGCGCTGACGCTGCCATTGAGCTGCAGGTGGTGTCGATGTGAGTTAGCACGGTTCAACAGGACACGATATGCGATACCTCGCGGGTTTTTTTTCACAATGCGTGCTGGCAACGTACATCACGGAATTGGACCAGTCCAAGTTCTCCCAGGGCGTTGACGCATTCGCGACCGATTTCGTTGGAAATATAGAGCTGCACCATGCTCATGTCCGCAGAGCGGAACATGGACTGTTTTGCTGGAGCCATGATGATGGCGCTGGGCTCCCGAACGTAGATGGAAATCGATGGGTGACGAGGCCAGAAATGCAACGACGGAGCTTTTGAACCAAGAACCGAAGCTTGGAATGATGCAGGTTCGAGAAGAGAGAACTGCGCCCCGTTCCTTTTTACCTTGCAACGCCACAGTTCCTCGTGTACTACTACCTAGACCCACTTACTTGGCTGCATGTGGCGTGGCGTACATTGCATGAGGTCACCTCACTCCATGCCCCCTATATTGATTACTACTAATAGGTACCTATCTCCTCATCATCATCATCACCATCACAACCCTCATGTCATCTCTCTTCAATATCCCCCTTTCTCGCAACTTATATAGGCTATATCATTTCCAAAACACTACGTAGTATTTAGTAAGTAGTCTACCGTCTTAGGTTAATACGCATTTGATTCACCTTTCCCATAGACAAACAAATAGTCCGATAAATATCGTTTACCAAGAATAGCTAATAATCAATTAAGAACTGTAATAGTAGAGATAGATACATATAAAAATGACCTAAAACCAAATCCAACCCCTTTTCAAAATTATCATGTTATACATTGTATGCAGATGTTAGGATAGCTTCCCATCAAATCCCCCTATCATCACTAGAACGGAATGTAATCCAGAGAGGGCTAAATAACGAAGGAAGCAGAATCCCGTCGTTTTTTTCTTTCCTTCTTTCTTCGACCTTTCTATTCTTCCTTTATCCCCCCTTTCCCTTTTCCAATAATTTTCTGATATCGATATCGCTGATGGATTGTACCTAAATGTCCCACCAATTCCGTCCGTTCAATCGATCAATCTATTTTGTGTGTTGTTCACCCCCTAAAACTGACAAAAGGTTGTTTGAGCCGTTCATTTCATGAAAGTTTCTGTTTCGTTTCAAATCGATTGCGTTTCGGGATGAAAGGGGTATGCCATGCTGTTGATAGAAAAATTGCTAGAGAGCAAACTCAACCTACCCCAAGTGCGCCCAAAGAGCAGATGCTCAAAACCAAATTCATGTTGAACCGCAGCTGGGGTATAATTTTTTTTCTCTCCTTTTTCAAACAATGCAGTAAATATCAGAAAAAAAACCAAGAAAAAAAACAAGCCGATGATGGTTAGGAACGTAAGCACATTTACAATCCTCTCTGGAACATGTAGGCGCCGTACATGCCACCTACCTCGGCTTTTGCGACGGGTATCTTGCGCATGCCCCAGTACGATGCGCCCATCTTCCATGAGCGCAAGCCTGTGTCGCGCCTCTCGGGCCCCTGAAGTCGGACGAGCCAGGCTCGGCAGCTAAAGTCCCGGACAGTCCAGCCAAACTGGTGTAGGGCCGGCCACTTCGACAATCGCGAGTACAACTCCTCGGCAATCTCGACAACTTCAAGAGGTGCGGAAGCCTTCTGCATGACTGAGGTGTCGCGACTGAACAACTCGTTAAGGTTAAGTTCAGACGGCAGGTAATCCGACAGGTCGAGATATTTCAGCGTGTGTGGAGTCTGTGCCCATTGCCTGGTTGCATCACTGCTGTCATTCTCATCGGGGGCAAAGAGTCGGTGGATATCCTTGACGGCCAGCCTTCGCCCTAGCGAGAGCTCCTCCAAGTGCTTCATCAACGGTCGCAACAGGTCGATATGAGATGATGCCATTCTGCTCCCCTTCAAACTAAGAGAGCGCAAGGTCGAGGGCAGCACCGGGATCAGCTGCTTAAGATCATTCTCGTCTAGGAGCTGGTGGCTTCGAGCATCGGTCGCCACGCTCAAGTAGACCAGGTTCCTAGCTGCTGGGTGGTTGGTGAGAAAGTCAATCACAACATCAGACGTCAGCAGCTTGCACTTGGCCAAGTTTAGGTGGGTGAGCCTGGCAGTGTGCGGGATCGACATGAGAGCCGCATTGGTGATGCGTGTGCCTGCGACGTCTAAGTGCGTCAGGTTCCCCAGTCGGGGTAGTAGAGTCTCGTAGATAGACGAGGGAAGGATGATGCATTTGTGCAGAGATAGCCGAGTGATGGTCAAGGTCTGTGGCCAGTCCGAAAGGAGGATCGATTGGAAGGCATCCTTGAATTTTGGTGAAGAGCATCCGCAGAAGTCTACTCCTTGCAACTGCTCGAGACCGAAGAATAACTTTCGTAGAACCTTGGAGTCGATATCCCTGTCGATATGTTCCTGCGCTAGGAACTCGCGCAGGTATGGAGTGAGCTCCAGGCACTGCAGCAACGTCTCGGCAGTCAGGTTCTGGGTAGTAGCTCGCTCGCTGTCGGTCGAGAACATGGCGGTTGGGTTGAAGTGGCTGAAGTCTAGTCGTCGCACGATAGTTCCCAGCTCCGGATTCGCCGACACATGGTTCAAAAACTTGCGGAAGATCTTCGAATGGGGGATCGTGATGTTCCTATAAAGGGCATTGAGAGTGGCCGAGTGCAGCGTTCTGGATGTCATTAGCATCGACATCAAGTCCACGTTGCGGGCCGAGATCCCATTTGGGGGAACATCTAGTACAAGGTGATCAATGATTTGGTCTAGTGAAAGATGGTTAGCACAACTCCCCAGCCATTGAACAACGAATTGGGGGGTCAGACATACTTAGAATCTCGGTAGGCAGCCTCTCGATGGGGGATTGGCCGGGGCGAGGCCGCTCTGAACCCTTTGTCTTTGGGGCAGGCGAGGGAGTCGACCATACCATCTTGAAAGTCTGTAAATCCCCAAAGCTCCTGCTAGCCAGCCTCCCTCTAACATCTATCTGCTTCCAACCCCGGAAGCTATCCACGGCAACGGCTGGACACCAACCACCATGCAGCCTGCTGTTCGGCCGTGTCATCGGTGGCATGAATTGCATGTTGGGCTTCAAGGTCGACGCCGCCATGGTCAAACCCGGTGATGGTTGGTCTTCCACGGCCTCTTCCAATACCTCAGAGTAGGATGAAACCTTAGTGCTAGTAAAGGTTTGGGCCAGATTAGTCTCTCGAACAGATGAGAAGGACGAGCGACTAGAACTTTCGGACGAGGAGGGAGTGAGTTGCTGGAGATGGGAGTCGTCCATGTTGGGATACGGAGCTGGGCTGTTTTTAAGCTGGTCAAGCTGGCTCGGTCCGGAGGCAGGAGGCGATGTTAGCTGCAGAGCCGAGACAGTCATGTTGAGTTGGAGAGCAAGAGCGAGTAGCAGGTAGGAATATGTGATGCAAGAATCGGAGTCAATAACGCGATGAGAGAGGTTGTTCCACGGATGGGAGCCCGAGTTCTCTTCTCTGCAGCGTGTCACCAGATGAAGGTAGATGCAACACGGACAGGTTGACGGGCTTCTGTTAGTCAAACAAGTTGATTTTTAGGTAAGAGTATCGTTGGCGGAATGCGGGGAAGAGGTGATGCGATGGAAATACGATGATGTATCTAGAGAGAGAAAGGAGGAGGGGAGGCGGTTGTGAGGAACAGCTTTCCGTGACACGTATAAGAGAGATACAACTAGGTTCAGTTAGATAGATCATCAACCCGATGCAAGACGAAGGAGGGAGGTGGTAGTGTGCGAGAGAGAAAGGTAATCGTTCGCTTCGGCTCCTGAACTGTCTCGGGATGCTATGCTGGATTTGATACGTAAGTTGTAAGTCAAAGAAGGACGGCAATTAAGATCCATGGGGGGCACGTGGACAGCACGATGGAATTCTAAGCTTCTAGGCTTCTAGGCTTTCGTTAGTAGTGAGGCAAGCACTCCTTGTTCACCGTCTCTTTAACGAAAATGACAGGAGACCCGGGCATGGACGACATTTCCATTGCCCAAAAATTGGGTAATAGAAACAAAGCAAATGGTGCGAGACGGATTTTGTCTTTGTCACCTGAGCCACCCACCGCCCGGTCGCCCCAATCTTCGCTAGGAATACTCATTGAGTAATAAAAAGAAACCCCGTCAGACCATTCGGCAAGCGTCATATTGATGTGGGAATTAGCCAAGTTTGCTTTTTTTCTTCTTTTTCTTCTTTTTTTTTTCTCTCTCACTCTTTGCTACTTGATTGTTTTTCTTTTCCCGGCCGGTTTGACGGTGTTGGTTGAGTCTGGGGGAAAAGAGGGGAGAGAGGGAGAGAAGATTGAGTCAAGTAAAAGAGAGGAAGAGAGTGGATTTGGAGAAGGCAAAAAAAGAGAGAAAAAGAAATCCAAAGTCCAAAGTTGGCTGGTCTTGGCGTGAGAAAGCCCTCTGAATGGTCCAAAAAACTGAGCCCTGACCCATATTAAGCCATGGCAAATGCGCTTCTACCACTTAAAGTGCCACTTCCCCAGACTAACAGTAGAGAAACATTGTGCGATTTTGCAGCCTCATGACATGAAAAATACATCATCCCATCCTTTTTAGCTCTACCTACTAGGTTAGAGGCTTGGTACGGGCTATTGGGGTAGTGTGTAAAATAAAAAATGAAATAAAAATGAGTGGAGAGCTCTCGCAAATATTCCTATTTCTTTATTCTCACAGGCGACGTAGACTAACATGGGTAGTGTAGATTGAAAAATAGGAAATCCACCTTTGCTGCGATATCGCAGTCTGCACTTTTTTTTTTGTTTCTTCTTTGTCTTATACATTGCAGACTTACTAAGGCCACATGGATGTTGTGTTGCAAGTACACTATGTAATTGGAGGCTCACTTATTAATTACCTATTTGCTAGGTAAACATACCTAACTTGAAACGGCCCGTGTAGTATCGCAACCCGACTTGGGGATATATTTCATTCCCGTACAAACCAAGATATTGTTTGCGACCAGAGCTCTCTCTCCCGTCCTCGGACTCTTCCTCCAAATTCTCCCCTCCCCCCCTTCTTCCTCCTTCGACGTCCCCTTGGTTTTTAGCTTGGCAAGTTGGACCGTGTCGAGCCGTTCGCATCGAGCCAATTTGAATCTTGTAAAATGCAACTGGGGGGGCATAAACCCTCACGGCCGTTATGTATGTAACCTTGTGTACCTAGTGTGAGCAAGTATAATAGTATTTTGGTTTTATTTCCTCGGCCGGTTCCCGTCCTGCCCGCTGACATCAGTGTTTCTTGGCCTGCCCCTCTTCCCCCCCCGGCCTCATCCATCATGTCCCCTTACCCCATCCGGCCGTTAAAGAAGCGAAAAAGCATTTCCTCCCCGAATGCCGACCTCACCTCAACCTCGTGGAGCGGGCCCAGCCGGGACCCGAGTTTTCTCGCTTTACCCTGTCCTGTGGTACCTGATCTTCCGCTCCTGTGTGAAACCCGTCCCTGCTAGGTAGTAGTAGTAGTAGTAAATAGGTACATACCTACCTATGTAACTACTAACAACACCAAACTCCTCGACAAGATAGGCGAACCCGACTTCGGGGAGAGGGGGGAAGGAGGAGGAATTGGGAACGCGGAAGAAGATACCCGGGTGTTGCCCTCGCCATCTTGACTACCTATGTACGTAGCCGTGCACTTTACATAGCTACGTGTAATCCCATGGTTACTACTACTACCTACATACCTATGGGTACCTACCTAGTATGTGCGTAGACAGGGAGGTATGTACATAAGGTAGGTAGGTTAAATTACGGTGCGTACCCCATCATGTGCACATACCTGCCTACATATGTACCTACCCACATACGTGTATACACACGCAACGGCCATCCCCCCCGGAGTTTCCTGTAAGTAGTACCTAGTATTCACGTCTTCTTTGCTTCTCCTCCCCGGTCTCCCCCATCCCCTCCTCCCTCTTCCCCCTTCCCCCTTCCCCCCTTTGACCACTTTTCTCCTGGCTTCTCGTTTCCCGGGGGGAACATAGTTTATGCATATACATTCCTCCTAACTTCCTAACTTCCCTACACTTATGCGTGCATCAGCGCCACCATCTGGGACTATCTGCTTCATTTCCCTGCTCATGCATGGAGGACTAACCTAGGCTTGAGCTAATTCATCGTATACCGGAACGCACAAAAGCAACCTGTCCCCCCTACGTGGCCCTAGTTTGCCGACTACATACCTATACGATGTGTTGCACACTAGTTGGCGAATCTAGTAAGGTCAGGTACGGAATAGCTCGAGATGGGAATTGGAGAGCATGGATTACCCAGACATTGCGGGGAAGCTGAGTTTGGCCTTTGGTTGGTTGGTTGGTTGGTTAGGGGAAGAGGCGCGAAGGCTCCCCTTTGGAACTAAAGTTAAAGAACAAGGGGGGGGACCAAAATAATTTACCCTCTTGCGGCTGATGACGGCTTTGATAGAGTCGGCTCCATTTAAACTTGGTCATAGTGTATGCGTGACCGATATCGCTTCCACTTACCTAACTTAGGAATGGATGTAATAACATTGAAATACGCTCGGCCGAGTATACAAGGCACTGGCGTCGGCGGTTGTTGTTATTATAAGATACCTACGGGAGGCATGTGCTTGAGTTTAACGAGGTACTCATCGGTTTCGTCTTTCATTCAATGTTCGGGATCTAAGTAGGTCGGGTCACCCAAGGTTGGCACGATCTGGTTTGGTATTGCTATAGCTTGGTATATTGCCCTGGCTCTGTCTAGACTGTAGCATCAATAGTACTTACGCTAGGTACTATCCCATTTTTGCTCCAGACATGCCTTCTATCTCATGTGCTGAAGATCCTAGGTAGTGTCCTGTGTCTGGATACATCTATGTAATGTAAGTACCTATGTATCGGTAAGTAGGTAGGTACGGTAAAGCCCTCTAGAGTGAATATGAGATAAATGTACAAAAAGAGAAAAAAAAGAAACAAAACAAAACAAAAACCCATTTTTGCCCGGCTATGTTCACCTCTCTCAACAAATGAACATGTCCCATACAACTAATAAAACTCCTCTTGTATCCCGAGCTACCGTTAGAACCTCTTGTTATATGTATCTCTTTTTTGACGCTTTGCCATGCATAAAAGAGCATTTCCCCGAGATCGTGACTATGCTTTATCCAGAGGTCCAGAAAAAAACATAAGGCGCCCCCAATCTACATCGTAAAATCAGCATGTATCCTCCCAGGCCCGTTTCGTATGTAGTGCCTTTCTCATTAGACGCCAGTTGTCATATAACAGTTGGTTGCGTGGACCCCTGAACTCCGATCTAAGATTCCTCTTCTTTGGGGGTGGAAAAACATCGCTAGGAAAAAAATTCGACAATGAATAGATCACCTGCCATTGACTTTCTTCCCAGTCTTGAGCCGGTCCTTACAGTTATCACAGTACCATTTCACTGCCAGATGCGTTAGAGAGTGTCATATAAAAACAGATCCTCAAGAACTTACTGTTTGACGGAGGCGCCGCCTTTAAACCAACACAGTCAAGATGGAACCATTCCCGTTCACAATCATCCGCATCACAAGCGACCATCTCGCCATAGCTAACACCATTACAATAGCAATATAATGGTTCATCCGCATCAATGTCGCCTTCATCATCGCCCTGCATGCTACTGTTTGCGTCCTCGTCCGCCACACGGGCGGCGATCGCTTGTTGATTTGCGCCCTTCTTATGACTTCTCTTTGTTGTCGTTGCCGTGGTATTCCGCGACGACCGGGATCGAGGCGGGGGGTCAGGGAAGCTACCAATGGCCGGAGTCGAAGGCTTACTAGCCCTCCCACTCTTCGTCGTCACGACCGGCGTGGCAGCTGCTTGATGCGGCTGGGCAGATTCTCCTCTAACTTCTGGTTCATCTGCTTTGACAACGTTTTCCTTTTTCCCACTTCCGGTAGTACTACCGATAATTGGTGTGGTATGAACCACTTCTTCCTTGACGACTTCTATTTCAACGGTGGCGGTGGATTCTTTGTGCGGTTTGATTTCGATCTGTGGGCGAGCCCCATTTAGTATCACGGTAGCCTCTGGGGTTGCTGCTGTAACACCGTTTGGTCTATTTGTTGTTGGAGTGGGACGTTGGCGTCCATTTTCCACATTAGATTGTACCGAGTTTTGTCTTGTGCGAGACGACGTAGGGCGCGAGGCATTCACTGAGGGAGCAGGAGAGGCTCGGCCAATGATCTTAGGATCGGCAAGGTTGGGCTGGACGGGTGTAGATACGGTTGCAGGCGAAAGCGCGGCAGCAGCCAGTGCAGTTTTACTACGAGATAGAGTGAGCAGCGGGAACCAGCGCAAATGCGGTGATCCGAATAATCATCACATACCTTTTCTTGGAGGCGCCGTTGGTAGTCGGAAGCGCTTTCCGCTTTTTTGCTGGTTCGGGCGCTGGAGTAGCCCGCGGACTGGCGTTCTTGGTCTTTGCATTTGCAGCATTATTGCTAAGCGCCGAGCTCATTGCGCGTTCCATTGGCTGCCCGCCATTTGTTGTTGTTGCTGTTGTTGTTGTCTTGTTATTCTCAACCTTCCGCCGTTTGGACGGAGGATTCCCGTTGGCGGAGGTGCCTGTAGTGATGCCTAACCCAACAGGTGCGGCCGCTTCGGCGCCCTTGCGTGCCTTACTATTATTGTGTGTCTTTTTCGTCGATTCGCCTTTCTGCTTGTTATCGTGATCGTCCACGTCCGAATCTTGGTGATGGTTCTTAAGGCCTTTCCTGGCATTCATTGCTTGCTTTCTCGCGTCGCTTCGTGCGGCGGCTTCTTCAGCGAGTTGCTGAGCAGCCGCGGTAATGGTAGCAGCACCATCCCGTCGCGACCGCTCTGCCTGATTCGCTCGATTGGCTCTGTTCTCTGGGTACGCCCAATGTGTGGTGCTGCCCCATTTAGCTTCATCACTAAACTCGGCTTCGAGGTGTGGCCACACATCATTGATGCGGGCTAGGTGCTTGGAGAGCGCTTCATTCGCCGTCGTTATGACGTGGTTCTTCTCTTCCAAAGATACCAGCATCTCCTGGATCTTATAGGCAGTTGATCGAAACAACTGCCGTCGGGGGAGGTTATTTGGGTCGAATACAGTGGAATTGTAGGGGTCGTCTGTCGAACCAGCAGGATTGCCGCCCGGCGCGAATCCGTTGGAACTGTTCTGAGCGCTCATGGGCGTCGAGGCGGGCGCAATGCTGCTGGAGGCATCATTGGGGTTTTGAGGCTCTGGGGGATTGGACTTGAGGGCCGCGTCGACAAGCTCGAAGAGGGCTTCTTCGGGAGCGAAGATCTTGGCATCAACCTCTTTCAATAGCGTGAAGTGTCGGACGAGGTCTTTCGGAAGAGAGGTAATGGCATCGGTGAAGTGGGAGATCGCAGGGAAGATGTCGATAGGCTGGTCGTGGCCTTGGACGCCCCCAAGCGACTCTCGGCCGCCGTTCAGGTTGCGGGTCAAGCCAGACGAGGTTCGTGGAGGGTTGGCCCGAGTCTGGCGGACAGGCTGAGCCCTCCGACTGGACGTAGAAGGGCCAGGCTCCGGCTGAGGCGGTCTGGCGGTCTTCATGATGATTCGAGGTGGTGTAGGTAACGATCGGAAAGTAATTGCAGTCGAGTGGGCGGGCGGTTTGCGTTGGAGGAAGGGAAATGGTTAAGTGTTGTAGCAAAAATAGGTAAGTGGACGAGCAGCTTCAGACAAGTGAAGCTCAAGTCATCTTGCGGTGTCAACTAGATAATACTAGGGGGGGACGAGTACTAGTAGTAAATCAAGACGATATGGGAGTAGAAGAGGAGGCGCAAAAGTGCGAAGACTTGGGTAGAGTGACCGAGTGAAATGGACAGGATTAATTGAGTCGGCCAGTACAAACGACTGCTACAGCGAGCAGCTGGCTGGCTGGGCCAGGATGGGACCCCAGGGCGTGGGGCCCGTGTGGGTTTTTCTCACACACACCCGGCCTTCTCATTGGCCAGGATCTGGAAAGTTTGGTTGTATCCATGTTGATCCGATGATTAGGTTTATCCGCATTCGACAGCGATAAGATAACAAAAACAATGTTTTGGGGCCTTGCCAGCTGGCAAATGGCAGATAAGTCCATACACTTACTTGCTGTGTCCACTTTTGTTCTCCCACGCCCCCATCCACGCCCCCCCCCCTCCCCTGCCTCGGCACTTTCGAACGATGTCATCGGGAAGTGCTATACCAGATCGAACCACTTAATTCGATATAAATATAGATGTCCGTACTCTTTTCAGTATATGCAATTAGTTCCAAGTAATACTCGGATTGCACGTAGCCTTTGAGAGTCAGTATGGTTTGGACGATGGTAGGAGCTCACCATCCCTCGCCTCGATATGTAAAGAAGTTGTAACGACATTGTGTAAGTCATCTTCGACTTGATACTTTTGCGTTGGTGCCCATTGACGCAGGGCTTCTTGAATGTATGTTATGCATGCAGTACAGGTTTTGTTCGGCCTCGTTAGGTTCGCATGAGGTCGAGTCTCGACTTGCATATCGGTACAAGACAAATGACCTGCAAGGGGGCCCAAAGATGTGGCTCTGCAAGGCTTGGTCGTCCCAACATGATTGGGGTGATAAAACAAATAGGCACGTTGCGAGCGGAGTATTGAGGGTGGGAAGATGATTTCTTTAGACAGAAGCTATTTCATTTGGGAGGTCTCATAGATGGTCGAAGCATACCTAGACCGACACACGTGTAGGTCTGCATGGTTTTATTTCTCTCTCTCTCTCTCTCTCTCTCTCTCGCTCGCTCTCTAAAGTTACCTGTACTTTTAGTTCCTAGACAACGCCTTCTACTTCAACCCAAGCAGCTCCAAAACTCGCCGATGCGAACACTATTATCTTCAACACCTAGAACGCCGACAAAGTCTGCCAGGATACGCCGCTCCTTACGAATATGATATGACTAACACAGAGACGATCAATCCGGTTTTGGTATAGAAAGCTCAAAAAACTCTGGATGCACTGGAACAGACCGCTCCTATCTACGGGCTGTCCCTTCCTTCTCCAGCAACTTCTTTTGTCGCCATTGCCACTCCAGTAGCACCGGTACAAAATTCCCCAGGTCAAATTCGGGCCAGAGGCAGTCTAGGAAGAAAATGTGTGTGTTTTCGTGGCACTGCCACAGCATGAAATCGCTAAGTCTCATAACACCACTTGTCCGAATGAAGATGTCTAGTGGCGGGAACTCTGCCGTATACATGTGACTGTTGATGGTCTCCGCCGTAATCGTCTCGGGGTTCTTGAAGTTGGCCGACCTGGAAGGCGTGGATTGCAACGGGGGTGACTCGGGGTCCAATGCAGTAGTTGAAGACATCGAATCGTCCACATCATCCGACTTGGCCGCGTCATCTGGAGAGGACTCTCTGATAGAGGGTAGATCCGATTTCTTTGACTGATTTGACCTGATTTTCTGCGTAATGCGCGACTGTGAAAAGGGGGGGTTCGGGGGTCGAGAGGGCATCGCATATTCGTCCACTGTGGCCTTGATCGCACTCGTCATTTCCGCCCTCGACGTATAAGGGAAGCAAATGTTTAGGATCGCACTAGATCATGCGTGTCAATAATTCCCTACAACAGGGGGTGGGAGGAGCCCAGAGGACTAGGACGTACTCCTTGTTGTGCTTGGTCATCTCGATGGCTCGGTCGACAAATGGCAACACGTCGTCGGGAATCAGGTCCCTCTCTCCCGAAACCCGGATTCCAGCGCCATATCGGTCAAGAAGTTCGCCGTGCTGTATGAGCTGCTCCAACTTCACCTTAGCCATGGTCATCAACCCCTTAACCTCGTGTCTAGGCCGATTAAAGTTTTCGATGCTGAAAGCGTAGACCGTGACCACTTTGACGCCGCACTTGTAGCAGATCTCAAGAACCTGGGGACTTGTTAGTTGCGCATCGGGATTGCATATCTAGAATCTGAGCGTACTCTTGCCAGAGCCTCGAATCCGAGGTGATGGCCTTCCACGGTCTCGATCTGGTGGTTCTTAGCAAAGCGCCGGTTCCCGTCCATCTCGAAGGCAACATGTTTCGGTATAGGTCCCTGCTTCAAAGTGCCAATGAGCACTTCCCGAGCACCCTTCATGAGCCATTCTGCCGGTGGTGATTTCCAGAACCAATTCCTAATATGCGAAAGGTAGAGGTCGGACATGGTAACTGTTGGGAGGGAGAGAGATGGATTACGATTAAGAATAGCGAGGATGAGTTGATGGATGGGTGGATGGATGGATGCTGTCTAATGATAAAAACGGAACAGTACAGAAATAATATGTATAGCGATAGAGGCTATGTTTCCAGCATCGTAATGCAATGACGACGACTTGTACTTCCAGCCGCAATGAATTCGCAGGATTACCCACTACCTGTTCAATTAGTGTAGGTTAGGTAGGTAAGGTAGGTTGAGTAGGTGACAGATGAATGAATGGATGGATGTATGGTCTTTAACTGGCGATAAATGAAGCTTGGCAAGGAAGCTGTGCAAAAGGATATCCACCTAATTAAGTAACCTGCCTAGGTACATACATCGCTAGTGTAGTGCCAGAGCACCTAATATTGCCGGCAGTTTGCAGCTGGCAGATAAGCCTCACAGCTGGTAGCGAAATCAAGGTGGGGCATTTAGGTAATCCCATCCCTGCAAGTCTTACTACTGACCGTACTTATGTAGCACTAACCTTACATACCTCGCTTCATTCCATCTCTCACCCAATTTATCGTCGACTACTTATAGTCCTGTGGTTAGTTAGATACTATGTAAGTCGGGTTTACGTGTTCGTCCAACGGCCAACAGGTTGCTGCCCACTAGAACTAGTAGGTACAGTTTATAGGTATAGTACCTGTACCTAATCTATACCGATATCATTTCCTCAGCCTTGCAGATCCAAGATGCGACTTAGTCGAGGCTGAATCAAGACACTCTGTCCATCCATCTAAACCACCACTCAACTCCTCCGTACCCTAACGACGAGGGCCGATCAGCAACAGACAACACATCTCGACGTCTGCGTACGAACTACCTACCTACCTACCCTTTGGGGACTGTGGTTACGTACAGCTTCCCTCTTCCCGACGGTCTGACGTCCCATCGTGTCACGCTGCAGCCGTTTCTCTGCAATGCGCCGATAGTGTCGCAACACCCGTCGCAATGTCTTTTACCAATGCGCCTGTGACGCGCAGCCTAGTCTATGGCCTGATTGGCATGTCTATAGCTGCCAGTCTCCTCGACATCAAGCATTACTTCTATATTCTCGTCGACCTGCACCTCTGGCGCTTCCACCAGATATGGCGGTCCCTCATCTTCCAGCTTTGCTATACCAATTCGTCCGAGGTGCTATTCGCTTCCATGACTCTGTACAATATGAGGATAGTTGAGAGGATGTGGGGGTCCAGGAAATTCGCCGTAAGTGCCTCATTTACGATGTAATAAATAGTAATATCCTCCCACGGAACCCGGCCATGTTAGCTAATACTGCCGCTGTCCCTGTAGACTTTCGTTTTTATAACATTTTTGCTCACGAGCATCTTGACGCCGGCCCTTCTGGCACTCGTACTACGGCCGCTTACACTAGGGCTCTTCAATTACCTCCCCGCCGGCCCGACTCCCGTCCTATTCGCACTTCTCGCTCAATATCATGCGATAATCCCCCATATATATAAATATAGGATAGTGACGTCGTTATCTCAAACTACAAACGACCAAAGCCGGGGCCTCACATTTTCGGACAAGTCCTATCGCTACCTTCTGGCCCTACAGTTGGCCCTCTTCCAGTGGCCCGGATCCCTGTTTGGTGCCTTGGTCGGCTGGGTGGTGGGTTATGCGTGGCGCATGGAAATCTTGCCGCGATCGTTGATACGCTGGCGACTTCCTGGCTGGGTTGTTGGCATACGGACGCAGCGCAGGAGTGAAGAATTCGAGGGTCTGCGGAGAAGACTGGAAGGAGAAAACGTATCTACAGCAGCCGCAACGGGAGTCCAAGGTCAGGCCAACAGTGAAGGTGGCCGGCGAAGAACAATGGGACAACAAGGCATATTAGGATTTTGAGAGTCATTTATCCCCAAAGGTGGTCGAAAGGTTTATATAATAATAAGTGGAAAGGGGACATAACTAGATCAAATACCAATGTAAATACTTATCATCATTATACTATTAGTCTGCAAAACGAGGGGGGTTTCAAAAGTAATATTCGACTACAATATCACAATACCAATTCCACGGTATGAGACCTCTTATGTGCAAGTCATTGCGTGTACTTGTACAAACAAGGCCATAACTAGAACTTTCAGCTATTCTATCAGTCTATCCTGTTATCATTCTCAGAGATAGTTAGTAATCCACCTGATATCTGCTAACTTAGAAGCTCATGAGACTCCAGTATCTATACAAAGCCGACATGCAAGCTTGTCTCAAACAAGTGTAATGGGGTCCATATCATATAACTGTCGTGCCGACTAGGGTATATCGCGAGCTAACAGTTACCCCCAAATCTCCCGTGGCAGTATTAAAGGTTGGTTTCCGTTCACATTTACCTCATGTAACCCCGATTTGGTAGTTATCAGATCCTTGATGCCTCAGACTTGCGGCGTTGGTAAATAGACTCCAGCTATGCGTGACGAGCACGAAAAGATTCGATAGAATAGTATAACACGTAGTATTTTGTAGAGTTGCCTTTCCTTCAATTTCATGTGTAATACGCTACCTTGTTGTTATACTAGAAGTACATGATACTCATACCTAAGCTTCAAGGTTTTGACAACTGCCAAGATTGAAGGAAGAGCTCATATCTTGTCGCATTCTCCTGATGACAACTTATGTTAGCAATGGGTTGGGTAACTTATCAGTCCCGTTTAATAGTGCTAACATTGAAGGTCAGTGTCTTGGCTTCAACCCACGGAAACTATAAATAGACCCGCCAACTTGGTAACTTTTCCGATACATGCCTAGTTTAGCAGACGAGGTAGATGTTAATATAGGCTTTCTGTGTTGTTTCTAGAAAGTTTTCATATCGAAAGAAAGAACAGCAGCGGCAAAGGCTTACGGTGATCAGTTCGCCTTCAACTAAAGTATGTGCCATCGCTGTAGGACAGTCTCGCGACTCTGATATCTGTACTTCATCACATTAATTTAAAACAATATGTTTTCCCTCCTCGAAATCAAATTCACTTCAGTCCATCAACACACACTTATCGACTAGTCAACCTATCGGAATCACTACGACCTCAAGAAACAGAACACTTAAGCTGTACCGGGTCCCTCAGTGAGCACAATGCGGCTCCCTAAGTCTCTAGTCATTATTTATGCTATGTCTCTGGGCTGCGCCCATGGAGCTAGTATTCCCCTCTCCGGTACCGCCCAGGAGCTTGCCGCTCGAATGGAATTACCCAATGATGAAGTGGCGACACGAGCGGTGGAGGGAGAAGTCCTATCTGGTACGTTAATTTTGACATATATCTTACGTCCCCCAAAAACTAGTCATTCAGACCTGCTGACAAAGGTTGATGGGAAAGAAAACATGAACATGCTACTGAAAAGATTCCCTATTGACTGGGCTCATCAATTGGATGAGGTCAAAGCTATGTTTATTAGTGCGTAATCCCCCATTCGGCCCCGGGCCTCTTGGTTTAGGGTACAATGTTTATTATTTGGGTCCTTGCAACCGAGATACAGATTCAACATCGTTTGTTGGGTGAATGTCACTGGCCCAATGCTTTGCCAGTGCTTATTATAAACAACTTCGAAGATTGGATCGTTAAAAACGATTGGAAGAAGTTCCCGGACCCCCAAAAAGATACTAAGAATTATCAAGAAAAAGTTAAAGGATTTTGGGACAAGGCTGAACAAGAATTTTCCCATGGTCGTGGTGCTAAGGTAAAGGAATCTGTTTTGGCCTTGTTCACGATCAACGGAAATTCTAGAGCAACACTTGAACTTCCGCCTGATAGTGCAATAAAAGCAGCAAGAAAGATACTGAATGAGCTGAAAGAGAAATCATCAAGCGATCAAGAAGATCAGAAGAAAGAAGTATCCGATGAGACGTGGAAGAACCTCGACAACATGGTCACGGATGGCGCCTGGTGGGGGCAAATGGACTCGATATATCGACAAGTTGAGGGATACACTAAACAAAACGCTAGAAGAAACGCTGGACAGAACGAGAACATACTACGTGCAAGAGGTTGGGAGGACATGACTGACGACCAAGCTATTTTTATTAGTAAGTAACCCCCTACTCGCTCCTTCAAAGTAAAATACCTTTTAAGAGGTTTTAACAGTTACTAACATAATGTTCTAACAATTTAGTTAATCTATGCGAGTGCCAACAAAAATGGATAGAAAATAACAAGGATACGACGTGGCCTGGCAAACGACCGGGGCAAGTATTCCCACCAGCAACATATAGAGAGCATAAAAGTATTTTCGACGGCTGCTTAAAATCTGTTCAAGACGCCATCAAGAATGGCGAGGAGACAGGTAATTGGTATACGTCAACGCGAAAACGTCACTCGTTTCCAACCAAGCAAGCGTATAACATAGCAAAACCAATATATGAAAAACAGACAAAGAAGGTAAACGAGGAATCGGGAAGTGATAAAGAAGAGGCTGCTAAAAAGGCTGGCTTCACCAAGGACTGGGAAGAGCTCTGGAAAAACATGGCCCCTGAGCTGGATATTGAATTTGACAGGCTCAAATCAGACGACTCAGACCTCAGTGGCCTCATCGACGAAAACGGGGATATGATAATCAACGCACGAGCACCTACTACTGATATCTGGAATGACATGACTACCTCTCAAGCTGCTTTCGTTAGTAAGTATCCCCCTACTCGCTCCTCTTGCAATCAAAACACACAATCAAGGCCGTCCGGAAGGCGACAATCACTGACACGTTAATTATTAGTCCAATTGATCGAGTGCCGGCAAGATTGGATAAAAAATAATCCAAATGCGGACTGGCTTTTCAAAAAGCCAGGCCAAGAGTTCCCATACGAGCGCTCTCCTGAATATATGAAGGTTCTCGAGAAGTGCTGGGACGAGGCTCAAAAAGTCGACGAAACCGGAGAAGTAGGTGCTTGGTATAAGCAAAGGTCCCGTAATAGGTTTCCAAGTAAGATGGCAATCGATGAAGCGACGAAAGTAATAGCCAAGTTGCTGGAGAAAATAAAAGACGAGTCAGGCAGTGATAGGGAGGACGCCGTTAAAGATTCTGGTTTGCCCAAGAACTGGAAAGAGCTTTTCCAGCTCTGGAAAAGCATCGCCCCTGAGCTGGACGTGGATGTCGGCGAATTCGACTCAGACCTCAATGGCCTCCTTGATGCAAACGGAAACATGATAATCAACAAACGGGCAAAGGTACCTATTATACTAGCTGGGATGGTTTAACTCATGACCAAGCTCAAGAATCGCCTCCCCAACGGAGAGGAGACAAGCCGGTGGTGGTATAAAAAGAAGGTAAACAATTCACAGAGGTTTCCAACCGAAGAGGCATACAGGAAGGCGAGCGAGCCCGATGGTCAACCCAGAAAAAAGTGAAGCTCTCTCCGATCTGTCGTCGTCGAGCAACGAGGAAACGGGGCGGCGAAGACATCGATCTCAACGACTGGGACAGGTTTGGTGAAAAATGTTCGACACCGAAAACTACGACTGATACAACGAGGAGGACTTCAATGTCGTGTGAGGGACGGGCGGGGCGTCGTCCTATCGAGAGTTGCTTGTGGCCGGAAAAAAAAAAGGGGGGGGTGGGGGGGGGGTGTTCGAGCTTAGGGGCCGCGAGCACTACGAGAAGGCGGAGCACTGTCAACTGCTAGGTGTTGGCGGAGGAGTTGCTATCTGGCTTACAAGGCGTTATGGAACAAATAGACTGGTATCGAGCATTGAGGGATATGGGGAAGAAAAAAAGAAAAGATAAAAGGGGGTAGTATCTCAGGTAGCTAAACTTATAGTTTTCTGCACAGCAACTACGTTCGTACATATCAAAACTCATACTACGAAATTTGTGTTGTTTACTGCAGAAATTCAAAAGGTTGGACCGAAAATGGTTCATGTGAGTAGTACACGAGGAGGAACTGCGGGTTTAAGGAACGTCAATGTCGTGTGGCGAACTACATAGAGCTGCTTATACATCTACCCCAGATAGCTTGCCTTATATACACTCTACCAGTGCCTCTGCTCCCTAGGAAGTATACTTCATATTGTGTCCCCCCCCTAATCCTCCACATCGCAACTATGATCCTGACATACCTCGACTCCTTTCCTGGCTATGTACATTGGCGGTTATATTGCCGTTTGATTGCTACTGCCCTACATACTTTTGAGCCTATCTAACCTAGTGTAGTAGATATGGTTTACGCAGGGTTTATAGAGTCTTGGCTTCTTACAAAATATCACGCTGGATTTGTTCTATAAAAATGAGCACCGGGTTATACAAAAAAAGACTATCTTGTGACCGTTTAGTTGAAGCTTTTTATAACTCTTTATTATTTTCACATGTGGTATAAAATGATGAGGCTTATATGATGTAGTTTTAACTGATCCAACGTTTAAGTTATATGGAAGAGATCTAGGTATTTTCTCTTTTTAATCTAGTGTCTTACTACATAAGTAGATCTAAGTTGTTAACAATTAAAGAGAAACTATTAATATGACGGGGCCTTTTTCAATGTATGGTTGTAAGTAAGGGAGGGTAAAGGAAAGTAAGGGAAAGTAAGGGAAGTATTACCTAAGTAAACGTGTAAAGATACTAGGATATATCTATAGAATGGTGCATTTCTCCCACTTTTCTTATGCCCTATATCTCATATTTACCTAGGTATCAATACTGTTCCTAGGTGAACATCTATAGTGTAGGTAGTAGTTATTGCATGTGACGCCTTGTATGAGTTGAGTGGTCTGTGTGGCCTCCAGATTGATAACAATACACTGTATATTGATTTAACACACGGGCCAATGTAAAAGCTAAAAGTCCAGTCTGGTATAACCTAGAGTGCTTTGTCTTAGGTATAATCCGTATCAATGCACCATAATGTTATTGGTCTCCAGCTATTGACCTACCTACTACTTACTATCCGTCTCCTTAAACCGTCCCAAGGACACTGTTCCTGCCGCAACTCTATGTAAGTGAGTATCCCACATACTTGACATTGATTAATTTGATATACGCTTTTGATGTACCAAGACAAATGTATATTTGATTTGCCCGCCACACTAAGTGAAATCCCCCTGCTTGATTCAACTCACACCGATATACTTGGGATTTTGTTTTCAATATTCTGAGTTCTAACTGCATAATGCATGCAGACGCGGGATCAGACAAATGGCGATGCAGTAGAGAAACCCGCACCCCCTAAAACTATTAGTATTGTGTCGTGATAGGTACATGATATCGTCCCACCTACCTCCGGTAGCTCCACGTGGACAGAAGGAGAGGTAGCTTGGTTAGCGATACATATGTATGAAGATAGGGTTGTAATTTTTGTTTGTTTGTTTCATCATATCAAGCAAGGCTCAAGAGGCGGGGTACATGACACGAGGTTGTGATAGGTCGTGCTTCTTTCCTGACGCCATGATGTAGAAAAGCGAGATTTGCAATTCCAGTTCCATCCAGCCTTGGAGAGATACTAAGGTAGTGTACCTAAGATACGTACGTGCCCAGGTTGGGTGGTTATGCACGTACACACCTACCTACACTACGCGCATATGTATTTGTGGATTAGGGACGATTGATGATAATGATGGTTGATAGGAGACGTGATCATGATGAGGTGCACCAAGTACTACATATGTAGGTATCCACCATGCGCGTCAGCATTGCGGCCACATAAGACATATGAATACCTACATAACATACCACTTACACTAGATACCATAACCTACTACCTAGGTAGGTACCTAAACTAATGCCAAAATACACCGCACTTATACTTTGATATTATGTTTACTTCAATACTTACATAACTGACTGAAACAACATAAGTAAGTATGAATTGTATACTAAATTCTAATATTCAATCAGTGTATATCAGCAAAGTATAGAGTATACCTAGAGGGTATGTAGGTAAGGTACATCAATATGAATGCACGGAATAGCCTTGGCATAGGGGAACATCGAGACCAGATTCCCCTTTTGTTATTTTTAGGGGGTAATCCGGAGCACACATCAAATTAGGTAGCATATGATGTACTCAATACCTGATGCGTGCTTACGTGTATTATGTAGGATATAGGTATTATACCTTGTATACACACTACTTACTAGGTAGAATGTACCTAGGTTAGGTGCTAGTACACTACTACTATGTACATATGTAGGTACTAAGTGTATATGACCGCGCCAGCCACTGGCAGACGAGTAATACACTAGGCACGGATTGGCCCAGCCAACCAGCGTACCTAAGCGTGAATCTTAATTACTTTATCTGGCTTAGCCCCTGAGGCTGATGCATCGTGTGGGCAGGCGCTAATCACATCCTGCCTCTAATCTGGGTCTTTGGATCAGGGACTTCCCCGTCTCGCTACCATTTGTTCTACCCGTGAAATGAAGTCCTGGCCCCAATCCACCCGCGATCTTCGCTTTTTGGAACTACTCGGCTTCTACACACTTGATCCGTATACCCTCTTTTCTTTTTTTTCTACTCTTTTTTCCCCCTTCCCTCGCTCTGGCTTTGACTTTTGGATGTTTACATACCTCAGAGTTCCTCTTCTCTCTTGCTTCAATTCTTTTCTTCTTGCTCTCCTCTCTCCCCCCCAACCCCTTTCGCTTGGATAACTCATTGTGTGCCTTTCGAACTTGTTAATATTAATTAATCTACACCCTCTTTGTTCTCTGTCAAACTGCGCTCCGGCATTCATTGACGACCCGAGATTAATTTCTTTGATATATCGGCTGTACCATGTCTTTGGCTTAGGGATACAGTTGCTTAGAGTACACCAAGATGAACGGATTCGCGAAACAGCGAGGTCAGGATAGCTTCGATGCTGGGAGGCCACAACCGCTACACTCGGGCTTTGGTCCGAGGCCTGCCGCTTTAGCCGAATCTTATAGACAAGAGAGCCTCGGTGGTTTCGAAAGAGAGAACCCGCGATACAACCCGGTACCATCCTCTCACCCTGCGTCCAGCACTGGCGAATCCTGCTCCCAGCCCTGATATACTAATGTCATACTTAGATGAACCCCGAGCGCATACAAAGTTCAGTCCCTGTCGACCTCAAAGATCCCGTCCAGGTACATCTACTCGCCGAAACCGCCTTGTTCGACAGCAAAGAATACGAGATTCTGTCCCAGGAGGAAGTCGACGAACTCAAGAAGCAATGTCAAGTCTTGAACCAGCGAATTGAGCAGACTCGATCGAACCTTGCCATTCAGTCTAAATATCGAGATGCCGCCATATCCATGTCCCGGTTGTACTCGCCTACAAGGGCCGAGAGTAGGAGAAGAAGTTTACTTAGCAATCGCCTTAGCGGGGGGAGCGATGCTGCGCGGGAGACCGAGGCTGAACGTGATGCAGTCCAGAAAAAATGCGAGGACCTGGCTTCCGAGCTATGGTCATTAGAGAAGCGCCTCATGGAGCCCCAGAGAAGGCTTCTCCAGCACACCGCGGGCATATTGCAACTTACCCACAAAGCAACCAAAAAGGCCGTCACGCCAGCCCAGAAAATGCCGCCCCTCGTCAACGGTGCTCCTGCTAGCCCCGAGAGCATGTATACTACCTCGAATGGTCGTAACAGCTTAGATTTCCTAGACGAAGGCTTTGTCTTCGACGAAGCAAGTCTATACCGATCTTTTGATACCGCGGAAATGCTAGGTGGCCATCGTCAACAGAACTCGATTGAGATCCCCATAAGGTCGCCTGTTCGCGAACAGCATAAGCAACTAGTCGAAGAGACCGATAAGCTGCGCGACGAGATTGATAACCTCCGAGCCCAGAACCAGGCTCTGCTCGTCGAAAATACCGAGTTGAAAGGACCACGGTCAGATCAATGGAGGTTAATTTCGGACACGGAGACGAAACTCGAACAGTTCAATAACCAACTACGAGATGTCATTGTAAAGGCAGATCCCGCGCGAAATGCAGATTATGACCCTGCACCGTCTGGACAGCTTGAGCCCGGTGAGATGATTAGCCAGCATCTGGACTACCTCGCAAATGGCTTGCTCGCCATTGGGGATAGTCAAGGTGGCAGTGTAGAAACTGCTGGAAATATCCGGGCACTCAACATCCAGGTTCAAGACATTCTCTCGATTGCCAACCCTAGTTACCCATCGCCACCTGAAGTTTCTCAGGGTGTTGATGGGCAGCTTACATACCTGCGGGACTCGATTCGGAGCGTAGAAGACGAACTGAAGCGGGCTCTCGATATGACAACCACAATATCACCCTCGAATCAACAATTTGAACAAGTCGAAGCAGTTCTCATCCGACTCTGGGATAAGATTCAGTCAGGATATGCCGAAATACGCCGGGAAAGGCAAGAGCGCCGGAAGGCACGGGTAGATAAAGGGTTAGAACCAGACGAGGAAGATGTCTCTGAGGGGGAAACGTTCGATTATAGCGAGACCTATTCACTACCCGCCTTCACAACTAAGATTGAGTGGCTATATGCTCAAGCTACTAGACTACAAGATCAGAAGGCTGTTCTCAAGCGCCAAATTAAACAACAGCGTGAACTCAACAGCAAGTCCGACTCGGAGAAAGACCAACAATTGAGGGACAAGCTTGACGAGTTGGAGCACACAAAGATGCTACTTGGTCAGGCCGAGCAGGAGACGGACGACACGCGATCACAGCTCGCCCAGGCTTTCGCAGACCTTGAGAACCTGCAATCCCGCCAATCTGAGGCGTCGGCTGAAGTTGAAGAGGCCCTCGGCAAGGCACTGGATCAGCTCAAGGAGCGCAATGCAAAGATCCAGTCCCTTGAAAGTACTAGTAGGGAGCTGCAGACACGCTTAGATGCAGCTGAAGCCAACATCCAAGTCATCACTGGTCAACTGATGGACGCAAGCAATGCTAGAGACGAGGCTGAGAAGGCTGTCAAAGAAAAAGAAAAGGAGGTCAAGAACAAAGAGGAGGAGCTTGCACAGATGACTGGAATGGTCGCAGAACTTAAGATGGAAGCCACTCTTGTCAAGGCGGAGCTCGACGGGGCCTACGGCTCCAGAAAAGAGCGGGCCGCGGAGGTTGCAGCGCTGGCCAATAACTCTGATAATTCTAGAGCGCAGCACAGGGTTGAGGCACTTGAAAGAGAGCTGGAATCTACGGTCAAGGACCTGACTGATGTCGTTAAACAATCTCTCGAGAGCGAGAAGAAAATCGGTGAACTTGAGGAAGAACTTGATAAGGTTAGATCGGACCGCACCAGGCTAAAGGACGAGAAGGACAGAATGGCCGAAGATCTGGAGAAGCAGATACAGGAGACTACAACCGAATTAGAAGAGAGGTTTGAGAGTGATATTGCTAGATTACGTAAGGAGAAGGAGCAGATCCAGGAAGAACTCGACAAGGAACGGTTCAAATCGCCAGGCATGCCACTATCGCCTGGTGGCGCCAAGGGTACTGCATACCTGACGGACTCATACCGTGTTGGGTTAAGAGCTGAGCGGAAGAAGTATGAGGAACAGTTGAAGGTATGTCATTCTCAACGAATCACCCACCTGTGGGTTGGTGGCTAACATTTCACTTCCAGGCGGAGCAAACTGTGCGCCGAAAACTCGAAGACGAGCTACGAGCACTAAGGAGAGCACAAGGGTCCACCAGCAGGAGTCAACTCAGCCCTCGGCCATGAAACTATCAATCATATCTTCCTGGCTAGATGTTACCCATCTTAGCGTCAGGGGGGGAAAACATTTTATTAATGGCAATGCAACTCAGTTATTGTACACCAATGGCTGACGTATGATTATGTCTTTTATTATCATTATCATCCTTCTTCCCATTTACCTTCTCTTGAGGCGTATATCTTTTTTCGAACCTTACATTTGTTTGCCCTTTTCTTTTACCAGCGCTTTTTGTACATTACATAAAAGGGAAAAACTTGGGACCAGAGGGTGAGAGAAGGGGCTTTTTTTTAAGTTTTCTTTCGCACCAGGCTGGCTGCAAGCTATCTGGGGTCTCTTTTAACTCAGTTTCTTGGATTGGTGTTCTATCCGGTTCTACTACTGGCTTCTTTTTTTTTGGCTATTCTTTGGGGCTGGACAGGCACAGATATAGGGAGGTGACTCGAGTCAAGGTTTCTTTTCCCGACGGAACGGGAGGTTGCACAAGAGTGGAAAGTGTATAGTGTGTAAGTAGGCGGTGCGAGTCGAGCAAGTAAGCAAGAAAAGTCTGCGTGGATAAGGAGACATGGAGATGAGAATGAGATAAATGATTCTTAAACGTTTGATATGCTATAGCCTAGTGTTTTTTTGCCCTAGGTATACCTTTACTGCAGGACTCGTCTCTAGCTTATAAAAGATGGATAGAATTTTGCTTCCTTGTCCAAAGCACAAACTTCGATATGCGCCTACAAAGTGTCCCTTAAGTACTTGAGCACTCAGCCTTGCGTATTCAGCTCCCTGGCCGCTGAGATGTATAGGTAGGTAGGTAGGTATATAAGGCTTGCTCTGGTCCCGTCAAATTAGTCAAGCTTTACCAAACAAAAAAAGGTTTATACATCCGGTATAGACCTACCGCTCCCGCATGCATGTTTCTCATGAGAGACTTTAATTTTAAAACCAGTAGGTAATTAGGAATCTTAATTTGACGTTAAATCCCATGTTGGTGGCAAAGAATTGCCAGCTAATAGGTGTATTGGATCTAAAAGACTACCATATCTTTTTATGTAGGTATATTGAGGTATTCTATGCGTTTAAGTCGAGGTTTAGGTATAATATGTAATGTGCAATGTGGAAATGGGAATACTGTCTCTCTTTATCTCTCTCTCTCTCTCTCTCTCTCTCTCTCTCTCTCTCTCTCTCTCTAATGCAATCAAGTGATCGAAAATCTTCGATCTATGGCTATGGGGCATATGATTGTCGAGTCTAGACAAGTTTGCTTTTCACAAAAAGAAGTGTATCACGATCAATCTTCTATCCATCCAGGTATTCTTACTTCGATACATCACTGCTCGGCTATTTCCTGCGGCCACTTTTCCTCGGTACGCCTCGTAGCGTTCGTCGAATCGAAAAATACTGACTACACAGTATTGGTTGCGTAATCTACACCACGGAGACAAAAGTCCATCGAATATACAAGGCACTTACCTACTTCACTTGACACGCGGTTTGCCTTAACCCCCCCCAAAAAAGAGTTAAATACCGCGGGGACCTGTCGGGCAAGCGAGAGAGATTTTGGTCAACGGACGCCACCGGTTCAGGGCGGCACCCGCGCATGATCAACGCCGGCGAGGCCGTCAGGGACTCGGTGGAGATCCTGCCGTATTTCTCGGCGCCCGACAACCACGAGCAGCACACCAACGAGAGGTTCGCGACCGTGCTGCAGAGCTTCGGCCTAGAGCTGCACGAGAAGCTCTCCGGGGCCGGGGCCGAGAAGAGCGCAACCAGGTCCTGACGTCGACCTACGGAGCCGTCGTGCGCGCCAGCAACAGGGTCCCGTGGCAAGCACTTCTGTCGTCGTCGCGGGTGGTCAACCCCCGGGCAATGGTAGTGGTGGTGGTGGTGCGAGGCAGCCCAGAAATGCGAGGGTTAATGCCGTGTTCAGCCAGTACCTGACCTAGTCGAGGCGAAGGCGCATGAGAGGTACCCGACGGTGCAGGACGAGCTGGAGAGACTGGCGCTCGAGGTCGACGAGGAGGACAGGCGGGAGATCGTGGAGAGGTACCGGATCGGGAGCGGCCGCGGGGAGCAGGTGCGAGACGACGTGCTCAGATGTATGGCGGCATTGGAGGACCACGACTAGGGACGCTAGGTGTGGAGAGAGGAATAGATTGATAAAGAAAAGAGATGGATGGATGGATGGATAGGAGGGACTAGGTTAGGTAGGTTGGTTGGTTTGTCATGGTCGGATATTCAGATTGAAAACGTAGACGATAGCACACGCTTCCTCCACCCCTTGTCGAACTCTGGTTCTTCATAATATAGGAAGAAAGAAAAAGAAATAAGGGAAAGAGGGGGGGAGGGACCAAAGGAGAAGAGATTGTTAAACTAAATACCTAGGTAGGTATTCTAATAATTAAATCGTTTTAGGTAGCTAGCACAGGAGTTCAGCTTTTACATCGTAAGATGTAGGGAGTGCTTATTGTTACATCTTGAATCTATTCGCATGTCCTTGGAATCGGCTACAGTTACAAGAAACTGCCACGACTGCAATAGACTAACATAATTTTCTCTCGACAACCGTCACCCTAATATAACATATCTAACTGTCTAAAGTAGGTGCTATGTTATAGACCTCTTTAGGTTCCGTCATGTCTACACATATAAGTTTATTTAAATTTGGATCATGTATGTATATCTCCTTGCATCCATTCGCAGCGGAGAGTATGAGTGAGAGTTCATGACATGCTTGCATCGTCGGCCACATGAAATAAGACGACGACAGCCAGCCAACCCAACATTTCCCTGTTTCCCACTCCATCCGGTTATCTCCCGCTAGCAAACCCGACTACATATGTACGTATATACTATAGTGTAGCATCATGACGGCTTGGCAAAGGGGAGGGTCAGGGTCGCAAGGGCAGGGGGGTCTCTCTGCTCTAGCTCCCACCCAGCCAGCCAGCCTCGGCCGAACAACCTTCTTTCATCGTCCACCTTCGATTTCTGGAAGGGTGCCGAGCCGAGCCGTGCAACCGGAGGCGCCTGGGTTCAGGAACGTGGCCCGGATTGGCCAATTCGACTGGCCCCCTCCCCCTCCCCTCCCCCTGTCGAGCCTTTTTGCTATCAAGATGCCCAGAACGCCTAAGTTAGGTCAATTAATTCATGCTGCAGGGCCGGTTGAGATACGATGGACTTGGTTCGCCATGCACACCTGAGGTAGTAGCCGGGCAGGATGGGATCTCGTGGACGCGTCTACTCCCTATCTTCGTCATTGCCGATGGGTCGGGGGTGTGGTGTGTGTGTGTGTATATCTGCGTGTCCCGCGGTACGTTGCAAATAAATAGAGTCACCTTCGCTCGTCCATCGTGTACTGGCCTCGGAAAGTTCGTTTCCTTGTCTTCTTCTTTCCTTTTTTTCGTGTGACAGCGAGAGATCTTTTATCCCCCCATCAAGGAGCAATAGTTCGCTGCCGAGATGGGCCTCACGATTACGCTCCGGTGGCTCGCTGCCACGGCCACGCTCCTCGCTACCGGCGCCTCTGCGCAGACCATCGCCCAGATCAACGGCAACCGGTTCCTCTCGCCGTATGCCGGCCAGGCCGTGTCCAACGTGACGGGTGTCGTGACGGCGAAAGGCCCCAGCGGGATATGGCTGCGCTCGACGACGCCGGGCACCGACGCCCGAGTCTCCGACGGCCTGTACGTGTACGGCAGTGCCCTGGCGCGCAACGCCAGCATCGCGGTGGGCGACGTGATCGTGGTCGACGGCACGGTCTCCGAGTACCGCTCGAGCTCGGCGTACCTGCCGCTGACGGAGCTCGCGTCGCCGACGGTGCGGGCGGTGCTGGGGAAGGTCGACAGCGTCGCGCCGCTGGTCATCGGGAAGGACACGCTGAGCCCGCCCACGGAGCAGTACACCGAGCTCGACGGCGGGGACGTGTTCGCCGTGCCGAACAACCAGAGCCTGGTCTCGGTCGTGAACCCCGTGCTGCAGCCGGACAAGTACGGCCTCGACTTCTGGGAGAGCCTGGTGGGCGAGCTGGTGACGATCGAGAGCCCGCGGGCGGTCGCGCGGCCGAATCAGTACGGGGATACCTGGGTCGTGGGGAACTGGGCCACGACCGGCGACAATGGGCGGACTGGCCTCACCATTACACCTGGAGGTATGACGAGTCTTTTGAGCAAGACAGGGGGACAACAATGAAAATTTCTGACTTCCTGTAGATGGAAACCCGGAGGCGATTATCATTACCGACCCCCTCGACGGTTCCGACAATCCAACAGACGGCAAGCTCGGAGACAAACTTGAGGTAAGGACTCCTTCGCATACTGAATTCTATAAAAACTCTACTAGCTTTGTGATTAGAGCTATTCATCTTCCGCTGACTCTGATACTAAAAAAAAAAAAAAAGGATATCACCGGCGTCGTCACCCAGGTGTACGGCTTCTACAGCATCCTGCCCCTGACCAGCATCACCGTGCTCGAGACGCTGAGCCCGGAGGCGGCGGGGCCGACGACCCTCACCAGCAGCCGCACGTGCTCGGGGGTCACGGTGGGCAGCTACAACGTCGAGAACGCGTGGGCGGGGGACGCGGCGCACATCGCGGCGGTGGCGCGGCACATCGCGGAGTACCTGCTGGCGCCGGACCTGGTGTTCGTGCAGGAGATCCAGGACGACAGCGGCGAGGCCGACGACGGCACCGTGGACTCGGGCGCGACGCTGGCCGCGCTCGCCGCGGCCATACGCGCCCTCGACCCCGGCGCCGCCTACAACTACACGTACATCAACCCCGAGGACGGCGCCGACGGCGGCGCGCCCGGCGGCAACATCCGCGTCGCGTACCTGTACCGGCCCGAGGTGCTGCGGCTCCGCGGCTCCGGCGACGCCGTCGCCGGCAACGCGACCAGGCTAATGAGGTGCTGCCCGGCCCCGCGCTCCGGTACAACCCCGGCCTGATCGACCCCCTCAACGCGGCGTGGGAGAACAGCCGCAAGCCGCTGGCGGCCGCGTGGGAGACCGTGGGCGGAAATAGCAGTAGTAATTCGACCCTGTTCACCGTCAACGTGCACTGGGGGTCCAGGGCGGCAGCTCGTCCCTGCACGGCGACGCCAGACCCCCTGTCAACGCGGGCGTGGACAAGAGACAGGCGCAGGCCGAGGTGACGGCGGTACGTGTTTTTCCTTCCTTCTCAAGTTACCTACCTACTTGATATCCCCTTCCCCCCCCCCCCCCTCCCCCTTTTTTTTTTTTACATTTTCTCAAACTAACCCCGCACCCATCCAGTCCTTCATATCGTCGCTCCTGTCGGCGGACCCGGACGCCCGGGTGCTGGCGGCGGGGACTTCAACGAGTTCGCGTTCGCGGCGCCGGTGGCGAGCTTCGCGTCGCTGTCGGGGCTGTCGGACCTCGACGAGGCCGCCGGCGTGGCCCCCGCCGAGCGCTACACCTACTTGTACGACATGAACTCGCAGGAGCTCGACCACGTGTTCGCGAGCCCGGCGATGACGGCGGCGGCGATGAGGGACGGGGGAGGCGGCTTCGGCTTCGAGCACGTCCACGTCAACACCTGGCTCGCATACGACGACCAGACGAGCGACCACGACCCGAGCGTGGCCCGGTTCGACATTTGTTAGGTTATTAGGCGGGGAGAGGGGCAGGTAGGTGAGGGTTGTGGGGTTGTGTAAAGGGGGGGGTAGAGGAGGTTTGGTGTATATATGCATATCGTGGGTAGGTAACCTATATAATATATTCTTGCTCTTTTTGGACAGTTTGCTACGACCTATAATGCCTGGTTTCGTGAAAATATTGTTGTTATTGTTCTTTTTATCCTCGCCCGCCCCTTTTGCGGCGAGGCTTCTGAGCTGGACCTTCAGAAGGTCTAATGTACAGGAAAAAGGGGGAGTAAAGCTGCGCTGAGGCTCTTGAAAACTTCCCCTCCTCACTCTTGAAGATTAAAAAACTACATATTCATGTACCCTTTCCTGGAGATTACTTGGTTGCCTCGTCTTTGATAAGCCGCATGCCACTGTGATCCCCCTGAACCTTCTCTACATGAGCACCATAAATGCTGACACTCTATTCCCTCCACCCTTCCATGTTTGAACGTAACATACCAACCGAAACTGTCTAGGTATTTAATTCAAAACCCTCCTCTCTATACCTCCCTCCCCTTCAATATCTAAGTATGCCTATCCTCCCATACACACAAGCACTCTCTACCCAGTACCGTATCTTCCAACCTAGAAACAACCCAAGTTAGGGGGGTTTAGCTCGCAAAGACTTGACCGAAATCAACAAAATCCCCGGAGCTACATTTCCCCCCATGTAAGCACAACCCCCGACCACGAACACCACATCTCTTCGTAACCATCGTTATCGCCATCATTATCGCGGCACCTACCTACCTACCTAACCTTAGCTAATATCTTAAAAAGCCGGGGATGAGAGCTTTTTATAAAAAATAGTATTTGAAAAAAAAAATGTCTTGAGTAATCTCGGATAAAAACTGCAACATAATCGTCAGACTTTTTAATTGACCGCCTAAGTACCTGGCTTTACCCAGGTAGGTTACATACGATGACCCCCCTTTCCCCCCCCCCCCTCCCCTTTTGAGGGACGTAAGGGAAAAGGGGGGGGGGACAGGGGTTCGGTCTGGGTACACTAGGTAGGTAGGGTAGACGGGAAACTAAGATGAATCCCCGAAATCTCAGATCTTCCCGCTCCCGTGTCATCTATCTATCTATCTACCTCTCTCTCTATATATATACCTACAGTGGGGGTGGAGGGTATATCCCATCTCGAGTTGTAAGGTATTAACTAGTTCTGCGTAACCGCCTCTCCGTGTCCTTTCTTTTTTTCTTTCCTTTTTTTCTTTTCTTTTACCAGGTACCTAGACAGTATGTTCTGTTACTCTACGGTCCTACTATCGATTGCCTAAACCGGCTTTTGTATCGATATGTCGATCCCCGGGGGGGGGGGCATATATTGACTCCAGAAAGGGGGGGCGTGACTGATAGAATTAGGTGTTAGGGGGAGATCGGGGACTATAGAGAGAGAGAGAGAGAGGGAGACGCCGATATATCGTTTCTGGTCACCGAGCTCGCCTCTCGCCATGTTAAGCAATGTAGACCGACCCTCCTTCTCACCTGCCGTCGTCGAATTATTATATAATACCTGTGTGTATATATATGCATGTACATTACGTGTGTGTGTGTGTGTGTGTGTGGGCGGTACTTTCTATGCAATGCAAAATGCACGTGAATACAAGGTATATCCATCCGCGCTGTGTATAGTTAGTTGTATTATATAATGTATACCTAGGTAGGTATGTATGGGTTTTATGTATGTATGTATGTATGTATGCGACTCTGCAACCTTCCCAAACCGGGACCGTCTTCTCGGATCTGCGGCCTCTGATTGACTGGGCTTCGTCCAATAGAAGGCTTCAGTCTATGGTTTTTTTTTGTTTCCCTATTTCTTTTTTCTGTTTCCTTCCCACTTATACCGGGGAAGGGATATGACACGTGAGTGGGAAGAAGTATAGAATTCGGGAGGGGACAAGGGGGGAAAGGGAGGGGAGGGGGCGATGACATGCATACATGCACACACACAAACACTAGAGAGCATATGGCTATATACCCTGTCTATAATCTATCTAATCTACAACTTGCTACTACCTATTACATGTCTTATACATACGTGGGACCCGAGCACTACTACATACATGACGCTCGTTCTCCCCGGGGGAGGGGGGTCGACGGTCTTCTCCGCGTTGACTAAAATATATACCCACCCACCTACCTACCTACATACCTACTTACTTACTTACCTACATACATACATACACACATCCTAGACATCATATTATCACCTAAAACTAAAGAAAAGTTAAAAAAAAACTTGTCTTCTTTTTCTCTTCCTCTTCCTCTCCCCCCCCTCAAGGCGGTATGTGCGTGCGCATGCATCCAATATGTATGCATAGTACCCAAGTGAGTAAACGCTAGAGTATGTATGTATGTAATCCCCCCCCCTTTGGAAGGTGGGCAAGTCACCGCACGTTTACATAACCCAAGGTTACATTACCGATTATCTATTGTATATAGTGGACGTACAATGTATGTACGTGTGGGGTGAGCGAGTGAGTGAGTGTGTGTGTGTGTGTGTGTGTGGTAGAAGAAGAAGAAAAAAAAGCAAAAAACAAAAAACCGATATACTCCATACATCCCGTCCCTTCTGGATTTCTTTTCTTTTCTTTTCAGCCTTTATAGGCCCGTTTCAACGGCATGCGGTAGGTAGGTAGTATCGGGGGGACGCCACGGCCCTGCATGGAGCTGACAGCACATGATCTCTCCCTTTTTTTTTCTCTCTCTTTTCTTCTCTTCATTTTTCCTATTCAATGCTCGCCCCCTTCCCCTCCCCCTTTACCTACCTATAAGCCAAGGTTTATTAAGAAAGAAAGAAAGAAAAAAAAAGTAACAACCCTTTCTTTTTTAAAAAAAAATCGGGGTTTGGCTCAGCCTGGTCGCGAAAGGAGAAAAAAAATTTGCACAGACCGTTAGCTAAACATATGATGTGATACGATGGTGTGCGCATGTGGTATCTCCTGATGTTGTGAGATGCGAATCTGATGGGAGAAAGGGGAGGGGGGGGAAGGAGTTTGCATAACGGACGACGTTGTTTGGATAATATACGAAGAATCCCTTTTTTTTTTTTTTTTAGGCTTTGCCCCTCACCCTCACCTCCTTTTGAGCCAGCAGACAGACAGATAGTTAGACAGACAGACAGACAGACTTACTTGCAGTGTTGTAAAAAAAAGGGGGGGCGCCTAGTTACTACAACATGATGCATATGTCATGTATACACGCCTTACTTGATACCAGACCTACCCTGTAATACCTACCTACCCTAACCTGGGCATGCGCATAGTCTCTACATACCTACCTGCCTACCTACCTACTTACACATCATCAAAAAAAAGTGTGTATGTATGTGCGATATATGCGCCTTATAGAACCTAAAATGTTACGTGTCTCTCTGTGCCTGTGCCTAACTGACTCACCGGTAAGGTAGACCGAGGAGGCTTCTAGCACCTGCATCTGTTTGACGCGTGATGTTGTCATAGTGGTGACTTTCCTTGCAGCTCTTCCATTCTTATTGGGTTGAATTTTTGATTTTTTCACTACATAACTGCGCCCCAGAACTACCTAGGTACATACGTACATATCTACACCTGACCTCGTCTCTACCTACGATTTCCCGAGCTACACGTGTGCTTTGTATGGTATGACATGTCTGTATGTCTATCCATCTGCCCAGACAGACAGACCTTCCAAATCCCCAACCCTAGGTAGCAACAAGAACAAAAAAAAAAGCAGGGCGAAAACTTTCAAGTCAAAAAGACCATGCATGATTTTTGGTATGTATGTATGTCAAACCCGTCACTCTCTCGTTAGTTGTCCCTGACTACACTACAACAACTACACTAGACTAGGGACGGGCGACGGACCGGTAGTGGACGGTAGATATGTAGTGTAAATAGTCGCTAAAAAAGAAATGAGGATCGATTGGGGGGTTGTTAGTTACATGGGTAGTAAGTGGTACATAAAAATAAATGGAAAACAAAAACCAACCCCCCTGAAAACGAAAACAAAATAAAATGCTTTGCATGCGGGCGAGTAAAAGAAAGAAAGAAAGCTAACCTACCTAGTAACCTTAGTATGTAACCTTAGTCGAAAGACGGGCGTTTAAGCCTCACCCACCCCTCTCAGCTGAGACAAAGCCGAACATACCTAGGGTATGCGATCGGGATTTGTTTCAGCTCTTCTTTGATCTTTTGGACTAATAACCTAACCACCTACTACCTAACCTAGGCGGTTAACCCTAAGCCGTAGGACAGGCAGCCCGGTTACTTGTTTGTTATGTGTGCCCCAGGCACAACACAACGGGCTGAACCTTGTCTTAGGGCGGTTGAATTCCTTTTCTTTTTCTTTTCTACTTATCTATCGCAATCGAGGGGGAAAAGTTTGCCGATCTCCAGGGCATATCCGGTCTTGGTATGTGGTAGTTATCGTGTGCTACTGGGGATTTTTTTTTAGTGCTGACTTGATGGATGGAAAAGAGGGCAAAGAAAAAAAGAAAAAAAGCCCGGGAACGGAAGGATTTTTGGCTGGTGTTTCTGTTTGGACGATCCATTCGATTCCTTGATGTGAGGCCGAAAAAATAAACTACACTATGTAGGTACTGGATCCTGATCGGAAAGAGGAGGAGACTATTCGCCATTGCTAATATGCACGTAATCACTAAAGCACGATCCAGAATTTGGTAGGAACAGTTGATAAGAATAGAAGCACCTTCATTATGACTCTATTGGATGATAGCTCTACGAACCACTCTCCGAGGGCTTTCGTCTGATCTGTCTTGGTGGTGGACATCTCTCTCTGTCTCTCTCTTCCTTTCTCTAGCCTTCTCCAGAAAAGGAAAACAAATAAGGCGGAGTACACTATTAAGACTCCTTCTGCTAAATGCTGATGCGCCGCAAGAAGCGTGTGCACCGGATTTCTTCTAATTTTTTTTGTGAATAATTTTTCAGGTTGCCCGTCTTCCATAAGACCAATAAGAGGTATAGCTGAGCGGGTAAGTAAAGGAGGTATTGACGATGACGATGTGACAAAACAAACGTGGATTTCCCAGAAAAGACTAGTTGCCTAGCTCCACCATTTAACGCCAGTGATTATGAGTTTCTTGGGTATTGTCAAAATGCGCGAAGTCCTCGTAGTAGTAACCGAGGGAGTTTAAAAGAAAAAGGAGAAAAAAAGACAAACGAGAAAGCCGCCCCCCCAATGTCTAAAACAAATGGACCAAAGTTGCCTTTCTGTTCTGTTCTGTTGACTTGTCCCAACCGTCCCAAAACTGAGGGAAAAAAACCTAATGGAAGACCGGTACTCCTAGAAACACCGTAGCGATGCGGACCTGATCAAGATATTAAGGAAAATAGGATGTGATGTTGTATGATGGGCCAAAATGATGCACGATTAAACTTGGTAACCCGATGGAACCAAGTCAGGGGGTTATCTCTAAAAGACGAAACGCAGAACTGTGGGGGTATTTGTGCTGTCGGGATCGTCCTGGGAAGATTGCTCAGATGTAGTCAAAGCGGCATAATATTTATAGAGTATTGTTTGGTATAGCCGTGCACGTACGTGCGAGTATCTGTGGTCGTGTGAGGTGCTTAGATGACCGTGGGCATATCGGACGTCATAACCATGTCGGTGTCGAAGTCGTCCGCATACACAATCTGAGCCCACACTCGCCAATGCAGCAGGCCTAGATGCGCCAAGCGAGTAGCCATATCCTCGATACCGCCTTCTTCCCGCGCTTCTCGGGCTGCATTCTCAGACTCGCGGACTCGGACATTCTCTCGTGGACCGTCCCAGGTGCGGCCAGGGCCGTGCAGGCGGCCGCCCGTAGCGACAGAGAAGAGGCCCACACCTGTCAAGCCCTTGAACTCCTTCACACGCAGCTGCAATTCTGCAAGCAAGCGGTGATGGAAGTACTGCTCCACCTCGAGGAAAAGCGGTGAAGTGCGTTCATTCAAATGGCGGTCAAGCTCTTCCTCGAACTTCAGAAGCACCTCCGTTGGGGCGTTCGTGTAGCGGAAGATTTGAAGGGCGATGGAATCCTTCATTGCCTTCCATCGTGAAGGGTTCCGCGAGCTGGTACTCGAGGTTTGAAGCAGAGAGATCAAGGAGTTATACAGGCTACGGGAATTGGCTTTCTGGTCCTCGGCACTCCGGACGGTGGTGGATAGGTTAGAGAAAATAAGAGAGGAGCGAGGTGAAGACTGGGCAGAGCCGGCCGAACTGAAAACCATACTCGAGGGTCTCGAGGTTGATGTGCTGGGGTAGAGATCGCTCGGTTCGTCTTCCGTCCTCGAACTGCGGAAGCCCGAGGGGTCTGAAAATGGCGTGCCCAGGAGAGACGTGGGGGCCACATCCATAGCGGAAGTAGCATCGTAGTATCTGTACTCCCTTTCCAAGGTTTCGTATAGTCGCATGCAGATCTCCAAGTTGACTGCGTCCCACATGTCAGTCCGAAGTTTCAGTACCCGCTCTTCGTCGAAAAGGAACGTATTCGGGAGGCTTTCGTGACTGCATGACGGTAGCACCAATCTGGCCAGGGCCTCGAAGAAAGGGGCCATTTCGCCGAAGGCTTGAGTTGAGGCGGCCTCTTGCGAAAACTCACGGCTCACCCTCGAGTACCAATCGTGAGCTGGAAGTGGGTCAAGCTTGCGATCCCGGATCTTTTTCGAAAAGAAACGCTGCTCGAAATGTACGGTGTCTTCGATTAGGATTGGCCGCAGGCATCTGATCTGGTGGTTTGCAACATCGAGCTTCATGGCCTCCAGAACACTCAGGAGACTGCGCATTCCTTGCACCAACTCCTCCATATCGTTGGTTCTGTTGCCATTTGTCAGTTGGTTGTACATCTCGTCCACCCACTCGTCTCTCATAGGTGCACAGTGAGACTTGAGGACTCCCGACAACCAGGAAGCTAGCTTCTCCAGATCCGCAATCCCCTTGCTGAATTGCTGCATAATCAGGTCGACGTTCAGGCCCTCGTCCAGGTACAACCGGTCTTTCGTCGGAACGAGCGTCTGTATGATTTCCTTCACCGACTTCAAAAGCAAGGGCAAACACCATTCCTCGCCATTGCCAAATCTTCTCATGAACTCATCTCGGTTCACTACAAACTGCTGTAGCTGTTCACCGAGGGTAGCCCAAAACTGATTTGCCCGCTCCTGCTTCTTCTTCCCCTTCTCGCCGTCCAGGTTGGGCCTGAAATGCAGCTCGGGATCGAAATTTATGTCGTGGCGCAATTTGGGGTTGTGGATGATCTTAGTCACGTCCAGTTCGCTCAAAGTGGCCTTGGTGACCGGCGGCTCCAGAGGGCGGCTTCGCTGCTTCTGCGTGGCATCTGATCGGCTTCGGGCTTCGGCATTGGAACTCGTAGAAGGGTTTCGAGAGAGACCGGTATGCGATTCAGCGCGCGCAGTGTTTCCGGCCCTCATGGGGCTCATATGCCGGGGACCAGCCTGGTCGTGCTTCTGCTGCTCGCTCTCAACCTTAGACGGTTCTGACTGCGTAGTGTCTTGCTGCATCTGGTCCTCGTGGGTGTTAGGGTGTGGCTCAGATAAGCGCCGGGTGGTGTTGCTCTCGATCCCCCGGCTCTCGATCCCGCCGGCTCCTTGATCACCCATCTTGCTCAACTCTTAGTGACCTGCTCGTCCTAAACCCAAATAGAGCAATGCCTGGGGCCTCGAGACTGTTGTATATCGCCTCTGCTTGGTGTATGGCCTGTGACGGGCAACTAGCGGGACAATATGAGTGCCAGAGTTATAGCTGCTAAAGGGGGATGGCTGATTAGTCCTGGGCCTTGTTTATGAAAGAGGAATTGCAAACACGAGAACAACCAGGCGCCCCGATGCTGAAGTTAGACGGATGGTCTGGTGAAGCGGCTGTGTGCAGCGGCACGGGACAGCCTTGATGTATGATTCGAGTAAAAGGACTTGCAAAGTGGTTTGCGTCTGTGGGAAAGCGTGCAGGTTGGTCTTACAAGTGAGTTGTGATTTGGACAGGCAGGTCAAACCTAGCTGGCGGGCGACCGGCAGCAACAGGGTTAGGAAGAATGGATGTTTGCAGGAATCCGTAGAGGAAGGCTTAAGACAAGGAGCGTGCCTCTGGAGAGGGGAGGGGGGTGTTTTTTTCTTTCTTTTTCTTTTCTTTCCTCAAAAAGGAGTGTACGGAAGTAGGAAGGGTAGAACAAAGGAAAGAAGAATACGGTTAAGGTAGAGATACGAGGCGGCCAAGGTTGATAAAGTAAGGATGGAAAGGAAAAGAGCAAGAAAGACGGACTGACTCCCTCCCTGCAAGAGAAGTAATCAATCAAATCAAGCAAATTAGGTACTAGGTAGGAGATAGTATCCACGGGAGAAGGGGTGGGCATGTTCCGGGGGAAATGAGAAAATATGAAGCATTGAGACTTCAATGCACTATTGCATCCACAATACATCCTTCCGTGGCTCACGGAGCATGTCGAGGTTGCAATGGCTGCATAGGACAGGTATGGGACTGATCTCCTGAGAGCGCACAGCTGCTTAGCTGGAACGCCGCTGGGTCCAAGTGGCACGACGGGGGGTGGGAGCGAGTCAAGGACCCCGTTGCGTCCAGCGCCTCGTCCCGCAGCGCTGAGAATAGCCTGTCAATAATGGTGTAGTGTAGTTGTATGTACCTAGTAGCTACGACTAGTGTAGGTTAGGGGAAATTCCTCCCAGCGGTGGCGGCGCAACCTGCGGTAAGGGCTAGTTGATCGCCACATCATCGAAGAAGGGAGAAAGACGATTACCTAGTGTAGACGGACTGTTCGACGATGCAAGTGGCTGGGTTTCTTGTTTATTTGATTTTTAGATTTTTCACCTTTGCCCTTTCTCTTTTATGTAGGTAGGTATTTTCTTTTCCCTCCCTCTTCTTGCCGGTATGCTGCCGAGAGAAGGGTCAGTCACTGCAGAAGAAGACCAAGAAGTCCCAGTAACAACAATAACAACAACAGCAGCAACAACAACGAAAACAAGACCCAGTCGGGAAAACTTGGGGAGATCAGCGATCAGCGCAGTACCTAGTTAGGTACTTAGTGGCAGTAGCTGCAGAGTGACAGCAGGACCATAACAAACCACCCATAGGTAATAATACATACCGATGCTGCTAGCTAGGTTTATGAGGTACTGTAGCGTGGTTGTTGTGTGGTGTACTGCGAGTGGTGTGTATGAGTGAGTGAGTGAGTGT
Organism: Biscogniauxia mediterranea; assembly: GCA_018398605.1. Lineage (NCBI taxonomy): Eukaryota > Fungi > Ascomycota > Sordariomycetes > Xylariales > Xylariaceae > Biscogniauxia > Biscogniauxia mediterranea. Next base: position 855,967 of record JAGXTR010000011.1, on the reverse strand, counting down.
GGTACGTGTTAAGGTAGGTAGGTAAGTGATGTAGCGTGAGTGTGAGAGTGCCCGTTGATAACGTCTGTATTGTATGTAACTGTACAATCTCCCTCAACTACAGGCGCACACAAGGCCGTTCCCTGCACACTCTAACATACACTATGTAGTAGTAGTCAGGTTTCGGGGCGAGGGGTGGTAATTGTTCTTGGCTGCAGCGGGTGGGATTTTCGAGAATTTCACCGTGGTAGCTGGTCGTATGTAGTCATCAAACATCTGCTGCCGCTGCTGCGGTAAAAGGATGACGATGACGATACGAATTCACATCTCGGAAGGGTGGGAGAGAGAAAAATAAAATAAAACCCGCAGCCGCTTGGCCACCCGCATTACTAGTAACATCAGATTCAGATGCCGTCAAAAAAAAACCCCCCCAGAAAAGCTGACGAGTCAACAGACAACAACACAGGCGCACATCCTCCGATGGCGGTCTTTAATTAGGTAGTAAGTGGTGGCAGCAAGAGGCAGAGACATGTTATTGGGGTCTGCCTGTACATATGTATGTACGATGTAATGTAGGGTGTGTCTGCGACGTCGTGGGTCTTTTGTCTATGTCTAGGTTGGTTAGTGTAGTTGTAGACTTGCCCAAGACAGAAACCCAAAGGAAGCAGTGGATTTGACATGGAAGAGGCGTAGAAGAACAGAAATTTTAAAGCGAGGCGAGGGACATGGATTCCGAAGATCCATCAAAAAGAGTCGAGACGGGAGAGAAGGGGCAAAGAAGAGGAAGAAGAACAAAAAAAAAGTTTGAAGTATAGAGGAAAACAAAAAAAAAAAAAAGAAAAAAAAAAGAAGAAACCTTGATTGAATTGGCTGATTGGCTTGTCGATGGGGCTTTTCAGTTTGGTTTTACCGAAATAGGAACCCTGGGACACTAGCGTCCACACTAAGGTGGGGGTGCCCTGGCTTCCGGAGCCTTGACCCTCGTTCGCTAGGGCTTGGCTGTGCTCTTTGCGCTAGGATTTCCTACCAACCTACCATCGGGACGCAGGCCGTCGGGCTGGGGCTATTCAGGTTCAGGTTCAGGTTCAGGTCCCATTGATTTGGGACAAGTCTAATCCAGGGGGAATTTGCCAATATCTATTCAAAGATTGGAGACCCTGCATTCAGCCAATTCCGTCACCATACACTACGATCCAATCCATCCTTTCTTTCTCTCTTACCCGCTCTCTCTCTCTCCCTCCCTCTTGCCCTCTGCACACCATCATTGACTCCCTTCACTTACACTAGAGAACCGCTACTGCACGCTATGGAGGTGTGTATGTGCAAAGTGAAGTAGTAGTACGTACATACATACATGCCTCCTTTCATGTTATCTTACACCTACTTACAGTTGGGTGGTGTGTAGTGTGTGATGAATGATGTAGGTAGTCACTTCTGCATACCTACTTAGTAGGTAGGTATTAATAAATAGAAACCTCTTGTAGGTTGCAGGTAAACTCTCACCGCCTTATTAGTGGTTGCAGGTTATATTTTGCCGATTTACTGGATGAGACACAAGATAGACCGTGATAGCCCGTAGGGAGGAAGCGGGAAGAGGAGCAGCAGAAGTAGGTAAACGGGAGTACTACAATATACTTACTTCGTAAGGTACATACATACATTATGTATGTAGTAAGTATGTACGAAACACCGAAACTCCGAACGGGTGAGTCTTTTTTTTTTCTCTTATGTTATTTTATTGTATTATTGATTTGTTTAATTGAAGTTACGAGGCCACGTGTTGGCCAACCAATAAACAGTGACACTTGTCTGAGTAAGTAATTGTAGTGTAAGTGAATTCAGATCTAATAGGTAGTACCTACTTATAGCATATATATATATATATATATAAAGACTAGGTACCTCAAGCTACCAATAGCTCGCTGCCTATTGAACCCCTTAATGTTGTATGTGAGGTATGTATGCAAAATGAAAAATGCACCGTGTCTACTCACTTTACCTTTTGATCTTACCTAGGCAAAATCGATAGGTTAAATGGATATGTAGGTAACCTACATACATACCTAATGGATGGACATAAGAACACAGACCCCTCGGCCCCTCTGCCCTTCGACCCCTCTACCCCTCGATGCCGGTGCACGCTATCTACCTAACCTAACGCTGAACGTTGAACGGCTCGACGTTGTTATATTTGGTACACTACATCGAGATACGAAGCCGATGACACGGCATGCTACCATACCGAACGCGGGGGATATGCAGGCTTTGATGATCGTCACGGCCGAGGTTTCTTGGTAAGGAATGAACAAAAAAATAAATTCGTATTTCGAATTGGCTTGCAAGGTCCCGGTAAGCCTGGTTAGGGAAATATGCAATCACTAGGCGGCGCCACGTCCGAGTTGCGTGGCCTTGCAAGGCTATTCCTAGGTAGTGTAGTTGGCCATGCTCGAGGCAAGGCCAGGTAGGTTGGTAGGTTGGTAGGTAGGTAACCTATGTAATTTCATATGTATGTACATACACTAACCTACCAGACTACTACTTACCTACACTACGCTACTTACTCATTCACGTTCACATCATCCCACACGCGCACTTGCACTCGCACTCACACATTTACACGCAGTCTGCATCCAATGCATGGGGTGCGGGCTAAGTGAGGCGAGCACCGCGCTACACGACGCATGTATTAAGATTGGATGGGACCATGGCCTTGGTGGAAGGGAGCATAAAGTAGATGTATGTATGCGTTGGTGATGTACTAGTAGTATGTGGTGTATGAGGCATGTAAGGTTTACTTACCTACACTAGAAAGAGGTAAGTCTAGCCGTTTAGGCGGTCAAAAATGGATTGATGCTTCTCTGTATTGTACGGTACATCGGACATTGCCCCCCCCAAGACCTATTATTATGATTAGAGTATTAAAGCCGAGACAACGTCAGTGATGATGAATCGGGAGAAACGCCATTGCGATCCCCCTCAAACTCCACTTTCCGATGGAGATGTAAGTGTGGTATGTGTACTTACCTATGTAGTGTACTATTCCGTACTTCAAGTAGAGTAATTTTTACACTACAACATTGGAAGAATGTATCGATAGTTATTAGACTACCTAAAGCTAGTTGTAGCGTAATAGACGCCATTCCCTCACTACTACATTACCACATTACTTGTGTGATTTAATTCGAATTATGTATCAATGCAATTTGGCTTTCCCATCTGTGCTTTTTCTGCTCCTCCTTCTGTTATGTAACCTTATTTTATTTAGTATCAGATTTGATTTTGTTTCCCCAGTCAAACTCTCTGGCTAGGTCTTGACAACCCCCATCCCTCCCCCCTGGTGTATAGTTGCAGTCACTATGTCAATACACCCAACAAAGGATCAATCAATCAATTGTTTCGAGTTTGAGTTTGGACGGACACAGACTAAAATAAACTATTATTATATAATACACTGGGTACACTATACTATATCAATCCATCAAACGGGGGTACCGAAAACGAAACCAAATGCTCTAGTAAAACACCAACCGGGGGTGGCCAAAATAAGAATCGGCGTGTCTAAAAGGACTGGTAGTAGGTACTATAATAACTGTACCCCCGCATGCCTATGCCAAATATCGTTAGTCAACCTTAATACTTTACATCAGGTACATAGTTTATAAGAATGAAGGTACCCTAGTTGTTGAAAGTTATTGCAAACGCATTAACATATTAAATGCAACGCCGGAAGCCAAAGCAGTTATTCTGGCGGTAACAGCGCGCGATTAGAGGTTTCTGATTTTTATTGCATTTTCGCCGAATTGGAAAGAATAAAATCAATTCACATACTGGAAGTGATTTGCGACGTGTTATTTCCACTAACTACATACATATGTAAGTATCAATGTTAAAACAAAATGGGTACCTGGATTACTACGGGCTATGTACTTGATATAAAGTACTAAGATTGACTAACAATGTTTGGTATAGGCATGTGGGGGTACAGTTATTATAGTACCTACTACCAGTCCTTTTAGACACGCCGATAAGAATAGGTACAGGCTTAAACATATTTCGCCCGTATAGGCAAGTCGAACGAAAACGGACCAACCTCATTCGTCGACAACTAAGTACCTACCTATGTACGGCACACTACTATGTATATCCACCCGCGAGTTCCCATCTGGGGGTGAGTTTGCTTCCGGTTACAGAGCATTGATTGTTCGAGTAACCTGAGATGCCACGGCCGTGGTATCGTCGGAGATTCTCTCGCGATGCTTATCTGTCTGTCTAACGGCGACTAGTCGCATAATCTTGAAACAGCAACGAGATGTGGTGCCATCATGCCCTTAGCCAGAGGTCGCAGATTGCCAAGAGGCTAGAATCGCGATAGCCTCTTTTTTTTTTCTGCTTCTGCGCTACTTACCCGATGGACGGTCCGCCTTGTCTGTTGATCCACCATCTGACATCTGACCACAAAACCTCGAGAACCTCGCGGGCAGGTCAGATGACCGACTATCCGAAGCCAAATGGCCCCCGGTGATGACCAAAACATCATGTCGGCTATCCCGATGCCAGCGCCTCTAGGCACAAAGCAGTCGAATTGAAATGAAGAGGGAGCGGCCCTTGATGCAATCGGCATGCTGGGAGCCGGTAGGCATCCTGCTGCTAGCCGGAGGGGTGATGCCGTATTTTTGTATGTATGTATTGTGCGTAAGTCGATGAAGCCATCGCTCTCTACATACATTACAACGGCACCCACCGGGAGGAAGACATCCACGCAATTTGAGTTACATACCCGCTTCTCCCCAGAGTGCTTCTCGTCACCAGGTCAGCCTGCGAGGGTCAAACAAACCCGAGGCGCGCCCGAAAGCCTCGCTTGGTTAGTCAGACAATCAAACCAACATACATATACCTACACTACATATCCGAACTCGGGACTTCCTTTCGGGGCGGGGGCAAGGGGGGAGGGAGACGCAGTTCCAAGTTGTTCTTCAGCTCTTCTAGAAAACCTCGTTCGTGTAACACATCCCAGCTGCCTTTCCCGGCGCCTGGCGCTTCTTTTCCTCCTGTGTTGTGACGTCGTCTCACAGATGCATAAACGCTTCTGAAACCAGAAGACGCCTAGGTATACCCTTCGCGGGTCCAGTTGCTGAATATAGCAACGATTCCTGGAGGATATGGGGCGGGCGAGACGCACGTGAAGGGGGGAAAAAGATCATTTGTAATAGGGAGCTGAGCTGCGAAGCAACTAACCACCTGACCCTCGGACGTACATACACATACACACACACTTACATATACCAGACATACTTTACACTCGGAAACACAACGTTGCGTAGGGTAAAGGATGGGATGTGTGACCAAGTCGTGTGTAGTGTATGTACATCAATACTCTTTTCTTCCTTTTCCCCATCCTTCCTAACCCCCCCCCCCCCCCCCCTTCTTCGACGGTCGACCGCCTGGGTTGCGGCCGTGCTACCGTCCCTCAATATAATGCATGCACGTCATCCCAGAGCAGAGCCGGAAACAGGCCGAAGAGAACGAGAGAGTTTCCCCACGAAAGAGAGCGTCCCCCCCTCCCCCTGCCGTGGACGGCGAGTTATTTCGATCTGCAGAGCCAGAACGAACCATACACTACGGCCGGCCGACCCTTTCCCTTTTCCCTTTTCCTTTCCTTTTCCCTTTTCCCTACCTACTACCTTAGTCTGACCTGCGGCCAATACAAGGCTGCCCGTCAGCAACGAGTCCTGGCTATGCACACACACACTACACACTACTACATACATGTGCCCCTTCCAGGACTTTTACACACTCATCATATTCAAAGAATATATATATATATATATATTTACCCTGAGGTAAGCTTTGCTGGCAAAAATGGCCCGAGATCTACCTACCTAGGTAGTAGCATGCAGCCAGAATTTATAATGCTGGACGAAAGGATTCTTTAATAGACCGGGCCACACCCATGACTACACTACACTACACTGCACTACGCTATGTATGTAGGTACACATACATACATACGTACACTACAGATTACCAGATATGTATCGTGCCGGACAGGCCGTGCTGCTGCTGCTGCTGCTGCGAGTCGGCTCCTTTTTGGCCCTTACTACCTAGGTACACGGAGTGAGTGTAGCTCTCTTGGCCAGGAAGTCAAAATCTGAACCCATCCGGACCAGCTTACTACTTACTACCTAGCCAGCTAGCACCGGGGGGGGGGGGGTTGGCAATTTGGCATACCCATGTAGGCATCTCTGCATTTGCATTAACAACGCCCCTCCAGTTATCTATCCCAAAAGCCGGTTTTCGACGCATGTCGCCAAAAGGCCTTATTCCGTACATCAGTGGAATGAATAAAATCGTCGGTCATCAAATCAAATCTGCTGTCGCGGTCGCCTATTGCTATCCCAAAGGGACAATCGTGGTTAAATTAGATGTAACGATGCCTCGTGCTCCGTGTGACTGAATACATGTTGTGTCTTGAGAGGTCCAACCCTTCTTCCAACCCCCTCCCATCCAAGCGGAAGCAGTCAGCCGCGTAGCCTTATTCAAGCAATCAACCCACCCGTAGCCTTGCCAGTGGAATTTTCAACTCAGCCTTCTTCGCTTCAAACGGCACCATTCTCAGGTCTGTAGTGTCCATAGACTTAGGTAAGGTAGGCAGCCAAGTCGAGGGAAAAAGAAAAGAAAAAGAGAAAACAAGAGCCGCCGGGAATCGCCAACGATCAACGGCAGCTAGGACTACGTGTCTTCTTGCGGTATTTCAGCCCAATTGACATTTCCCAAAGCGCCCCAGGACAAGCCTCAGATTCGCCCGATCTCGCTGCACAGATGGTATCGGGCATTAACCGAACCCGAACCGTCTGAAGATTCACCTGGACGCGGGACACAAACAATCGTCGTGGCACGAGGGACCCTGGGATTCCAAGGGCGCGGTCCCGTCGCCTTGACAGTAAACGCGCGAGAAAAATGACGGAAACGGGTCGGACCAAGGCTTCTGCTTGCCAGCCCTGCCGCCTACCAATCCTCCCTTCCGGGTCTTCTAGCTCACGAGATAGCAGCCCAAGGTGACATCAGACATGTCGACTGCTTCTCCACGTAGATCTGTACAACAGGACAGCTGCTATGCGGTCCCCGTAAAATTTTGGGTTCTATCTCTCTCTCTCTCTCTCTCTCTCTCTTTTAATCCCAAGTAAATACGGCTTCGGCTTGCGCTTGGCGTCAAGCTACACCCGACTAGCGTGGGCCATGCGCACACTAGGTGCCAATGAACATGGAAACCTGCCGGCGCCGTTAGCAAAGAAAGAGAGACCACCGTGATGACGAGGATGCGAAAGAAAGGGGGAGGGGCGGAGGGAAGGGGGGAAGAGGCTCAGCGTACCGCCATAAACACGCAGCACAAACTCATGTACGGACTAAGTCTCTCTCCTATTCTCGCTGCTTTCCAGAATATGCCCATCAATCTGCCCGTCGCAGTCAGTACACATGTCCCGCGAAAGTCGTGAGGGGAAAGAAAGGGGGCGCGATCGCAGTCGCCCCGCGCCTTGTGAGGATGAGTTGCGTACCCTTGCTTGTTCCGGTCGAGGATGGTCGGGAATATCTGGTGTACGTAGGCGCATGTGCAGATGAGGAGGAGGATGACGAGCAGGAGGGATTGGAAGTTGAAAAGAGCCGACTGTCGCATATATTCATTAGCAAATGTCTTTTTTCTTCTTCTCGATAACTAAAACTAGAGTAAGGAAAGAATAAGGGTCCTTACCATTGTGCCAGTATTTTACTAGCTATTAATCTCGAGTTATGTACGTGTCCGCAAGCTCTTTGGTGTATGTGTGTATGTGTGTATGTAGTTTCTTCTGTGCTTGAGATTATATCATCGGCTTTGGGGCAAGGCAAAGAGCTCCCGAGTCCTGTCCTGAGCATAACCCATAGGTTAAGGTTAGGTAAGTAAGTACTAGTACTAAAGGTCACGGTCTTGGCAGCCTCTCAGAAGCCAGGTGTTAGTTTGCGGAGCCAAAGGTTTATCCGGTTAGCAGCACTTGGAGTAGAGGCTGGAGGTTGGAACCTGAGCTGAAGGGGCCCGGTGCATCGCACTGGAATTAGCGCCCAGAGACCTGGATGTAACCTGGTAGCCCGATATTACAGGGGGTGTTCCGCTAACAAAGGACCTATCAGAGCTCCACTGAAACTAAAACTTTAGCTACCGTACAGTAGGGGTACCTACCTTAAACCTGCAACTTCACTCAGCCTTGCGAACGAATTCAAATCACCTCCATCATTTGTACAACATTTCACTTAGCACCAATTCCTCGTCTTCCTCGACCATACATTGATTGGCACAAACACCAAAGATTTATTCGCACACACACCATAATTTTATGCTTCTGAGGGCATCGCATCGCTAATACTGCACACCGGTTGCTGATCGTGACAAACGTCTTGCGTCTGTCTGTTCTCGTTCTCGTTCTCGTTCTCTCTACGCGATATCGCCAGCATTTTCAGGATGGAGCCTCGAGCTCGTGCTGGTAAGAATGTCGGCAAAGAGACCTTCAATCCTAAAGAGGGTACGTTTCTTCTCGCCTCAATATGCCCTCGTATTCCTCCAGGTTTCGCACCAACGACGTGAGTCTTTTTCTAACATGTCTCGCCTCTGCAGTTGCCGCCCTCCTCTACGCCTACGGTGACGTTGCGCACCCCCTTCCCGAGACCGTCCGGGTCCTCGACGAGATCGTCACCGAGTTCCTCGAGGGCGTCTGCTTCGAGGCCAGCCGCCACGCACAGGTCGCCGGCCGCCAGAAGCTGAAGTTCGACGACTTCGAGTTCGCGCTGCGGCGGAACCCCCAGTACCTCGGCAAGGTCAGGAGCATGATCGACAAGCGGCAGTGGATCAAGGAGCAGCGTCGCACGTTCAACCAGGACGACGACGCCCTGTTGAAGGAGCACGGGAAGGACGCGGCGACCGGCGAGGACGAGCTGCTGGGCCTGGATGACGATGTCGATGAAGACCTTGCCGATCTGGGTGCGGCTACCTCCTCGAAGGGGACCGGAGGGAAGAAGAAGAAGAGCATCGCCCCGAAATAGGGCGCAGCAGAAAATTATGACGACCTGGGGACTGCTGTAGTCAAGCCCACCTACCCAGGTCTCTCTCACTTACGCCTCCTGGCGAACCATGACGGGTATTTGATATTCAACTGAAGCATAGCAACGGAGTTTTGGTGGGAGGGTTATTTCAGGTTGCATTTTTTTATACAAATTACGATCGTGAGGAATTGTTGGGGCTTTTGCATTACACTATTCTTCCCTGACGCGAGATGCACGTTATATTACGTTACCATATTGGAATATCCCCTTCGGGCCACCAACGCAAGCTACTGCTTCTGCTTCTGCCGTTTGCCACGCACGAAACAGCTTCCCAACGAGATTCCACGGATGCTCACAATATCTAATGCGTCGTCTATCATCACACCGGCGCGCATATGCAACGCACGTGGCATATGCCCCCTCCTCTCTCCGAAATGCCGATAGCTGTGGCATATGACGACGGAAAATATTGATAAGTGACCTTTCATTCCCCAACAATGGATCTCTGCTTTCAGGGTCTCCAAGGTCACGCACTGAGAAATTTGGGGGAGGAGGCCCTATGCGGTTGCGCTATGGCAAGGTGTAGACGTGGAGTGGCTCCGATTGGCTTGTTAGTGCCGCGATATCGGGGTAGGGAACGGAGCTGTGGGTGGATACTGGAGGTTGCATTCCCCAGAATAGCCTGACGGTACCGGCCATTAGAGATGATTCTATTACCGACCCTTCTCTAACAACCGCAAGGCTATTCTTGCAGGCGACATGTGACTGGCTGTGCCGGTGTGATCCTTCACGCATAGAGCAAGTCCACATGCGTCGATGCCTCCGGTCATAGGTCCCAGCTCGCCAGTAAGAGTTCCCCCATTTGTCTCCACCTCAACCTCTCTGGCACGTCGCCCCGCTTCGAGGATGCATCTAGAGATGGTATCGGTGCTGGAGTATATGGGGTGCCAGTTGCTGTTGATACGGGCTCCCCGCTTGTGAGAGTAGGTCTCAATGTTGAGTTGAGATTACTCGACCTTACACTCCCTATCTCTCGCTCCCCTTTAATATGCTCGGGTACCCGTTGGGAGAGTTATTTGGTTTTGTAACTGGCTTTGTCGTGGCTCTTACCACTTCACTCAGCAGCTAGCATTTTCGTCTTCTCGTATGAGACTCGGTTCTATTCTTACTAGAACCAGGCGACGAAGCTTAATACTATGACCTAAATTTCGTATTCTTTTGTTTTGTCTCCTTGTGCGAACTTGGTTTGAACTCGTGAAAGTTTTACCCCTTCTTCCCTCTCCCTTTGGGATGCTTATGAAAACACTATGATGTCTCCATGCCAGACGCCCATTGCCAATTTGAGACTTGACGACAACGCACTCGCCGATGTACCCATAGACAGGTCAAAACAGGAGCCATCGGGGAAGAACGTAAGTGTGAAGACTACCGTCCACGACCTCCTCGACCCTGATGGCCACAACACTCCTTCCAGCACGCGCGGTCTCTCGCCCACCTCGTCCTCCGGAGGAATGCACCGTCGCCACCGCCACCACACTCACAACTTGGGGCGTGGTGGCAACAGCGGCGGCGGCGGCGGTTGGGGTCCCGTCCGCTTCGTAAAAGATCAGTGGCGCCGCAACAAAGCCCCCATCATGGTATTGGCCTCGCAGCTCTTCGGCGCGCTCATGAACCTAGGGGCGCGGATCCTCGAGCTGGACCACGACGACGACAATCCCACGACGCCCCCATGCACCCGATGCAGATCCTGCTCGTGCGCATGGTGCTCACGACGCTGGCGACGAGCGTGTACATCCGCCGGGCGCGCGTGCCGGGGGGGCTGCTGGGGCCCCGGCCCGTGCGCGGCCTCCTCGTCGCCCGCGGCGTCGCCGGCTTCCTCGGCGTCTACGGCATGTGGTACTCGGCCATGTACCTGCCCCTCGCCGAGGCCACGGTGATCACCTTCCTGGCGCCCAACCTCGCGGGGTACATGTGCCACGTGCTCATCGGCGACGCGTTCACGCGCGCCGAGCAGGGCGCCTCGCTCGTCGCCCTCGCGGGCGTCGCGCTCATCGCGCGGCCCGGGGCGGCGGCGGTGGTGTCCGGAGGGGCAGTGGTACAGGAACGGATGACGACGGCGGCAGCACGACGCGGCCTCGAGGAGCCCGACCCCACCACCCTGCAGCGCCTCGCGGCCGTGGGCATGGCGCTGCTGGGCGTGGCCGGCAGCGCCGCCTCGCTGACCACGATGCGCTGGATCGGCACCCGCGCCCACCCCCTCACCAGCATCAACTACTTCAGCGCGGGCAGCGCGGCGGTGGCGGCGGCCGCCGCCGCCGTGCTGGCGCTGGGGAGCGACGAAACCACCCCCACCCCCCTCCCGCTACCGCTACCGCCGTCGCCGCGCCGCGCCGCCCTGCTGCTGCTCGTCTCGGCCGCCGGCCTCGCCATGCTGGTCCTCCTCACGGCGGGCCTCGCCGCCGAGCGCAGCAACCGCGCCACCGCCATGCTCTACACCCACATGCTGTTCGCGGCCGGCTTCGACCGCTGGGTCTTCGGCACCCGCATGGGCTGGCCGAGCCTGCTCGGGTGCGGGCTCATACTGGGGAGCGCGGCGTGGGTGGCGCTGACGAGGGAGGGGGTGGCCGAGGAGGAAAGGGGGGACGTGGAGAGTAGGCGGGCGGGAGAGGAGGAGGGGAGGGTGCCGATTCTGGGGGCTGAGGGAGAAGATGCGGAAGAGAGGGGTGGTGGGGAGGATGTGCTCGGTGGTAGTGAAGATGAGGAGGCCGGGGCTGGGTGGTCGGAGGGTGTAAGATCACGGGCATAGTTACCTAACCTAGGGTTTGTTGTTTAGATATATATTAGAAGAGAAGGTTTGGCGAATCGGGTATCTACCTACCTGACCTAGGTATGTGCTATCTACAAAGATTATGATGGGATATATATCAATGTATCATAGAGTTATCTAATAAAGACCGGTGGATGAATAGTGTCATGTTATCCTAGTACTTTGCCTCGATATTAGATTCTCAGTACATACATCAATGTACTATATAGGTCAGTACCTATGATTGAAATAAATTGTGGCATTGGATTGGACAACTAGCTGAGCTGCAGTTCTTGTTAGTGGTGTCTGGTATGTACAACTTGCTGGTAATTATCATGCAACAACTACAGTATTTAGGAGGTTCTTATTATGAATTCATCCTCCTCCCTTCCTGTATTTATTATTATTATTATTATTTTCTCATTAGGAACCTGGGCAGGTATTTTAAAATAACAGCAATTGTTATCAGATACCTACCCTAATAGCACTTGAGGTAGATGCAGTTGCACCTTGTACACTATCAATAGCACTTACACAAACGCACAGTATATCATAAGCACTAGTGACGGTATTAGCACAGTACCGGCCAGTCGCGCCCCAGAAAAAGTTCGCGACGGACCCTTCGTAACTTTTGTCAAGGTACCTTCCAAAGCTCAGTCCAAAGCTCAGAGCTTCAATTTCTCCTCCAACCCAAGAATTTCATATGCAATCCCAACGTTTTTTTTCCCCTCCCACATCCGACCTACGATCCATTCCCCAGCTGCTTGGACTTTCTCGCCACCAAGCCGTCAGTGAGACCATTGCATGATCCAATTCAGATTTTTCCTTGCAACAAAGTCGTACTGCCTGAATTCCCACCCGTCAACACTCCATCCCGCCCTTCGCAAACATGGTGCAGATCAGTGAGGTCAAGGGCAACAATCGCGAAAACCGCACCGCCGCCCACACTCACATCAGAGGACTAGGTCTCAAGTCAGATGGCACCGCCGAGAAGCAGGCCGGCGGCTTTGTTGGCCAGCAACAAGCTCGCGAGGTACGTCTACTTTATTAGCTTGGGTACTTGGAGTTCCAATGCAAGGCTGACATTCACTCTTTACTTCGAATTAGGCTGCCGGTGTTGTTGTCGACCTGATTCGCGCACAGAAGATGGCAGGCCGAGGTGTACTGCTGGCGGGAGGACCCGGAACCGGAAAGACGGCCCTTGCGCTCGCCCTGAGCCACGAACTCGGAACCAAGATCCCCTTCTGCCCCATCGTCGGCAGCGAGATCTACTCGACCGAGGTCAAGAAGACAGAGGTTTTGATGGAGAACTTCCGAAGAGCGATCGGTCTGAAAGTACGCGAGACGAAGGAGGTCTACGAGGGCGAGGTCACAGAGCTTACTCCCGAGGAGGCGGAGAACCCGTTGGGCGGATACGGCAAGACTATCAGCACCCTCCTGATAGGGCTGAAGAGCGCAAAGGGCCAGAAGAAGCTCAGGCTAGACCCCAGCATATACGAGGCAATTCAGAAGGAGCGGGTTACCGTTGGCGATGTCATCTATATCGAGGCGAACACGGGCGCATGCAAACGAGTCGGGCGATCAGATGCATACGCCACCGAATTCGATCTCGAGGCCGAGGAGTATGTCCCTATCCCGAAGGGCGAGGTACACAAGAAGAAGGAGATCGTACAGGACGTCACGCTTCACGACCTGGACGTTGCAAATGCTAGGCCTCAGGGTGGCCAGGACATTATGAGCATGATGGGTCAACTCATGAAGCCCAAGATGACTGAAATCACGGACAAGCTGCGAAGCGAGATCAACAAAGTCGTCAGCAAGTACATTGACCAGGGCGTAGCAGAGCTGGTCCCTGGTGTGCTATTTATCGACGAGGTAACCTAGTCTTGGCACTGGTATTTTCTCAGATGGCGACGACCGCTAACGTTTTTTGTGTTCTATAACAGGCGCATATGTTGGACATTGAGTGCTTTACATACCTCAACCGCGCGCTAGAAACTTCTATTTCGCCCATTGTCGTCCTCGCTTCGAACCGAGGCATGTGCACGATCCGCGGCACCGACGGGGTCGTTGCCGCCCACGGCATTCCTCCGGACTTCTTGGCCCGTCTGCTCATCATCCCAACAACGCCCTACGATGCTGATGAGATCAAGAGAATCGTACGTCTCCGGGCGACGACGGAAGGTGTCTCCCTTACGGACGCTGCTATCGACAAGATCGCAGAGCACGGCGTACGTATCAGTCTTCGGTATTGCTTGCAGTTGTTGACGCCGGCAAGGTGAGTTATTGGTCATATTTCTTCTGAAGTGTTGAAAAAAAAATAGGACACTTCCCGAACCCCCAAACCCCCAACTCCCAATCTCCACCCCACAATCCACAATCTTAGGCATATGTTTGAGTTTGCTAAAGAACCAACTACTAACTTTACAAAGCATTCTTGCCCGGTTCAACGGTCGCAGTCAAATCGACGTCAAGGATGTGGCTGAGTGCGAGGAGCTATTCCTTGACGCACGGCGCAGTGCCGACCTACTGAGCGGCGAGGCCGGAAAGAGTTTCCTCTTATGAGCAGCATGCCACGGTAGCGGAGATGGCGTGTATGTGTTGGATGATAGGCAGACGGGAAAGGTTTAATTGATGGGATGTTTACGACTCTTTTTATTTTTTCTTTAACGGCGGAAAGGGGATAAAATCCCACCATATTCCTCTAATTTTCTTTTTCTTTGTAACGGTTTGCGACTGGTACGGAATTATGCAAAGTATTTCACCCATTCTTCTTCTCCCTCTGGACCTCACGAGAGAGGGGAATAAAAACAGGCAAAGTAGGTAAAGAAAAACAAAATAAATACTTACCTAAATAAAAGAGAAAAAAAAATAAAAAAGGCATGGCGATCCATCCATCCGGCTAGGAAACAGACGAAGAAGAAGAAGGATAAGAAAAATGAATTTTGTGGTGAATAAGAGATTGGGAGGTCTTCGGAATCCAGACCAATGGATTTGTCTGAACGTTGGTTTTTCGGATCTTGGTTGCAACGGGTAAAAGGCAACGACATCCGAGTCAAAAAGTAAAATATCCACCATCGGCACCCGGTTTCTTGAGGGTTCGCTAGCTGGCTGGCTGGCTGGCTGGCTGGTTGTGTTATGTCTGTCTACCGTTGCCGTCGTGTCTTGGGCTCTTTTTCTTCTTCTTTTCCTGTCCTGTCCTGTAGGTAGGTAAAACATACAATAAGTGAGTCTGGGTGCTATCCGAAACATGACCAAAAAGAAGGGATTATGTAAAATCCTGTGCTCTGCTATATTAATCTCATGTTAGGTAGTACTATTGAAGTAGTATGGATGGGGCTTCTGAGACTTTTCATACTGTACATAGTATATGTTCCCGCGGCTTTGAATGGATACAACATTGAAGTGATGGATACACTTGTCTCTTAGCTTCCTTTTTCCTAAGTTACCTAGTATGTAACATTGAATGATTAAATCTAACTGGTCATAGTGGACGTAATGTGTCTACAGTTAGGACGACCTACGTACTACCTAGTACTTTCCCACGTGATTGATGTGAGACAATCCCGCATAGGTATTTATTAATACACCAGTTGCTTTTCAATACTTACCGTGCTCCCTATACTTACCTACTTACATAACTTATTGTTGGCTGCTGGTAATTGCGGCTATATATGGGTTATTGTTGCTGTGAAAGCAATGTAAGGCGACCTACTTGTTTTAAGCATATAATGCACATTTATTTAAGCAAGCTTTAATGTTTATAATTTAATTTTTTTTTTTAAATTATTATATTATTTAATATATATAATAATTTTTTTACATTTTATAAATATAATTAAATAAAGTAATTAAAAGCTTTTATAATAGTATTTTTTTATAATAAATATTGAAGATTTATATTTTATAATTAATTTTTAGCATTTTAAAACGGATTAACTATAGTGCCGGTGTTTTGCGGCTAGGATGCCGGTGTCTTTATCATATTAAACTTAAGACCGTTAGTTAGCCAAGGTACACAGCCACAAGTATAAGCGCCCTTTAAATAGATGTACTTTTTTTATCCTACGGTCGCAGACTGTGTATAAGCCCTCCTAGAGCTAGGAAGTCATTTACGGTCACCTACAGGGTTGGGAATGCCCTTAAAATAGGTCAACCCCCCCCCCCTTCCCCTTTTTGTAAGCGGGGTCCTATTTAATTAAGAAGGGGGGGAAGTGGCCGGAATAATTATTTTGGCGTTTAGAACAGTTATTTCGGTAAAGGCCGCGCGCGATGTGAGATTTTAGTTTTTTATTTTATTTTTTGCTAAAGATAAATTAAATCACTAATTGCAATTACCTACTAGGTTTGTGACCGTGAAATAAAAAAGGTACATCTATTTAAAGGGCGCTTGTACCTGTGGCTGTGTACCTTGGCTAACTAACGGTTTTAAGTTTAGTGTGGTGGGGACACCGGCATCCTAGCCGCGAGACACCGGCAGAATAGTTAAACCGTTTTAAAATATTATCGTGTTATTAAAAAGTTTTTAAAATTTTACAGCCTGTTAAAAAAAATTATTTTCACGGTAAAAAATATTAAAAATATAATATTAATTAAAATATTACTTAATTATTTATTAATAAAAAATTAACAGTTAAAAAAATTAAATTAATATTTTTATAACGCTATTTAAAATTTATAATTTTAAATAAAAATATTAATTATTTACTTTATTATTAAAATAATTAATTAAATACGTAAAAATATTTATAAAAATATAAACGTTAAATAATAATTTAAAGTTAATATAATAAAAGCAAAAAATAAAAAATTTTAATAAAAAATAACAATAATAAAAAAAATTATTATAAAGTTATTAATTATTATAAAGTTAAAATTTATTATATAAAAAAATAATAAAATTAAATTTAATAACTTAATAACGCTTAAATTTAAAAATTTTTTTAAGCTTTTTTTAAGTTAATTTTTTAATTAAAAAAATATATAACTTTAAAAAAATATAATAAAGTTTTAATAGTAAATTTAATATTAAAAAATATAATAATAAACTTTTTAATGCAGGCATTATGGAGTAAGGGGTGCACTTTTTTATAAAAATAAAATAAAATAAAATAAAGTAGATTAAATAGGTTAAATAAGAGGACTATTTTTAATAAGCTATAAGCAAATTATTAAATTAAATTCCTATTTTTTTATATATATACAATACTACTTTATATTACCACAGTTTTTACATTATATAGTGTAATGTATTAACTTTAAAACAATTAAAAAAATTTTAATACCGTAATTATTTAAAAGCTATTTTTAATTTTACGTGTTAAAAATATTTTTATTTTATTTAAAAGTTAACTTTAATTTTACAAGTTAAAAGCAATATTTTTTTTTAATTTAAGTTAAAAATTACATGCATTATAATCGCAAATGTTAAATTATAACATAAAATTAAAAAAATACTATTATTTTATATAAGTAAGTAAATAATTATTAATTTTATACTTAAGTTAATAGTTTTTATATTAATATAATAAATATAAATTTTTAATACTATATTTAATTAATAGTTTTTATATTAATTAAAAATAGCTTTAAATTTTATATTATATTATAATTAGTAGTTTTTATACTATAATAATATAATATTTTTATATAATACTACATTTAAGTTAATAATTTTTATATTAACGTTAACGTTTACAGTTATTTAAATTAACACGTTTTTTATAAAACGCTTTAAAGCTTATTTATTAATATAAATTTTAATTAAAATAAATTTTAAAATAATTTTATATATATTTAAAGCTATTAAGCTTTAAATATATAATTTTTAACAATTTGCGCTATTTTATTATTTTTTATAATAATTTAAACAAAAAGCACTTACTTTATAAAAAAAGTTTTTTTATATAAAAAGTGCAAGCGTACAGTATATTAAAATAAAATGGTATAAAATTAAAATAAAACATAATAACGTAGTTGCAGCTATTATTAAAAAAAAATTTATTTAAAATGTTTTAAATAAAATAAATTTAAACAGGATAAAAAATAATATTATTATTAACTATATAAAAATTATATAATAATAAAAAAAGTTAATATAAAAAAGTAAATAATATTAAATTTTTATAAATAAAATTTTTTAAAAAAGCAAGAGTATTAATTAACACTTTATAAAAATTACCGTTTAAAACCTTATTAGCCGACTTTTAAAAAATAAAACAATTTAATAAAATTTAAACAAATAACATAACGATTAAATATTATAATAACATATTAATAATTATAATAAACAAATAAATATAATATAATTAAAAGCATAAAATTAAATTAACTGTTATTTAATTATAATATATTAAAAAAAAAGCATAAGTTAAAATAATATAAAAAATGCAAAAAAAAATAATAAAAATATAAAAAAAAATTATTTTGCAAGCATTAAACTAAATAGCTTTAAAGTAAGCATTAATTTATTACATTTTTACAGTAAATATACTTATAATAAACATTATTATATTTTAAAAAGTAAATAAAAAAAAATTAATTTTTTTTTAACTTTATAATTAAATCTTACTTTTTAATTAAAAATTAAAAACATTTTATTACTTTAATTACAGTTGTAAATATAATAATAAAAAAATTAAATGCTTTTTATAAATAACTTATATAAAAAACTAAAAACATTAAAAAAAGTAAAATTAATTATAAAACTAATAAAAAACTATTATTATAGTTAACTATTACTTATAGCACTATTAAAATTAAATTAAATAATTTATTAACTTTTTTTTTAATTAGTATTAAATATAAATACATAAAAATTAAAACGTATAACGTTTATTAACTTATTAATATAATTAATAATGTAATAGTAAATTTTACATACTTTTAATTAACTATTAACATTTTTAAACTTTATAAAATAATTAATTAAAAATAATAATATATTTTATTTAATATTATATATTTTTAAATAGCAGTAATTAATAAACGCATTTAAAAAAAATTAAAGTTTATTTTTAGCACTATTAAGACTACTAGAAAAAAATTTTAATAATTTAAATAAAAGCAGTCTGCATAATTCTTTAAAAAGTTTTTTATAAAGCAATATACTAGTTAATAATTTAAAACAAATAAAAAAAACCACTTTATACACTTAAAATTTTTAAACAATTATATAATTTAAAAGCTATTTAAAAAAATTAAAACGTAATAAATTAAAAACATATAATTTAAACATTAAAAACTTAAATAATATAAAAATAATAGCTAAAAGTAAAAACCTGATTTTTATTAACGTTTACGTATATAAGTAGTAAATTTATTTATACTTTAAAAATAAAAAAAGTTTAAAAAAAAACGCTTAATAGATTTTATTAATATTTTAAACGCTGTTAAAAAAAACCGCTTTTTTATAATAAAATATTAAATTAATTAATATATATAAAAAGTAATTTTAAATAAAAAAATTAAATAAAGTTATAAATGCTTTAATTAAAAAGTTTTTGCTATAATTAAATAAAGCAATAAATAAATTTAATATAATAAATTTAATACTTAAAAAAATAGCTTAAAATAAATTATAATTAAATTAATTTATTTAAAAAAAGCTTTAATACGCAAAAGTTATAAAAACATTAATAAAAAATAACAGCAATTAATATAAAATTATAATAATTATTTAATTAAGTATAAATTTTAAAATTAAGCAATTTTTTTTAAGTTTTATAAAGCATTAATTTTTAACTAATTACATGTAAATAATTAATAAAAAAAAACCTTTAATTTTAACTGCTGCTATAAACAAATATCCTTACTTAATAAGTAAAAAAAAAAAAATTAAAAAAATAAAAACAAAAAATAAAACTTTAAATTTTAAAATAATAAACTTTTTAAGCAATTAAAAGATTATAATTATAATTAATACTATAATTATAACCGTAAAAATAATAAATTAAAAAGCTATAATCATAACTGCGAAAATAATAAAAAAAAAGCTAATAAAAAATACAAATTAAATAATAAAAAAAAAAATAAAAAAAAAAAACTTATTTTATAAATAATAAAATAAATAATAAATTAAAAAAATTTAATATAACATTATTATTAAAAAAAACTTTTTTAAAATTTAACTTATTTAACAGCAAATACCTGGTTTTTAAAACTATAGTTTAATATAAACATTATAATAAAACATTTTAATTAATAAATAAAAAAAAATTACACGCGCGTAAATGCTTTAAATAACTAATAAAATTTTTAATAAAAGCAGGAAAAAAATCACTACTATTTAAAAAAAAACGCTTATATAATTATTACTATATAATAAAAAATTTACGTAATAAACTATTTAAATATTTAAAATAATGTAAAAAAGCACGCTTATATAAAAAAAATAATAACTATTTTATAAAAAATAACATAAATATAATTAATAAAAAAGTAACTTATAATTAAAAATACTATATATAAAACTAACTATTTTAAAAAGTTTAAAACGCTTTATTTATAAAAAATTTAAAAAAATCTTTACTTTTAAATTACACATACTTATAAATAAAAGTATATATATTATTTAAATTATAAAACATAAAAATATATTTTAACTTAAATATAAATTAAACATTAATAAGCTAATTATTTTTTAACACTTTTAAATATATAATAAAAAAAAAAACAAAGTTAAAAATATTAAAAAAAAAAATATATTATAATAATTAAGCTATATTTACACTATATATGCCTAACATTAAAGTAAATAAAAAATAAACTTTTATTAAAATAATAAAATAAAAATAAATATTTAAAAATAATTTTAAACTAAATATATTTATTAAAAATAATCTTTTAAAACTATACAGTATTATAATTTTATATTTAAAAAAAATAATAACGTTTAAAACCTTTAATAGTTAAAAAATACCGTTTAAAGTTAAATATTAAACTTAACCTTATATGTAAAAAATTACTTTAATATAATAAATAATATTAACTTTAAATTAAATAATAATATTATTAATAAATTATATATTACTATTAAATAATAAAAGCTTTATATTTTAAGCACATTATAAATTAATAATATGCTTAATTATAATTACTACTACATTATTTTTAATAATAGTAAAAAACATATTTAATTTTAATTAAATTATAAAAAAAAAACGCAAATAAGTTTTATATATAAATACATTAATAGTAAATATTATATAACTATATAAAATAAAGTATTAAAAATAATTATATTTATATTAATTATAATTATAATATTAATAGCTTTAACTGCTTTTTTAAAAAAAAAATTTAAAATCTTTATAAACGCAGTATTGTTAAATATAATATTTATAAGTGCAAGGTTTACTTTTATACCTGCGCTTATAGCGCTAATTATAAATTCCGTATTAAATAATAATAAAACAAACATTATAAGCGCTATAAACAAACCGTTTAATAAAACGAATACACTATTAATAAATACCGTTTATAACATAATTTAAAAAACTTAAATAAAAAAAAACAACAATAAATTAAAAGTAATTAAATAAATATTTACTTTAAAAATTAAAAAACTTAATAACTTATTAAAGATTTAAATAAAATAAAAGCATTATATATATAATGCAAAAACTGTGGCAGTATAGGGTAGTATTGTGTGTATGTAGAAAGATGGGGATCTAATTCAATAGTTCGCCTGTGGCTCACTAGAAATAGTCCCCTTATCTAACCTATCTAATCTACCCTATCTTATCTTATCTCATCTTTACAAGAAAGTGCACCCCCTACTCCGTAGTGCCTGCATCAATATATAATAAAAACCTTTAATTTATATTATAAATTATTTATATTATTAATAAATTTTTTAAAATTTAAACAAATAAAAAATTTATTAAATTATTAAAAAATTAATAAATAAAAATTTTACTTATAAAAAAATAATAAAATAAAAAATTAAACAGCCGTTTATACTTTTTAAGTTAAAAAAACAAAATAAAGCTAAATAAATAGTTTAACTTACTTTATAAATAAAAAAAAATAAAATAAGTAAATAAATTATATTTATTTACTTACTTAATGTTTATAGCTTAAAAAATAATAAATAATAAACCATATAAAAAACCAATAATAAACTTAAAAGCTTTAAATTTTTTAACCGTTTTAAATAATTACTTATTATTACTTTAAAAAAAAATAATTAACTTATTAAAAAAAAAAATATATAACAATAATAAACGCTATTAAATTTTTTTATTAATTTTTAATTTATTTTAACTATAAAAATAAATTAACAGTTATAAACTTAAAAAACTTAAAAAAATTTATAATAATTATAATAAGATTTAAAAATTTACTAGCTTACGCATAAAAATTTATAAATAAACTTTTATATAAATATAAAAACTATTATAAAGTATTTATTAATAATATTATTATTTTTTTAAATATAAAAAAGCAACATTTATAACATTTACGCACAATATTTAAACTATTTTAAAAAAAGTTAATATTAATTTTTTTTATAAAATCTTTTATAGCTTATTTTTTATTACTTTATTAAAATTTAAAGTAAATATATTTAAAATATTATTAATAAAAAACTATTTAAAAGCTTTTTAAAAACTAGCTTTTTTAAAACAGTTAAAAACCTTTAAATAGTACTTAAAAAGCACTAGATTTTTAAAAAGCTTACTACTATATTATACTTAAATAATAAAACTTTTATAAAATAAAAAAACCGCATTGTTTACAGTTAATTATAAAAAAAAAAAACTACTATTAAATAATAAAAAAAAGCAAATAGTATATATTAAATTCACATATTATAAACTTACTAAAAAAAAGCTTAAATTATTTAAAACTATATAAAATTTAATTTATTAAAATAAAATAATTTATTATTATAATTTTAATAAAACTTTATTTATATAAGTAAACAGTTTAATTAAACGCAGATTTAATATAATACTATTTTATATAAAAAATAAATATAAATAAATTTTAAGCATTTTAATTTTAAATATAGTTATATAATTAATTATATTTTTAAGCAGGTGTTTATTATAAGTTAAAATAAAATATAACCTATTTAAATTAAAAATAACATGCGTAATATAAACCGTTAAAAAACTATATATAACATTAAAAGCAAACCGGTTTTTAATAATAATATTAATAAATCATACTACTATTAAAAAAATCTTAAATTAAACATTATTAAACACTACATTAACTAATAAATTAAACATAAAACTAATTAATGCATTAATATACTTTTTTTATTATAAATTTTAAGTTTATTACTTATTTAAAAAACTTAACCTAATTTTTAATACATTTAATTAACTTAATACTATTAATAATAAATATAATAAGCAAAGTTAATTAAAAAAAACTAATAAAAAGCTAGTTTTTAATTAAATTTATTTAATTAAATTAAATAAAACTATAATAAAAAAAATAATAAATAAATTTATTAAAAAATATATAAAAAAATTAAAATATTAAAATATAATTAAAGCGCTTTATAAAAACGCTATTAATAAAAACGTTAAAAATTTTTTAAAACTTAACTATTTATTTAAAATTAAAAAAAATTTATTATATAATATCGATTAATAAAGCACTTAACGCTTATATATCTTTAAAATAATAATATAAAAAATATTAATATTAATTTATAATAATAAATATTATTTTAATGTAAATTAAATAATAAAAAAATTAAAAAGCTATATAATTTAACGTAAAATATAACTAGTAAAACAATACGTAAAACACTGTTTAAATTATAAATTATATTAAATAAACAAAAAAAAACTATTAAATAACTATTAATTTATTAAACTTAAAAATTTTAAATTAATAAAAATATTAACTATTAACTTTATTATTAAACTTTTAATAGTTTTTTTTACAAGCACTTTTTAGCAGCTATTTAAATTAAAAAAATATAAAACGCATTATAACGCTTTAATAATAAGTATATATATAATTTTAAAATAATTTTTATTAATATTAAAAAATATATATTATATAGTAAAAAATTAAATTATAATATTATATAAACAGCTTTTATTATTTAATTAAAAAATATTTAACGGTATTATTTTAAATAAAAATTAAAAATTTATATTAAAATTATAAAAAAGCTTATAAAAAGCTTTAAAAATAAAGTTATTTATAATAACCGCTTATTACTTTTAAGTAAATAAATTATTAAAAAAAAAAAACTAAACTATAAAAATTATTATTAAATATTATAATTTTAAAAACTTAAATAATAATTAAGTAAACGTTTTATTTGCATTATAATAAAATTTAAATAGCGCTTATTTAAATGTAATTTAATTATTTTTTTATAAATAATTATTTAAATATTAACTATTAGGTTTAAATAACGTATTAATAGTAAATAATACTATTATTTTATAATATAAATAAATATAATATTTAAAAAAATATTTACAAAAAAATATAAAATTAATTATAAACTTTATAGCAGTTTAAATTAAGCAAATTTATAATTAAAAATATTATATAATAAAATTTAATAAAAAAAATTAAGTTTATTTTAAATTATATTAAAAATATTATTTATTAAGTAAACTTATTTAAACGTTTTTTTAATAATAAACTAAATTTTAAAAAATAAAAAAACAAATAAATTACTTAACTTATAAATTAAACTTGCTTAAAATTATAAAAATTTATTTTATTATATTAATTACTTAATTATTTTTTAAATTAAAAAATAAAATTTTTTTTTATTATATTAGCTTTTTTTTTAAACTTATTAAAAATAAATAAAACTTAAAAAAAGTTAAAAATTTATTTAAAATAAAAGTAATTATTAAGTATTAAATAAATTATAAAAAATTTAAATATTTAATAAAATAAAAAAAATAAGGTTATAAAAATAATTAATAAAAATTAAAATAATAATTATAAAATATTATAAAATTAATAAAAGATTATTAAAAACGTTAAACTGGTAGTAAACTAAATTTTTTAATAAAAAAAGCTAATTTTAAAAAAAAATTAAAGTAATAAAATAAGCTTTTTAAAAATAAAAAACGTTTATTACTAGCTAAAAATAAATAATTAAAAAAAAAGCCTTAAAGCCGTTTAAAAAAATAAAAATAAGTGCATTTAAATTAATAAAAGCATTAATAATTTTTTGTGGCCTTGGCATTTAATACAAGCACTATAAAGTAAAGAGTGCACTTTTTTATAAAAATAAAATAAAATAAAATAAAGTAAATTAAATAAGTTAAATAAAAGGACTATTTTTAATAAGCTACAGGCGAACTATTAAATTAAATCCTTATCTTTTTACATATACACAATATTACCTTATATTGCCACAGTTTTTACATTATTTTTTTTATTAAAAATAGTTTTTAATAATAATAAAATTTAATAAAAGGCATAAAAGCACTTTTATTTTTATAAACATAAAATGCTTTTTTTAATATATACACTTTAATAAAAAGCCTTTTTTTTTTATTAAAACATTAACGGTTATATTAGTAAAAATATATACGTAATAAAAATACATTATAACACTATTAACGCCTTTATAATATTTAATTATATATAAAATACTTTTTTTATAATTTTAATAACTATAAACTATTAATTTAAAAAATTAAAAAAAAAACCGCATTATATGCTTATAATACTTTACTTTATAGCATTTTTATAATTTTTACCGTACTTATTTAATAAAATTAACAAATTAAAAACTAAAAAATAATTAAAATTTTTACTTTATTTTTATAAACAATAAAACTTTTATTAACTAATATTATTGCTTTATACACCGTATATTTAAATAAGTATACTTTTTTTAATACCGTATATAACGCTATATATATAACCAGCGCTTTTAAAAATATTAATGCAATTTAAACAATATTTAATTAAAGCGCTAACGGCAACGAGACTAACTATGCTGTTTAATGCTGCTTTTAATTATTATAACGTGCTTAACGCAGCGCTTATTTTAACATTAAACTATATATTATAAAATATATAAAAAACTAAACGTTTTAAACGTTAAAAAAAACAATAATAAATTATTTTAAATTTATTAAATTTAAATAATAAAAAAAACTTTTTTAACTTTTACGATTTTTTTAACCGTAATAAAAAAAAGTTATATTTATTAAAAAATAAAATTTTTTTTTTTAATACCGCTAAAAAAAACAAAAAAAAAAAAAATTTTATTAAAAAATAAAATAAAAAATTAAAGTTATTAACGGTTTTAAAATAAAAAAAATTTAATTTTTTTTTAAATAAAAAAAACTATTTAAAAAGTATTTTTAATTAAAAAATATACTATAAAGCTTTTTTTTTTTATTAAAAGCAATTAAATTTAAAAATAGCATAAAATTAAATATTAAAAATAAATTAAAATTAATTAAAATTATTATTTATACTTATAAACGTAATTTATTAAACATAATTTTTAATATAAATCGTAAAATTAAAATAATTAAAACTTTTAAAAAAACTTATATTAATATAAAAAAAATTTATTTTTATATTTTATAAAAAAACTTAAATAACTTTAAATATAATAAAAATAATTTTATTAAATATATTATAAAGTTTTATTATTTATTTTAATAATATAAAAATATAAATATATTTTTAAATTATAAACAGTTTATTATAATGTTTTTTTAAAGTATTAAAAAAAAAGCTATTAATTAATATAAAACTGTTATTAAATCGTTAAAATTTAATAAAAAAATTAATTTTTAAACTTTTATTAAAAACTTTAATATTAAATATTATAAACAAATTAAAAAAAAACTAAAAATAAATTTAAATTTTTTAAAAGCAATATTTATATTATCACTTATAGCAGTAAAAATAAAAACAATAATAACTATAATATAAAAAAAAGTAAATTAATTTAAAATAAAAAAAAAAGCTTTTTTTACTTTAATTGCTAAAAATATAGCTATATGCAAAAAAACTATTTTAAACTTAACAATTAAAAAAGTTAAAAAAGCTAAAAAAACTAAAAAAGTTAAAAAAGCTAAAAAGATTAAAAAAGCTAAAATACTTAAAATAATTAAAATTTAATTTAAATTATTATAAAAAGTAATAATTAATTAAATAGCAGATTAAAAAACGTGTTATATATTATTAAAATAAATAAAATAAATAATAAAGCGTTTATTTTATATAATATTAATATAATGCTTAAAAAAAGTTGCTATAAAAGCAATAGTTTTATTATTAAATTAATAAAATAAGTTTTTTTAATTATTTAAAACGTAAAAAATAAATTATTTTTTAATATAAATGTTAACATATAAATTATTAACAATTTAAACAACTTTATTTTATATATAATAAACAATATTAAAATTAACGTAAATATTAAAACAAGCTTAATTAAAGCTAATAAATTAAATAAAGCTATATTTTACATTAAAAGCTTTAATAAAAATTATAATACAGCTTAAATTAAAAATACGCTATATATATTTTTTTTTCCGTTAAAATTTTTTTTAAAAAAGTTATATTATTTTAATAAAAGCTATTTGTAAAAAAACTTTTTCGTAAACTTAAATAAAAATATATTAAATATAATAAACTTTTTTAAATAAAAATTTTTATTATAACTACATAATAAATTAAAATTAAATATTTAATAATATATTAAAACTTAATAAAAATTTACATTAAAAATAAGCAGTAATAATATTAATAAAATATATATTTATTTTAAAAAAGCTATTATTAACAGCGTTATATATATAAATAATTACGTAATAAAAAAGCTTATTTTATAACATTAACGCTTTTATTACTTTAATATAAAAAAATTACTGTAAACAATTTAATAAATTATAAATATAAACTTTAAAAAAAAAATATTAAAGCTTTATTATATAAAACATATAATCGCATTAAATTAATTAAAATATTTTTAATAAACTTTTAAAACCGTATTAAATACTTTAATAAATTAATATAATATAATTTAAAAAAAATTAACTTAATATTAATTAAAAAAAACTATTATTTTATTTTTATTATTAATAATTATAATAAAAATAAAAAATTTACATTTTATAAAAATAAAAATAAAGCATAAAAAACTGTAAAAAAATACCTTATAATAATAAAAACACGCTTAATAACTTTATTATTAAATAAAAAAAACATTATATTTTAATTAAAAACTTTATAGCTTAATAACAGTAAAAAATTTAAAATAAACTTTATAAAAGCATATTATATTAAAGCAGGCATATAATTAATTACTTTAACATTAAAAAATTAATATTAAAATAGCGTGCTTAAAAAAAATATATATATTATTTAAGATTTAATAAAAATTACAACGATTTAAATAAAAATTTTATTTTATTTTTAAAATTACATTATAAAAATTACTATTTACATTATAAACTATATAAGCTAGTTTATAATAAAAAACATAATTTTATATAAAAAATTTTAAAGTTTTTTTAAACTAAATTAATCTTATAAACTTAACTTATTTAATACTTAAATTATAAACTTATAATATATTATATACGTTAATAAAAAGTTTAAAATATAGTTAAAAAAATAAAAATTAAAAAAACTTTTAAGCTTTTTTTAAATTATAAAAAAAATTATAATTATATTATATAACTTTTTTAAAAAAGCTAATTTTTATAAACTTTTTATATAATTTTTTATAAAAATATTACTTTTATTAACATTAAATTTAATTTATAAAATATTATAAAATTTTTTTTATAATATATTTAAAAGTAATTACGTTATTAAATTACTTTTAAAAATTAAATATAATTAAAAAATAATAATATTATAAACGATAATATTATAAATAATAATATTAATAAAATTAAACTTTGCTGTAAAAAACTTAAAAAAATTAATTTAAAATTATACTTTATTAAAGCTTTAATTAATAATAATTTTTTTAAAAATGCTTTTATTTAAAAAAGCGCTAATAACAATAAATTTTACAATATTTTTAACAAGATTTTTTATTAAAAAGCATATAAATATTTTAACGTATAAAAATTATTAAAATAATTTTTTTAAGTTATAACCGCAGCTATTAACTTTTTAAATAAACTAACGTTAAAAAAAGCATTTATTAAATTAAAAAAAAAAGTAAATTAAAATTATTTTAAAAAAAATTTAAAAAAATTTAAAAAAAAGCACATTTTAATTTTATAAACTTAAAAAAACTACTTTAAATTATATTATTAACTTTAAATAAGTTTTAAAAAAAAATACATTTTAATAAAAACTTTAAAAAAATTTAAAAGTAAAATTATTATTAAAAGCTTTTTTTAACAAAAAAATATTAATTATAATAAAATAACAGTTATAACTATAAAAACTGCTTTTTAAAAAACTTTTATAGCTTTTAACGCTATAAAAAAATAATATTACATTTAAGTTAACTTTATTATAATTTATTTTAATAAAAAACTTAAAAAGCATATTTTTATATAGTTATTTTCGTTATTAAAAAATATTTTAATAAATACTTTAAAAAAAAAACGTATAATTTTAATAAAAAAAAGATTATTAAGTTTATAAATTTTTATATAGTTTTAAATAAGCAAGCAATGTATAATAATAAATTATATAGGCAAAAATAAAAAAATATAATTATTTTACTTTAAACTTAAATAATACTGTTTATTAAAATATAAAAATAAAAAACATTATTATAAGCTATATTAACGACTTTATTTTTATAAGCTTTAATTTTTAATATTTAAAAAATTTAATAAAAACTATATAAAAAAATCTTACGCTTAACGATTTAAGTAATATTAACTAGTATTTTAACGTAAAAATTTTTAAAAACTTATTAAATAATAATATTAAGTTAAATTAATAATAATATATTAAAATTTTTTTTAAAATTATTAAAATAAATAAATTTAAACTTATAACTACTTTTATAAAACTAAATATATTAAAATATATAAAAGCTTATAATTAAAAAACTATATTATAAAAAACTTTAAAATACGCTTTAATTTTTAAAAAGTTAAATTTTACAGTTATAATAATAAAACTTAACTTTAATTACGCTATATTAATATAAACTAGATTTATATAAAATTTATTTTTAAATTAAAGTTTTAAAGTAAAAAAAATATACTATTATTTTAAAAATATAATTATTAAACATATTTAATATAAAAAATTAAATAACGATTATTTTTATTAAAAATATAATAAATTAAAATTATATAAAGCTATAAATATTATTTTTATTTATAATTAAAAAAGCGTTAAATTAATAACTAACTACGTGTTTTTTTTTATAAAAGCTTTTATATTATAACATTTTAAACTATAGTTTATAATAATAAAATATTTAATAAAATTTAAATATATTATATTAAATAAAGCTATTAATAATGCCGCGTAATTAAAAAGCTTTTTTATAAAGTTAAATAAAATGCTTTTTAACTTTATTACTTTTTTAAAAAATAATATAAAAGCAATTTTATAGTTAACTTTATTTGCAATAAATAAAAAAAAAAAGTATATAAAAATAACTTATTATTATGTAAAATAAAAAGTAAAAGTTAAGCATATTATAGTAAAATATGTAAAAAGTAAAAAAAACCTAGTTAATAAGTTAATTAAATTATTAAATCGTATAAAATATTAAAAATTTTATTAATTATTAAAATTAAAAAAGTTATAACGGCTTTAATTATAGCTAAAAAAGCGTGTTAACTGCTAATAATTACGATTATATATAGGTTATTATTGCTATAAAAGCAATGTAAAATAACCTACTTATTTTAAGCACATAATGCATACTTATTTAAGCAAGCTTTAATGTTTATAATTTAATTCTTTTTTTTTAAATTATTATATTACTTAATATACACGATAATCCCTCTGCACTTTACAAATACAGTTAAGTAAAGCGACTGAAAGCCTTTATTTATTAATATTACATTATACCTGAAAGTTATGAGTTCCTATTCTCCCCCCAGCGTCGGTGAAGACTAACCTACCGAAACTATGCCACGTTCGGGTCTTTTTTTTTCTTTATCAAAGTAATGGATATTCGGTGCTACATTGTTAGCATTGTTGTTTTCCATTGATTCTTTATGCCCATGCCATGTCCCCCCCCCTTTGTTGGCTCTTTGTCCCCGGGGGTTTTAGCATTCTTTCCGCTAAAAAATGACATTCCTAGGGAGGAGCCTCTAACCTCAATACACACTCACACACATATACACATAGCAGGTATATCAATGTATTGACTTTTACGTACTTATGTAGACGAGCAAGGGTAAATGAATACCTAAGTTTAGGGAGAGTTCTATTGATCTACTGTGCTGTGTAGGAGTTGTTGCGGCGGCATGTTTCTAGTGTTACCTCGTGCCCTCGCAGCGGTTCCCCCCCTGTACGATGGACGATTGGGAACGCTGTTTAGTCATCCCAGATCCCGATGGGAAGGGAAGGGAAATTTATGTGGTTAGGTAGGTAGGTATGAAGCTTGCTATTCGGCGGAGCTCTCTCTCTCTCGGTTAGTTAGCTCCCGTTCTCCATCTAATCCAATCCAAACTATTTACTACTAACTACCTACCTACCTACCTATCTCCTGCCTCCCTTCTTCTCTCGTGCTGCTGCCTCTGGTGGCACTCCACTCTGTATTGTTGTGCATGTCGGGATAGTTTGCCCCCCAGCCCACCTTACTACTGGTTGGCTAACTTCAGTAAACTGCCTTGATCCCCGTCCGGGTTCGTCTCTCGATGAGGTTGGGAAAGTTCGGGGCTGCTAAAAAAAGAGATAGAATGAGAAGAAAACAAAAAAAAAAAGTACACGGTATTGGAACTTTGGCTTTGTTTACTCGTCATTTGTCTCTTGTATCATCTCAGGTTTCCTCCCTCTACCCCCCCTTCGTCGTATGTCAGCTCAGAGTCGTAGCTATTCATGCATGTTTGTGTACATATGTAAAGGCATGTAAAATACACGTACTGTGGATCTGAGGCAAAGGCGAGAAGATACCTACATCATACTTACCTACCTACCTACCTACCTTGTCTACATATTTTCAACATAAATAGACTACATAGCTAAGCTTCCTGCTTAATATGCTACTGCTGCGAACGGTATATGGAAATAACCTTGCTTGTTCCTGTGTAGCAGTGGTACAAACACTACGGGGAGAGAGAGAGAGAGAGAGAAAGCGTGAGCAGGGGAGGGGTGGTGAGGCACAAGAGGGAACAAAGAACAGCGATGGGAATCTCAACCGCCACATGCAACAGCTCAGACGTCGGTATATTCCCGAGACATGACAACCCACAGCAGGTAAAAAATATGTTCAATGAGAGACTTCCAACAGATTATGAACGAACGAACGGACGGACAGACGGACGAACAAATGGGCAGCACGCCCCAAGTTACACGTTTCATACAGGCTCTTGCATAGCTCCCCCTTCTTTACCTCCTAACTCTGCCACGGCCGCCACCACCACCACCACTGCTGCTGCTGCTGCGGCTTGCCCATAGCTATATTACCTTGATTCTAAAGCAATGTATACATCTAGATAGGTATGTAGTCATTGTGTGGGGGTGGTGGCAGGTGTTGGGGGCAACCAACACTTACACACACACACACACACATACCCGTCCGTAAAGCATACCCACATGTAGCATTGCTCCGGCACGTGGAATTCTCCCCCCTCTCTCTCTCCAGGTGAGAGAGAGAGAGAAAAAATCCAGCTTCATCACAGGCAGGAGGCAAAGACCCCATATCTCCATACCAAGATGGTGATGGGAAATAACGGACATTGCAATCAACGACTGACCGCAACCTTCCCCTCCCCCCCAGTCCTAACTAATATGGCCTAAGGTAAGGTACGTATGTGCGTGTGTATGTGAAGTATGTGAAATGGATGGCTGGTTTCCAGAGTTCAAGGTTATTGTACCCATTCATCCGTTGTGTCATCATTTCATTATTCATTGAGAGGGTGGTGGTGGTGGTGGAGGGCAGTCGAGAGTTGGGTTAGGGATGGATGGTCCCATCTTTCAAACAACAAAGAAAAAAAAAAAAGGGTGAGATAATATGCCTCAAGAACAAGGAGAAAGGTAATTAATTAAAAAAAAGGACAAGAGAGAGAGAGAGAGAGAAAGAGCAAAGACCACAACAGAAAGAAACAGAAGAAGCATACAATCCCTAACAAGCCCTTGGTCTTCCTTGTGTCTGTCTTGCCTTCTTGTTGCCCGGTCTTTATTCCTCAACCACCCACCCCTCCCTTTCCTCTCACCCAAGCTCTAATCCCATTATCGATCCCGTCCCGGATGAAAGAAAATACCATCCTCTTGTTGTCTGTGTTCTCTTTCTTCTTTTTTTTTTGGTCTTGTTTTACCTTATTGCCCGTATGTCTCTCCTTACCTACCCACCTTCATACATGATCCAAGCAATCAACGAGACGCCCATCCTACCAAGTCATTGGTCGTTTATCCCGTCATCACTATCACCATCGCCTTGTCACATATGAGATAAAGGGACTTTTCTGATCGAATCGAGAGGGAGAGAAGAAGGGAGAGGAACAAAAATATTCTAATCATTTGTTGTATTCGTCGTCGTCGTCGTCCCGTGGCAATTCCTTGAAAGGGAAGGACAGAAGAAAAAAAAAGTGATAACTGACTTTATCATTGTCGTCGTTCTTCGTGTGTACTCAAAAACTTACCTATTGTATGTTTTAGTTCCGTATTCCTCTCCCCCTTCCACACATCAATCCCTGCTCTATCTACACCCCCCCCTTTTCTCATCTATTCCTCTTACCCAAGTCTTAGTAGCCTTCATCCGTTTGCTAGACCGCCCAATAGCCAGCCAGCCTAAGTTCAGCTCGAACCCCCCTTCCCTTCTCGCTCAATCATGACCGACGGTACCGCTGGCACGACCAGCAACCACCCCCCTAACTCACCCTCCTCCCCATCGTTATCCTCTCCCACCGCTAGCCACAGTGGACGGAGACAGAAAAGAAGCAGCTCGTCGACGTCGAACCGTGACGAGACGACACCGACGGCAACGACGACACCACCGTCGTTCTACCCTCTACAGGGTCTCCCCAGAAGGCCTCGGAGCCAACCCACCATGGCCACGAGCGTCTACAAACAAAACCACGAGATCGGGGGAGGAGGAAAGCCAGCTCATCCTCCGCCGTCGTCCCTGCTACCTCTTGGGAATATCGACCACGACCACCTGTATCCTCTGCCCCCTCCCCCTCCGCCCAAGCCGCGCCTTCGTGATGACTCTGCCGCAGACCCCCCGCCCTCTAGGCTGTCTCTGAGAAAGCGAGCGGCCTCCATCGATGTCGAGGAGGCCAACCACCACCGACTGCACAGCTACGGTCTCTACACCCCGAACACAGCGCGAGCCGATGATGGCGGGCCTGGTGGAGGCCCGGGGGATATGATATGTCTATGCGCTAAGGCACCTAAGGTCCCTAGACCTCGGAATGGTATGTAAACCTTTCTTTTCCTTCCTTCTCTCCCCTCTCCCCCCTTTTCTTCTTCAAGTTGCTTTTTCCAGTTGCTATCATCGCACATATGCACTTACCCTGACAACCCCCCTTCTCACTATTTACCTTGGAACTTGGAGCTAGTTCTTCAAGGGCCAATTTGCATCCCCCTACTGCTCGTTACCAAGAAACCCCTGTCCCCTTTCCTCTAGACAGAGAGCGACTGGATCCCCTTGTTTGCAGTCTCAAGCACGGGCCGAGGGTCTCAAGGGTCCTCCACGTCCTGAGACGGAATCTCGATGACGACCCTTTGTCCGACGGACTCTAGGGATTGTGTATCAAAAGATACTAAGTCAAAGGGGGGAGAGAGATAGATAGAGGCGGATACATGAAAGGATGGTTCATCGGGAGCTTAGGGTTTCTCTTGTTTTGTCTTGTACTTATTTGTCTTGTCCCATTTCCTCCCCTCCCTGACACGCACGAATCCAATTGAGAGCAAAGGTGGATGGGAAACACAAACCGCAATCCATATCTTTGCCTCCTCATTGACTCAATGAGTTCATTGTTTGATCGAAGACAACAAACAACAAGAGAAGCGAAGAGAAGGGGCCTAGAAAAGAGGGAGAGAGAGAAGCCAAAGAAAAAAAAAAGAAAAGAGACTAGACTGACCT
Source organism: Biscogniauxia mediterranea (assembly GCA_018398605.1). Classification (NCBI taxonomy): domain Eukaryota; kingdom Fungi; phylum Ascomycota; class Sordariomycetes; order Xylariales; family Xylariaceae; genus Biscogniauxia; species Biscogniauxia mediterranea. The sequence goes on along the minus strand of JAGXTR010000011.1, from coordinate 820,955 downwards.
TTGTTGTGTTTTCGTTAAACAGCTTTCATTCTTTATCGACAGCACTGGCAAGGCTACATTGCCTCCCAGAACCCGGGACTGGCCAACCCCGATATATCCAAGCTCATCGGCGAGAAGTGGCGCGCACAGCCTGAGAAGGTCAAAAACGAATGGAAGAAGCTCGCTGAGGAGGAGAAGATCCGCCACCAGCGCCAGTACCCCGACTACCGATATCAGCCCCGACGCGGGGGTAAGAACGCCAGCGGCAGGCCCACGTCCGCGAGCGGTGAGTTACCCGGCCGCTGTCCCAAGTGCGGGGGACGCTATATCGCGACGCCCAGGACGCCGTCGACGCCCTTTAGCGTTGCGACGCCCGTGCCCCCGAACCCTTCCTCGAATATGCAGCCCTACATAAACCCCAACCCACGAGTCATCGAGACAGAGCACCTACGGCGCGGGTCCGCTTCGAGCGGTATGTCCGTCGATGGCCACGGCCGCAGATACACGCAGCCGCATATGCGAGACTTCGAAGAAGACTACGATGCGATGTCTCCGATGACGGCGGCGCCCGAGATGAAGCGACGTCGTTATAACGGCCCTCAGGTTTTCATCCCCGGGTCTCCACCGATGGGCTACATGCCGGTCGACCCGCGATACCCACAGCGGCCTTCGGTCAGCGGTCCTCCACTGTCGGCCACCGGCTACGGACCTGGCCCCTTGCCTCGACCGCCCATGCCGTCGTACCGGCAACCCAGCCATCCCAATCACCCCCACCACCCCAACCATCCGCAGCAAATGCAACCCCCTCCCCGACCATCCATATCCTACCAGCCGGTCAAGACACCAACGCGGCCGGCACCCGGCTTCGACGAATCTCTGCGTCTACCCCCGCTGCAGACACAAGTCCCGAACTCACCCTCGATACACCCAGAAGCGGGCCACGCCCGGCCCATGTCGGCTGTACAGCCTAACCACCCAACCGGGCTGGGCATCGTGAACAACGGAACCATGCCCATCCGACAACAACAGCAACACCAGCAACAAGCACCACCGCCCCCTCCACCACAGCCACAGCAAGTCGTGCCAACGAGGTGGCCGTTCCTGCTGAAACTCGAAGTCCTGCGGTCGATCAGCCCGCCGCTGAAGCCGCCCGGTCCGGGCGGTCCCGTCTTCGAGACGCGGGGGCCCATCATTGCCGTGGAAGGCGCCGCGGCCCCCTTGCTCAAAGAGGTCGCTGCCGTGGTGGAGAAGGCGCTGGGCGTGTCGGGCGAGTACGCGGTGAAGCTGTGGTCGGACGAGAACAACACGCTGAACCCGGGCAGCAGCAGCAGCGGCGGGGATGACGCGGGCCGGAGGAGTCATCATCAGCATAGCAACAGCGTCGGCAGCAGCGGAAGCGGCAGCGGTATGAGCAGCAAGAGCGCGGACGGGAAGCCAGAGAACAATAACAACAACAATAACAATAGCACCGTCGCGGGCCCCCAGCCCACCAAGAAACCGCCCTCGCTGCTGAGCCCCATAGCGCACTACATGGCGCGCATGCTGCGGTGGCACAAGGTCTCCGAGGACCTGATACGGTACGTCACCACGTACGCTCCGGCACCACCACCACCACAGTCATCGTCCGCGGGCGAGAACAACAACAACAACAACACCGGCGACAGCGACAGCGGGACCAAGCCCTCGCCCGCCAAGCTCCTCCCCGTCGCCGTCCTCGCCGACGGGTACAGCCTGTCGTACTCGGACCGGTACGCGGGGGCGCTGCACGTCAGCGACGCGTACCGGGCCGACGACCACTGGCAGTGGGTGGCGACGCTGTGGCGCGGGATCGTGGGCCCGGACCTGACGGTGTACGTCAAGCGGGACGGTGCCCCGTCATCCCCTGCCTTGGCGGCGGGGGCGGGGGCGGGGCGGAGAACGCCAGCGGCAATAGCTGCGTCGAGTTCGCGAACCCGGCCGTGCTGGTGCTGCGCGTGGGCGCGGCGGGCCTGGACGAGAAGGTCGAGAGGAGACTCGGCTTCGAGATCATGGAGTGGGTACGCGGGGCCAGCTTCCAGGCTGGGTTCGGGGGAGGCAGGTAGGGATGCGATGGGACGGGAAGGGAAAGGGGTAGGGGTAAGGGGTAAGAGGGGAGAGAAACAGTTGGGAGGGAGGAGAGGATATGTAAAGGGCGGGGAAAAAAATGATGGGACGTGTGTGTGTTTGTGTAAAATTTCTGGTTTCTGGTTTTGTTTTTTCATGTCTTTTGTTTATTTTTTTCTTGTTCTTTTCTTGATGTTCCATACGTAGTAGGATAAATGATTTCTCCCTTCCCCCCTTTTGGGGGTTTTCTTTTGAGGAACTCAGTTATGGATAGATAGATGGTCAGGATGTATGTATGTAGTACGCGTGTATGGATTTTATGTATGTATGGGACGGACGTCAAATGTGAATACATAGCAGTTACCTACCTCCGTAACTAGTGTAAGACAAAGTAGAAAAGGGGGAGAGATACGGGTTTGGGTACACCGCTGCTCTAGTTTTATATGACCACCTGCACTTATCATGCCCCTGATCAACATCCCTTTTGGAGTTAAAGAGGTGAAGCTGTCTTGATGTCATACTCGGGTAATTTCTTGTGATCTAGACAAGTAAGTGAGACTCGCATCGTGGAACAAGGGACGATCTGGGTTAAATATAGGTAGATAGATAGAATGGTCTCAGATTCTTCGGAGAGAGTGAGCATTGGAGGAGCACTTTTAAGGGAGATGTAATTAAAAGTTTGGAACTTGTAAATGCACTCTTATGGATTTCAATGTTCGAGGCCATACTTGTTCTTAAACTATTGAGTAAAGGCAGCATGTTTTGCTTGATGTTAGTCGTAGTGTGCATCGTATGTAGTAGAGTGGAGTGTGTCTTGTACAGGAGGAGATGCGATGCAGCTGGAGCCAGTAAGTAAATTGAGACCAGATGAAAGTGGACCCAGCACTGTATGCGCTAGTAGTCCGGGACTGTAGCAGAGCACTGTGTTTCTCCGGCGTAATCCCGGCGTCAACATGCGCGCATGCGCGTTACCAAGTAGTACTTACTTACTTACTTCTTTTAAAGTACAGTACCTTAAGCCGTGTTCTCGCACATTAAGCATGCTGAATGCTTAATAGGTCTTAAAACGTACCGACGCCTTAACCCCCCTATTAGCAACATAGCCAGTGCATTTAATTTACTAAAGTAGGTATAGTAAAATAGTTTAAAATTTCTAATATAAATATTTAGCACTTTTTAGCCAGAAATATTTACTTATTATTGCTAAATATAATAAATACTAAATAATGCTTATTTATTAAATACATTTATAATAAAAAATTTAATAAAACTAGCATGCTTAAATATAACTTGTGCTTAAATCAAGGTACTTTAACTTAGCGCCTTATAAATACATTCAGAAAATCTACCCCTGCCTCTCGATATCACTGGCACGGACCACATCCCTTTTGGGATTTCAGCCATGGCTGGCTGAATTGCAAAAACAGCCCCTTAGTAATAAGCTTTGAGGTACTTGCGCCTGCACCTGCACCCACTACGTAAAACGCGTTACGCCCCCGAACAAAAGGAGCTCAGCTCCAAACGTCACATCCATTTGTTGTAAAGCTTCCACCGACAGAGTTATCCACCATCACTTCACTTAAACCACCCGCCACCTCTCCCCCTTCCCTCCCTCTCCTTCACCCCAATCCATTATGTTGTGACCACCAGCGTGTCACGCATAGCTCAGCATGTCAGAATACATAGTTGGGCAGACAATCCAGCTCAATGATGGCCGCAATGCCATTATCCGCTTTGTCGGACAGACCCATTTTGCTGTCGGGGATTGGATAGGCGTCGAGCTCGACGATGAGAGCGGGAAGAACGATGGATCCGTGCAAGGCGAGCGTTACTTCGACTGCTCTCCCGGCAAGGGCATGTTTGTGAGGCCAATGGCCGTATCCGCCGTGCTTGCTGCTCCCCCGCCGAGACCCCCCCCTGGACGAAGACCATCACGAGCGAGCACTGCTGGCGCTGGGCCTGGACCTGCACGCCCAGGTTCTAGGACCGACGTGAACGTGGGTAAGCGTAAGAGTCTCAATGCACCGAGTCCCAGTCCTGTACCTAGGGCTTCCCGGCCTTCTAGTATATCCAGGGTGCGTATTGTGAGCTGATATATCCCCCCTCCCCTCCCCTCCCCCTTATCATGGCAACCAGCGCTCATTATTACGACAATGCAGAGTCCTACGAAATCACCGACTAAACAACTTGGCACCGCCACATCAAGCAATGCGACTTCTCGAACAGGTACTCCCTCCAATATTCGCGGTACCGGTGTCGGTGTGCGGAATCGAGGCTCGGTCGGCGGGGGGAGAACCTCCATGGGCCCACCAGCACTACCTTCGGCTGGCGCGAGACGACAACCTTCTACATCGTCGTCAGCGGTTACAAGAGGCGGACCTACGAGGCCGCGGGTATCTACCGGCACTGTCCGAGGATCCGTCCGTCCACCGTCGGGCCGAGTACCGTCTGGTGAGTCGCTATCGGGGAATGAGGGTGGGAACAAATCCGATGTCAACTCCCCACTTAAGAGCGATGGAGAAACCATCAGCCCCGTCACATCGAGAACAAGGGCTCTCGAGAAACTTACCTCGGGAGGCAACTCTGCCGCCGCATCTGCCAAAACGCCGGCCAGTGCGTCTTCTCGACCACCTGCTAGTGGCGGATCCACCCGGTCGACAACGAGCAATGCTGTCACTCGGGAAAATGAGGACCTGAAGGCCAAACTCAAAGTTCTCGAGCGCAAGAGGGCCGAAGACCGCGAAAAGATCAAAGAGGTTGAGAGGCTCCAGGAGCAACGCGACAAGTTCGAGAGCATCAACAAGAAGATAGAGAGCAAATTTCAGCAGACGGCCCAGGAGAACGTTACTCTGCGCAAACAATTGAAAGAGGCAGAGGAGAAACTAGAGTCCGTCGAGGTTCTCCAATCTGAACATGACGCAGTCATGGAGCTGGCCACCCTGGACCGAGAGATGGCCGAAGAGACCGCCGAGGTGCTCAAGGTCGAGTGCGAAGCTTTGAAGCAAAAGGCGGAGGAATTAGAACTGGAGGTGGAGATCTTGCGGGAAGAGAATGCGGAGTACTCTAAGGGCATGTCTCCCGAGGAGAGGGCGAGCACAGGCTGGCTACAGATGGAGAGGAATAATGAACGGCTACGCGAAGCTCTTATCAGGCTGCGGGATATCACCCAGCAGCAGGACGAAGAGAACAAGGCACAGATCAAGTCGTTGGAGAAGGACTTGGAAGAATTCGACGCTGTCAAGGAACAGTATGAGATAGCTAAGGAGAAACTGCTGGAGTCAGAATCGCGTGCCGAAGACCTCCGACAGCAGCTCGACGACAACTTAGGAGCTGAGGCTATGATCGAGCAGCTCAGCTACGAGAAGCTCGCACAATCCGAGCAGATCAACGAATTGAAGGCCGTGATCGATGATCTTGAAGCCCTCAAAGAAATCAATGACGAGCTTGAGATCAATCACGTACAGAACGAGAAGGAGATGCAGGAGGAGCTAGACTTCAGGGACACCGTCATTGCTGAACAAGCTCGTAGGGCTGCTGAAAAGGATGAGGCTATCGGCGATCTAGAATACACTCTGTCTCGATTCAGGGAGCTTGTCACGAACCTCCAGACGGACCTCGAGGATATCCGTGCCTCCCACGCAGTCAACGAGGCCGAGGCCGAACAGCTGAATAGCAAGTCTAGGGCCATGATGGATCTCAACCAGAAGCTTCAGATCTCAGCCGCGAAGACTCAGGTCAAGACTATCGACTTGGAGCTTCAGCGTATGGACGCCCAAGAAGCGCAGCAGCATCTCCAGATCGTCAAATTGTTCTTGCCTGAAAGCTTCTCAGCCGATCGTGATTCCGTCTTAGCCTTGCTACGGTTTAGCCGGCTAGCCTTCAAGGCGAATCTGTTACATGGCTTTGTCAAGGAACGCATCGGCGCCCCGCCACACCCTGGACATGAAGATGATCTCTTCGCTGGCTGCGATGCTTTGGATAAGCTTACCTGGGTTTCTTCCATGTGCGATCGGTTCGTCAATGCTATTAGCCACTGTTCCCTGGAAGAGTTTGCCAAGTATGAGGGTGCACTGTACGAACTAGAACCCGTCGAGAGAGCCTTGAATTCTTGGATTGACGGTCTCCGACGAGACGAGTTGAAGGAGAAGCAATGTGCAAGCGAGCTGTCACGTACTATTGCTCTCATGACACACCTGGCTGAGGTCCACATTTCCCAAGGGCTGGAGAGCTTCGCGGACGAGATCCAGATGAAGGCAGTGCTGATGCAGAGCCACCTGGAGTCAGCTGCTATGGCCTTTGGCGTGGTGAAGGATATGGTTCAACGGGCTGTACCTGCTACTGGCGAAGATGACGAGCTAGCTCAGCACTTCACTAGGAGAGCAGACGCAGTTGTTAGCCAGACTCGGAGCACCAAGGTCATCATATCAAAGGTAGTACGGTCTTTGGAAGATCTGAGGGCCAGGTCGTTGGTTCTCACACCCGATACTGCGGAAGTCTTTGAACAGTGCGAATCTGCGAGCCGAGAACTTGTCGAAATGTCGCGCAAGATTGGCATCGAGCTACATTTGCTACTGAGCGAAGAAGGCCGAACCGAACCATACACCTATACCGACGTGCAGAACGTTATTCAGCGCACAGTTATGAACGACTTTGCATCCGCCGAGTCCGATCTCTTCTCTACGTACTTCTCTAAGCTACGTGTCCTTACTGGCCAGGTTACCGATCTTGCTGCAGTCTGCGGCGACCTGTCGCAGACACAAGAGTTTGAGCGAAGCCAAGCACCCTGGATCCTCCGAGCACAAGAGCTTAAGGCACTCAAGACTATCCCGGTCGATGCAGAGGAAGAGCTCCGCCAGCTTAAGGAGCACTACAACGAGGCCCGACGTGCCATTGCCCTCCGCGACGAGAACCTCAGCACAGCTACTCTCCGCATCGAGACGCTCGAGGCACGTATGCGTGACGCGCATGCCAAGACGTCTCGCATCGCAGACCTGGAGGCGCAGATTGTGGAGGCCGAGGAGCACGTGGCCAGCCTTAAGAAGGACATTGAGCAGCAGGACCGCGAGGCCAAGACCCTCGAGGCCGACCGCGACAAGTGGAAGAAGATCGCCGGCGACAGCCGGGCGTTCGGGGATGCGGCCGACGCGGCCGGGGCCAAGGCGGGCCAGGAGCGCGCGGTTGCCACGGCCCGCGAGATGGACGCGCTCAAGAGCGAGATCGCGAGCTTACAGGCGGCGGTGCGGTACTTACGCGAGGATAATCGGCGCGCGCGCGTCACGGAGCAGCACCGGTACGACTGGCTCTCGGAGCCGCTCAGAAAACCTGCACCGGTGGCGGAGCAGCGCAAGGCGCTCGTGGCAGCCGAGGGCAAGGACGCGCTCGGTGAGCTGCTCAAGATGGCGACGTCGGCGCGGTTCTACAACCTCGCGGAGCTACCAGCCGACAAGATGGCCTGGCGCCCGGCCAAGGCCACGCCGCAATACCATGCCGCGCGGCAGGCGGAGGACCTCGCCGCGTGGAAGAGCTGGCACGCCGCCATCGTGCAGAAGACGCAGCTTGTGCGTGCTGCGGCACAGGAACCGGGGCGCAGGGCAGGAGAAGACGCCGAGCGCGCGATGATGAGGAGGGCGGCGGCGAGGCTACAGATTCGGCTCCCCGATGCGGAGGGCAAGGTTATCCCCGGTGTAACGGGCGAGGGGGGCGTGCAGATTGTGGGGTCTAAGGAGTGGGAGGGGTTGAGAGGGAGGAGCGTGGGTGTTTTGTGAAGATTAAGGAACTGAACCAAAAGCAAAAAAATTAAAAGGGGGAAGAAAAAAAATGAATGAGAGGATATGAGATGATATGAGATAGGATGGATGAGATGGTATAGGGGGTTTGAAAGAAGTTCTGAAAGACCACAAGGGGAGAGGAGAAAAAGAAAAGTAGAGGGAGACGAAGATATTTTTGATGTTTGTTTCGATAGATACCCTTTAACTTCTTCCACCCATTACTCATTGGCTCGCTTTCACTGCCATCCCTAGGTAGATATCACATCATTTCCACCTGCCCACCTACCTACCTACCTACTTTACCTACCGACCCAGCCTTTGTAGTCCTTGTTTGTATCGTATGATGATCATCACCAGCAGCAGCAGCAGCAGCAGCAGCGTTATAATTGAAATGAAAAGGAGCGGAAAGAAAGGAGAAGAGAGGAGAAGAGACGGAGGGTAAAAAGAAAAGCGTACGGTAGTGCTTTATTAATGATAATGTACAGTCCTTTTTGTTGTTGCTGTTGCCCATTGATATGGATATTTACTTGTTGCAGTGTTATATATATATATATATATATGTGTGTGTGTGTGTGTGTGTGTGTGTGTGTATAGATATGTTCTTGGTATAAAGAAAAAGAAAAGGGGGGAGGGAAGGGGGAGGCAGGGAGGCAGGGTTTGGTGAGGTTTTAATGGCGATGGATGGATTGATAGATGTATGATTGGCTATTTGTTTTGAGAAACGTTATTCGTAGGTAGGTGGGTAAGTAGGTAGTGAATAAGTAAAAAGGGGAGGGGAGGTATGAGGAATCCCGATTTGCCCCTTTTTTCTTTATATAGGTAGGTATATATATATTTTTTGTCTTTTTTAAACAACCTTAGTTTTCCCTCTTTTGACATAGGTATAGGTAGCATGTTGTTTTCTGCATGATGGCATCAATTATTCATGTTTATTTCTTTCCCTTTTCCCTTTTCCTTTCTCTCTTTTTTCTTCCCCTTTCACGTCAACACCCCCTCCCCCCTCCTCCCCTTTTCGATCACGCTCGCTCTCTCAGGCCTTCCCCTTACCCTTCTTCCCCTTCTTCCCCCCTCCTCCACCTCCACTACCACTGCCACCTCCCGCATCACTACCACCACCACCCATACCGCCCATCAACCCGGCGAGCGCACCAAGCCCGCCTGCCCCACCACCACCACCACCACCGCCCATACCGCCGAACATGTTCATCATCTCGGGGTTATGCCCTGGGCAGGCCGGGCATGCCGCCGCCCCCGGGACCGCCGGCGCCGGCCCCCTGCATCTCCTTCATCATCTCCTTGAAGGCGTTCTCGCTGACGCCGCCGCCCGTCATGGCGGCGCTGTAGGCGGGCAGCAGGTCGCCCATCTTCTTGTCCCAGCCGCGCGGGACGGCAGGCCGCGGCCACTTGTCTTTCTCTCCTTTCTCATTGCCATTATCATCATCGAGCCCGAGGCCGACGCCGAACTCGCGCACCCCCCGCCGCAGCGCGTCGCTGTCCTCCGTCGTCGGGTGCTCCCGCAGGTACCGCGCCACGAGCACGTATAGGTGGTGCTTGTTTTTGATGGAGGACGAGGATGAGGAGGAGGATGGCCCGAGACGCACCCGCACCCGCCCCGGGTTCGCCCAGTCCCGCGGGTGCGTCCGGTGCGCCTCCAGCACGGGCGACAGGCGCAGCGCGGCGCAGGCGCTGGCGATGGTGCGGGCGAGCGGGTTGGCCACCGCGAGGGACGAGGCCACCCGCCGCCCCCCCGACCGCGTCCGCCGCGCGTCGAAGTACACCGGGTACAGCATCTGGTAGTCCTTGATGTCCTCGGGCTTGACGTGCTGCTGTGAGGGCGGAGGGTGGTGGTGCACCAGGGGAGGCGCCGCCGCCACGGCGGAGGAGGAGGAAGAGGTGGTGGGAGGGGCGGGGCTGCGGCGCGTGCTGCGCAGGATCTCGGTCTCGTCGAAGTCGTCGATGTCGCCCTCGCTGGGGTCGGACATGTCGCTGTCGGATACTTCTTCTATTCGTGCGTGGGACATGGTGTGTGTATTCGTGTTCTTGTCTGTGTGGGTGTGGTTTGGTGAGGAGTTAGGTATTAGGTAGGTCACGGTGTAGGTCTGTAACCTAGGTAGTTGATTTATTTATTTGCTTGTAACCTAGCCTAACCTTTAGGTGGTGGTGGTGGTAATGTTGTTTAAGGTGTTGGCAGCTTTGCGTATATAGGTAAAGTAAAGTAATGCTGGTATCTTGAATTTTGGACGTGGGGTATGTTAAGGTTAGTAGAGAGGTAGCTTTCCAATTGGCAATTCGATATTACCTAAGCCTTCAGGGTAGGTATGCATGCCGGAGTTAAACAGCTGGGACCGGATGTGGCGGGGATGGCCCCACTAGGTTAGCATGGATGTGGCTTGTGCACGCACACAAATCCAGTGATTACCTAGCAATTCCGTGCTGGGGCAAAAACCATCCCTCGTTCTTCTTTTTTCTCTTTTTCCCTTTTTCCCCATTCGAGTCATCATCATCACTATCCGTCCAACAACAACCCCATCGCCATCTTCATCCATCGATACACCGACCCGAAGAAATCAATAAAAATCAGCAATCATGGGAAAGGTTCACGGAAGTTTGGCCCGTGCAGGTCCGTTCTATCTTCTCCCCCCACCCTGAATGAAGCAGAGCAGAACAGAACAGAACGCTGACATTCCGGGTTTTCTCTATTCCGTAGGCAAGGTCAAGTCGCAGACTCCTAAGGTCGAGCCCCAGGAGAAGCCCAAGACCCCCAAGGGCCGCGCGCGCAAGCGGCTCGTGTACACTCGCCGTTTCGTGAACGTCGTTCAGGGCGGTGGCAAGCGCAAGGTAAGAGACCACCAGCTTATTGTCTTGTCCTCTTGTCCTCTCCTCCAACCTGACACTCTTCCTCTAGATGAACCCCAACCCCGGCACGTAATCGACTTCAACAAAACCCATCAACTTGTTTCCTCTTTTCCCCGGGCCGGACCGGACTCTGTCCGTCCTAGTTTCCAGTTAGTTGCGCCGTCGGACACCAACACACGCGAGACGCGATGCGATGCAGAAACTGCGGGCAATTTGATTTTTTTTTTAGTGAGAGGGGAAATGTCTACTACTACACGATGGAATGCGATCGGGAATCGGTGGGGTGGAAGCTGAGAGAGGAGAGAGGAGAGAGAAGAGGCCCTTCTTCCTTTCTCCCTTTGTCTCTCTGACTTTCCCTCCTAGGGGCGTTTATTGGCATTTCACTGGGCGAGGTTTTCGTAGTTCGTCATTTGCCAAAAATGTACATACCTGCGTTGCCAACTCCCGCCTTTATGGCACAGTGTCTTTCAGTTAAAGGACTGACGAAAAGAGGAAAAGTTGTTCACCCCGGTCAAGTTCAGTTCTCTTGCCTGCCTAGTAATTTCTTGAGCTCTACGATGAAACATCATCAACTATCGTGTCCCTACTGGCCTGCCCGGGTAGATGTGTCCTCTAACCACAGGCACGCCTCTTTATATATCATGTTCGGTATATGACGTAGTCCGTATCGCAGGTCTGAGATGGCCATGGCCCCTTCACGTCATCTTGTAGATGTTAGAAGTGACAGGTCTCTGCTCATAATTGCTAACACAAGTACGCAAAGAGCTGGGATAAGCCCTGCTACGTTCCCTGAAGCATTAAAGCATCACGCCGTGGCCCGTATCCGCAGGGATCGGCCATAATAGACAAGACGATCAGTTAGGGCCCTACTCTCTCGATAATGAAGAAAGGAGACAGCTGTACCGAACACTGCTCAAGACTTAAAGTGACATCCCTCGAGGTGGCTGTCCGAGTGTCTTTGAGAAATTCGATGGTTTTGATACGAAATTAAATGATTTGGCATTTCATGCGCCTCTGTAGTGTACGCATACGCACTCGTATTTCACGATCTTCCGACTTAAAACTTATTTCCGTCGATCCATCGCAGATAACCCCGGGGAACGCGCTTAAATTATAAGGGGCTTTGGCCTTTGTCTAGAATTTGGGTGCGTTGTAAGAATGCAAGCATTTTAGACATAGGTCTTTTCTACTCACGGTAGTAAAGCTGCCTTAGCAACAGGCCATAGCTGAAATATATATAAAATTTCTATATAAAAAATAAGAGGTTATCATTCTTTAGTGAGATACCTATTCGATAGGTAGTCAGTGAAGCTATTTTGATAGCATTGTAAATATAAACGTGCTTAAACCTAACGGCCGAGTAGTGTCTAAGAAAGGCCGTTATGTGTTAAGGGTGAAGAGGGAGTAGTGGTTTTCTAGGGAATGAGAAGGTAGGTAGGTAAATAAGATTATTTATATAATATGATCTAGACACCTCAGACAATGAACTAGACAGATTGTTCTAATTGCCCGTCTGGACTTTCTACCATTAATGCCAAATCCAATGCCCCTGGCACTATCACGCAGAATTTCCTTTCCAAAGTCTAGATACCACCAAGTTAGTATATCAGTTGGGCCGACAACAACCAATAGGTCTCCTGGTTTCTCGTCCCTCCCCTTCTTTTCTTCTTTATACCCCCCCATTTTCTCGGGTCCAATTAGTATAGTATAGTTAGACTAAGCGCAGACTTGGTATATTGGGTTTTCGCGGCCCCTTTTATTCAAGCAACCCCCTCTCCTTGATTTCCTCTACGAGCTGCCGGAACTCCTCGTTTCCCTCGCCGGCCTTCTTCCTGAACGCGGGCAGGTTGTCCCTGATCCACTCCCTGTCCTTCCCGGCCTCGGGGATCAGAAACCCGTGCTCTAGGCCGGCGGCGATGCCCCCGACGATGAAGATCCGCAAGTCCGCGTCCTCGGGTACCTGTTTGCAGCCTCATTTAGTGAGTTTATGTACCCTATCGTGCACAATACGCACCGCTTAGCGGCCTGGTATGTTACAGTAATAAAGGGGAAGAAAAGGGGGGAAAGGGGAGGGGAGGTGGTGGTTCTTTACATTCTCCTGCCATGTCTTGGCCAGTTGGAGGCACAGCTCGTCAAACATCTCACGTTTCCTGGCCGGGCTGGTTCTCACGCGTGCTACAAGCATGTTGGCTTGCTTGCGCTTGCCGCCCACGTAGGCTCTGTAGCTGTCCGCGGCTGTGAACCTCACGTTCACGAACAGGGACGGCGTGGTGAAGTACGTAGTGTGGATTTTCGTAATGGCCTCTGCTAGGCTATCTTGTTGTTGAGGCGACAACGAAACCTTGTGAGTGAAGTCGTAAAGGGGCATTTTGACTTGCGGGTATTGATATAGAATATAGGGGTTGGGTAGGGTTCTTGAGGATATTTTTGATTCGGGGATTCATTACTCGAAACAATGTATTTCTTTATATTACCTACATAACAAGCTTTCATACAGATTGATACTTCCCAGAGATATGATGAGTTACTAGACACCGATGACGGCACAGTTTATTAATCGATGCCTAGGACCTCGGCAAGTATCTTACATATCAATCCAGACGGTATATTCTCTCCTAAACTCCACAACCCCCCAAACGATCACTCCGAAACTCCGGAAAGCTAAAAGTGCCCCGCACAGAATCCAGCCCTACCCCGTCTGGATCGAATGGATTGGATTTATAAGAAAACTCAATACCATAGTATATCAATAAGCATGAGAGTCTGGGGCGAGTAGGACGTCCTCAGTCCTTTCCTGGTTTTTCTACGAGGAGGAGCAACATTCTCAAAGACGTGCGTTAGGCTGTAAGGAGACTCGGTATCATGGTTCTATTGTCAGTCACGGATTGCATTGAGCAGAGCCTACCTAAGATATATATATATATAGGTAGGTATATATATATATATTACATTGGCTAACCTTACCCCGAAAGCAGTAATTTTAGAGCAGGACGCATCCCAGGCTTTAAAAGCAACGTAAACTCCCTAGTTTAGACGTATATTAATGCGACTTGGTGTTGTCCATCTGTATTGTTGTCAAGTGAGTAAAAAAAGGGTGCACAACGAAGTGAGAAAGATGGGAAGCAAGCGGTTACTGTTCGACTGAGAATAATCGCTAGAGAGCCTTTCCTCACGAGTTCGGTGTGCTCTCGACTCCTTTATACATAGCTATTTTACAGTGGGCCTACGTCCCGTAATGCCATTACCCCTGAGTAGCTAGTTTCCAGCCCGTGACAATCGTTTAGTATAAGGCAATGGCAAGAAGCCCGATAATCGTACTGCACAAATAAGTTTAGTCTTGCAGCCTATAGCGCCTACTCAAGTATTACCTTAGAGGACGTTGGGAACATAAAAAAGTCTCGTGGGGTCAGTCATATGAAAGATCACACTTCGTTAAGATGAAATTGACCTTGTAGCTGCGTGTAATTATATTCATATATATATATATAGCCTCGTGTTGAGGGATAGGTCTATCATAACTTGGACCCTGACGATAACAGCTGACTCGAGAGGCACGGTACATGTTAGGTTAGTCGTTTTTGAATATTTTGTGTATTGAAGCGCCTCAGTATTTGAAGTCTAAAGCTCACATATATTCGATCCGAATGACTCCCTTCTGATGTCACTGTTTATCGTTAAAGCCTCTCAGGTTTGCTGCCCAGCTACTTGCTAGGTGGTGCAAATTTTGCTTCTAGTTGTTAGTATAAGTCGTCTTGTGATCCTCCTTTCCACTTACTGACTCTAGATCTCGTGGCCAGCATTCAAATCTTCTGACCGAGGGTTACATCGAAGACTAACTAGCCCATGTCTCAGACAACTGGGTTAGGTTAAATGATTTTATTCCCGTGCCATCGCAGAAAATCTGATCGCTAGACAATGACATATCTTCCGAGGACCGGCATCTCCAACCGATAGAAAGGCGAAAAGGGGAAGAGATCTCCTCCAAGTTACCTTTGCCACGGGTACGGCGCGCTTATTTGAATAAAGAGTCTGAGCCAGTGGATATTTTATTTCTATTATTACACTACACAGGCGATCTCAGCCGGTTGGGACTGAGTCAATCGAACACCAAGGCCGCTCGGCGTCCGAGCACAACCACACGATTTCCATGTCTGGCATTATTACGAGATAAGCTTTGGGCATCATCTTAAGAGGGAACTCGTATTTCGTAATCCGTAATCTATCCCCTGCTAGATCCCCCGGATTTTCCGGGGGATGGCCGGGGTTCGGCGTAGGGACCCGTCCCAACGGTCGCCCCTGGAGGGATCCGATTCATCAATGGGAGACCGTTTTGACACGCCTTAGCACACCTTGGCCCGCCTAATAAGGCATGAACCTCGGGTCTGAACACCCCTTAAATATCTCAAAGAGGTCGGCGGCCAATTCCGTCGTGGATAATCTGGCAAGCACACCACTAATGACAGGTGAGGCTCCACGCGCAAGTACGTACGCAGCACAGAAATCATCTCCCCCACGGAGGATGAGACCCTCGATGAGTGCTATCGTGGGTCGAGCCATCAAGAGAATATAAGTTTACATACCTATATATAAGCACACCTCATTTAGGATTGTTGTAGTAGTGAGTGGGTCACGAACATTCTCCTTCTTGACCCACCAACTACAATAATACCGAAGGTGTACGTGTGTTGTCTTTAGTCGTGTTGTTGAAGGTTGAAAGGGTCATATTGCTGTTGCGTTCCGCACTACTCACTTGAGTTTCTATATGTGTGAAGGTGCACTCACTTACAATGTTGAAGACGTTAGTATCGGCCAGCTTGGCTACGTCGGCCCTTGCCTTGGTCCATCCTGGTCTCTTGCATACCACGGAGGATTTAACCCGAGTCAAAGGTTATGTCGACAAGGCCGAAGAGCCCTGGAACACGACCTGGACACTACTTACTAGCAACTCGCATGCCCAGTCGACATACAAACCCAACGCGCAACAGGTCATATATCGCGGCTCCGACGGTACTCATGCCGAGAACTATCGCATCCTCTTCAACGATGTCCACGCCGCGTACCAGCTCGCCATCCGCTGGCATGTTGAGGGTGCGGAGGAGTACGCTAATGCCTCCATCAACATCTTGAACGCGTGGTCATCTACTCTCCAGGCGATAGGCGGGAACAGCGATATGTTCCTGGCGGCGGGGATCTACGGCTACCAGATGGCGAATGCAGCCGAGCTGATGCGCGACTATAGCGGCTGGGATGCCGCATCCCAGGACAAGCTGAAGGCGACGTTCGTCGACATCTTCTACCCGCTCAACTACCGGTTCCTCACCACGCACAACGATCAAAATGCGTACCATTATGTGAGTTGAGCTGAGCTCCCTCCCTATTTTATTCCTCGTTCCTTAACCCTTACTTCATTTCGACCGGATAATAAGCTCAACTAATCATAAAAACGAAAAACAACGTAACCTAGTGGGCCAACTGGGACTTCTGCAACCTCGCGGCCATCATGGCCTTCGGCGTGTTCACCGACAACCAGACCATGTACGAGTGGGGGCGGGACTACTTCCTCCACGGCGACGGCCGCGGCGCCATCAACAACTTCATCTACGCGAACTTCACGGAGGACGGGACCGGCAAGCGGCTGGCTCAAGGTCAGGAGGCCGGCCGGGACCAGGGCCACGCAACTTTAGATCTAGCGTTGCTCGGCGCTATTATGCAGATGGGCTATAACCAGGGAGATGACCTGTATTCCGTCATGAACAACTCGGGTCTCGCTGCGTAAGCCAACCCCCTTTTTATCTCATTCCCCTTCCAAGACCCATAGGCATATGCATGCCTGCCTACCTCCAAGGCCAGCAGAAAAAGTGAAATACATAAATACCTACCCGACACTAACTAACCGACAACACCGATTCCACAGCGCCGAGTACGTAGCCAAGTACAACACGGGCCACGACGTGCCGTACACGTGGTACAACAGCTACATGGGCAACCAGACGGTGATCAGCGCGAACGCGCGGGGCACGCACCGCCCGGGCTTCGAGCGGCTGTACGCGCACTACGCCGACGTCAAGGGCCTCGACGCCTCGTGGACCAAGCTCTACCGCGACGAGGTCAACGGCAACAGCACCAGCGCCGTCGAGGGCGGCGGCGGCAACTACGGCGGCAACAGCGGCGGCTACGACGACCTGGGCTACGGCACGCTGCTGTATCGCCTGACCGCCTAGGCGAGGGCGAGGGCGTGGGCTTCTTGCTGTTCGTGTTTATATGCTATTCTTTTTTTTACTTCTACCTTGTATCTATCTTCGACTTCTTTTTCTGGTCCTTACCTACCTAGGTACATACATACCATAACCAATTACAAACACGTTAACCTTAGGGTACTATGTATTATCCCTATTTTCGATTTCCGCAGCTCGGAAAGCCTAACATGTTGTATCAGTCTGGACTAGTATGAATGGTTTCTTAAAGTTGCGTGTTAATCATGCTTATATAAATGGCATTTGCATTACTACCCCTTTATTACACCACAGCAATATAGAAAGTTGTACGCTAGGTAGCGGATAGTACGGATTCTTCTGGGAAACATGAGGAGCTTACGTACTTTTCTTTTTTTGCAATTTAAGATTCCACTATCTGCTCCTTGGCAACCAATGTATCCTGACTCAGGGGCCGTGGAATAGCGTTGAAAACCATGCAGTCGAGGCCGTATCCCCCAGAGACCAAACCTCGCACATCTACATAGTATAGTCAAATATCGTTCCCTCTATATAATGCGAGTCCCCGTGACGAATAGTTCTTAATCAGCTGGATGAACAAGCAGGCGTAACCGGGGATACCAATGGTGAAAACGGCCAAGTAAGTCCCCGGCCTTCTTCCTCGTCGACAGGTTCAGCTTCTAGATGGCGCTCTGTGGAATCATCAGGATCAGGATGTCGGAGATGAAGTTGAAGACGGACGCCGCTTTGTCGGTAAGCCTGGTATCGACGCGCTCGCAGGAGCTGCCGCGCAGCTTATCCTAGTTGTACTCGATCGGTTCGCAGGTAACGTCGAGGGCGACGACGGGGGCCAGATAGAAGCCCAGGACAGCGAAGATCATGAGTTGGGTCGCCCAGAAGATGGAGCCGCGCGAGCCCGGCGGGACGAATACACGTTGCCACTCGAGTAGGATACCTATCTTGGCCAGGATAATCATCAAGATGTAAACCCGCGATGTGACAAAAACGCCCTGGGTTTTTTTTTTTTTAGTTTCAAAAAGTCTGCCTAACCCATATTCGAGAATCAGGGGTTCATGGAGGAGCTTACGTGCGAACAGGAAGGTTATGAAATCGCCCAGGCGAACATCCCACTGGTGGACGAAGGCCTCGGGGACGACCGTCTTGCGATATGACAGTCTGAGGTTAGTCATTCTAATCGCGTATCTAGGTAAGTACCAACAGCACTGATGCGCTTGTAAGTGATTTGATTCTAGTAGAGAAGAAGGCTAGAGCTCGTGATTTACAGCCCCTCGCGGATCTGATGGACTTCAAGGCGCCGGATCGTATGTAGATTCGACATGCGGTCGCAATGGCCGACAGAACGATAGATATTGATAGGACCAAATGCGCTAGGTAGTCGCTGTCAGGTCGCTCGCCTAGAAGGGTGAGACTGATAGCCTTCCGGCGTCGGGAGAGCAGCGCTATCTAGTATATATCTTGCTGCTGAGCAGAAGGGAGCCAGTAAATCTCTCTACCATCCATTAAATTAGACTTTCCACTCGCTACAAAGTTTGTCAAGAAGAAGGTGGAAGAAGAGTAAGTAGAGGATGGGAGAGAGGGAAGACCGACGATGCCCATAAACTACGATCTGAACCGGGGGATGGTAGGACTTTGGTATTAGAAAATGTACTCAGTAAATGGGGTAAAGCAAGCCTTCACTAGATTGGCAGCAAGCTGAAAAAGATGTCTTGTAAGTAAGAGGGGACTTTCTAATCTTGCCTACGTAGGCAGATCACTCCGATGGGCACGCACGTAAGCATATAACATCCAGGCTATGGCTATACTTGATCTTGCTACTGCGACTCTATGTAGACGCCAGGCACAGGCGTAGCTCTAAGAAGCAAAAATAGTCTGCCAAACTATAACGTAAATAACTACCTAACCTAGGTAGCTTATAGAAGTTCTGATACCTAAAAATTGAGTAGTTGCGAGCATCAATATGTGTGTAGAGTCCTTTACTACCTCATCTAATGGATGCTTTTCATGTGACCAATATTATTGTCCGTGTATGGCAAAACAGCAAGTGGTAGGTAGGTAGACTTAATGACCCCATACTAGCGACATTGCTCGCCATATAGGCCGCTGATGATGGTTGGATGTGATATTGACCGTCCCTGTTTGCTGCTTACCTAGGTATCGAACCTAGTCTATTTAAAGAGCCCATATACGGCCTGAATGTCATGCATGGCTATGTGACTACGTAGTATTGTGCCTAAGGCACATGCATGTTATCCGCGGCACAATCAAGAGGATGTCAGAACTTCAGGACTAAGGACCTCGGAATCTGAGTTTATATAGGTACCTATATATGGCTGGTCAAATATTCAACCATGATACCTCGATACTTACCCTTAGTTACAAATACTAATTCCATTAAAAACGCAGATAGATGGCTGTCGCGGTATTATGTATCAATAAGGGGCAAATCTCTCCCACCATCTAACCTTAGATATATTGGTCCACGTGGTGAAGCAATCTCATAACCTTGAAACTCAACAATTTCTACTCATCTCGAATGCGTCCGAATAGTTCCTCCTTCATGAAGACATAAGAACACGTCTGATACCTGGCCGAGAATAGTTGCTACCCCGCATCCCCTTTCCCCCTTTTCGAACTGCCGTCCTTCTCACGGCGTACCTACGCAACACCAAATTAATCTTCCTCTGGCCCGTACCGTTTCTATACATGTGTATTATCACTCCGCGAAAAATTTTTCTGGCCATTTGGTCCATATATAGCGTGATAAGTGCTGGAACCCGCGGTGACTTCTCTCGTGAGTATGCAGTGTGCCTGTGGCAGTATATACGTGTCTATCACCAACGGCAATTTCCTACACGGACGGGAAAGACAGACTGGTCTCACTAATTACCGCCAGGTGGGACGGCGCGGCTGTGAATCCGTCAATCACATACTCGCAACTCATCAGTACCTCGAAAGATTCAGAGAGAAATGTTATATAATGGACGTGCACTGTGGCCTCTAAGTACTAAGACCTAGTCCATACTCATCAACATCCTTCTTATCCCTCAAGCCGGTCGTTCTTTTATCCCTTCTAGGAACCCCCGTAGAAAATATGAAGGCTCTGGGCATCTTGATGCTTCTCGTGGCTACGCCTATAGCACTCGGCACCCCTATCGGCTTCAATGGCGGAGACGCAAATGGACGAAACGCAAGCAGCAAGACCGGTACAGACGATGCCGATGTTCGATTCAGCATTATAATTCGTAATGATCTCGAAGCCGCAAGCGCCAATCCGGCTGTTCCCTGTCCTGAAGCGATTTTCATCTATGCTCGCGGGTCACTAGAGCCGGGCAACATGGTAAGTGAGAGTGCTGTACCAACCATATTTACCTACTGTGGATGTTGCTCTGGCAGTAAACCTCAATCGTGAAACACAGGGTTTATCGGCAGGGCCCATTGTCGCGGCCATGTTAGAGCTGAACTACGGCCCGTCCTCCATCTGGGTCCAGGGCGTCGGCGGCCCGTACAAAGCGGACCTGCTCGCGAATTTACTCCCCAACGGGACCAGCCAGGCCGCCATCAACGAGGCGAAGCGGCTCTTCACACTGGCTAACGCGACGTGCCCCGACACACCTGTGGTCGCTGGTGGCTATAGGTACGTTAGTCTATGCGCAAACATCATCGGGGCCCTGGAGTCGATGTGTAGATGGACTGGACTTTGGGGGGGGGACTGCTACTCTGTATGGAAGAGACAACGTACACTAACGCACCGCTCTCTTCAACGTGTAGCCAAGGGACGGCCGTCATAGCGGGCGCCGTCGCGGCGCTGGACCCGGCCACGCAGGGGCAGGTCAAGGGCGTCGTGCTGTTCGGGTACACGCGCAACCAGCAGAACCACGGCGGGATCCCGGGGTTCCCCGGAGACCTCACCGAGGTGTACTGTCTGCCTCTCGACGCCGTCTGCGAGAGCAGCCTCTTCATCCTGCCCTCGCACTTCATGTACGGCGTGCAGGCGGCCATCGATGCGCCCGGGTTTCTGGAAGAGCGCATTGGGATCTAGGGAAAGAAAAAAAAAAAGAAAGGCCGGTTGGGATAGAGGAGAGTAAGGTAATCCGCAACCTGGTACCTCGTCAGGTTTGGTTTCTTTTTTTGACTCCCTTGGGGTCAAAGGTTGAAGATTCAAGCGACAGTTGTACTTGAGTACCTAGCCAATATTATTTTGTTTCCGCATCAAGGCAAGCTACTGCGGGATATGGGATCAGGAGGAACGATGTCGTCTCCGTGGGGGGGTTAAAAGAGATAATGAAGTAGCAAATCGAGTTTAGCATAACTAAACCTAGCCGTCCGGATTATCTACTATCCGGATAGGTAGGGAAGGCCGTAAAAATGACGGGCATATCATCAGTTTAGGTAGCTAATGACCCAGAAGATCGCTTAAGTATTGATTTTACTTCCTGCTTCTACCAAAAAAAAATATCGCTATCAAATTGAAGAGACATTGATATACACATACCTATTAGATCCCTCCTCTGGCGTGTATGCACGTAGCCAGCAAAACACTTTAGTATACTTCAATTTATGCTACTATCGGGAACTACCCAATTAGGCACCCCGCTAGCCAGAACAGCCAATCAGGTGTCTTGGTCTCCACCTCACTCTCCCCCCTATTCTTCTTTTCTTCCCACTTCTCAATCTTCAAATCCAACTTATCCCGCAAAATATTCCATCACCAGTCCTAATGGCATTTATCGCCAATACGGCCTCGTAACACCCTCATCATCACAAACCATGGATACTAGCGCAAAGAACAAGAATACTTTCTAAGTTATCAGTCTTGGATAATGTAGGATAAAAGCGCTACAAGTAATAGAAACAAAGCGATGGTGTGCAATACAGTACGCCAAGCAAAAGTAATATTTCAAGAAAAAAAAGAAGCAAATCCCATATATATTTACCTACTCTACCTATACTATCTATCCTATCTATTCTACCTATTCTATCTCAGTCTATTTACATGAGGCGCATGCACCACTCTCCCAACCACTCTTCAAAAGCAAATCAAAACTCCCTTCCATCAAAAAGTCAATCGCAAATCAACCAATAAACAAGAAAAAGAATCAAGGCAAAACAAGAAGAAAAATCATAGCAAAACAGGAAACCAAAAACCAAAAGTAAACCAAAAACAAAAACAAAAACACAACTGGGGAAGAAAAGAGAAAACAAAACAAAAACACCAAATAAAAACCCCTCCCCATCCCCATCTACATGCGCCATCCCTATATACATAACCAATCCCCAATCCCAATCCCAAATCCCCCAGACCACCGCTCCCTGGGGCTGATAACTCGCTGCCAGGGCCAGTGACTGGCTCGCTACTATCTCCCTCGGGTTATTTCCCAGTGGAAAACAGACCCGACTCCCTGCCCTCCCTGAAGCCGCGTGCCTCGACGCGACCTCACTGCCACCCTCCCTTAGGTCACACCCCCAAGCCGACTTTGTGGTGTGACCAGGTCAGCCCAGGATCCCTCGGACTACATGCCAGGAGCAGTCCGACTTCCCAAATTAACCCCGGTAGATACATGAAAAGTTAGCCGACAAAGGAAAAATATAGGAAAAAGAACTTTTCACAGGAGAAGTCCCAATGATGCCACCGCCGAAACCAGAACTATGTACATGAAGGGGAAGCACAGGAGTAAAAACAGAACAGAAGAAAAAAAAAAGCGCAAAAGAAAGAGCATGACTGGGTAAATACATAGTAAGAAAACAAAATGGGGAAAGGGGAAGGGAAAGGGAGAAGGGGAAAGGGGAAAGAAGGAAGAGAAAAAGAGAAAAGTAAAAGGAAAAGGAAAAGGAAAAAGGAAAAGGGAAAAGGAAAAGGGGAAAGGGGAAAGGGGAAAGGGGAAAGGGGAAAGGGGGAAGGGGAAAGAGAAAAAGGAGAAAAGAAAAGGGGGAAAGGGAAAAAGAAAAGAGGGAAGAGGGAAGAGGGAAGAGGGAAGAGGGAAGAGGGAAGAGGGAAGAGGGAAGAGGGAAGAGGGAAGAGGGGGAAGGGGAAGGGGAAGAGAGTGGGTGAGGGGGGCAGAAGGGGGGAGGGGGTAAGGAGGGAGAAACCAAAACAAGAACAAGAACAAGAACAAACAGCGACAAGACCAACGAAGGAAATACATGACCAAATTCCCTCGAATTAGCTGCCCGGTCCCACAGCCAATCCGACTCGCAAAACCAACTCCCTCGACCTGCTACCCCCTGGGCCAGGCCGACTCGCTTGTGGCCGCATGCCCCTGATTCCGTGTGAACCCCGGAAGGGGAACAGATCCCGCCGTACCATGGGAGTGTGGGTGCTCCCCATGGCAGCTTGCCAAAGCACCAGTTCCACGCGCCAAAGTGTATCCAAAAGAGTGTATCCAAAAGAGTGTGGTCAGTTTAACCGGAGAACCAGGCGTAAGCGAGGCCAGCGGCAACTGTGGTGGCTGCAACCGCGATGCAAGAGAGAGACTTCCAGCCAAGCGAAGAGGACTTCTTCGCTGGAGCAGGAGGAGGAGGCGGCGGTGCAGTGGTGGTGGTGGTGGTGGTGGTGGCGATGGGAACGTGGCGAAGTGACCCGAAGTGGTGAGTAGCGGACACCGATGCTGGTCGGTTGGAAGGAGTGGAAGTGGTGGGAGAAGGAGAAAGAGTGGACTGCGCCGATAGCGCGGAAGGAGAGTCAGCGAGCTGGCGCTTGGCCTCGTGGATGGCGCGGATTTCCGGAGAGGCAGATTCGGCTGGTGGATCGGCATGGCCGAACTGCACCAACTCCCGAATGTACTTCCGGTACTCCGCACCATCCACGACGCCCGCCCAGTCGCGTGCCAGCATGGTGTTGATCCCGATAGCGTGAGAGTCGATCCATGGTTCCTCGTCAACCCAGACCCAGTCTGTGCCAAGTGCCGAACCGAAAGATTCGGCGCCTTGCGCAGATGAGTCGAAGGAGGAAGACGAGGACGATGAGATCGAACTGTAAGTGTACGTGGCAGAGAAATCGAGGGATTCCTTGGGGTCTGGCAAGGGAAGACCGGCCATAGCCCTTTGGATGCGCAACGCCAGATCTGGATGCTTGCAAGCAAGGTTCTCCAGACCTCCACGTGGTTCTGTTGGGGAAACCCACTCGTGCCAGGAAAGTTCCGTCGAGCGGGAGTCCCAAGAGGACCAGGTGAAATCGTTGTTGCGATCGATGTCCGGCTTGAACATGGATGGTGTGAAGTCCATGGGTGGTATGTCGTTCAAGTCGGGGTTTCGGAAACCTCGGATGTCGTAGTCCGCCTTACCGACACTTGTTGACGACGACCTTGTCACCGAAGGTGGCAAGAATCGTCGGGGTGCAGGTGTCGGTGTTCCAGGAGGAGAGGGTCTTGACCAGGGGAGGGAACGGGGGGTGGCCAGAGAGAACGGCTCCTGCTGGGGGGTCGACGGACAGACAGTAGAGGGCATTGGTGGACTCGGCTTCGGCGCAGCTTGAGCTGCCTTCTCAGCGGCTTTGGCGCGAGCCTCGGCCCTGCAAAGAGCAACGTTGCGCATGGCGCGAGCATGATCAATGCGAACAACGCGGTTGCCGTCCTTCATCTTGTGAGCTGTCATGAGGTTAGCAATCAGGATCATCATGATGTCAATGTGGTGATGGTGATGGTGAAAAGGGGGCCGGGGGGAGTGGAGGTGGATGGTGGAGGTGGATGGTGGAGGCGGATGGTGGAGGCGATGACGACAAGGTGGCGACGACGAGGTAGTGACAAGTGTGGTCGGTGATCGCGGTGTCGTGTGGAGGGTGATATAAATGGTGCAGGTCGCGAAGGATGGTTGGTGGCAGACCATGATGGTCGGCAGAGGCGGCATCCATGGGGGTGAAGATGGGAAAATAGGAGGGGGGAGGATGGTAATACTCACGAGGAACTTCGTGCCCACAAAAGTGAGCAGGAAGGAACTTCTTCACCTTCGCACAAGGACTCCCACAACCGGTTGAGGGGGAGAGAGGAGGTGGGGTTGGGGGTGGTGGCTGTCGGTTGGATGGAAGAGGAGGTTGATGAGGTTGATGACACGAAGATGAAGACAAAAGAGGGACTGGCTTCTCGGAGGCATGCTGCTCCGAGGGCTGTTGTTGCTGTTGTTGCTGCTGTTGCTGCCGTTCAATGTAACGAAAGATCGATCCAAAAGACGGTGCAACGAAAGACGAAGTAGGTGAAGGAGTGCGAAGCTCCCGGCGTTGATCCTGTCTTCGTTCACAGGCACCAGGGCGTGAGGATGGTGGTGGTTGTTGCGGTGGTTGTTGTTGTTGTCTTTCGATATACCGGAAAATGGATCCAAATGAAGGAGCGACAAAAGAAGAAGTACAAGAAGGAGTGTGAGGTTCCTGGCGTTGGTCCTGTCTTCGTTCACAGGCACCAGGGACTGGAGATGGTTGTGGTTGTGGTTGTGGCTGTTGCTTCTCAATGTATCGAAAAATCGATCCAAAAGAGGGAGCAACGAAAGAGGAAGTAGGTGAGGGGGTGCGGTGTTCCTGGCGTTGGTCCTGTCTTCGTTCACAGGCACCAGGGAACACAGTTGGAGGGTGAGAAGGGTGAGAAGGAGCAAAAGAAGAAGAGGAAAAGGAAGAAGAAGAAGAAGAATGAGAAGAAGAAGTGTGTTTCTGGCGTTGATCCTGTCTTCGTTCACAGGCACCAGAGAACACAGTGGGGAGGCGAGAAACATGGGGAGGGACAGACCGGCCTGATTCCGTTCTCAGATCAACGGGACCGACTGCATGGGAGGAAGGAGAAGAGCGAGAGTGAGAAGAGTGAGGATGAGAAGAATGGGAGCGAGAAGAGTGGTGAGGGAGGCGAGAAATATGGGGAGGGACAGACCGGCCTGATTCCGTTCTCAGATCAACGGGACCGACTGCATGGGAGGAAGGAGAAGAGCGAGAGTGAGAAGAGTGAGGATGAGAAGAATGGGAGAGAGAAGAGTGATGAGGGAGGCGAGAAGAAGGGACTGGAACCCTGACCGCTTGGGCCGACGCAGAAAGTGATTGCTTAGAGTACAACATTGTTGAAATCATAGGCGAGCACATTCTTGGGGAGAAAAGAGGGAGAAGGGAAGAGGGAGCGAGGACTGGGGCTCAGCTCCCAAGTCTTAAGTACTGCTAGGGAAAACCCACTACGAGTCCCCCGTCATAGGCATACTCTAGCCCGATAGGGCCCCTTCAATAACTCATACATCGCCTATAGATACACTACAGCGCCTATATTCATAGGGATTTGGGGGCTTTTAGCGATATCGGCTTAAGCGGGGACGGGCTGGGAAATCGAGGAAAATGGCCCTCAAGTCACAATACGAGCCGCCTCTTGGGGATATCATTGAGAAAATAGTATCAGGAGGTAGCTGTAGATCATATTGTTCTATATACGGAGTTTTTACGTGTTTTCGTGCGTGGTTGTTGAGCAATCGATGAAAAGGAGGTTTTGGCGTGGGCTGGGTGTCTACGAGGGACCAGAACGAAGCCCGTGGCAGAACACAATCGCCGACTGCACCACGCCGCGTGCAGTTATGTGCGTGAAACTTTGGTTATCGACTATTTCGCATACGATAATTCGATTCGGGGGAGAATTTCGGTGTGCAGAGGTGCGGGCGTTGTGGTAGGGCCAGGAGCTGGTATTCCGGTATTTGATCATGTCTTCAAGCTTCTGGGGCGTGTCAGGGCCCGCGGGAGGATCATATTAGACATTTCTCGCATCTTGGGGGCGTGAATGCCATTGTAGATCATCGGGAATGATGGAAGAAGTCACCAGTTGATGGCGCGGGGGTATTATGTCGTGACTACTTCCCAGTCTCGGGGACGCACTTCTACCAGCTCCTTCCCACGTCTCCCATGGGATTTTGACGGTTCTACCATCCGATGCTTATCGTTGATCATTGATAATTCAACTCTGATCTCTGCTGGAACACATTTCTTGTGGTTAATGACCATTGTGCCCTTTATTATCATTGATATACGCCCTCGAAGTTCCTATCTCGAAGACAATCCGACGTCCCTATTTCGTCCACGCATTGCTACAGCCAATGCAGCAATGTACGAGTCTAATCGATAGACTCGTGAAATAATACAGATAGCACAAGACCATATCGATGAACGTGGAGCCGGTATAGAGTCCGGCTTTTGCAACAATCCGTCTGGGGGCAGCCATAGAGAAACACCAATCCCCCTCCTACAAATTATTTACATAGACAAGTCATATTGCTCCTCTAGTTGGCATAGCTAAATCAGTTGAAAAGCAGGCAATACCGAGAAAGAAGAGCGAAAATATCCACAAGCCCCTAGAACCGCCCGCCCCTCCTCCCCTTCTCTCCTATCCGAGAAACAAAAAACGACAACTCTGCAAAACAATATACATGCTCTCCTCAACCGAAGACCCAACTTTGGCTCGAGTATATCTAGAGCAACCTACGTTGTACTGGATGCTAACGGTATCGTCCAATCGGAGATGGAGACAACAGAGTGAAGTGGACTGCGGGGTTGAAATAAGCTCATCGTGGGGTCGCTGGAGCTGTGTGGCCGTTGGGTTTTATTGTCTAAGACAGGTCCGGGCGGGCTTGGCACCGTTGCTTTGCTCTAGTATAGGGCTGCAGGGATCCATCCATCCATCCCGTCGATCGTTTGCGCTTCGCTTTGTGGCTGACCAATGGCCCCTCCCCTTCTCTCCCCCCACCCCTAATTATAGAATCATGTCTCCGAACGATCAGACGAAAATAGAAATATGGACTTCAATCCGCATACCTATGCCGCGAGATGGTAAGTTATGGTTAATGTCGTCGCAAAGGGGAAAAAGGGAGACATCGACAAATATTACACTTCCCCTTTTCTTAAGGAGAGGAAGAGTAGGTGCTTATATGTCCTTCCTTATCTTATACAACAAGGTATGATTGTTAACTCCACATTCATTGCATCTAAGTCAATCCGTCTTTTGGTAGCAAAATCACTAGGTTAGGTACATTGATACATACCTACTACTTACATGTTAGTTGCAGATATGCATTGACGTATTAACTTGCCGAGCTAGCCTGTGATAGTAAGCATATGCTAATAAGCCTATAGTAGTAGGGATGGCAGCAGATGACCATGCTCGTCCAGGGCAATGGTTTTGTGGATGTGTGGCTCGAACTCTATGGCAAAAAGCCCGGTTTCACGTTGGGTGGTGGCAACGACGACAGCAAGCCTTTTCCACCAAATCGTCCGGATAAAGTTGCTGTGTTGGGGCTTACCTATACCAAACGATATCGAGGCGGTGCACCCAAAGGCCTTTATACCGTCAGACACGAAGGAACAAGTTAGGGGCCTAGAGATTGACAAGTCACAGAGTAGTGATAACATGATATGCCGTAGAATGGCCATTCGGGCTTAGAATGTTCATTTGCACTATTTGGGGAATAGAACCATAGAGACTAAAGGGAATTGGTTGGGATAACATAGTGCGCCATAATCCATGATAAGATAAATTAACATGATGTAGAGATTGGGAGCACGTCGTATTCGTTGCCCCCGAAATTCCGATGCATTCATGGCTTGCTCTTGAGAAGAAATACCACAGACAGGCGCGTGGATGGCAATGAGATGGTGTAGAGAGAGGGAGGGGAGGACTGGAATATTGATAGTACATTGATACCTAGAACTTGAGTTAAAACATGCCTGTAAAAACCCCTTACCCTCTTACGCATTACACGCAACAATTCAAGACATGTACCTCCTTGCTCTGTACCTATTATTTAGCCTCTCCGTCTTCTTTTCGGATATTTCAAGCCTTCTAGACATCTTCATCTTCATCTTTATCACAGCTATTGTCCTCGTCCTCATCCTCGTACTACTTGCCCCCCCCCCCCCCCCCCATCAAGCTGCCTGACTTCTCGTCTTGCTGCCCTTTATGGCACCTGTCTTTATATATGAGGTCTTCCAATGCCGGTGGTGCAGAGTGCGGTGGAAGCCTCAACGTCGACCTATCATGGAGATTATTAGACGAACTTATTTTGCTCTCGCTCCACAGTGGCAGATCAAGAAACAAGAGGAGGAATATTTAAAAGCAGGTTATGGAGCAGGAGCGGTATGTAAGAACACAGGGGCTCACAGCAGCAAGCACGGCTTGGGGAATAAGGAGATATAAGGTCGGTATATCGCAGGTAGTTGTGGTTCTGGTTCTGAGGCTGTATAGTAGAATATGGATGATGATGCTTTTGCTATTCATAAACACCGGAGAGCAAAAGTTGGGCAGATAGTTGTGGTAGTTAGGTACCATGGAGTTACAATTGTTGTCAATCAATGTACCGGATGATGGGTTAAACGTAGGAGGGATAAAAAGGAGTGAGAGGACTGGGAGGCTAAAGTAGCTTCCTAGGAATCTGAAGCTCTGATGGCATCGTTTAGTAGCGACAGTTCTATCACTGACACTCGATAACATTGCTTCTAATGGAGCTCGGAGGACTGTTTGAGAGTAGTGATGCTGAAAACCCAACCGAGAATGCCTGTTTAATACTAGTTTAGGGACCTACCTAGAGAATTACGAGACCAGTATCGCAACTACCGGCACTAACTGATGCTATTGGCATAATATATGGCCACCCAATCTCTAGGCATCTGACTTGCCAATCTGAGAACTACATACCTACCTAGGTAACCTGGGCAATATCATATTGACCGACCCATGTTGTACACCCAGGCGTACTCGGTATTCCAGTCGTCTCTACTCCTATGGCATCCCTAGCTTTCATCATATCAATACATACCTTAGGTACCTAAGGAACATCATGGTGAGAATACATTATATGCATTCTTTACTTTGAATTATTACCTACTACTTACCTACTTGTTGTATTATTACCACTAGTTCTGTCTCCTTTTTCTCAATCACCCATCTTTAATATCCCTCTATATTCCATAAGTAGGTACTTTATCGAACCTGCTGCTGTCGCTAGTAGAAAAAAGGTATTCCATCTCCCTACAACCTCAATGTCATGAGCTCCGAATGAGCTACTTGGCGACGACAATTCTTCGACCGGTAGCAACCGTTTGCATTCTCCCATCTTCTTATTTTTATTTTTTAAATGTGTTATAGTCCCTCCCTCATTACTAACTTAACATTCAGTTCCCCGGTGATGGGGGCTAGCTCTATAGCCTCATCCTCTTTCGACCTCCTTTTCCGCAGCTTCTTTTGGATCCGTCTTGCGGTACATCAAACGACAACAACAAAGAACAGCAGCAAAGCAGCAGCGGGAGTATCAACCATTCCATATATTCTTCGTTTAACCTCAAAACTACAACTACAACTACTTACATACCTACCTGCGAAACCTCGCATTATATTCGGGAATATTTGTCTCTTTGTGCTCCCTTATCTTACACACCGTTCCTGGCACATCCAGAGTTTGGCGCCGAGAATCTGGAATTCTCTCTCGCTCGTCTCTCCTCGCCAGATCCCAAGGAATCTCTCAATCTCACCCACTCCCAGGCTAGCCGATAGCTCAGCCTCTCTCTTGTCCCTCTGGTCTTCCAGGAAATACACTTGTAAATCCGGCAGCGCGTTGCGCGGATTTCCTATGTTCTGGTCGGGTAGAGCAGTGCGAACATATTCTAGTTTATTGCCTTCCACCTGCCCTTGATAATGCGCCCCGTCCGTTCGAGTAGATCGTCCGAACGAGTGTATGTGTGCGTAAATGAGGGTGATAATCGAAGTCACCGGTATCACCATTCTGGCCACTACCGGCGCAAACAAAAAGGAAAAAAAGAAGAAAAATGAGAGAGAAAGAGAGATCCCAACGTAGTTGCGAGAAATCGTAGAAAATATCGCCGTTGTAGGGGTAGATGGGATCGCAGGTACATGTACGCACCTGGACCGATAGGTACCTAGGTAGGTAGATAGCATTTCCAAGTGAGTATGCAGTGCACATGGTAGAAATCCAAGGTGGTAAGATACGTTCCCCAGTGAAGGGAGAAGAAAAAAAGAGCACCTAAGACTCCGATCTGATGAACATCATGTCGTTAATTGCTACATGTTGCTGCTGCTGCTAGGCCCTTTAGGTATCATGCTGTGAAGCCTGGGCAGTACTTATGCTAGTATGGATGGCTTATCGATAAGGAGATAAAACACAAAAATATTTTTTTCAAAGAATTTTATGCGAATAGCATCAAGATACCTACCCTTCTGGCTTGGTAGTGTAAAACAACAAGGTAATGGAGCATGTTGTCATGCACACTACTATAGGCAATAAAGGTGTTGATAGGTACTACATGGAACTGATGATGCGGGCTGCTAGTGCAAGCTGGTGCTAAGTCGTCATGATGGGACACGGTCGCGACGCGAAAATTTAATTTATGGGAATGCGCGCACGTATGCGACCTCTAATACCGTAGGGACGTAGAAGACAGCTTCAATTCTAGTTCATAGTCGCGCAGAAAATTCAAGTATATTGCTGAATAATACTTGATACTGGCCCAGGCGAAATGGTGCACTACGATTGAAGAGCATGAGAAAACATCACAATAGCAAGATTCTCCTTCCTCACAACGCGTGGCACGCACACGATAGCAACGAAAAAGATAGAAAAAGAAGGCCTGTCAGACGTCCACCGTCGCCCACCCCGGCCGCGCGCCCAAAGGCAAGACCGCGGACTAAATCGGGGTCGAGATCATCACCACTCTCTATACAGCAGGGCGCCACGAATGGCAACCCTACCGCCATCCTTGCGGACAGGTCGAGAGTAAAGGAGGCCTTCCCGTGAAGGAAGGTTCCCAGTAAAAACAAGAATTTTCACTCTAGGACGACGGGGATATGGACTCATCAACCAGGGAGGGTTCTGTAGCTCCTTTGTGGAAAACAGAGTGGGACGAATACTATAGAAATGATTCTCTGAAGTCTGTAGATGGGAAAAATAATGTGGTCAGCATGTGTCGATGGCATAGGTTGATGGAGGAAGGCTGGTTGTTGTGAAGCCATCTCCAGTGTGGGGGGTGGGTGGTAAACTCACATTGTCGTATGAAGAAGAAAAGAAAAAAGAATCAGAGAGAGAGGGAGGGAGGCCGGTCTTTTATAGACATTTCGGGAGCGGTCGCACCAGGGCGGTGAGCGCAATTCTTTTCTGCCGGACATTTACTGCCTGTTTGCGTGCAACCAATCGTATGCGTCACATGCCGAAGTTTGCTCCACCCACCAGAGGGACCCACCGCCCAGCCATTCAATTTAGTGCACAGAGCCGCTAGCGCGACGCGCTTCGCGTGGGGCGACCCTGAGCCTAAGCCTAAGGAGGGCTGGCCTACAGCGAAAATTTTCTCTGCTAGGTCGCTTAATTGCTTTTTCATTGTCTGGCGCCGAACCGTGACTAATGGAATACTCAACAACATCAGCCTAGGCCTGTTCAACAAGCGAAAGACGCAAACTTGTACTGCTGCTAACGGACCGAAGGACAAACTTGTTTGCTCTATTGATTCACTCAGTAGGTTACTATGCTACTTGGTACTTACATAGGGAGTGTGTTAGGTACTTTACGTGTGTAATGGGTGTTTTAGTTTTGATAGGCTTGTTGCATGGAGCTGGAGATGCATTGGAACTTCTTCCACAGGAGGGAGTCGGGCACGAGACTGATTGCCCACCACCAGTCCATAGGATGACTAGGTACTTACTTAAAACTACCTCACACTTGTGGAATTATATCTTCGAGGAAGAATCAATATGTAAGTACGTA
The DNA here is from genome assembly GCA_018398605.1 of Biscogniauxia mediterranea. NCBI lineage: Eukaryota > Fungi > Ascomycota > Sordariomycetes > Xylariales > Xylariaceae > Biscogniauxia > Biscogniauxia mediterranea. The sequence continues at coordinate 788,332 of JAGXTR010000011.1, read as the reverse complement.
TGGACATTGATGCTAGTGTAGGTACTAGGTCCATACATATCAATGTACGCAGAACAGCAAATTAGTTGTGGCTCTAGCCAATTTGAAGTTAGTAACTAATCTAGAATGTTGACTAAACTACACTACTACAGACGTACTACCACTACTAGTAGGTATGTACCTACCTAGACTACGTACGCGAACTACCTAGGATCACCGAATTTGCAAGTCTCTAGGTTAGGTCTCTCTCCTTATTTATGACTACTAGTACTACCAACATGAACCAGCCATCTAGAACACCGTTGATCTCGTACATACTACCTATTGTATGTAAATCGATTCCCAAAGCCAGCCAATTCCGACCCGGATGTCTCGGCTGGCCATCTTGAAGAATTACTACCAATGGTATCTAGACCGATAGGATGGGTACTGATATGACATAGCTACCTCAATGTATGTATAGTAGATAGGTACATATTAGCTCAGGAACTGGAGGTGTGTAAGTCTGAAGTTAGTAAGAATTTATGTTATACGTACACCATGTCTGCTGGTAGGCAAGTAGCACTGAGCAAGTGCTACATTACGTAGACAGAGACGTCACTGCAGTAGGTGCCTGAAACTTAGTACGAAGTTGAAACCTTGTCCAAACTCTTGTGCTTTCCTCGCACTGAGTTCCGTAATACCTACCTACCTACTCTGTGGTGTTGATCGACAAGGTTCAACCACCTACCTAGTAGAAAGATTACGTTAATATGTGGAGGGCGGACGGACGGACAGACATGGAAGCGCCTACTACTTAGTATACGATGAACTGGTATGTACCTACCTATTTACCCCGTACGTAATACCGAGGTCTGTAGACCTTACTTATCTGATGAGAGAGAAAAAAACAATCATGATTTATCATGGGGGATTAGGTACATCAATATAGGTATAGGTAAGGTCTGGATAACTACAAATTGATTAGACTCAGTGACAAGTACGTGTAAAAAGGGGGAGGGAAAAAACGGAAAGAAAAGGCGTTTCTGATCCAATGAACCATAGATGGATCGTAGCGTTCTATCTACGCTTCGTCCACAAATACATATGTATACCTATTCAATCTAGTCCAAATGCATCATCATCAGTCAATCTCTCAAGTACATATAGGTAGTTCCTTCAAGTAGCTATAGGTTAGACAGCTCCGAGAGGTAGGCTACTTAAGATCGGCGTACTCTCTCTCTCTCATCTGCTCTGCAAGTTCGATCTCGCGCGAAGATACATGTGTAATATTGCAAATACATTTAATGTCCACAAAGTTCGCACACCTCATGACCTCGATCATCGGAGGCGGCAGGCACTCGGGCACAGAAGCAGAAGAAGAAAATGAACACCAATGTCCTGATAAATGCTCTCTAGCAGTAGCATCCATATTGATGCACCGATAGATACCCCTTCTCTACCTTACCTAACCTACCTACCTACATACCTAGGTATATACAAATCACCCTGTATCCCCTTCCCCCTTCCCACACATATAAACGTCAACGATAAAAAGAAGAAAGAAAAAGAAAAAGAATAAATTTTTACACCAGTTCGGACAATTCTGTACTGGCACCCGTTTCCATAAAACCCCAATCAAGAATTCTCTCGATTGCGGGAAATTTTAAAAAGGAAAGAAAATAAGAGAAAAAAAAATCGAGACACAAAGGTTTTATCTCGCGACAACAGTCCTTCCAAGCCTTCCTAAGCCGAGAAGGAAAAAAATATTAAGAATTACCTATATACAACGAAGACAAAAACAACACAAAACCACTACACACACACACAAATAAGTAGGTATGAACCGAACATAGCTGACAGGCCCATGGCAATAAGGGGGATAAAAAAAAACATCTGCTCGAGTGCTGGTCAGCTCTCTCACAACGACCTTTTTTGCTTGACCCATTGCCACCCCCTTCCTTCCAGACCAAAAGTTAGATAGGCCAAAATAGAAAAGGACTTACAAACCCATAATATAACCCTTATTTTGTTTTCTCTAATGCTTTCACGCCAACCGATGCGATGACTTACCAAGTCATGAAAATTTCTTCTTAGAGAACCATCCTACTGCGCCCTAGTCTTCCCCCTCTCTCTTCTTTCTTTGTGCTCAACGCAGCCAGCCATTTTTATACAGACCTTAGCCTCCCTTGATAACTTATGTCTTCTGATCCCTTCATTTTTCTCCCAACACCGCCAAAATTTCACCGAATTAGCCCACATGCCTCTCTCTCTATCTCTCCTCCTCTCGCTTTACCAACTTGGTGCCCATAAAAGCTCAATTACGCGCTCTTCTTGCCTTTCTTGCTCTTCACCACGCCAGTATCTTTTCTCATCTTCACGTCGCCCTCGGCTAGCCACTTGCTAGCCTTGATGAGCTGGATGACGTTGAGGAACTGCTTGATGGCCATGATGGGTGCACTGATTCCGGCGATGATCCACGGCCAGGTGGAGTCCATCTTGTTCGCTCGCGCCATTTCTAGAGCCCCGGCGCTATACGGGTTGGTGAAGAGCTGGCTGAGCACCGAGCTGTTAACCTGTGCTCCAGTTTGGATGGCAGCGGCCTTCACCTCATCCACAGACTGGAGTAGCTGGGGCGAGAGGAGGGGGGAGGAGAAGGAGAGGAGGTATAGGGCGATAAAGAAGACTTCGTTCAGGGCGCAACACACGAAGAGGACGGTCTGGATTTCTAGTTAGCGGGGTACGCATGGAAGGGCGAGCAGGTAAGACGTAGACAAGACAAACCTTGTTGGTATAGTAGAGGTTCAGCAACCAACTTCTCGACTTGTCCACATTCTTGTGGCTTTCCTCCGAGCCGCCCATGGCTAGGGTGGCATACATGTGCATGTAGTGACTCGAAAAGTCCAAGGTGATCAGACCCTGAAACACGATGGCCCAGCGGGGAAAAGCAGATGAAAGGAAGACGAGCAGACACGATGTCGTACATCGGTCCGTCACCATGTCCAGGACAGCACCGAACCTAGTAGACTGGTTGAAGTATCGGGCGGCATAGCCATCTAGGGCATCAAGCAGACAGGAGATACTGTACAGCAGAGAGCACGTGCGTGGATGGAGGGGCATGTAATACAGAGACGCGATCGCGAGGACGATACGAGAGTAGCCTATTCATTTCCTCCCACATGCCATTAGCAACTGTGTGTTTATGCCACTCAATGACGTAATTTCATCAGACACGCACCTATGATGTTGGGCCAGAACAGGAAGACATTCTCGCTGGGGGAAGCTTTGGCATCGAGAGCGGGAATTGGAGAATGGGCAGAGCCGTTGCCGCTGCTATTCGTGTCTACGTCCGAGGTGGATTTCGTTGGTGTTTCATTAGCAGCCGCCAAGGCAGCTTGTCGTCGGGTTCTTCGCTCAGACATTTCGAAGATGATTTAATTTGCTGGCATATGCGCCCAACTAGAGAAGGTCTATCGGATGGTGCTTGGAGGAGATGCTGGAGGAGGAATGCGCTAAGCAGAGGGCTGAAGTGGTAGTAGTAGTAGCGGTTGTGGTGGTTGTGGTAGTGGTGATGTGGACGGATGGAAGGATAGGTTAGGTGGATGAGAATAGGCGCTTTGGTGTAAAGGTCGATACCGATAGCCTCCCGAGGTTTCGCGACGATGATGGTAAGAAGCGGAAATGAGAAAAGTATACCTAATATCAGACGATAGGCATGAAGAAGCAAGTAAGCATGCAAGAAGCACTAGGTTGAACGAGCAAGTTGACAATCAGAGATGTCAAAGATGTTGCGATAACGAGCAAAATCCGGCTTGGATCGGGGGGTGGGCTGAGATAGGGTCTGTTCTGGTCTCTGGTTCCAATAGGTGGTAGCCAAGCCAAGAATCAAATCATCTACGGAATGACGAGCTGCCGACCCACAAAAGTTCTCAAGGAGGCTTTAGCAAGGTTGCTTGCTATACGGATTATAGTACCTATCCTGACACTGCTAACCTAGGGCTATCAAGCTACCTAAGGGGGTAGCTGAAGATGATGATAAGATAAGGCTTCAGCGAGGGGACACCCTTATAGAAATGAGATCGGATGGGCCAATGAAGGGAGAAAAAAAAAGCCACCTTCCTTATCGCCTGTCCAGCAACACATAGTCTAAAGGCACGCCTAACCTAAACCTTAGGTGCATCTGAGTTTGTAGATCGCCGCCTTGGTAAAATCCCCTATTATGCTCAACTTTACCTCATCCGACCTACTACGAAGTAACAAGGTTGTACCAGACATACATATGGACATAGTATATCGACATACTACCTACCTATCAACCTAGAGGCCTGTCAATTCAATTCTTACAGCCTGCTTGTCTTACCTCACCTGACTCTGCCTCACCTTACCTTTTGCATCTGCAGAGACGGGCCCAAAATTCGGCCTGCAGCACAGAGCCGAACACTTACATACGTACGTACAGGTCTCGGATGCGGGGAGACAGACAGAGAACAGAGAGATGTATAAGTCGAGGTAGAGGTAGGCAGGCAGGTAAGCAGAGAAAAAGAGAAGAAGAAGAAGAAGAAGAAGTACTAGGTAGGCTTTGTACAATACGCACGCATTGCATCGCATCCCCGGGAGGTATGGATGCACCGCATCAGATCACCACATCGATCCCGCCCTCTACTCGAGCTATATCGAAGAGGCTGGCTGCTGATTGCCGTGGCCAACGCAACAATGAGGCTGGTTCATTAGTCAAAATCCGAACTACATGTTATATTGATTGGATGATGCCGTGGCTACACTAACTGACTGACAATATCGCGAGCTCTAAGCTCTACGTATCCAAACTTTCATCCTCGTCTCCATTGTCTTCCCCCCTCCCCCCCTCCCCCCTCTCCTACCTAGCCCGTCCCGTCTTGAACCATCAGCCTATTTGGCCTGTTGCATCTGTCGTTGCGCTACACGGCGTAACCTGACACTACGAGTAGTAGTATTAGCAGAAGGAGGTAGAGTGGCTCGGGGTTGCTGTGATGCGATGGAAATGCGAAACGCGCAAGCCAGCAAGCAGGACCACATCTGGCCTTGTCCACGGTGCTAATCTCTCCAAACCAAGCGGCTATAGTAATAACGGACGGCGTGGCAGGCCGTTCGTTGCTTTGCGAAGGAGACCCTCCTCAATAGGACCACAGAGGAAAGTCATTATTACCCGATTGAGACACATCAGCCGGATACGTCAAGAGCGTACAGGCTGAAAGTATATTGACAAACCTAAGACCAGCCGAGTCTTATAGAAGTGCGGAAACACAGTCCTGATCTAGTATCGTGATCTCGATACAGCCGTGGCTGCATATAATTGACGGCATATTACCTCTAAAGGCGCTTGGAATACGTATCACCTATATGTACATAGGGAGGCAACTAATATGGTCGGAAAAGGAGATCCTTAGTAGATCGGCCGCTGGACTATATGCGGAACGAACAAGCAGCATAGAATGCAACACGAGCAGAAAGCAAATCAGAGTTCACCCGTACGACCAAGTGGTAGGAACCCGGGGCAGTCTTGGCGCTCTGTCGATACACTAGCCTAACCTAGGGGGCTCCTTGCAGATTCCGACTGAGCTCTCCTTTTTTCTATAGCTCCTTACCTTAGGACCAAGGTAGGCCAATATACATCCACCATGTCCTACTGGTCGGATAGGGACGGGAGGATCCATTCCCAACGATGAAGCGGCGGCATGTTGCATCCTGTCAGGCAATGCTCAGATATGCACCCTTCATTGCGTTGTCACGGGGGAAAGGGGGGAGGCGCCAGCATCTTACACTACACACAGGTGAATAGCTGCCATTTTATCATTCATGGCCCGGAGGGTGTAAGGGGGGACGAGGGGACGAGGGGACATGGAGAGTTTGAAATTGGACTGTGCGTAAACGGCGACAGCGACTCCGGCCGTCGGATACTTGGCGTATTTACTTTTTGCAGGACAGCCACGGCTGCTGCAAGATTACGGTCAAGTTTGCTGGCTGGTTCCAATCACCAGGCGAGGGCCGCCGTGACGAGTTTCCTCCATCAACCTAGCAAGATCCACCGTCTTGTCTTGTAGGCCCGACTTTCTTTTTTCCTCCCTCGTCCTCTCGTCTTCCAAGCCCACGGTTTGCTCTGCGGTTGGCACTTTTGCGGTCTGTGGTTCACCGCCGGCCAAAGCCATTTCTCTCATGCCATAGCAATTTTACCCAGAGCCGAGCCGACCCTCATACCTTATTACCACTCTGTCTATGTAGCCGACAGAGGCAAATATCGGACCGAGGGACATCGTTTCTTATACGATCTGTACATCTCAAGTGAGACGGAGGAGGCGGAAGCAGTGCCTACCTGCCTAGTGATTTATAACGACAACAGCCCAGGGCGGGATATTTATTTTGTGCATACTACTAGTAGGTAGTAGGTAGCTGCGCAGTGGACATCACTCGGGGTAAGACCCTCTCATATAAGGCGAAAGGCAGTTGTTAAGTTGTCAATGCCGCAACGAAACCCTCCCCCCCTTTTCTACCCCTTCCACCCACATCAACGTACCCAGTTATCACCATTATCACTTATAAACCACCTACACTACCAGACTACGTATACATACTCCGTACCCGTCCCAAGAGCTACCTACCTAGCTGTTGGCCAGTGACCCGTCTGCCCGTGGTACAACGCTCACAAAGAAATGTAGCAGTCCCACCCGGTTATTTGTTCCGCGAGCCCAAGGTGGACAAGGTGGATTGACATCACAATTTCCCCACCGCGCCAGGGTGCGTCGCCCAACCGTCTATCACGCCGACGAAAGCGCAAACCACCAGTTCTCGCCGGCCGGAAGAGCCTGGCAGGGCCATTAAGCAAGCGTTGGCTGGCTGGCCAGACGGACCAAGACAGACCAAGACAGACCATACCTACCTATACATACTTAGTAACAGGGTCGCAAGCCATACCACTTACAACCAAAGCAGCCAAAGCAGCCAAAGCCAAAGCCAAAGCAGCCAAACCTATCGCCACGAACAAACTAACTAGTCATTTTGTCCGACACAAAAAAACCCCACAACCACCTGTAACCACCTCCCATCCCATCCCTTATGAATAAAGCCCGTTCCCTTCCCCGTCCCCGTCCCCATCCCCAACCCCGACTGCACTCTGCGACCGAAACGTCCCAACGCCGACTCCACGCAAACTGTGTCAAATATTTCGCGACGTCAATCCTCCATCCCAATTCGCCATGTGCGCCGCCCACGAATCCCATCCTACCCTCCAGGCGAGCTTCGCCGACCGAGCTAAGAATGTGACGCATCCGCTGTCTAATTACCTCCTTCGATTGATGGAGCTGAAGAAGTCGAATCTGTGTCTGAGTGCAGACGTGCCCACCGCCCGCGAACTCCTCTCGGTGGCTGACAACATCGGCCCCTCCATCATCGTACTCAAGACGCACTATGACATGGTCGCAGGATGGGACTTTCACCCCCAGACCGGCACGGGTGCCAAGCTGCAGGCCCTCGGCCGGAAACACGGCTTCCTCATCTTCGAGGACCGCAAGTTCGGCGACATCGGCAGCACGGTCCAGAAGCAGTACACGGCAGGCACCGCTCGCGTCATCGATTGGGCTCACATCGTGAATATCAACATGGTACCGGGGAAGGCAGGCGTTACGGCGCTCGCAGAGGCGGCCAAGCGATGGCGATCACGTGTGAACTATGAGGTCAAGACGTCGGTCAGCGTTGGAACGCCCGTCTCTAATGCCTACGACGAGAACGAAGCCGAGGAAGAAGCGGATCATCTCGCTCCGATGGAACCGCCCCTCTCAAGCTACTACGAACCGAACGGCAGGAAGGGCAGCATCGTCTCCATAACTACCCTAACACAGTCGTTCGAGCCGGTCGACTCGCCGCGGTTTCCCAACCACACGTCCGATAGCGACGACTACGTATGCGCGGGGATTGAAGAGCCCCCCTGGGAGCGTGGGCTCTTGATACTGGCACAGATGTCGAGCCAGGGGAACTTCATGAACGAGGACTACACACGGGCTTGCCAGGAGGCGGCGAGAGAACATAAGGACTTTGTAATGGGCTTCATCGCACAGGGAACACTCAATACGGAGGCCGAAGACAACTTTATATCCATGACACCCGGGTGCCAGCTGCCACCGGAAGGCGAGGACGAGGATGGGGTTGTCGAAGGAGACGGTTTGGGCCAACAGTATAACACGCCGTCGAAGCTGGTGGGGGTCTGTGGTAGCGACATTATCATCGTTGGGCGAGGCATTCTTAAGGCGGCATCGCCCAGGGTAGAGGCCGAGAAGTACCGCAGGTTGGCATGGAATGAATACCTCAACCGGATAGGGCAACGGCAGCAGCAGACGTAGCAACCACAAGCATAGTAGAGAAAGACAACCGAGGGGGGGAGTTTTGATGCTCATTGAGATTTTTTTTTAATTCCTTCTCGGTTTCGACGATGATGAGGGGAAAAAAAAAACTCCTGGTTGCTTTTTTGTTTTTATTTTTTTATCATTTCACTCTGTTGCTATTTTGCTTTTCTAAGTAAAGTTGCCAAAACCTGGAGCCGGGAGTTCTGGTCCTATATACATCAAATATATATGTAGCTCTTGCCACCGAGGGGAGGGAAAAAGAGAAGAAAAAAAGCGTAACAACAGCAGCTTGGCTAGTAGGATTTTACACACACAGCGCAACAGCACCCCCAGGCGGATTGATAATAATGGAGTCATCTTTCTATTTTTTTTTCTTCTTCTCCTTATACTTGATCATGTTGTAACACATAGGAAGGGCAAAATTCCTTATCTGTTAGGTATGCAAGGTGGCGAGTCAGTATCTTGTGTTAGGTAGGCGGGTATTAGACATATTCGAATTAGGTATTCTTATGTGTCCTTTTTTTCTGGCTTTTTTTTTCTGGCGAGACACATGGGTATGTATAAGAGTTAGGTGATGATACTATTAGTATTAAGTCTTTTATTTCGTCTCGTCTCGACTAATCTAACCTTTGTATATACCATCTAGCCCGTAGTATGGACATTGATACGCATTAAGTTACATGTTTAGGTACTGAGCACTACCTATTACTACTTACTATGTATACATACCAATTCCTCTCAAAAATTTATGTACAGAATGGTGAGCTGAGAAAAGCGTTTGTACGTTCTTCTATACGCAGGTGTAGGCAACCTATAGAATGCGAATGTGAATAAATGTAAATATTTATAATATTCGTTCCTGAATTGGACGCGGTAAAGTCATATAGGTACCTACATATCTACACACCTACACACCTACTACCCTACGACCTACCCACCGAATTAGCGTCAGTATCCCGGTAGTGGTAGGCAGGTACCCTACGTAGGTTCATAGACAGAGGGTAGGTTCAGGTATTAAAACCCCTGAAAACTCCCGGGGGGAGGGTCCGTCCCCTCATGCAAGTCGGAGTCAACGGTGTTAGCGGGGGCAAGTTCCGTTAACACTAATGGTGCAAAAGCCCAAATGACCCGCCAAGCCAGCTGGGGAAAACCTTAGAGAGGGGTTGATGGCCAATTAGCTATGCAGCCTTAGGTAAGTTAAACTCCAATATTGCCGGTCTTATCTCCCATCCTATCCATCTATATCTTATCCACCCATGTTGCCATGTCTTGTCCTCCGTCAGCTGTGTCAGCTTGTTTCTTCCTTAACAGATTTCACAGATCCTCCTCCGCCCTTCTGTCACAAATAGCCTCTTTCCTTTTGCCAGACCTGACCTGACCTGACTTGATCCGACTATGTCCGCCACTGACGTAGCGGAGCCCACGTCCGCCCTCAAGGATGACGTGAGGTCGGCGCCAGACACCCAAAAACCTCCGCCCCGCAAACGTAGGCGCATCGTGATAAGCTGTACAGAATGCCATCGGCGCAAGCAGAAGGTCTGCCATTGTCTTCTCCCAGTGCCCCCCCGGTAGCCAGACGTAGCTTCTCGTATTCGAACACTGCTGACCTTGCCGTGGCGCTGTATTTCAATGCCTACAGTGCGATCGTCAGATGCCATGTACCAACTGTCGTTCGCGAAAGAAGGAATCCGCCTGTCGGTACGAGACCGGCACGCCGTTGTCCAAGTCTGACCGGAAGGGCTCTTCCAATGACTCGAGCCCCTTAGACATGGCCGATGCCCCGCCAGTCAAGGCCGCCGACTTCGGCTACTCACACAATAGCGTTTCGACCCTGGGCATACTGAGGAAGATTGAAGGGACAGGCGAGCCGCTGGCGGGGATGCCCACCGATGCCACCGGTGATGACAGCTACGGCATGCGTGAGCGGTACAAGGCGCTTATCCGCCAATTGCCACCGCAGACGTACGTCGAGAAATTGGCCGACATATACTTCCACGACATAAACTGGCAATATTTCGGCATAGACGAACCCACGCTGCGCCAGCTCATGAGCCAATGGTATAATCTGCCCTTTAATATCCTCTCGAGCTCGGGGCCTCAGGCCCTGGATCCCATGCTGCGGGCCTTTCCGGCCCTGCTGTTCCAGATGCTGGCCTCGGCGCTTCTCTACCTGCCCAAGGAATCGGAAGAGATATTCGAGTCTCTGAAGTACACGAGCAACATGACATTCGACGATCTAGCATTCGACTACAGCGAGTCGGGAGTCAGCATATTATCCCTGCTGGGCAAGCGTCAAATGTCCGTCATAACGGTCTTGGCGGGCTGGGTCCGGGCCGCTTTCCTCAAGTATACTGGCATGGTGACAGAGGCTGTAAGTACCCGTCCGCAGATGCGCCACTTCGCTAAGCATCCCTAACTTTCCCTCTTTCTCTCTTTTGCAGTGGCATCAGGTGGGGACGTGTATCAGGGACGCGCAGGAAATCGGCTTGCACCGCGATCAGATGGACCCTCAGCCAGCGCCGGATGACACGACAGAAGAGGCACTGGAAAAAATGTGGATGGGGCAGGCTCGTCGAACGATCTGGATGATATTATTGGGTTGGGACCTCCACACCGGTGCAGTGCTCGGGAGACCGATAAGTGTGGACTATCGTCTGATGAATCGAAGTACCCCTATAGACGCCATCATTCCCAGAAACCCGAAAAGGGTACCGCTGGTACCGCGTAGCGAAGACGACCCGCCAACTCCACTTACACGATCGTTATGGGCATGGGAGATCATGCGACCGTTGAGAGAAGTATTAGATCTAGAGAAAGAAGGCCCCTTCCCCAAGGACTGGTCCCGGGTGGAGAAGATCCATCAGGATATACTAGAAACCCAATCTCGCACGCCACCACCCTTTCGTCTCGAAAACCCGGACACGCGGTTCGATCACCTACCAGAATGCTGGTGGCTCCCCTACGTACGACCGAACCTACCACAGCTCACGGCCTTCAACCTGATGGCGCTCCACCGGCCGTATGTGTTCACACGCGAGAGCAGCCGGCATGAGGCACTCAAGGCGAGCCTGGACATGCTAGAGGCGCAGCGGCATTACTTCGCGGTGCTCAAGCCGGCGCAGCACCGGACGTTCGCGCTGTTCTTCGGCACATTCGACGCCATCGTCATGATCGCATCCATCTACATTCTCTTCCCTAAGGAGCACCCGGAACTGCTATCCAAAACGCGCCAGCACTTCCAGTGGGCCGTGGAGCGCTTCGAGAAGATTGCCGAGCGCAACCGCCTTGCGCACGCGGCCCTCGGCGTGCTCCACGCCATATGGATCCGCTTCAAGAAGGCGGTCGGTCACGGATTTCTTGATGGCTCGACTGGCACCAGCGCTGTGAATTGTGGTGGTGACTGTGGACGGCCGGATGGTGTTCACGTGAATGGTAGGACGAGCACTGCCGCTATGGAGTCAGCAGAGACGCCGAACGTGCGCGCGCACGATGCGAATAATCCGACCATATCTACGTCGGGCTCGAGCACTACGATACCAACCACGGCTGCGACGGAGCAGGGCAACACGCCACTTAGTTCGGGATCGGGATCGACCATGGCCACGGCCACGGGCCTTACGCCGTTATCTAGCGGCGCAGACCACCAAGGTTCCGGTAGCAATATGTTCGCGACGGGCCCCGAGTGGTCGCTGCCTACAGACTTCGACTTCAGCTCCATCATGCCCATGTATCCGATGGGAGACGTGGCGTACAATGACCTCACGGGGATATTGGCTAACGGCGGAGGAGCGAATATAGCGACCGCGCCTACGCCGCCGACGGGGATGGGCAGTGGGGGTGGGGGGAGCAGTAATAGCAGTGTTGGCGGTGGCGGTGGTGGAAGTGGGAGTAATCATAATAACAGCAGTGGGTGGCCGGACATCAGCGCATCGGAAGGCATGGGCATGCCGGGCCTGCACGTCATGTCCATAGGCCAGGAGGACGTGCCGTGGCAGTTTGGAGGAGAGTTCGCGAGCGAGTCGATTTGGAATATATTAAATCAGATACCCCCTTATTAGGGGGGATGAGGAGGGGCGTTAAAAGGGGGTGAAAAGGGAAAGGTAGTGAGGGAGTTGGGAGAGACGTGTGTAAGAGGAGAATTAAGGGGGGCGGGAGTAGGATAGTAGAATGGAGTGTAAGAGGATATGTTAAAGTTGAGCGGGAGAGGACCGGATTGATGAGCATGGACATGCAAGATTGGGGGTTGATAAAACCTGCATCCCTCTTCCCCTCTTGTAAGAAGAAAAAGGGAAAGGGAAATGGAAAGGGAGTAAAGGGGAGAGCAGCCCTGATATTGATACATAGGGGGGTGGGTGGTGTCCACTTGGTTGTAATAGAGAATACCTAGGTACCTAGGTTAGGTTATTAAGAATATTATATATACCTACCTACCTACCTACACATCATAAGCAACAACAGCCACCCCCCCCTCCCCCCCCCCCTCCGTAAGGTTTGGCCTCCGTGATGGATATGAATATAATATATTTTTCTCTTAAATACCTACCTACCTAATGAATGCTTAAGGCCGACATGCTAGTAACTATAGGCTTTAAGAGGGATGGCGTGGCGTGGGATGATATAAAGCACAGGGGATGGACGAGTGCGTAGGTAGGTATATACTATTTACCTTAGTAGGTACTGTAGGGAGAATGAACGGCTTGCTTATGGGCTAGGTATCTAGCTAGCTGTGCGTGAAACAATGCCCCCTCCTCCTCCTCCTCCTACCCCCCTCCCCCTTTTTTTCTTTCTTTCTACCATTGAGGTCAGGTCATTGACATACATATCGAAACATATAACCTCCTTCTTCTTCCCCCTTTTCACACCCTTCCCGTTTTTTCCTCTTTTTCGTGTAACTTAAAAGTCCCCGGCTACCCTACTTCCTCACCCTGTGTGTGTGTGTGTGTGTGTGTTTTGGGTATGTATATACCTAACCTATACTTAGTCCAGTCAAATCGAAATCGAAATCGAAATCGAAGTGATTGTTTTTTTTATATAGAAATTTCAGCGCAAATGCTAATCTGAAACACACGTTATCTAAGCCCGAGTACTGATAACGTGGGCAGCAGCAGCAGCAGCAGGTAAAGTTTGTAGTCCCGTCTCAACCCTTCTTCTTTACCCCTCCCCCCCTCTTTCTCCCTCTCTCTCTCTCTCTCTCTCTCTCTCTCTCACCTCACCTCACAACTTCATATACTTCTGCTCCTGCGCGAACCGCATCCCGGCGGCGAAGTGGAACAGCTTCGCAGCGACGATGAAGCGGTCGCGGCGGGCGTACTCGAGCAGGCGGTCGTACAGCTCCGCGAGCGGGACCACGACCCTCTCGATGCGCTCGCCGTCGTCGAGGCGCTGCGGCGGCAGAACCGCACCGTCATCGTCCTCCGGGAGCTGCACCTCCACCATGACCAGCCGCATCGTGGCGTTGGACAGGCCCGGGTCGGCGGCCTGCGGCGGGCTCACGCTCACCACCGCGCTGCACGCGTACCCCGTCTCCTCGCGGAACTCGCGCGCCGCCGCCTGCGCCGCCGTCTCCCCCGGGTCCACCAGCCCCGCCGGCCACTCCACCGTCCACGCGTCCAGCGGCGGCCGGTACTGCACCACGAGCACCGTCGCCGGCGCGCGCGACGCGTGCAGCAGCACGTTGCCCACCGCCACCGCGTCCACGGCCTCGCTGTCGGCTGTAGTGGGCGAGGGCGAGGGCGTGGTGGTGGTGGTCGTCGGAGGCTCCGCGCGCGTCTTCCGCGTGGCGACCTCCCAGGTCCGCGGCCGGCCGGCCGCGTCCACGTAGGATATCTGCTTCAGGGCCACCCATTTCGAGTCCGCGTTCGACAGGTCCGAGACCTGCGTTACCACGGGTTCTTGTTTCTTGGTGGTGGTGTGGTCCGCGGGGTCCGCGGAGGAGGTGGTGGTGGAAGGAGAGGGCGGGGACATGGTTGTGAAGGGATGGCGGTGGTGGTGGTGGTGGTGGTGATGGTGGTGTAGCAGGGCTTGGAGGGTAGACCACGTTCGGCTGGGAGGGGCGCGCAGGGGAAGCATGCGCTTGGTGCGTTGTTGTTTTGGGGGGAGAATTTGGATATAGGTAGATAAGTGAGAGCCTTTCGCAATTCGTACGCGGAAGTTAAATGAATAGTAGGTTAGGCAGTTTGGTAGCTCGGTGGTAGGTAAGTAGTTGCGTCGGTTTGCTCTGGATTCGGCGATGACGTGAAGATGTCCTTAGTGTAGATATCTATGGTGGGGGAAGGGAGGGAGCTTTTGCATATCAATCAATCTTATCTTATCACAGGCTTACCTATTAACTGCTAGTATATAGTTTAATCTACACTATCGTGGGACAGTTTATGGTACTGTATGAAGTACGCAGGTACTACTTAAGTACATATATATGTACAGTAGCTCACTTTAGCGGCATCACTGTAGCGCACAGTTAGTAACACCGTCATGCCCCTGCTGACTGATACGCACTACATGGATATGGATTTCAATACATGTATGACACTAGACTTGACATTGCACACCTAAATGGTTTAAGATATTATGAAGTTCCAAAGTTAGTTATCCGAGTCTCTTTGCGCACTTGAATATTTGGGTCTCCGCTTTTATCGACTTCAACGGCAAATATTTTCTTTATTATTAGGAAGCATTTTCATATGTAATACCTAGACAGATATAAATGCCCTTACAGTCCCACTGTTAACATCAATCTAAGCAGCACTGGAACTTATTATACTTATTTACTTGCCCGAGGTATTTCGTATAATACGACCCACATTTCATACTCTGCGGCTTGCCGGCTGAGTGCTTAGATGCGCAAAATACCGAGAGAGAGAGAGAGAGAGAGAGATGACATAATAGGGCCACTAGGTACCCGCGTGACCTAGACGGCCGCTGTTCTGAAACCTATTTCAATGTTGCTGGTGTGACCAACAGCCAACAACCACTCTTATTCCCTCCCGCCCTTATTTTTCCCCCCAACTAGAACGTCTGTTTAGAATGTGTTACGAAGGCGGTATATACTTACCCCTGGCAGAACCCGAAGCCGGTAGCTACCTAGCCATCGGTAGGTACGAACATTTTTATAATCGTTTACTTTGCCTACGTTGTCCGCGCATGCGTGACTAGGCGTCTTTGGTCCGACTGGACTGACTGCCCAACGGATAGTGCTTAGCCACAAGTCTCTACCCTATTTACCTGTGTTCGTAGACAACGGCCTGCTGTTACATCCAGGTAGGTAGCTTGTTGGAGTGGATTGGCCACCTAATCTAACTTTTTTGGGGGGGTTTCTTTATCGCCCTGATGTCCGACTTGTACACAGAGTGCGTACGAGTGTGGCTCTACTGGCACAAGAATGGTTAACAGGTTTTTGTCGTGCGAGACCGTACTTCTAAGTTGGACGAGGCTCGAGCATGAGACGGCAACAAGGTAACAAATGGTCTCGACCTTTTACACCAACACTGCCTTATTTAGGTATGATACCAGTAGACCCTGAAACAAGGCAGACAGTGAGCGTAAGATATCGAACCCGATGGCATATTTTTCTTGCTAGGGGAGGGGGGTAAAAGTTCAGTTGGTGGGCACAACATGTGTCAGGTAGCGAGGTCAATCATTTCTTTTTATGCCGTGACAAAAGCACTGCCCGCCTGAATGCTTTTCTCATCCATGGTTTTTTTCTTCTTCTTTTCTCCTTTTTATCCTCTTTGAGATGAGTGACATGCATGGCGACTTGCATATAAGGCGGGACTGCTCCTATACGTGTAGTCGTAGTATAGATAGGTATGTAGCCTGCGTTCGTGTAGGATTGCTGCGCTCTTCAAAGAAGCAAAGAGGGGACGATCCCGTCGATCATCGCTGCACCGATGCCAAGTTGCAGTGGCTAGGGGGGTAGGGGTAGCGATTCGCTCCGGGCCCCCCTAGTCTGTCCATAAGTTGGCCCTCTTCCTCAGGCGCTTATGTGGTGATTGGGACCGATACGCGATAGCCGTGTGCGAGTTTGGGTCGGTTTGATTTTTTTAAGATGCTGGCTGGGTGGGCGATTGGCTTGACGGATGTTGGCACAAAAGTGGAAAGGAATATATGCATGTATGCTCTGCCTGATGGTGGTGGTGGTGTTGGTGGAAATGGATTTGTATGGTTCGGGCAAGGCAATTACAAGAAGTGGGATGAATCATAGTAACCTAGGGTGCAGATGTAAAGATGATGTGCACATATTGAAAGCCATGTTTGTATTGGATGACAGACAGACAGACAGACAAACAGCTGAAGTACTTGAGATACATGGGAGGAGGAGCAGTTTATACTATGTAAGTAATAAAGTTAGAAGAGTGCTACGTCAAAATACAATAGCTGATCAATAAAAATGCATATCTGCCTGGACAAGTACATGGTAGGAGTGTACATGATAGGGGGACCGGGAGAATGACCCTAAAAATATGTACATGGGGAGAAGATGGGCAGCACAGGGCTGAAGATGTACCTTGTCCTGATTGCTGGGAACGAAGGTACTTTAGTATTGGGTATCTCTCTGAGCAAAGCTTATGGGTTAATGGCATGAGTTTATTTAGAGTGGGGGACCCAATAGTCGTCACCAGAGCCACGAACTCAACCCCAGACTATCTAGGTAGGTAGGAAGTACTACTATGTAGGTAGGATACCTAAGGCAGGCGGCGGGGCTAGTGAGGGCTCCGATTTAATTTTATAGCTTCGATCGAGAATTTGATCTGTACATCATCCAGCCAACCCTCATCACCTGTCTATCTGTCTGCCCTGTACTGAGCAGCTGATACCTGCCTACCATCTACTGATTGAGTGCTTGAAATAACAAGAAATTGAAGAGAGGCAGGCAGGCACCAGGGGTATTTAACTAGTGCCAACTCCCACTAGGTAGGACTTGCAGACATCAACTCTGTCTGTCTGGTTTGCGACTACCCACGATTGCAGCTAAGATTGCTACTTACCTAAGATCTAGTAGGTAACAACCACCTTTCTTACCCAAGCTACATACATACTACCTATAAAATCTACAATTCCTATTTGCCCATTTCCCTACCTCTTTACAGAGTCTGGTACATCCCAAGTACATCGCTTTACTTAGAAGTACGAGGTCGGAGGTGGTAGGTACTAGTAATTCTTTTTTTCCTTTCTCAATCTGCAGGCTCTTTTTATTTATTTATTTTTACCTATTTTATTTTCCCTCTTGCATTGCAGCAGCAGCAGCAGCAGCAGCAACAACAACACCCACACACCCCCTCCCCCCTCCGTCCACACCCTCATCCACGCCCTCATCCACGCCCACACACAACAACCAAAATACCCATAGGTTTGGCAGACTGACTAACCCACAGACTGACTGACTGACAGCATACATGTACGCAGCCAAAAGCTACCTCCTCAACATAGCACAGCATAATACAGCCCAGTTAAGCCACGCCAGAGAGCTCTCTGTGGTCTTGTCTTTTCTTCGATCCGAAATTCGACCCGACCTTTGCTAACCTGACCTGACCTGACCTGGCCTGACTTTTGTCTTGACTAGGTAGAATTGACCTGACCAACTCGAACAAACCCATATAGTCTTGCGCCTGACCTTTTTCTACCCTGCACCTTTCTTCGCCCGCAACTCCTCCTTCACCCTGCGGTTGTGGTAGTTGATATCGTCCTCGATCGCGCAATCTAGACCAATTCGCCAGACAACCGGCAAACTGGCATCCCCAAAATATAAGATGGCCATGGGGGGTGGCATCATGGACTTCCTCAGCCGATACCAGGAGTATGAGCTGCAGACAAATAATACCCATGCATTTATCAAGGTATGCGCATCCCATACTATGTCATCCCATCCCATGCCGTCTCTAGCCTGTTCCCTGTCCATATGACGTCTTCAAGCTTTCTCTCGGCTAACCCGTGTATGACCATCCTCTCTCTCTCTCCCTCTCCCTTGAATAGGACCTAATGATCTATGCCGAACACGTCGAGTCGACCTTGCGCAAAGAAAACAATGCCCTACACCAGCAGTTGAGAGATTTGCAGTTGGATCTTGATGATGCCTCGAAATCTAGAAGAGAACTGCAACAGCGTTTGCGTGATGTTGAGGCCCGCATGGGCTTCGTTACCCAAGATAATGATCAGCTAAAGGTAGGAACACCTACTTGTATATATACACGTATCAGACATAGTTCCCCCCGTCTTAGACATGGATTTTGACTAAGACCTTCTTCTTGTTCCAGAACCGTAATGCCTACGTTTTGGTTCTTATTGACGGCGATGGTTTACTTGTGAGTATTGCCCCTCCTGTCCTCGACTTCTCCTGTCTCTCCTGTCCTTGTCTTATTAGCTAAACATGGCTCGTCCTTCTCTAGTTTAAAGAAAACTTCTTAAGCCAAGGTCTCGAGGGAGGGAAACGGGCTGCCAAAGAACTCCGACGTGCTGTTGCTGATCATTGCCCGCATGCCGACCAGACAGAGATTATTGCCAAAATCATTTGCAATGCCTCTGGTCCGAATAGATCATTGAAACCCGACGACTCCAGCAATAGTGAGGCCAACTTGAGGGATTTTATAGCCGGCTTCAATCAAGCCAAGGGATGTTTTGATTTTATTGATCTTGGACATGGCGAAGAACGCATTGATTACAAGATCAAAGGTAGCCTCCACTTACTTGCAAGTGTTTGCGTATATGTACTCTTGGCTGATGTTGTATACGTGCAGATATTACCAGATTTCACCTACAAAACTATAACTGCAAGCAGATACTCCTAGGCGTTTCTCACGATGCTAGCTATGGTCCGTTTTTAGAGGAGCTCATGGGCGATCACGAAAGCAGGGAACGTATCACTGTTCTGGAGGGGTTCCCTGCCATTCGCGACATTGTTTCCACGGGAGTTCACATTATGTCGTTCAAGAATGTGTTTCGCTCTGATAAACCAATTGAAAGACCGTCGTCTTCCTTGCAGTCGGCACGCGCATCCACTCCATCTTCTGTCCCAACAATAGCTCCCCCTAGCATCTCATATGCAACAGTTACCCAGAAAGTTAGTCCGCCGCCTCAGCTGATCCTTCCGCTGGCCCCGAAAAATACCAACACAACGGTTCGTGTCAAGCCACGTCCGGCCCCTTGGAATCCTGGCCCACGTGGCTTAGATCCCCCCATCCCCATCAACCCAACCGTTTTGGAGAATATCAAGAAGCGAAAAGATAGCAACAAACTGTGCAACAACCACTATCTTCGTGGACCTTGCACCAAGGGCGACGAGTGCTGTTTTGAGCACAACTACAACCCATCCAAGGATGAGAAGAATGCTATTGCACTCTTGGCCCGCCTAAATCCCTGCACTAACGGGCAGGAATGCGAAGTTGAGAACTGCATCTATGGCCACCATGTACGTACATCTATCCCCAAAGATCACATTCCGTTGCAAGATTCTATCACCCTTAGGAAGCTTCACACACACGTCTAACAGGTGATTTTGCAGTGCCCAAGTGTTATCAACGGTATTTGCACCCATCCGTACTGCAAATTCCGCGTCGAGGAGCACCCTCCTGGAACTACGTTCAAGACCCCCAAGTCCTAGTCTAGACTGGACTGTCCAGTTCCAGTTGTTAAGGGCTCAACCACAGATAGACGAGCAAAATTTGATATGTTGGACTAATACAAAATCGATGAATATTTTTTTTTTCCTATCATGATTAGTAGTTCCTGTGCCCATTACGCATTACTCATCCCACGGGTAAGAAAAAACTGCAAATCATGCGTGGACGCAAAGAAGACTCAGACTGGCGCATTTTAGTTTGTAAGTGCCTAAGGTGAACCTGGGAGATATATGCTCCCTAGTAGGACATGAAAATAGTAGTTAGCACTTTGAGATCTTCAACATTGATGTTTAGGTACATTACTAGCATAACTTCGGCGGCGTGGGGTTACTATCACTGCAGCTATGGATGCTTAAACCGAGTAACCTATCCACCTTTACCTACTTGCCTATTCACAATACCTAGTCTGATTTAGAGCGCGATGTAGTAATATGAGGATCACTAGTAACCTAACCTAGGTAAGTAACCTGGGGTGGGTGGGGGGTGGTTTAGGGGTGCTGATTTTCTTTTTGTTTCTGTTTCCTACTCCCGCTCCTCTTCTGCCTTTATCCCTTTCATTTTATATTCCTTTTTTATATATATTAACAACAGGTGTCTTGCTATATTTATGGGTATGGCGATATGGTATAAGATAGGGAGGTAAATCTGTAAAGAAAAGTGAGAAAAGAACACAAAAAGAAAAAAAGAGAAAGGGGGGAATACGGTAGGTAGTAATATGAAATAAAAAGAAGAAAGTTGGGTTTTGTTTGTAGCGTAGAGACATCCTATCTTCTGTTCTTCTGATCATGTAACGGACGAAATCTAGTATATTACCGTCATCTTATCTATCTACTTACCTACATACCTATATAATCCTGTTTGTTGGATAAATAGCAACTGGATTACCTAATTTTCTCCACAAAAAGGAAAATCCATTCGAAAAAAGAGAAGAGAAGATTTAGAAATACCCCAGGCGAGTGGGGGAGAGAGGGTAGAGTTGGATGGGTGCTAGTAGGATTTCGCTCAATATTGCCTATTTAACCGTTGAGCCGGTAGAGTTTGGGGAAAGGGGGCAAAAGGGGGGAGGGAGAGAGGGGCGTGCATAGCATATATATATATGTGTGTGTGTGAATGTGTGTATGCGGAGGGAAAAGAGAATACCTAGGATGCGCCACGATGATGTTATCCAGCTTGATCATGTCGTCCAATTCTTACCTAATGTGCTGCTGCTGCTGCTACACGCCCATCGCTATAAGCCTTTCTCACTAGGTAGGTAAGTAGGTAAGGCAAATTTATCAAAGTCAAACTTGAAATCAAAAATCGAAACAGTCCTCACGAACCCCCCCCCCTTTCGTATGTGACGTACTTTCCCCAATCGCACACCGGCTTTCCCTCCTCCGCACGCACTGTCGATCTATAACAAAATACATGAATAACATCCATAACAACAAACCTTCAAACTCCTCCCCTCTCCCCCCCATGCGCGGGCTCGCGCGCGTAGATCTTACGTTTGTACGAATAACGAGGTGGGGGAGGAAAGGGGAAAGTAGGTAGGAAGAGAAAAAAAAAGGGGGGGGAGGGAGGGGGAATGAATACCTACCTAGGTACCTATCCAATTTACCAACCCCCCCCTACTTAATAATCTATCATCAATCGACAGATGATATACCAAAAAAAAAAAAAGAGGTATATAGTATACTACCTAGTCCTCGATTTAGGAAACACGGAGAAATAAGGGGGGGATGGAGATGGATCCGGGGGTGGGGGGGGGGGGGGGGGGGGAGAAAAAGAAAAAGAAAAAGAAAAAGAAAAAGAAAAAGAAAAAAGAAAAAGAAAAAGAAAAAGAAAAAGAAAAAGAAAAAGAAAAAGAAAAAGAAAAAGAAAAAGAAAAAGAAAAAGAAAAAGAAAAAGAAAAAAGAAAAAGAAAAAGCTTAGCCTTTTCAGCCGCCTGGCTTCATTTATATAACCCCCCCCTTGCCCCCCATTGCCCCTTTTTTACCCCTTAACCTGTTACCCTTAACATATATATATATATATGCCCCAACAATGTTGTATTAATCATACGCAAAGACACGGGTTATATAGTGCTAGGTCAGGTAGGTAGGTATATTACCGGGGAAATGGTTAGATATCTTGCTGATCTTAAGTAACCTAGATAAGTACCCCTAATATAGGCGTTATATAGGTATATATATATATATATACATGTACATACACGAGTGATCTAACCTCCTACTTCATATATATATCTAACCTACCTACCTATCTACTGGTAGGCAATACATATACAAAAAAAAAAAGGCGTCTTGGCTCGCCCTTCCCATCTTCCTCCTAAAATAAAATACAATAGCATCTGCGGTTTTCCCCCCCTTCCTCCCGCAAGGCGAAAAGAAAAACACACATGAGCATTCTCAGACTCTAAATCGGAAAGTTTCAGCTTTTGAGAAACTGTGTGCTGTCTTCTTCTTTATATATATATATATAGAGAGAGAGAGAGAGAGGGATATAGGTAACCCGCCCAAAGGGAAAAGGGTGGGAAAAAATAACAAAAATCCATGATGCTTCCCTCGCTCATCGCCAGCGGCCTTATGGCCACGGCCTATGCCGCCCAGCTCACGCAGGTCTCCGACTACAACAACAACGCCACGTCTCAGGCGCAAATGTGAGCCTTATTTCCCTCCCTCTCCCCCCCCTTCTATCCTCCAAGCCCACGCCATCCTCTTCCTTCTATATTCCGCTCATATACATATACATATACATATACAACCCTCATATGCACCCCCCCCCCCCCCCCCTCCCATCCACTATCCTTCAATAACCACGCTTCTTCGAAGAAGAAGAAGAATATGTCATAAGGATGATGCTAACAACGGTTTAACTACCTATATTTGACATCAAGGTGGGTATACGAGCCCGACAACGTGGTCGAGAACCCGCCCCTGGTGGTGGTGATCCACTCGTGCCAGTCGACGGCGCAGTCCTACTTCGCCAACAGCAAGATACCGTGGAGGCAGGGCGCCGACGGCAAGGGGTACCTCACGGTGTGGCCGTCGTCGCCCAACGGCGGGACGTGCTGGGACGTGTCGAGCGCGGCGTCGCTGACGCACCTGGGCGGCGGCGACTCGCACGCCATCGCCAACATGATCGCGTACGCCGTGGGCGCGTACGGCGCGGACCCGGCGCGCGTCTACGTCACGGGCGGCAGCTCCGGCGCCATGATGGGCAACGTGCTGGCGGCCGCGTACCCGGAGCTGATCGCGGCCGTGTCGCTGTACAGCGGCGTGGCGGCCGGGTGCTTCGTCTCGGCCGCCGGCGGCGTCGACCAGTGGAACAACACCTGCAGCGGCGGCCAGTCGCGCGCCACCGCCGAGGCCTGGGCCCGCGTCGCCCTCGACATGTACCCCCGGCTACGAGGGCCCGCGGCCCAAGATGCAGATCTGGCACGGCGGCGCCGACACGACCCTCGCGCCCCAGAACTACGAGGAGGAGATCAAGCAGTGGACTGCGGTCTTGGGCGTGGACGCGGAGCCCACCGAGCAGCTGGCCAATACCCCCGAGATGGGGTACACGACGAGTAACTATGGGGGCTTGGTGCAGGGCATTTTTGCGCAGGGGGTGGGCCACAGCGTACCGGCGAATTTGACGGCTAGTGAGCTGTGGTTTGGGCTCTGAGGGGGGGGACGAAACGGTGTTGCGAAGATGGAGGTCGTGGTGGCTGGTCTCGTGATGAGTGAAGCGAGCTGCTTTCTTCTAGTTTAGTAGGAATGTATATATATATATATATATATTCCGCGTGAGCTGAGCCTCTTGGACAGAAATGCGTAGACACAGCCTAGGTGCAATCATGATAGTGATGCTGATAAGATCGACCGTTGATCAAGTTGAAAGAACCTCGAATTTAGGACGAACAGTTACAAAGAATCACGACCGATGGGTCTCTTCTTGTAGAGACTTGTCGTTGTTATCGTACGAAATGGAATGGATACATAGGATGATCACAGAATCTTGTAACATCTCAACTTGAATCCAGTTCACGACTCAGGGGCTTGGTGACTTTGACGGAGACAAGCCGAGCGATGATGACGGAGTAGTGGTGGAGCTTAATGTCAATGCTGGCGAAGGGGGATTGCGGGTTGTCCCGAGCAAGATGGGATCGTCCGCAGTATAATCATGCTCGTGTGCGTTTCCTCTATCATGGCAGGATATACCTGTCGCCTTGTATGTCCAATGACCCCGAGACACGTCCAACTCGGTGCCGTCGTTTCTGATGAGCTTAAGGTCGACCTTAGACCTCGGATCTCTATTCCTCTCGTACAGGTCTACCTCCTTGGGTGTCCAATTATGGTTGTTGATGATTAGTTTGGCGACTTCGAGCTTGGTTTGAGCTTCCATCACCATGTGCGGAACCCGCAGCAGATGCGACCATCCGGAATCGATTTCTTCGCAGATTACCTTGATCTCGCGGTCGGAAATGCCTTGCCACCACCACACGCCGTCCCCTAGAAGCTTGACGAAGCATAGATAATAGGCCAGCATAACGAGAGCTCGCGGCCGGTGTTCCCGGGCTAGAGGGTAGAAAGGCTTCGGGATAAAGGTGAGGAAAGTGATGATGCGAAGGTCCATAATAGGGCTGAAGCCATGTTCGAAGAGTTCCATGTAGAGTGAGCCAAAGTATCTCAGAAAGTCGTAGTATGTTTTCTGATGCTCATAATCGGCATCTCCGTACTTGATGGACGTGATCATGAATAACAGGTTGCTGGGAATGTATTGCGTCGACTTTTCGAGGTCTATGGGCGGGCGATAGAACAACACCGCCATGCCGGACTCCTGTATAGACGTGGGTGAGATGATGTCGACAATAAGGCTGATCCCCCGCCACACCTGCATCCAGTCGATGATGTATATATGCTTGTCGTTCTGCTCGCGGAACATCTGACTGCTCAGAGCACACATGAAAAGCGAGCATGCTAGCAAGGCGGGGAAATGGGCGGGATTAGCTGCCTCGATGGCTGTCCGATAGCCCTCGAACGCTCTGGCGCGGTAAGCGGCAAGCCGTTGGGGTGGCACGGGCTGATCTAAGCTCTGGAGGTGCAGTGCCGAGAGAGCCATCAAGCAGTCCATGAGAAAGGGGGATTGGAAGGCATACTCGACAACCTTCACCTTCAGCACGTGGTCGATGACGGCAGACCGGCCGGTGTTGATAGAGAAGGAATAGAAGGTCTTGGTGGTGTAGAACCATAGCAGTTTCATGTCTATAGAGTCTGATACTTCGCCTGGGCGGAATAGGGGCTCGGCGATGACCATTGCGCCGGGATCAAACACAGCGCCCTCCACCGAAGATTCGGGCGACGCAACGGCAGGAGATGGATTGGAACTCGCTTGTACTTGTGCTTGTGCTGGTGCTGGTGCTGGCTTTGGTGCATCAGGATATACACAAGTCTCCTTTCGAAGCGTACAGGCCTTACATGAAGGTTTTGCCTCATCGCACTGAGCGTTTTTCATACAGATAGTTGTTAGTTTATGTATGGCATAGTATAGGTACCTACCTACTTAGGTCTCTCTCACCTTCACCTTGCGTCTCTTGCATTGCCGACAACCAGCCCTTGATTTCTTATGAGGCCGCTTGGAATAATACGGTTTGCTACCATTTGAACTAATAGTGGGCTCCGACTCGAGCGACCCGAGAGACCCGAGATGTACGACTTCGGTTCCATCATCGGTTGTCACGGTGTTGAAACCGGAATCTAGGCCCGGCTGTTGTAGTAGAGCATCGCCGTCATTCATCTCGATGAACCCGTTATTTGAACACAAGCCAACCTCACACTACTTATGGTAATAATAACACAGTCCATATATACCTAAGGTACCTTAGGTATTTTATAATATGAATGAATGAATGTAAGTTAGGCGGATAAGAGAGAGGCAGACGTGCGACAGGATGAAAGGGTAGGTATAGGTAGGCAGATATTACAATTGGTGTATCAACAGAGTCATACATATAAGGAGAAACATGAGAAGAAAAATAGGTATACCTAAGAAAGCGACCGGGTTTAATACCTAACCTAGCTGAGTTCATGAGCTGATGTACACTTGGGAAGCTGCTGCGCCTTCGATAAGTACGTAGTGTACGAAGTAGATAGGTAACACCTCCTTCTTCTGGCCCCACCTTATGTAGGTAGTACATAATCTTTCAGCTCCGACCAGCCAATAGGCCAATACCTACCTACCTACCTACATATCTAGTAATTGTCTGCCTAGGTGTAATCTAGGTGCATCCCTGTTAGTAGCTTTATTACCTAATCTTCATAAATATTTACACATGTAGGTAGGTAAACCTACCCTTTTTACTAGTACAATAATTTATATGTAGTATCATACACCACCATCCTCTCCCATGGCGAGTACCATCTTCGAGCTCCCAGACGAGCTCATAGCCGCCCTCTTCGAGAGCTTCCCCTGCCGCGATGCCCTGATCAAGGCCCTCGCCACGCTTCTCTACCCACGCGCCGCGCCCTGTCGTAACCTCGTCGTGCACGGCACCGAAGCAACAGGCAAGACCGCCATCACCACCGCCCTACTACAAGCTTTCCGCGACCATTGCAATGCCTCTCCCGCGCCTTCGATCCATTTCAGCTATGCCATTGTCAAGTCCGCCGAGTGCGTCACCGCCCGGCATCTGTACGAGCGGACCGTCGGGCTCGTGGCCGACGCGCTGAAGTGGGATGGCGCCACGGGACGGTGCGAGAATCTCGCCGCCCTGACCGTCGAGCTCACCAAGATGCTGAAATATGCCGAAAATGAGGGCAACAGTCACAGTGGCGAATTCGGGTCGTGGAAGAGCCCGGGGAGGTTTGTGCTGGTGTTCGACGGCATTGACCGCCAGCGAGAGGCCCCAGCTACCTTGTTACCTGCTCTCGCACGACTGGCCGAGATTGTGCGTGTCTCTCTCCTCTGTTTCCATCTGTATATATATATGCCTACTAACCTACATGCTCCGCTCCAGATCCCCAACCTCACCACCGTATTCATCATCACCGCGCCCTCGCCCTCCCTCCTGCGCCTCTCCTCCCCGCCGCACCTGTACTTCCCGCCCTACACCAAGGCCCAGTACGTCGCCATCCTGTCGCGCGCGGCCGAGCTGCCCCCTCCCTGCCCAACACCACCACGCCCCAGGAGACGGCCGACCTGTGGGCGCGCTTCGTAGCCGCCGTGCACGACGCCCTCGCGCGCCCCGCGTCGCGCACGCTGCCGCGCCTGCGCCGCGCCTGCGCCGCCCTCTGGCCCCGCTTCACCGCCCCCGTCGCCGCCGGCACCCACCGCGCCCGCGAGTTCAGCAAGCTCCTCGTCGCCGCCCGCGCCTACTTCCAGGACGAGTCTGTGCTCGAGCCCGGCATCCTGTCCGCCGTCTCGCGAGTGCCCAAGAACGGCGTGACGACGACGACGACGACGACGACGGCGGGAAATACGGCTACTGCGCAAGGGAATAACACCACCACCACCACCACCCCGACGAAACCCAAACCAACCCCCAACCCATCCGCGCCCTCCTCATCCTCCTCAACCGACCTATCCGCCCTCCTCCCCCCCACCGCCCGCCTCCTCCTCATATCCGCCTACCTCGCCTCCCACAACGCCCCCCGCCACGACACCACCATCTTCAGCACCTGGCATCAATCCTCGTCGTCATCCCGCCGCGGCCGTCGCGGCCGTGGTTCGGCAACAGCCGCGGTCCGCACCCGGCACCCGCGCTCCAAGCACCGCAAGATCGCCCGCAAGCTCCTGGGGCCGGGCGTCTTCGTGCTCGAGCGCATGGTCGCCGTCTACGCCGCCCTGATGCGCGAGCACTCGGGCCGCCGCGCCCTGCTCTCCGACCACCGTCACCGTCACCGTCACCGCAGCGATGATGATGATAATAATAATAGCGGCAGTACTGCCACCGTCGACGCCGACGTCGGCATGGCCCTCGCCACCCTGGCCTCCCTCCGCCTGCTCGTCCGCGTCGGCGGCGCCGGCGCGAGCTCGTTCGCCGGGAGTCATGCGAGTGGAGGAGGAAGTGGAGGAGGTGGTGGTGGTGGTGGGTTGGGGGGCGCGGACATGGATCGCGGGGGTAAGTGGCGGGTCAACGTCGGGTGGGAGGTCGTCAGGGGCGTGGGGAGGAGCATGGGCATCGAGGTGGAGGAGTGGCTTGTTGAGTGAGAAGAGGAAGAGGAAGAGGAAGAGGAAGAAGAGTTGTAAACCTAACCCAGGTAAGGTACCTGGTACCTGGTACCTGGTAAATAGGGAGAAATGGTCAGGTTATAATATAGTCTAACATATGACCGGGTGTGACCTTCGAAATGAAATAATATATTTCGCTTCCCCGTTGCTTATTGGGTTACGGTGTTGATTCTCCTATATAATAGAAACCTAGGTAACTTAGAACTCTAAGAAAAATAATAATATCGTCCGTGTCGTAGCGCATTTTCTTTTCTCCCTCTTTCTTCCAATTTGTAGCATCTGCCTATAAATGAATGATGGCGATACTAATTCTAAATGTGAGAGGTCCTCCCTTTTTTTTATGTGCATGGTGTGATAATGTAGAGACACACACCCCTCTATCGAACTGCAGTGATCCTCCAATCCACCCCATTTCCCCCCCCTTTCCTTTTTCTTATCTCTTTCTTTCCAACGCATCCTTACTCCTTAGGAGCCGGGGGGCTCTGAGAGATGGGAGACTCACGAGCCAATATCTATAGATCCATTAGCTCTACTATACACTGTTGTATACGAGATTGTGAAGCAAACTTACCATGGCAGTGCGGCAGGGGATATAGATGTGTGTCCAGTTCGGCCTACCGTTCCACTCCATAGGTGTGGTAAAGAAGCGCGTGGACGGGTCGCTTCTCCCGAAGCCGCCGACCTCTTTGGAGTCGGAATCGAGCACAATCTTGTAGGTTCCCGGGACCTCTATACCGATGCGGTAGTCGGCGTAGCTCTTGGTCGGGTGAAAGTTGAAGATGAAGACGCAGCCACCACGCTCGAACACGATCGTTTTGTCGACTTCATTCTTGAGGCTAATATACGCCTGAGGTGCATGGAGCCAACCAAAGTGTTCTTCCGTGAGGTTCATCTGCTGGTCGAACTCATTCAGGAACTTGTACCGTAGCAGTGGGTCCTCTGTCAAGTTCAGCTGCCGTCGCGCGTACCAGAACGAGTTGTTGTTGCCCTCGCGTGGGAAGTCGAGCCACTCGGGGTGACCGAACTCGTTACCCTCGAAGTTAAGGTATCCCTCGCCGCCAAGTCCATGCGTCAGGAGACGAATCATCTTGTGGAGAGCCATACCACGGTCGATGACGGGTGTCAGTGGTGAAAGGACCGACATGTTAGTGTATAGTTCGGCATCGCATAGATGCATGAGAAGGGTCTTATCGCCCACGAGACTAATACCTTATTAGTTACTAGCAGCAGGATCGATGTCTGCTAGGTACTTACGCTTGGTCATGACTCTCGCAGTAGGCGATCGTTTTCTCGCCGTGCCGCCTATTAGTCAGAGTCCAGCAGATGTTGGCCATATCCCAATCTTCATCCTTCTTCTCCTTTAGGATCTTGATCCACATATCAGGTATAGCCATTGCTAGACGATAGTCAAAACCGACACCGCCAAGCGATAAAGGTAGGCAGAGAGCTGGCATTCCCGAAACATCTTCCGCAACTGTGATACATTCGGGGTAAAGGTTGTGTAGCATCTCATTCGCAATCATCAGATAGACAACAGCTTCTTCGTCGACAGATTCTCCAAAATACTCGTGGTATCCGCCAGAGAAACCACTAGATTGTGTCAGTGTCCGGTTTGGGAATCAATGATAGCAGGGGTGTTGCTTACGTTCCTATACCATGGTGAAGGTACAACATGCTAGTGACACCATCAAAGCGGAAGCCATCAAACTGATATTCGTCCATCCAGAATCTCAGATTGCTGAGGAGAAATCTTAGAACTTCGTGGTGGCCATAGTTGAAGAGTCTGCTGTCCCATAGCTCATGTCTGCCCTTCGCACCGCCGTGGAAGTATTGATGGTCTGTACCGTCGAACTCGTTTAGGCCATCAAGAACGTTCTTGGAGGCATGGCTATGTACTACATCGAGTAGCACGACTAGGCCTAGACCATGGGCGGTGTCGATCAGCTCCTTGAGCTCTTCGGGGGTACCATAGCGACTGCTTGCCGCAAAGAAGTTGTTGACTTGGTACCCGAAACTGGCGTAATATGCATGCTCCATGATAGCCATGAGTTGGATTACATTGTATCCCAGGTTCTTTATTCTGGGCAGCATGTTCTTGGTGAATTCTTTGAACGTCGTAACCCGTTGTTCGGGCGACGAAATCCCGACATGGGCCTCGTACACGCGAGCACTCAATGGCTTCTTTGGTCTCTGGTTTTTGAATGTGTACCTCTCTGATGCTGGGGGGTTCCAGAACCGGGCATCATAGGCAGGGGAGACGGATATATCTTGGGTGACATATTTGATCCAGGCTGGTAGTCGATCGATTCGTTCTCCGCCAGGTTTTGTCATCGAGATCTACCGATTTGCACTGTTAGCAAGCTCGTTCACTGGTGCGTACGACCAGGGGGGGTTTGTTCATGTTTTTCTCTTACCTTGATCTTCGAGTTATGGGGGATTGCCGGCTGCCCATTGACTGCGGGTAGAGTAATCTCCCAGACTCCAAAGGGGTTCTTCGTCATGCGGTGCGATCCCCGATTCCACCCATCTGGTGAGACGTTATTAGTATGATCTCTTGTAGCACGCTTTTACGAGGCTAAGGCTCACTGAAGTCGCCGATCAAGAATGCCTCGTCCACGCTCGGAGCCCATTCTCGATATATAATGTTGTTGTCCTTATCCACATTGAGACCGAATTTCTCAATACCCTGGCGAAGGTGAGTTAGTTCGTTGGCGTGACATGGACATGGACATGGACATGAAGAGGGGTCGGGCTAACTGACTCTTGAGAACTTCTCTATTCCACCTTCAGTGTCTTCGATTCTCTTGATCCATTCCTGGGTCTTTGCGAATCTTCGCTTCAGAGAGGGCGCGAAAGGTTCCAGCCAGGGGTCCAGCTTGACCACACCTACACGTCATGCTCAGCTTTATGGTTAACGATATATATACCTACATAACATATAAATAAAGGGCATAGGAAGGGAAGCTGTACCAGTGCCGTCATTCGGTATACCCGAGGCGTTGGGAGCATTTACGGAGTTGCTCGACTTCTCTACTACAGCACCCATGTTGGTCTGATTTCTGGTCGTTGATTAGACAAGGTTGGTTGGGAAGAAGATGAGAAGATGGGAAGGAGAGGGAAGGGGAAGTTGCTGTTTATTAGGCCCGATCTTTCGAGCTGCCCAAGCAAACGAGGCGAGGAAAGCTCCCCCGCGGGAGAAGGGGGAGAACAAGCTAGGTACCTAATCGAGCTAGGTAGGTACTTGGTGCTTTTGGTTAGGTAGCTTTTGGGGTGACAGTCTTCCACTCTTTCCACCTTTATTATAGATCTAGGGTCTTGGCTTTTATTTCGGCAAGGTTCTGGCAAGTCAGGGACGTACCTACATATAGTAGACAGGTACTTTAATCCTAAATCAAAGCGATACGAATTCGATGTATTTGATAGCATTAAAAATCGAAGAGGTTCGAGTTGTAAAATTCAAGTTTGTTGAAGTGGTTTAATTTATAAGTGACATCTACATACACAGGTACATAGTGCTCCATACCAGTCATTACTACTTATGTAGGTAGTATGTACACATCAATTGCCCCTCCCCCTCCTTTCTGCTCTCAACTTCCCCTCCCCCTCGCGTTGGTGTGTAGTTCAAAACTTCCACTTAGGTACCTATCTAATCTCTCCTCCCCTCTTTATTCCTGCACTCTGTTTTGCAGCACATGCAGGTGAGGAGAATTGGAACTCCCCAAAGGAGAAAAAAGAAGAGGAATTTCGGGCTAGGAAAGAAAAAACTGCTCGATGACGTCGAGGGGCAATCCCCGATGCATCTGCTACCCCTCGATTGATTCTCGTGTCCCAACCAACCATGGCGAATGATGGCGAACAGCCCAAGTGACTAATAACATGCTAACATCGGTACCTAAAAAAAAAAGAGATAATCATGTTGAAGACGCATACGGCGCTTTTCCCATAGAAATCAGATCTGCAGAACGTTTGGCATCTATTTGTTGCGGCCTTACCAGATAAACACCACCCAAGACGTGGTGAGGATGAATTTATGGTGACAGAATCCTGATGTGGGATTCACATGTACACGCATACATGTATGTACATAATAGTACATTAGGTACATATGCAGCATGGAAGCAGTTCTAGAAGTCGCTCTAGATCACTCAGATAATGGGCGACGATAAGATGCGATGCATGGACCACCTTGCAAACCTGGTGGCTACCTACCTACTAGGTACCGCCTGTTTTGGGTAATTCCAGACCTTGGCACAAGACTTTTTGCCTTGACAACCATCGTAAATCTGTAATCAACCACGATTTAATTGGGTTGTAACATAAGATTTACGTTACCTTGCTAAACTGTAAGGTTTTATTGGTTTATAATATTACCTGCTACCTATACCCTGGTTGATCTACAGATTTACGATGGTTGTCAGGGCAAAAAGTCTTGTGCCAAGGTCTGGAATTACCCAAAACAGGCGGTAGTAGGTACTTACGTAATACAGCAAGCGGCTTCGAACGGCTCGTTATCCCCCACGCACCAAAGAACAACCTACCTACGACTAGGCCCCGCATTCCCGCTAACAAGCCACTACTAAGCGGAGAGATGATGTACGAGTATCGTGTCGTGTCTTAGCGAGAGAGAGCTACGTATCGCCAAGCCGACAGTTAGGAACTCCGATTATGGAGGCTTCCAACCCCGTTCCAGCCACTTAACTACCTACATCCATACCTACTACTAACTACTTAGTACGCTACGACTTAGCTAAGCAAACCTACCTCCCTTATTAGCTATGTACTATATCCATCTGACAGCTGACCTACCTACCTACTATCTACCTAATCTACCTTTCAACCAAACCTATCTTTGTCCATCTTTGTAGATTATCCTGTGAATCAATACGACTTTATCTCCAAGTTGCTATATCCCTACTCGTCCAATAATCCATCCCATCTGCCTTTGATACTACGCGTGCATCCAACCTTGGGAGTCCTCCCCCCCTTTCCCTGACTGATTGGTCAGCCCGGAACTCGAGGACTATACCGACTTTTTGCCTCTATGCCCACGGCGGTATAGACACCGGGAAGAAAGCCCTTTATACGCCTGGAGGTTGGCCTCCCGGGCTGACGCCATGTTCCGCACCCTTGCAAGGCCCCGAGCCGCCTCTCTTGCCCTGTACTCCCCTAGAGCCCGTCGTCGAACGTTCTCCACCTCCCCCATCTTCCGTATCGCTCCTCGGAGGACAACCGACTTCAATTCTGGCTTCACCAGCAGCTATGATCCGAACGAGGAGGGTAGGGGCCCCATGTTCTCCCACAAGAGCTCATTCGGCGTGCCTCAGTTCTACCCTCGAGACCTCAAGAAGCGTGTGGACGAATACGTAGTAGGCCAAGACCGAGCTAAGAAGACAATATCCTCTGTTATATTCAACCATTACCAAAACATCCGGAGACGGCAGTACCAGGAGGAGCAGGAGCGGAAGCGGGAGGAGAGGATTATGCGCCAGGCCATCGCGCGTGATAGGAACGCGAGGGAGAGAGACCCTCACCCTGTTGAAGGTTGGCAGTATCCAGCGAATGTGTCTTATCGGTTTCACACTGATGACTTCCAAGACGAATTCCCCGGGCATCATGAGTCGATACAGCACATGCATCAAGCCTGGCAGCGTGGGGAGCAGGATGCCGAGTTCTACATACCCGAAGATCCCCAGCGAACGCCGCCCGTGAAGATCGATAAGAGTAATTTATTGTTAATAGGTCCTACCGGTGTGGGAAAGACATATATTCTCGAGTCAGCCTCATCCCCTACCCCGTGCTCCCGCCGATTATACGGGCCCCTTCTCGATGGACTTATATCCTAATTCTTTGCTTGCCTGTAGAACTCTTAGTAAAAAGATCAACGTCCCGTTTACGATATGCGACTGTAATTCCTTTACACAAGCCGGCTATATAGGGCAGGACGTGGAAACATGCATTGAACGACTTCTCATAGAGTCCAACTACGATATCACCGCCACCGAGCACGGAATCGTCGTCCTCGATGAATTCGACAAGATCGCCAAGCGCGAGACTATGAACGGACGTGACGTGGGCGGCGAAGGAGTACAACAAGCATTGCTGAAGCTGGTCGAGGGAACCAAAGTCACGATTAATGTCAAGGATAACCGGTCCTCTACCTCCCGCTCGGCAACCCCTATTACAACCAACTACGCCGGTTCTGGGCCATCCTCGTCAGGATCCCAAGCATCGCCGCCGCCTTCCGGGAAGGTAGACCAATATACTATCGATACGAGCAACATCTTATTTGTCATGTGCGGTGCCTTTGTCGGCCTCGACAAGGTGATCCTCAACCGTGTCTCCAAGCCGACCATGGGTTTCGGCTCCGAACTACGTAGCCGATCTGCCTCTTCGACGGACAAGCCCGACCTCCCAGCCGAGCTGTTCACGCACCTCCCCCACCGCCCCGCCGATATTGCCGATCCAGCCACCACGTCCACCACAATTGCCACCACCTCCCCACAATCATCCTCATCCTCCTCCTCCAACACCAACTCCCCTTTCACCGCCCTCGACCTCACCACTCCCGCGGACCTCCAAGCCTTTGGATTCATTCCCGAGCTCATCGGGCGCGTGCACAACATCGTCGCGCTCTCCCCGCTCTCCCAGTCCGACCTCCTCCGCATCCTCACCGAGCCGCGCAACTCGCTCGTAGCGCAGTACACGGCCCTCTTCGAGACGTACCCGTCGACACTGCTCTTCACGCGCAAGGCGCTACGCGCGGTGGCGGAGCGCGCCGAACGCTCGCGCACGGGAGCCCGCGCCCTCAAGATGGAGATGGAGCGCGTGCTCGCCGAGGCCATGTTCGACGCCCCCATGCACTACGTGCTGGTCACGGAGAAGGCAGTTAGGGGCGAGGAGAAGGTCGGGTACTGGGGCAAGGATGGGAGGTTCGAGGTCGACAGGCGGATTAGAGAGGAGGATGGAGAGGGTGAGGATAGGAATGGGAAGGGGGGAAGGGAGATTGTGAGAGAGACGATGGGGCAGTTTAGGGAGGCGGGGGAGAGTGGTGCGTAAGGGGGGTAGAAGTTTAAAGTTTGCATGTGAAGGTGAAGTAGAGTTGAGAGTATGGAGAATGGGTGGGATTGGGTTACGAAATTGGGCTTTGGGGTTTTGATATACTCAAACACACAACGTGGAAGAGAAGGAGGAGGAGGATGGGGGGAGAAGATGGGATTTGGAAAGGTTCATCATCATCATCAAACTAGCATTATCATTTATCATTATTCAATATTATGGAGTACCAACCATATCTATCAAATATGTAATGCGCTGTCCGGTCCGGGGGATATTGATTCTTGAGGGGAGGAGAGGTTGCCATTTTTAACCTCCCCCCTTTTTTTCCTTTTTTTTTTGCCTGTGCGTGAGTGGGACGAGACAAAAAATGATGGTGGAATAGATAAGATGTTAGTTAGTATTAGGGGGAGGGATGGTACATAAGGGACTGTGTATATCAATGTCGTAGTAGTACATGGTAGGTATATTTTTTTACTTACTACCTAACTATTTAGGTAGGTTACTTGTATAGGAAGTATGTAGTAGACTGGAGGGATCGCGAAGAACTACATATGTCAATATTCAGGTACTATGTAGGTCAGGGTGTTTATATGTAGGTAGGTAGGTAATCCAGTCATATTGACGTTGTTTGGTAAGATTGGCTGGTAGGTAGGTAAGTAGGTAGGTGGGTTGCATATCATGCCTACCTTGACCTAACCTAACCTACTAACATAGATTAGGTGTGCTATGTTTGATACTTACCTATTAACCTTCCGACCTGCCCATCCAGGCACGTCGAGTCGAGTCTAGAGCTTACATAGCACGATTACGAGCGGGAGAAAAAAACTTGGAAGACATATATACATAGGTACATACGTAACCTTTGGTGA
Source organism: Biscogniauxia mediterranea (assembly GCA_018398605.1). Taxonomy (NCBI): domain Eukaryota; kingdom Fungi; phylum Ascomycota; class Sordariomycetes; order Xylariales; family Xylariaceae; genus Biscogniauxia; species Biscogniauxia mediterranea. The sequence goes on along the minus strand of JAGXTR010000011.1, from coordinate 752,269 downwards.
GAACGCAAAATAATATGATTGGGCGGACGCGAGGGACGCGGAACAGAGAGAGAGAGAGAGAATCACACACACAAAAACCAAAGGTGATATAGATGGAATGGAATGGAATGGACTTTGGCATAAGGTTGGCATGTAGCTGAGTGAGAAGGATAGGTAGGTATATAAAGAGAAAAGAGAAAAAGAAAAACCCCTTCCTAACAGAAAAATTCATCTTTGATAATAGGTAAGTTGCCTAGATATTTACACAAATAGACACGGAGACAAAAAAAAGCGACAAACCAAGTCAAAAAAAAGGGGGAGTGGGGGGAAGGTTAGCTACCGGTGGAATTTCTTGTCTTTTTCTCCTCTGCCTTGAATATTGTAATCCCCTAAGCCCCTCTCTAGTTCAGTTCAAGGATCCGGAGATATCTAACCCATCGTCTTGGTGCTTTGATCCGTTGTCGCTTGCTTTCCCCTATCCCCTCTCTCAGCCATAGCCGTCTTTTTTCTTCTCTCCCCTATCGAGATAAATATAGGTATCGCGTCGACTCATCGGGGCTCGTCCCAATCCATATCTGCTTTACTCCCCTTTTTTTATACCAAACCAACCATCCCACCCCCCTCTTTCACTTCACCCAAACCATTAAACGACCATCAACCGCTTGAGCACTTTCCGGATTTTCTGTCGTTCGCGTGGGCTGCATGTGTACGGGTTTGGCCTCCCCTTTCTTTTTTTTTTCTCTTCAAATTTCTTCTTGTTGACGCATAGACACATACATGCATACGTACATACACAAAATTCAGAACGCGCGTAATTTTTGGGGGAGGTTTTTTTTTCTGATGATGCTGCCGCTGCTTCTTCTCTAAGGGACAAAAGAAAGAGAAAAAAATGGTTAAGTGATATATGGATGAAAAGAACTTTTAACCTCCTTTTTTTTCTCTCTTCCTTTACATTATTATGTTGAGAAGAATAGCGAGAAGACTACCAGATCTACTGCTTGGGAGGCGACTGGACCATACCCTTGCCGGAGTAGCCCTCAGAAGTGAGACCGGTGAGAGGCTCGGCACGTTGGTTCTGGGGTTGAACATGTTAGTTTTGGATTCCCCCCGAGTGACATAAGAGCCCGTGAATTGAGTGCGGATATGAGGGCAGCAGCTTACCTTGAGATACTCGTTTGAGGCTTCCTGCCACTCCTTGTTCATAGTGCTGGGCTTGGGGCCACCGAAAGCGCGGACGGTAGCAAATATAACAAAACTGACCAGTACACCAATGGCAGTGTACAGAGCGACCTTTCGGCCCTCATCGGGAGGGGACTGAGCACGGGGACCATGCGGTCCAAAAGCAATCCAGTAGGCTGTTATGTGCATGATGCTGTCAGTTTGGGCCATCCGATCATCGCTTAAATATGCAATGCAAATACGGCTATCTTGATTTGCGGGACAAGGAATAGGTGGATCCACTCGGATCATCGACAATTGTGTCTAAGACGCCCAATTGCTATGCAAGACAGTGGCACCCCTCTCTTGGACGAGGTCTTTTCCAGGGGAAGAAAAAAAAGGACTGCGCGCCGCAGGAATGCGGGGAGAGAAGAGACAGAGACAGTCCATGTTCCCGGTTCATAGTGGTTTCCTGGGAGGTTGAGGCTTATCATGGCGATTGCTACGTACCGGCCTTCTTCTCTTGGATCGTGAGGTCGGCCCAGTTCTCCTTCATGCGATCACGAAGAGCCATCCACAGCTCGGCTTGCTCGGTCGACGGCATTCCCTCCCAGCGCTTCTCGATATTGGCCAAGGTCGGGTTGGAGATGGCGTGGGTAGAGGCGGCGGCACGGGGCACCATGGTGGTCGTTCGTAGGCTGCTGGCCCGTACGCTGGCGCGCAGGATCGAGGTAGCGGGGGTGCGCATCATTTTGACGTGTGTGTGTTGAGAGGGAAAAAAGAAAAAGAGAAGAGATCAAGGGAGAGGGGACAAAGGAGGTCGTATAAATGCGTCAACAAGTTGAAGGGAGTGGAGATGGGTCCAATTGAGGCGGTCGTGAGAAGGCCTTGGGGGGGTTGACAAGCTCGAAAAGTTGGGTGAAAGCGGGTGATAGTGTTGGTGGTGGTGGTAGTAGTAGTGGATGGGTTGGATTTACTTTTTGAATTTTTTGGCTGCGAGAGGTTCAATTGAGTGAGGGAGAGCCTTTTTTTCGAGAGGTCAGTTTGGCTCGTATGATGGTGGAGCTGTTACCGTGCCCTGTCATTGGTCAGTAACCCCCACCCACGGTATCCACAATTTACAGGTAAGGTTGGGAGCTCCTCTCTCGGTGGAAGTTCGGACCATGGTAACCACCCAATCTATAGGTGCCTATATTGATACTTCTAACTAACCTAGTAGGTATTAATAAGGTTCCTCCATGATTTCCCTAGCTCAGCTTGGACTTGACGACGTCACCGATGCCGCCGTGCTGGAATCGAGCTTTGACACTTGTCATTAACATGCATCTTATACCTAACTAGCTGTTGTCCACTACATGTAACCTGGAACATTCGAAACATTTGATGCACGCAATACGTGGGGATATTGATAGGTTAGTAGGTACTGTGTAGCACCTAAGTTAGAGTTGTAGAGTTGTGAGAATCTTATACTTCCGTATGTCCGGTACCGGCATGTAAAAGACTTTAATTGAAGTAACCAAGCCAAGTCATCATATAAATCATCCACAAACAAATTACGCATTTACGTAGGTAAGATGGCTGCTACTGTTATTTTCGTCTATAGGTACCGACTTCTAGGTAGGTATTCTCTTCCCATGTTCCCGGATCGAGGAGCATAAAAGGCTTGCATAGCCTGTGCGCCTTGGTTCATTTGCAGACCGAGCACTTGCTTAGTGCTTGTCTTAGTAGCAAAGCAGGATTATGGATGATCAAGATGGTCTCTTGAGTGGCAGTAAGAGAGCTAGGTTAGATATGTTTGGTATATGTAACCAGCCTAACTACACAAAAGACTGCTATTTGTGTCAATGCCGAGATAGATAACTAGCGGTTCAGGGGAGCATTTACATCACGGGCCTGGTCCGCATCTAAGACTGCTTGGTATTGGCACTCTCGGATGAGTTGTTGGCTTTCTGTTTAACATCTGGTAATACCGACTTTTCGTGCTGTGCTTTGAGGGGGCCGTTGAAAGCATAATAGCCTTGATGCCTTTAGTAAGTATGGGAGCGATTTGCATTGACATCGATACTGCAATTGATAGCATAACATGGTGTATTTCATACCGTTAAAGACGCCGATGACTATGGCCAAACTTATCGGTACATATCGACCAAACGAACTCATAATTGCTTTGTAGAGCAGATGTGGATGTAGATGCGAATGTAGATGTAGATAGGTAAGTAGGTAACCTATTCGAGATGAGGTTTTGTTTTTTATCCGAAGGGCATAAAAAATAAATCCTGATTGGGCATATTAGTATGTTAGTGTAGTAGTGCAGTTAGTGGACAGGTACCTACCAGTAAGTGGGATACAATGTATCTATTTAGATAGGTTAGTGGTTTAGGTACATGGGCAGATAACCTGGGCGATAGATAGTATGTACTGTATAAACAATAGTAACTACCTAGTACCTACATAGGCACTTGTAGGCAGCGACCAACCGTTTTTTATTAGGTGCATAGGTACATGTACACTACTGTACAAAATGCTTAAGCCATTAAAGTGGTGGCCCCACCCGCAGCCGGGAGACGCGTTTAAACCGTACATTCACGCGTTCTGCTCTCCCTGCCGAAGCAACGACTTTTTTTTATACGGCCTGCACAACATGACCAACCTTCGCTTCTGACTTTTCGTGATTGGAGATGCGTTGCAGATTCGATGGCGAAATGGAAGGAGCTTGGAGAGGTGCCCGATTCGGACGACGAAAGCACCTTCGATAGCCAGGAATCCCAGCAGGAGCTTCTACAACCAAGCCCTGCCGGTGCAGCCGACGGCAATGGGAATGGAATCGTGGTAGAAACCCCGGCACCGGGTAATCAAGTCCAGAATATTTGGGACATTCCCTTCTCCTCTCAAGATTCAGCAGAGGGACAGACTCCAACTCAAAATGCACCCGTGCGACCGCCGCAGCCACCACCATCATCATCACTACCAGCACCGAGCACCCCAAACCAGCCCAATCTCGATCTCGATCTCGATCTATCGCCTCTGTCTTCGATCCATGATTTCGACGACCACAACGACGAAGATGACCTGGAAGATACGGTCCAACTTGTTGCGAAGCCCATAGATCAAAGCGAGGAAGATGCCCATCAAACCGGCCCGCCGGAACCAGCGTTGCCGCAAGATGCACCGGAGCCCTATGCCGAGGCTGTTTTCGAAGTTGAGCAACTTCCGGGCGACCAGGGTGAAGCTTCAGAAGATGAGACTTACCGGTATGGCCGCTCACTTCGGCCAAGAAAACCAATCCAGGAGCACCCCTATTTATTGGAGAGTGCCCAGTATAGCAAGACCTTGAAGTCTCACGGCGTGCGACCCGTGCGCATGCGCATCGAGGAAGCATTGCGAAAGAAACAGGAAGAGGATTTTCTAGAGCAAGACTACGAGGAGGACAGCCAACAAACTGCCAAGGACACTACCCAATATGATACGGAAGAGAGCCAGGGCATCAGGCCTTCTCAGCAACTTGACGATGCTGGTACAATTCCATTATCTTCCGACGGACCACTGTCTCCCTCTCCCCGAAGACAGACTGCGCCATTAGAAATTTCGTTAAGGAGCTCGCAAAACGACGAAGAAGAGTTTCCCGACCCGGCTGATATTGATAAATGGAAAATGAAGAAACCACGAGGCCAGCAAAATAAAAGGCAAGCTTCGCCCAAACTCTCCTCGAAGCGGAAGCTATTCAAACACCATGAACCGGTGAGGTCCCCGAGACAAATATCGCCATTGCCACTGGACCCGGACGTCTTCGAAGTTCCCCATTCACCACCCCAGACAAGCCCAGCACTCCTGTCGAGAACCCCAGTGCCTACTTTTGATCGTCCCGCGCGAATCACAACCCTCACCCCGAAACCAAGCAGTACTATCTCGTCTGAAATTTACAGCCCAGCACCTGCAAATCAAGATGTCAGCATGATTGATCTTACTATGGCAGATGAGGACGATGACAAGACAGAGGATCAAGAGATGAGCTCCAACGCCGGGTCCGAAAGTGAATCAGAAGATGTGCGAGCAGCGGTTAAAAGGATAAGGGGTGTTTTACCTGCGTCGTGGCTTCGACTTGACCAACAGAAGCCCAAGAAAAATCCACACAAAATAGTTCGGCAGCGAAGCCCTGCTCTCTCTCCGGACCGTTCTCATAGGAGGGGAGTAGCACAACGACGGCAGGCGTCTCCCAAACCAGGACACAATACCGCTTTATTCCTGGAAGAGTCAGATGATGATGATGACATGAGTGCACGATTTGACGATATTCATGAGTCTCCTAACAATGATCCAATTCCAGTTTTCGAGGATGACGCAGATTCGGTGGTGGAGGAAGACCACATTGATCGAATGCTCCCCTCTACCAAAAGAGCCCTTGCAGATGGAGGTGGTCTTGATCGACCCCGAAAGCGAAGAAAAGATCAGCAGTCTATTTTCAAGGGCCAGCATGCTCAGCCGAAGCGACAGCAAAGAATTACAGGGCTTCTTCATCGGACAAAGAGTGCGGCGGCGGATTCAAGCTTCAAGGATCGACGTGTGCAAAGCAAAGCAATTCCTAGGCGACGTACAGAAACGTACAATAGGGAAAAAGTGAGATCATCTGCGCCCCCAAGGCTTAGCATTTTAGACATCGTTGAAGAGGATGCTCCATCTTTCATCCGCATAGCTGCTCGAACGGCCAAGAAGAGGTCTGATAAGGGACGCTCTAGCCCCTCGAACAAGCATATTGTTCTTGGGACTCGCAGGGATAATATTGACGCTACCGGGGTCCTCAGGGATTGGAAAAGGGGTCACATTAAACCAAAGACTTCCTCTCAACCTGCTCCTAATCGGTCTCGAACAGATCAGCCTGATCCCTTGCAGCCCATATCCCATAATGCTACCACCCAGACAATAGAATCCCGTTCCAAAACGCATACACGCCACCTTGTGCCTCCTGCCCGCTTTTCACAACCTCGGCGGATGATCAAGCAGGCTAGTATAGATAACTTTGTCAACATTGAGGCAGAACGTCCCTTTACATCCTCCGCGCCTAATCATGTTTCTTATTCGAGCCGTCGTCCTAAAACCCAAGCCGCCAGTGCTTTGAGGCCCGCACAACTTGAAACAGCAGGCGAATACGTCGGCCAGCACGCATTCGGTGCACGGAAAAGGGCGCTTGATGCGTTATATCGAAAGTCTCGCAAGGTTTTGCCAACGCCAGCGAATGTGCGTCTAGAACAATTCGTGGCTAGTAACGTGTCTTCTGGGGACCAACAACGCCGCCTAGAAGTCGTGTCTACGGTAGAAGCTCCTGAAAGAGAGGACAGGATAGCGGTACGAAAAAGACCTAGGCCTCGGAAGCAGCTCCAGCCGCGATCTCTAGACACTAGTGCTGCTCAATATGTCCATGCCAATGATCCATTGCCTCGCGATCGTAGTCCGAGTGACCCCCCTTCCGAAGTGGTGAGCCTTACGGAGAGCGGGGGTAAACTATTAGGACTTGGTCCCTTTGGGACGCATTACACTCAACACTTCGAAATATTTCCGTTAGATCCGGGTATTTTCTTCCATGAAAGCACCCTACTTGGAAGTGGCCGGTTGGCTAAAGTACTCGACGAAAAATCCCTCGATGGCCTGGGGCGTCCACGTGGCCGCAGGACGTTTGTTTTGGGTGAGAAGACGTTACAATGGGGTCGATGGGATGCACAGGCATCTTCAGAATTTGGTATCGTGTTCGACTGGATAGTCGAGTACCTGTTTTCAGATGTTCCCCACGCTGATCTAGGCTCTGTGACGGCCTTAGGGGCTACAGACTTCATATTAGACTATCTTCAAGGTTTTGTGTCCTTCCCCGAATCAGAAAGTGCAAAGCTCTTCATTGGTCGGTTCTTGGAGGTCCTACAGAGTTTCCAACAACGAATAGATGCCCTCCCAGCCAATTCTCATAACCAAATACGTCCTTTGATTGAAGCCTTGACCCGGGTAATGGTTATCAACCTGCAGGCCTTGAGAATTTGCCAGAGGTTCAATCTGCTATCTGAAGGTTTCCAAATGGAAGAATTATTGAAACGGGTGGCAAAGACCACCGCTCGGCAACTTCTCAAAACAGACCTTAGTGATCTGCGAGCACTATATGATGATTTGCAGCAATCGTCCTTTCGAGAAAAGGGAATCCGCAACGATCATTTTTCGGTAATATGTTGGGTTACCCTCATTCGAGTTCTAGAAGAGGCCCGGATACCTAGATCTGGATTTTGGGATATTGTGGCACCCGCGGTATTGAGTAGCGATGCAGAGTCGTCTGTCAATGCCCATGTTTTCGAACGGGCATGGCACAACCTGTTTACCCTTCTTCCCCTAGGCGAATTTGACAATGCCGGAATTGTGGTGCCAGGAATCAGACATACGATCCCCCTGGAAGGCTGGTCAATACCTCAGAGGTTGTTGAAGCGCGTTTTCCAACTATACAAGACCAATTCGCGACAGTCCCCCAGCTTCAACGACTATTGTCGGGGTCTTGTGAGTCGTTGCCACTTCCTCGTGGACCAGTGGGGATGGCGCAGATGCAATGCAATAATAGGCACTATATTCGACTTCTTTGCTGCCCAAGACCTTTCGCACCTACGGAACGAGGAGGTCTACACATCTCCACAGTTTCTAGAGCATCTTACAGGGTCCCCGTCCCTCACTATCCTACCGGAGGACCGATGTTTCCATATCTTTTTAAAACTTCTCGCCCTATCTATCAAGCGACTAAGGAAGTTCGGATTGCTCAAAGATGTCAAGAATTTGGTAGCTCGAGTGCTACCAAATCACAATCGACAGCATGACAAGGAGAAAGACGTACACGAAACCGAATTGGCTGCGCTGCGGAATCACCACGATCTCCTATGTACTCTTTTCTGGGCTGCGCCAGCGGAGCTGCGCCCGTCCGTCCAAACAATTGAGAAATTGGTGGTACCTGCTAGTTCCCATAAAGAAGCATGCCTGATAAGCATACGGGCCTGGTGCCAGTTATCACGATTCGTCGTGTCGTCCTGCGAGGATATCTTGGCGTACAAACCGTTTGCTGATTGGCAAAGGAACATCTTCCAACAGGTGTTAGAGCAGTATCTGTCTGTTGAATCTGACATTCAACAGCAATTTTTGAGGATGTCCAAGGACACCTCAAGAAGCATCAGTGAGGATATGAAGAATCAGGTTATTCGGATGAACAAGAAGGCCACTATGGATGTACTTCATTTCTCGATGAAAGCCTTTCTAGATGTCCTCCAACAAACTCCAACGTTAGGTGCTGCCTCTTCTGCCTTGAATAGCTGTTCGTCAATACCCCGTCTGTCTTTAAGAAAGAGCTGACCTTTACTAGATCAATTGGACCAAACGTTCACTCGGCTCTCATTTTCATCCGCCGACTCGGATTGGAGTAGCCTCCGGGTCAGTTTAGATATCCTCGACTGCTACCTCAAGCGGATAGAAGACTTTGAACAGTCTGGGAATACGAATGCAGAGCATTCTTGGCACGGTGAGGATGCTATTATGGTAAGTCAATATCAAAATCATCATGACTATCTCTAACGAGGTCTAGCTCCTGGAACGAAAAATCGCTACACCCTACTTCTCAATGACTCGTGGGCTTGTGTCAATGGACGTCAAAGATCCAGTAGCCGGTATCACAGGTGAAAGAGCGCTGTGCTTTGAACAAGCGATCTCTATTGCAGGACGGATCGCCATCCGTCTGATCCATGCTCGCCTTTCGGTAAGTCTGCTTATTCATTCAGCCATATTCAATGCTTACAATTTAGCGTCTATCACATTTTTTCGGAACAGGCAAATATCACGTCTTCCAGGACTTACCGAGGGCCATCACTTTACCATCCAGAAAATACATACCCCTATTCCTATCCACATTAATGGAGGGTGGGGTGGTCGACTTCAAGGTACGATTATTCCCCAGCGGAGTTATATTCAGCTTACTAACAACACCGAAGGATCTTGGAGACTCAATCCTAGATCTGTTCCTAGGCGAGATAGTCAAACCCTTTGAGTACTTGGCCTACGAGAATCATTTAGCTTCGGCGATGAAACGCTCGGGAGACCCGTATATGAAGGATGCGGTTGTGGAAATGGGGAACAGTCCTGATTACAATTCAAATCGTAACCTATTCACCCGTGAGTATCTTTTGAGGTTGTTTTGAAACTTCTGGCTGATTGCTCCGTAGATACCATTGTCATAATGCGAAAGACTCTACGATCTGTGGAACCAAGTCAGAAACAACAATTGCAAATGCAATTTTCCAAGTCTTTGCGCACTACGATGGACCGAATGAAACTTGATTTGAAGTCGATGGTTCTAAACTCGGCGGAGCATATAAACCACATCGAATTTGTCCGATCCATTATTTCTCTCATTAGGTCACAAGATCTCTGCCCAGTCGACTCATTCTTTTACCAAATCAGCGCAGAGTATTCACCATCCAGTCAAGATCCTCGGCTACAAACTGCCGGCATCCTTGCTTGGGGTCTCAAGTTAGAGGAAGGCGACACAAAGGCAGTCTCCGGTCTCTTCTACCTGCTTTTCCCAAGTTTCAAGCTCGCATTGGCAAACAATAAGCTAGCAAACGAATCAGCTATTCTCGAGCAGGCCATGGGAAACAAATACGTATACTCATTCATGCTAGGAAAAATGTTCCCAGCAGTGATCAGGACAGTTTCCCAGGTGCCCGAAGGTTGGCTGTTACTAGATACTTATGTCGGGGCCTTTCGCGCACAGTTCATGTCAGCGTGTATCCATAGAGATATCGGGCGGGATAGCATAACTGAGTTATTGGCGCTTGTTAAGTTCATTGTGGCAGGCATTCGGCATATTGAGACTTTAGAAGTGTTTGAGCTACTACCCGAGCACCTACACGTCCTAGCCGTCATGGTTAGCCTTCTCAACTTGGTTTCCCCGTCACTGGCAGCTTACCTCATCAACGAACCGGCAACGCAAACTGCAGAAGACATCGTGAGGGTAATTGACACCATCACCAGGTTCACTCGAGCCTCCGGTGTGTACTTGTCTAGTATGCTTGATGAGGTCACCTTGGAGCATGAATTGACTGTGGATCCGAATCGTCTTTTCGAGGGCATCCGGGGACTCGGGCAGGATTCGTCACTCAACAGTGATGATGAGTATGTTGATAGATTTACAAAGCATATGGTGCAGGACATACGAGACAATTGGGTTACGAACGGGTCAAACCTGACGGTGCGAGGCCCTTCGAGACCTCAGGGGCCTTCGGCGACCCAGTCGGGACAGGGGACTCCGGTCCTCGGGTGGAGGCCGAGAGAGCTCGTGCGAAATCTGAACGAACAGGTCCGAGCCTGGAATTATGCCAATGATGCTACGGTACCGGTCACGAGGCCGAATGAAGTGCCGCTTGATGATTATATGTTTTAGAGGCATCATTGAGGAGGGGGGGGGTGTGGGTGGGTAGGTAGGTAGGTAGTGGCGGGTTGTCATTTTGGCACTGGTGCTGCTGCTGGTGCTGCTGTTGTTACTGCGTACCCGGTGGGTATAAAAAATAGGGAATATTTCCAATCTGCATAGTATAAGATACCACTTTACATAACTACCTTACCTACCTACCTACATAGGTATTCCAATAGAAAAAAACAGTATATTGTACTTACATATGTATAGAAGGGGAGCTTAACTCCTTACCCCCTACCGTGTGGTTGGGGTAATTAACCTACCTAGCTTGAGATACCTTATGTAAGTAGGTAGGTATGTATGTACTTACCTAAGCATTAGGTAGTACCTACATACATAGTGTAGGAAGGTGAACCTTCTTACCTAAGTTAGGCCTTCGGGGTGTATGGCAAGGGCGCTCGGACCACGAGATAGGACACCCTTTCTAACCCCCCCCCCCCCACCTCTTCCCAAAAAAAATACGTACCTTACCTAAGGTTAAAAAGGTTCAATCTTTTAAAAAGCTGCAAATTGATTTTCTCTACCTACCCAAGTTCGGAAAAGCCATGCATTCGCTTGCTCATCACGAGCGCCAATTCTCCGAATGTATAGTCCATGGCTCCGTGCCTTTCGCTCAGCGGCACTGAACCAACGACAATTACGTCCTGCGACGCGCTTTGCCCGGTCCTTCCACGCGTCCCTAGTTGCCAGAGCTGCCGACGATACTAACCCTGGCCCACACCCTGGCCCACGAGATGACGGTGACAGCAAGCCCAACAAGGACAGCGAGACGGGCGATGCCGCCGATCCCGAAGCCCCCGGCGAGAACTTGTTTGGCGAGAACGAGTCGAGCACCAATGGAGAGAGCCAGGGTCGCAAGAGACTGGCCGGCATGGCCCTGAGGCCGAGGACGGCGCGGGGCCGTCGGCCGGAAGAACTACCCCCTATTCAACTGCCCAAGTCTTTTCTGTCCTCCGCTGTCGACCTATATGGGTCTGCCGTTGAGAATCCCAAGTCGGGCCCTGCTGCCTCGGTGCTATCACCATATGCTTTCACCCCAACAAGATTGGGCCCCCCGAGAAGTTGGAGGGATCTGAACCTGAGGACTTTTGAGGCTAGTGCCTGGGCAGAGATGTCCGTTGCAGAAACAATCTACGACTTGCTGGAGTTTGAAAGAGACCCCGCGACGATTTCAAGAAGGGGTGATATTCTGGTTGCTGCCGCTCACTGCTCGGTAGCAGCACAGATTGAGGCTGCCTACGGGCTAGACGTGGCTGCAGCATTCCTTAAATCTGAACCTATCCCCAACCCCGAGCATTGGTCTCGGACCTTAAACTATGCAAGAGCCATGCCTGAATCCGAAACCCCCGACTTGGATCGCATCAGGCAAATTGTTGACTTGGTAGTAAACGATGCTGACTCCCGGCCTGGCGTGGGCGTGCACCACCCTGCCCTGCTTGAAGAAATTGTTATGGCTATTAGAGCCGACTTCTTAGTTCCGACACCAAGTAACATCAAGGTCGCAGACGTCCAGCGGCCCGTCACCATCATAAACGTGCAAGATTTCTCTGGGTTCTCGGCTCCCCGAGACATTGTTCGGCACGCCGCCAACAAACTGGGGGCTCATGTGGTGCATATACAACCTAGCGATCTTGCATACATAGTGGGAACCTATCTTTCCCAGGATAGTGTAAGGGCACCTGGTGCCATCTCACAACTGGCCTACAAGGTTGCTCTCATAAACGGCAGATTACAACCCCAAATGCCCGAGGAAGACGAAGAGGAAACGGAGGATGGCTTGTCACCCTATATTATATTACGCTCTGAAAAGTCAAGAAAGGATTCAAAAAAGCAATTTTCTCTGATGGAGGACCTCCTCAACCCCACGAACCGAGGAAAGTCGGAGGAACTCTGGGAGGACTTGAAAATTAACGCAGCCCTAGAGGCAATTGTGCACGCAGCCGATAGTGACACCGGAGAGCATAAGCCTGTCATTATTCATCTTGGAGAATTCAATGCTATCAACATGGACACTGATTTGGGCTCGTCGCTTGTCGCCAAGCTAAGGAAGATCGTCGACAATCTTTGGCTAGAGGGGCGAAATATAGTTCTAGTGGGATCTACATCTACTGAAGGTGTGCCTTCGGCCCACAGGAAAGCTCTCAGAGAACTAGAGGGTAAGGAGCGGGTAATTCACCTCCGCGCCCTTCCGGATGTGCAGAGTAGGATGGCGGAAGAATGGCTTCAGTGGGAGAGACGAGACTACATACGAGAGAACGACGGGAACATAGCGAAAGTATTACTGCCTATGGTGGAACAGAGTCCAGACAAGCCGGACTTGTCTATTAATACCGTCGGTCTTGCCAGATTGGACCCTGACAAACTCCCGGAGTCATGGTCTCGCAGCATCTTACCGCTAGGTGAAGTGTATCGTATCGCAACCATCATGGTTGGGGCTACTGGCTCCACCGAATGGGACGATGTGTTCAGCATAACAACCTTAGAAGATGCTGCAAAAACAATCGCTGCCATCGAAAAGGTCAAAGAAAGCTTTCCCAACCTCACCCCCAAGCGCCCAGCAAGCGGGTCTACGGCAAAGGAACCGAGAGGCGGACAAGCCCCAGGCATGAGAAGGTTCGAGTCTGGCGGGGAGAATCATGAAGAGAGACTATTATCTGGCCTTGTGAACGCACGGGATCTTCGAACAACCTTCAAAGATATTCATGCACCCAAGGAAACGATCGAGTCGGTCAAAATGCTGACAACGCTGTCTCTGATCCGCCCCGAGGCATTTTCATACGGTGTTCTGGCTACGGATCGAATACCTGGGTGTCTCCTATATGGACCCCCCGGAACCGGAAAGACACTGCTAGCAAAAGCGGTCGCCAAGGAGAGCGGGGCAAACATGATCGAGATCAGCGGGGCAAGTATCAACAACATGTACGTGGGAGAAAGCGAGAAGAACGTGCGGGCGCTCTTCTCACTGGCCAAGAAGCGAGAGCCGATGGTGATCTTCATCGACGAGGCGGACGCGCTGCTGGGGGCGCGGGGCGGACGCGAGAACGTGGCTAAGCGCGAGACGATCAACCAGTTCCTGCGCGAGTGGGACGGCATCGACAAGATGAAGGCGTTCATCATGGTGGCGACGAACCGGCCGTTCGATCTTGACGAGGCGGTGCTGCGCCGGCTGCCGCGCAAGCTGCTCATCGACCTACCGCTCGAGAAGGACCGCGCAGCCATCCTCCGCATCCATCTCAAGGACGAGCTGCTCGACGAGGCCTCTGTCTCGATCGAGGACCTCGCGCGCAGGACCCCGCTGTACTCGGGCTCGGACCTCAAGAACGTGTGCGTGGCGGCGGCCATGGCGGCGGTCAAAGAGCAGCTCGAGCTCGAGGAGAAGGAAGCAGCGGCCAAGGCGGCGAATAAAGAGAAGGAGGAGGGAGAAGAAGGGGTTAAAGGGATAGAAGGGATGGGAGGAGGTGGAGAAGAAGAAGAAGAAAAGGCAGAGACGCCGAAGCGCGTACTGGCGGCGAGGCACTTTGAGGTGGCGCTCCGGGAGATCGGGGCCAGCGTCAGCGAGGACATGGCGACGCTGTCGGCGATCCGGAAGTTCGACGAGAAGTACGGGGACAGCGCGGCGGCGCGGCGGAAGAGGCGCAAGGGCATCGGGTTCGGGGTCGTGCCCGAGGCGGTGGACTCGGAGGGGGCGAGGGTCAGGGGGAGTGTGAGGAGGTGATGTGAATGGAGGATATAACCTAACCTGACCTGTTCCGGGGCTTAGATCCAGGCTAGATCGGAATAGGGGTAGGGGGGTAGGTTAGGCGGGGTGGTTGAATTGGCTTAGGTTAGATGATAGGCTAGCTAGGTCAGGCATGCGATTCAACTTGTTTTTGTTTTTGTTTTGTTTTTGGAGCTTTTTTTTTTTTTTTGCCCATCTTCTGTCATAGCGAGGTGATTGGTTGGCTGGTAGATGGATGGATGGGGTGGGATTATGGTATTCATATAGGTAAGGAAGGTAGGTAGGGTAGCTTCTTTTTTTGGTTTGTTTTGCCCTCTGTGGGGAATAGAAATATGGCATAGCCTGCTGCTTCTACTACTGCTATTGTTGTTGTTGTTGTTGTTGTGTTGGTTGATGATAGTGATGGTGATGGTGATGATGAGATTATAGTGCTGCTTGTTTTTTTGTTTTTTGTTTTTTTTTATGTTAAGGGGGAAGAAAGGTGGAGGGTGGTTTGGTTTGATTTGGTTTGTGAACGGGGGGGTGTGATGTGTAGGTAGGTAGGTAGGTATATGGGAAAATGCGTAGTTCCGTTGGGTGTGTAAGTAGGTAGGTAGGTATAGTATATATGTGAATGTGCGGATAACTAGGTACTAGGTTAAGGGGCTCCACGCTCACGTACAGCTGCGGCATCTTTACGAGATGGCGACCTCCACGCTGAGTTAGAAAGGGGGGGGGGGGGGTGGTGGGGGGAAGGGGGGGCATGTAAAGAGAGGACTTTGAAGAAGCTGCCTCCTCTGCGATTGTCCTCAATCTGGGGACAGATGCTTGGTTTGCCCTTTTTTCTTTTTTTCTTAGTCCGTTTTTCTCTTGACTACATGGGTAGGTAGGTAGGTAGGTAGCCTTACTTGCTCCCCCGGCATTTGTGTTGTCAGAGTTTAGATAGGTACTCTCCTGTGTCAATATATCACTTGGTAGACTGGTGTTTACTATGTAGATAGGTGCTTGCATCATAAGTAGGTATATTATTAAGTACTTAGTATCTTATATAAGGTCATCGGGAGGCGGAGGTACGCCTCACAGGAGTCCATAGTGCAGATACAGCTGACTAAATGGTTGTAGGTAATCTCTTGTTTTTCACTGTGGCCCGTTTGAGGAGCTCACGCAAAGAGAGTTTCTGATTATGTCCTCCCCTTATTGTATGGGCTCAACTTGTCACATCACCCTGAGAAAGAGGGACAAGAGGAAGATTGGAAAGATATGGTATAATCCCCCCCCCCCCCCCCTTTTTTTTTCTCTTTTTTCTTTTTCAAAACATGGTCTGAAATCGATTCGCTGATCAAATATGAGGTCAGACTGGCTGCCTTGTTACTCCTAACTTCCAGTCTCTATCCAACCCTGATTCTTAGTTACAATGGTGACTCGGAAGAAGCCCGCACACATTCATTGGTAAGTAGCGTAGCAGCTGGATCTGATAGTGTACATTGGTATTGGCAATGTCTGTTATTTGGATAACGGTTCTGCGAGCCACCTAGGTTGCAATTTCGGGTCTCGGAGTGGCGTTCTGCGATTCGTCGCCTGATCCCTTCTTTGCCATAGAAATAGGGTGCGTGATGCATGGTCTTGTACAGCCTGCCTGGTATGCCAACACATCATACTTATCTGCCTAGGTATGCAGGCAAGGAAAGCTCCAATACCCTATGTCGAATGTATCTATTTTCCCTGCATCTTTCTACACCTTAAGGCAGCGAGCCCGAGGTTGGATCGCACACAAAGACTAGGCCATCCGCAGCTCTTCCTACCACGACTCGGACTCCTACACACCAGTTCTTCGAACGCCAAAATTCTTACGCAGCCGGTTCTGTTCCTCGTTACAGCCAATCACAGCCATCCGAAACCTCTTGCCGCTTCAATCAAAACCAAGTCACCAGCATGTCTGATTACCTCGAGTACTTCGACTTTGACGCCTATGCGGCCGAACATCCAGATCCCTTCGACTTCAGCTACCTCAATGAGATGCCCTTGATTGGCCCAAACGGCGTTGATACCACCCCGACCTTTCTCCCTCCTGAACAGGGGGTCTTCGGTTTATCCAATGACAATGCTGCACCTATGGAACCGTGAGATCTTTTTTTTTTACCCGGTCGCTAACAAAAAGGGTGTAGTTGCGCTGAAACCGAGAATTCGTAAGTTCTTCACTGCCCTCCGATGATTAGTGGAGGTTTCTCACTTAACCCGTAGGCACACTGATTCCGATGGCCATGACGCAACTCTCTGTATGACTGCGGGACTTGTAATGTCACCTGGCCTTCGTGAGTGTCAAGTATGCCGCAAGCCTTTTCAATCACCACTTGAACTCTGCGCACATGCTCGTCACGAACTTCACGCCACCTTCGTCTGTGACCTCCCGGATTGCAAGGCTACATTCATTTCCAACTCATCCCTAGACTCTCATAAGAGTTTCCCCCATGGACCAGGACACCAGGAAGTGAAATGGACCCCTGCATATGCATGCATCCAGTGCGAGGAATCGTTCCCAAATAAGACCCAACTTGAACAGCACGGATCCAGTCAAAATCATCAACCTTTTGCCTGTTCATGTGGAATGAAGTTTACACGAATCTCTTCGCTGTGCCGGCATATTCATGCTTTCAACAAAGACCAAAAAAAATTTACATGTCCTTTTAAAAAGTGCCCTCGGAAGAAAGATGGATTTCATCGCAGGGATCATATTATCCAACATCTCGAAGGAATCCACGGCTGTAGTGAAGATGGGATTACAAGAAGATTACCGGATATCCAGTTCCACTCACGTGGTGCTATGGCGTGCCCTGTACCAGATTGCGAACTTTACCGAGGAAAGGACTTCTTCAATTTGGAATGGACCAGGCTATGCCAACAGAGGCCCTTTCGTGCATTTCGGACGTATAGAAGGCACATGAAAGATATCCACGAAGAGACGCCGTTCCCCTGTACCGTGCCCGGCTGTAACAAGATAGGAGCAAAAGGGTATTTAAGCGAGAAGGACTTCATGAAGCACCTAGCTAGTAGTCACCCGGAGGCGCCTCCATATGTTCCTAGGGCCCAGGTGTATGCATGCCGTCGTGGATGCATAGAAACGTTCACAGATTTCCTTCGGCACCAGTGGCATGAAACCCAGGGTTACTGTGCAAAACGGGGCCAAGTTCCAAACTAAACTATTCGTAATGGGAGTTTGGACAAAGCAGCGACTCAAGTACATCCGAGACTTTGTCTTGGGCCAGCCATTAGTTGGTTTCACGATGGTCTAACAAGCCTTGTTTTCCTTTCCCTTTTTCTTTCTTTTTCTTTGACTTGGGGGATCTTTACTATTACTGGTATGTTTATTGTTGATTCCATTGCCTTTTTAAACTTGACGGCTTGACGGCTCGGTGCTTGTACCTGTTTTTTTTGTTTGTCATTTTCTTAGATCAGTTGCTCTCCTTGGTTCTGTTTTCATGATTTCCTTTCACTATGTCAAGGGTCTGGTCACATGCGCGAAGACAACGATATATGGCAGATTGATAACTTCAAATAGAGTGACGGATCTCCTTACCTTGACTATGACTGTGATTTTGGCTTCTGCAAGTGATAAGTGATGCTATAACTCATGGAAATATCAATGCTCTTGGGGCGTAGGTTTGTACACAGTTACGACGATTGTAGTTTGACGATTAGATGAGGCTCTCCCTTTTCTGGCTGGAGGGGGGATGAATATCGTAACTGTAAATGAGCTACTCTATATCTGGTTGACACCTGATTCACCTCTTGGAGGCGAATACGACGCATCCGAAACCGACAATTCATGGTAGATAGCTTATGAACCCGATTTCGATTTTGGATACAATAGCACTCTTATGACGGATAACAGCTAACCTTAGGAGTCAGCATGCCTCCCGTTTTCCATGGGGAGTTCAGTGGCGCCCAACCAATCACCGGTCATATAAGTGTTGTCCTCTCTGGTGTTTTCATGTCTCCCCATCTTGTATCAGCATCGTCCATTAACCAACCTCTCCTATTTCACCACTCCTTCTTCCCCTCTTCTCACATCATTTTTTTTTGTTTTCGTATACTGCTAGCTTAGATTGAATCGAGAGAAGCTTTGGTTTAACCCAGACGAAGTATAAACTCCCGCTATCGCACCTTAGAAACCAACCAAGTGATGCTATGTATGAATGTTGCAAGTTTTCCCAACCCCGGTTCCGGGGCGTTTCCAGTTATACCGCAATCATCTTCTGCTGACTTGTGACTGGTAAGTACCGACAATTGCTAGGTGAACTTGTGTCTCATGTCGCCAAGTCGAAAAAAAAAAAAAAAAGAGCCTCGGCATTCTATACACTTCTAGATATCTAATTTAGCAGCAGCCTCATTTTCTTCACTATTTATCCTGGTCTACAAAGAATGAGATGCCGGAGGACCTCGCGGCTAAGGTCAAGCGCGTGAGTGGGTCCGGACGGAGACCCGGATCTAGGGAGCCCACGGCCGGAAACGGCAAAGCCATCGAAATAGGTTTAGCGCCCGGTCCCATACATCCGGAGACAACAACCCGACACGGAGCAACGGGGGACCAAACCCCGATCCAAGACAGCGGCTCATCTGTCGTTAACCGCGCCTCACCTAGTATCAGTAAAAAAAAAAAGTTGTTGCTTTCTTTGTCAATAGAGAAATATCCCTAGTTTGCACTTGTCTTAGAATATCACTATTGTTAGAAGTTTCGATGTCTTAGATGAGCGAGCGCGTGGCTTAGTATAGGATAGCCAACATCCTAGGGATGGTCTCGGATCTGTTCCCTGTTACATTAAGTGTCCGAATCTTGGTAAATGTTTGCTCGTCGGCTGGTAGCTCAAACGCACAGGCCCGACGTAAGGAACACAACGCAATAACATCACAAAGAGAAGCTCGATGAGAGTGTTTCCGAGCATAATTACCTATCCAAGCAGGGACGGTTATTTTTAGCACAATTAGCCTCTCCCTGATTACTAGCCTCCGAATCCGCGGTACTTGAACCAGGTCTTTATGTGCTTGGAGAGGCCACATGTGCAACCTATTGGGAGGGGGGGGCGAATTGTAACCCCAAGGCGGAACAATGTGCTAGATATTGAGGTTTTTACACATGTTTTAAGGGTATGCGTGATCCAAGGGGGTTCTCTGTGTAGGAAAACATACCACCTCGACGGCAACCCGCGCAGGAATTAATGGCTTTAGCAACAGTAGAGAATGAGGTAATCAAGCTGAACGAGGTGAAAGTCGGTTGTGAAAACAACTTCACAAGTTCACAAATGTATACATATAGATACATGTTTTACACGTGGTTCAGGGGACTTGACCCGGAATTATATAGCCGAGATGACAATTACTTACCTTGGCAATCTGAACAAATGAAGAACTACACGGTAGGGTTATAGGAAAAACCCAATATCCAGAGAATTCATGACTCTATCGACTTATTACTTTGAGTAGGTAGGTAAGGAAGAAAATGTTTACGTATCTAGGTAACTGTCAGAGTTTGCTCTCAACCGGTCCATGCAGTGGATTTTGAATACGTGGCGACAGTAACATGATCATCTATGCTAACATGAGCCCGTCAGACCAACAACTAGATCACATGGCATTGAGAACCCGAGTAAGATGACTTTGGGTGTTATTTCCGTGCTATTGTTGGCAAACAAAATAAACTTGTCCCGCGGGTAGCACAATACCATTCACGGCAAGGAATTGCTGAGTAGCGCAAACGAACTCCTGATCATGGTCTAGAGTAGAAATCCATCTGCCTATCTTGTGACGACGCGATTCAAGATATATATTTGAAGCAGCCATCGAAAAGCTGCCCACTAACCCAGATATCATGACAGACAAGGCTCTTTCTCTTACGACACCAACGATGAATACCAAAACCAACGAATTTCGATTAGCTGTCGAGGGGAATCCAGAGGCACTGGCGATCAGCTCCCTCATCCTGCCACGCCTCGTTAAGCTGGTATGTTCTACAGCGGAAGAAGAAGAACACGAAGGCGCAGTAGCATGGCATTACATTATCATATTGAAAAGATTATGCAATGGTTCGTTACTCTATCCTAGGCAGATCAATACATACATATATATATATATATCTAATCCGGTGTCTTTAGATTCTAGCTGCAAGTATGAAGAAGATGGGATAAGAAATTCCGTCATTTTCTTCTGGAACAAGTTACTCGACTTCAATGGGGACAGAGACCTGTCAGATGAACAGCTCCAGAAACTAATCAATTTAGGGTATCTGTTTGAGAGAAAGCGGATCGAAACCACCGGTCTATCGATCACAGGCAGCATTATCAAATGGATAGATGATGCCAACGATAACTACAGATGTATGGAGTGGAACCCGTGCTGTCAGACAGGGGCTATAGCTAACTATTTATTTTCTTTTCTTTTTTTTCTCTTATCTCCAGGTCACTCAGATTACGCAACCTCGCAGCTCAAGAAATTCACCGAGAAATGGAACGAGCAGAAGTTGGATGCGGCAAAACGGTTTGAAGACCAGTTCCAGCAACTCTCGGGACCATGCGCAAATACCAGTATGCCATATGACCTGGCGGGTCTACTGTCTTCGGGGCGAGCGGACGATATCGAGTCCGTATTTGAGGACATGAAAAGCACGATGGTGTCAGACTTCGACATTACCAGCTGGGCCGACTTCATGGACCAGTACGCTTGCTTGGACCCAGCCACCGCGGGCGACGGTAGCAGGGCGAGCACGGGTCACACACTGTGCGAGAGCGTCGTGAAGAACGAAGAGAGCGTTGTGAAGAACGAAGAGACTGAGCGGAGCATATTCGATATCACGGTGAAGGAGGAGGCTAAGGAATCCGACAAAGCGGATGATAGACTTAGTTCAATGACAAGGGAGAAGGCGGCGATATGGGAGAAGGCGACAAGAGAGAAGAAGGCGACAGGGAAGGAGGAGGCGCGTCCGGTGCGGAAAACGGCCTAGATGGGATCTATTTCCTTGATCCCTCTTGTATATATCTCATTTTCACATCGCATCATCCGGTTAGCCAGGTATTGTAGCGGATTATACAGGGGTGGAAACCTCTGTTGAGCGACGCGAAGCTCGCCTACTATTACTTACACGATGACAGACACTAGGTGCTGTCCCTTCAACACCATCAAAGGGATCTATGACGCGAGAGGGAGGGCATCTGGCTCCGAGGCGCTTCTTATTCCCGTGTTAGATAGTTTTGACGTTTAGAATAAAAGGCTGCAGATTTCATGCAGGTTTCCGTCGTTTTCATGGTAAAAATGCAAATTAGAGAACAACTCAGCTCAGATCGAGACAAAATATAGCAAGTGAATCAACTATCCCGGAAGGCAAACACCAACCAACCCTCGACGCCAGTCCGTGCCGTCGACGAAAAGAAGACCCGCAAACTCATTCTGCGCCATCTACTAATCTCGCAGCCAACAGTCTCAAGTAAAGGTCTTCCCTCGCCTCGACCCGCCTCCTATAGCTACATGTATGCAAAAGGACAAGTCCTCCCACCATTCCAGAGAGATAGATTCACCTACCTACCTAATCAAGAAAAAAACCTCATATTGAACCCTGTATTTTCAACAACCTCCCTCAGGTGCTTGAACGTACCTAGGTAGTTTTGTCGCGCCCTCGAGAAGAACGGCCTGCCCATGCGCGGGGACTCACCGCAGATCCAGACCTCCACCTCGGCGGCGGCGGCGGCGGAGGGGGGAAAAAGCTTGCTCACTGCTGCTGCTGGTAGCAGTGCGTGCTCCGGCCGTTGTTGGGATTGGGTTGAGAGGGTGGCGCGGCATGGGGTCTCCATGGTAGCTGGAGGGGGGGTTTGTTGTGTCCTGCTGGATACCTATTCATCAGTGGCAACATCGGTACGAAATTGCGGTCTGTTGACGTCGACAGAAAAGGTTGTCTGTTGTTGGATTCGCTAGAGCAGTTGCCGAATCTGGCGAGAGAGGGCCGATTCCATGGCCCAATTCCGTCTGAGTGTGAGTTGTCTTTCCCGAGAAGCATGGGACTCAGTTGGAAGGTCGATGGTCCAGGGGCGTAGTTTGGATCCAAGAGAGAGGCGAGCCTTTCGAGTCGGACGGAGTCAGCACAGCGGTCAAGGTTCATTCCCAGTGCGCTGGACATCAGAAACCAACATACCTGTACCTTGGCCCGGTGAAACGATCGAATGCACCCAGTGAGTACCCCAAGGCAATATGCCACTCTCAGCAAGCAAAGAAAAAACCAAAAAAAAAACCGTACCAAGTGCTCTGAGCAACAGAGAATAGTATATTTCGTGATACCTACTCCTTAGTACTCCCAAGCTCACACGCCCAATCTACAGCTTACCTACCTCTCTGATCTACTTACCATCCCTTACCTACACATCAAACCGGATACATATCACAACATTCACGCACCCACAAAAAAAAAGGGAAGGAAAAAAAACGTAGAACTCAGCAAGAACGATGAAATTCGCATTCCCATCCTTATCCCGCCCGCTCCCCCTATTACATATTCATTCCCTATCTTGTATGCATGGAACGTATACAAGCTAGGCTACTTATGAGATACCTTATGATCCATTATGCTGTGTAATGAATACCAAGGTGATAACAACGTACAGCATTAACAGTAACCTCTCCTCTCTCCCCTTCTCCCCGAATGAAAAAAAAAAGAAAAAAAAGAAAAAAAAGAAAGAAAAGGAAAACGCCAAAAAGTCCATGCTGGGTATATATTATATGACCAATGCTGAGAAACAAATCGTCATCTCAAGAAGTCCAACCCGGTTCTTTCCCCTTACGAGGAGCTGGTCGAAAAAAAAAGAATTGGCCGACAAGATGAACTTTCTTTCTCTCTCGCACACTTTTCCTCCGTCCCTGCACGCTGCACATCAAGGGTATCAGTTATTCCCAACATCTAATCGGACCGGGGAATACAACGCTCCTCTTCCTCTGCTCTCTCCCCTTACCCGGCGACAGCACTATGTGCACTCATATTACTATTAGTCCGTTCGTGTCCCAGGCCCAACACGCGTTGTATGCTCCGTCTCATCCCCTTGCCTCCCATATTCGCGTCGTCGTTTTTCAGCAGTGACGGGTTTCCCATCACCGCGTTCGGGTCGCCTCCTGCACTGAGCCTTCGTCCTAGAAAATTGAAGCTCATCCGCCGTCCCGCGTTCGTCTTGCTATGGCTCGCGCTGCTGTCTTTCCGCTTATTGCGGACGGCCACGACGGGCGGGGGCTCGGTCGCTCGTGGGGGCCATTCGCCGTCTCGCTTCCACCCGGCGACGCAGGAGCGTATTACGTCGCTGAGGTTGACCGGGCACGAGGGCGTCATGGAGCTTACTACAATCTTGTCGTATATGGCAGGGTACGCCGAAGGAGTTATGGAGGCGCGCATCGGGTTAGCGGGCGGGAGTAGTGGCGGAGGCTTAGGTAGCAGAATCTCTACCGGGTAAGTGGATGGATCCTGGTTGACTCTTGGTCCTTTGGATTCATTGTCCGAGGAGGATACGGCGGTGGTATCACCTGATGTGCGTGTCGCGGTGGGACTGAGCGGTGCCGCCGTCCCCGATAGTTCAGTAGGCGACAATGGCGATGCGGGATTTGAAAGACGCCAGAAGGATAGTCGCCTGCTTGAAGGAGATGCAGCGACGGGCGAGGCAAGCTTCGGACGGACACGAGCGACTCTTGCGCCTGTCCAAGCGTCTCTCCGCGCATTGAAACAGGCCAGGCCAGGATTCCACTCCATTTCCGCACGTACGGCTCTCCTGCGTTTTGCGCTTCGCGCCAATTCGGTCGCCTTGACGGTGCTCCCTACGGCATCTGGATTTTCAAAGCGATATGCCGACGGCGACGTGGGTTCGTCATCGTCGGACAGATCTGACAACCATTCGGCCCGAGGACAAAAATGGTCCGGGTCTTCGGAAACGGTACTGTAAGTGGAAACAGCGTCGTCTTCAAGCTCATCATCGGACGGTTCATCGACAATGTCGTCAGGTGGCGACCCAATAGTAGCCGAGCCCGGTTCTTGGTCCTGTTTATGTGGGGATTCTATAACTTCTGACGAAGGAGGCCATTTGAATTCCCAATCATCGCGTATCCTCGACGATAAGAAGCGCTTGACCGCCTCTTTTTGTTTAATTTTGTCCTTGCTCACCAGGTCGGCGTCGTACTCGGGGCTGACAGGTACGGTGTGTGCGTGTAAGCGCAAACGCGACAAGGGGAGTTTTGTCGACTTATATAGGTCTGAGAACAACATCTTGGGGGAAGAGACGGAATGCCGTCCTGGAGGGTCTGTCGGGGTCGGGCTTGGGCTTGGGTTTGGGCTTGCCAGGGCAACAGGGGAGGCGGCAGGGGAAACGGCAGCAACAGCAACAGCAGCACCAGCAGCACCAGCGTTGTCGTGTGCAGCAGCTTGGGAGCTTATTATAGTTTGATCGTCTAGAGCTCCTGATTGTGTGGGGTGCGGGGAAGCAAGGCCAATAGCGGGAACAGTGGTGGTTCCCTCTAATATATTGGCTGGGAACTCTGTCAGAATCATGCAAACCCTTGCTGTGTGGCAGATAATAACCGACAAGGAAAGACAAAGTACAGGTTGCAGATATTTATTCAATAATAATAATAACGACAGAATAAATGAAAAGAGGAATTCGATAGGATGTTGTTTTGGATGGTTTTCTCTCTCGCTCGCTCTCGTTCTCTTACCCTCCTCCCTCCCACTTCCATTTAAGCTCTCACCGCGTTAGAGAATAAATCTAAACTCGCCATCCCCTAACCTAGGGTAGAAGGGGGGGTGTTGGAGAGGAGGAGGGCGCAGGCGAATGGGCATACAGGTAGACAACGTGATAAGAAATAAATAAGACTGTAGGGTAAAAGTCAAAAAAAAGAAGAAAAAAAAACTACTACTCACAGGGATGCTGCTGTCCTTCCGAAGTTACAGCAGTGATTTGTTTATCATACTGGGCGGCAACAGGAGCTTTTTGGTTTTGACTTTGGAAACCGATCGACGGGCGATCCGCCGGGGCAGACGAGTCTAATTCTGTGGGTTGCTGCATCATGTGGACTTCTTGGCGAG
This sequence comes from Biscogniauxia mediterranea, assembly GCA_018398605.1. Taxonomy (NCBI): domain Eukaryota; kingdom Fungi; phylum Ascomycota; class Sordariomycetes; order Xylariales; family Xylariaceae; genus Biscogniauxia; species Biscogniauxia mediterranea. The sequence continues at coordinate 726,865 of JAGXTR010000011.1, read as the reverse complement.
GCTCTCTTTATTTCCCCTCTAGCATAGGACTACCTATTAACACTAGGTAGGTACGGGGCGGAGGACACAGAGGGTGGTGGGAGTAGTAACCGTGATTCTGCGGTAGGGCAGGGATCGTATGATGAACAGGTCTGACGAGCGGGTGTAACAGATGCATCGAAATAAAGACGGCGGAAGGCAAATGGATATATCCCGGGCCCCAGGGCCGTTTATTCTTCACTCGTCTTTTTTGGTGGTGTCAGGCCCAGACCGACGTTGGAAGAAGAAGGATGGGGAAGAAAAGGGTGTCTCGTCGGGTGACAAGAGTCAGATAGATAGATAATAGTTAAGTACCTAAGGTGTAAGGTACTGCCTAGAGCTTTCGTTTGGTGCCTGAGTCGAGTCGAGTCAAGTCAACTCGAATCGAATCGAGCCAAAGGCAACTGTCGACTTGTCCTGTCCCTTGGTCCTGTCCAGCCCCGGTGCTTACTCTCCGGCTGAGCTGTCTGTTGTAATCCCAGGGTGGCGTCAGACCAATCCATGCACAACCAACAATATCGAGGGCTTGAGCGCAGATCCGGAATACGACTACATCTGCCGAGATTTCTTCAGTAATTAGCACCAAAGGCAGGGTCTGGTACTGGTATTGCGCCAAGCCCAGTTCTTGCGCTGGTTGTCGTTAGGATACGTAAACCCAAAGTATAAAATGAAACTATCGACGAAGTATATGTTATAGTAAATATTAGGCTGGTAGACAGATTTATATTGACAATGTATCCAGAGTGTAAGGGAAGAGAGAGAGCAAGAGAAAGAGAAAAGGAAGAGCGAGAGCGAGAAAGTCGGATTGAATAAGATTGGTAATTTTTAATTTTTTTTTTTGGTCGGCTCAGCTCAGCATTTCTCCCGACGTTTCTTACCTAGTGTAAAGGTACTTCTTCTTCCATTTAGTTGAAAAGAAAAAAGAAATGAGATCGACTGGACGGAAATAAGACAGAGCCAGAAATTCGTAGACTTCTCAAATTCGGATTTGCCTCATATAATATGATTGTTGAATGAAGGAACTGTGAAGGATTCTGTTAAAGGTTTCACCCCGAGTTCAATTATTCAGCATCGGAAACCCAAAATTCCAAAAACTCTTTTCTTCTTTTCTGCGCCTTCCTCCGCTTCCAACCCTTCCCGTGCAAACCCGTTCCAGGCGTGCATCACACTAACCTCAGATACTGTAGAACAATCCAATCCAACCAACCAATGGAATCCATCTGGTCCACACCAGGGGGGGTTCCATATTCTAGTACTTTAAGTAGTTGACCTAAATTCAAGTTGGAAAGGAGGCATGCACATGTGCACATGTGTGGCTTGGTAGTAGCTTGTAGCTGTGGCTGCGTTACCTGTACTGTAGGTAGTTAGTATTTCAGATTGACCTTGTGAACATATGACGTTACTAAGTACAGGCCTACTTACCCCAACCCCCGTCTTTAGTCTAGTGCGGCCGGCCCCGAGCTCGCCTGCTAATTAGTAGCGAAGACTACCTACCTAGTAACCTAGGTTAATGGGTTGCCACCATCTCTTGTCCTTGTCAACACTCACTTCTGGTCTTCTGACCTCCAATCGCAGATTTACCACCCACCTCCATCCATCTAGACTTCTACTCTGATCTCTAATCTAGTCTTAAAATGTCGAACCATCCGTTGTATATTGTATAGATGATCAGCCGCCCGATCAAAACCCCTCATTTAGACAACAGCGAATGGGCTCTCACGTCTGGAGACACTCCTGCTGGCGCCCGCGTGGCCACGTATCTCGGCGATAGGTTCGTGAGATCTGAGATCCAGTGCGCCCACCCGGTGCATGGCAACGCGACCTATCACAGTACATTTCACACAACTGGCTTATGCTACAATTTACACATATACGAGAATGATTTTTTTAGTAGGAAATCTCTAATATACAGGTTGCCTAGAGGCTCTCTCTTATACCTAGTCTTGCTCTTCCCCCCTCCTAACTCAGGCTCAGGCTGAGGCAGTGCCACCAGGAGCCGAGTAACTGAACAGACCAACTTATTCCTGCCTAGGCTAGATTCCAGATGCTACGTGTGCCAAGAAACTTCGCGCATCGGGGAAGATCTTCCACTACACTGAAGAGCGGATGATGGTAGACAAGATATAGTAAGTGGTGATCAGTTGCGAGGGGAGAGGGGAGAGATTAAGGTACCCAATCCTTCTATCCGTCTTGAAGAAGGCGCAAGAACCTTGTGGACCGATCGTTTTGTGCCAGAAGAAATGAAATCGCGAGAATCGAAAATCGGAAGAAAGAAAGAAAGAAAGAAACGAAAAACTCTTTGCGTCGACCAGACCGAATGAAGTATGCGTGAAGTGCGATGAACCAATGCTGTGGCCAAAGCCAACCTTTCTGATCAAGCCGAATGGTGGAAGCCCAACGCCAAAACCACGATGCCGATTTGCAGTCCAAAGGCGGTATCCCATCTCTTCTGCCCAATCAGTATGAGAAGACTACTCGAGGAAAGGAGTACGCGACTCTGTCAACAACTGCCAGACCGGATGGTATGAAGGAATCGCGATTGGATTCACCAACATCAGAACATCCGGGTCCAGGCCGACAGACTACCAAAGGTAGGTAGGACGAATGCAATGCCGAAAACCAGAGGCCACTCTTTATAGGACCGAGAAACCGAAAAGATACCGACGAGCGTGGGTATATCGCCCCGAGCAGGGGAATTGTCCACCAACGCCTATGCCGTGACCGAATGCCGAAAGGAAAGAAAAATCATGAACACCAGACCATGCAGCCTTCTCCCTTTTATCCCCCCCTTTTTATTTATTCTCTAGTCAAGACGAGAAGAGTTTCTGAGAGAAATTGGACGATCCTAGAAGTAGCAGGTAAGCAGATGTCTTGAGGGGCAAGCTGGCCAGAGTGTGGCATACATACATGAGTCTACTTGTCGTGGGGGACATTGATGAAAGCGTGACCATCAGCGGTCTCGCTCAGCTCGGGCTGCGCTCCGTGGTTGTAGCCGCCCATGGTGCGGCTAGAGACCTCGCCAATGAGATCCTGGTTCAGGTTCTGGTTCTGCTGTCCAGAACGAGCCGCCTCGGCATCTCCAGCAGATCCGTTCGCAGAACCGTTGTTGTTGCTGTTGTTATTGTTGGTCCCAGCGCGGGACGCAACCTCGAGAGCGGCCGCCTCACGCATCTCACGAAAGTCCGCCTCGGTGAAGATGAGCTCCTCGGGCGCGGGCGCGGTCGCGAAGTTACGCATGCCCTCGGGGATGCGCGTTGCATTGATTGCATTATCAATAATGGGCGCGATAATGCCGTGGCGCGCCTGACCGCGCTGGCTGACACCCTCATACTCGGAGAGGTTATCGGCGACGGCGTGGGGGCCGACGAGGGGCTTCACCTGCGCATGTATGTCTGCAGGGGGCGGCCGGTTGATCTCGCTAGCGAGGGCAGCGTTGAGCGAGTTCGTGTGCGCTTGGGCCTCGGGGTTGTTGGGAAACAACGCGGGCGTGGCGACGAAGCTGCCGGCGGGCGGCAGCGCGGCCTCAATGCCCTTCTCCACGATGGTCTGCACGAGCAGCTCCGACGCGGCGATGAACTTGCCTGCCGCCTTATGCGCCTGCATCAGGTCGTAGTACTCACACGCTTTGGTACTGATCTTGTTGCGCATCGCTAGGCTGTTGCCCATGCCCCCGGTGGGCTGCACCGCACAGCCGTAGAGCCGGCCCTCGATCTCAAGCTCGTCCATCAAACTCTCCTTGTATGCAAGGACTCCGAGGCCGATGCCCTGTTGCACGCCCATGATCCACATTCGGTCAGGCTCGTTGAGGACGCCACTGCTCATCATGTGGTTGTCGAGAGCGTTGTATATAGTGGGGGGCAAGATGAGGTTGGGGTCGCGGGGGGCCGACCAGGTGCCGGGGCGGGCAAACGGGTTAGTGTGCCAGAACGGCTCGTCGAGGTTAGGCGGCACAGGCGGAATCTGGAAGGCCGGCGCGAATCCCGTGTCGTAGTAGTGGGGGTTGTCCGCGGTGCGAGCGCCATTGTTGATGTTCTCGGGGAGGCTCACCATGCGACTGTTGCCGACTAAATGGAAGTTGAGGACTTCGTCGTTGAGGTTGATCTGCGGATGAGCGGCACCGTTGCTGCTGGACTGGCCGGACTGGCCGGACTGATGCGGGCTAGGTTGCTGCTGGCCGGACTGGCGTGGGCTTAGTTGCTGCTGAGCAGACTGGTGCGGGCTAGGCTGATACTGGCCAGACTGCTGTTGACCAGACTGATGCTGGCTGGGCTGCTGCTGAGCTTGACCAATAGCGGGAGCACCGCGGTTGTAGGATGAAGAAATTACCGGGGCCTGGGCAGCGGCAGTGGTAGCAGGACCAGCGGTGGTATAAAAGCCGGTGTCGGAAGGGGCTGTGGAACTGTAGGGGGTTCCGGAACCGGCATGAGGCTGTTGTTGACCATTGTGGTTGTTGTTGTTGGAAGGACGCAGCTGAGAATTGGTACGAGCGGCCGGGGAAGTGATGTGAATGTACGCACTGACAGGATTCGGGGCATCAAGACCGAAGCTAACAGGGCTACGGGGAAATCCGTTGGAGCTGGAGCGTGCCCGAGGAGATGGAGCAGGAGCGATCGATCTCAACTCGTTGCCCGTTCCAAACGCATTGCCGCCAGCGGGGTTGGGAGCCTGGTTGTTGGAATATGCAGATGCAGATCCAGCATTGCCAGTAAAGCCAGCGTTGCTAGTAAGTTCAGCATTGAATTCATGCTGCTGGGAAATGTTCGTTCCATAAAAGCTCCCGAATGAACCCGCGCCAGAAACAGCAGGCTGCTGAGGGGCGACGGAATTCTGTCGCTGAGCCGTGATATTAGGCAAGGCAGGAGTAAGGTTACGGTAGACAACTGGGGTGCCAGCGCCCTGAGAAGCGCGACCGCGGCTAGCGGCAGACGATGCTCTGGCTCGGCCCGCAGGAGATGCTCTACCAGAGGTAGTAGCAGTGGTGCGCTGAGCCTTAGTCTGCTTGGACTGGGTAGCACGCTGGAGGGGACTGGGCGAGTCATCATGCCCCGAAGATTCGCTAGTTGCTGCACCTTGAGGAGTGCTCTTGGTGCGACGTCCCTCTGTAGTAGTATTGCGATCAGCAGTAGTTCTCAGGACAAGGCCACTAGGGGGCGTGCTGGGCCTAGCACCACTCTGGGACAGACGCTGGAAGAGGGGTAGAGGCAGCAAACCCGGAGTATCTAGCTCCATGGGCGCAGCAGGTGCAACAGGCGGGGGCCGGACAGGACGGGGGTGAGAGAGGTTGCCACCGGGGAAGTGGCCGATGGGGATGGAGCGGCGGGGTGTAGGAGTAGGGGGCATCAAGGCGGAGGAAGGACGTTGAGGAGTTATGGTGCCGCGACGGGAGGGCTGGCTCGCAGGTCCAGATCCAGATCCACGAGGGTTACCGCGACCGCGACCGCGACCGCGGCTACGACCACGACCACGACCACCTTGGCCTGGAGTAGCCTCGGTGACGACGTCGGGCGCATCAACCATCTCCTCATCGCTTTGATGACCTCTCAAGTGTTGGGAGTCCATCGTGAAGACGAGGATGGTGCTAAGCCTTGGGGCAGGTGCAATGTGCAGAGATGTGGAGGAAAGGTGCGAGTAATATATGGGAAATGTGTGGGGTTTGCAAAGTTGCAGGTGGAAGGATAGAAAACTGAAAAGGGAAAAAAAAAAATGAAGAAGCAGGTAGCCACAAATTATTTGGCACAAGCTTCAAGGGCTGGTATGAGGAAGAAGTAGGGTGCTTGGAGGAGGGTTGAAGGTAAAGTGAGTGTTGCAGTGTGGGTGGTGGAAGTGTGGGAGATGAGAGGTGAGAGTGTGGGAAGTGGGAGAAGTAGTAGTGAGTTGGGTGGATTTTTTTTTCTTACCCTCGAAGTCAAGACCCAAATGTCTTTTCATTTTAGGATCCATTGTCACGGAGACCTCTGATGACGGCTCGGGGGCGCCGACTATGAGAGAGGGTTAGGGTCGGCGATGGTGGTGCCCACGATAATAGAGGGGTGATGGAGGGGCGACGACAATGACAACAAAGATACTCGGAGACCTAGAGGTACAAGTGGGGAATTAGTGGTGGTGACTGCAATGAAGAAAAGATGGTCGAGGTGGTATAGGCAATGGTGGTGATGAGATTGGCGACTTGGGCAGAAAGAGGGTAAATGGTGAGGGGAGGGAAGGGAGGTGAATGAATGTGGGAAGGAGCTGAGAGTACAGGCAGGAGAAAACAAACACGGCACGATGAGGAGATGTCCTGTCATGCACATGGTCGGTGTCGACAATAATGCTGAGAGGGCTCCAACAGCAGGATGCTGGTCCCCATACAGGCACAATGTGTGTTCTGGAATAATCAACAGTTGTTTTATGACGTACCGGATTGGACTGCTTTCAAGCTAGAGGCTTGTAACTGGGCGACCTTCTAGTTCCTGAGAAGAGATAGGACAGGACGCAGCTGGAAAAGAACAGCACTTCAAATGTTTTGTTGGTGATGGGGGGGGGGGGATGGGAGGGTCTTGTGTGTAGATGAGGATGAGGGTTCTGGCACCATGAAGATTGTTGGATTTAGAAGAGAAGGACTTGAAAGCAGGAGATGGGGTGTCATATATACAGCCACCAGGCAAGAATTTCTTCACAGGGCTAGACTACCGGAGAAACCGCCGTTGCTAGGAGACGGTCATGGAGAGGACCAAGCAGGTGGTTTTGGAAACAGGCAGGAGCGTGAGTGCCTTCACTTAGAGGGGAGACTACAAAACTACAAGAACATGATATTGAGTGATGTAGACTCTTTGTCCTGCATTGTGTTCTGGTACAAGATATATCGGCAACACCAGCTGTTGTGAGGTATAGGAGGGAGGTATGTATTACCTATATAAGAATAAAGGGGGGGACTATACTATTTTGAATAACTGCAGGCACAATAGGTAGGTATATAGGTACTAAGCTATCAATCTGACTTGGGACCACGACAAAGTAAATACCACAGAATGGTACTTGCTAGAAACCCAAGGCCAATATCATAATCCACTTGTAAGTATTGGTTTTAATATTTCGTCATTTCCTGTTGTTTAAAGAAACCTCGACACTTCAAATGCCCGACAAGTCACATGCTATTGGCTAGAAAGTCAATGGCATTCTCAGATGAAAGCATCTAACCTATTGGATGGACTATCTGCACAATGTAGATCCCATGCACCCTTGCCGACTTGTAAGCAAATTAGTTAGAGAGCCGCAGAAGTTAACAGAGATTTTGGCCCGACCAATGGATCAATCACATGATATTTTAGTGTTATTTAGGAAAGTTAAGTACTAATGTACCTACATTGTTGTTGCATTTCTTCAAACGAATTAAACCCGGCGCAGATGTGGCCTTGAATGCAGGTATGACAACAGACAACTGCTGAAACCCCTCTTTTTCCTTCAACTTACCTATCAGGTACAAGGCCAACGGACCAATGATGAACGGTGTAGTTAATTGAAATCTTAGGTGTCAGCTTCGTTCCCCTGTGGCCGCCACAAAAGTGATTTTACGAACCGTGAAACTACCTAGGTAAGATTTTGCCGGAACGTTGACGTCTGGTAGACATATCGGTGTTATATCATCAGGGTGGGGGGATGGTTTTCATCGAGCATCCAAGACCTCGACTGACTAATCTACACTACCATCTATCACCACCATGCGAACTACCCCACTTGGCAAACACGCAAAATGGACCAAAATACCCCTAAACTCACACACTTCACTTATACTATTTAAGTTTATTTTTAAAGCTATTTTTAATTAAAATACATAAATAAATAGCTATGCCTTTGTAAATTATAATGTAATTTTTAATTGCTTTTTTCCGTAAAAACTAGCTTAATATTTAACCGTAAAAATAACGCGTTTTTAATTTATTTTAATTTTTCTTACTTTTTTTTGCTTTTTTTTTTTATAATTACAACACTAAATAACAATATCTTTATAAAAAAAATTTTTTATTAAAAAAGCTATTTATAAAATCACTTATAATAAAATTTTATTGAAAAAAGCGGCCGTAATAATAAAAATACCCTGATTAACTTTAATTTACTATATAAACAAACAACCAGCTTTATAAAACCAGAATAAAAGCATATAATTTAATAAATAATAAAAAAAAGCTTGTAAAATAAATCTTTTACTAAAAATCTCTTAATTTTACCCTTAACTACGCAATAATTTGCAAAATTGCTTAAAATCTCGAAAAAAAAAAATTTGCGTATTTTTAACCGTAACTAAATAACGCGATTTATTTAATAAAATTTATAAATATAAATAAAAATCGAAAAAAAAATTAAAACTTTACAATTTAATGCTTTTACTTTTAAAGCTATAAACTGGTATTTTAACATATAAAAAAAATATAAATAAATTTAACTAAATTTAACCTTTAATGTAAATAAAAAAAGTTTTATATTAAATTACAGTTTTTTTCCTTTTTTTTTTAATAATAATATTTATATATTAATAAAAACATTAAAATTAAATTATTTAATAATAAAGTCTATTAAAATTAAAGATTTATATATAAAAGCATTTTAAAAGCGCATTTAAACTTTATTTATTAAATGCATTAATATAATTAGTAAAATTTTAAACTTAAAAATTATTTTTAAAAATAAAAACTTTTAATTATTTTAATTTAAAAAAAATTTAAAAATATAACTAATTAATAATATATAATATTTTTAAATAATTAAATTTTAAATAAAATTATTATAAAATAATTAAAAAAAGTTTTTATATTTTAAATTAAAACTTTTTAATAAACTTTTTAAAACTATAGTTTTTAATTTTTAATAGCTATTTAAGTTATATATTTATAAGTAAATTTTTAAATTATTTACCTTTAAATAATAGTTTTATATTTTTTTATTTTTTTTTATTAATTATTATAAAGTGTAGTTAATATTAACGTGCGCAATATAAGTTTATATTTACGTGTTTTTACTATAACATTTATTTATATTTTTTACTAGCTTATACGTTTTATAGTTTTTAACTTTTTAATAATAGTTTATTTAACTTTTTAAAGCATTATTTTCGTTTATATTTTTTAAAATTAACTTTTTAAAACAATATTATGCTTTTTAATAAGTTAAATTTTATTTAAACTTATTTTTAAGCTAAAAAGTCAACTTTTATAAAAAAAACATTTAAATTAAGTTTAAAATAACTAACAATTAACTTATTAATAAAAATAAAGCTTTTAATTATAAAAAATATAATTTAAACTATAAAAAGTAAAAAAAAGTTTTATAATTAAAAATTAAATTAAATCTTTTTTTATATTAATTGCTGGCTATTAAGTAAAAAATTTAAATAAATTTTACACTTTAACCGTAAAGGTTACTTTTAAAATAACTATTAAAGCTATTAATAAATAATAGTTTTAATTATTATTATTTTTTTAAAAATAAAGCTTTAAAGTAAAAATTAAAGCAATAACGTATTAAATACTACAAAAAAATCTTTAATTTAAATACAACGTTTATAAAGCTTTTAAAAATAATAAATTTAAAAGTTTAAAAAGCGTAAATAATATAAAATCTAGTGTTAAATTAAAAAGGTTTAAAAGTAAAAAAAATAAAAATTAAAACTTAATTTTATTTTTAAAACACACACGGTTAAGCTAAATTATTAAAGTTTTAAGTAAATATATAGAATAATTAAAAAAAAAGCTTTTTAATAATGTATTTATTTTATTTTTATTAATTTAAATCAATTATCTATACTGCGTTAAAGTGTGTGAGTTTAAAGGTATTTTGGTCCATTTTGCGTGTTCGCCAAGTGGGGTGGTTCGCATGGTGGTGATAGATGGTATAGGCAGGTATGCAAGTCCCAGATCTGGGCATGGCAGCCTCGATAATTATCTTGTAGGGGTTAGGTTAGCTACGTTAAGAAAGAAGTATTTACATAGAATGTCGATATCATCTAGTAGCAAAGCTGAGGATTCGACAACATAGCGCTGAGTTTACCTAGGATGGCAACACATACTCTCTCTCTCCTTGAACACACACTACATGCATACTAGGTTAGCCCATTATAAGACAGCACTAGGTATAGAAAAACTCTGTATACTCAACGCATTGTAAGTAAATCTGAACCGGATTTGTATTTCTAATTTATATTCCTCCCTTAAGGGGTACACCCAGTTCAACCGAGTAATTAGCTTGCTTTCTACGTATACAGCCTCTGGGATTGTTTGGTTTGAGTTAACACCCTCCTCCTCCCTCCCCCCTTTTATAATACTATCTCGCTCCTTGATAATATTGATATTGATCGTTACACCGGTGAGGTACTTTTTTTTTTTTTTTGAAAACCTATAAGTACTATATACCTACAGCAGTGTTTTCGTACGCGTTGTTCACAAGAGGTTAAGTAATGGGTTGCGAGATTGCTTGCAGTCTCTCTCTTGTTTAACCCGTATCTCTCAGCCTTGAGACTCTTTGCCCAATCATCCCCGAAGAAGGTTGTCTATGGCAATTGTATGATAAATATTAGTAGAGTAGAGTAACCCGCCCATGACTTGACTTGACTCCTCAGACTGCAGACCCATTCTCTAGGTGCCGGAATGGGGACACCCTTCCTTTTGGCGAAGAATCGGGATGTCAGAGGGGGTATGTTGTTGCAGATCCTATCTATATATGAGCTAATTGTCCTAAAGGCAATTAAGCGTTTGCTTTTGCCTGCCACATATGTGCACAATAGAGTGAGAAAGATGGAAGGGAGTATAGGCGGGTACGATTGAAGGGCAATAGGTAATCGCTAGAGAGCTCCCTCCTCAAGTTCTGGGGGAGAGAGCTCTCGACTCTTTTATACCTAGGTTACAGTGGGTTAATCCATACTTAACTTAGCTCATTGAAAATGCCGCGAGACTTTTTGCAATCGACGAGGCGCTGTATGATATCTGCATGAGGTAGTTCAGGCTCTTTCCGCCCTTCTTATGGCGATCTTGATCACCTACCTAGTCGCCACGGTTAGGTCTGGTATTTCCACCTCCCTCCGGCTCCTAGGGCAGTTGAATTTCGACCTGGTGCTTGGCTCTGAAGCTTTTTTTTTTCCCCTCCCCAACTGCTCAATATCTGACGCAGCATATGTACGACCCTAAGAGTATCATGAGCACGTCGGACTTTTGTAAATGGGTAGGTACTTTTGGACTTGTTCAGCAATTTTGTCTGTTTATACTCGAAAGAAAACTGGTGGTGGTGGTGGAGATCAGTAACCAGTATGTACTACCTAATTTGTTCTAAGTCAGGGAAGGATATCGGTGAAGGAAAGTCGAAGACCCAGGTCCGAGGCGTCTAAGATCACAACTCGGCCTACTTCGTTCGACTGGATACCCGACGATTTCCAGATCGCCCGTGTGCTCCATGGCGCCTCCCGGGCCCGTCCGTATCGGGCACACTGGTTGACAGCTTGACAGCGTTTGCAAGGAATCCCGAAGAGAATCAGCGATCAGCTTTGCGGCGGAACATCACCGCAAGGCTTGTGTGCATTTGTATACCCCGTGAGAGCATGTGCGAGATGGAGAGTTCACCGTAGCTCTGTCCAACAATGAATGACTGACCTTCATCAGCGAAGCTCAGAAGTACCGGGATGTGTGTATCTATTAGTGACGGGAGTCAGGTTCCAGACAACGACACGGCGGACGGTGCTGCTGCGTCCCAGGAGACGGAGACGGAAGAGGTAAACCCAGTTGTCTAATGACGAGCTGACAACGGCTTTCCACTTTCCTTCTCTAGCAAGGTGGCAAGCGATCTCTAAAGGGATTTAGTAGAGTAGTGTCAACGATGGCCATGCCGGTTCTTTTCACGTTACATTCAGTTCTAGAAATGACAGCAAAAAATTATGTAGTGACTATATTTATAACATGATTAAACAGACGTCTCGGTTCCGGCTCATTATTAAATTTAAATTATACCCCTTCGTCATGGCACAGGTACGAGCCGCCTCACTCGTTCAGGGAGATAACTACGGGAGAAAGAAAAGGCAGAGATGCTTTACAAAGATGCCAAACAGAGAGGGAGGACATAGTTCTCGGTGAATTCCCACAGCACGCTCGAGTCCTGCGTGTGCCAGGCGGCTCCGTCGTAGAACGTGTTGCGCTGTCCTTGCAGCGCGTAGAGGTCTCTGTAGAACCCGTTCTGTATGGCCTCGTTCGAGACCATCAGGTTGAAGGGAGCATGGCTCGAGAATATCAGCCAGTCCGGCTCCACGTCAATCGGGATTCCCCTCGCCTCTTGGATCCTCCGTATGCTGGCCATAATGTCCGCCTTCACCTCGTCGTCGGACATGACTTCGGGACTGCCATAATACACCTGTGTCAAGTTCTCCGCGGTCAGCCCCACGTTGTAGAGACCCGGGAGGGTCGGCACGTTGTAAGGCTGCCCCGGCCCGGTGGCAGTCAGGGCCTCGGTTATCCCCGTGTTGTTGAGAATGCCGGTATAGTAGCCATTCGCGTAGAATTGCCCGAAGAGCGCCTTTTCGTCCTGCGAGAGATCATATGCGCCGAGGTTCTCGAGCAGAGGGGGAACCGTCGAGATAATCTTCTTCGCCGCGATCAGTTTGGGTCCGGTCGGCGTCTGCACCATAACCCGCACGGGATACGGTCCTGGACCAGACCGGTCCATGGCCACGACGGTAGAATCAAGCAACACGTCTGGCCCCAGAAAGGCCGTTGCTTTTTGATAAAGCTCCTGGATGTCGTGGTTGACAGTCGTGAGGAATCCCTCCTTGAAGTTGTCCACCTCGGCCGCGTTGAGATACTTGAAAATGTAGAGCATGCTAAGGTCCAGCAGCGGTGAAAACCCCTGGTTTGTGATGAACACCCGGGATACGAGATCCTGCAGCTGGTACTTTTCGACAAAGTCCCGAAACGACAGCAAGAGGTCCGGCGGTACCGGGTAGGACATGTTGAAGCCTCCTTGCAGTTCCGGGTATCTTTCTAGCTGCGTCGCGTAGGAGTCCAGTGCCGCCATGAACGCATCTTGGCTTGGGAGCTGGAACTCGACCGGTTCCCCTGATGCGAAGTCGACATATTCCGCAGCGGAAAGTGTGATAGGGAAATTGACGAGCGGAACGTCGAACCGAGCGAAATAGTCCGTCACGACCTTCAGATGACTGAAAACAACTACGCCGATATCAACGGTGTAGCCCGTGAAGGGGTTGACGTAGGTTTCCGCGTGTCCACCTAGGGTGTCCTTCTTTTCGACCACCACTACGGTTTTGTTGTGGTCTCGTAGTCGGACAGCGGAGTATGTTCCAGTCGAACCTCCTCCGACAATGACCACGTCTCTTTCGATTATATCAGCGGGGGAATAAGCCGCCGTGTCCAGGTTGTAGTGTACATCATCAGTAGTACCATGAACTAATACAGGATGCACGAAGCCGGCAGCGAGGAGGGCCAGTAAGGCAGTGGGATGCATCGTGGACGCCTTTTCTTTTCCACGAGTCTCAAAAATTTCAACTGTCTTAGGTGTAGCAGATAGTGAACATAAGAGGGACTCCGTCGCTGATATTTATACACACTAGGTAGTAGGAAAGGAGGATTGTGGTCCTTGCTGTGACTAATCATGTACGAATCCGGGTGCCAAGTTATTCTTTATACGCTAGGTATGTGCCTACATGAAGCTACCTGAAGGAATCAATGATGTTTAGAGGCATACACCTCCAAGCCTCAATGCTACTAGCTCGCAATATACTCACCTACGGGTCATACAACGGTACTATACTCGTATACCTGCCATTCTCAGTCTCATGTACCGTGGGCGGGTGGCGTTCTAGATCACTATCTATTCAGCGAAGAACGGGTTGTGGCACTATGTGCTCGGCATGACCCATGGGTGATGATCTTCGTGGGGTTACACTCCGCATGATCCGAAGTGCTGGAACGCCGCCAGGAAGCTCAATATATAGACCGTTGGACGCCTCCACTACATCACACCGGTTCCGAATATGTAATACCTATGCTTGTGATATGCTTGTGATATGCTTGTAAGTTTATGCGGAAATACCTAACCGTCTAAGAAAAAGTACCTAAGTAATGACAACGGTGATGACATACACTCAGCCTAGGTAGGGCTTATTGTTACATACATGCCGCTTGGAATGCACCGTACCTAAGACTTGGTGATGCAACCATTCCAATGAACAGGTCTTTTACCACCCCCGGACTGTCTCGGCCACCTAAAGTCAGGGTCAGGGCCGTGCTGGCGCTCAGACAGCCTTTCCATCCTGTCTATCCTATTGGCGAGAGGCGCCCAATTCGTCTGTTTATGGAGCTCCGATGACAATCTTCATCATGTTATACGACAAAAATGGTTCGGCTCTATTCTAAGACATGATATATCTCCAAAAGCTGAGAAGAAATAATTCTATTTTTGCTTTTATGAAGCGGCCCACTGCTCGACTAGCGGGACACTGCATATAATAAAGATGTAAAAGGCAAGATAGGAAGGTTTTTACCTACTGGGTAATGCCCCTCCCCAACAGGGCAACTGAGGAGGTATACATACTTGACGTTGGTGGCTCTCTTGGCAACCCCCGGGTACTGCGTCGTTCCCTAACGTTCATCCGGGTCTCTTGTCGGTACTCTCGACTGTTCACACTCACTCTTCGGCCTCAATTTCCCGCTCGCTGTTCCAGCCACGTCGATGGGTCCCGGGTCCAGTTTCCATAAGATCGTCTCTGACAGCCAAATACTCCTTACCCCTCTTGCTCTCATCCGGCATTTGCTTGAATCGCGCGGGCGTATTGTGCTGCTTGCTTCTGCATCTAAACCCCTTATAGTACAGAGTAAACTTGGAAAGGCTTTGCACACGTGTTATAGCATGTAACTAGGGCCTAGAGTAGCTATGCGTACAGCTTTGTTATATACGGCTATTCTTGTTTGTCATAGACGCATGCCATTGTACGTATCCGAGGTGTAGATTACGCTTATTACCTTTGTATGACTTTTCAGGAACTTTGTTTAGACGTTGTTGCCAAATACGCACGTGTTACCGGCACAGCATAGTTACGTCTTATAGGTAAGGCCAGGCCAATATTATTCTTTGTGGCAGACTTTTTGATGCAGTCGTGGCTGCGAGGGCAAACACCAATAAATGGGTGGCCCTGGAAATCTATGGCGTGAGCCGAATATTATAATCGCTAACGGCGATCACATGTGGCATGAAAGCACTTCCAGCTCGTCAGCGTGCTCGTGAAGGCAGGACGCCAGCAACTGCCAGAATGACATGTTTGCCAGCTAAAGGGATACGTCCAAAGCTTATTGCTTATTGTGCTCGGACTGTGTCCAACTCCGCTACTCTGTCTTTGTAAACTTGCTCGGCCCTCTTCCAAACGCCCTCGTTCTCCCGGCGTTCCAAGGACAACAAGCTTGGTAACAGCAAAGAAGAGTATTCATCGCTGGACTCTCGGGGTATCAACGTTGGAAGGTGGTCGATGGCAATGACTCTGATTTCTGGTCCATCTAGCTCTTTAGAAAGGGGGATCGTAGGTTTGTCGAAAGAGCTCCAGCCAGAATACACAGGGATGGGATTATTTTCACTGTTGGGGTCACAGCTTATGTCGCAGATGACTCGTAGCCGTCTCCCCGGTGCCGAAAGAGATTCGAGGGTAGCGAAAGGAGGAGTGCGAGTAGGACCGAGGTAGACGCAATTGATGAATATATCAGACTCGGTGATCTCGGAAAACGGGCCACCACGAGCAGTCTCGGCCATATCCATCTTGATGATTGATTCATGGCCAAGTCCAGCCGCAAGGCAAAAGTCAATAGCCCCTTTGCCACATCGTCCAAGGGCGCCAATAACCACAACGCGGGGAAGTTGACCGCCGTTGGCGCGTATCGCGGGCTCAATCGCAGATTTGATATGTTGAACCAGGACCTGGGCATTGTCGAAAGCGGGTACCGGACCTTGAATGACACCTGGGTGTAAGACTTGATGGGCCCAGGATAGTAGGGCTAGAGCAGCGCCAGCATATCCGGCCCAATAGCCAAAAGCAGCGACCCGACGTCCGTTTTCATCGGTCAGAAACTCAAGATCATACAGCGTACCACCACCTCGCGCAAATCGTGAGAGAGAAGGGGCCCAGCCATGTTGTTTCTTGAAAATATGTTGGAAATGAATATATGTATGAGGTAGAGGGATATCCTCATCGGGCAGCTCCTTGAGTCCCAAGATGATGTCTTGTCGTGGGGCATTCAGCCATGATCCGGCAGGCACCAGTTCTGCACCAACAGCTTCAAACTCGTCATCGTTATAGATGCGTTCGGGGGATCGTTCGACACGGACCCGGTAGCCAGCTTGAATGAGAGCCTTGGCTGTTTCGGGCGACACTACACTAATTGTTAGAGACATGACGCGACGGATGTGACAATGCGTGGTCACGTACACGGCGAACGACGCTCGAATGGCTTAGTCTCAGCCCTAAGGTGGACGACTGTAGACATGATGGGCGTGTGACTGGAGGTTGCTGTCGTACTGGTCAAAGAAGGTAGGTAAATCGGGTGCAGGAGACGTAAGGTTGGTTATTAAAAGGTAACTGAGGTGGGGGGAGGGGTGAGGGGGAGGGGGGAGGGGGAGAGGGGAGATCACTTTTGGAGCAGGGCAATAGCCCTGACTCATTGAGAGGGGCAGGTGGGGCCAAAGATAGCTTGCTACCTTGCCACGTGATTCACTGCTCCGATTTCATCCACTCGGAAGCTCCCGTCGACTGTCTTTACTTTCATTGGCTCCCCGAACAATTTGCTGAGAACCTCCAACCATTTCATAGTTAAAAATATAAAATAATAGTTATTATCAATATCTTAACTTCTTGGCAACCCCCCCCTTTTTTTGGTAGGGACATCCATATACCAAAGCAACTTGAAGTTTGTTTATAAATAGCTTGTAGCTAGGTACTATGGATGTTGATGGTTCTAGTGTTAAAATTTGTGGCGATAGAGTTGCTTAGGTGGATTTAGATAGAATTATGAGTTACTATTAAACCGAACACAGCTGCCCCCCCCCCGTCTTGGGAATCACCAGGACCTCACGTACATACAAGTCTCCTTTATGCCATATTCTCAATTATTCATCATCATCATCATCATCCCACTCATATTGCACTCGGGGGCTATTATACGAAAACACTATTCATGATTTACGTGGGTTTTGCCACGGGGACAGCTTTACATATAACAAGACTAACATAAGCAGGTAGGTTACCTACATTCATCTCACAAGAAAAAAAAAACTCAGTAGTTCACAAGGAAACGGGCGAGAGTAATGAAACGCTCATTAAGTATATCGAAGGTATCAACGCTGCAAAAGGGGGGTGGTATATCCTCATCCCTCCTAAAGTGGTCCGTCCTTGCACCATACATTTATGTACCTAGATACTGGGCAGGCCAATCCATTCATTCCAATCAGTTGACACACCACTCTAGGGAAGGCGAGGGGCATAGCCCAGGCCGTCCAATCAGTCAGACAGATGTCTTTATTGGTGGAGGGCGTATTATAGGTAGTAGGTAGTAATAGTGTCTCTCTGGATAGAATTAGCTATTATCCCCAAGTGTACAAGTCGGGGGGGGTAGATACTTACGTCTGAATATCGAGAGACACTACCTTTCGTCGCATGTTATTATATATATATAGCAATAGGATGATGATGGAAAGGAATGCCGTAGTGATGAGACGGAAGGACGAGGCGAAATGGTATGAGGAACACAGGAGGCGAGCGGTACAGCTAGAGCGTGTGCGAGCAGCGGCAGCCAGCTAGCCGAACAGTTTGGTCAAGAGTCAACATCGGAGTCGACAACACCACCGTTGATGTCGTCCGAAGTTTCACTCCTCCTCGCTGATTTCGCTTTCGTCCGAAGGGCACTCCATGCCGACCTCTTCCTCGCCGATGCCATTCTGTTGTTGCTCATCTCCATTATTGGCGGCGTCGTCGTCCTCATCTGGATCTTCCTCGCTCACCACGCTCTCGGCCTCGTCATCAGCCTCGTTGGCGTCCTCCTCCTCGTCACCGCTGCCGAACTCCAAGTAGCGCTCGAGATCCTCCTCGGACATCAGCTGGTGGTTCGCTTGGTCCCCACTATTGCCGTCGGCGGCTTCACCATCTGCATCGGCGCGAGCCTCAGCTTCCGGTTCCTCGCCGCCCTCGTCCTCGTTGTCGCTCCCGAACTCGAGGTAATGCTCGAGCTCTGCCTCCATGGCCTCTAGCTTCTCCTCTTTGTCGTTAGGGTCGGCTTCACCATCCGCTTGCGCCTCAGGTTCCTCGCCGCCCTCGCCATCGCTGCCAAACTCGAGGTAATGCTCGAGTTCTGCCTCCATGGCCTCCAGCTTGTTCTCCTTGTCGGCATCCTCAGAGGCGCTGCTGCTGTTGTGGTTGGGGTAGGCTTCACCATCCACTTGCGCTTCAGGTTCCTCGCCGCCCTCGCCATCGCTGCCGAACTCGAGGTAATGCTCGAGGTCTTCCTCGGTCATCACAGGGCCGGCTTCACCGTCCGCTTCTGCTTCAGGTTCCTCGCCGCCCTCGCCATCGCTACCGAACATGGGGTAGTCCTCCACATCCTCTATCTCCATCTGGCTTATCTCGCCGCCCGCATCCTTACCGCCATCACCGACTTCGACATCAGGCTCGGCCTCGGCATCAGGCTCCCCGTCGCTACCGTACATGAGGTAGTCCTCCAGCGCCTCCTCTATCGCCATCCTGCGCTTCTTGCTCGCGGGCTGAGTCGCGTCTTCGCCGTCCAGAACGGGTTCCGACGGCTCGCACCGCTTGCGTTTCGGCGACGGCGGTGGCGAAGGAGTAATTGAGCGCGTGGACTGCGAGACGGAGAGCGAGGAGGCCTGGCGCTTGGCTGGGCGCCTGTTATATTGGCGTCTGGCGGGCTGCGTAGGGGTGCGAGGGGACTCCGAGTCCTCTTCCAAGCCTCCGTAGACCATAGAAGAGTTCGCCGTAGAGGGAGGCGTCATGAGATTATTGCCGCCGGTAGAAGCAGCAGCCCGGAAGGGCGTTCTCGGCAAGGGGTCTGCCGGCGATGGGGTTGATGAAGAGGGTGCCGGAGACAGAAGGGCCGGGGCTTGCTTCTTCCGGCGAGGGGCCCGCTTCTTCTTCTCACGGGGGGGAGAGACCGCGGAAGATGTCGCTGGCGACGCCGATGAGCTGTATTCACCGATCCCGAGCGAGCGTTGCATTTCGTCCAGCGAAACGTTGAACCCGTGGCGCCGGAACATGTCGGCATCTTCTTGGGTGAAGGTGGACTCCTCCATTACTCCATCGAAGTATTTGCCAATCTTGAGCTCCTTGGCAATACCGCCGTCATTAAGCCGAAGATCGATGGCCTTCTCGATCCCAACGGTCTGTGCAGGAGTCTTTGGAGTCTAGGAGGTGGTTAGTTTAGGGTTTCTCTCAACAGCGGCATGGGAACACATGTTAGGGGGGTTGAAGGCTATGGGGATAGGAGGCTGCGAGGGCAAGGGGAGTGTTTAGAGTCAAACTCACAGTATTCATCCAGGAATACTTTTTACCGCCGCCACCACCACCAGAATAGAGAGCCTGGTGGAGGGACTCGCTCTTCTCCTTCTCGGAGCAGCCTGTACGCCACTCGGTACGGAGAGCCTTGCGCGACTGGCGTTTGGCCTTTGCGCACATTGCTCGGAATTCGTCGGGGGACATGAGTCCCACATCGACATCGTCAAAGCCAGCCATTTTGCTTGATGGTAGCTAAGAAGATCTGATTAGTGATATCATGTTAGCCATATCACTTCATGACAGACAACTTCAGGGTTCACGTCATGGAGGATCGTGAGGAGATAGATATCATGTTTAGAGGATCAGAGGCTCGGAGTGTGTCATCTTGGTAGTGTATTGGTAGTTATGGGTGTGGAAAGAGAGCGTAGATTCGATGATAGATGTGATGTTTGGAACTGAGAGTGGTGTACAGATGCAAAGTAGGCACACGCAAGGCACGTGGAACTGGACTCCATACCTGATCGCAAGAAGCAAGTCAAATTACTGAAGATAGTAGTCAAAGTTATGATGAAAGAACCTAGGAAAGTTAGTGATTCTGTCATGAATCCAGAGAAGGGCATAGTGACTCGATGATTAGGAGACCTCAAGAGAGGTGAGGGGAAACCAGGCAGGTCTATCAGAAAACCGACGTCTCCAAAGGCACGTCGTGACGTCTGAATGAAGC
Organism: Biscogniauxia mediterranea; assembly: GCA_018398605.1. NCBI lineage: Eukaryota > Fungi > Ascomycota > Sordariomycetes > Xylariales > Xylariaceae > Biscogniauxia > Biscogniauxia mediterranea. Next base: position 706,616 of record JAGXTR010000011.1, on the reverse strand, counting down.
TCCAGGACTCGGAATCTTGTGATTTCGGGCCACGACAGGAAGTTTTCGCGATGGTGAGGATCTGAAAATAGGAAATCACTTACGCTGTATTCTCCAGTGTCTATTGTGTCTCCTGAAGTGAGGGTATCACGAGATGGCCTGCTGCTGAATCGATTCCAAGGTTGAGGAATCTGGAGGATCTGGTGATGATGATGGTGAAGAAAGAATGGAGGGAAGGCAAGAGAGTGTGGGAGAGATTTCGTGGTTTTGGATAGAGCACCTTGGGAGGGAGGAGGTGTATGCAACGGGCCAGCGTTGAATAATAGACTGTTGAATGATGGTAGAAGGTGTATGATAGACCACATTATGCTTTTCAGCAGTGGTAGCGGGGTTGAATGACTGATTTGACTGCCTCCCAACCTCCCGTAGGGGTGTCATTATGATGGTATAGGAGGTCGTATGCCCTATTAAGACTCGCCGTAGCGAATGTGTGTCGTCCTCAGGGGTGGGGGTGGGGCTCGAGAGGATAGGGGGTCTCGTGACAAGGACATTGAATAGCATTGTCACCTTCTTGTGCAGACATGAGGGGCATACTGGCAAGCAAACATGTTCGGGTACGAGAATACAACTGAGTGAAGTAACCAATGGTTAGGAAGTAGTCGAGTTATGATGTAGTGGGGTCCGGTTCTGGTGGACGCGGACAAAGTGACGACGCGATAGTTATATCGTCCATTACCCCGCCGTTTGACGCGTTCTCGGTTATGATTTCCTAGGTGATAGCTCTCTTCCTTAGTTCAAGCTAAATTTGACAGGAAGGTCGAGAGTAGTGGCAGGAAGAAGACCCAGAACTTCCTGCCATAAGTAAAATATAAGGGGGAAACGTGGCTGGTGACCCGGAAAGGGGCCCTACGATTTTAGCATATCTTCCCTGGAGGCAGTAGGTATATATAAAATTATGATCCAGATTAGAGAGTAAGTTAGGTGTCAAGGAGGGATGTTCAACTATTAAATACATCTTGAAGAACCCCGTAGCTCGAACTGGCTCCAGCCTCATATGTCCTTAGCTATTATCTATAACAAAGACAATAATAGAGTTTTTCCTCAAGCTTGAGCCATAATTTGTCCAAACAACATCTCTGCAACGAATAGTAGCTAAACATGATAGTAGTCATGAGTTATTATCAGAGGGGTTGGGAAGATAAGAAGTATCTCGGCAAATTTTCATAGGTGGTCGAGGTAAACATGTATATATCACCAAGGTGAAGAGATATCAAGAAAAGCGAGGCTTGACATTTATTACATAAAACACCATCAATTCCTCAGACAAATTTATCAACAACCCGATACTGTAGCAGAGTATTAAATGATATTATTCCCAGTACTTAGTAGAAACTGAACAGTCATATCCGTTCTTTACAGCGTAAACGTCATAATCATGCATCTAAACCGAGAGGTACATAGTACTAAGCTCTAGAGTGGGAGAGAATATCAAATACCATTTTATTGCATTACTCGCTAAAGCCCCTTGACCCATGAAAATGATGGCGTTGTTAGATAACGCTCTATGAAACCCCTGAGTCCAGTCCGGCCATCATTCCAATGTAAGTTGATAAGAAAAGAGTATTACCCCACGCCTTGCCATATAATAGTGAATGAAGAATCCTAGCATACACGATACTATGTAGTAGGAATCATGATGCTGCATGATGAACGAGCTATTCGCACAGTATAACTAAAGCCAGTTAACACGGTCCACACGAAGGTGGAAAAGAGCGATATGGTTGTTGTTTTGGCTCAGGGCAAGATGGGCCCGGGTGCAAGTCAGCATCATCATCCTAAGAGACCTCCTCCACCATCTTGCCGCTCCGAAGGCCGCCTGGAACAAAGACCTTGCCAGCTGGCCCGGCAAGTAATTCGTCAGGTACGGCAACCCGACTGCCGTCCTTATTGCTGATCCATCGTACAAATACGGGATTGGGTTTCTGGGATTCTGGGTCGGGTGTGCCATCAAGAGCAAGCTGGGACTTGCGATTTGTCTTGGGTGCCTGCTTCTTAAGAAGTTTGTTGATGGTTTCCATCTAGCAGTTTACAACAGTTAGCAAACCTTGGGAATAGGACCTGGGAAAGCAAGCATTCTTTCAACGGTGACTTAGCCGTACCTTTACTTCTTCATTGCGCTTCTCACTGAGATTTCGTCTTCGCCGGGCCATTTCAGCGCGGCGCATAGATAGCTCTTCGGCTGTAAAATGCTTCTTGGCTTGTACCTCTGTATGCGAATTAGTATACTGTGCCAATTGACGGTTAATTCAATGATGGCGATGATGTGAATACATACCATCAGAAAGCTTCATGAGCGCATCTCCACCCTCCTCGAATCGAGCGCGTTGTCGTTTAGTCATCTTGGTGAGGTCGGGGGTCTCAGCCCTGCTGCCGTCATCACTACCGAGATCGTCGTCGTCCTCAGCTTGTTCGGGCTCTTCGATCTCTTCGTCCTCGCCTTCGGCATCTTCATCGTCGCCTCCCCCAACCTTGACAGTGTCTTGGATCTCGTCTGCTTCGCTTTCTAGTTCGCTCAGCTCTTCATCATCGTCGCTGTCCTTAACCTGGGGAACCGCAGCTTTTGAAGCCGTAGCAGATTTGGCCGATGCCTTGGATTTGCTGGTGGTGTTCTTAGATGAAGGCTTTGAGACCTTGATGACGGGCGCAGGTGGGGGGATAGAATCCATATCCATGTCATCATCCTCGCCCTCGGCATCGTCTTCTCCCACGTCGTCATCCTCATCTCCCTCAGCATCAAGATCCATGGTGTCGTCCACAACAATTTCACCTTCAGCATCGTCATCGTTCATGTCACCCATGTCGTCGTCCTCTCCCTCAGCATCGTCGTCGTCCTCCTCCTCCTCATCAATCTGAGCTGTCACATCCTCCTCCTCGTCATCATCATCGTCTTCACTAGTGTCGACGACGTAACTCTTTTTCTGCGATCGATTTCTCTTGCCCTCGATAATAGCACCACCTACAAAGTTCTCGCGACTTACGGGGCGGCTAGATTGGCCACTGCGACTAGAGGTGGCCTGGCGGAGCTTGCTGGCGGGCAGCTTAACTGTCAAGTGAATATGCGGGTTAGAATCTGAGGGCTTAGGGGGAGGGCCGCGTTCTCCAGGTGGCGCGGCGCTCTTACCCTCGGATCGGCGTGATGCCCTGGACGACATGATTCTGCCGGTGCGGCTGCTGATGTGGTTGTCGCTATCGACCATGTCAGTGATTGCGGTGTTGGCCCTTTGGGCAGCAGCGCGCCGAGGACGGGAAGCCATTTTTTAACAAGATAGCAAGATGTTGTTGGGTTGGATAGCAATGGGAGATCCGGGCAAGGTGGATTGAATAATGGTGAATTGATTTTGGGTTTGGTTTTTTGTAGGTGGCGTGCTTGGGCTCGGGCTCGGGCTCGGGCAGGGGGGGAAGGTGAGAGGAGGAAGTTCAAATAAGCTTGCGGCGTAAGATAATTATAAGTTCAGCCGTGACACGTTGTCGCAGCAAACAATAGGTGAAGCAGGTTACCGTAGGCTGGATGCCCTAAGTAGGGGTGTTTGGGGTTTTATTTTTTGCTTTGTTGCTGGGACGGGATTGGAGGAGGCTTGACCACTTGGGTTCAACAATGTAGTATGAGGCAACGCAACACAACGTAACCAAGGTAAGGTCAAAGGGGGCACACAGCGACAAGAGATGGGGCGGAGTAGATGGGGAGGAAGAGCGCAATGGAGAGAGATAGAGAGAGTGAGAGAGGAGAGGAGATGTTAAAACAAAACCAACAACGAGCTTGCCGTGCCCTGACCCCGTTTATCAACGTTCATCTACACCCCCCCCCATCCATCTATCCATCCATCCATCCATCATGCAGAAGAAGGTCGATTACCCGCCATCACAATCCCAGCTATAACCACAACCATAATCATAACCAACCCTCTGGGACGATGCGACTGGGATGTTTTTGGCTGTGTATCCTGCAATTCTTCCTTGCTCTCTCCTGTCCTTTCCTTTTCTTCTCCTCTCTTCTCCTCTCTTCTCCCCCCTCTCTCTATCTCTCTCTGTTCTGCACCACTTCATTCTCATGGAAACATCCAGTGGTTTGGTTCACTTGAACAAGCCCAGGGTTTCCAGAATTGGCAATAATCCGCCAATTTGCTCGTGCATCGTGAATGGTGCAAACATGACATTGAGGAGGGCGACAGGGAAATGGAAGTGCGTATCCGGCCTGCAGCAAGCTGACACTTACCAGATAATAAAAATAAACACAGCTGACAGGTCAGACTTGTGCGACTATTTCAATGGATACGACTCGGCGTGGTTGTCAGTCGGAAGCCGGGCTCAGGTGTTGCAAAAGGTCCTAGGTCTAGGTACTAGGTTGAGACGCGCGTGCGCGCTGCTGTTGCTGCTGCTGCTGCTGTTGAATCTCTTTTCCTTGTCGAGCGCGATTTGTGTGAGCCAAGCAGCAAGGCAGATAAGACAGGCCACTTATTTCAGATGAAATTGGGCCAATGGCTAGTTCGCAATGGACGATGGTTGGCCTTGACGATGCTATTATGGTGCTGCTGATGGATGCCAATGTTCTACGGTGACGAGGTGAGATTTTCTGACGGTCGGCTCCCTTCTGCACCCCAATCCCAGCGCTAGGCTTGATCGATATGGAGGGCGTTAAGGGGCTAATAAACTAAACAAGCGATCCGGGGTATAAAAGTCCAAACTATAGTAAAATGCGACCCGTCAAACGTAGAATATCTCACGAATCAGTAATGAAAAGGTAAATCATGAGGAATTCCAAGTCTGGGCGCCTCTGACAGTGTCACGTGCAATAGATACTCATTAAGTTTAGTACCTATGTATCTTTAGATTACATAAGGAGATACATATACTACTAAGTACTTGAGTATGTACCTAGGTACAGGCCCCAGTTCGGTTGCTTCTGAGGTCACTAGGTTAAGAAAATGCCGAGGCAGCTGTCACGTCAAACCTTTTATCTCTTATCCAATCCATCAATCAACCAACCAATCAACCAACTTTCCACCCATCCATCCATCCAATTATCCATCTGAATAACTAAATAATTACCAACCTACCTACCTCCCTCCTACCTAACCTGCCTCTTCTATTTATTTATTTATTTACTTTATTCATCTGTTTTAATTCTTGAGAATCGTATTCGTAATAAACCGAATACTACACCTTCGTTTTCTTCTTCTGTAAAACCTTTGCCAAATCTACCTCGGGCAGAAGCGACAGACAGACAATACAAAGCCAAAATGGATGAATCCAAGATCCCAGCGTGGCAAAGAAGCCATTCGCGTATCGACCTCGAATCCAGCGAGCCCACAATTGATCATGCACGCAAATTTCTTAGCGACGACAGCGTGCGTAACTCGAGCACCGAGAAGAAGAAGGAGTTCTTGAAGAGCAAGGGTTTTGATGATAGTCAGATCGACAAGTTGTTATCCGAGGACGACGAAGAGAGGGCCGAATCTCCAGAACCCTCTTCAGAACCACCTTCAGAACTTCATCAAGATGCAGAACCCAAGGCTGAGGTCAAGATTGAGACCAAGGCCAAGACCGAGACCGAGACCCAGACTGAGACTAAGAACCAGTCGACCGCTGAAGAGCCTAGCAAAACTGAAGACGCGCCCAGGGAGATAGAAATAGCGCCCAGGGGAATAGAAACGAGGCGTGAGACGTTCGAGCCGTCTCAGGAAATCATAACCCAGCACACAGCGCCCTATCCAACAACCGATGCGCCTCCCATCATTACTTACCCCGAATTCCTCACCACTTCTCCCCGCCCACCGCCACTCATAACGCCATCCAGCCTGACCAACATCCTAGCCGTCTCCGGTAGCATATGGGCCATCATGTACGGGACTGCGCGCTTCGTCGTAAGCCCGATGGTCGAGCACCTCAACGACTCGCGGTCAGACTACTACACCCACGTGAACGAGAAACTTGGCCAGCTCGTCGAGAAGCTCGAGGGTGCAGTGAGCGAGGTTCCCTACAAGAACAAGCTGTTAGTCAAGGTGCGGACAGACGAGGACATCGACCGAGACGATGAGAGTACCTTCAGCGACCCCATCGAGCTTTTCCACCGCGACATCGGGACGCAGACCTCGCCGCCCCCTTCTACCGTCGCTTCCGTATCCTCCGACGCCAATAAGAAGCCAGTCGACGCGCAGGCGGACCGCCTCGCCCGGCTGCGCCTCTCCCTGCGCGAGCTGAACCTCATCTACACGCGCCGAGCCGAGGACACGGCAAACCTAGGTGCTACCCTCCGCGAGGTCCGCGAGGACGTGGATAAACTAACCGAGCCACCCGAGCCCGACTTCAAGTCGGTGTACGGGTACCCGCGGACCGCGGAACCCAACGACGAGGTCAAGAAGACCAAGGACGCCATACGCAGCGTCAAAGGCATGTTCCTGAGCTCCAGGAGTTTCCCCACCGCGGCGGCGACGAGATAGGAGAATCGATCTGTCCACCTTGTCCAGTTGGACGGAGCAGCCGACAAGATGCCGTCACGGAACGTGCCTCCCAACCCCCCGAGGCAAGCCACCACGTCGTATCACCCACTCTCAAATGTCCCCTCCATCAAGGAAGCAAAGGCGGCGGCTCCTGGTAATCCTTAGTCGGCATTCCCCAGACATCAACCCATCATACCCAATCACCACCACTCTACAGCGCCAAAATAGTCCATTGCCGCCCTGAGCCCTCCTCAAAACCCACCTCAACCACCACCACCACCATCCTCACCATCACAAAACACACAGCTGCCCCCCGGCGCCCCGCCAGCCTACCGACGCCGACGCCTGCCCACACTGTGTCCACTACCGCCACCCTGCGGACCCGCTTCACCGCTCCTACGGCCACCATGCCCCGACCCCCGAGCTGCCCGCCGCGTCCAGCGGTTAGCGGGACACGTGGAGCAACCGCCCCAGCCCCAGCCGCGCAGAACAACCATCCGCTTCGGCGACGCCGTCGAGGCCGACGTCGAGGAGATGCGGAGCCGGAGCCGGAGGAGTGGAGTGTGTCTGCAAGATATTCTTCTTCTACGGCGGGACGGGACGGGACGGGACGGGGATTGAGGTCTTGGTTAAACGGATAGGGAAAGGGAAAGGGAGGGGTGGGGTGTTTTTTTTTTTTACCTTGGAGAGCGCGGTGGGTTAACAACGATGAGAAGAAGAAGCGATAATAACGATGATGATGGAGTAGGTTATGTGTTTTTGTGTGTTATGTTCTTTTTTTTATAGCCTAATGTTATGAGAAGAAAAAAAAAGGGGTGGGGGTGGGAGGCGGGCAGGCAGGCAAGTAGAGAGTATTGTAGGTTAGGTTACTTGAATGGATGAAGCGTCTTGATTTTATTTATTTAAGTTTTTTGGGGGGGTGACCTTTCTATTCTCTCTTTTTTTTTTCCCGCTCCTGTTGAGCTCTGATTGGCGTTTTAAGTGTATCTTAATGGTGTAAATACAAGTACATATCAATATAACCGATACCAGCACTTTTTTCCCTTTTGGATTTATCTCAATTGCTTAGGTAGGTAGGTAGGTAGGTAGGTAGGTGGGTTACATTTGATTGGCTACCGGTTTTACGCGTGAGATGGGTGTTGAAAATAGAGAAAACTGACAATGTCACTAATACATGATAGGTCTCTTCATACCTACCTGCCTAGGTAACCTAGTGTAGGTAGGTATTGACATAAGTAGGTAGGTAGGTGGAGATAAGGTGATGATGGGGGGGGAGGGGGAGATACGATGTTCATCAGTCTTCGATACCTAAACTATACCTACTCTCTGGTCGTAACTCCCCAACGGCGTTTATGCCCATATATCTAGGTATTCGTAACATTGAAACGTGTAGGTAGGTAGGTAGGTAGGTAGGCGGGTATATATTTCATGAGTCCATCCTACTACTAATGCCAGACTCACCCGGACTAAAATATTCTCATAGACAAAAGGAGACCTCGTTAGCATGGCAATCAAGCGCTTAACACTTCCCTAACCTAGAGAAAGAAAGATATCAGCATAACTCGGAGGCCCAACATTGTCCGGATCAAAAGAGTTCGACCTGTACTAGTCTAGGCTAGGTAGTCTCTACCGCCTCTATCCAAGCCCAAGCCCAAGCCACGAACCCGATTCACAGGCCCTCACGATCAGACAGTGAAAGCGAAGAATAATACCTATAGTAAAGTCACTATGCTGATCTATGGCTGATCTATACATCAAGTTGGTATCAAATACTAAGACTACCTACTGCTATAAACGCCAAATCGCCCAGTTCACTATCTTTCCTCAGGATTTTCCCGTTTCACTGGGTTCTAGTATCTTTTTCTTTTGTTCATCAACTCGGGGGAGAGACAAAAAGAAACTCAAATCTGAAGCAAACCCCCCCTTCCCCTTTTCCCATTCGCTTAATATATTCAAGTCCACGTCTAGGACGAGTGTAATAGATATTAATTCCAGAAGAAAAAACAAAGAAAATATATAGAAAGGGCATAAGCCAGTTTCTATGCGCTAGGTAAGTAGGTAGGTACGCTGTTTATTTTATTTTTCCTTATCCCAAGGTGGCCGTGGCAAACTGGTGATTCTTCTGGACCAACGCTGTGCTTCCCAACCGGGAGGCAGAAAAAAAAGCCAGGGGAATCGCACGGGCTAGGACCGCTGGGGAATAATAATAAAAAAGCAAAAAAAAAAAAAAATTGCAAAAAAAAAAAATGCAATGAACCCGCTGTGATGATGATGATGACGAATATGGCCCAACCCCCCAAAAACGCCATTCCGATAATGCTATATGATGACTGCTGAAGTCGATCCAAAATGTATACGGTGTAGGAAATCATGACATCTATCCCAATGGTATGATGACGAATGCTGAAAAATGGAAAATCTGTGAGGATCCAGTCCTCAGAGTCGGTTGGCAGCTCATGAGTGGCGGTAACCCTCTTCTAGAGCCGAGACCCTATCGTCGTCGCTGTCGTAGCTCGTGGGATTTCGACGTTTCTATCGTTTTTCGTTCTCGAACTGGGCGAAGCTGCTCGATCTGGTGTGGGCCGGGGAGTGTTGCGTGACAGGACCGCCAGGTACCACGCCAAGATACGTGTTGGACATTGATGTATCGCTCTTCGATCGATACCGCCCTGGGGACGTTGGAGGTGTATAGTCCCCACCGGTTCGCAAGCCTCCCATGCCACGGCCTCCTGGTGGACTGATAGACACATACATAGCACGAATGACGCCCATGAGAACGACTACAACGTATACCAGTAGAAGTCCAGTTGATATTAGAGCCTCCTGGATTATGTTATTGTGCAGCCAATCCGTGACGTGTGCAATAGCAGCCGTTATCTCGTCCGAGGTCACCGAGCTAGGTGAAGACAAGAAGCTTGTTAAGTCAGAGTCTCCATCAATCGAGTCCTTGGCACCGACTGAGAATATGTCGGTAGGAAACTGTGGGAAGTCTATGTGAGCATGATCATGAACCCACGTGAGACCCTTTTGTACTGCCTCAACCTTGAGGCCTAGTAAGCATCGGACAACGTCTGCGGCAAGGTCTTTGAAAAGTGTATCCCCAAATGCGGTATTGAGGCCCTTGTCTATCTCGTTCATGAACGTATTGAGTGTGTCGTTGACTGCAGAAGTGGCATTGGTAACTTTACCGAGGACGTCATCGTTGACGTCGCTACTAAATGAGTTGATGACACCGTTTGCATCGTTGGCCCATTCTGTCGACACATTTTCAAGCTTGCCAACCACGTTGTCAGCAAATTGGCCAACTTGAGCGGTCAAGGCCGGGACTTCCTTCTCGATCGATCTCAATAAGATGATCTGGCAGAGGCAGGAGAAGAAGCCAGCTAGCGCGAGAGACAGGACAAAAATCGCAGGAAGAGACGTCGCATACGCGATACACCAGCGGGTCATGATTTCACGAACGGGGTCTTTGCCCGAAACCTTTGTCGAGACTGCAAGGCCGACTCGTGCAGTCATCGGGCGCGAATACATATATCCAACGTCCATGCCATCGAAGCTATGCTTGGAGAACAGTCGCGCATAGGTGTTCTGTCGGCGCCAGCGACGGATTTCCATATATGCCATCGGGATGCACGCAGCTACAGCAAGAAGTGATAGCAAGACGATTGCGATGATCTTGGCCTTGCTGGCAAGTTCGAACAGGCCATCGAAGAAATCAGAGATGTCGTTATTACCGGAGCAGAAGGAGAGAGCTTCTTTCTGAGCAACAGGGAAGACTGTGTCATTGAAAGCCCAGTCTCCGTACGAGTTATTCAGCTGCTCTCGGATAAGGTTGAAGGGGAACGATACAGCCTGTGCGGTCAAGTTCTTCACTTCGTCGAATGTAGGGATCTTGTCATTAAGATTGTTCAAGCCCGCGACAAAGCCACTCGTGTCGATTTGTATATTCTTCAGGTCGTCCATCTTGTCACTGATTGCTTGGGTGACGTTAGGTTCAGCTGGAATGGTAAGAGCCCTGCCGAAGTTGAATAGGTCGCCGATGGCGCTGGTTGCCGCACTGCCCGCGCTCTCGACAGCAGAACCTGCTTGGCCTGCCGCATTGCCAACGTCGCTTGTTGCTTGACCAAGAGCGCTTGTCACTTGAGTGGCAGCGGTGCCAGCCGCCGAAGTGGCTTGCTCGACATCAGGTAAAGCTGAATTTATAATTCCGTATATGTCGTCAATCGCGCCTTGAATCTGGTTCGCGTTATCCTGGATCCCGTCCGCAATTCCGTCAATTGCCGAATTTATGGCATCGGTGGTTTTCTCTATTGCCACAGCAGAGGCGTTCAAGCCCCCGTGGACGACCATGGTGATCAGGCAGACGTAGGTGTCAGTCATCATGCCGATAACAAAGAGAATGAGCTGCTCGATGCCGGTAAGAATCATGTCGAGGATGGTCATTAGAGCATGGACGGCCTGAGTGATGCTCGATGCAGTGAGACGATTTACTCCGACTGACAAGTAATGAGGCATCGAGGCCATAGCACTACCTATATCCTCGACTTTCGTACATGCCGATAGAGCCTTGGCCTTGGCGTCGGTGAGACCGCTGTTGAGGCTCCCTATCGTGAGGATGAAATGGACAAGTACCAGCAGGAGGAGAACGGTCCATCGGTTGAACCAGATTTGGGAAAGTCTCGACTGGAGTGAGAGGTAGGGTGTGATGGGTGGCGCTGTATCTGCGCGACTTTGTTGGCCGCCGTGGTTGAAGTCCTTCATCTCGTAATCATTGGGTTGGTGCTTGAGCGAGGGTGGTACTGGCACCGACGGATAGGCATCGTCGCCCTTCCGGAACATGATGGTAGCGGTTGTACTTGGTTGTCGAAATCAGGTCGCTAGGCAATATTTTGCTGATAATAATATTTGATAGTGGTGGTGGTGGTGGAAGAGGAGAAGAAAATATGGATTTGCAAAAGGAGAATCTATTCTCTAAGAATACCGATTATGTTGGTTATGGGTGTTTGCTTGTTGATATGGCGTGGTGTGGTCTGGTGTGGTGGTGGTGGTGTTGATATGAAAACCAAAATAGAAACCCCGGGTATCAAAGACAAAGAGGTGGAGGAGAAGGAGGGTATCGAAAAGAAAGCAAAAATTAGATGTTCTCCAGGAACAATGCAAGTGAATGGTTCAATGATCTATTTGTTGCGCACATTACTCCTCGGCCGGCATGGGTGACATGGAGAGGTAAAAGAGAGAAGAGAGGGCAAAGAAAAGGTGACGAATTTGGCCTGCAGTCAGTTGCAGAGGCATCACGGTGAATATAAGAGAGAGGATATGAGTGTCCGTGGAGTTCAAGGTAGGCCCGGGGCTGCTCGGCCAAGCGTGGCCAGTCGACGGTCAAATGACCAGGATGAAACGGCATGTGTAGGCCAGATTTGGCCAGATTTAGAAGCCTTTCTTTGTTCTGTATCCTAGACACTGGTTGCGTCCTTCTTTGTCCTGTCCAGACACTTGGTGACATATGCGCGCGGGTGGGCAGAATTGGCTAAGCGCCGTGGTTGACTGTGAACCAGTCATTTTCTTTGTCTACCCTGCGCAGGAGACGCCGCTAAACACGACAATCTTTGACTGGGTACCGACCTGCACCTCCTCGCCTAGGATACCTACACTAGATTTGAGCTATGTTTTTAGCTTCTCGACTTTACACCTGGTGCTGGTAGAGTTATTGACGATGCTAAAAGATTGCTGGCGCAAAAGATGTAAGGTGTAGAATAGGTACAGTACTTAGTACGTTAGGTGAATTGAACTAGTAGTGTATATTTTATTACACTAGTAGTGTACTCCCTTTAAGTGGGTCTGTACCTTGCATAAAACCTGCCAGTAAGCCAATGACAACACCCAGATTTTGGATCATGTCCCGGGCTATGGAGCAGGACGGATCCCCACGTGCTTTTTTCTTTTCCTCTTTAGACGGTGAAAACGGCTCGACATCGCGACCTTGGGGGTTAGTTCTTCTCTGCAGATTATTTCTTGAGCATATCGGGTTATTACTTGTTTAGGTAGTCTCCATATTTGATTCATTAACACAGCACTGAAATCGGTTGGTAAGAGAAAAAATATGTTTAATATATACCAATTGTTGGCTGCTGGTAGTTGCGGCCACATATGGGTTATTGTTACTGTGAAAGCAATGTAGGGCAACCTACTTATTAAAAGCACACAATGCACACTTATTTAAGTAAGCTTTAATGTTTATAATTTAATTTTTTTTAATTATTATATTATTTAATATATACGATAATTTTTTTATATTTTGTAAATTTAATTAAATAAAACAATTAAAAGCTTTTATAATAGTATTTTTTTATAATAAACATTAAAAATTTACATTTTATAATTAATTTTTAGCATTTTAAAGTGTTATTATATTATTAAAAAGTTTTTAAAGTTTTATAGCTTATTAAAAAAAATAGTTTTTATAATAAAAAATATTAAAAGTATAATGTTAATTAAAGCATTATTTAATTATTTATTAATAAAAAATTAACAGTTAAAAAAGTTAAATTAATATTTTTATAACGTTATTTAAAATTTATAATATTAAGTAAAAATATTAATTATTTATTTTATTATTAAAATAACTAGTTAAATATATAAAAGTATTTATAAAAATATAAACGTTAAATAATAATTTAAAATTAATATAATAAAAGTAAAAAATAAAAAACTTTAATAAAAAATAGCAGCGATAAAAAAAAGCTATTATAAAATTATTAATTATTATAAAATTAAAATTTATTATATAAAAAAAAATAAAATTAAATTTAATAGTTTAATAACATTTAAATTTAAAAAAAAATTTAAGTTTTTTTTAAGTTAATTTTTTAATTAAAAAAGCATATAGCTTTAAAAAAGTATAAAAAAGCTTTAATAGTAAATTTAATATTAAAAAATATAATAATAAACTTTTTTTATTAAAAATAGTTTTTAATAATAATAAAATTTAATAAAAAGCATAAAAATACTTTTATTTTTATAAGCATAAAATGCTTTTTTTAATATATACATTTTAATAAAAAGCTTTTTTTTATTATTAAAGCATTAATAATTATACCGGTAAAAATATATATATAATAAAAATACATTATAATATTATTAGCGCTTTTATAACATTTAATTATATATAAAGCATTTTTTTTATAATTTTAATAATTATAAACTATTATTTTAAAAAGTTAAAAAAAAAACTGCATTATATGCTTATAATGCTTTATTTTATAGCATTTTTACGACTTTTACCGTATTTATTTAATAAAATTAATAAATTAAAAGCTAAAAAATAATTAAAATTTTTACTTTATTTTTATAAGCAGTAAAACTTTTATTAACCGGCATTATTGCTTTATATACTATACGTTTAAGCAAGTATGTTTTTTTTAATATTATATATAATGCTATATATATAGCCAGCACTTTTAAAAATATTAATATAATTTAAATAATATTTAATTAAAACGCTAGCAGTAATAAAATTAATTATGCCGTTTAATGCTATTTTTAATTATTATAACGTGCTTAATATAATGTTTATTTTAACATTAAACTATATATTATAAAATATATAAAAAGTTAAGCGTTTTAAACATTAAAAAAATAATAATAAATTATTTTAAATTTATTAAATTTAAATAATAAAAAAAACTTTTTTAATTTTTACGATTTTTTTAACCGTAACGATAAAAGGTTATATTTATTAAAAAACGAAATTTTTTTAATACTGTTAAAAAAAGTAAAAAAATAAATAAAAGTTTATTAAAAAAAAATAAAGAGCCGAAGTTATTAACAGTTTTAAAATAAAAAAAATTCGATTTTTTTTAAATAAAAAAAACTATTTAAAAGGTATTTTTAATTAAAAAGTATATTATAAAGCTTTTTTTTTTCGTTAAAAGCAATTAAATTTAAAAATAACATAAAATTAAATATTAAAAATAAATTAAAATTAATTAAAACTATTATTTATATTTATAAACGTAATTTATTAAATATAATTTTTAATATAAATTATAAAATTAAAATAATTAAAACTTTTAAAAAAACTTATATTAATATAAAAAAATTTATTTTTATATTTTATAAAAAAATTTAAATAATTTTAAATATAATAAAAATAATTTTATTAAATACATTATAAAGTTTTATTATTTATTTTAACAGTATAAAAATATAAGTATATTTTTAAATTATAAACAGTTTATTATAATATTTTTTTAAAATGTTAAAAAAAAGCTACTAATTAATATAAAGCTATTATTAAGTTATTAAGATTTAATAAAAAAATTAACTTTTAAACTTTTATTAAAAACTTTAATATTAAATATTATAAATAAATTAAAAAAAAAGTTAAAAATAAATTTAAATTTTTTAAAAGCAATATTTATATTATTATTTATAACAGTAAAAATAAAAATAATAATAATTATAATATAAAAAAAAGTAAATTAATTTAAAACGAAAAAAAAAGCTTTTTTTATTTTAACTGTTAAAAATATAGCTATATATAAAAAAACTGCTTTAAACTTAATAATTAAAAAAGTTAAAAAAGCTAAAAAGGCTAAAAAAGCTAAAAAAGCTAAAATATTTAAAATAATTAAAATTTAACTTAAATTACTATAAAAAGTAATAATTAATTAAATAATAAATTAAAAAACGTGTTATATATTATTAAAATAAATAAAATAAATAATAAAGCGTTTATTTTATATAATATTAATATAATGCTTAAAAAAAGTTATCGTAAAAATAATAACTTTATTATTAAATTAATAAAATAAGCTTTTTTAATTATTTAAAACGTAAAAAATAAACTATTTTTAATATAAATATTAACGTATAAATTATTAACGATTTAAATAATTTTATTTTATATATAATAAATAATATTAAAATTAACGTAAACATTAAAATAAACTTAATTAAAGTTAATAAATTAAATAAAATTATATTTTATATTAAAAGCTTTAATAAAAGTTATAATATAATTTAAATTAAAAATATACTATATATACTTTTTTTTTTAAAATCTTTTTAAAAAAATTATATTATTTTAATAAAAGTTATTTATAAAAAAACTTTTTTATAAACTTAAATAAAAGTATATTAAATATAATAAATCTTTTTAAATAAAATTTTTTATTATAATTATATAATAAGTTAAACTTAAATATTTAACAATATATTAAAATTTAATAAAAATTTACGTTAAAAATAAGCAGTAATAATGTTAATAAAATATGTATTTATTTTAAAAAAGCTATTATTAATAGCGTTATATATATAAATAATTACGTAATAAAAAAGTTTATTTTATAATATTAATGCTTTTATTACTTTAATATAAAAAAATTATTATAAATAATTTAATAAATTATAAATATAAACTTTAAAAAAAAATATTAAAGCTTTATTATATAAAGCATATAATTGCGTTAAATTAATTAAAATATTTTTAATAAACTTTTAAAATTATATTAAATATTTTAATAAATTAACATAATATAATTTAAAAAAAATTAATTTAGCGTTAATTAAAAAAAACTGTTATTTTATTTTTATTATTAATAATTATAGTAAAAATAAAAAATTTACGCTTTATAAAAATAAAAATAAAATATAAAAAATCGTAAAAAAATATTTTATAATAATAAAAACACGCTTAATAATTTTATTATTAAATAAAAAAAGCGTTATATTTTAATTAAAAACTTTATAATTTAATAATAATAAAAAATTTAAAATAAGCTTTATAAAAGCGTATTATATTAAAATAAGCATATAATTAATTATTTTAATATTAAAAAATTAATATTAAAATAGCGTGCTTAAAAAAAATATATACATTATTTAAATTTTAATAAAAACTATAATAATTTAAATAAAAATCTTGTTTTATTTTTAAAACTGCATTATAAAAACTATTATTTATATTATAAATTATATAAGCTAGTTTATAATAAAAAACATAATTTTATATAAAAAATTTTAAAGTTTTTTTAAATTAAATTAATTTTATAAGTTTAATTTATTTAATATTTAAATTATAAGCTTATAATGCGTTATATACGTTAATAAAAAGTTTAAAATGCAGTTAAAAAATTAAAAATTAAAAAAACTTTTAAATTTTTTTTAAGTTATAAAAAAAATTATAATTATATTATATAACTTTTTAAAAAAAGCCGGTTTTTATAAACTTTTTATATAATTTTTTATAAAAACACTGCTTTTATTAATATTAAACTTAATTTATAAAATATTATAAAAAAATTTTATAATATGTTTAAAAGTAATTACGTTATCGAACTATTTTTAAAAATTAAATATAATTAAAAAATAATAATATTATAAATAATAATATTATAAATAATAATATTAATAAAGTTAAACTTTATTATAAAAAACTTAAAAAAGTTAACTTAAAATTATATTTTATTAAAGCTTTAATTAATAATAATTTTTTAAAAAATGCTTTTATTTAAAAAAGCGTTAATAATAATAAATTTTATAATATTTTTAATAAAATTTTTAATTAAAAAGCATATAAATACTTTAATGTATAAAAACTGTTAAAATAGTTTTTTTAAATTATAACCGTAATTGTTAACTTTTTAAATAAATTAACGTTAAAAAAGCATTTATTAAATTAAAAAAAATTAAAGTTATTTTTAAAAAAAATATAAAAAAACTTAAAAAAAAGCATATTTTAATTTTATAAATTTAAAAAAGCTATTTTAAGTTATATTATTAACTTTAAATAAATTTAAAAAAAATATTTTAATAAAAACTTTAAAAAAATTAAAAAATAAAATTATTATTAAAAGCTTTTTTAATAAAAAAATATTATTATTATTATTAATCTTACACCGTTTTATATACGTACATATATAAAGCCATTTAATTAAGCAAACCTTTTTTTCCGTGCATTTATAAAAAAAAAAACCGCGCGTAAGCTGCGTTCGTAAAACCTTTACGCAGCTAATAAGCTTTTATAAATTATAAGTTTTTTTTTTATTAAAAATTACTTTTGCAAACAAACTTAATGTTTTAAGTTAAAACGCTATATTTAAGTGCGCAGTTTATAAGTTAAAGTAGCGCTTTAAAAGCGCACACTTTTTTACGCTTTAACTTTATAAATTAACGTTATGCTTATAACTGTAAAAGCTCGCTTTAAGGGCTTAAGCGCAATTAAAACGCTTTTACTTTTAAACTTATTACAATGCGCACTTTCGTGCCTTTTATGTGCTGTTTTCGGCTTCGTAATTTATTTTTTTTAATTACAGCTAGCTTTTTTTACTAGTCCGCTTTTGCCGTGCAGGTTAGTAAATTAAAGTCTTTATATTTAAAAGCATTAAAAGCGCTTTTTTTTAGCGTTATAGCCGCTTTCCTTTTATTCCGAAGCAACTTTTAAAAGCCAGTTTTGCTTTTTACTACTTAGTAGGTTTTTTTCACGCTTTTTTCCCTTTTTAATCCATTTTAATCCCTTCACCGCCTAGTGGTAATTTTTCTGCCGGTCCCTTATAAAAGCCATGACCCCCCCTTATTGCCTTTCTTTCTTTTCCCTTCCTTTTCTCCTTAGCAGTAGCAGTAGCAGCAGTAACAACAACAACAGCAACAAAAAAGTATTAATTATAATAAAATAACAGTTATAACCGTAAAAACTGCTTTTTAAAAAACTTTTATAGCTTTTAGCGCTATAAAAAAGTAATATTATATTTAAATTAATTTTATTATAGTTTATTTTAATAAAAAATTTAAAAAGTATATTTTTATGCGGTTATTTTTATTATTAAAAAAATATTTTAATAAATATTTTTAAAAAAAAATATACGGTTTTAATAAAAAAATTTATTAAGTTTATAAACTTTTTATATAGTTTTAAATAAATAAATAACGTATAATAATAAGTTATATAAGTAAAAATAAAAAATTATAGTTATTTTATTTTAAATTTAAATAATGTTATTTATTAAAATATAAAAATAAAAAGTATTATTATAAGTTATATTAACGATTTTATTTTTATAAACTTTAATTTTTAATATTTAAAAAATTTAATAAAAACTATATAAAAAAGGTTTATACTTAATAATTTAAATAATATTAATTAATATTTTAACGTAAAAATTTTTAAAAACTTATTAAACGGTAATATTAATGTTGGTTGTATTTAGTCAGCAAGAGATTAAGCTGTAAGGCTTAGTTAGTAAATGAGGGATTATAACTAGGTTGCCGACTTTTAGCAACCCTTTAACTAGATAGTTCCCTTTTTAAAGATATAAGCAGAGTTTTTAACCCAGTTCTTTAGTCTTTTTTCCTTTATACGTATGCATGTTAGCGACATAGCCACTTTTTACTAGGTATATACAGCGAAACTAACATTAATTAGTGTTGCTAGTTAGTAACATAAGTCAGTTAGCGACACTAGCAATTAAGTTAAAAATAACAATTTTAAAACTACTTTTTCTTATAACCTAGTAAAGTAATTTGTTGTTATTTTAACCTGACCTTATAAAAAAAAACAAGGATTATTTTTTTTTTACAACTTAATAAAAGTAATTCTTGTGTTTTTCTCGGCGAAACGCCGACTAGCAGATTAATAGAAGTCCCTTTTTACAACCTAATAAGACTTTTATTATAAACTAAAAGGTTTTTTTTTAACCCCTTTTTAACCTCGTAAGGTCAGCGACACCAGCACTACTATTCACTATTTCATCGTCGACTGGTTACTTGGTCGGCAAGAGAATAGTGAAAATGTTAGTAACCCATTGCCGACAAAGAGGGGTAACTAACCTTACTTAACTCCTTACGCCAAGGAAGGACGGCAATGTCGGCAACCAACCAATTCACATCGCCAACAATCACCTCACATTGCCGACCCCCTTTAACCCCTTTTAACCTCCCTCCCTTTAACCCCTTTTAACCCCCTTTTTTACATTAAAGTCAGCGACGGAAATCCCCTTTTTCTCTTTCATACCAAGGACGGCGACGGAAACCCCAAGGGCAGCGATGGGAACCTTAAAGGCAGCGATGGAAACTTTAAAAAGGCATTAAATAAAGAGATAAAAAAATGGGTCAGCAAAAGAAACATTCACAGGCAAAATAAACAGTTCGCAACTTTATTGCAAAAAAAAACAGAGTAAATGTTGGTTATATTTAGTCAGCAAGAGACTAAGCTGTAAGGCTTAGTCAGCGAATGAGGGACTATAACTAGGTTGCTAACTCCTGGCAACCCCTTAACTAGATAGTTCCCTTTTTAAAGATATAAGCAGAGTTTTTAACCTAGTTCTTTAGTTTTTTTTCCCTTATACGTACGCATATCGGCAACGTAGCCACCTTTTGCTGGGTATATACAGCGAAACCAATAATTAAGTTAAATTAATAATAATATATTAAATTTTTTTTTAAAACTATTAAAATAAATAAATTTAAGCTTATAATTATTTTTATAAAATTAAATATGTTAAAATATATAAAAGCTTATAATTAAAAAGTTACGTTATAAAAAACTTTAAAGTACGCTTTAATTTTTAAAAAGCTAAATTTTATAACTATAATAATAAAACTTAACTTTAATTACGCTATATTAATATAAATTAAATTTATATAAAATTTATTTTTAAATTAAAGTTTTAAAATAAAAAAAATATACTATTATTTTAAAAGTATAATTATTAAATATATTTAATATAAAAAATTAAATAACGATTATTTTTATTAAAAATATAATAAATTAAAATTATATAAAGCTATAAATATTACTTTTATTTATAATTAAAAAAGCGTTAAATTAATAACTAGTTATATATTTTTTTATAAAAGCTTTTATATTATAATATTTTAAATTATAGTTTATAATAATAAAATATTTAATAAAATTTAAATATATTGCATTAAATAAAGCCGTTAATAATACTATATAGTTAAAAAGCTTTTTTATAAAGTTAAATAAAATATTTTTTAATTTTATTATTTTTTAAAAAAATAATATAAAAGTAATTTTATAATTAACTTTATTTATAATAAAAAAAATGTAAAAATAGCTTATTATTACGTAAAGTAAAAAATAAAAGTTAAGCATATTATAATAAAATATATAAAAAGTAAAAAAAAATTAATTAATAAACTAATTAAACTATTAAATCGTATAAAATATTAAAAATTTTACTAGTTATTAAAATTAAAAAAGTAATAATAATTTTAATTATAATTAAAAAAGCATGTTAACTGTTAATAGTTATAGTTATATATAGGTTATTATTGCTATAAAAGTAATATAAAGTAACTTACTTATTAAAAGCACATAATGCATATTTATTTAAGCAAGCTTTAATGTTTATAATTTAATTCTTTTTTTTTAAATTATTATATCACTTAATACACACGATAATCCCTCTGCACCTTGCAAATCCAGTTAGGTAAGGCGACTGAAAGCCTTCACCAATGTATGTAAGTAGTGTACCTAGTTCCTCAATTCAGGGCTGCAAGTCATAGGTCAGTCCAAGTTTGAAGACGTGGACTACGGTGTAAGACGATTGGCTGAGATGGCGCGAGCGGCAACGCCCGACGATGGATCTCCAAACTTAGCGCCTGCAGCCAACAACCAGTTAAAATAAACGAGCCGCGTCCCGCAAACCACCCCCCTTCAAACCCAGCGCGAATCAGGGCCTGGCGTCTACATAATTCTTCAACGTCTTGTCTACCTCCTAACCTAAACTACATACTTACCTAACACTACGTTGACCTACCTAAGGTCAAAAATATGGATGCTCATGGTATTCCAGTCGCATGGTCAC
The DNA here is from genome assembly GCA_018398605.1 of Biscogniauxia mediterranea. Lineage (NCBI taxonomy): Eukaryota > Fungi > Ascomycota > Sordariomycetes > Xylariales > Xylariaceae > Biscogniauxia > Biscogniauxia mediterranea. Next base: position 685,312 of record JAGXTR010000011.1, on the reverse strand, counting down.
AGAGTTGAACTAAACATGGGCACCCGAGCTAGGTACTAGGTATAGGTAATCAATTTTACTTATTACAAGGCTAGGTATCAAATATTTATTTCTGATTCTATATTATATATGAACATTCGACTCAAGGAAAAACGTACCTACCTGGGTACATATATATATATATATCAGTTGCGTGACTGAATTATCGACAAATCACTTATGCAGCCTTCCCCTACCACTCTAACTCGAAGTCCTCTTCCGTCGGTTCATAGTCGTTAGGACAGCGCCAGCAAATCTTCAAGCCCATCGCCCTCCAGCGTTCGTAGCCGGCGGCGCACTCGGGGCAGTTCCAGGTGATGCGGATGTACGTCAGCGCCCGGGCCCACGGCACCCTCAGGCGCTCGCGCTCTACTGCCTTGGGCGTAAGCTGATCGAGGTAGAGCCACAGCATGAGGGCGAGCGACAGCGCGAGCAGGTGGCGCGGGTTTTTCCTCGGGAACCACGCCATCGTCTCGGCGCCCGTCTCGGCCTCCTGCTTCGCCGCCACGGCGAGGAGCTTGTGCGTGAAGATGACGAGGTAGTCCTCGGGCTTGCGTGGCTTCCAGGGTATCGCCTGCGGCTCCCCATCGATGAGCACGTACGACTCGGCTAGCTGGTCTAGCCGTCCCAGCTGGCCCCGGCCTGTAGTATGCTCCCAGAGCGCTTCGTCCACAATGCTACTCGGGCCGGCTTGGAATGCGTGAAGCCAAGGGTAGTTGGCTATAAAGGACACCGTGTCGGCGTCCATGGCCGACTCAAACTCTTGCGAGGTGACCACGTCTACGAGCGCCGAATAGCTGGGGCTAGGCGCCTTGAGCCCTATCCCCTTGACGATGTTCACGAGCGCATGGCCATAATCCCACGGATTAAGAACCATCGTGAGAACTTTTATATAATCTTCTTTTTTCTAGTTTTCTGTTAGTGGTCGAGTAGGTTTTATAGGTAATTGTCTTTGGTATGATCTAGGTGAGTAGTATCAGCAGGTCATCCCGGCGTGATGCTTCGATATTTATCATCTGGAGGGCCCCGGAACACGATTACTGAACAACAATCAAGTTCGTATGCGAACAATAGCTTTGAGAGAACAATCCTATTCTATTTCGATACTTAACTTGGACAGTCTTTATCAAGATTACGTTCTCTTTCTTCTCTCCTTCAGGCTAACCCCTATCATGTCATACTTGACGCATTGTCGTCCAAGAAGATGCTACAAAGCATGAGCTTAACCGAGCTCATTCGAAACAAAAAGACGACATAGAACTCTCGCGAAGCCAAAGACAAGCTCCTGGGTCCTAGGTTAGAGTTATAAACATGCATATTCATTGTCCTGTATATTGATGTCTAAGGTGATCAACAGCTCTTAGCTGTATGGAAACTTGTTGATAATAATAGTCTTATTAACCATACGAAACATCTTAAAGGGGGGGGGGGGAGGGTTCCTATGGAGCCAAGGTATCTGTTAACCTAGGCTACCGGTGGTAAAATTCAGGCAAACATCAACACATCACCTAGTCAACTGTTTGTTTCTAGGTCTTTCCTCGGTATATATCTAACATGGTGACTTTATATGTAAATAGCCACTTTTGGTTAAATATAGAGCTCTTCATATAACATCCATTGGTAAATCTCTCGCTTGTTATCCCCTTCTCATATCATACATTATCCATCAGCTTATGCTCAACCATTAGTCATTATGGCTGAAACCACAAGAGTGTTTTCTCTACAGGACATCATGCTATCTTCAGAGTCTTCTAGCGCGACAACACCATCAAGCACCACAGCTAGTGATGAACAGAGAGGACCTGTCCATTTCGGTTGCGAACCTTCCGTAAGTGCAAAGTCTATGATAAGAGGATGGAGAAACATCAAGCTCAGTAGAAACTTACCAATCATGGCCAACATAAATAGGCAGAAGATACCGACTCTGATCCCCAGCACAGGCGACCTCCGTATGCGCCTAGTCTCTCACCTAAAATGGAACATACGCGTACGGAGGATCAGCCTAATCCAGGTGTGGAAGATGCCAAATCCATCATAGTCACAAAGGTAATGAACCTCCTTTCGACATGGAGCAAGCTCCATACGGGGACGGCTACCGGAATCTCGACAGAAACCAAGGAGGCTCTTTTTCGCCATCTAAATACGCGAATCCCTCAATCTCCGGGACCATCACTACCGAAAAGATCAGGAGGGGACGCGAGTAGAGAAAATCGTCTCGACTCCAGCGAAACAACCGGCAACTGCGTAATCTCGCATAGCAATTTCGAGACGCTTCTCGGCATGATCCACGATGCTGGAAGGAGTAGAGCATTCAACCACAGCATGCTCAAGACCATGGAAAAATCTATGCGGGCCCAAACTACGATGGCCCAGGATGAGAAATCAAGGGCCGACCGCCTCGAGACCCGTTTGCAGGATATGCAGAGACGTTACGACATGATTCAGGAGGTTCGTGCAAACCACAGTTCCCGCGTAAGATTTCTCGGCTCAATACTAATGTTTTAATAAGGAGAAGCAAGGGTTTCAACGCGAGGCACAAAAAGCGAACTGGAGACTCGAGGAACTTATGGGAACTCAACAGAGCGGGCCACAAGCACACACGAGACCTGCCAACGAACAACTCAATGTTGATTTTGGCCTCCGTATGCTAAGGATATCGGAGGGCCACCTGCAACAATCCCTCCTGGAAAGAACCAGGCTGAGAGACACCATAGATCAGGCCAAAGAAGAGACGGCTCTTCTGCAGGCCAAGTTAGTCGAATCTGAGCGTCAGAATCAGAAGCTGGCAAATGAGTGCGCGCTGTTCAGGTCACGGCTCGGACATCAGGTGTCTGGTATTCAGGATCTCAGGAGTAATCTCGTAGAGGAGAGAGCAACAGTCAGGAGACTACAGAGTAGAGTTGACCATGTGGAACACAGCATCGCTAAAGCAAAGGGGCACGTCGATAAGCTGGAGCGTCGACTAGAAAGGGAGAAGTCTAAGAGAAAGAACAGCAAGAGAAAGGCCACGGCTCATGCCTAACACATTCACTGTTGAAGTTGCTAGAGGGAGGTTATGATAGATAGATGTCGGTAGACATGGAGAGGATGGAATGGGAGATGGACTAGTGATGACGAATAATAATAATGACTGTTTGGCGATGGATGCTCTCGTGTCCGCATGTAACTAACCTACTAGGTTAGGTCCTTCAAAGTTGGTACTTGAGGAGGTTAGTCTAGGTTAAGTAGTTGCACGGCCTGTTCCATGCCTCTCTCGAGAAAATTATTATTAATGAAGTCGGTTAGTCAGTCCACTTGGTGTTACCTAGCAGGCCTAGGTATGAAGTTTACCTAACTTACTGGAGGGAAGGAAGACGTCAGTTAGTTGGGTTAGCGGGGTAGACGATAGTGGATAGATGCATGCATATGCAACTAAGGAAACCGCCTCAAGTTTGTCATTGCCTCATAGGGAAGGGCTTACCATCTCATGACGTCATGCTCATGAGCCGATGATATAGGTACCTCAGAGCGTTCCTACCTTTAACCATTGAGAGCTTCGTAATTGCAATTATTACATTATAGTTACGCGAGAACACTTATCTAGGTACCTTAAGCTTTTCCGACTTGGACCCTTCCATCTATCTTACATCAACTCCAACTTCTACTTCTACTTCTACTTCAACTCATCTCACTCGAGACGTAGTAGGTACACAAGCAAACAAACAAACACGCACTCACACCCTTACACGCACAATCCCAGGTCATTTCTCTTTCTTCTTGACAACCAACCAAAAACCAGCCAAATCACCTACGAGAAATCCAGCTACAATGGCTTCCCGAATCCTGTTCAAGTCTTCCACCGCCATGCGCCCTGCTGCCAGCTTCATCACAACCAGCAGACAGGTGCTGCTGCCCGCGCAACGCACCTTGATCACCTACCCGGCGATGCGCAGCCAAGAGAGCAGCAGTAAGTTACACTCCATCCCCCTTCCCTATCGACCAACAACCCCTCCCCCCCAGTTCATCCCATCCGATACTCCTCCCGCCAACGGAGGATCTGAAAGCCGCCATCTAACGGCCCTAGTGACAGACGAGCACCACGACCCGGAGAAGCACAAGCAGGACCTGCTCACGAAGCAGAAGCAGGGAAAGGGCCACTGGAAGCCCGAGCTCGCCTCGGACAGCGAAGAGGCCGTCAAGGCGGACCGGTCCGCCGCCGAGGACGTGCGGACCATGCAGGAGCGCACCAAGCGGACCGCCGAGGAGACGAGCAAGTCGGGCACCAGCATGAACGATGGCCTATAAACCAACCAAAAAAAAAAATCAAAAAAGTTCTTAAATGCCCCATCCTTTCCTCTTCTCCTTCTTCCTTCTCTCTTACATGTAAATAATATGGTTAATATTGAAGATTGAGTGTACGGCCTGAGAGGCAGGAAGGGAGGGGAAAACCGGACAAGAACGGGCGGGCAGAGGAAAGGGGGAAAACGGGAAAAATGAGATTAAACGCAAGCCGAAAAGAAAAAAAAGAGCTCTGGTGAATACTTCTGAGATTGACGATGGGAGTGATGACAAACAAGCTGTCTGTACGGACCTATGTATTCTAATTACGCGGAAGGATCGCTCATGGGGGGAACCACAGTTCCTGGAAGTCCCCCCAAAAAAGGAAAAGCGTATTATTTTGGCAATGCTTCAAGCTCTCCTCTGTCTCATTGTCTGTCACTTTTCTATCCCATCTGCACCGAATAACCTTACAGATTAGGAGGTAAGGAAGGAGTAGGAGGCTTGTAGTAGAGTATACCCATCCAACACGCATCCCTGTCTATAATAACGATTCGAATGTCACATACCTACCTAACGGAAATTGCCTGGTCTTGTATGAAGTAGGTTGACCTTAACCTTAGTGGCTTTGCTTTGACACAACACTTCACCTTTCCGCCTCACTCACTCGCTACACTAGGTAGGTCAGATATCACACTTTTCAATATATATTGATATTTGCCTATGTACAAGTTGTATCCACACACACACGCAAGACAAGAAAAACATAAGATACTTACCTACTCAGAAGAGTATAAAAAAATGGACATGTAGGTACCTCCCTATGTACATAAGTATAAGTAGGTGACCTTAGTAGGCAGATAAAAAAAAACCAATATTCCTATTTCCTATTTCCTATTCTACCTACTCCACGCAACGCCGCGCCATAACTTGAGCCCAAGAAATAAAATGTATGTATAGAGATGATGAGAAAAGAAACTAGAGAGAGAGAAGAAGAAAAAAGAAGAAGAAAGGGCAAATAGACGATGGGAATCTTCTTCTTCTCGTCTTCTTCCTCCTTCCTCCGATAGGTATATACCTATATATATATCAATCCCTCAGATAAGTTTTGTTCGTCCGTTCGCTCGTTTTGAAACCGAACTAGACCAAATCACCAACATATGTATATGTGTAACCTTTTTTTCTTTTTCTTTTTGTCTTCTCTGAACAAGGCGCTGGGTCTCATCCTCAAATGCTTCTTTCTTTCTTTTCTTTTCTTTTATTTCCTCCATTTTTTCTTTCTTCATTTATTTCCCTCTTGCCAAGTCATCTCTTTCCCTCCCGCTAGACCCCCCCCAGACCTTCAGACCTTGACCTTGCCTCCCTAAACTCGTTCATCGGTCCCCGGTATAGAAAAGAAAAGAGAAGAAAAGCAAAGGAAAAGAAAAGAAAACCCCTTTACCTCCTTGGCTTCCTTTCCTATCCCATTACCTTCCGATCTCCGGATCTCCGCCTTTACCCCCTTTCCCGCTCCCATCTCATCCTCAACCTCTCGAACTCCAAGTTTCTCCCCTACCCCCCTTCTCTTTATTAATTTTTTCTTTTCTTTTTCTTCTTCTCTTCTCCTCGGCCACTCCCTCACTTCAATATAGCGATCAAAAGCACCAGCACGATGATCAGCACAATAATCGTGATCATCTGCTTACTCTCGCCCGCGGCGCGCGAGATCTTGCCGACCTGGCGCTTGGCGCGGTCCAGACGGCCCTGGTGACGGTCGACGGCGCCGTCGACGTCATCCAGCATGGCGACGTGGTCGTCGAGCTCGTCGCCGATCTGCATGCTAAGTTCGCGCTGGCGCGCGATCGAGGCGCCCAGGGCGTCGAGCTGCGCGTCCTGCTGCGACAGGATCCGCTCGTGGTACGCGTGCAGCTGGGCATTGTCCAGCCCGCCCGCCTCAGCCTCGTCCCGGTACCCCATCCCGTTGGTGTCCGGATCGTCCCGGTACCGGCCCCCGAAGAGCTGCTGCGCCTCGAGGTCCGTCGCCGGCGACGCGAGGCCCGGCGACGCCGGATTATCCGAGAACCGCACCGTTTTGGACGCAGTGCGCACACCCTTGGGGCGCAAGCTGGAGGAAGGGGATGTTGAGGATGGGGGGCTGATGGCGGTGGCGGAGGTGGTGGAGGTTGCGTGCTCGAAGTCGGGGTTGAGCGTCGGGTCGTTCGGGTGTGTCAGGGTGGATGTGGTGGACGGCGAGGAAAAGCCGTGGAACTGCGATGTCAGGTCGCTGTACTGCTTCTGCAGGCCGGGCAGCGAGTCGGATATCGTCAGGGCACCACTAGACATCAAATCATGGTTAGGCAAACGTCCAATTCATATGCTGCGTCTTGGTTTTGTGTTCTTGTAATCCCTATTTCCATTCCCCCCTCCTGCCCCGTCCACCTTCATCCGGCCGAACCGAGCATCGTCCAGAAAACAGAAAGTCCTTGACGGGAGTAGAAATCGCGAGGATAGGTGATGGATCGCGATGGCAAAGCCCTTGGTCACGACATCGAGTGGTGAATTGGTTCTGCTTGCTTACTCTTCATCACCCGCCTCCTCTAGTCTCTTCTGCTCCTGTTCTAATGTGGCCAGCCCATCTCTGAATTGGTCTAGCGATCGTGATATGTGGCCGTCTTTTGAATCGCCATCGATGTTCAGGCTCTGCGCTCGCTGGCGTTCTAGTAGTGATAATTTGATGTGGTCGGCTAATAGGAAAAGCTGGTTCGGGTTCGACATGACGAAGGATCGATCGCGCGCGCTCCCGAGGCAGATTTTCTTGTTTTCGTATTTGTGGATGAATTCACCAGTCGTGGAATTAAAGCACTGAATAGGCGAAATAGATTCAAGGCGGCATTCGGATAGGTTGGAAGAAAGAAAAGAAGAAAAAATGGTTGCGGGTTCTGTTGTGTTCTGTTCTGTTACAAGCTCCAGCCGTTGTGAAACTCAAGGGTACGTCAAGGTAACCGCTAAAGCCGAGAGACTTAGGTAACCATGTAGGTAGTACCTAACCTTAGTAACTTTGGAGTGAGGCAGGGCGAGGCTTAGGCTTTAGTCTAATTGAACCAGCTGAAATGAATGTCTGGTTTATTGAGATTTCTCCGAGTTATTGCATAGCGACGTGACCCGTCCCCCCTCTCTTCTTTTTTCTTTTATTTCTTTTTTTCTCTCCTCTTCAAATTTCCCCTATTTTTAAATCAATGTCGGTCTATTTATTTTTGGTTTGTCTACCTAGGTATTTAAAGAGTAAATGTCCTCGAGTTGCCGGTTCTAGTGTATACTAAGCCAAAACCGAGGGTCTAGGATATATGGTATAGATGGTCTTTGCTTCTCAAGCCAAGCCATATAACTAGTTTCTGCATTGGATGTGTCTGGTATTTGATCAAACGAGATTTCCATATAAGTTAAGCGCATTTACCTGCACGGCACATTTGACATTGATATCTATTAATAACCCAGTCCCTGAGGTGCCAGTAGGTACTTATGTATTCAATTGGATAGGTACATAGGTACTAAGGTAATATAAGCTTAAATAACTCTCAGCTGTAGTGTGACGCAACAGAGGCCACTCACACTCACTTGATGGGGATTGTATGTACCTACGGATTACTTGCAAACAATCTCCGAGCTCGGGATATCAAGAAAGCCGTTAAAAGAGAATGTCATGCAAGTGATATTTAGCGCAGATTATGAAGTACTGAGACAACGAGGTAACTAGGTAACTGTTATATCGATGATAATAGAAATTGAATCAAGTCACAATTATCCAACCTACTTATGTCTGGTAGGTACACACTAGTTAGGTATATAATGGTCAAGTCGTTCTCTTGGTGTACTCCATTGCATGTAAGACAACATAAACAAGTATCTACCTACATACGACATACTACATTATGTAGGTACTACAATTACATATAGTCTACCAAAGGATGACAGGATCAAACAAACCCTTACCTAGGCATCAAAGTATTACACACCCTGCAACCATCTACCTTCCAACCTATCACTCGTCTCTGATCTTCATCTCCTGGATACCGAGCGTGGTTTCAAAGAACTAATTATAGGTACTCTCTCCTACCTACACGTACTTTCGCGTTGAATTCTTGGCCTGCTGACTCATCCCTATTCAGAATGTACATAATGTAGATATCTAGGTATGTAATGTAATATGAGGCACTTAAACTCCGGTATGCAGATCACTAACTGTTCATCCATCTACTATATTTCCAAGCATCGAGTACTTACTTAAGAGGTCGGCGAGCCTCCTCCGGGCGCGACACCCACCGGCCGGCGCTAACCCCCTTTACGGCCAAGACCAAGGACCCTCCTCTCCCCCCCCCCCTCCCCAAAAGGATGGGGAGCGGGTCATCAAGAGCACGCGAAGCGGCCGGTAGGCAGATACCCATTTCACGGCAATTGAGGACGGAGATCTAGGAGGAACTTTTCTGCCGTAAGTACCTACTAGTTTCCCCTCTCCCTATTCATCGTTAGATATCTTCTTCCCTCTCCCCTCTGCCAAACTTATAGTAGGTAGGTAAAAGAAACATACGAGTGAGGAGGAAAGGCAACGCATATGAAGTACATGTCATAGTGGGAGGATAAGAAGAAATTAGTATGAATTAGTATACATACAAGAAAGAGGGAATCAAAGAGGGGGGGGGGGGGGGGCTTCAGTTCTTAGCTTCAAAGTATTCGAAAAGGGGAGGGAGGGGTTCCGTAGCTTTTCCCCCTCTCCCCTCTATACATATCCATTTTTACTCCGACCCGGTACTTCAACTTACATACTCAGCATCCTATATACTCCTCTCCCTCCTTTGCCCCCATCCCATCCCATCCCCTCTCCGTGGGGATCGTCTCTCTCTAGTTACCTACTTAGCGTGTTACTTTTTTCCCTGCCTAGGTAAGCATAAGGTATAGCTCTCTTTTATGACCACGCGTTCCAAGGTTGTCGAGATAGATAGGGTACTTGTGGTAATCCATTTTAGTACGCAAATATACCTACCTAAGGTAGGTATAAAAAAAAACTTGAAGATCGTTCAAACTCTTTCAGTCCCCCTTGTCGTTATCAGTATTGGTTCTCTTTTTCCTTCTACTTGCTTTTCCTCTCTCTCTCTTTATTTCTATATTTTTATTCCTCTCTCTTTCCCCCCCTCTCTCTTATTTACAAGTTCTCCCTCCCCTCGCCTTCCCCCCCCCTATCCTATTAGCTTTCGAAGCTTCTTCCCTTCCACTATAAACAAACATACCTCCCCTCCCTACCGAGGCAGTCTAGCCCATCAAAACTCCCCCTCTCTTTTCCCTTTCACCTCCTCCTCCCTCCTCCCCCCTCCCAACCAAGCCACCATGCCCCTCCCCGCGGGCGTCTACCGCGCCGACCACGTCGGGTCCTTCCTGCGGCCGAAGGCGCTCCTCGCGGCGCGGGAGCGCTTCGCCGCCGGCGAGATCACGGCGGGGCAGCTGCGCGCGCTCGAGGACGAGCACATCGCGGACGCGGTGGCGAAGCAGCGGGCGGCGGGGCTCCGGTCCGTCACCGACGGCGAGTTCCGGCGGCAGTGGTTCCACGTCGACTTCCTGCGGCACCTGTCCGGGGTCGAGCTGCGGGGCGCCATGAAGTCCACGTCCGCGAGCGTCGACGGCACCACGCCCCCGCGCCTCGTCGTCGTCGGCAAGATCGCCCACCCGGCGCCCATCCAGGTCGACGACTTCAAGTTCCTCGCGTCGCAGATCGAGAAGGAGGAGCCGCCCCGACGGCGCCGGCGACGGCCAAGGTGTGCATCCCCTCGCCGACCATGGTGCACTTCCGCAACAGCCGCGACACCATCTCCGAGGCGGCGTACCCGACCCTCGAGCCCGCCTTCTTCGACGACCTCGCGCGCGTCTTCCGCGAGGAGCTCGCCGACCTGTACGCGGCGGGGGCGCGGTTCGTGCAGCTCGACGACACCAACCTGGCGTACCTGTGCGACCCGCAGATGCGGGCCGAGGCCGAGGCGCGGCACGCGGGGGTCGGCGCCGACGCGCTGGCGCGGCAGTACGCGGCGCTCATCAACGCCGCCGTCGCGGGCCGCCCCGCCGACCTCAAGGTCGGCATCCACCTGTGCCGCGGCAACCACCGGTCGCGGTGGTTCGCGCAGGGCGGGTACGAGCCCGTGGCCGAGGTGCTGTTCCGCGACCTCGACGTCGACGCCTACTTCCTCGAGTACGACGACGCGCGGTCGGGCGACTTCTCGCCCCTCCGCCACCTGCCGCCGCACAAGATCGTCGTGCTGGGCGTCATGAGCAGCAAGAAGGGCGAGCTCGACGACCGCGCCGAGGTCGTGCGCCGCCTGCGCGAGGCCGCTTCTTTCTGCCCCAATGGGCTCGACCAGCTGTGCCTCTCGCACCAGTGCGGCTTCAGCTCCACGTCCGAGGGCAACGAGCTCTCCGAGGAGGAGCAGTGGGCCAAGGTCCGCCTCGAGGTCGAGATCGCGAAGGAGGTCTGGGGCGAGGACCTCTCCGTTTAGACAAGATAAAGGGGTGGATAGCGAACATTGAAGAAGAAAAAGAGAAAGACTAGGCTGGTATAGAAGATTTGGTATACGGAACATGAAGCCATAACATGAAGTGAGTAAGTGTAGTACTTAAGTGTGCATAGGGATCTATGGGTGGGCACTATCCTCTTCAACAGTGGGATTTGTTCCTTTTCAATGACTATTATTACTGCTTACTATTAGCTGGTATTCAAATTTATTTCCAATTTGGAAAAGTAAAGGGAGAGGATAAAGGAAGCATGGAAATGTACATAGATATTTTAACACATGTACATATACCTACCTAGGTAAAAAAAAAAGAGGTTATTGTTAAGAAGAGCATATTAGAGGAGATGAAAGAGGAAGAAAACATGAATGATGGAATGAATGGGAAAACACGAGGTAAATGGAGGGGAATGGCCATGGTGGCAGAATGAGGGGCTTACATGCATCTCGTGTTCAGCTTTGATGAAGCAGAGAACGACAGTAGCACAGTATATACAGCAAGTAGCAGGTAAATCAGAGACTACTCCGTTTGCATGAGCTCAATGCCCATGTCTCTTGCCCCAGGAGTTGCAGGCAATCACAGAATCAGCAAACCAAAGAAAATGGCAGTATCAGAGCGTCATGTCAATTAATTTAGCTCTGCTCCCCCTCCCAACTCTTGCTTTCCCTCAAGTCATACTATACAGACCAGACGTTCCTCCTGTCCCCCTTTAACTACTTAACCGAGCCAGATCATTATTACCTTCCCTAGGCCCAAAATCCACCGCCACCACCCATCCAGCCCTGTGCATAGAAGCCTGTGAGTTGCTGTTCTGCAGTATACTGTGCCGTCAAATAGTTCCAACTGAGGAACACACAAATTCCTGTACGTGACCAAAAAAGGGAAAAGAAAACAGGAGTGCTGCAATAATCGTGGAAAGGTCCAGACTTTTGTATTCTCCTCGACCCCAAAACGCCGATGACTTCCAGCTTGCATGAACTGTTTGAAACTTTTGTAAATGCAGCCTAAGCCTACCGATGTAACAATAGTGAACCAAGGGTGTCCAGAATTGCTGGCCCAGCAGGTTGTAAAGCCATATGGCAGTCCTGCAGACCAGATTTGTGGTGAGCTCACCAAGTCGTTCAGATGCAACAACATTGGAGATACAACACCTCTGAGCTGCAAAAAGTAGTCGGCGTAGGCAATTGCTGCTGTCTATTCACAACCGTGCAGGATCATTAGCAGGAATGACGACAGAGCCCTCCACCAAGTTTAAGAAAGCGTAGAAAGATTTCTGATTTTGTACACCAGGGGGGAGTATTTCGCCCCCAAACATAGGCCAGAGACACCCTCGAGTAAGTATAGTACGTGAAAGTGAAGGCGGCATTGGGGTAGCAAAACATCCCTAGAACGCCGTCCAGAGAGAAAGAGAACTAGTAGTTGGTCGTAGTAATCAATCGAGTCGTAACATCAAGTAAACCGGGCATGATATGTTCGTTGGATTATCACGGGCAAATCAGGCCCCAGGTGGTTTAGGCATCTCGCCAGCAGGTGCACCACCTGCTTGCTGTTGTTGGGCGAGAGCTTGATACCACAAGGCTAGGTACGCTTGATAGCCGCCGTCTATATATATGCATGTCAGCTTCCTTCAAGGAGATACATCTCGCATGGCCATAAATCTAGTTTCAACTTACACATAGCGTACGGGTCAGCTCCGCCATTAGCGGCTGCAGGAGCTTGACTATCAGCAGCTGGAGGTTGATTACTCGCGGCTGCAGGAGCATAGTTGGGATTATCCCAATCGCGGCGGTTCTGACTCCGACCACCACCACGGGCAGCTCCTCCTCCTCCTCCTCCACCACCACCGCCATTAGTATTCTTCTGTCGCTGGGCCATTGTTAGACTATTACAGCACCGAGTGTCCATGTATGGATTTACTTACCACAGCATCGACCTTGTCCTCTATAGCCTGCTTGGCTCTATTAATAGCATCACGAGATCCAACTAGGCCGATCTCACGTTCTACTTCACCAGGGCCAGAGGATTGGGAGACATTGATCTTGCAACCAGTAGAGTTCTGCATTTCCCGGATGGTCTCGCCACCCTTGCCGATGATCATACCAACCGCCTCAGACGGCACGTAGATGGCGTCATTAATCTTTTCGCCGCCAGACTGGGCGCTATCGCGATTATGGTCACTCTTCTGTGGGCGATTCTTGTTACCATCGTTGCTATTGTTGTTGACATTTCGGCTATCACTGTCGACAATCTCCAAGATAAGCTCCTTGGCCTGAGCGGCAGCGCTTTGGGGGCCAATGAGATTGACAGGACGCAGGCCATTCACGCTCTTAGATTCACCAACAATGTTGATGTGACAGCCACTGCGCTCTTGAAGATCTCTAATTGTCTCGCCACCACGGCCGATAATGAGGCCAACAGTACGGTCAGGAACCATGATTTGCATGCAGTCTTCGCCTTCTCGTAGCGTGGCAGGCCCAGGAGCACTAACACGGCCGGCATGTTGCGGCTTATCAAGACCAGCCCGCGCAATGGCACCCATACCACTGTCTTCGATAATTCTATTAATCGAAGCCTTAGCTTCAGCACGTCTAGCACGAGGACCAGTGATTTTGCATTGGCGGAAAGGACCAGGCTCGCTGGGGGGCGAGATGAATTGCACTCTGCAGCCGGTCTCAGACTCGACTCGTCTGAGATTCTCGCCTTGTCTTCCAATGATCAGGCCAACCAAACTCGACTCAATCTCGATCATTTCAGAATCATCATCTCCACCCCGGTCACGGCCATTTGCGCCGTGGGGGGAAAAGGTGCCCGCAGCCCGACCACGGGTCATACCAGGCGACACGGATCGATCGCGACCATAATCACGAGCATGAATAGCACGATCATCACGTCGTTCATCTCTGTAAGGGTTGAAGTTGTCACGATAGGCATCACGGCGCGCAGGTGGAGAGCGCGAGCGAGATCTATAATGTCTGGCATCGGCAGCACGAGAGTCATGCGACGGATACGCGCCTCCAGGCGGTCGCTCATACGAGGTCAATCCCTTCTCAGCGGCATAGGCCTTGGCCTGCGAAATAGCATCGGCAATACTGACAGTACCAGAGTTGACAGGCTTGATGGCACTCAAATCAAGATTCCCACTGGCCGAGGGCTGTGGGAGGGGATAAGCCCCAGTAGCATATGGCATTGGCTGGGTGGCGGGAGGCATGGTCGGAGGGTATGCGCTGGGAGGATGGGTCTGCGGGTAGCCGGGGGCTGCATGGGGTGGTTGAGCCTGCGTAGGTGTCGCGCCGGTGTTTCGCTGGGCTGTTGGAACATGAAGGAATTGGTTAGAAATAATTACATTGCCTCGTGGACAACTTGGAGGGGGGGGAGGAGACGGAAGAGGCAGAGGGGACAGAGGGGACATGGAATAATGGTACGAACCTAGAGCAGCGAGGATAGACTGGATGTCGGGAACGTCAGCCATTGTGACGGGAAATGATCAATCAAATCCTGTCGAGGGAGAGTCTTGAGTCTGCAGGACAAAAAAATGTCTTTGATAGCCTCGAGATGTTGCAGGTGGTAGAAGGTATTTGTACTAGAGGAATCAAGACAAGAGCTAGATATGTTCAGTCGGCCAGATTGCACAGCAGAGTGTCGCAGTTCAATGCAGATGGACCAAGTAAATTGTACGTCAGGTTCAAGTGAGGAGAGAAGAGAGAGATGTGGACGAAAACAGCAGGCTGGGCTTGTAATGGTCTTGTCTTCTCGACGTTGTAGAATTGATGAATCGAATTAAATTGACTGCCGGACAAACAATGAATGCACACTCAGCGCAAAAAAAGTCTGCGGTCGCATCAATGGTGGTATTCACCTCGCTCTTGTTTCCTCTCTTCTTTTCTTTCTCTTTACTTGCCAACCAACTAGACCAGGTAGACCGAGAAGTCAGAGGGGAGGGAAAAGAGGGAAGAGGCAGAAAGAAGAAGAGGTAGAAGTAAAAGAGGCAGAGCCCTGGGGGGTCAATTTCACTGGATCCTGTCAAAAGCGGTTGAATGCGCGCGTTGGCATTAGATAGGATATCCTTCACTTCCGAGGGAACAATAGAAATCGCCTTTACCACACAATTACGGGATGGAGAGAGTGAAAGAAGACGGATTGTTTCTTTGTTCGCAAACGGGATTGAGCCGGTGGGAGGAGAGGTGGTTGAAGAGAGAGACAAGGTAGAGGTTGAGGTAGAGGTGGTGGTAGTGGTTGTGGTTGCGGTGGTGTTAGAAAAAAAAAGTGTGATGAAGTGGTAAAAGGTGGTCTGCGCTGGGACCACCGCTGTTGCTAGGTACTGCTTAGTAGGTAGGTACCTGCCTTACCTTCCTAAGTACCTATGTATATAAAGTACTAAGGTTACATTAGTACATTAGTACTTTGCTGCTGGGAGATGGCCCGATGGCAGATGGCAGACTCTAAATTTTTGGCCTTTTTTGGTACAGCTTTTCCCATTTGGCCAGGCAGCCAGGGTCACGGTCAGGATCAATGCAAGCAAGAGAGGTTTGTCCGGAGCTAAACTGTTTCCGCTCTAGAACATGGACAATCCTCTTGTACCTTACCTCTGTATCCCGATAGGTCTCGCGTCTACTTGCAGCTGCTGCCGACTGCGTGCCCCTTTCCTGTCAGCTGCATCCGGATGCATGTACATATATCCACATATATCTGTGTAGGTACCTAAGTGACTAACCTAGGTACGTATTAGCAGTCATGTAGTGGAACAATCACAAGCACTGACCTATCCTACTTAAACATCATCATCATCATCTACATCTACCAAAACTGAGCAATACCATACCGGTTCCCATCATTTAAGCTGAATGGTAAATGAATCATAGAGGGATACCTTATTTGAGATGACGCTGCTCCTAACAGCAAATGACTACCTTCAAAAAAACATTATCAATGCCCATGTCCGTGAGTCACATGTCTCCGGAAATGAAGAAACATAACCTCCTGACCTAGGTAGGTACTAATGGGCAGGTTGCCTATATCCACGTATGCAGTCACTCGAGTTCGATCACGAGATCTCAGGGACTTGTAGGCATTCCATCCATCGCTGTCAAGTTTCACGTAAGAAAGACATTGTACATTCGCAGGCCAGACAGGTGTTCCACAGGTGTTCCGCATCTAGCAGCATCACCCAGAGACATTCCTTTACCACTTGTCACAGAAGAAAACCCCCAGTAACGAAATTGGGATGGTCTAGGATACTAGGTATGGCAATCTAAATACAGAGACCAGCTAAGGAAGTACTTGGGCCTGGCGAATTAACATGGTTCATTTGCATCACGCAACCAGGCGGACAAGTGAAAATGATATATGGGTAAAGTCGTACATGAGGTATTTCAGTGAGACAATTGCATTTACATACCGTAGCCAGAGGCTAGGTTCTGGTTACAACACTCACTAGAGCCACCTAACCTAGCCCAGCTAGTAACCCTCCGTTTCCAAGCTCTTGAAGAGGCCGTGAGGGAAATCCCAGTAACCTAGTGTAGTATGTGGATGAAGGCATCTCCCTAAAAGTAGGTGCTAGCTAACCTAGAGCCTTTAGCTTCCAATATCCGAGATCTCGCGGTCCCATTCCCAAAGATCTCAGTGCAACCATAGCTTCCTTCACCTGGAAATCATGCAGTGCTAAACACTACCACCCCTCATCAATATACCTACACTACTAGTACACTATATGATAGTCGGAATATAGTTGTTTCGCTCTACCCCTGACTTACAGGAGACAGGTCTCCTCGAGGTGTGATCTACAACGATACAGACTTTTTTCATATAGCGCATAGTCCTCTAGTTTATCCGAGCTAATTTGAATTTGATGTGCCTTTTTACTAAGATTGCCAAGTCTGTACCCAATACTACACTACAATAAATGGTCGAGTCCCGTCACAGCTAATAACGTAGATACCAACTCGATATTGTAAAAGGGATCATTAATACATATAGATCCTTACATATACGTTTAAAAGGCCGTCGCTGTTGGGAAAATAGATCGCCGTGACACATAATGTCTGTATTTAATGTTCGGTCCCTGAAGTCATCGATTCTGGAGACGCTGCGGCTCAGACAAGCGCATCAACGTCCGAGTTTTAGAATATTGTTTCAGGTGGGACTTTTATATATTTCCAATAAGCGACTGTTCTCCAAGCTGAACATTTATAAGTATGATAGCATATCTCTACTGCTGGCTTCGAAGTTCCCATCGCATGCCACCAGGACTAACGTTTACTTGACCATGAGTTTACACGCTCAGCGCTATTCTGATATGCTTCTTGTTTGACCATAAAATGACGATGGGCCAGGGTCTCCCATGAGCATATACAACTAGTTATAAAAGTATATTCTTAAAGACTACCATAAAAGAGGATATCCAAGTTATATCTACTCAACATACCTATGCCGCTGGCGTAAGACCGAACCCCCTTCCCCTTTTATATAGTGCAAGAGCATAAGTCAGCAAACGGTAACATATCAGAGCCTAAATGTTTTTAATACTTGGATAAAGGAGTTGTGCTCTATCTGAACATTTATAGTCTCATACGGAAGAGAAGGTAAAACGTGCAATATAGTATAGCGATATAGATGATGAGCGCAGATATAAACCGAATCCAATTAAAGGGTATCGGTACGACTCACGCCATATAGACGAAATGCAAGAATATTATCTACCTAACATGAACAATCTGGGGTATTCGTCAACCAATTGACTTGCTCGTAGTCTGTGGAGTTTCTTTCTAGGTACCGAAGTAGAGATAGGTAATGCTAGCAAACGTGCCATTAGAAATAGACGTGGGATATCGTCGTTAATATAATCATCCATATTGGTAGCCTCTAACCTACCTCCTTCCTGACATCTACAGCACGCCCCCTATAGATACGAGGCCCGGCACATGTCTCATGTCTATCCCCTGATCTCTTCCCCTCAACCCCTTTTCTATCCCCGCATACTGACTACCAAGCAAGTCCGGATTCTTCTCACACGACACCGTCGCGCCACACTGCCCGGAAGCCCGCATAAGTCAGGCCGGGTCTAGCCTCTCAGTAATCTACCATCAAGTCTAGGCCGGGCCTCACGAGTGACAGAGAGGTAACTAGGATATCTCGTATACATACTCCCAGATAACATCCCCCATCCATAGTTGTAACGTGATACCGGTATACAGTCCGTGAACAAACGTCTTACATGTAAGCCTAGATCTAGTGGGTGTAAGATAGGTAGACATCTGACCTTCCCGAGCAGCCTTGGTAGATGGATAAATAAGCGCCGGCACATAATCGAATGGCACCGTACCTAGCTTGGCAGTTATGCCGTATCTTCGAGATGCAAGTAATATTAGGGAGAGGCTTAGGTTCAGGTGACGAATCACACACACACACACTCTCTCTCTTTCTCTCTCTTTGCAATTCCCCTACTTGTCTGTATATCTCTATCGTGCTTTGTCTACGGCATCTGGTTTACCAATAGTTTTCCTAATACACGATACGGCTGGATTGGAGGCAAGGCTGCACAGACACAGGCACATACACATGCAGAGATACAGACATACCCGCACATAACACAGGGGTCACGCGAGGCTAAGGTAGGTTAACTAAGCTCGCTCGTACCGGGGAATACCACATCTTCATGCATGCGCATACATCCTGCAGCAGGCAACGTATATATGTATATTATGTACGTATGTATTGGTATGGCCGGATATGCAAGTAGCTTAAAGGGGAAATCATCCAGTCCGAAAAAAAGGATAGTCTATCCAGTCTGGTTAGACAGGTTCGGTAACAGCATAACTGCCCACCTGCCCAGCGCCCAATACCAATACTCTACGACTATAGCCCTATACATACGCACATACATGCCCTCCACCCCCACGTCTACCAATCCACAACTGAAGGAGGGAGGGGGGGACGACAGAAAAAAAAGGACTATCGAGATCCAGACCCAGGACAGGATTCGTCGGACATCTAGGCCGGCTCTTTCCCCCCTCCCCGTTCTTTCTTCCTTTCTTATTCCATGCTACCCTACCAGGG
This sequence comes from Biscogniauxia mediterranea, assembly GCA_018398605.1. Classification (NCBI taxonomy): domain Eukaryota; kingdom Fungi; phylum Ascomycota; class Sordariomycetes; order Xylariales; family Xylariaceae; genus Biscogniauxia; species Biscogniauxia mediterranea. The sequence goes on along the minus strand of JAGXTR010000011.1, from coordinate 666,457 downwards.
CTTACTTGCTTTTGACCACGCATTCTCGCGGGTCACATGATGATAGCGAGTCAGGAAGAAGAAGTTAGATGTTGGTTTAGGTTAGGCACCTATGTGTATGTACGTATGTACGATACACGTAGGTGTCGTACTGCCCCGTACCTACATGCCTTACACGATCGAGGATAAAAGGGGGGATAACAGCTGATCTGAGCTGAGGCTTCAGGTTGAGGTCATGCTAGGTAGGCAACGTGGTAGTACATCTCGCGAGACACGACAGCTGTTCGCAAAATTCCCACATTAGCCTTTCCCTACCGCCTGTTTTCGTTTCCCATTACTCTCTCACAACCAGTGCTCCATCGCGAGACAGGGCAAGACGAAACGAGACAGAATGGATAGATCGACTTTGAGACGAACCGAACCATGGCTACTTCCGAGGCAATCCTCAATTGCTAAGGAGCCTATCAAGGTAACCCCCCGTATGACCGCCTCTTTGATAAGACATCTCGTACATGTGAACTCGTCTAACCACATAAGTACCTACCTAGGTTAATGGTAAGCAAGTGTAGATAGTATCCTGGACTCCATATTGCTACCGTACCTCCACCCTACACGCTATAGAAATCCTTATTATCTCTCCCAATTCGAAAAGCGCACAATCTACCCACCTTTGTAGTCCAAGTCGTAATGCCCGTCTTAGATGTAGCTAGCTAGCTACCTACTAAGTAGTACTAGGTAGGTAGTTAACTTGGAAGAACCACATACCGTAGCAATAATCTCCGTGGGTACCTATCGAGGCGAATTTCACTCACAACCCTGGGACACCGAGATATCTCATCTCGTCTCATCAGCAATTCATCAAACAAGTCGTAGATATATATCCCAAAACGTGCCTACCTAGGTAGTTATATTTTAGCTCCAATTGCCAGAAAGTAAGTACGTATTGACACACCGAACAGCCTTGTTTCTGATCTCATTTACCTACCTTTGTCATCGCAATTTCTCAACATCATTTCCTTCATCCCCCCTCCCCTCCACCCGTTCATAATCTTAAACCCGACGAATCTAATTTCTATCGACTTCGTGTATTACCCATGAACAACCCATTTCAACTCATTACCTTATTTAGCAACAATTAAAAAAAACCCCCCATAAAGACAATACTATAATAATTATACCCCACATAGGTAGGTAGGTAGGTAGACAAGCAGCGCAAGAACCAGAAAACTAGATCTAAACCAAGATTCGAACATAAGTTTCCGAATCCCAAAAAAAGACATCCAATCTGCATTACCGACCATGGAATAACCTAGGCTAGATACTTGATGTATAGGTACCTACCTAGAGTTTCTAAAAATAAGACCGGACAACAACTCTTACAACGACCGGTATACCAGATTGATTAGGTAGGTAGATTCAAATCAGCAAGGCAAAATCGATGTAGCCCACAGACAAAGCGAGCAACCAAGTCGAGAACTCTAGAGATAGGTACATCGACATATCCGAAAAGTAATAGACAATATATGCAGACAGCTCAGCCATTGAAGCATATACTTACCTAGGTACACACAGAAATAAAGACAAAGTCAGACACACGAGATAAAATTCCAATAAAGGTAGAGAAGTATATTGCAAGAAAGCAACCTAACCTAATGACATTGATACACAGTAAAGCAAAGCCAAGCACATAACAACCCTCCTCATCATCATTACCATCATCATCATCATCAGAACCCAAGTTATAACTACCTACCTCCTACCTACCTACCTACCTAACCTACGACGTAGGTTAGTCAAATAGCAATAGTAGACGTAAAAGTTCATCAATTGCCCAACATGTACTCTTAACAACACTGGTCTTTTCCTTCTTTTTTTTTTCTTTTTTCTTTTTTCTTTTTTCTTTTTTCTTTTTTCTTTTTTCTTTTTTTCTTGGTGCGGAATAATCCGGAGCCCTCAAAAGTTCATATCAGAAACAACACGAGAGAAGAGAATTATATCTTCTTCATAACACACACACACACACACACACACACACACACACACACACACACACACACACACACACACACACACACACAAACCCCATATCATAATTTCCGTATGGGGTTTTCTCGATCGGGAGGGAGAAGCCACCAAAAAAAAAAAAAGTTGAACAGACCACACACTCATACACACAAAAGTCAAACAACTCACTCACTCAAAAAAAAAAAAAAAAAAAAAAAAAAAAAAAAAAAATCAAAGCAGCGACGGGCTTGTTATCACGCCTTTATTTCTTGCGCCCCATGGTTTCCATTTCGTCCTTCTCTTCTTCTTCTTTGCTTCCTCACCCCTCCGCTTTCCATTCCTTACCACCCGTGCCCGCCTCTACCCCTCTAACCCCCCTCTCCAGTCACCTATCCCGTCCCGCCAAGGGTCGAGATATATCGGTCCGGTTCGGTCTGGGTCGGGGGTTAAGAATCGCAAAGAAGCTGAAAAGTTTTAAGAGACATAGACGCATTCCATAGAAGGTGGTAGTGACAAGGTAGTAGTGGACCTTTTTTTCCATTTAAAGAACCCTCTCGAGACTGGAGTAGAGTCGAAAAAAAAACAAGAGTTTACACAACCCAACTATAAAAACTCCACCGAAACCCTTGTCTTTGCCTAAAGAGGCCCTAGCCTAACCAGCCTAGTGTCCCCTTTGAACCCATTGATTTCTCCACGCCTCTCCCCTTCCCAGAAAACCCAACCCAGCATGCAAACATCTCTGCGAAGAGTGTCATATGATGTGTCTGTGTTTGTGTGGCAATAAAAAAATAAGAGAACACAAAGGAGAGAAGACCCCCTAATAACTAAACAGATAGAAAAAACACGACACCCTTTGTGCAATGCTCCCCCTCATTTCCGAACCTTTCCTGCCCCTCCAGTTCCAAGGATTGGATTTTTGGTTCTCTCCCCTGTGCTGTTGTGTGTGCGCGCGCGAATAAAGTGAAGATTCTCCTCTCTGTTGTTTAGACCCGGATATTTCCCCAATGTTGCAAAGAAAAAGAAAAAAACACAAGACCCGTTGTTTGCGTTTCCCTAAAAAGTGCAAGACGAACACCGTTCAGCCCACCGACACCCTTTGTGATGAGAACCCGCCCCGCCTGCTTTGGTGGGAATAAAACAACAAAACAGAGACCAGCCGACTACACCCGTTGCCGTTCATCGCCAGAAACACTTTGTTCTATATGTAAAATGGTATTCTCTTCAGTTTTTCTTTTTTCTTTTTTTTTCTGTAGTCATGACCTATCATGACTCTTGATCGTGCCGCTCCCAAGATGAACCCGAGGACTCCGCTTTGTGTGTCGTAAACACTCGATGCAATTACATAAAAATGCAAAAACCGCCGTAGTCAAGAACGCCCAATTCGTGAAACCGAACAGCCCCCCATCTTTCGAGATCGGAACACCGGGTTTCATGTGGTATTTTATCCCCATTAGCAAAACCGAAAAAAATCAAGAGGTATCGATCATCTTCATGCTGGGTGCGCCCATCGTGGGAAAAAGCTCTGAAAAGAAATTCCGCCGATGAACACTAGTTATATGTCGAATAAGGATGTTTATACAGGGTGGTGAAAAGAGGAGTATTGTGGTTAGGAATAAGTCCGCCAGTCGAGTCCCAAGTGAACCTGAAGATAATGTGATGTCGATGCCTGATGCCCGTGTCGGTGCCCGCCAAGATGGAACGGCTATCGCGATGCAGCGAATGGAGCTCCCAACGGACGAAGAGTGGAGATGCCCAGAATTACGGAATAACAGTAGTAGAGGGTTGGCAGTCTCCGTTATCCATTTGGAAGCAGGAGACGACCCGTCTACCACCGCCGGCCCATCTGGTGCATGCGGGCAGGCGACACGGACTGCGGGGGGCTCGACATGGTGAGGCCGTTGGCGGGGTTGATGATGGGAATAGCATTGCGCGCCCGGGTGGCGGCGGGCTGGTGCAGCTTAAGACTCGAGTGGTGGTGGGTCTGGAAGGTGGGAGGAACGAAAGCCGGGGAGGTTGAGTTGAGGGAGAAGGTCGAAGCAACCTGTTGTGGGTGTTGCGTTGGAGAAGCATTGGGCGAGTTACTCGATAGCGATGACCGATCGGACGATCCGCTGCTGATGGACACGATCTACGGTTGGGGGAAAAACCGGTCAGCAAGGACAGGTCCAGCATGGCTTTCAAATATCTACCCATGGCGTCGACGAGGTGCACGCAGCATGGGTCCCCAGGGGTGAGGTTGGCTGTGAACATGTGCAACTACTTACATCGCTCTCCGTCAGTAGCTTGGGGCAGAACTCCATGTCGTCTTCGAGGTCGAAGGAGCGGCTGGCTTCAAATTGCGACCGGAAAGCAGATACAGAGACTGACTCGCTCAACTCCTTCATGCTTCTTACACCGCGGAACTGCTTGTGGGAGTTCTGGGAAACCGACAGTCTAGGTGCTCGCCGGTTCCGCCCGCCATGGTGGTTATGGGGAACGGTGGGCGCTGGCGCTGTGGGTTGGTGGTGACCGTAGTTGTAATATGAAGACATTATGATATTCTGTTTTCTGGGAGAAATTTAGAGTATAATGTGGTTAGAGACGTGGACGTCGTGATGGGCGAAGTGGTTGGACAGAAAGAGATGCTGTTGGGTGGCGGTGTGTTGGTAATGGTGGTGGTGGTGTTGGCTGTGGTCGTTGTTGGTTGGGGGTTTTTTTTTTTCTTTCTTCTCGTCTCCTTTGCGCTATTAAGAGTCGTCCTGCAACAGCAACAACAATGAAATCTCTTTTTGGCTCGAGCGTTAGAATAATAGGGAGTACCGCCGATTAAAAAGAAGATAAGATGAGATGAGATAGTATAATCTTTTTTTTCCTTCTTTTCTTTTATGGCGTGAAGTACAGTACAGTACGTGCGTGCGTGTGGGTGGTAGATAAGTAAAATGGATTGAGTTCTTTTTTGGTTGGTCCTTGGGTTATGAAGGTTTAGGAGTTGGATGGGTTTGTGTTTGTACGTAGTATGTGTGTGGGTGTATGTTATGTGTGGGTGGTGTGTGGTATGTGGTAGGATCGATAAGAGTGAACTGAGGGAAAGGGAAGAAAGCGGGAGAGAAGAAAGGCGGAATAATGGGTGTGTGCAAGTAACGGAAAAGGCGAAGGATTTTGTTGGATGGACAAGAAGTAGCGAAAAAGCAAGAGAAGAATAAGAAGAATTGTAATGGAGGGTGGGCTGGGGGAACGCTGAGCGGTAGAAAGAAACGCTGGCTGGGAAAGAAAAAAAGGTAGACTTGGGGCCTTGTCTAAAGAGGGATTAGGCCCGCTAGGGGGGGAGGTGTTGACGGGGGTGTAGGGTAGGGTTATTGCTAGGTACCTAGATACAAGGGAGGGGGGGAGGGAGGCAAGCATTAGGGGGGGGCAAATGGAGAGATTGAGAGACAATAAACCTGCAGGACCAGCGAATGACGGTCGATTCGCCACCGCAACCTATTGGACAGTTTGTCCAGTCTCTCCTAGCCGCTAATCTCTTTACAGACTAGCGAGGTAAATCTGGGGCTATGGGTCTTGAATGGCGTCGTTGTTACTTGCAGCACCACCACTACACACTGCACTGCACTACCTATGTACACTAGGTATATACCACCACCACCCGACTACCACCATTACCTAGGTACGTAGGTAAGTGCTATCACCAGCACATAACACCACCACCACCAACTGCACAGTGCCAAATCCCTGCCCGGGCCTTAGTTTCTGTGTCCCTTTTTCTTTCTTTCCCTCTCCACAGTACATACAGTATAGACATATCTAATCTGCATAGTGTGTACAATGCATTGCGCATGTACACTTTCTTGACTGACCCCCTGTCTAGGTCGTCTTTTCTATTTTAACAGAAATGCCTTTTTTCTCTTATAGCGGGTTCTAAGACCAAGCATTTATTTCCAAATAACGAACCTGCCTAATAAATAAAATATTTGGGTTATCTTATTTTATATGTTTTGCCCGATCTTTTGATATCGGTATGTAATCCACCTACATACATATACTATATACATAGTTATAGGTAGTAAGTTGTAAGTATACTTGCAAATGGCGGTGGTGGTGATGACGATGACGATGGTATTTTTCTGTGATGATGGAAGCTAATGCGGGCTAAAAGTACGATAGCGTGGATTAAATTTTTTTTGTTCTTTCGGAAATCTTCAGGTTACGTCCAAGCCCAACAGATAATCAAGCTGTTCCTTTTCTTCTTCTATACATACACTACAGTATCTATCATCCGACCTAGTGGAAAGTTGGTGGGTTGATGAATGAATGAATTGGGCGAAAGTGTGATTTTCATGACTGTCGTCTTCTGTTCTGTCCAAAAGGGTCTGTCTCCCCGGCTCCGTCCATCGTGTGCCGACTTCATTTTTTTGGAATGAATGTCTCGAACGAATCCACTATTGCGAGATGACTTGGTATTTGGTCTAGGTATCTCGCTGGTTTGGTTCGGGCTAGTATAGTTTATTATGAATAATATAACACATATTATTTCTAGTCCGTGCCATCAACTATCGTCCTTCTGCCTCCATCGTGACCCCAGATTTTTAGTATTTCTATTTCGCTTTATTTCCGTCCTGCCGTGGCTATACACACACTACATACCTACATCCATAGTGTACAATCCATTCATCCATTCATACATCCTAGTGCCACATCTCATTCCATAGGGTAGGGTTATATAACCACGCGGGCCGAGATTATCTACACTACTAGGTACATAGGTATCTTGACGAACTGCCCTTTTTCAGCTCCTCGTGGGTGTTACCGATGCTTGTCAATAAGATTGCCTTGTCCTGTACCAAGCTTCCCCAGGTTCAGGGGGAAGGGGAAGCTCAGACAAAAAGTGCGGTAACGTCGGGGCTTATGAGCCGCTTACATGCCACATTCCACTCCGTGCCTCTCTCGCATCACTCCCGTCGGGTCTATTGTCCTCACTCATTCTTGACCTGATATATCACCATCTTGTTGCCATCGTTCGACTGGTGATCTTGAAACTCAAACGTCTTCCAGGTGCCTAGCCCGTTAGCAGGGCTGGCCCAATCGTCCTGTACATATGTAGCAAGCCGGCTGGCTAGGCTTCTGCATAAATTGGGTGTGAGGCAGTGGTCCATTGGCACGCAAATTCGGCCCTTGGGACTTGCGTAAGGATGCAGCCTCATCAGGCACTGTGACCTAACTATCGGCACTGTGGTTCAGTGGCCCACTGTCTAAGCGTTTGAGATGGCCTGGCGGACCTGGTTGGGCGGTGGGCGGTGGTGGACGGTGGTGGACTTTGGACAGAACCCTGGCTTGCCTAGGCGGCTTGCTTGTCCGCAAGGACCAGCACTGTAAGCCACCCATGGCTGCCGTAACAGTGCAAGTGGATATGACCCGGTCTCGTGCAGCGTGAGACCGCTAGGGGGGCCCTGCCTGGTTTGGCTTTCGGACGTGGTCGATGCTCTCTTGCTCACGCACCGGCGGATTCCTGGGCGGCTGGAGAGAGAGACAGAAAGACAAAGACGGAGACGGGTGTGAGAATACCTTCCCAGAGGATGACTCCCGCGGCCTTCACAGTAGTGTAGTGCAGTTTACATACCTAGGCATGGATACATACTTCTCCTTTCCCCATAAACCAACCTAACAACTACCACCAGCTGACTGTGTTTTGCATTCATCCTGACGCATCTGTTTCATCAATTCTCCATTGTCGACCTTGGCTATTCAAGGCTTGGGGAGATAGGGCGAGCTGGCAAAGAATCCGAGGGATGGAGCGTTTCAAGCGCCCTCACTTTTTATTTAAGCCAAACGTAATATTGCGCTGTAGATCTCGGAAAACCACTCGAGCCACCCACTGGGTTGCCACGAACCCACGCGACCCATCCACATACACACCCTTGATAGCTTTCGCATTTAGCGCATAGAGCGCCCTCGGGCCATAGGCATGTAATAGGTATCTACTGGCTGCTGTTACCTGTGACCCGACCGGGCCCTGGCGCTGTGTCCTGCCAGCCGCCACCGCAACGCGAGTATCTAGATGTAGGTAGTGTAGTATGTATAGACGAGAGATGGTGGCGGATCGTCGGAGGCGCGGACAGAGTCCCTTTTGGTCCTCTCTCACCCCCAAGATCCTCCCCACTTGGAAAGCCAGTAGGTAGTAGCTAGTCGCCCAACTGCCAACGCAGGTTGCCGCCGTGTGACGAATGCGATTCGCCGCTTTTGCTGTGTGCAAGCTAGCTACTTAGTAGGGCGCACATAGTCTGGTGTATGTATGTATGTATGGTCCCTTGAAACCCAAAAAGGGTCTGAAGGATGGGCGATCTGGCTGGTTGCCGCATCTGCAGGTGTTGTTCTTGTTGTTTTTGTACACGTGTAGGACATGCGTTGCTTTTAGTTGTGTGGGACACGGGGGCAGGCAAAAAAGGAAAAAAGAAGAAAAAAAAGAAACAGAAACGAAAATGAGGAAGGGGAACAAAAAGAGAACATCAAGTTCGCAGTCGATCCCTTGCGAATTCTCGAACGTGGTCGACTCAACTTGCTAACCTACTAAATGCGCAGATGAACAATGAAGTGCCTCCTTGTCCAACCGTCATAGTCGCACACAGTCAGCTCTTGCAGGTGTACCGCATTACTTACCACCAACTATCATCACCATCCTATCATCCTACTTACACTCCTTGCCTACAGTACTTACCTATCCTCTTGACATGCCACTCAAGAGCCGTGTGTGACGAAAGCGGCAAACAGATCTCTGTCACCCTCACCTATTGTCTCCATCAAGGTCAGAAGAGATAGGTAGGTAAGGTAGGATGGTGTTGGGATGTCATCATTTAGCTCGTCTTCCCTTCCCCCCTTCACCGAACGGGCCACGGATCACCCCGTCTTGTTCTCTCATTCCCCAATGTCGTGTTTTCCCGGGCAACACTCCCCGGCCGTTCGTGCATTCTTGATGCACGTTCGGGCATCTGTGGTCTAGTCCATGCTACCTATAGTGTAGTTGATATCGCTCCATTATCGGTGCACTATCATGAGATGAATGGATGGCTGGATGACTGGATGGCTGGATGGCTGGATGGGGGAAATCGATCAATTGAAGCTGTGTTTGTCGTTCGTTGCCATAGGTAGGCTCAAAACTCCCGAGATCGCTTCATCTCGATCAGAGTACGGATAGATGTTGTGTCGTATGTCGTACCCGGGGAATGGCCTCCTTTCCCCTTTCCCTCTCTCTCCCAACAATTGATTTTCTCAATAGTCGCCACCGCGAGCTAAGCTAGGTAAGCTTCGTTGTGTGATGAAAGGTCAGATGTATAGACAGCTAAATTCCCTAAGCTAGTTTTAGGTATGTGTCTGTGTGGGTGCATCGGGTGAAGGCTGCTATTTTGGGGACCCTGTTGGCTTTCCGGAGTGCTCCGTAGATTCATTCTGGAAGTAGAAGATCTTCTTCCAAGCAACACGATGCCCTCGCAGTGACTTTGGAAGGGCACTCTTCTCCAAGCCCTGCCCACCCCGGCGGATGTCACTTTTGTGGCTCGAGTTGTATCAGGTTGCGGCCTCACCTCGAGATCTGTTGGCAGGAAGCCCGAGATAAGGTATGCACCAGTCACGTAGGTAACTTACCAGTGTACTAAACACTGTAGGTAGGTACATATGGAACGCATTGCGATGCACTCGCTGCAGGTACCTACCAAATTACCTGTTACCTACCTGCCTACCTGGGTACTTAATTGGTGGCTTTAGGTGGCTGGGCTGCCTAGGATGCTCTGCTGGTCGGTGGCTGGTTATTACTTACGCCGCACCTAGGTGCAAAGTAGGGGGGGCGGGGTACTACTAGGTAGGTATATTTCATGGAGATACATCCAGCTTCAATTGTCAATGATGCACCTAAAAACCTACATGTCATTAACCTTAGAGCTTAACCTAAATCAACACGAATAAGTACAATTTGGTCTGGTCTGCATACATATGTATGCACCTAGGTACATACCACAATCAGGTACCACTGCATTTCTACCTACTAGTGTATTGACACATGTAGTGTAGTTCCAATTTTCTTGCTTTACTCCTATTTTGTTATTGTTTTGGGGGTTTAAACTCTGGTGAGATGATGAGTTGATTAAAGTCGCTGAATCAAACATACTTCATGATTGTTCGTATCTTGTTGTCCATGTATATTTAGGTTACTGTGGTTATGCATTACGATCCTCCGGAAACAGTAAGTAAGTGGTGGTGTGCTAAGCGTGTAGATCCTAAGCCCGGCACATAAGTGAGTTTCAATCCTTCTCGAACAATAACAACGATACCAGAGAATCCTGCTAAAAGGAATGATGAGAGTGTGCGTGACTGTATGTATGTGAGTCGGGTGTGAGTGAGCGAGATGGGAGTTGCGTAACTCTCCCGGCGGCAACCAACCATGTAGCTCGGCACGGCCAACCAGATGTCTCGAGTTCTCCAGATTTTATTTATTTACGTATTATACTTTTAGTAGGTATTCCTCTCTTTCTCTCTCACGAACCGTTGGACCATTCCATTTACAGGGGGTGGTGTCCGCGAACACTGCCACACACCGCCGTTCCACTCCCCTCGCAACTGGGGGATATTTCCGAGTCAGTCCAATCTCTTGAGGAAATCAAGCAGATGTCAGTCACTCAGCCAGTCAGTCACATTTCCAAGTTCTCTCCCACTCTCCATCTCTCCACATAAATGTCTTGGCGAGATGGAGAGGGACCCTTTTCGCCTAGTGCGGTACCTTCTACCTACGAGTCCTATTACCTATGTAGTAGTAGTATTAGTATTGCATTACATTGCATTGCGTTTTGCGATGTATCCTTCCTTACGTCACTGGAAGGGCTATGTCACCTATGCACACTATCGTTGTGATTATTATTAGGTACTATCTCATTAAAATGTCTCAGCGCGCAACGCATTACACTATGTAGTAAGGGTATAGGGTAGTCAGGTAACGAGATATAGCGTCATAATACATGCCAGCCTACCAAGAGATGGGAGATAGAGATATGAGATACAAAGAGGGAGATGGAGAAAGGGTTAGAGAAACCAGGGGGTTACATATCTCCCGTCTGTCTTGTCACATTCACTTTAATACTCAACCCACACAAACACCATGCACTGAACATGTCATAACGACACTAGGTAGTTCAGTGTTTATTCTCCACTATGTATACCTACCTGCCTACACTTCACACATATACACTTCCTTCATAATACTATACGAATGCCCATATGACTTGCCTTATCTGCCCCCCATCCCCCCCCTTACTGTATGTATGTTATGTAGTCTGTACATCGTAAAGCTAGCGCGCGGGACCTCCGTCCGAGATGCAAGGGACGAAGCACAGGTAGCGAGCGGGAGTTGGCGAAGTTCGAGGTTCGAGGTTCAACGGCAGCCAACCACGAGTTCCCATCCCATACATCGAGGCATGAAGGGTACCCCCTACTTGCCCCTCCCCCTCTCTCCTAAGATCCGGATCACCAGACACGAACATGCCTTGTAATCGACAAGAGTTTCGAAGTTTCGAAGTTTCGAAATTCGAGCTCGAGACCCCTCTAGCCTCTCTCTCCTCGTTAGATAGATAGGGCGATATGGCTTCACGCCACCCACCGCGTGTAGTCATCTCCTCCCCCCGTAACCCCTCTCTTCTCCCCTGCCCACCCCGCTCGTCATTCTCTACTACCTACCTCTGCCACCTACCTAGGTAGCAAGTTTGAAGCTAGCAGGTAATGAAAAATAAGAGAGTGATAAACATGAGACTGCGAAGACACGGTTTGGGGGGATTGGAGATTGGAACGCCGGGTCATGGATGTACGGTGATGTCCGTAGCTCACACATTCCGAAACTCCCCGTCATTGTTAGTCACCGGGCTTGTTCGGGCTCGTCCGGACCGTCCGATATCGCAATTCTAGACTCTAGCTTCCAATGGAGGTTCCATCCGTATCCCATCATTTACCTGTCGGGAGAAAATAACATCAAGGAATTCGACGGTGTCGGCTGTCTGGCATGGCAACATTAATGTTTTGGCTGCTGATGTAGCAGCTTTGGTACTGAGTTATAGAAGGTTGCTAGCCTTTATCTCCTCTATCTCTATCATGATCGTTATATCCATGCTTTATTACTCGAGAACAACTTGATGCTGCTTCTCAGGACATCTATACAGGTTCATCAATGCCGGCGTGATTCTAAATCAGTCATCTCCAACGATGACCCTAAGGTTGCTGGCTATGGTTTTCTAAGCAACCTTCCGTTGGCTATTATATCCCAACTAGGAATATCTTTGTTTTCCGCGCCTTTCTAGGGTTTGTCTAAACCTCTTGCCTTCACAAATCGATTGATCTGCTCCCGGGTCATCTTGTCATTGTATTGCTCATGACATTCGTAGTATGAGATGAGTTCTTGCGTACAGTCGACCATGCCTTCGATGTCGACATTGCTCTCGGCGAGAAAATTCGCAAAACGATGTACTTTACTAAATCGGGCTTCTTGCTGCTTATCCTTCTCTGGGGCCCCGGGAGTAGTCTGACCATTACCGCCAGCCCTTGCCTGAGCTTGGGCTAGTGCCGCAGTGGCCGCAGCCATATTCGCCGCCGGGCCACCGTTGCTGCTGCCGGGGATAGGGTTCGGGCGGAGTACGAGGGCAAGCAAAATCGCTGTCAGCGCAATGATGTGCGGCGGATAGAGGAGGGGTAGGTCGGTCATGTAATGGTCGTTAATGACAAATGTAGCGAGGTTGATCTCGTCGGGTGTGAGAAAAAAGTCTTGTTGGAGGCTCGTTAAGGTTCGGTACGGTTGGTGGACTATCAGTTGCGAGTTCATCTCGGAGATGAGGAAGAACTCGCACTCGCCCAGTCGCGAAACATCAAGGGCCAGCAGTTCTAGAAACATAGGCAAAATTGTCAGCTACTGTACCGAACTCTGCGCAAATAAAAGGCTTAAAAAGAAGCTCGAACCTGGCCATAGTGCGCGCCCTTCTGTTACTATCAGCCTAATATGTTGCGGACACTCCTCCATCTTGCAAGCCAGGTATAAAGCAGTTGTTATGACCAGGTATGGGTTCGTTCGGCGAATCTCGACTTTGCTGTAGAAACGCTTGATGTATATCTGCGCTGTCGCCAGTGCCTGCTGTCTAATGCCGAGTCTCTTCCCTAAGCGATTGATCTCTGGCGGCGTGGATCGATGTCAGCAGTTGCGTTCGGCCCGGTGACAAAACGGCAAAACCTACGCTGGTTGAAATAGATGCTGAGGTGCCTTCTTTCAGGCAGCGGAAACATCGATACCAAACTCTGCTCACTTTCTTCCAGCCTCTCGCGCATGTTGGCAAGCTCCTCTTTCGAGAATTGCCAGAAGCGCCTCTGGGTCGATTCCCAGTAGTTGGCGGCCATCGTAGTAGGTCCGTCTTCTCTCAGCTTAGAGCAGAAGGGAAAGGGAAGGAATTAACAGATAAAAACGAAATAAGAAGAAGCTAGACTTTGGGGATGTATAAGATTTTCGAATACCATATTGACCATCCAAGTCTATAATCCCCAACTCAGCGAGGCTGAATTGGAGGCCTGCAGGAAGGAAAAGCTGGTTGGTTGATTTGCTGGTGCTGAGGAATGTGCTACACTATAAGAGTTGAGAAGAACCTTGAAGGTTTACCTTAGGTAAGGTAGGTACTAGGTCGGGTTCAATAGGTACCTACGTATTACTAAGGAGATTAGGAAACACCCTTGGACCATCGACACTGTACCATGCGTCCCAGATCTCCGTGCTGGGTACAGTAAATTATTGGAGTTCATGTACGGTGAAAGTAGCACAAGAGCGTCACCCACAAAGGCAGCTGCTTATCTGCCTATCGCGGGATTCCATTGGTGACTGGCCTCTGCTAAGTCCATCATCCATCCCTGTTTCACCTGAGCCTTTTGTGGAGGGACGCCGGACGCCTCTTTTCTTTTTGCGCTCACCCTTGCTTGTCACTACGACTAAAAAGGAGAATCCAGTTTCTTCCTTTCGAGACCGACGTCAATGCCCAGCCCGTGAGGGAGTCGCTCTCACGCAGAACCCCCCCCTCCGACCGACCTTGGACCCCAACGATGCCATACCCGTAGTAGTCGAAATCCCTCTTTGCCATCGGCTCTGTTCTTCCTGCGCGCTGTCATGACCACTGGGCCATGAAGGTCCCCGATGTGCTTAGCGAGCTCGAGATGGAGCTGGCCGAGTCGCAGAACCAACGAGACGCACGCGTCGAGCAGTTATGGAGGAAGCTGGACTATCAGCACCGCGGAGAGCTGGACTGGAAAGGCCTGCAGAAAGGCCTCAGGCGAATCGACCACCGTGAGCTATACTCTATATCATCCACCCGTCCTGGTCATGGTCCTCGGCCTTGTCCTTGGCCTTGTCTTTGTCCTCAGCTGAGCCTCGGCTCGCTGTAGCTGGCTATCAGGAGCCTTGTGCTGACCCTGTCCTGCAGCATTGAAAAATGCCGACGAGATGCTGAGGAATATTATCACGGCCGTTGACAGGAATGGCGATGGCAAAATCCAATTCGAAGGTCTGCACAGGCCCGACAGCCCATAGTCAAATAAATAGGGGAGGGGGGGAGCTGACGTCGTGCAGAATTCCGAGTCTTTGTCGAGGCCGCCGAGCGCCAGCTTCTCTACCTCTTTAAGTCCATAGACCACGATAAAAATGGGAAGCTTGACAAGGAGGAACTCCAGGCTGCCCTTCATCGCGCGGGCCTCGCGGTGCCGATGCGCAGACTGGATGCTTTCTTTGACGATATTGACCACAATAGCGATGGGTACATTTCATACGAGGAATGGAGGTAGGTTACGTCGTCCAATTAATCAATTAATTCACCCGGCCCTCCTTATATATACATGCACGCTGCACACTGTAACCTGTATTCATATTCTCTTTTACTGTTTGTCGTTTGCTTGGTTATAGTTGGCCGGGATTTTGTCTTGCTGTGTCGATTGAGTCTTGTGTGAATGCAAGGCGAGGAGCGTTAAAGTCCATTTAATGGTGCGGGACGACGGGGGGCCATCATCACCATGATAGGGGCTGCATTCCAAATTCAACTACCCACCTGCTTCTCTACCTACCTATCTCTCTACCTACCTACTAGTCTATTACATAGGTGCCAACAGCGCTGACATGACCTCGCCCTAGGAATTTCCTACTCTTCATGCCAAACACTGACTCTATGGCAACACTTCATCACGTTTTTACCTTTTATTCAGACATTCTCACTCTCACGTCGGAGGGGGACTCAGTGGTCAGTGAGGAGACTCTTCAGGGCTTAGGTACGACTACAGGATTCCTTTACACATTCTTTGGTTCAATCTTAAGGCTCGCTTCTCCTGCCGGGCAACTACCACAGCAAGAATCTTCTCCGCCGCTGGCATCGTCTTCTCTTACTTCGTCTGCATCTTCACCTTCATCGTCATCTCCATCTTCGCCTCAAGACAACCACCTAACACATTCACCCGCACCACAACTGTCGCCAATTTCCGACGACTCAGAGATCATGGGGGCATCGACGTCGCATAGTTATGCTCAAGCCGCCAACCACGCTCTCGCGACCACTTCGGCCACCTCCAGGGCCGTCCTAGGAGCGAAGCCAACCCAGCGCTCTATCTCCCAAGACGCTGAGATTGAACCTATTACGCGTGAAAAGGCTAAGAGATCCGTGCTGATAAGATACCTCCCCGATCCAGGCTACTTCATTGCCGGTGCTGTCGCGGGAGGCATTTCTCGTACTGCTACTGCCCCCCTCGACCGACTAAAAGTCTACCTCCTCGTCAACACCCATTCGCCCGTCAATGTTGTCCTTGACGCAGCAAAACACGGTCACCCTCTCACAGCCGTTCGGAGCGCCGGAAGACCACTGCTCTCGGCCATCACTGAGTTGTACAAGTCTGGAGGCATTCGAGGCTTCTTTGCAGGTAGGATGCACTCTATCGATCGCCTTGACAACATCCATGCTCACGTGTATTTGCTGCTAGGTAACGGGCTTAATGTCGTAAAAATCATGCCCGAAACAGCGATAAGAGTACATATCTCTGTCTAACATGCCCTGGAACCTAGCACTAATCCATTGACCAGTTCGGCGCATATGAAGCTGCCAAAAGAACTTTGGCCAACTTGGAAGGCCACGGCGATGCACAACATATCAACCCCTACTCCAAGTTCGTGGCTGGTGGTGTCGCTGGTATGGTAGCACAGTATGTCGGCCATCACGCTTCATTCTTACAGTTTCATCCGTAATCAATAGCTAATATGTGCTTAGAGTCTGTGTCTATCCCCTCGACACTCTGAAATTCCGGTAAGCTATCTCGACAGTACGTACGTCTCCTTCCTCTTTCGTAACTAATATGCAAAACTAGCCTGCAATCCGAATACGTCTCCGGTGGTGCTAGAGGCAACGCTTTACTCCTGGAAACTGCACGCAAGATGTTTGCCGAAGGCGGCTTTAGAGCAGCCTATCGCGGTGTGACAATGGGCCTTATAGGCATGTTTCCCTACTCAGCTATTGATATGGGCACCTTCGAGTTTTTGAAGACGACCTACGTTAGGTACAAGGCAAAAGCAAATGGCTGCCACGAAGAAGACGCGCAACCTAGCACCTTTGCGACGGGTCTCATGGGCGCCTCGTCCGGTGCTTTTGGTGCAAGCGTCGTATATCCATTGAACGTGTTACGCACGCGACTACAGACCCAGGGTACGAGGATGCATCCCGCGCGATATACGGGTATCTGGGACGTGGCGAACAAGACGGTGCGCAACGAAGGTGTACGGGGTCTGTATAAAGGTTTGATGCCGAATCTGCTCAAGGTCGCTCCCGCGCTTAGTATCACGTGGATGGTGTACGAAAACACGAAGAGGATCTTGAGCCTGCGGTAACGGATCCCGAACACCTATATGGTTACCTGGATTTCCTGGAGCTCCCCTTCTTGCGGGGATGAAGCAAACAAAGAAACAATAATGATATCCAACCAGCGATAAAGGACACGAATAAGCGAATCTATATTTAAACTCGATTGGTTACCTAACCGGTTGTTCTTTTCGTCTGAGGACATGTCTTGATCGATCGATCCATGCTTGCCTATATAATCAGACTGCAGAGCTAGCCAGTTGACGGTAGTAGATGGTCAATGTTCTAAGTTAACCTACTAACATGCTTCAATATGGACATTCTTAAGTGCCTACCTAAGCAATGATTTATTCTGTATCACCAATGGGGGGGGAGGGGGGTCTGCAAGGAATGGAAAAGAGAGGAAAGGGGCAGGAAGGAGAGAGACGGGGATGTTTTTATTTTGCTAGATGATGACAATTGATGATCAAGAAGCGGATAGATATATAGAATTAGGTTTAAAGGGGGGGACCGGTAGGGACTAACAAGAACCGAGGAGATCGATGATCGATCTCTCTCTTTTTTTTTATCCCACGCCGTCTATTTTGTTTTCCATCTTTTTTTTTCTCAGCATTTTCCTCTATTGCATCGCCCAGGCGTTTCTTTAAAGGACGGACAGCACTAGGCAGGCAGGGACAGTGATTAGGAACAGGAATGGGGATAGGGCAGAATAAGGGAAATTTTGGAAAGAAAGAGAAAGAAAAAAGATATAAAAATAAAGAAAAAAGAATATGATGACCTAGGTATATATCCATTTTATACACACATATACATACATACATACATACATACAAACGCACATACATTCGCACCGTATCACATCATCATCACCGTCGTCGTCGTCGTTGTTGTTATGCATTAGAAAACACACATACGTAAGCACACAGATGTGGCTCCCTTCCCTTCCCCCTCCCCTCCCCTTTTCTCCGTTGAATAGACAAGGGTTGTAGTTGTCGAATAACGGCGATGAGGGGAAGTCAATGGAAAGAAGGAAGAGAATAGAGGGGGACAAAAAAGGAGGGGAGGAAGAGAGAAAACGAAACTGACCTTTATAAGTGTATGCATTACCATCATCATCATCATCATCACTCCCATCGCCGCTGTCCATATTATGATTACTATGTCGGGTGTGCGCATCATTGGAGATTCGACTTGGTATGGCCTTATGTATCTGCCATCCCACCCACCCACCACCTTTCCATCTCTCTCTCTCTCTCTTTCAAGCTACGTATATTGCCTAGGGGTATGCAAGGTACATAATGGTATTAGATGGTGGGCCAACCCACCCTCCCTTCCCGTACACCAGACATCTCTTCTTCCTACTTACTTACCTAACAACAACTATCATCCCCCCATCTCACCAACACATCCTTCCCCTTCCCCTCCCCCCTATTCTAACAACTGCCCCCAATATGCTCCTATTTCTCGTCCCCATGTGAAGATCAAGCAAGCGCCTAGGTAATTGATATACGATATATAGTAGCATACCTTACTACCTCCAGTATACCAGTATATCTTTCTACCAGGTCCTAAGAGACTAACACGTCACACTAGTCACGAAGGTAAAAAGTTAGCAAGAAAGGCACGTTTATTTGAATTTTAATTCAAATTTTTTTTTGTTCTTCGAATCTCCTATCGATCCACTTTGTTGTGGTTATTGACATGTCCTGTCTGTCCGTCTCAGTTTCTAATCCTAATAAGCATATACAAATGGCGATTGCAGCTCAATCTCTTTTTCTGAGCTCATTTCTATTCCCTTTTCCCCTTTCCAATTGCTCTATTCTCCCTTTTCCACTTCGATAAACCCCCCCACCCCTCTTCTTCTATACTTCCTTCTCCCCTTTCCAGAAAAAAAAAACAAAGAACAAAACTCCCCCAGCGCCCATAATGCATATGGATATCATGATGATGTTGACAATTGCCACTTTCTGTGGTCTTCATTTCCCCTTCCAAAAACATGAACCGACTCAATCCAATCCAATGACAAGTCCCCTGAGTGGGAATGATTCCAGTAACTCCAGAAAACAACTATCAGGAAGCACCTTTTCTTAGGTGCTGATCTCGACAGTACAAGTGGGCGATAGGCGTATCTGTGCCATCCCCGATCCTCAGGCCAATGAAGCCTTCTCCATGCGTTGCAGATCTCAACAAAAAAGCGGGTGATGGGCGTCTATGATCCATCCCCTGTTCTACTGTATCCCGACTCGGATGCTGGATAGGTCCAGCTCACAAGTGGGATAGGTCAAATGGGCCTGTGAAGCCACCGTTGAGGAGCATCGCTGCAATTCTGCGTCGCTGGAGAGGCATATCAGCCTGTGTGTAGCTGTTCGGGTCGAGCCCGAGCGCGAGGTAGATCGAGTTCGTGATGACAAACATGCCACAATCGTAGCCGTTCGTCTGGGAAGGCACCGTAAAGTGGACATCAGTCCACTCCCAACTGCGATATTTGTCGCCTAAGAAGAGTCTGAGCCAGTTGAGGGCATGCGCCAACTGTCTCTCCCCACTCGATTGGAACGAGTCAACATAGGAGATGGTGCGGCGGGTAGGTCGGATAACTAGCAGCGTCCAATGGTTGCCAAGATTGACTGGTATGAGTACAGTGTCGATGTCGAAAAAGTTGTCAGGATTCATTCCCCACTTGCGGTTGAACGGCCGTGGGTAAATCTTCTTTTCGTCCTGGCAGAAACTGGACCAGTAGAGAGAGGAGAGAGCGACACATTTCGGGACGCTCTTTTTCGGAACAACACCGGCGCGGTTGTTGATGAACGTGGCCAGGCAAACTAGGGTGGCGTGGATGGCATCGTCGTTCAGCCAGGCAGTTTCGGGGACCATCTTGCTGAAATCCTTGGGCGCAAGAGGAACGCTGTCCGGGTGTGGTTGGTTCTGCCACTTGGAGGCCTTGGTATGGCCATGGAGGGGTGCTGCTCTCGCCTTCTGGTCCCATTCAGGGCTGAGATCGGTGATGAGAGATCGTCGTGGTCTGCGGAGACCGAGAGGACGGAGCCGCACTGCCGCAAACGCCGCCTCGCGCTCCTGGCGTTGCAAGTCCAACTCGCGAATCTTAGAGCGGCTGGGACTTAGTCGCGAACGTCCCAAGCCGGGGAGTGAGTGCTGCTCTTCGTTGTTGAAGAAATCGTTGATGTCCTTGTATTGAGAAGGAGGTAGCGGCTTGGGGATGGCTTTGGTGACGGTCTCTGTCTTTGCGGCCGGCTGGTCGTCGTCGTCCGAGATTGGTGGTGTGATCATCTGTGATGAGGAGGCATGTCGGTCCTTGCGAGGGAAGAATCGGACAGCACGCTGTGCGGCCGCCACGGCAGAGCTGGATCTCAGCACGGTATCTCGTCGAGATACCTTGGATTCAGATTCGTCGTTGTGGATGTCATCATGTTCATCGGAGGCCGAGGAGTAGCTACTGGCCGGATAGTCGGATGCGCCATGGTAGTCAATGTCCATCGAATCATCAATCTCGATCGGGTTCTCGCGGCTACCGATATCCGAAATGAATGATCCATCATCGAGTCTGCGTCGCTTCGTTGATGTCCCGGCGATGAGAGTGATAGGAGCATATTCCCGAGGGCGCGGCTGGAGGAACCGCTGGCTCAAGGTGGTGTATAGGTTGGTTGTCGCATCGACTAGGGAGCTGACAGTACCCCAGATGTTGGCGCCCATTTTCGTGGTGAAAGTCATCATGCCGGTCTGATCTGAACCCGGTTGGTCATCTGCCCAGGAGGGCCAAGCTCCTGGGATCGAATCGATGTCGGGCTCGGGTGTGTCAAGCTCGAGCAAGTCAAGGCTGGTTGCGACAGGCTCGGGGATGGCAACCTTGGGTGTGGCAGGCTTTGGTGTAGCAGGCTTTGGTGTAGCAGGCTTTGGTGTGGCAGGCTTGGGTATAGCAGGCTTGGGCGTGGTAGGCTTGATTGTGGCAAACTCGCCTACGGCAAACTTGGGCGAGAGAGACTTTGGGATGCCAGGAAATGGTACGAAGAGAGAGGAGGTAGGCCTCGTGGTGGAATTACCTTGAAAGGTAGGCCTCGGGCCAGGATTGAGATTGAAGGTAATCTTCGGTCCAGCGTTGGTACGAATGGTGGGTCTGGGGCCAACGTTGGTGCGAAAGATAGGCCTCAGACCAATATTGGTATTGTTGGTATTGAAGGTAAGCTTCGGGCCAATATTGGTATTGTTGGTATTGAAGGTAAGCTTCGGGCCAACGTTGTTTCGAGAGGTTGGCTTCGAGCCGATATTGTTTCGAAAGGATGGTTTAGTTGACGCGATGCAAGCTCGCGAGAAGGCAGAATAGCGAGGCTCCCGGTGGAGTTGTTGGAGTTGTTGTTGACGAATTGGCCGAACTGGTGAAAAGCCAGAAGGGTCAAGTGTTGGATCTCGTTGGAATTGGAAGCCCGCCCGATCTGGCTTGGGTGCAGATGGTTGCGCGAAGATGAAGGGATCTTTGCTCGCGTCGTGTTGATATTGGTGGCTCGCCTGATCTGGCTTGGGGGCAGATGGTTGCGCGGAGATGAATGGATCTTGTTGGTTCGCGTCGTGTTGGTATTGGCGGCCCGCCTGGTTTGGCGTGGGTGCAGATGGTCGCAAGAAGGCGAAGGAGTTTGGTTTGGAGTCGAATTGGTTTCCCAAGTCGGGCAAAGGTTCGGGTGACCAGGTGTTCTTGGACTGTTCCTAGCTAGGTCGAGAAGGACTGACTGGTACACGATTGTCGATCTTGTCGATGACTGCGTCGTCAAAGTCGTCAAATAGGTCGACGGATCGCTTCGTTCGTAAGGCAAAAGGTGTGAGTTTGTCAGGTGAGGGGAATTTTGGGTATACAACGCTATAGGTGAAGCTGGAACCTGGGACTTGGACCTCGCGAGGGGTGTGGCTAGGGTTCAGGAAAGAGTTTCGTTTGCTGGATGTTTCGCTGTTGCGAAAGCGGTGGCGGCAATGGTCACAGTTGAGGTAATGGTCAAAATTATTCCAATCGTGGAAGTCGTCCTGGAGAGGTGACGATGAGAACTTTGAATCACTCATGGTCAAGAACGCGTGTGATGTGCGGTGTGAAGAGGAGTAGAAAGAAGTGACAATGGAAGAAGAATTGGAAGGTGTTTGTTGCTTGTTTGATGGTTGATTGTTGATTGCGATGGAAATTGATGATGGAATTGTATGGTTTGCAGTTGGAAACAGTGATGTGAAGTGCTTGAATGCAAAAGTTGAAGTTGAAGTTGCAGCTGGAGTTGAGAAGAAGATGGAGAGGAAAGGAAGACGAGTGGGAGCAGACCAGAAGAAACGACCTCGAGGTAGACGCGACTGATCGGATTAAGGTTGGACACAGCCCAGCTGGGCGAGTCCGGATTGGGGGAGGGGAAGGTTCAAGTTGCTTAATTGAGCTAAGAAAGGCGAGGCAGGAAATGGTACTTACATACCTATAGTATATTATAGGGCGCCTTAGGTACCTTAGGTAGTCGGGTACCTAGTGCGCTACGCTGGAAGATGGTTACGAAAGGCAGGCGCGAGGAGTGAGGCCGCAGGCACCTAGGGAAAGAGTGCGACAGGGCAGCATCTTGGAGGTTTGGGAAGGTTTGGAGGGTTGGACGTTCAGATTGACTTGACATGACAGATGACACAGACCAACCAATCCAAATAATTCCCTTCCGCCGCATGCAGCTGACTCTGTCTTGGCAGCCCTGCCTTGCCCTGGCCGCTGGCTGTTGTCCGACCCATCCCTGCCCCCAGAAATCCCATCTCTGCTACCCCCTGCTCAAAAGAGGATTAGCGCAAGCAAATGTACATAGATAGTGCACAACATATCAGATACAGTTGACGTTATCTTTTGGTGTACACTACCTTAGTAGCTACCTACATATTGCAACCCTGAATTGCATCAAAATACATGTTTATCAATATCTCGGACACTTGAATGCAGAGATTTCATGAGGAACAATGGAATAATTCCCTAAGATAAATCTGCACACCTTTTGTAAGTACCTAGGCAGTTTCCATAACTGCATTCTTCAGGTTTTTTGGCACCTTAGGTATATGTAGGTAGGTACTACGTACTGATCTCAGTTTCCACGCCCTTTTTGCCGGGGGATCTTATTAAAAACGGGACCAACATTGAAACTGGACAGAATAGGAATAGCGTGGATCATTAAGCTGAGCTAGGGTAGCTCTTAAACATGCACGGTTCATCCATAGTAGTAACCCAACCTAGAGTTCTCGAGCTCTCGTTCGTGGGGAGAATCCTAAGGAATAGGCTAGGGGTACCCAACTTACAGCGCTAGGCCTCCATGTACATAACTTTTGTATATAGCCTTTAAGGTGCCAACATGAAATATTTGGACATTAGAAGACGAAGTGTATCATGCAGCATATACATTGTTATGTATCCGGTATGACCACTTCGTAAATGGAGGTGATATCTTCTGATTAATAACACGCATGATGCGAAAACATTCAACAGACTACACGTACAGACATACTATCTAGCCCCTTAACAACCCTCTTGCGTGTAAATTTTCTTTCTCTCATTCATTAGTGTTATGTAGGCCTTGAATATGTGAATTATAGCTATTCAATGCATGGTCACAGGATGGATCTATGAGTACTAGGTAGATATCTTAGTAGAAACCAGGCATGTATAAAATAGAGACACGAGGAAGGAAGTTCTTCTACCACCAACTTCTCGTAGTCCATAAACAAGAACACCTCTAGGTACCTATCATAGTAGTAACTACCAGAGCACCCAGCTTGGAGAGAACGAGATCATGTCTTCCGGTAATAACAACAGCGACAAGAAAAGCTCCACGCCACAGCGTGGCTACGCCCCTTCGTCGGCCATGATGCACGACTGGCTCGACTCTACTATAGCTTCCACATCGTACGACAGAATGACCAGCAGCTCTAGCAACGCCGAGCATTCCTTCGCAGAATACGCCGCGCCCTTCGAGAGAACCCCCCCGGAGCCCGCCAAAAAGCCTCCGGATACGCGCGCGTTCGGTTTCTCGATTGCGCCACCTCGGGACCAGCAGGACCCGAAGAAATAGGGAAACTAGTCATGGCTTTAGAAAGAGAGAGAGGAAGGGGGAATGGCGGAGGTCATCGTTACGATATAGGGTCGATGATCTAGTGCTAACATTTTAGGAGACTAGACAATCCCAGATTTGTTTAACCTAGGTAGGTAAGATATTCAGCAAAGCGAGAAAATGGGTAGCTGAAAATCTACCTGCTTTTTTTGGAGATCATGGGAGTAACTACATGATGCCATATGTGAGGAAGTATCTGGACACTAAGTTATTCCTGAATAACATCGGATTTTCCACCATTGTGTTTAGCGTGAAAATTGTTGCAATTTTAGAACGTTCAGCTCTAAGTCGGTTTCACTTGAAGGTCCTGATCGCGTGAAATGAAGTAAGGTTGTACGGCATCCAATATACTAGGTTAGATGTGGTAGGTATGTATAGTAGCCTAACTCTTATCATCAAGGCATGTTTAGTCTAGAAGGAGCTTCTTCGTTTATATTAACGTAAAATTTGAGCCTGTTGGTATTCTGAGAAGTTGTCACTGCCGAGATAAGTTTATGGAAATCTACTTCGGAAGTGCCACCTTAAGGAGTCAATATCAATGATCATATTACATCACCATATTACGTAGATTATCGCATCCCCTAACCGAGGCCGGTTGACCGTCACCCCTTTATGTTCCGAGCCGATAATGCTAATTACTATATATCATGAACACAGAAGAAACGTGAACTAGCGACCATGCAGAATCGTCAAGTGGACCCAGGCTTGTGTTCTGTGTATCCCCAGGGCATTATTTAACAGGAGAAAACACGATGATCGGGACCAAACAGGTCAGCGCGTGCCACAGCTGCTGTAGTTTAACAGTCTGCGATACAATTGGTTCCCAGCCCGGGCACCAACTCCTCCCACGAGATCACACGCCGGCAAGGTCATGTCCCGAGACTCTTCTTCCCGCGCCACGGGTATTACCCAAGATCTCCTGCCTCGGCGTGTCGTCGACGAGGAAGCGTAGGAATCCAACCACGGCGACCACGCGGCCTCTCGTGCCCCCCCAATCGTTCGGAAGCGAGAAACCCCTCTTTATGCAGTCTCCCGCCCGCGTCCGCCCCCCTCCTTTCCCCTCTTCCTCCACGGAACGGGTTGACAATAGAACCATGAACCTGCCAGCTGGGATACTAGTGGATGGGATAAAATACGCAGATCTAATGTCTTGCGTCAACCGCTTGTTTGTTTGGCTGAGGGAACTCGCCTAACTCGAGCTTGCGATACGTAGTTGTCATGGCACCCTTACCTCATACTCGGTACCAGTGTCACTTTATGGAAATAGACGGCAATAACCTAGCAGACATGGTGATTTAAGAAAGGGGGGACCAATGTTGGCAACTATTGACGTTGAGGCGTCTTTGTGTTATCCAGCAACAAAGGCATCGATGCCCCGCAAGCAAAGCCTATCTCGTAAAGACCAGCTACGGTTTATATTGTTGTCTTTGACCAGTTCAGCAGCTTGGGTTCCTTTGCACCCACCTACAATTTGGACGTCCCGTCGGAAGTTCTCGACGATACATCTTCAACGACAAGTACGCGATTTTCTAAGCAACACGATGGATGTCCCGCCTGATTTTGATTTTCACCAGGGGCTTCACGAGCCAGAGCTCGGGGTCAATCTGGGAATATGGATCATGGGGAGTCTTGCGACTCTCTTTCTAGCTCTTAGGCTCTATTGTCGGATATATCGGATGGCCGGAGCATGGTACGACGACTATGTGCTCTTTGCTGCTTGGGTACGCGAATATAACCCGCACTGGAGTTGATACGTCCAGATCTACTAACAGTTGGGATCAGTTAACACTAATGGCCGGTGATGCATCCATTAGCTATGTGCTCCGGAGAGGGTTTGGAACTGGTCCCCTCGTGCCGGATGATGTCCCCTTATGCTATGCTCTTTATATCATCTTTTCGACATGGGCCTTGACACTCACTA
This sequence comes from Biscogniauxia mediterranea, assembly GCA_018398605.1. Lineage (NCBI taxonomy): Eukaryota > Fungi > Ascomycota > Sordariomycetes > Xylariales > Xylariaceae > Biscogniauxia > Biscogniauxia mediterranea. The sequence goes on along the minus strand of JAGXTR010000011.1, from coordinate 640,580 downwards.
AGACATCATGGGCAATCACGCTTCTAAGGCTGACCGAGGGCTGGCGGAAGTGGGTTTGTTGGTTTGCCATTGCCACTCTCCTTGCTCTTGGGACGGCGACTTCTTTCCAGTCCTTTTCCAGCGCCTGTGGGGCACCCACTGAGGAAAAATGGACTTTACCTGGGGGGTGCTGGTCACTTGAAGCTTCTCTAGGCTTCTCCATGTTTGCTGGCGGTATGTTTTTGAGTGCCCATCCTCACCATTCTTGCGTGTTCTGACCGCAGTGCCACTTGGCTCAGCATACAATGCATTGATGGAAATCATACTCGCGTTTCTTCCGTGGAAACTGATCTGGAACCTGCGACTGGCACAAGCTGAGAAGATCGGGATATGTGTTTCCATGAGCCTTGGTGTGATGTAAGTAGCTCAAGACCGGTGGATGCTTCGTAAGGGGCTTTCTGCTGACGAGCGAGATAGTGCGGCTTGTATTGCTGTCGTGAGACTCGTCATAACATCAACCATTGCGCTGGACGACAATCTCTGGTGTAAGCTAACCCGTTCTCATCATGCTCTGCCACGTTGGACTGGCTAACGATAGGGGATAGATACTATTACTATTGTTGCTCTCTTGGCACAGATAGAGCAGTCAACAACTATCATCGCATGCTCGATCCCCATCCTACGCGCATTATTACAAAATGTTTGCCGCGTGTCCGCCCACGCCGCTCGGTGCAGCTCCGAAAGCCATGATTGGGCCTTGCACCGCAACGGTAGCTCAGGAAGCACTATTGCCCGGCTGCCACCCACTCAAATCGTGCAAACCAGAGAGGTCACGATTGAATATGTTGGAGACAAGCCGCACGCAGGAGAAGTACAGCTTGAAACACTAAATCGAGCCGAGAAACAACTTTAGAAGTCTGAGGGCTGTGCTGCGCCAACCGGGACCGTAGGTATCCGTTCGCATGCGTTTTGCGGATACCGGTGTTCGTATTTCGATCACCGCTATGAAAAGTCTGATATGGGGGCGAGGGGGGGTGGTGAGGGGGACGACTCAGAATGATGACCACCACTAATGGACTATTTATGAAGAACTCGACGATCTCTACGGTAACAAAAAGTATTTTTTTTTGTCTTATTTGACAACAACGTAACTCGATGGTCAAGGTCATACCTTATATACTACCTGACTGTCTTTGGGCTAGGAGGAAACTCAAACGGGTAGGTTTGCTGCGATGGAGTCTTGACAGGAAAACGCGCATTCTAGACATTCCTTTTTTTTATTCCTTGATTGGAGCTGGAAGGCCTCGGAAAGGGACCAGACTTCTCCTTAACCTAGTCTATTAGCACCTAACCTAGACACATACCTAACGTTCTGCCGGACGGTTTGAGGGGTTTGGGGGTTTAGTTAGCTGAGCTAGATCGAGTTTCATACCTACCTAAGTAACCTAGTAGTAATCTGGAAGTTCGGCTCGTTACCAAAGCTGTGTTATACTATTTAAGGTTATTATGGTTAGGAAACAGCCACAATTTCAAAAGTGTCCTGCGCCACAATATGTAGAAGGGGCAAACATAAAAACGCCCCATTTCTCTCTGGCTAGTCAGGTCGTCCCATTTTCTCATTCCCGATAACTTCAGCCGTGAATCTTCCCCACTGCGGCCCCACCCTCCCAGCTTTCATTACCGTGTTGACATCCCGTGGAATGAGTGATGGGTTGGGGATCGCGCCCCTTATTGCATAGGCAAGAATTTTGCTGGCTGGCCACCGAAACGAAAAGGTGCCCGTTCGCCATGCCTACCTACACCATGGGTCCATAATCGGCTGAGCCCAGTAGCCGCAGCCTGTTTATGTCTACACCACCTATGTCTGCTCCAAACCTCACTAGGTTTAGTAGCAAGGTGGAATGCCTCTTGACCCAGGGGTCTCGTGCCTCTAGTGTAGTCGGTCTCTCGCCTCGCTCAACAGCGAGACCCCCCATACAATACCTGGCCCCCTTTCTCTTTCCATGACTTCAAGAGATAGTAGCTTCTGCAGCAGCTCTGTCATGTGGGGATGTGACATTTCCCGATTCTTATGCCGTGAGGTCGCCTCTAGTGAAGCCCACCGGTACCTTGGCCGGTATCTCTACGGGCCTCTCCTTAGTCATAAATCCACATTCACACACACTCACACACACATATACCTTTAGAGTCTGAGAAGAGTTATTATCTCCTACGTAGACTTTTATGGCTACTTATGTGGTCCCCCTAGTCCTCACTGTTTATTATTCTCCTGCTCATCTGAGCTTATAAGTCTTTGGTATTTATATATCCTTTGCTGCTCTGGGCTGCTCCAATCTGGGACCAGACAACTCTCATAAAGTAATTTACTCACGTGGTAACCGTTGAACTTACTTTCTTTTATTCCCACACTAATCTACAACGGTGTTGTTTTACTCGACCTCTCCTTGTCTTTTCGCCTTTTTAGCCGTCTGTCTAGCTAAGCCGAGATGGAGAATACTCCCTTCAACACCTCTGCCTCGCCTTACTATGATATAGGTGAGCATTTAATCCTGAATGAGTAGCTGTGTTACAAGGTTAACACCCCCCTCAGTCATCATAGGAGCTGGTCCTGTTGGGCTTATGCTGTCGACATGTCTGGCAAGATGGGGGTACAGGATAAAGCACATAGATAACCGCGCGGAACCGACACCTACCGGACGTGCAGATGGCATCCAGCCGCGGTCCTTGGACCTTCTGCGGAACATGGGCTTGAAGTCTGCTATCATGGCGCACCACCCCGCCAAAGTATTCGAGGTCGCCTTCTGGGACCCGCCGGAGAACGGCAAGGGCATTGTCAGGACAGGGACCTGGGCGAGCTGTCCAGCGTTTATCGACGCCAGATACCCGTTCACTACTCTCCTGCATCAGGGCCTCATCGAGCGCGTGTTCATCGCAGACCTGGAGAAGAATGGCGTCAAGATACAACGGCCGTGGACAATCAAGAGATTCAAGTCAGATGAGAAAGCAAACCCAGAATACCCCGTGGAAGTGAAACTCGAGCACACAGACGGCACCATGAGAGAGACGGTACGTGCCAAGTACCTTTTCAGTGGTGAGGGTGCTCGTTCGTTCGTCAGGGATCAACTAGGAATCGGCATAACACACAAAGACCCTATCTCGTACGTTTGGGGTGTAATGGATGGTGTTGTCGTTACTGATTTCCCAGATATTAGGGTTTGTTCCAGAATATGTGCCTTTCCCCTACCTATGGATTACTAACGTTGTTATAGATGAAATGCACAATACACTCTGAGCATGGTTCGATCATGGTGATACCTCGGGAGAACAATATGGTCCGGCTTTACATACAGATAGCCTCCTCCACAGACCCTGACTGGCATCCGCGCAAGACGGCAACGGAGGAGGAAGTACAGGCTTCCGCAAAGAAGATCCTACATCCGTACAACATCGAATGGGAACGGGTGGAGTGGTACTCGGTATATCCTATTGGTCAAGGTATCTCAGACAAATACACCCTGGACCATCGCGTGTTCTTGGGCGGCGATGCGTGTCATACCCATAGTGTAAGTACTCATGATCATTCGACGTAGGGTACATGATTACTAACTTCCCTGTCCCTTATTAGCCTAAAGCCGGTCAAGGGATGAACACAGCATTTCTAGACGCCTTGAACCTCGCTTGGAAAATCCACGCCGTCGAGGCTGGCTTTGCTGACCGATCACTCCTCACGACCTACGAGCCCGAGCGAAAGGACGTAGCCGAAACCCTCCTCGCGTTCGACAACAAATACGCGAAGTTGTTCTCCCAACGCCCGCCCGCCGCTAACGAGGTGCAGGCCGCCTCGAAGCACACCAGCGGGGGCCATGGGGAGGACAACGAATTCGTGAAGACGTTCAAGGAGGCGTGCGAGTTCACCAGCGGCTACGGCGTGGCCTACAAGCCCAACGTGCTCAACTGGTCGCCCGACCACGCCGCCAAGTCGCCGCTCATCCACCCCCGGGGCACCAAGCTGCGCACGGGGCGGCTCATGGCCAACTCCAACGTCACGCGCGTGGTTGACGCCAACGTGGTACACCTGGAGCAGGAGGTGCCGCTCAACGGGTCGTTCAGGATCTACGTGTTCGCCGGGTCGCCGTCGTCGGCCCGGGCATCGCGCGCGCTGCGCGACTTCGCGCAGAACCTCCACCGCTCATCGCGGTCGTCCTTCTTCGCGCGCTACCTGCGCCCGGACGCGGACAGCGTCTCGCCGCACGAGCGCCACAACCCGCACAGCCGCTTCTTCACCTTCTGCGTCGTGTTCGCGGCGCCCCGCGCGCAGATCGAGATCTCTCGCGACGTGCCCGGCCTACTCGTCAGGTACCGCGACCACGTGTACGCGGACGATGTGTGGGATCGCCGCGTGCCGGACGCGAAGGCGGCGGCGCATGCGAAGATGGGGTTCCTGTGTGGTGAGGGGGGGCGAGGAAGAGGGAGGAGTGGTGGTGGTCAGGCCGGATGGGTACGTCGGGGTGGTGGTGAGGCTCGTGGAGGGCGCAGGGACGGTGGACGCGCTGAATGAATATTTCGGGGCGTTCTGCACAGAGAGGTTCGAGGAGACGAAGTCGCAGCTTTGAAAAGGGGGGGGAGGACTCGGTAGGAAGTACATAGTAGGGATGGCAGGGATGTGATTATATTAGTACCTAGTACCAAGGTTAAGTACTAGAGCGTACGTTTCTCTGTACTAAGTATGATGTAGAGGTAGATGTCAATTAAATATATGTACCTTGTAGTTAGATGAATGAACTTAGAACGCGATACGACGACCTTATCTTCTTCACTAATCCTTCCTTTTAAGGTGGTACTGGGGTACCTTAGGTGTACGTCCACGGGCGTGTGTCGTGTTTGCTCTATTTCGATGAGGAAGCAACGGCATGGTTTACTAGTACCTACCTATGTAGTGGTTAAGTTAAACCTTAGGGGGTCTTCAGGGGCCCTTAAGGGGCTCGACCAGTCGGGCATCATTTCCTAGGTATCTTATGATAAGCAGGAGCGAGATGACATGGCAGCAGAAGCAGCAGTAGCAGTAGCAGTAATTGGAGCATGGAAGTTGCAAGTTCCTGTAATAGGGGGTTCGCCCCTGATCATTCCTTTTCCATCCCATCTCTAGCATCTCAACTAATTCACTAACCTACCTACCATTTTTGCGCCAACAGAGAGAGCACACTATTAGACACCATTTAATGACTGTGTTTAAAACCCCTTCTACCTTTGAACTGTTTCCAGACAGCCAGAAGTTTAATTGACCCGCCATTGATCATGCTACGGCGCCGAAGAGGACTGGGTGGGAGTATGGATGATGTGGCTACTACGAGAGATTTTGCCTTCCCGTCTTCTCCTAGCACTGACAAGGCAAGCGATGCGACTATTCATGACAATACTCTGATACGCCCTAGCGCCCATAACCCAAGTCGTATTGGATATAGCGAGGACAGTAAGTATATGCACAGCCGAATATCCGCCATGGAAGATGCCACTTACACAAATATACCTACCTGCTTAGAATGTCGTAATGTACTTGTGAGATATTGTGCGCATATTCCAAGAAACTATCAGTATAAAGACGGGATACAGCAGGTACGTGAGTCCCAAGGATATCTTCTAGCTAGCTGGTGTCGTTGTTGATAGTTGAAACTGTGTTGCAGATTTTCTTGATTTTGAGAGAACATCTCGGTGATGAGAATCTTGATCTCGCGGGCGGCGTCCTATACGAGCTCATAGAGATCGACTGCCAATACTCCGACGATCATGGAGCCGCATTTCAGCGGTGGAGACATGACCATATGTGTAGATATGTCAGTATCCCACCCAACCCGAAGACGAAGAGAAGGGCTTGGTCAGAAGACTGATATTGATGCTTCTGGCCAGGCCGATCTAGAACTTCCTCACATACCACACATGATGACCATCACCTCATCCATCATTCCTACCGACAGACTCACGCGTTGGCGGTTCGAGCACCCAGAGCGGTACCCCTTTGTTCTCTCCGACTCCTCCCCTTCTAGTCAAAGATTGTCATTTAATGCTAGCTGTATTCGTAACAGAAAGGCCTGGCTTATTGATCATACCTTATACGTCTCGTCTAGAAATGACGGTACTCGCCCACTGCAGAGTCCAAATCCCAAGGAGTTCCATGAGATGCAATGGAACTTCGATTACGGTGGAAAGGGAAGGCTCGTTGAGGAGCACGATGTTATACTCACTTCCTCAGACAGGCCTAGTGAACCATCGCCCCCAGGAACCTCAGATACCATGTTACCAAACTCAAGCCGTACAAAGCAGCTATGTCACTCTCTATCTCGCATCAGTATCATTGACAAGATAGTTGACAAGCTAGGGAAAAGCAAGAAGCAGCCTGAAACCGAACAAAGGCGCCGAAGTTGGATGCCTAGTTCCCTTATATTCGAAACGGGTTCGCTATTCAAAGAGAAGAGAGCCGTTTCTGACCATCTTTCTATTCCTCTCCCAGGCGGATGCCAGATTCCAAACGCTATTTTCGCTAGAAAGTTCCTGCTAGTCGGTGATGGAGACGTGCTACCTCCATACCTCCCCACGAATGAGATGCCAACCGCCGAATCGAAGGCTACAGACACGATCGTAGAAGCTGCAGCGTCTGGGTTATTGGACGAGGATTCCGCATGGTCATTCCGTGGTCCCTTTACGCCGCAGCTTGGGTATGATGGAGGATTAGACTATCGATGGGGGTTTTGTGAACCAAACGTAACTGTCAGGAGGTTTGACGTAGAGACACCAGTTCTAGAGACTCCGGAATTTCGACCCGATCCCCGAGCTACCGGAGCTGATACCAGAGAATCTGAGTGGAATGCAGTTTATCGTAGACAGCCACCAAAGAGGAAAAATAAGACCAACATCACCAGATATGGGGGTTCAGAGATAATTGGCTCACTACATACCCCGTGTAAGCCCAAGGCTACAACGTTTCAAGGAGACAATCGACCCCAAATGAAGCTACAAGAGCGGCATGATGCAGTTCGAGGGACTACGCTAAGATGTCCTCCTCACACTCCAACAAACCCCCCCAAAACCAGTTCGAATACTCAAATAACTCCTGAAAATTATAGATTCGAAAGGTATGTGGTACCTAGATATATGAGAAATCAAAGCTGTTAGAAATTACTATACTAACTATATCCGATATAAGACATAGCTTCTGCCGGGGAAACCAATTGTTATTTGAAAATGTTGAGTTCGCCGTCCCGAAGGGATATTCTAATGCTTTTACCCCTACCACACACCGCAAGACGACAGTGGTCGAACGATCGGACAGATATTTGGAATCCAGTCCCTGTGTATTCGATGTCGATTACCCTCGAAAACCAGGACCTAAACACAGACCCGGGAATAGCTTGAAAGAGCACTTGGCGAGCCGCAATGATTTTGTAAATCAGAGGGAGAAACATAGGGGGTGCTTTGAATACATGCACATGAAAGATGAAAATCGGGACTCATCAGTATTTGATGGACAAGAGAACTGTCCAAGGAAAGATGTCGTCGACCTGGATCTAGCTAACGAATCTCAAGAGGCAGTCGTTGAGAGGTTGCAGCCATTAAGGTATCACGGGAGTATAGAATTCCAGCATGAATGCATAAATGGTGGGATAGATTGATTGCCCGGGAGTTGATTGTTGGTAGCCCGGTGCAGGTAGTTGAGGGGGAACAACCCGACTCGAGAATTATACGCCCCTTCCTTTCAGCCCATTTCTTCTTTACATTGTCTGACTATTTTCGTTATTGTTACCACCTCTAAACTTCTAGCAAATTCTTACGATTCAGGCGGCAATGCCGAAAGCATTCAGCGAAGCACCCAGATGGGTTAGAGAAGACGAGCCCATCTCACTTCCAGGTAAGTTGTCACAGTCTCGACCAAAAGCTAGCTCCATAGTAAATGTCTAACAGAAAGGTTTGTTATTGAACAGCTGGGTTACCTGCTCCTTTTATCGAAGGAATATCCCGAAGAATCACCTGGGGCCGCGGGGTGGTAGAGAATAATACTACAAGTGGCCGAGACAAACACCGAAATCTTGGAACATACCAGGAAGCAGGCGCAAAAATCTCACCCATCTGTGATGGTAAGCATATGGTGTATTATTCAAAATTTCCCATTTAGCATCCTCTCCAAAATATTTACCTACCCAGGCGGTTTAGTCCAAAGCCCACGCTACATGTTCTAGGATATGGAGCAAGATTCTTCAATTAGAGGATTTACTGGGAGTTCTCTTCCAATACGCACACTAAGAAAACCAGGTATAGGCAACGAGAAGGTCCTTAGGAAAAAGAAGAGATTTTCTATATCACCATTGCCATCACCATCCACGACCGACGATCAAGAATCAGAAGCTCCTTCGCAAAGACGCGAAGAACGTGGTGCTACCAAAGTAGACTCTACAAGTAAAGGTCATCTGAAAGGTAGACGCACCCCAAACTTTCACAACCATTCGAGAGATCCTCGGCATGTTTGTTGGCATAGGAGCGGGCTAATACGGACTGATATAGGCGACAAGGAGAAAGGCTGCGAAGAAAGGCAAAGTCAGTATCAAGTGCAGCAGGCGAATCACAATCACCTTGGGCCGCTTCAAGGAGAAAAAGGTACGTATATCTGGTTGTCTAGGTCACCATTTGTTTGCCGCTATATACCTCCCTATGTAGGTATCTTGACTCGATCCTTCCCCTTTTCTACCCACCACCCAAACACCAAAACATCAAAATCAAAATATTATTGTACCTCCATCCCTCTAATCGGCTAATTCGATGCACTAACCTAATGCAATGCTCAACAGAAACTACCGCCCTTCCACCAATTGCAAGAAGTTGTAAAGGTGCAAAGGGAATTCAGGTTCTAGACTGGCTCAAAAGCGGCAGCGGCAACAACATTGAGGATCCTAATTCGCTAATCCCATTACCTGATCTAGAATACGCAGCTACGCGTCGCCATCAGGCTGCTTGCTACGCTCTAGATAAGGACTCCTTCACAGTTTCACCTTGGCAACGTCAACAATTACCCCCCTTTGCCAAAGATACTACTTCCTCTACCCACCACTGGTCTACTGATCATCCCATTTTATCTTGTGCTGCTGATGGTAGGAGCACACAAGTACAAGGAGCAATGCGCGTTTCCTCTTCTCCATCTAAGGAAAAACGACGCTCCTCCACTAACATCACCGACACTTCACGCGGCTTTACACCCTCGCGACTCCCTATTTCACGTCTTCGCCGTCCGAGTAAACATAGTGCCGCCACCCCTCAACTATACAGTCAGCCTGTAGGCCACAAAAATATTGACAAGAGCAACACTAGCCAGAAAAAATCGCGGCGCTCGTCCGCATCCTCATGCTCACTTACCCCGGCCACAGATCCAGACCTACCAGCGTTTTGCATCCCGAATCGCCGAAGCTCTATCAGGGTCATTAAGCCAGATTTGGCGTTGCACTCTCCTATTTCCCCTGTCCAAACCTCTTCTGCTTCTTACCACCCTCTTTCTCATCAAAAGCACCAGTTTCAGTCTCGTCCACACCCTGACGAGCCTAGCCCTGCTCTGAAGCCGGTACTGGCCCCGGCGCGTAAGCTAAAAAGGATGAGCGGAAGCGATAGGTATAGTTTTTACTACGACAGCGGTGGCGGCAGCACCGACAGTCATGGTGGCATTAAGGATAAGGGTAAAGGTGTCGATAGGGGTCAGGGTCAGCACAACGACCGTCGAGATTCTGATAATAACCTGAGACTTTCCGAGGCAGGAAGATATCAGTTAGCCACTATGTGAGTCATCACCCTTTCTTGGGTTCTCATTCTACTCTTACTAACAATAAACTACATAGGTATTCCAGTCACCAAGGCTACGAACAAGTTACTTCTGAGCAAGAGAAAGCACCCAATGCTACTAATGCTCGTGGTTTGTCTCGAGGTACGCCTCCACCGGGCCAAGGGCGTTATCGAGCTGCGAAAGCTCAAGCGCAAGAACATCCTACCCCAGCAAAGCAGCAGGATGGTGCTTCATCATCATCACAGCAGCATCAGTTGCGCTCCCGTCATAGACAACAACCTAGCGGTTCATCAGCAGCATCCGTCGGCCATAGTCGCCGTGATAATAGCACCACAGGCTCTCGCGCCTCGCCGTTCAAGACGTACCAGCACCATCAGCGGCAGCATAGCAACGATGCCGGTAGCTCTAGTCTTGTTGGTGGAGTTGGACCTTCACCTGATCGAGGGAGATCTCGTCAAAGAAGACGCTACGAACTACCGAGTGATGATGAGTGCGAAGATGATGCACTGTCTCCTGTGCAGGAGACCGGCAAGAGCAATACGACAACCTTTACAGATATTATACGCCAGGGCCTCGAACCGTCTCCCAGTCGTTCGCCAGTCCAATCTCGTACCCCACCCCGCCCTAGATCGCCCCCGAAGCCTATTGGCGACACTTCGGTGCCCCCCGTGCCCGCTCTCCCCTCAACCGCTTCTGGAAACCGTACACGTCGTCCCACAGGTCTCGACCTGAACGCCGCATACAGGTTCGGAAACGCAACAGGCCGGCACACGAATATTCAAGTTGTTCACAACCCTCTCCCAGCTAGCCCTTCGGCGCCTGAGCTGTCTGCACCACAGAAAACGATGCTGCAAGTGCCAAGACCGGAACCCAGCCGAGGACGCCCAGCACCGATCACATCGTCGCCAAAATTGGATAAAGGGAAGCAACCGGAGCGCGTTCAAGAGAACTCGAGACGTACTCATCGTAAAAGTAAAAATGACAGAAAAGACGAGCTAAGATATTCCTCGTCAGTGTACGAATGGGATGAAGACCTCCCGACAATCAGCCCCCTGCATATTCCGAAGCGCGGTGAGATGATGAATGTCGATATTCTGCAGCAATATAACGAGTGGTGGCAAGATTCTTCTATGGCAGCTGCGCGCAGAGCCGAGTTTCCCGCTTCTCCAGTGCCGCATATCCAAAACCAGAGAGCCAAGCATCAGGCTATTCTGCATAATGTTCGTTCTCGGAGCGAGATGGGTCGGCGTGACATGTCGTCCGGTGAGAAAGTTGGTGCTTCGACTTCAAGTGCTGCCCCTCATGACATGCCTCTGCGACAGGAAAGACAGCCATCTTATCATGGGGGGAACCTCCCCAAGTCAGCGACTATGAGCGACGTTCGAGACGAGGGAGACAATCAGTTCCGCAGCGACAGTAGGCCTCAATTGGAAAAAATATCTGAGCCATTTACCCCATTGACTCCCTGGTTAATGGCCGGCGGTCTGTCGGGCAAGAAAAAGTCAAAGATCTTGATCGGCAAGGACGGCTATCTTGAGGACACGACAGCACAGGCGCAGGTGCAAGATCACAAAAAGAAGGGTGAGAGCAGCAAGGGCATTGGATTCTTCGGCAAATGCAAGAATATCGCTCGGGAATTTGTAAGTCTCCAAAGCTTCTTTTCTGTTTATGCCTGATAAGCATTACAGTCAACCCTTCTTCTTTCTGTCTCATCTCTCAGGAAGATTAGAACTTGGCTAACTCTGATTCCTCCTGTGATCTAGGCTGAGACGTCCTTTAGACCTTCCCGCACCAGAGCGGGAGCTGTAAAGAAATTAGTTATCTCTCTTGACCCGCGTGAACAAAGTCTCGTATACTGCGAGCTCGAGTTTAACTTGAGCAGCGCCTTGGATGAATACATCAAGACCCAACTGAACAGTGGACGCCTCTCGCCCGATAAGCTGAAGAAGGTAGCTGATACGTGGGCCGCACATGGTAGGCCGAATGTCACTGGTTTTCGGTATGATCTGGAAACCCAGGTGGACCTCGTTGCGGCGCACATTGATCATTTCCGATTCTACGGCGACATTCAAGTGGATCCGATAGCCATAATGGGGCTTCTTCACTCGATGAAGACTAATGCGCGAGAAATGCGTGCGCGTACTTACTGCCAGCCGGATACAGTCATCTTTAAGCACCTTCAGGATGCGTCCTCTTTCATGAGGATGATCGGATCGGCGGAGCTGAGACAGACCAGACTTGACCAAGTCTCACAATTCTTCAAGGCCATCGTGACTCGCGAGAAAGAGTACCAAAGAAAGAAGGAGGAGAGGGAGAGAGAGCGATCTAATGGTGAGACGATCAAGAACACTGCTAATGATCATGACAACGGTGGGCCTACGGGTGCTAGCATTGGTAATGGACCGCCAAATGCCAAGGACCAGTTGATTGACAGCCTGTACAACTCAGAACCTCGTGAGGTAAGTAGACATGATAGCCAGTATGGCGACCAGGGCAACCGAGAGAAGCAGAACCAGACTCAGCCTCAAGAACAGGAGCCGGCCCAGGAGGAACAGCGGCAGTTTAGTGGCCCTATTCTCGAGCCGAAGACGTATAGTCCTACAGACGATGAGCCTGCGTTTGTTCGCTGAGCTGCTGCCGCTCGTCTAATCAACGTCCGAGAGGCATTGCATCACGACGTATCACCTGCAGGTTTCTTTGGGATTACCAACTCTCGATCCTCTCGATCCCCTGTGAGACCACTCCTCACTGTGTTTGAGCTCATATTACCTTTCTTGGAGCTCAAAGGCTTACCCCCCCTCCTCTCCCTTTCCTGGACAGCTTGCTTTACATGATGTTCACCCTTTGAGGATTGTACTACATTGCCACGACGACATTTGGGATGGAGGCTCGTTGAGCCCTGCTGTCTTGCCACCTTGTCGCACTCTTCTGCCCCCCCCCCATACCCTGTCTTGGTCACTACGAAACCAAACCGGCAGGTCCTGTTTATTCCGAGTGGATTAAATAGCAGGAAGGCCAGGTCGTGGTTTAGGCCAGACACGTAATTCTGGCGAGTGAAGATACCTTCTTTGTTTCTCGTTACTACTGAGCAAAAATATGACACTGCAGTATTGCGTGGCAACCCTCTTGCTTGGTAGGTTCATGTTGGATTAGGATTTCCCTCGTACGGCGGGAATTTGTAAAGTATATGATGGTAATTGGTTGGCGTGGTTAAATAGAGTGGCATTCGCTAGCACGGTTTGAATGCTGTCGGACGGCGTGATTCTGCGAGGTGAGCTGGTTGGTCGGAATAGGGGAAACAGGCTCATTCTATGAGCTCATGATACATGTAAGACTATTAAATCGTACTGATAGGCTAGCTGGCTTGAATGTCTGTCTCCAAGCCGGAGAAGAAGAAAAAATGATTGCAGCTATTGTATACTGCCGACTAACTGACTAACTGGCTGACTGACCTGACTATCTTGACTAACATGAAACACGTTCGTTAGATGTCCTCCCAGTCTCCCTACGATTAACAGTAGATGTATTTGATTATACATATTGTACCTGCATAGCTGTCTCAGCAGATACGATGGATAAGGGGCTAAAAGGGATTCATGTCCCCCCATACGGAATAGAATGCAGCAAGATCTAATCTAGATGGTCAACCAGGTAAAACTACTTAATTACTTACCTAAAGCTCGCTCGGTAGAGCGACTGGGAGGGAAAAGCCGGGCTCCGCAAGTGATGCAAAGCGCGTAGAGGTTGCGTGTGGTGGTGGGGGTCTCTCGTCGTCGATCTCCCGAACTACGCCGGGTTACCTAGATCTACTACTTATACGCTACTACTGTACGTGCGGATTACCGTTTTCACGTCTACACTAGATTAGCAAGGGTCCATCCTACCCTTGATTGTTGTCGCCTTGCCCATCTGCTGCTTGGGATTAGCAACCTCTGGATGCGATCTAAGACTAGAAGACCAGAAGACCAGAAGAGAGAGGGAGTTGAGAGATAGAGAGGGAAGGGGGAAAGGAAAGAGGAAAGAGGAAAAGAGAAAGAAAAAGAAATTCGCTCGTTGTGGTTGTGGTTCGATTAGGCAGGCAGACAGAGACAGGCAAGGCAGTTGGAGAGGGGAAGTCCCGGGAAGAAAGAAGGCCAAGGCTAAGTTCCTATGTAGCAGCTTACGCATGAGGTCCTAGGTTAACCTACATAGTAGTAGGTATGTACTTTAACCCAGGTCATGCAAGGTGGCGTGCCACAATATGCCTGTGATCCATGTACTCTGTATGTATTGATGATGTAGAAGTGATGGGGAGAACACTACCTAGCTCCACATGTGGCAGAGAGGTCTTAAATACATGAATGATACTCCTCTGTGTATATGCGTCAGTTGGCAACAGCTGATATGGCGACTTATTAGTATTCACAGTAAATAGGGGAAGGAAGAAAAAGGAAAAAATACGGGGACGTCAAACACCAATGTGGAAAGCCCGGCTTAAAGTAGGTATCCACCGTGACATCATCTTTCCCCGGAGTTCGCCAATGATTGAACACCGACAGGTCAACTGAAGGTGCACCACACCATACCATCACCACCACCACCACCACCACCACCACTAATTCATCCATAAGAAAGTGGAAAAAAAGAGTGAAAAAAAAAAAGGAAAAGGGAACGGGGAAACAAAAACGGTTTCCTCATCTACTAAGGTTGTCTCGTGTATTATGCATGCGCCCCCCTGCATAACCTGGGTGGTCTTGGTAGGCTGATAGAAGTCCATTTGACCCTACCGAAACTAAGAACCTTGGACTACTTAGTCCGTAACATTAAGAAACGAAACCCAACCTGTAAGTCGGGTCAGGTCAACCAGTCAGTCAGCCAGTCCACCTAGTCAGCCGGCCAAGACAGACCTTGGGAGTTCTAAACAGCAAGTCCTCACGAGAGCCGAGCCGCCCACTCCTTTCTTTTCCTCTCTCTCTCTGTCCTTTTCCTTCCTTTCCCTTTTCCGAATCAATATCCAAATAATCAGCCCAGAGTCACCTGGTCATACTGCTGCTGGTGCTGCAGCTGCAGGTTCATCACAACTGATGTCTTTTATACATACATAACATGGTGCGGTGCGTAAGGTAGCCTAGAGCCGGATATAACCAACCCTCCCTCTTGTCCTTTGCTCTAGTTCTTGCTTGTATGAGCCATTTCATGTGCCTTGGTTTATACGCTCCTTGCTTTTATACTCGGCTATAGACAAATCCGTCCATCTCCCACCCACTTACCTACCTACCAGACTCATCTAACCTACCTACCTGCCTACATACCTCCATACCTCCTTACTTACTTAGGTTGCGTAGGTAAGAAGAACCCGTAGAAATTTTAGATCCGGATACTTATAAGCGGGGGTTCTTTTCTCCTTCGCATCATCCCGCCTACCACCCACGAGCTTTTCTTCTGTATCAAAAGCTCGCTACACCACCACCGCCGCCGCCGCAGTAGCTATCTGTGAATAGTGCCGTCGATCTGTATCATCCGACCAACCGACTTACCACCACAGGCAGCTTTATTTTTATTATTTTTTATTTTTTATCCGAAGTCGAACTCCTCTAGAAACCACCTAGGGGCGGCAAACAAGCCAACAAGCATCATGTCGCGGTACGAGGACGACTACCACTCCCGCGGCCGCCGATCAAGCCACAGCCACAGTCGGGATCGGGACTATGCGCCGTATGCGGACGACAGACAATCTTACGAACGAGAATCCGACACACGCCAGGACATCGCCAGCCCAGGCTACACAACATACAATGGCGCCCCGCCCTCATCACGCCCCCGGCTGACCTACGAGCCGCATTCCTCTCACCCCTCCCTCCAGATCCCCGACGACGACTCGCACCCAAACCTGCGGCCTCGCTCCCTACCCCCGCTCATCGAGTACCACCAACATCGCTCTTCTCCCCGCGACTCGTCAAATAGACGGCGCCAGCATCAGCACCAGCGCGGATACAGCGGTAGCAGTTCTTCGGCGTCAGACCGTGCGCAGACGCCCATAGGCAGGGCTAAGCACTTCGTCGACAGCACGTTCACCGACTCGGCCGCGGGGATCGGCGTCGGCGTGCTGGGCGCGCTGGTCGGTGGGCTGGCGGCCCGGGAGGCGACGAGCAAGTTCGGCAACAACGATAACGGGAACAGTGGTGGGGGCGGGGGCGGGGGCGGGGGCGGGGGCGGGGGCAATGGGAAAGGCCACAGACGCCACTACAGCGACGCAGCCGAGCAGGCGCACCGGCGCAATCAGATCCTCGGCGCGGTCGTGGGCGCGGCGGTAGGTGCACTGGGGGCGAACGCGGTGGAGAAGAAGCTGGAGAGGGACAGGGAGAGGGAGAAGGAGAAGGTGGAGTGGGAGAGGAGGTGGGAGAAAGAAAAGGAGAGGGAGAAGGCGGGAAGGGGAAAGAGGGAGAGGAGGTCAGTTAGTAGGAGTAGGGGCAGGGGAGGGGGAGAAGTGATAGAAAGGAGGGAGCTGATCACGAGGGTGAGGTCGAGGAGTAGGGAGGAGAGTAGTGGGGGGAGTGGTGGGGATGGGGGAAGGAGGACGATGAAGATAAGAGGTGGTGGCGGCGGCGGCGGTAGTGGGAGGGGCATAGAGAGGGAGGTTGATCCGGGGGCGAGGAGCTGGAAGAATGTGGAGGATTGGCTGAATGATGATAGATACTGCGGAGGTATCACGGATAGAGAGGAGAGGGAGTCGGAGGAGGGGAGGCTGATGAGGAGGGCTGGTGGTGGCGGCGGGGGGAGTGGAAGTGGAAGTTGGAGCGAGAGATGATGATGATGATGTCTTTTTTGAATATCCACCGATCTTCTAATTCTCCTTTTTTTTTTTCACCTCCCTACCTAATTAGACAGGCTTTCGTCTATTTGTCTCTCTCTCTTTTTGCGATGTTCTGATATAGGTACATAACCTAGGTGGTACGTTGAGGATGGATATCCTGTGTCGCGTTAGGTCACGTTGCGTTGCGTCGGCAAGGTTGGAGTTGGAGTCCCGTCCAGATCGGATGGAGCCCTTGATGACGCATCCATGGATTTCGGTATAATTTGGATGACAGCTGGAGCCCACCTGGGCAGTGGATGCTTGCTGGTACCTATCCATGAAGGCACGTAGGTAGGTACCTAGGCGGGAATGAGAAAAGTAATAATGAATTACCTACCTAGAAATCCTACTATGTAGTATGCTAGGTCACATTTTTAAATCGTATGTATTATTTAATATCGATAGGTTATTTAAGCATTTTAATACTTGTATGTTTAGTTTTAAAAAGGTAAAATATAAATAGGCGATTAGGTATTGTTTATAAAATATTTACTTACTTACTTACTTAGCTAACCTTTTTATTTTACTAGAAAATTGTTTAAAAGTAAGCCGGGGCTTAGTATATACTTAACCTACAAATACCCGCTTAACCTATGTTATGTGTTTTTAACATTAACAAGTTGTATTGATAAAACCAAGAAGTAGATAGGTTATGTACCTAATAGGTCGGGTTATACCCGACATACCTGCTACCTAATACTTCCTAGAACTTTCGTTACACCATATTTCGTACCTACCAGGCATACATTATGTAGTACTAGTAGTTCCTAGGTTTGCTATTTGAATTTTGGTAGGCAGGGCCGGATTGATCTGATAGTATGAATATTATTAGATTACCTATCACCTATGGATGTCCCTGCCTCCTGCTAGATTAGTAGTGTAGGTAAGTATTACAGCATCAATCGCCCCTTTCCGCACTATCATCGGTTGCCCTCCGTTGTTCCCCGGGTGCTCTGTACATACGATCGACCCACAATAACCTTAACTCTCCTCTACCCATCTCGATAGGTATGTACATATGAATCTTGCCTTCCAACTCTCACTTACAGTGGATGGACCTGACATGTCCCTTCCCCCCTCCCTTTTTCATCATATTGCTGTGTGTTCGCTCAAAGCTGCCTATCCCGTCCAGTTTCAAGTGCAGTATCCCATTTACCTTCTACCTATAGTGCCTACCGCTATGTCAATGTAACTGAACCTAGACCCCAATGTTTTGGGGTCCCTGGTCAGTGCACCCGGTCAAGTACTTAACCTACCTACATATTTGATGTAGCTGACTTTTTCACAGATCAGCTCACTGAAGCTACATAGTAGCAGCCATCTCAACCTCACAACACCGGCTAACAATCCATCATCTAAATGCTTCGCAGGTGGAAGTCTCGAGGCTTCTGCCCTCTTCTTGCCTTTTCCACCAGCTTTTGATGCAATGACTGTACATGTCTGTGTCTCGCCACTTCAGCAGTCTACGTCTATTCAGTTTACCTAATTCTGTCTGGTTTTATACTGCGCACTCGCTATTCTACGCACAGCACCCCATATAACACCGCACATATATAGGAAAGTTCTCTTCATACTCTCTATATTCCTACTTGCGTCTTATAAAACGCTACTCTGTGGTCTGCGCAATGATGAATCCCCAAGATGAACTATTTGTGCCTGAGGTACAGGTACAGGCACAAGTACAGGCACAGACCATTAATGATGATGACGACCTTTCTATCACCTCAACAGATCACGAAGGCAACGGCGTTGAGGATGTAGATAAGGACTGGGTTGTGGACGACCTTCTTGCTGAGCGACCTCACCCCGATGAGCCGGGCCGGATGCAGTATCTCATCAAATGGGAAGGATTTCCTCTGGAAGACTGCACCTGGGAGCCGGTAGAAAATCTCGGGCCGGGATTGCTTCCTCAGTGGGAAGAGACGAAGAAAGAGATCGAGGCTAATAAACGACAACCTTTTGACCTGGAGATATATAATGCCGCATGTGTGGCAAAAGCGGAAAGACACATGAGACGGAATGCCAAACGCAAGAGACTCGGTTTGCCGCTCACCGAACCTTTTCCAGAGGAGTACTTCTTTGAAACCCCTTCTACCCCTTCTACTCCTATTATTGAACAGCACCATGAACCACAACATGAGCAACAACATGAGCAACAACATGAACAACAACACGAGCAGCATCATGTGGACTCGTCTTCAGACGAAGCCGATGAGATAAATGAAATCGAGTCCGACACGGGCATCCTAAAAAGACCTCAGTCACAAAAAGTCACACACCAAAAGACCGTACCAGGTACTCTTTCGAAGAAGATCCGGAAACAGTCAGGTTCAGACCTGATCTCAACAGCAAGGCGCCCTTCACAGAGCTCATTGCCCAAACCCTCATCCGAGGTATCAAAGCCCACAGTCCCGTCGAGGAAAACGACGGGAGCCGAAGCTCAAACTACAGGTGGAACGATGACTGGCTACCAAGGTACTGCCAGGAAACCGACCATTATCACGAAGCAGAATGCTCCCAGAGGGGTGGACCGTAAAGCCTCAGGGCAGAAGCAAAATGCATCAACATCCAAGCCGCCCTTCAACACAGGAACAGGCCCTGCCAAATCATCTAGCTCCTCAAACAAATTTGCAGGCAGGCAACTCACTGCCACACGCACTCGACCACAGCCTGCAGCACAGATGGTGTCGTCTAATGTTTTTATTGGAGGCAAAAAGCGCAAGCAGAGGCAGAATTTAGCCGATGCCATGATAGATCCAACCAAGGCACCCAAGAAATTCACTACAATGCGTGCAATGAATATAGCCCATAAGAAAGCCGTGGAAAAGAGCGACGCAACGGCGAACTATTCGTCCATACCACAAAGTTTCTTTCTAAATAATGACACCATTACCCCTAAATCGAAGGAAAATAACCCGTTGTCGGACAGCCCAACTACTCAGCCAAATAGGGGCCAGACTCAACCACAGGGCTCCCCAATCACCACACCGACCACCACAGAGGCACCCTCTCCTGTATACGTTCCCGTAACAACAGCACTAGTAGACACGGCCAATCTAGCCTCAGCTCTGGCCCCGGCTCCAAAAAAGAAGAAATCCGTCCGCTTTACGGAAGTGGAGGACGATAAGTCGGAAGACGGCGCCGCCAATACGATATTCGCTGAACCCATGGACATTGACTATCCTTCAGAGAGTCCAAGTGTTTCACGTATTCCTCCGACTGGCCCGAAAAAATTGTCACTAGCCACATATCAAGAGCGTGGTTATACCACACAGGCCGTCTCAAGAACGGTCATTCTCGGACCTAGTGGCTCGCAAGAGCTCCGGGTTATGTTTAATGGCATTGCTCGTCACGGAGACTCATGGCTGTCTGCATTCATTGCCCATGAGAGCATACACTTCAACACCACGTGTGCGTCGTACAACTTCGTATCCCAAGAAGGCTTTTTAGTCAGTGAGAGACTCTCTGCTGGAGCGATCGAGTCCAGCTCAAAAGAGCAGGCACCCGCATTAGAAAATGCAGCAGACCTATTACGGCGGAGCTCGTTGGGTATGCACCTAGTCACACCAGAATATTCAATATTACTGTACCCTTCTAGGTGTGATGGATGGAAAGATATGAGTATTGGTGTGGGTTCTCCCAAACCCGATGCCCCTTTACGACACCTGATATACAGGTCGTCGAACCATCCAAGGCTTTACCCCCCCTTGCTGCCTGCCCCTACAGCGGATATTGATGATCCGGGACAAGGGTACCAGTGCCAGCTCCTCATCAAGGAGTTAACAGGATTGTCTTTTGACAATTGGCTCCCACAGGAGCCTAGACAGAAGGATAACCAGGTGTACATGTTGCTATTCCCACATACCGAATTGCAAGCATTGACAATGATTAAGTTCTGGCTTCGTATGTCTTCCTAGACCGCAACGTTTCCCTCCATGAACTACCTCCATGCTAACCCGGTATAGAATCCTGTCAACCCGGGTGCCGGATATTCTCGAATGAGAACCTTCCAGAGGGCTGGTTGAAGTTTCACGAGTGCGTTAAGGCTGGCGCCAGCGGGACAGTTATTGTTCACTCTGATGTAACTCCTTCCTTTCGAAAGATTCCCCAAACTCGGAAGATGCTAGAAGGCAAAAGGTATACTTTCTGGGATTTATCCCTGGGAGAGTTTGACCCGCCACTCTACCCATCACACCCACGTGCTAGTATTGAACCTGGCACGCTCCAAATGACACGATTGTTTCCATTTGGCTGCGCTATCTTGGTTACGCCGAGTTTTGTCTTGTCAGAGCCTGAAACTCTTTGCAAGTTGTTGCGATGGTTTAGAACCTGTGGCCACAAACCTAACCACTTACTTGTGGCATGTGCTAACTTTTCTGATTACCTGAGGGATGTCACTATAGAAAAGGAAAAGGAACACAAGGCATTCTGTGACAAAAACTTTCGTAACTTGGACAGGTTTCTGGAGGACCATGGCAGACATGAAAAGGACATCAAAGCAACATTCCGAGCATGGGAGCTTTTACAAGATGTCATCAAAAATTACGGAGACGAAAACGCCAGCGAGGATGTTCGGAAAGTGTTCTGGGTCACTGACCTAATTGACCCTAATGACGAACAAAGTCTAGTGAATTATTTCCTGTGGTGGTCTACGACTAGGATGGACTGCTATCGCAGATTCTACGTCCTCGGATCAAGCCATAACAGGATCCAGAGGGCTTATCGATGGATCACGATACCGACTTACACGGACATCTCTGTGAGTGATCCTGACGTGGCCGCAGCCCTTCAGGATCAACGTACTGCGGTGACCGAGGCCGCTGAGCAGGCGGCTCAAGAACCCGAGAACGGCAATGTGATATCTTCTGAGATGTTCATCAGCTCAAACCCCCAATCGGGCAATGAGAACAATAGAACATCCATTTTGAGAACGGATTTTAAGTTCCCTAGTGTTCTTTTCGAGGCAGACCGCGCACAGGACTTGAAGCGATGGATGACGAACAATGATCACTTTAGAATAGCGTCATGGTCTAAACTTCACGCTAACCCCGTGTCGTGGGTAGATGTGCCTATGGCTGATCAGTTTGATGATGCACTCTGTACATACGACACGTTTCGGAACTGGCTTTCTGAGGCGCCGAGGTTTACTAAAAATGTAAACACATGGTTCGGCCTCTTTTATACCATAGACGAAGTATGGGATCCTAAGGAGCCACTTAGCACTTATAAACGTCACCCCTGGATCGCCGTTTATAGACCAATGAATCCCCACAAGTCACCAAAAAGCTACAAGAGGATGGAACTTTTCATCTGGGATATCGCCGCTGCGGACAATGGTCCAAATCGTGGACAGTCGGGTTGCTTTGATATGCAGTGCCGCTTAATAGACCTAGTTCGTGAAGAAACGCCCCGAAGGGGCGAGAATCATGTTCTTGAACGCGTCTGGGTGGGCAACACGACAGATGTGGAATACAACCCAGGAGACAATCTACTTGATATAACTTGCTATAGGATTGAGGAGATGTACAACAACGCAAGACATTGGCTTCCTCCTGTTGAGACGTTACTGGCGGAAAGGAACTGGAGGGAGCTGCCTAAGCCGATGTGGGAGAACGGCATGGCTGTGGGGGCAGCGTGGAGGAATCGGCCCCAACGGGGAACATCGCTCATCCCGAGAAACGCAAGTGACGAAGGCAAGCCAGAGCGCTCTATCTGGCATCCACCGCGTGGCAAGGTCCAAGACCGGGGGTCCACCGCCTGCCTCAACGCGCTCTACGAGGCAGCACTGAAGGCACGGCTTCAGGACCCGCTGTGCCAGACGATGAGATTCCAGTATCGGGTCACGATGGACTGGTATTTCGAGCAGCTTAAGGAGCAACGCGGTGTGGGCTATGTGTATGTGGGATCGGGAGAGAGGATAGTGAATAAGATGTGTATGGAGAAGTAGTAAGGGAATACACTAGGTAGGGTTAGGAGGTTAGGTAGACGAGATAGAAAGAATGCTTTGCTATCTTCGTAAATGGTAAATAGTGTACATTCAAAATCCATGCGATGTGATTCGCTGATCAGACATACCGACCCGAATGATCTGACTGATGTGAAGGTTTGGTACATACATCGATCTTTTCTTCTTTGGAGCTTTCTGATACAATGCAGTCATACCTACCTACATAGCCTACCGGTAGTCGTAGTAATAGGGGGAGGGGCTTACATGTGTTTATATAAGCGGCCACGGCCCCATAGGTATGCACAAATCGAGGTACGGAGACAAGACTTGCATAAAGTTGGGTAGATAAGTGGGATAAACCAGGAGTCGGGCTAGCTAGGACACGTGACATGGCCCGTACTCTAGAGATACGTAACCCGCATGGGCCAATTAGGGGCCAGTGCTGATACTTATACCGGTACTTGCTGGGGGACTAGCGCTGAAAATACAGTGGTACGGCGGGCGGTATCATGTGTATGGGGTACCTCCTGGGACACTTGGTGATCGTAGCAACCTGACCGCCGCACTGCTTTGCTGCTACCGTCCCCAAGACTCGTCCATCTCTTCACTGATCGAACTCCACCAAACATTCAATTTGACCAAGTTGGACTTGTTTTTTTCCTCTTTCTTCTTCTTTTCCCTTACCTACCAACAACACAAAAAAATCCGAAGCCTTCCCCCCCTTCTTGTGTTAAGGGATTCAACCACACTCTCCGTTTTCTCTGTTACCGACATCGACTGCGCCTGCGTCTTTGTAGTTGCCTTAGAAGAATCCCTCCCAAACCCGGTCGTCTTTATCACCGCCGACCGTTTTGTCCCTCCTCCCATCCCCCCAAGTCTCCTGACCCATTCTGTATTGTCTTTGCGCTCAACTCGACAACAAATTGCCGCGAGACCGCCATTTAAGATTGATCGCCCAACATGGCCAACGACGAATATGATGTGAGCATATTGCCTTTATTCGCCCCCTCCCCTAATCCCACACGAGTTTGTTCGTGTGTTTGGACATGGCTGACCCGGGCTTCTTGACAGTTTCTCTTCAAAGGTTGCTACCGCCCCTGCCTCACCCCTTATCCTTTCTGCTGCCCTCCCCCCTCCCCCCCCAAAGAAAAAATAGCTCCTATTACCGCCAGGCCCACCGACGCATAGCTGCTTACCGTCTGTCTGTATTCTAGTGGTCCTGATTGGAGACTCGGGCGTCGGAAAGTCCAACCTGTTGAGTCGATTCACCCGTAACGAGTTCAACCTCGACTCCAAGTCTACCATCGGCGTCGAATTCGCTACCCGGTCCATCCAAGTCGACTCTAAGACAATCAAGGCACAGATTTGGGATACCGCTGGTCAGGAGCGATACCGCGCCATCACCTCAGCCTACTACCGAGGCGCTGTCGGTGCTCTTCTTGTCTACGACATCAGCAAGCACCAAACCTACGAGAATGTCACAAGATGGCTTAAGGAGCTCCGCGACCATGCCGATGCCAACATCGTCATCATGCTGGTCGGAAACAAGAGCGATTTGCGACACCTGCGGGCTGTTCCTACCGAAGAGGCCAAGTCCTTTGCCAGTACGTGCTCCTCTTTTCTCCCGTCCCCCCTTTACCGATATTTTGGGTTGCCTTCCGCTGGTGAGAAGTTCCTCCCTGCTAACTCTGTGCTACTTGTAGGCGAGAACCATCTCTCCTTCATAGAAACCTCTGCTCTCGACGCCAGTAACGTCGAGCTTGCTTTCCAGAACATACTAACCGGTGAGTTTAACCCCCTACCCCTACCCCCTCTCGACATGAAGGCAATTGATTCAGTTCTTCTAACACGACGATGCCTCAGAAATCTACCGAATCGTCTCGAGCAAGGCACTGGACAGTGGCGAGGGAGCCCAGGCACCGATGGCTGGCACCAACATTTCATTGAGCAAGTCTCCGGACGACGCTGCCAAGGAGGGCGGAAAGTGCTGTTAATGCAAACGAAGGGCCCGGCGAAGAATGATGCAATGGTTTTACAAGGCGGGTATGATGTTACGTTACGATACGTACGCGGCGTCGACATTTTGTCTCCGGAACACACACAAACACACACTCGACGGTAGAGTGGCTGATGATGATGCATCGTTGCAGGGGCTTAGGAAATGGAATAATCGATTGATATTTTCTACCAAACCCCAGCCCTCTGCTGCTGCTGCTGTTGCTGTCGCTGCTGCCTCCGTTTTTGGCTCTTTTTTTCTCTCCCCCTTCTTGTTTCTTAATTATTCTCTCTCCGTCGTCAAATATCCATGTAATGGGAGGTGTTCCGAGGTTTCGACATGGTCCAACGGTCGCTTGGCATGTCTACATCTTGAAGATGCCTATCACACTTGCTTGTTACCTGCTTGCCTGCTTCATGACTTCGTCGCTGCTGCACACATACACACGCATCAACCACTGTGTTTCGTGCGTGTATGTTTTTGAACCACGGGCCAAATTTACCTGATCCCTATAATGTTACTCCTTGAAATGAGTGTACATGACATGATATGACATGACATGACATGCATGAGCATGGGACAGGCCTGATAGGGCTTGAAGAGAGGTTGAGAAAGGGGATGCTCATGTTCCGACGGATGATGACGATATACTAGGTACTGCTACCTGTGCTATTGCCACTGTTACTGCTACTACACTACTATTTAGTATTTATTTATACCTGTTCGTAATTGTTAACTTGTTATTTTTAATTGTTGTCCTTTGTAGATAGCTACGTATCGTCTACCTTACCTACATACCTTAATGAGATAGTGCCCAACTTATGTCTGCCATTCTAATTCGCTGGCCTCCAAATGGTAAACATGTCCTTGAGCCATGACCGAAGCGGGACTTTAGCCCGCTCCATCAACAAATACTACCTACCGACTCAAGAAAGCCCCACCATTCCTATTGACCGATAAGATGCATTCACGTCCCACATCTTATCGATTAAGCTGATAGCAGATTAGGATAAGTCCAAGCGCCCTGGACCCTCTTTTATATTGCTGCGAGTTTCTTAGTCTAGACGGGAAGAAGAAGAAAAGAAAAAAAAGTTGGTTGCTGCAAGATCTCTAAATTGCATCCATCGTGACACTACCAAAATTTTAAGAAAAAGGTATCGACATATCAGCTTCTCAACGTAAACCATGGCGGCCGTATATAAGTCGCTCTCGAACCAGAAGAGTGCCCAAAAGGATGAGAAAAATGCAGACGGTCCCCGGAAAAATAAGCAGAGGGTCTTGATACTCTCCTCTCGGGGAGTAAACCAAAGGTAACGTACTATTCGTTATGTTCTGTTCGCCCGTCTGCCCCTTCAATTAGAGCGCGCGGATCCAAGATTTCTACCGTCACTACTTTCTCTTATGCGCCAGGCTCTAAACTAACTTGATTGCGTGCGCTCTTCTAGACATCGACACCTTCTCAATGACCTGGCGCAAATGATGCCGCATGGCAGGAAGGACTCCAAGTGGGACAGTAAATCGAAGCTATCAGGCCTCTGCGAGCTGGCCGAGCTGCACAACTGCAACAACGTGCTCTACTTTGAAGCGCGCAAGAACCAGGACCTGTACGCCTGGTTCTCGAAGGTGCCCAACGGTCCCACGGTCAAGATGTACGTGCAGGGTCTAAATACGATGGAGGGTAAGTCTTTCTTTCTTTTCGCCTTTCCCCATGTCAATTGCTAATATCTCCTCCCTACTACCTTCAGAGCTCCATTTCCATGGCAATTGTCTCAAGGGCTCCCGGCCCATCTTGTCCTTCGACGCCGCCTTCGACCGCGAACCGTACCTGAAGGTGATACAGGAGCTGTTCAGACACACTTTCGGGGTGCCACAGGGAGCGCGCCGGTCCAAGCCCTTCATCGACCGTGTCATGGGGTTCACATACGCCGATGGCAAGATCTGGATCCGGAACTACCAGATTACCGAGACGGAACCGACCTCTGCAGACGCCAAGGACGGAGAAAACGGGGAAGCGGGGGCAAAGAAGGCTTCTAAGAGCCGCGGCAGGGACCACAAGGAGCTGGACGTCGGCCTCGTAGAGATCGGACCCCGCGTGACTCTCACGCCCATCATCATCCAGGAGGGCAGCTTTGGCGGGCCCATCATCTACGAGAACCGCATGTTTGTCAGCCCGAACCAGGTGCGCGCGGACCTGCGGCGGCGCAAGGCGTCCCGGCACAATGCTCGGGCGGAACAGTTCGTCGAGAGGCAGGCACGGAAGGGAGATCTAGGACTGCGGACCCAGGGGGGTGTCAAGAAGCCGCTCGACGAGCTCGACTCGAGGGCGCTTTTTGCCTAAGGGATTTTATTTTGTTTAGGTATTCGTCGGTTTACCCCTGGTAGCTGGTGGGCGTTTCGGGCGTTTTGAAAGACAAAAAAAAAAGAGGAAGAAAAAATCTGTAGATTAAACAGATGATACCACAACCCCTAATAAGGTACCTGAAAATTTGTCTAATTGAGAGGACTCCGGAAGGGGGTCTTTTTGCAAATCCCCTCACAGCTTTACGTTACCTATCAAGTCTAGACTGGACCTCATTGGTCTAGAGCAGGAGATAATTGGCTTGCGATGATGGGTTCGGCTGACTGGGTGATCTGATTAATCAAAGTGGTTTAGGTATTTTAGGTTCTTAAATCAGACCTTCACTAAGGGCGAATGGGAGCCGGGCTCCTGATAGAGAGTACCTACCCCTGGATTCTAGTTTGGATACATACATTCAGGTTATACTGTACTACTACGTACCTATTGACATAGGGTACTACGAAAGTATTAACCTAGTAGGTACTTACTACTACTAATGTAGTACATAGGTAGGACAGGGGATGAGTACAAAGATACCAGTTGTCTAGGTAGTACTTACCCGTTGGTCCGTGTCGTGCCTTAATAAGGACCAACTGCCAGGGCTTAGTTGGGGAATATTACTGTAACTCCGAAAATACTGTAACTTTTTTCATTTTGTATGTACGATACATACAATTGCATATGTAATATATAATATTTTAAATAAAAAAATCATAACTTTATAATAAATTAATAAAAATAATCATAAAAAATACTCGGCGCTAGATAATTTTTATTATAATATATGCATTTAAAAAAAAAAAATTTTAATTTTTTTTTAATTTTTTTTAATTTTTTTTTAATTTTTTTTAAATAAAACGTATTTGCAAACATATATTTTCTTAACATTTTTTTGCTTATATAAGCAAGCAGCATTTATATATAAAAAAACGTTTTATTTAAAAAAAAATTAAAAAAAATTAAAAAAATTTATTTTTTAAAATGCATATATAATAATAATAATTATTTAACGCCGAGTATTTTTTATAATTTATTTTTATTAACTTATTATAAAGTTATGATTTTTTATTATTTAAAATGTTGCAGTATTGTATGTGTCGCACATATAAAATGAAAAAAGTTACAGTATTTTTGGAGTTACAGTAATATTCCCTAACTAAGCCCTGGCAGTTGGTCCTTATTAAGGCACGACACGGACCAACGAGTACTATGTATGTAGTACCTAAAACATCCATCGGATGAAACTCCAGAGCTGGCTCAATCTCGCAGCGAAGCAATTGATCCGACATTTCCCCGGATTTGAAATGGATTAAGATTGCACGTGCATTTCAAACCCCTGTCAATGACAGCCATGCATTATTGTGTCACAGTGTTTAAACTCGCGTGACTCAGTCGCGTCTTATCTCC
Organism: Biscogniauxia mediterranea; assembly: GCA_018398605.1. Taxonomy (NCBI): domain Eukaryota; kingdom Fungi; phylum Ascomycota; class Sordariomycetes; order Xylariales; family Xylariaceae; genus Biscogniauxia; species Biscogniauxia mediterranea. The sequence goes on along the minus strand of JAGXTR010000011.1, from coordinate 612,267 downwards.
CCTCCTCTCCCTCTTCCTTCCTCCTCTTGGTCAAGCAACCATGGCACAACTATCCAACAGTTCTGTCATCATGGCAAAGCATACCCCCCAAGGGTATGTGATGCCTATGGATGTCCTCAACATTCAGTATAGCCCCAAAGGAGGGGTTCCTACATATTAAGTCGAAGGATTTATTTACCCCTTGGCCATCCAGGGGGGCTTCTCAGCGGCTGAGAAAAAGGAAACCATCAAAGCCTGACATTGGGCAGGCTGGGGATCCGATCTCTTCTCATATTTGAAGAAGAAAATTTGGGGGACATTCATAAAGGGGAACCAGGGAACAGAACGACTTTCTGGCTCTTTGGATATCATAGGAAAGGGGTTCCCTACTTGGGTCAGGAGTATAATCACTACACTCCTAATTTGGAACTAGATGCTTCATAGGAGTATCAAGCAGATATGTCATAAGGGAAGTGCATGCTATTTTACTAGACATCACCAAGGTAAGAACCATCCAGATCCCCTGGGATACACATCGCCAACTAAACTGCAGCTTGCAAAGATCACCAATACCCAACTATGTACTCTATCACCCGGCCGATACAACAGTCACCAGGCCAGCTCCAAGAGTAGGTGATTTGTACCTAGTACCTGAGAGACAGGGGCTGGTGATGTGAATCCCCAGTCACTGGCTGTTTCCTGCACATCACAGAAAGAGCACTCGCTGCAAAGGGGTGGCGTTCATAAACACAACAACCACACCAGCAGAAAAAACCACCACCCTAACATCCTTGTTTATTCCCCCCAAACCATTCCCATCTCGATACTTCATAATACGTGTCTCCCCTTCAGTAGAGGCATCATTGGCACACCATCTTCCTGCACCACATCTGTCACCCTGTTTGGGAGCTGCAGGTGCCTCTCTAGACCTCAACAGGCATAGACACTCCTAACTTTCTGTTTCTCTCAACCCTTTGCACCTACACTACACTTCCATCCAGTCCCCTTGATAACAACAAGCAAGCCTGACTAGACTGGTGGGCCTTGGTGTTTCTCGAGGTAAATCCACTCAGCTGGTGGAACAAGCTGCTTGGTACGGTTTTCGCAAAACATCATATACCCACTCTTATCCCTTCCGGGCCACCATAATCTGTCATACTTACTTGTTTAGGATCAAGAGTGTGTTTCACAGGACTCCTAAACTCGAAAGTCCAGTATTGAGATACTCCTTGGGGCAAGAGAGGCTGCGCTGATCTGGCTGTGGCATGGCCCATAATCCTCGGAAGCCAACACTCAACACTACTTTCACACAGTCATAGGAAGCCAGCCCATCTCATCTAACCTAACATCCCGAGGATCGGGCTGCTGTTGCATATATTCCCGTATAACACAAGCATTTGTCCCTATTTTTGGACTGTTCGACCCGAGCTGTATCTTTCCCAACTCCTTCCTAAACAACGAGCAGTTACGGTTGGTTCGTTCCTCTTAAAAGCGAACCCCTCCCTCACCTTGGTGCCGTACTCAGTGGAGTCCCTCATAATTATGGCACATTCTTTCGGGGAGCCTGAGGGCAATATGTCCTCAGAAATTTCGAATGGTCTCTTTGAGCATAGGAGCGTCCATGATCCGGTCAACTTATTGTACTTGCCCACTGAAATGATCATCAAGATCATGGAGCAAATGACCCCCAAAGATGTCTCCAACTTTGCCCTTGCAAAGAAGCGCCTATTCAATATCTTCAAGGGCAGCGAAGTCTCAATGATGGTAAAGATTCTCCAGAACCAACCAGAATTGGAAATCATGCTCTACCTCTACACCGCAACCAAGATGGAGATGAAGCCTGGATACATGCTCCACCCTCGCACGATCGTTTTCAATCCCGAATGCGAAGGTGGGAAGAGAGTCTACCTCATCCACGCTAATGTCGCTTTCAGCGAGGGAAAGCTCATCTGCCCCGAGAAGATCACGTTCAACTTTGACAACATCCTGGATTTGTGGAAACTCACAAAGGTGGTTGATTGGTGGACAGAGGCCTACCCGAGTCTTCGTTGGAGAGATCACCCCGAAGACCGACGATGCTTGCGAACAGGTGAGGAGGCTCGACTTCGCAAGGCAATCGCGCGTTGGTGGCTCTATGCCTGTTACTTCCACGGTGTCTTTTGGCGTGACATCCAAGCGCCTAAGAAATGGCAAGAGGACAAGCGACTCCACCACATTCGCATCCTATCCACGCAGGAGATCTGCGAGCTGGAAGATCTTTGGGGTGTTATGTACGATGCCATTAGCAAGGATCTCTGCTCTTCTCCCGAGCGCGTCCGTGATGGGGTAAGTTATATCCAGGCGCTGACAGAGCAATGAGTCCTATTTACTAACTGATTTGCAGAGCTGGTCCGGAGTCGAACTGGTACCATGGGGAGAAGACGCGAGACGCCATAGCAACATTGTCAATACGTATCTCAAGCTAGACCCACAGATGCTTCAGTTCTTCCTGCTACGCTACCCTCTACGCCGCAAGGCAGACATCATCAAGGCCGTGTCATGCAGCCAGCGTGACTTCATGCTAGACCGAGAGACGCTATCGCTTTCGATCACGACGGTGCTTCAGGAACGCATGATGCTTAAACCGCACGGAATCAACAACGTTCCCCGCATCGGCATCATCGACGAGGACCGGGCTAGCAAGGAGGAGTGCGAGCCTTGGAGTAACGACGCATCGCCGACGGGCAAACCCCCGCTCACGCAAGAGCAGATCAGCGCGTTTCCGTTCGAGCCCACTAAGAGGGTTGCTCGCGGTGATGACGGAACCGAGCTCTCGCACCCGTACTAGAAGTATGGCAGGCGCCACCGTCGTCCGTGGGTCGGGCGCAAGTGGTGATCGTGGGGATTTAATCCAACTCCTAGATATATCCATCCTTGCTTCACTCACAAACCGTCACCTACACTCAGACCCTTATCCATGAGCCAACGTCATGTCCATATTGTCAAGGACATGAAAAGATGAGATGTTGCGGTGGGATTATGTGTTTATTCTGTTCACCGGTGTGGGACAACCACTTCTCATGTTACCGCTTGCATGTATACCTTTGTAGTATTGTTTTAGCCAAACTATCCCGAATTATCAAACCCCATCGGCCCGAGTGAGGGTTGGACTCATGTGTCCGGTTAGGCACGATGGTGAGAAAATGGGGGAGGGCAAGTTTTGATATTCCTATAATAAGTACCATGCCCTAAAATCAGGAGAGGTAAGATGAGATGAAGTTAGACTACGATGTCTTTGCGGGATACCTACTAGGTTAGGGATTTGCTTCTCTGTTCTATAGGTAGTTAGGTAATGAAAAGTTGACGCTGTTCATGCATTTTTAGTGCTTGCTTAGGAGGTATATACCTAACCTAGGAAGATTTCGCATGTTCGTGTAAGTCCTCATATATCAAGATCCTAAGGTATATAAGCCAGGCTACATACTTGACTGGCTTGTCTTGGCTACGTAATTTAACCTGAGGTTACCTACCTACCTACTATGTATGTACCTAACCTACTTACTTAATTGTACTCACTCCTAGGATAGATAGATTTATAAAAAAGGAACATGAATTAATATTAAGTAAAATAGGTAAGTAGATAAATAAAATGGAATAGAAAATAGAAAGGGGAACTTTTATATTATGTAGAGAGACGAGATGTTCTCAAGCTTCTTTAAGCACATAACATACGTACCTAGGTAGGTAGGTAGGTGGGTAGATGGGTGGGTAGGTAATATATATGTGGTGGGTGTTATGTACCTATATCAATATGCAGCTCTGACAGAGAAAGTGGCGTTTCGTTAGGCCTAAGGCTTCGCTAATCCGATAAATTACCACCACAGCCGCCCCCCAAAAAAAGAGTTGCCAGCCTTCCACTCACCCGCACCGCACTCTAACACAGCAGCACCCTTCACACCACACACAATTCGCTTTATCTGCATTGAGTCTGCATTGACCCAAGACGCCACCCGTTTTATTTTATTCGGCGGCAGCGATGAGTTGGGCCAAGTGAGCAAATCACCAGTGTCACACTCCGAGCGCTGTCGACTTGCGAGGTTGTCCGCTATTCGCAAAGCTACAATTGAATGGAGGAGCAACCTTGACTCTTGTAGGCTCAAACCAAAACCTCGCCAGCCTAGAAACAGTAGCAGCATAACGTTGAATTATAGAGTGTAAGTAAAAGCCCGTTGGACATTTTGTTCATCCATCCCATCTTCTTAGTTTCCTTCTTTTCTTTCCCCCTAATCATGACAACAACAACAAAAAAGTTAATAATACTACACCATACCATTTCATTTTATTTTATTTTTTGAGGATATCCATGACAATTTTGGTGCAAAGAGGAAATTTATTGGCTGGGTCGGTAAACCGATCTTCAAGTTAAAAAGGATTTCGCACCAACGGGGAATCGCAAGTTCGCTGCAAAGGAAGGTTGCGAATAGGTACACTCCCATGGTCGAAACTCCTTTCGTGGAAAAGATCATCTTGTCCCCTATTTCAAAAGGGACCTGCTAGAATCTCATTCTATCACATTCATGCGCTTCTAAACCGCTAATACCTCACCAGGCATATCGTTTCTGTGGTGACCCGAGGCGTTCATCCCCCTACGTCCTTTGGTGCCTTGCCTTCACTTCAGGCCTGGGCATGCGAATCACTAGCTTCAGCATCAATACACCCAAGTCGCTCTGTGTCTTGTCAAAACACCATCGGCAGTGATCACGGAATCGCCAAAGACCTCCTTCTCCGTGAGACGATTGGCGGTGAGCCCCATCAGGTGACGATAGTAACATCACCGTTCTCAACTTGACAGCAACCTCGACCTATCGATCCTTCTCGATCTATCTAATCTTACCCACCTAATCTGCATGCACCTTCATCACCCCTTAGGTAATCTACGCCTAGTACCATGGACGGCGAGGACCACTCCATGATGGACGCTCCCAACGGTCTCAACGACCCCCGTGGTTCATCCGCTATGGACGAGGCCGAGGCCGAGGATGGCGCTGGTTCCCCGAGAACCGACATGCACGCCATGGACGAGTATGTGTCGCCGAGCGACACCCAAGACTACCTCAGAGCAATGCAGAGACGTGGAATGCTGCCCACCGGATGTTGCTATGATGACAGGATGAAGCTGCATGCGAATGCAGATTTCGGCCCTTCCCCTCACCACCCGGAGGACCCGAGGAGAATAGAGGAGATCATGAAGATTTTCAAGAAGGCAGGCCTCGTGTTTACGGGCCCTGACTCCGAGCTATTAGATATCCTGCGAGAGACGCCGACCAAATACATGTGGCGGATCCCGGCGCGCGATGCTACGATGCAGGAGATCTGCACGGTTCACACGCCGAGGCATTACGAATGGGTCAAGGGTCTATCTAACATGTCGACGAGAGACCTTCGAGTCCTTAGCAATAGTCTAGACCAAGGTAGAGCCTCTCTGTATGTAGGGGGTATGTCTTATGAAGCCGCCCTCCTCTCGGCCGGTGGCTGTATAGAGACCTGCAAGAACGTCGCCGCCGGCAAGGTCAAAAACGCCTTTGCCATTATCCGACCTCCCGGACACCATGCCGAATACGATTCGCCCATGGGATTTTGCCTATTCAACAACGTGCCCATCGGCGCCAAGGTCTGCCAGAACGAGTTTCCGGACACGTGCGGTAAAATAATGATCCTAGACTGGGACGTTCACCACGGAAACGGGGTGCAGAACATGTTCTACGACGACCCGAACGTGCTCTACATATCCCTCCACGTGTACGCTAATGGCGACTTCTATCCTGGGAAACCTGATAACCCCATGATACCGGACGGCGACTTGGACAAAGTTGGTGAGGGGCCGGGCAAGGGAAAGAATGTCAACATCGCCTGGCCGGAACAAGGCATGGGAGACGGAGAATATCTGGCGGCCTTCCAAAAGATCGTCATGCCGATCGCGCACGAGTTCAACCCAGATATGGTTATCATCTCGGCGGGCTTCGATGCTGCGGATGGCGACGAGCTAGGAGGGTGCTTCGTTACGCCACCATGTTACGCTCACATGACCCACATGCTCATGTCCCTGGCTGGGGGTAAAGTAGCCGTTTGCCTAGAGGGCGGCTACAATCTCCAGGCCATATCTCACTCTGCCCTAGCGGTTGCGCGGACGCTGATGGGAGAGCCGCCGCCGCAGATGGGAATGCCGCCCATCAACAAGGAAGCAGCCAGGGTGCTGGCTCGGGTCCAGGCCGTCCAAGCTCCGTATTGGGAATGCATGAGACCCGGCATAATAGACTTGCCAAACCTCGGGGACCACGCATCGCGTTTGCACGACGTCATCCGGGGCTACCAGAGGCAGGTGCTGGCGGAGAAGTACGGCATGATCCCGCTGTTCATCCAGAGGGAGGCTCTGTGGAAATCGTTCGAGAACCAGGTGCTAGTGACGCCGGGGGTGCAGTCTAAGAGGAAGGTGTTGTTTATTATTCACGACCCGTAAGTTTCATTATTTATTTTTACTGTTGTTGAGGGGATTGTGAACTTGATTGCTAACTACGAGTTTGATACCTAGTCCCGAGCTAGTCGCCATGCCAGATATCATTGACAACACCGTCGAGCCTCATAATAGTTTTATGGTACGTATTTCTTCTTTTGAAATATATATATAAGAGGGGAGGAGAGAGTAATTATAGATGAAACTAACAATCACAACACCTGACACAGCTCGACGGCGTCGTCTCGTACATAGACTGGGCGATCAAGAACGGCTTCGGCATCGTAGACGCCAACGTGCCGCAGTATATCACGCACCCGGAGGACACGGAGGCGTTCAGCCCCCGCATGACGGAGAAGACACTACAGCACCAGATCCAGGAGCTGGTCTGCTACATATGGGACAACTACCTCCAGCTTTATGAGCCGGAGGACTTGTTCCTACTCGGCGTCGGGAACGCCTACCTGGGTGTCAAAGTTTTGTTGACTAATCGAGGTACGTATATCGTATGTGAGGGAGAATGAGAGAGAGGAATCATACATTTTCTCTTTCTCTTTCTCTTTCTCCTCCCACCCTGCCTACGCACTTTTCTCCTCCTTCTTTTGAAAAGAACCAAGTGAAGCTAACGGGGTCGGGATAACGCGGGAAGACTGCAAGGAGCACATCTCGGGGGTGGTCAACTTCGTGACAGGCAACCTGCGGCCGGTCAAGTCGGAGACGGACCCGGGATTGTCGACATGGTATAAGCACAACTCTCTGGTATACGTGGCGACGGACCACGCGTGCTGGAAGGACGACGATCTGGCCAAGAAGGTGCTCAAGAAGCGGTTCGGCGGCGTCAAGCGCAGCTCCCAGGTCGGCCTCAGCCGCATGATGGAAACGCACGCCGAGGAGGTGAGGGCGTTTATCAGGCAGATGACCAGGGGGGAGGGCAGCGATGCGGAGGAAGGAGAGGATGGGGAAGGAGAAGGGGGCAATGGAGGGCCCAGGGACAGATAGTAGGGAGTAGAGGATTGCGGTTGCAAGGGAGTGGGGATACGACGGAGGATGAGAGGGTTTGATGGGTTTGGGCTAGGACTTTCGAGGGGTGCCAAGTGAGATAGGGGAGAGAGGGATGGGGGGAAGGACGGGATACATATACATATTTCTGTCCGTTCTGTCTTTCTTTGTGTCATTATCTTCTGCATAGAGAGGCGAGAAGGTTGGGGTGGGGGGGTAATGCGAGAGGGAGGGAATCGAGAGGTAGGGTGGGAGTCTGAGAGGTAGGGTGGGAGGGGGCGCATAATCATTAGTAAAGGGGGAAGGGAAGGGAAATCTTTTAAGTTGATATGCGGAAATAACAGAGAGTGGTATGAGTTTGTTGTTTACCTACCTACCTAATCTACTTAAAATAACTATGCTAGGGTATGCTTTCTATAGGCATATATGGTTCTTGTTGGCTGGCTGGCTGCTATTTTCTACTTGCCCCGTGATACGGTTTCCTACTTGCACTGGGTGCGTAAGATATATAACTAACCTAGATACCTATATGCATATATTATATATAAGAGAGGAGAACTGGGTATGCGATGTGAAGCAGTCCGACTGATGGGAATGGGAATGCGGTGGTGACTACCTCCCAATGTAGGTAGGTTTGCGTTTTGTGCACGCAGTGATGTTGCTCTCTCGTCGTACCTTAGGGACCATAAATATCTCATCATGGCTAGGTAGTAGGTAGCATAGGTAACCAAACTCCATTCCCCCCTTCCCCTCAGTCCTCAGTCCTTTTTGCTGGGCAACCAAACCGTGGGTTATATTTCCACTGCTTGGTTTATTCTTCCCTTCGACCTGACTTGACATGACTTGACTTCACGTCTCTTAGCACCCGGACTACGTTTGATGCAAATAAAAAAGGGAAAAATAAACATTGGTGGTGTAGTAAGTACTAAAGCTACGCACAATACTGCCCACGCATCTTTTCGTTTACCTACCTACACAACTTGGTGTTTGCCCCCCCGTCATCTTCTTTCTCTACCTACCCGTCTCGCCTACGATTCTTTTTATTCACTTTTCTTCTGGGAAGGATACAGTAGGTTTTCTTTCCCCTCCTCTCTCTCTCTCGTGCGCTCTCCTCTAACTTACTTACGTCTATTCTTGATCGATACCATCCATCCATTCTCGGCCACACATCTACATTTTTTTTTCTTCTCTTTTCTTCTTCCTTTTCTATTTACTATTGATCGGTTGTACGTACTTACTAGGTCGGTCGGTCACAGGAATCTGGACTGGGCATTCTATCTCCTACCTTATTAGGTACCTACCTAAACCTCACCTAAACTTGAACATCAACGTTGAGGCATCGGAGTTAGGTACATAGGTACTTAAAAGGTCTAACTTGAAGTAAGTACCTGCAGGAGAACGGTCTCACTGATTATTCCGATAAGCTTTCATTGGGCGCAAAGATGGGACGAGCAAGACCGGCTCCGCAATGTGGCAGGGGAGGTGGCGGCGCCCAGCAGACGGGACCCACAGAATCTGTTCCTGTCCAGCCAGACCCCGGCCCTGGTCCCAGACCCGGTGGTGGTAACACAATCGCTGCTACTCCAGAATTTCTTGTCCAATTCCCAGGAGAAAGCTGGGAGTCAGCCCATTCCTCCCCTTCCCCTTCCCCTTCTCCTTCTTTTCCTTTTGCTTCACCGCACCAACAGCAGCAATTTTATCATCATCGAGGGCATTATATTCGCAGTCGCCATCGTTATACGGGTAGTAGTGGTGGTGGTGCTTCTACTTCTACTCCCACCCCCCTGGAAGAGCGATTCGATACATATCATCTCGATATTGGCCCTGACCCTGGTCTCGAGTACTTTTATCACCACAATCGAGACTCAGACCGCGCCTACCATCTCTTTACGACTCCTCCGCCGCTACCACGACATCGGCAACCGCAGCGACAACTGCGCTATCACCCTTACCACCAGGGGAACCATTCGTCTCATCAACACCCACACCCACCAGCCCGTGGTCTTGCTCCAGCTTCTTCTGCCGCTTCCGCCTTTTCTCCCTCCCCTCGACGAACTCGTCCGCGAGGACGAGGAGCGCGAACGCGAACACGAGCACGAGGACACGCACGAGCACGAGCACGAGTACAAGCGCGATCATTTGGTAGTCCCGGGGCCGACGTGCGAGGACGCGGCCATAGCCCACAGGTCCGGGAGCTGTTTCCGCATCTACTCGGGACTCCCTCCCCTGTTCCCGTTATCGTCTCTGCTCGTGAGCCATTTCCATCACCTGACTTGAATCAGCACGCACACGTGCATCCTGATAGAGTCGAAAGGCTTCTGCTGCCTGCGCCGGCTCTTGCTGCTTCTGTTCCGGTTCCAAACCCGGATCCGGCCCCGGAAGGTCTAGTAGATACGGATACTATGGATCGTGACTCTAGAAGTCGGAGGTAAGTCATATTTCACTTTACAGGTATGCAATGCCTAAGATACAAGTGCTAATGAAACTTAGGTATGATGATGGAGAAGTCACTAGATATGGTGCCGGAGAATCATACCGACCGTTCAACTCGAATCGCTCCCCACGCAGGCCTAGAAGCCCTCCTAGAGAGCGAGCCCGTAGTCCCATTCCGCTAGATAGTGACCGATACATCCCCGATCGGACACCGCGCCGCCGTTCGAGGAGCGCCGATCGTTACAGACGGGATCTCTCGCGAGACAGGAGAGATACACGAGATACCGGCGACAGCTGGAGACGACGCGATAGAAGCCGTAGTCTTCGCAGAAGCCCCCCACGGCGCTCCCCTCCGCGACGGAGCCCGCCCCGACGGAGTCCCCTGCGCAGATACTCACCCAGACGCGATGACAGAGATCGTGTGCGATCTCCACGAAGAGGCTACGACACAAGGTTCTACTCACCGCCCCGTGTACATCATAATCCAAACCTCCATCCCCTAACCTCTTTACCCTACAGACGAAGGTCTCGGTCCCCTTACGAACGAGACCGTGGTCGAGACAGAACACCCCCGAGACGTTCGCCCCCTCCTATCCTCCGGGCTAGCACATACAGAGCCCCTCGCTCTCGTAGCCCGGATCGCCGTGCCGATGATCGCTACGTTTCTGCATCCTACGTCAGACGCCCTTCGCCACCTCGCGACTCGGCCATGTCTTCTGCGATCCCGTCTAGGGATACCTCTAGAAGATCCTCGCCCCACCCAGTCCCCATTCGACGAGACGACCGTTCACGCCCAGAATCACCAATTCCCTCTAGGCCGTTGTCTAGATCCTCACATGGCATTCCTCCCCGAGATCGAAGCCCACCGGCCACGGTGCAAGAACCCCCTTCTGCTCCGCCACGGTCTCCCCCACGCGGCCCCGCTGCTCTCCGGGCACCTACCGGGCCTAGAGATACCCGTGGCTATGTGAGCCAGTCTACGACAGCGATAGGTCCGCCTGCTAGACCGACTCCTCCCGCGCCCGCTCCGGTACCGAGTCGTCAGGACATGCCTAGCCCTAGTGTCCCCCCATCGGGTCCACGGGGTTATGTTGCACCTCGAGGAGGAGGATATGGCCGTGGTGGCGGACGGGGAGCCCCAACCTGGGGTAGCACTATCCAAAGCCGAAACTTGCCACCCACTACGGGCCCGGCATCTGCAGCGGCCGTAACAGGACCAAGCAACAACAGCATCCCGACGGGCCCTCGCGCCGGCCCGGTCTCTCAATCCGTGCCCGCTACGCCCATCGCTTCGTTCAAGCCCTTCAATCCTCCGAAGGGACCTGCCGCTGACACTAGCATCGCCAGCGGCCCCGGTGGCAGCGGTCCTGGTAGCAACGGCAACGGTCGGCCGACGCTAGCGCAACAGCTAATGGCATCGATGCCGCCCATAATTCCGGGAGGGAAGATGGGCCCGGCGCATGCGGCGGCGAGCGCGGGGGTATTGCCCGAGCTGCTGCCGCACACGCAACGGCTGAAGGAGGAAGAAGAGAAGATCCGCGAGGAGAAGTATGCGCGCGAGGAGAAGCTGCGGCGCAGCCTCGCGCTCTGGGACAAGCTCGAGAGGGAGGCCAAGGTCCTCGAGCTACGCACAGAACTCAGCGAGAATAGCCTGAAGAAGTTTGCTGGAGAGGGGGTCGGAGGGGCGGCTTTTTAGGAAGACGGAGATAGGGGAGGGAAGCGTCAGAAGGGAAGGAAGGGGAGGGTAGATAGACGATTTTTTTTTTCTTTTGACGAGAGAAGAGATGATTGATCGGTTGATTGATCATTGGTTATAACAATACAACATGATGGGAGAGAGAGTGTGTGAGAGAGAGCGAACGTGAAATGAATAGAGAATTAAGCTTAACCCAAAAAAATCGGTATTTTACAAGAGTATATATAAGGTGACAACTAGCTCTCTTTATAAGGGAAAGAGTGCATGCATGGATGGAGGGGAGCGGGCTTAAGGGGGTGTTGTATATATATATATATACCTAGGTTAAATACCTACCTTAAGTTAGGTACCTAACTAGAAATAAGAAGAGTGAATAAGAAAAAAGAGGAGTACGTGCTTGTAGAGAAGGGGGGCGGTGGGTAAGAGGGTTAGATTAGAGGAGTTATGGAGAGAGAGAGAGAGAGAGAGAGAGAGGGAGGGAGGGAGAGAGGGAGAAAGAAAGGAAAGGGGGAAAAGGAAATTTCGTCCTGAGAAGTTTCTTCTTTTTCTCTGGATGTGCCTTTGCTATGTGAGAGTAAATAAATATAGTTAATAGCTGCCTATGTATGTATGTATAGATATGGAGGGAAAGGGGGGGGGATAAGTACACTCCTAACCTAACCTAAGTTACTTGATTAGAAATACCAATATAATGACACTTTCCTCTTCTGTCGGGAGAGAGAAAGGTAGATAGATGTAGGATTTTCCTGTCTAGCCGTGTATATTCATCTCATTCTGTAGGTAGGTAGGTAGGCAAGCTCAAAATGACTAGATAAGATATATATCCACATGCATTCACACACACACATATATATGCTTTTTATCTAGTTGATTTCGGTGTTTGTTACTGACATATATATATATATATATTCCCATTTAACGGAGCACATACATACATACAATCCGTCATGTCCTTCTTCTATGATAAATAGGTACAAACATAAAATATACCGTATATCCAAGCCCCCCTCCCCCCCAAGCCTGTATTTTCAGAGAGGAGAGCCAGAAGAGCCAGAATCAATAGTCGTGCATCATTCTCACGTATCTAGCTAGTTGCATTCAAGAATGACATAGCGGCAATAACCGATCACGACCGATTACACATCTTCTCATCCTTCCTCTCTGTATGCTCATCCCCCGCGCCTGTCCTGGTTCGCCCCCACACACTACCCCTTCTCTTCCCTCCCGAGCGCACCGCTCTCGCCCTCGCCCTCGCCGCCTTCTTCAGCTTGGGTCTAGGCTTTACTATCCTAGGTTTGTTGTTATTGTTGTTATTGTTGTATTGTTTAACGTCTAAGCAAGGGGGGCGTGAGCCCTCTCAAGCGACCTCTTTAAGGATATAAAACGTGGCAAGTTATAAATATAGCTATATACAGTTATAAAGCCATTTCTTACCTTATAAGCTTATTATTTTTTAATTAATAACCGCTACTTGCTAATTTTTATTAATTTACTGTTATATAAGTTTATTTTATAATAGTTTTATTAAAAAAGTTATAAAAAGTTTTTTTTTTTAATTAATATAAATTTTAATAAGCGTTATTTTAAGCTTTATAGCATATTTATTTGTTTATAAATGCAATATTTTAAATTTTTATTTATAACCTTTTATTTTTTATTTTTTAACTTTTTATATTTTAAAATATAATTAATTATTAATTAATAAAAGTTTACTTTTTTAACTTTTTAATAGCTTTAAAAAAGCTATTATTTTTAACTTTTTCTTTTTATTTTCTTTTAATACTTTTTTTAACTTTTATTATCTCTTTTAATTTTTTTAATTATAGCACTATTTTTTTAAGCTTAAATAAAAAGCATATGTATTTAAAGTAATTAATAGCTATATAAAATTTTTTAAATTTTAATAAGTTTTAAATTAATTATTTTTAATACCCGTATTAATTATTTAAGTTAACTAGTTTTAATCGGTAAATTCTTATTAGCTAGTTATATTTACTTTATTTACTGTTATTAAGTTTTTTTATAAATTTTAAAGATTTTAACTAATTTTTTAAAAAAGCTAGGTTTTTAAAACAGTATATTAAGTGTTTTAAGCTTTTAAATTAAAAGCTTATAAAAAAAATAATATAAATATAGTGCACTTTTAAGTTATAGTGCTTAAATTTTTCGTAATATTAATAATAATCGCCGTAAGCTAATATAATATTAAAATATTAATTAAAGGTTTTTTTAAATAAAAAAAGTGCTTAAAAGCATTTTTTTAAGTTATAAATTATTTTTACCGTATTAAACTTATTAAGTTAATATGCATATTTTTATTAATTAATTATATTAACTTTTATTATGCTTTTAACTATAATTTTAATGCCGATTAAAATTAATACTGTTTTAAAGTTTATAAATTTTTTTATAGCTTTAAATTTAATAAAAAAGTCGGCTTTCTCGTTTTTTTTAATATTATAATAACTAAAACTTTATTTAAAAGTAATATTATAAGTTTTAATAAGCTTATAAATAACTATAAACACTTTTTAAAAAAATTTAAAGCATTTTTTTAAGCGCTTTAAATAACTGCTATATTATTTATATAAAAAGTTATTAAATCGTTAAAAAATCGCTTTATTGCTTTTTATAAGCTTTTAAAAGCTTTTAAAACTTTAATATTAAATATTACTTTATAAATATTTATGCTTTTATAATTATGTTAATATTGCGTACAGTAATATTAATATAAGCAGTAGCTTATACTTAATTATTATGTAAAGTATATAGCTATAAGCTATATAATTAGCTAAAGCTATATAATTGCAAGTTATGTAACTAGTAAAAGCCGTAAAGCATATAAGTGCTTTATTGTTATTTATATAAATTATAAATTTTAAATAAATAAAATAAATAAAATTAATAATTATTAACCTGCGTATATATAATATTATATAATCGTATAAAGTTTATTTAACATTAATTAATAATTATAAAAGCAATTATAAATTAATAAAAATAAAAAAACAAATTATAGCCTTATATTTATAAGCTTTTATGCTATATTTTTTTATTTTTTATAATCGCAGCTTTATATTTATAAGCTTTATAAAAAAAAAGCAAAAAACCGACCTTTATTTTATATAAAAAAAACTAATAAAAGTTTTTTAAATATAAAACCTTTGTATAATAATAAAATTTAATAATAAGCTATTTTATAACTTTAATAATTATTATATAATTAAATAAAATTACATTATATAATTAAATATAATAACTAGCTTATTAAAAAAATATAAAAACTTAAAAAAATTAAAAAGCAATAATATAATAAAAAACGCATATAAAAAAATTAATATAAAAATAAAACTAACATTATTAATTTAAAAAAACTATATTAACGCATAATATTAAAACGAAAATATTAACATTATAAACTTATTAAAAAAAAATATTTAATTTATAACGTACGCAATAAAAATTATATTAAAATATTTACATGTAAATATAAAAAAAACTATTTTATTATATAACTTTTAAAAAAACTTTAACAGTTAAAAAATAAAAAACTTTAAAAAAATTAATTATATATTTTATAAAAAACTAAATAAAATTTTTAAAAAAAGCAAATTATTATTATTAAAACTATTAAACGTTAAAAAACTTTTAAATAAGTTTATATAATTATTAAATTAAACTAATATAAAAATAATAATAAAAACATATAATAACAATAATTAACTTTTTAAACCGTATAATAAAAACACATTTAAATAATTAATAAAAAAATTAACATTATTACTTATAATACCTTTAAACTTAACACTTTAAAGTTTTTATTAATAATAAGCAATATAAAATAACATAATTTTAATTACTTAAAACCTTACTTAACTTTAATATATATAACAATAAAAAACTAAAATAATAAACATACTTAAACTTTTTAACTTTAAATTAATTTTTTAATAAAACTTTTAAATAAAATTTATAATATTAATATATAATAAACCTATATATAACTTACTTTTTATTTAAACTATATATAATAAAATAATTAACTTATTAACTTATATTTTTTTTAAAAAAGCATAAAAATAAACCTATAATTATTTTAAAAAACTATATAATATTTTTAAAAATAAAATACAAATTTTTATAAATATTTATTAAAAATTAAACATTATAAAAAATTTATATTATGCAGTATTCCCGTACATTTTATTTAACCGCGTAAAAAAATACTATATAACCCACATTAAAGCTATTAAAAAGTAAAATAAAATATACAATATATTAAATATTTATTTTAACATTAATATTAATTACACTTAATATTAAACTAATTAAACAACTTTAACGTACGCATATATTAAAAATTAAAACTTAAATAAAATAAAAATAAAAGCTTTAAAAAAGCTATTTAATAAATTAAAAATTATATAACGTGCGCTTAAAAATAAATTTTAAAAAAAAGTTTAATTATATATTAATATTATATAAGCATATATTAAAATATTTAAATTAAAACATGCGTTTATTAATATTAAATTAACATATAAAACACTATTTTTAAACTTACGCTTATTTATACAAATAACTATTAATTAAAATATAAGTTAATAATATTATTAAAATTAAAACTTATACAATATTAATTATATTAATTAAAAATATATAAATAACTATTGCACGCAGTATAAATTAAAATAATAATAAAAACAATAAAATTAACGTTTTAATAACAAGCTTAATAATAATTAATATTATATAAAAAAAAATGCTTTATATATAAAAAAAAAAACTATTAATTAATAAAATATATATTTATAAAACGGGCTTATATAAAAAACCAGTATTATAATATAGTTAAAATAATTAAAAATACTTTAATAATAAAGGATTTTACTGCATACTTATTTAAATATAAAAGCAACTTTAAATTAAATAATATTAATAATAACTTAAAAAATATAAACTTTTATAATAATAATTAAAATGCTTAATATTTATTAAACTATATATTTATTTACCGTATAATTAAAAAAATATTTATTAATATAATTAAATAATAAAAATAAACTAATTTATACTTTATAACTTATATATTATTAAATATTAAAAAATTATATAAAATATTAATACTATATAAATGTTTATAGTTAAAAAAGCATAATTAAAAGCTTATATATAAAAAAACCTTTAAATAAAAATTAATTAAACATTAAAAAATATAACTATTAAGTTTAAAAATTAAATTTTATTAATAATTATTAATACCGCAATAATTTTAATACTATTAAATTTAATTAAATTTTATATTATAAATATATTAACTTTATTTTTTTTATTATTATATAATATTAACAAGTTAAAAATTTATTTTAATAACGTTTTAAACATTATTATATAAAAAAATAAAAAAACTATTTTTATTATACGAAAATAAAAATATTTATTTTTTAATATTAACTATATAAAGTCGGCAACGTACTTTATAAAAATTAAACTATAGCAGTTTTATCGAAAATTTAAACACTTATATATAAAAAAACTGCATAATATATTAAAAGCAGTAAAATATAATAACATTAACTAGTTTATATTAAAAAAAATTTAAAAGTTTTATTATTAATATTAATTATATAACTTAATATTATAAAAATTTAAGTTTTTTATTAAAAATAAATGTAATTTTAACTATAAAGTAATTATTAATATTATACATATTAATAAACATAACGTACTACATATTATTAATATAAAAACATTTTTTTAAACCGCAATTTTTTTAAAATTTTTTTTTGCATAAAATGCTTAAAATGCACTTTATAAATATTAAATATATATTTATTAAAAACTTTTAAATATTATTACATATAATTTAAAAACGAACTTTATTTTTAAAAAGTTTTAAAATAACATATAAATTATTAGTACATTATATAAAAAAATGCTAATAAAAGCATATTAAGCTATTAATAAAGTTAAAAAAGCGCATAAACCGCTATATTAAGCATATAATATTTTTAAAAAAAAAATAAATTATTATATAAATAGTAATATTATTTTATAAATAGTTATAAAAATTTTAAATAATATAATAAAACTTAATAATATTATATTAACGCTATTAATTTTTAAAATATATTTAAAAATTACTTTTAACTTATTATTATTTTTAAACATTATTAAGCAAATAAAAACTGTATAAAAAGCAATAAAAATACTGCATGAAATATACGTAAAAACTAATATTAACCACGTAATTAACACACGCAATAAACCCACATTGTATAAAATACTTATACTATTATTTTAAAGCAAAATAATAATATAAAAAAAAAAAAAAAAATAAATAAAACTATATAAAATTATAGCAATTAAAAGTTAAAATATAATTATAAATATTAATAATTTAATTAAGTTTTAATATACTTAAATTAAATAATATTATTAAAATAATATATATAAAAATAATAAACTTTTATACAATATAAATTAAACATTAAAACCTGTTATTAAAAAATTAAATAAAACACGTACGCTAAATACCTTAACAGCAAATCTTTAATTAAAAAAAAAAAGCAGACTTTAAAAACAAGTATCGCACAATATTAATTTAATTTTTTTTATAGTAAAAAAGCAATTAAACTTTAAACTAGCCGTATAATTAAAACGTAAAAAAGTTATTACTATATTAAAACAACTTTTTTAAAAGTTAAATGCTATAAAAATTAATAATTTAATTGCATAATAAATGTTTAAGTTTATATAGTTTAATTTAAAGCAACATAATTATTAAAAAATTTTTAAAATAAAGCTTATATAAAAAATAAAAAAAAAATAATTAAACTATATAAAAAATTAAAACTTATTATTTAAAAATATAATAATAAAAAAAAAAGCAATTTTAACTTAATTATTAACAATTTAAAAAATAAACTAACGCTTTATATTTATATTAAAACCGTTATTAATTAAAACGTATAGCATATATAATAAGCTATATAATATTATTTAAACATATACTTAATTAAATAATAAATTTATTAAAAAAATTTACGTATAATTATTATAAAAAATTATAAGTAATTATTTAAAAAAAATAATATTTAAAATTATACGTTTGCTATATAACTTTATAAAGTTAAGCTTATATTAGTTTAAAACTTATTATATTTATTATAAAAAAAAACTAAAAATAAAAACTTTAACGTATAATTTATACTTATTAATAATATATATAAATATTAATATATTTAATATTATTAGCTTATAAATAAATAATACCTTTAGCATTATAACATTAAAGTTTTTTTAATTAAAAAAAAAAAACTATAAAAAGTTAAATTTTATATAAAGTTAAAAATAATCTTTATATAAAAATAAAATATTAAGTTTAATAAAAGCTAAATTAAAATAAATAATAATAATCTGCTTTTTATATAAAAAAGTTAAAAAAACCAGCTATAATAAATTAACTTTTACGTAAAAAACGCAGCTTAATAATACGTTATATAATAAGTTAAAAGCGCATATATTACTTTTATTTATTAATTAAAAATATTATATAACTTTTTAACTGTTATTTAAGTTTAAAAATTAAATATAAATAACATTAAAATATTTAACGTATAATTTAAATAATAAATAAATAACTTTAAAAAAAAATTAAAATATATTTCGTTAAATTTTAACTATATAAAACTGTTTATTTTTATAAACAGCTTTTTTATAAATAATAAAAACTTAAGCTTATAGTTAAAATTTATTATTATATTAACAATTAAAACTTATATAAACTTTAACTTTTAAATTAATAATAACATTATATATTAAAATTTAATTAAATGTAAATAAATTATATAAAGTATACTAATTAGCAAATTATATAAAATAATTTTAAAATTTAATAATATAATTATATTAAATATAATATTTTATTAAATTATTAATATTTTTTAGCTTTTATATATTTTAATTATTATATATATTAATTTTAAATTATTATATAAATATTTAATTAAGTTAAATATAATTTAAAAAAAAAATTAATAATTAATATTATATTATTTTAAAAATTATATAAAAAAAAATTATAAAAATTAAATAAGTTAACGGTAAAAATAACCTAGCTAATGCTTATATAAAAAAATTATTAAATAAAGCCTTAAAAAAGTTAATTTTTATAAATAAGCTTATTATTAAAGTAAAAGCTTTTATATATAAAAACCTAGTATAAAAATTAAACACATGCTATAAAAGAACGTATAAAAAAAAAAAAGCCATATATTAATAAAAAAAAAAAAAAAACCCCCCGCACAATACCTTACTCCCTCCCCCCCCCCCCACCAGCCTAATGCCTAAAAATCCCCCCCCCCCCAGCCCAATGCCTAGAATCCCCCCCCCCCCCCCTTATCGCACCTAGTTATAATGCAAGCACTAGCGGCTATGCAAGCGCCACATATAAACCGCATAAACCCCGTTTTAAAACTTAACTACCGTTATATACTAATAAAACGGGCTTAACCTGCATAAAGCGTATTTAATATATTTTTTCCTTTTTTTTTTTTTTTAACTTTATATTAATAACGCGTAAAAATATTTTTTATATTAAAACATTTTAATAATAAAACGTTATAAACTTTTATTTATATAAATAAAAACTTTAATATTTTATAAAAAAAGTTAAATAACGCGCTTTTTATTATTTTATATATATATATATAATTAACTTATAATTATATATAATAAATTAAAAAATACGTATATTAATATATATTAATAAAAAAAGCTATTAAATAGTAATTTTTTTAATTAAAAGCGTAACTTATTGCTTTTTTATAACTATACGCATAATAAGCGTTTTTATAAAAATAATAGCAGCGGCGTTAGCATTAGCAATAATAACGGCGTTAATAGTAAAAATAAAAAACATTTTATATATATGTATATGCGTGCATATATGTGTATGTACGTGTATATGTACGTGTGTATATGTATGTGTGCGTGTATGTGTAAATATAAATATAAAAAAAAAAAAAAAAAAAAAACGCTTTATAGTGCTTTTATATAAAAACCTGCTAACGCTATATAAACATTAAACATACGTATAAAAAAAAAATTTATTAAAAATATTATTTATTATATTTTTTTTAAAATAAATTAAAAATTACTTTTATATATAATAACTTACTATAAATAATTTTAATAAATAAAACATTACTTTATATTTTATATGCATAAAAAACTATAAATTAAAAATAAATTACATATAAAAAAATAATTACTATTACTTTTTTTTAAAATTTTTTTTAAAATTAAAAGTTACTGCTTATTTTTTATATATTTATATTATTACATTGCACATTTAAAAAAAATTACTTATTATTATTATATAAAAAAAAAAGCTAAATTAAAAAAAAAAAAATAGCATATAAAAGCACTGCTATAAAAAAAAAAACTATTAATGTTAATATTATATATAATAATATTAATATAAGCAGTAGTTTATATTTAATTATTATATAAAATATATAACTATAAACTATATAATTAATTAAAACTATATAACTGCAAATTATATAATTAATAAAAACTATAAAATATATAAATATTTTACCGCTATTTACATAAACTATAAATTTTAAATAAACAAAATAAATAAAACTAATAACTACTAACCCGCGTATACGCAACACTATATAATCGTATAAAGCCTATTTAATAAATAAAAAAAAATTTTATTAATTAAAATATAATGTTTAATTAGCTTTATTTAATTATTTTATTAAATAATTTATTTTTTAATAAAACGTTAAAAGCTTTTTAAACGTTTAAAGTAATAAAAGTAGTTTTTTAGCCGTTAATTAATGCTAGTTTTATATTGTAAGTAAAGTTAACTATTAAGTTAACGGTTAATTGTTTAAATATTACTTTAACGTGTTAAAAGCTAATAAAACCTGTTTATAGCGCTGTTTATATTATTTTTTTAATTATTATTTTTTTTAATTTTTTTTTTAAGTAAAAAAGTAAAGCAATAAGCTTTTAAGCTTTATACGTAAAAAAGTTTATTTTTTTTACTTTTAATATTATAACTACTTTTTTATTTTTTTATATAATAAAGTAATAATTTTAAATTAAGTAATTTTTTAGCAGCTGCTTATAGTATTTTTTTATTATAAGCTATACTGCTTTAAAATACTTAATTATAATAACGTTAGTTTTTAAAAAAATAAAAAATATTTTAATAGCATATTTTTTTACTTTTTTTATCGTTATAATAGTGTTTTAAAATAACTAGGTTATAAAGTAATTTTTTACTTTTATTTTTAAAAGGTTATCTTTAAGATTATAATAAAATAAAATAACTTTTATTAAATATTTAGCTTTTTTTTTAAAGTTTTTAATTATTTAATTTTTTGCTAGCAGTAAAAAAACGTGAACTTATTTGCTTTATTTATATTAATTAATTATTTATAATAAATATTTATTAATTTTTATATTATTTATTTAATATTATTAAAATTACCTTTTAACTTTTTTAACTATAATTAAAAATAATTTATAAGCTATATTATTAAAAGTAAACTTTTTTAATTTTCGTTATTTTTTTTATACTATTTAACACTTTTTTATTTATTAAAAAGCTAACTTGTTTTTAATATAATAAAATTTACTTATTATTTTAATGCTATTAAATAAAAAGCAAGAAAAAACGGCGGTT
Organism: Biscogniauxia mediterranea; assembly: GCA_018398605.1. Lineage (NCBI taxonomy): Eukaryota > Fungi > Ascomycota > Sordariomycetes > Xylariales > Xylariaceae > Biscogniauxia > Biscogniauxia mediterranea. The sequence goes on along the minus strand of JAGXTR010000011.1, from coordinate 589,959 downwards.
ATATTATTAATTTTTATAAAGTTAAACATTTTTATAAATAAATTATAAGTTTTTAAATTAATTAAATTTTAAAATTTTTTTAAGTTATTTTTAATAATTTTTTAAATTTTAGCTTATTTTTTTAAAAGTTTTATACTTTTACTTTATAAAGTAATTTTTAATAAAAAATAATTTAAATTAAAAATAAGTTTTTTTAAAATTAATGCTTTTATAAAAAAAATATTAAAAAACAGCAGGTTTAATATATAGTTGTTTTTATAAATAAGCTTGCTTAATTAATTAATATAATATATGTTTAATTTAATTAATTACTTTATTATATAATTATTTTTATATAATATGTATATTTTAAGTTTTTAATTTAAATGTTATATGTTTATATTTTTTGCTATTAAGCAGTTTTTTAAAAGTTTAAAAGTTATAAAGTATTTTATAACTGTTTTTATAATAAGCTTTTTATAATAGTTTAAAAAAACATAACCGTTAACGTTTAATTATATTAAGTTTTTATAATAAATAATTTAACGTTTTTTAATTAAAAAGTTAAAAGATTTTTTAACGTATATTATAACTTTTAAGCGATTTTTTTTTTATATTTTAAATGTTTATAAAGTTATATATATTATATTTTAAATAAATTTAAGTTTTATTATTATATTATTTAAATATTTAAAGTTTTATAATTATTAAAATATTTATATTTTTTATTTAATAGCGTTAAAAAAATAAAATATACTGCTTATAACTTATTAATATTATATATTATTATATTAATAGTTTTAAGTTTTATAAACTTATAATAAGTTTGCTTTTTAATTATTAAACTTAATAAAAATAGTTTTTTATTTTAATTATAAATAAAACTTATTAACTGTTATTTTTACCGTTAATTTAGCGTTAAAGCGTTTAATAATTTTTTTATATTTTATTGCAAGTATTTTAAACTTTAGTTTAAGGATTTATAATAAGGATATATAAGTTATTATAATGCTGTTTATTACTATAACTTTATTTTTTAAGTTTTTAAAAATAAATTTTAAAAAAAAAGTTATTATTATAAATAAAAAAAAGTTTATAAAAATTAAAAAAGTAACTTGCTTATTACTTTTACTTTATTATTTTTATTAAAGTAAAAAGTTTTCGTTTAAAAATAACATTAATATTAAAACTTTAATAAAAGCGTTTTTTATAACATATTATTAATTGCCGGCTTTTTTAATAACTTTAATTTTAAACTATTTTAAAAAAATTATTATTTTATTAACTTAATAAAGTTTATAAAAATAATTTTTATAGTTTATTAAAAATAGCTTATAACAGTTAATGTATTTTAAAAATTATTAATATTATTTTAAAAGCATTAATTTATATTAATTTATTTTTTTTTACAGTTATAATATAAAGTTTTTTTACTATAATACTTAATAAAATAATACCTTTAACACTTAAAATTATAGTAAATAATGTAAACTTACTTTTTAATTTTTTAAGCGATATTGCTTGCTAAAAACAATTAAAATTTTTTTATTAGCTTTTTAAAAATAATTACTTAAATAACGCTTATTATTAAAAAGTTTATACTGTATTTTAAAATATAAACGTTAATTAAAAAAAAGCTTATTTAAAGTTTAACTTTTTTAATTACTATTTAAAAAGTTATAATAATAAAATTTTCGATAAAAAAGTTTATTATAATAACTAGCATTTTAAACACTACGTAAACAACTTATTTTTTTAAAATATTTATTAAAATAACTTTAAAAATGCGCTAAATAACTGCTTTTTTTTTATTTTTTAATAATAAATTTTTAATAATTAAGTTTAATGCTTTAATTACTTAACTGGTTTTAATAAACTATATGTTTTAAATAATGCTTATAAAAAACTTTAATTAATTAAGCAGTTTTATATAAACTGTAAAAAATAATAAGCGTTTAATTAGTTTATTAAGTAAAAAGCAGATTAAAACGCAAGTGTTTATTTAAGTAATTAAAAGCTTAATAAACGTAATAAACGCTTAAATAGTGCTAAAAGCCGTTTTTTTAAAAAGCTTAAAAGCTTATATAAACTCGTTTAATTTAACTCCCTATTTTATTGCTTTAGCGTATAAAGTAGTGATAACGTTACGAGGTTTATAGCCTGTAATGTCGGTTTTAACCTATATGCTGGCTGGGCAGAGCGGCGCTGTCAGCTGGCCGCCTGACTATGCGTATATAGAGGCGTTTAGGTGTTAGCTGAGGGTTTTAACGTATTCTCTGGCCACCTTACGGTGGCCAGATTGGCTGTCTCCTTTGAAGGAGCGGACGACTATCCTAGGTTTATGCCTACGAAAGAGCGATTATAGTACTCGCCCGCTGTCTTGAGGATGTCGCGGTCCACGCGCTTGTAGCGGATCTCGTAGGAGAGCCAATCCCTGACCTTGGGGATCTGCATATCGATAGTGGGCAGGGCGAGGAGCTTCATCTTGGAGATGTCGAGAGGTCTAGGTTGCCATACTAGCTTGGCGGTATTATTGGCATCATTATCGTCTACGCCCTCACCGCCGGCATCCACGAGGCCACGTCTAGGATCATAGTCCTCGTCGCTGGCCGGGGGCCGGGGATGGGGATACCCCCGCCGAACGTTTACGTTGTCGAAGTCAATCTCCTCCTCCAGATAGATGGCAGGCATGGTGTAGCGCACCTTGCCCGGGGCGTACCGCCGCAGGATGATCTCGAGCCGCTTCCGGTCGGGCGGGTCGAGTTGCTCCCGGAAGGGCTTGGCGTGCTCTTTGACGAAGGGCTGGACGATCACACGGTACGGTAGCCGGTGCATAATTCTGATCCAGAAGCGTCCATCCCAGAGCGTCCAGGGCTGTTGTGGCGACCAGTCCCAGCGCTGGCCCCTTACCGTGTTCTTCTCAACGGCCCAGTACGGCGTGCGGAAGGACGGCACTGGCAGCGTCGACGTGTAAGGCTCCCGGGTCAAGAACCAGGTGAGCCGATTCTTTCCTGCTTGTGGTGTTCCTGATAACGCAGAAGACTTCTGAGCGTCTAGTCGAACGGGAATAAAATAGACACCAGAAACGTTGAACGGTTTCGGTGAGTCCGGTAGTCCTACCTCTTCCGGGTCAGATAAGGCAGGGAAAAGGAAGGATATGGCGTTCTGCAGATTCACTAGAGGAGCAGGTTGTAAATTTGGGGTGACAATGGAGATGAACTTCTGGATGACCAGACCTGCTACCTCTCGTTGTTTCGCTATGTAGGCGTCACGCCGTAGGGAAGACTTGAGGTATCTTCTAGATCGTGGTAGCTCATACACAGGAAGTTCGATAGTCAAGGTCCCGACATTTGGTTCAAAACCGTGAATGACAGCGCGACTTAGTAATCTATTAGCTGCCACATCCAAGTTTTGTATCTTCTGTTCGCATCTCTTAGAGAGGGCTAAAATGGAAGGTTTCTGCAGGGCGGCCGGGAGGGTGTACCCTTTGCACATATACCGGATAGCGTTTCGCATAGTAAGGGTGGGATCTTGGTTGGTATGGTCTTCCCACCACGGGATCCTGTTTGCCAAACATGTGGCAATCAGGCGTTCTTTACTGAATCCTAGTAAGGGGCGATATACGAAGATGCCTCCGTCTTCCACTTCGATGTCAGGAGGTCTACCCGAGTCTGTCTGTTTAGTATGGCTATAATTCTCGGAGGCGCGGACGTCGAGTTCGGCCAGGAAGTCCTTGTCAAGTTCGGACTCATCCATAAAGTGGCTGGGCCCCGACCTTAGTTCTCGTTTTAGCCTCTTGAGATCCCTCCGACGGACCTTGTTACTGTAGTAAGGGTCCGGCCGGCGCTGGTCGTCCACATAACCGCTCTGGTATGCGCCCAACATGCCTTCGCACTCGGGAATAGCGCCGGCCTTCCTCATGCCACGCAGGCCGCGGGTGCCGTGGCCCTGCAACAGGCGCATCAGCACAGTCTCATACTGATCATCCTCATGGTGGGCGAGGAACAGGCTGGCGACCTTGTGCTCCCTGCATAAACGGCCGAAGGTGCGATACCGCAGCCTGCGCGCGACGCTCTCTAGGTTAGGCAGGTCGTTGGGGTCCTTGTGGCCAGTTTCAAGAAGGACCTTGGCCCAGCTGAGCGGTTGCAGGTAGGTCTTCATGCCCATATGCCGCAGGGCTTCCTGAACGGCCTCGGCCTCTGCGTGAGAACCATGGCGGAGCCCGTGGTCTATGATGATGCTGCGGAAGCACGACACGGGGTTGTCGGAGACCCTGAAGGAAGGGTCGTGCAGGGGGAATTGTGTACACAGGAAGGCCAGGGCCATGGAGTCTACGCCCCCGCTTACGGCGATAGCTATACGACCAGGTCAGCCAGCTAGACAACAATATCCGTGTCGAATATAAGAGGCCGAGGGCCACTCACAGACTTGTCTAGGCACATCCCCCCTGGAGCGTGGGAAGCGCGGGGGGCAGGCGGCGCGGACAGCATCGATAAATTCTGGTCCCTTGATGGGGCGGGCAGCAGTGTGTAAGACGTGCGGCAGCGTGCCCATTCCATCGTCTGCACTTCCTCTCCTGCGTGTCCGAATGATCCGACGTCGCAAGCAGAGAAATAATAGAGTAGTGCTATAGTATTGGTGTGGTGTGGTGGAGATGTAAGCGCAAGGTATGTATGTACACTATGTAGGTTAACTCAGGTTGTATGTATCAATGGAGGGGTGGGTGGGGGAGAGCTTTCTGTCCCAAGTTCATGATATGCAACTAAAGCATGATCTGATAAGGAACGCAAGACAAGCTTTATCTAATCTAAGGTTATCATTTTCGCATTAAGAAAGAAAAAAATATCTTCGAAGGTCCGCCCGATAACGGAATGAAATCCAGCACCTCTTCAACCTAAAAGGGTCTCCATACATGTATTACTAACCTAATCCAGACTGCCACCAATTTATGATAGACCTAACCTACCTACCTACCTAAACTACTCAACTCTCTCTCTCTTATTCTTTCTTTCCCCCCTGCTAGGTACATACACCACACCAATGGATGCCGAGCCTCGAACGCTCCTCCAGGGCGATCGCCGAGATACTTAACTACATCGCTCTCACACTCACCACCATCTTAGGTATTTAAACTTACCTCGCCTGCGGAATCCATACCTACGTGTCGAAGTGTAGAGAGTACGAAAAGGGAGGGGGGGAGAAGAGAAACGAAGAAAAAAATAAAATAAAAATATAAAGAAACATGACGACTACTACCTCCTCTACCAACCCTCCCTTCACCACCGCCCTCCTCGCCGGCGGCATAGCCGGCACCACCGTCGACCTGTCCCTCTTCCCCCTCGACACCCTGAAGACGCGCCTCCAGTCGCGCGCCGGGTTCTTCGCCTCGGGCGGCTTCCGCGGCATCTACCGGGGCGTCGGCAGCGCCCTGGTCGGGTCCGCCCCCGGCGCCGCCTTCTTCTTCTGCACCTACGAGGGGGTCAAAGAGTCCCTCGCCGCCGCCCGGCGTGAGCGCGCCCTGCTGCTCTCCTTCTCCTCCCCCTCTCCCGACCGCGGCAGTATAATAGGCGGGTATGGCGGAAGCGAGGAAGGACTACTAGACGCAGAAGGAGAGAGCTGGCTCGCCCCCGCCGCGGAGCACATGCTCGCCGCGAGCCTCGGCGAGGTCGCCGCCTGCGCCGTGCGCGTGCCCACCGAGGTCGTCAAGCAGCGCGCGCAGGCGGGGCTGCACGGGGCTCGAGCGCCGCCGCCCTGGGCGCCATCCTCGCGCGCCGCGCCGAGATCGGGCTCGCCGGCCTGTGGCGCGAGCTGTACCGCGGCTGGGGCATCACCGTCATGCGCGAGGTGCCCTTCACCGTCATACAGTTCCCGCTGTGGGAGGCGCTGAAGCGCTGGGGCGCCGCGCGCAAGCGCGACGGCAGCACCACCACCACCACCACCACCGTGGGCGCCGGCGAGAGCGCCCTCTACGGCAGCGTGTCGGGCGCCGTCGCCGCCGGCGTGACCACCCCGCTCGACGTGCTCAAGACCCGCGTCATGCTGTCGCGCGAGCGCGAGAGCGTGATCACCGTGCTGAAGGATCTGCTCGCGAGCCACGGTATCCGGCCCTTCTTCGCCGGCATTGGGCCCCGCGTCATGTGGATCAGCGCCGGAGGCGCCATCTTCCTCGGCAGCTATCAATGGGCCGTCAATGCCCTGCAGGGCCGCATATGAGTAACAAGAAGCCAAGCTATGTGAAATTCTTGAAACTAAACTTTACCTAAACTATTTTTTTTTCTTTCCCCCAAGGAAAAGCTATTACACGAAAGGAAAAGGGAATTTAAAAAAAAGAAAAAAAAAGTATCACCGTGTAAAAAGAGAGGAGACGAAAATGTAGTCCAAGAAAGAAATATAAAGGACCCAAGGTAGGTAGGTAAATAGGCAAAAAATATGTGCCCTCCCTCGGTTCTGTGTATATATAATCTTGTATCGGATATATAGATATATATAAGGTATGCATACCTAAAAAACACCCCCTTATCTTTTCCTCCCTCCCTACATTTCATCTGAGGAATGGACGAAAATATTCATATGGGATCAAATATATATATGTACATAGCTCATATCAAAGAAGAACATTAATGAATAAACAAACTCCTAGATAGGGGAATACCCACCCCCTTTTCTCGCTTTTCTTTTCAACAGGCGCATCAGATTATATAGCAGCAAAAAAAAACCCCCTTAGATATTCAACATTGGATATCTCCACCCTTTATCACATAGATATTGGACCTTTTTTTCTTTTCTTTTTCTTAAGATGTTTCAACTCGCAGCAGCTACCGCGGCCGCGGCCGCTGGTGTGGCTAACAAAGCCTCGTGTGGTTGTGCTTCGGTCCCTGAAGGCGGTGATGGTTCGTCGGTAGCCTTAGAAGGTAGTTCCCGGGGTATCTCCTTTTTGCCGTTTGCTTTGTAGTAGAGTACGACGTCGTTACCTCCTTTCCATATGTGGGCCCGCAGCGTCGCGAGACTCATCGTGTTTGGTAATAGCTTTTAGTTGGTTAGCAATCGGACCCAAAGTCGCACACAAGCCTGTATCTATCCACAAGTTGCTTACCTGGTCGTTACAATAGAGTTCCAAGTATTCTTCTGGCTTTAGCGCGTCAGGGTCGGCTTCTTCGGGCGCCGGGTCAATCCTCTCGGCCACGTAAGCCAAGATTTTCTTGACCCGTAGCATCCTATTCGCGTTGAGGCGATTGTTGCCGTCGGCGGCGGCAGCCAGGCTAGGTAGCGAGTCTTGCCAAGGGTGCAGTACGAACGAGACCTTGACCGGGTCCTTGGGGGGTATCGAATTCTAGAACAGTTTAGCGAAACCCTGGGTTCGATAATTTCACTCGAGCATTATTGGCAACTCACTAGTAAGAGAACCTCGCCCAACCACATGGGAGCTTTCTCTTCGATGATATCGACGTCTGCGCCCACAGTTGTCACCGTGCCACGGTACAAATCAGCGCTTCCGCCTGATGCCTCCTCCTGGATAATGACTTTCGTCCCAGGCGGCAGCCGCAACATCGGTGTGTCAATGGGCAGACTTGGTGTTATTTTGGTTTCGATCGTTTTGTCTGGGCTCTCCATAAACTGCTTCTCGTAGTCGTTGTGAATCTTTTGAATTACGCCGCGAAAACTATCGTCAACCTCTTTCTCATGGTTCGATGATGATTCCGACTTGTTTTCCTCTGGCTTCTCCTCTACCACCGTTGGTTTTTCCGTGGTGGTCGACGATGCTGATCTTCCTATTTTCCTACTACCAAATCCCATCCCCATCCGGAATTTCTTGAACGGTGTGCCTGGAGACTTGTTGCTATCCTTTTCCTTATCTTTAGTTTCCGTGGGGGACTTTAGAGCCTCATCTTTAGCAGGCTGTTCAGTTGCCGTTGTTGGAGTCGTAACAGGCTTATTCGGCGCATCCGCAGAACTGATCCCTCCTGAAAAGTAATCCTCACCGGAAGGTCGGTTCGCTTGGAATGACCGTTTATCGGATGGACTAGGCGTAGGTACCTTTTCGGGAACTCCTGCCAAATGCCCACCGGGAGTGGCAATCCCTATCCCCAGGCTGGGAGTCATGGGGACATGGCTTCCGTTTGCTCTCGGGGTTGTCACGGACGAGCTGCTCGTTTCCCAACTATTAGGGCCTGATTGAGGAATCTGTATCGACAATGGTTGGTTATGATTGGCCATAGCCTGACGTCGCCCTATCGTTTCGTTGAGTTTTAGCCTATGTGCTTCGTCACGTTTGATCTCCTCGTCGATTAAATTAGCAAATAGATAGCGAAGGACCCATCTTCCCAGGTTGACTGTCACAGGTTAGCTGTTGCGCTGCCACGGGCTGTTCGCGCGCCTTACTTCTCTGGTCTTCCCTGAAATCAACGGGCTCTTCTAGAATTAGCTCATCAGCGTACATCTCAGCATCAAAGCAATTAAAGGGCTCGAGGGCAACGGTCAGATTCCCAGAGCTCGTGTCGATGGAACACCAAGGTGCCACAGCTTCGAGGGTATTAATCTCGGGCTCGACATCTTCCAGATGTCTCTTTCCAAATCTCTGGATAACGGTACACTGCTGGGTGTTAGCTAGATCCGAGCACCATGGGCTAAAGTCATCCGCTCACTCTTATAAGGTCCCACAGCAACACATCACCAGCAGTATCAAGTGTTAAGACTCGCCGCCTGTCATTCAAAAGTTTATGCTTAACTAATCCATTCTGCCCTTCAATCGTCTCCTCCGGCAGATGGTAGATGGGCTCGATCGGTGGAACGACTGGATCTACTAGGATTTCCGAGCCTTTCCTCCCCATGATAGCGGTCGCCAAACTAGATTCAGACCGGCTGTATATGCTCAGATCAGGAGGGAAGGATGCAGTATTTGATATCTTCAAAATGGACTTTGCCGGAATTTCCTTTTTAGACGCGCCGTTCACCGACACGATAGATGTGTGTCTGGACGTCGAGGCCACACTTCCCGAACGCATATGGCGGAAGACCTCGGGAATCTGAGCATCAGGGCCCGTGTCAACGTTCTTCCACCGGTTGATGGAGGAACTAGAGGTCGCCGTCCATATGTAATCGCCACAAGCAACGACCTTGTTGGCACCATCATGCTCCTGAGCGACTGCTACGGACAGCCCGTCATCTAATTCGGCCGTTCCGCGCGTGTCCGTCTTCGCAATTAGACCGGAACGGTCGCTGCTGTAGAAGACACCAAGGTCGGGGTCCTCGGAATATAGCGACCAGACGCTGTCATTGTGCATGGTAAATGTGTACATGCACCTACCAGCAGTGACGCTCCACACCTTGATGGTTTGGTCAGAGCTCGCCGTCATGACGGTATCGCCTGCTTCATTCATGAGGATGGCTCTGATGTTATCCGTATGACCGACGAACTTGGTGATGCGCTTGCCGGATTTGGGATCCCATAAGCGCACGATGGACTCTGGGCCACCACTGGCTAATATGCTCCGGCCCGCGCTCATGGCGTATACCGAACCCTTCTCGGTGACCTCTTCGCCGCTCACGTCGATCTCTAGCGACTTTCCCTTGCCATTGAGATCCCAGAGGTAGATCTTGCGGTCGAGCCCTCCGGAAGCGACCCAATCGCCTGAGGCGGGTGTTGCGACACACTTGACGTAATCGGCATGCTGACCGATGGTGTGAGCTTCGGTGTCTCCGCGCAAGGGGCGCCATACTTTGACCGTCAGGTCGGAGGAGGCGGAGACGAGAGCGGAATTGTTGGAGGCGAGCACGATATCGTTCACCCAATGGGTGTGAGCTTGCGTCGAGGTGCGGAACCTGGTGGTGGGAGTGGGCTTCGAGTCGGGGCTGGGAAGGACGGTGGATTGGCCGGTCAGGTCAAGATTGAGGTCCCAAGCACAGACGACCCCATCTCTACCGCCGGAATAGCTATGCGACACATTTATTAATGCTATTCTTGTTTGGTGCGCGACAGCGACAGCGACAGCAACGAGGGCAACTTACAGGATAGCATTGTCTCGGTCAACGGCAAGGCCATTCACGCCGAGTCTGTGGCCGCCGGACGAGGAATGATCAAGCTCAAGCACTACGGACACGGACAACTGGTTAGAGGATGCAAAGAGTGTAAGATAAGGTGGTAAGTTATTGGTATCGACGAGGATCCAGTGAGCTGGGGAAGCAATGCGGGGCGGTGAAGATGATCAGGGACGGATGGATGGACGAACCATAGCTTATCCTCTGGCGTGCCTTTTTGGCCATGGTGAGAGGACAGTCGTGTCATGCGAATCTTGCGTACCTATGGGCCAATACGGGGAGAGAGAGAGAGAGAGAGAGAGAGAGAGAGAGGTTATGCAGGTAGGTATGCAGGTAGGTAGGTAGGTATGTATGTAAGGTGATAACGGAGGGCAAGGTTGGTAATAAGATAGAGAGAGGTAACCTTGTAGCCCGTTAAGAGTGTTGGAGCTGGTAAAGCTAGTACCTATGTATGTACACAAGGTACTATTACAGAGGGTATAGCGTCATAGGCTTCCCCACTAGATGACCCCAAAATCCCCTCCTGACCCCTCAAGGATCCCTGTAAATCTAGTGTATGTAGTTCCTTCCCCCGCCTGTAAGACATGTCCTCCAACGTAAGCTGCGAACAGGATGCGTGCAGGATGCGCCAGCCAATCAAGAAACTATCCTTCGGTTATTTGGCATAAGACCAGGGCGGGTATAGCCGACCTTGATTTATAGGTACGTAAGTACATATGTAGTAGGTAACGTCTGGCGACCTTTTGGGTTGGTACCAATGTACTAGTATGTCGTACGTACATGTAGAAGCGGGAAGTCTAAACTACTACATTATCCATGTTCCTTGTTTTCTTCATCCTTGTTTGTCTATTCTTTCTCTGTTCTTTGTACAGACCTCTTTTCTCCCTCTAACACGTGTAGATGGCTCGGACGCGAATAGCTTCAGATCCTATCCATACTCTCTCCCGGAGGAAGATGCAGTAGAGCCTTCGTGTTATCCTAAGCTACGTGGTCATTGCCTGGTTTGGGAAGAGGGTTTTAAATGCATCCATGCTCGTAAGTCCAGTAGCTAAGCCGGCCTCATGTGATAAGTGGTTTCCCGGGAGGGTTGGACAGCAACTTGGTTACTCAGGCACCCTGAAGTTAGGTTGATTGACTTACATATATCAATATACCTAAGGTCAGATAGGTATTTGTCCAGATGATATTCCAAGGCCTGTGATTCTAGATCATTAGTAGCCCCGGGTTCTAGAAGCCGTGCCGGAGGAGGCAGCACAAAGATCCTTTATCCTTCCCCCTTCGGCGTAAGAGTAATAAATAATGACCTTGTGTAAGCGGGAGAGAGACAAAGGAAGCACAAAATCAAAGTCTCACAAGATCACAGCTTTTGACTAATTCTTACCCATGTGATCTTGACTCAGGCCAAAATCAACCTGTTCTGGCCATGGTGTTAGTTTGGAGAACAATGGTCAGCCAAAATCTCATGAATATAAGAAACCGGCCTACAAGAACATGCCCATCACCAACCTGATCATTTGAAGAAGGCCGCGTCTTGTATTTTTTCTCCTTTTTCTTTCTTTCTCTCTCTCTTCCTCAGTCTCTATATACTAGTATTATATTTATCTTCATGTCAATATTGTATTACCTAGCTAGGTTACCCACTCACGCCGGTTGTTGAGTTCAAACCCATCTGATATTATCATAAAATTACATTCACCATCATCGCTTAATGTTTTTTGCCTTCACTATTTCTATTATTCACAACCCAGTAGAAGCAAACAACAGCATTCCATATTGGTGACTTATTTAACCACACGAGTCCTTTTCGATTCTTCCACACATTTACATCCCATTTTTTATTCCTGGACATTTTACAAGAAAAGAAAAAAAGGAGAGAAAAGATTTACCAGCACAACACAACACCCACAACAAATCATCTTTGCATCTACTTCGCCCGCGCCACCTAAGATACCTACCTACCTATCCGACCAACATCCATACACACATAAATATATACATACATACCCCAGATACATACTTAAATACTCACTATGTGCACTGAAGTCTGGACCCTCTTCGCTAGCTGCCACCACAAGCAGTACCAGAACACTTGCCTATGCCATATCGCCCGCCGGTGCCATCCCAACGCCGACATGGTCCTTGGCGAGCCCGTCTTTCTGCCCGCGGGGCCCCCAGCCATCCCCCCAGGAATGCTTGACTGCAAAAAGCGAGTTGCAACTCGACCCAGCGCCGGGGCCTGTCTCCAATGCCAGAGGAAGGAGCGGGCCAACAAGCTCTCCTCCGCCTCTGCCTCTTCCTCTTCCTCTTCCTCAACGAGGGCCACTCCGGCAGTGACTGACTCGTCATCTTCGTTTTCTTCTTCCAACTCCTGTAAGTGCCACTTCTCATTCTAGGTATCGTTCGGGAGTAGTGTCAGGTATAGAATAACCTAGGGGTGGAAGAAGAAAAAGAAAAAAGGAAAGACGATGAAGACCTAGAGTTAATAAAAAGGGGGGGTAAAGGGGCAGAAGAAGGATAAGAAGAAAAACAAGAAGAAAAATAATAGGGTTCCCCCCCCCCTTCTTCTTTGTTATTCTACTCTACTGCTCATTTTATCCAAGAGCCCCCAAAGCTAACCCACCCACCCCAGCAAAAGCAGCATACAGAGTCGTGAGCCCATCGCCGGACCCGCGGGCCCTAGAGCGCGTGCGCCAGTCGTTCATCGCGGTCGCTGCGAAGCAGCGCTCCGTGTCTCAGAGCCCCGCGGCTACTGCCGCTTCTGCTGCTGCGAGCACCCCGAACCAGGATCGGAACCAGGGCAGAGCGACGTCGTATGGATGGGGTGCTAAACCAGGGACGAGAACGAGAGAGTGATATTTCAGGACATGTCTATGCTGGATACCTGACAAGACCTCTCAAGGGTACCTGAAGATGATTTGATTGATTGGCTGATTGATACGTCGGCCCAGAAAAGGGATACCAGGGGAAAGAAAGCATAGCGAGGTTAAGGGAAAAGAAGAGGAATAAAAGGGGGTTAGCATGGATGTCTGCATTTGCTATTTAAGGCATTGCATTTGATCGGAGTCTTAGGCAGGTAAAAAGGAACGGAAAAGGAAGGGAGAAAAAACCGGTACAATAATAAAGGAAGAAATGGTCATACCCCAAAACGGTGCAAGACTACTACTGCTACTCTACTCTCTCATACATGATGGAAATCAATCCGCCTGTTCAGCATTATTTTAACAATAACTCGCGATTTGTCCGTATTATGTGCTGCAACTCCAGAGTCGACGTTTGCGTAAGAAGGAGAAACATAACCGCTTTTCCGGCATGGTTACCTACATACGGTATGAATGATGGCGTGTGCAAGTAGCAGGTGTCCTGCTGTGCCTTACTTATCAAGCATATACCTAGGTTTCTAATTCATAGAACGATAGTTCCTAGTAATGCCTAGGACTTTTTTTCTCTTCCCCCCCCCCCCCCCAAGAGATTTATCCCAATTCCGTGGTGTATTCAACGGCAAGTCCTAATGCTTCGCCCACTATATGTATATCTTCATATTTGAACATTTAAAGGTGTATATGCTCATGGAAACTTTGGGAAACAACACACTCCTCCCCCTTTCTCAACTCTACAGAGCATCAAGGCCCCAAGACAGTCATGACTACGATTATCGACGAACTCAGGCTACTTCTCATACTTGGAGGCAACACATTGACTGGCTCAATATTCTTCCACGAGCCTACCTTGGCACTGGTGCGGCTCTCGAATAGAGTTGTCGAACCTGCTTTGGCATTGGGCGAAGGGATCGAGAGGGAGGGAATATAAAATGAAGAGGAACAAGTAACAACACTGTCATAAAAAGGAACACTGACATGACCTTGCCTTCTAGCATTACTCACTTATCTCGATCACAAACCTAAACCACCCTCCCCCTTTCTGCTAAAATGAAAAAAAGGGGGAAACGGAGGGAGGGAGGGATCGAAGCTAACTACGAGGACGCAAAAAATAAAGGGAGAGCGCAACACGGACGCATATATCACATGCTCTCGTGTTATTTTCCAGCTCTTAAGTACCGAGCCTTGAAAGTTCGATGCGAGCTAGGCTATAGGCTGAGGATGGATATCAGAAAGAGGCAGCGGCAGAGAACCTACCTGGGTAGCCTACGAGGTAGCCATAAACGTAGCTGAGAGAGACAGCAACAGAGTCTTAATTAGGTAGTTAATCTAAGAGGAAAGCAATAAACAATAATAATAATAAAAGAAAACTCTGTTCCCACGCTCTGCGGCGAAGTCGAGCTCTAAAATCATGTCTTGGCTCACCTCCCCATCAACCCCCACTGGCTGTCTAGCCTAACTAGGAGGCTAGTAGATAGATAGGGTAGATATATAACGCCACCTCGTGTACTCGTCTCCCTCCGCCCCTCTCTTTCTCTTCCATATCATGGACAACGAGGGCTGAGTGCATGCTCAAGTCTCAAGTTTGTCTTGAAAAAAGAACTCTAGCCTACAAATACAGCTACAGCTGAAAATTACCGGTTCTTTTGTAGCTAGCCTGGAGGAAGAACCCAAAAAGTCATGGAATCCCTTGGAGGAAAAATGCTTGTTTTTTTTTTTACTCAAGCCGTTGCCATCCCTAGCTACGAGGACATACTATTATAATGTTTATATGCGTAGTACCGTTATCAGTGGTAAGAGCATGTTCTCAGATTTGCTGTTATATGAGTCAAGATGCTACAATACATAGATGGATAGGTCGCCGATCCTACGGCACGTGTCTAGGCTTAGACGATCGTATCCCAGGAACACCAAAAACGCCAGCAATCGGAGAGGGGAAATTTTTTCTTTTTTTTTTTTTGCCAACTAGCTGAATGTTAGTACCTGGTTCTGGTCGGTGACCGATCCTTTGTTGGACTAATCATTGCGGGAGGGGTGTTTTTGTTGACTCGACGGTATGTACCCGAGTCCATCTTATCGGTGAAAGCCGAGATCAGTTACTATTTCCCGAAAATAGCGGCTTTCGAGAGGAAGGAGGCGGGTGTCAGTGACAATATCAACATACTATTTTGCTTTTGGATATCTATGAAGCTGAACTGTTATTTTGTTCTTCTCTCGAGGGATCACTGGCAGTGGTTGGCGTGGAAGAGGCGCATGCTGGTTGTCGATCCTATTCGTCGTTCGACTGCACGTCAAAGACAAGTTTCACTCCATCCAACGCCCTTCGAGAAACGATCTGCTCAGCTTTAGGATCATGCTTCGGCGTTCTAGTTGTCAGCTAACGATGGAGGTAGCGACGAGGACGAGTCAAACAAGATCTAGTACTGGTCTGGAGTATAGTATGTACCTAGTCGGCAGTAGAATACGCTACCTAGTAACATTGCCTTTTTCACAACGATGGCGTTTAGACTAGCCTCGACACCTGAATGCGCAACTAGGTAGCTTTTTGCGTTATCGGAAATGTAATAATAACCATGCTCCCTAGGTTATCTAAGCAGGCCTACTTAGGTATTCAAGCCTCAAAAGTAGTCAAGATCCTAGCTCGAATGCTAGCTCATGCTAGCGAGCTATCCTTGGTCTGGTGCCGATTTCTGACAATAATGGCGCCTACAACAAGGTTACCATCAAATATCCAGTTCAAGTTTTGATAAGCTATCATACGTAATGGCTTGTGTATACTCGTCACCACAACACGGGCATTAGAAATGGCGAAAGCCGCATCATTAGAAAGTTGGGCTATTATGAAGGTTTTAGACTGCTTTGCGATAATAGACCTAGATAGAACTCAGTCGAGTTTTTACGGACCTAACGGACGTATGGTTTCCCTTACAGTGAAAAATATCTGGTAGACCGGAAGCCTCGTGAAGATAGGTCCCTAGTTTTCGTAGTCATAGCTCGAGTTGTCCCCCTCCCCCTTAGAGCAGTATCCGTTATTCGATCAAATAAGTTTTGCTAATTCAGGGTTATTGTAGGTTTATGTAGTGCGGTTATACTATATGATATTCCCCTAGAGTCTAGGATACGATTGTTGCTTTTTGCGCTCCCTTGCAACAAGATAAGGATAGGAAAGGTTGTTACTATACACACCTAGATCTCATACATCAGGCTGCGTTTGCTTATGGGGGCGTCATAGGCGTCTTTTCCTTCGTAGCTTGAAAGTAGGTCTAGAACTTGAATGTGTTCAGATTTAGCCCCAGTAGCTTCATACTGCACTGAACGTATCACGGGGGTGTCTTTACGGCTGCCAAATTAGCCCGCCATCGGCTTCCTCTCCTATTCTTTGCTAGCCCGTAGACAATAGCTTATTGACATGTCGATTATGCGTCGGCCTTACCAAACAACATGGCGATTTATAACTTCGAGGGAGGAAACGAAAGTTCGCCGAGCAGCATGCCCGCCAATCTCTCGGCTTGAATACTGTCTATGCACACATCCGTGTGATCTTTGTACCTCTAGAGTGACTCTTCGGTATAATGCACAGCCAAGGGGGATTATTACAGCAGTATGAGGGCGAAATAGTCCCTCGTGCATTCAAAGCAGGGTTCGTTGTCCTGAGCTTTGTCGTCTCCTTGATCGGCGCCATCTCGACCCTCGAGTTGATTAACCGTCGAACCTCACGTAATGGGTTATTGAACCATTTCCTCCTAATCAGCGCTGCTGTGACGATGGGTGGTATATCGATCTGGTCTATGGTAATAGCCCCCGTGAATAACTATCTAAGACTGATTAGCATCTAATATATTGTAGCATTTCATCGGCAACCGGGCAATCGTTCTAGCCCACGACGAATCCGAACTCCAGGTTGCTTATTCTGGGGGCTTCACTGCGTTATCGTTCTTTATTCCGATATTCGTCCTCCTCGGTGCATTTCTAGCCACTGGCGCAAACAACGACGTCTCATGGTGGCGTATTGGTGGTGGAGGGTTCCTAGCAGGAGCAGCAATTTGTGGCATGCATTATCTCGGGAATGCGTCAATCGAGAATTACAACTGCAAGTATGAGCTGATCAACGTCGTTGGCTCTGCTGTAATATCTGTAGTAGCGAGCACTACAGCCCTCTCTCTTTTCTTTGTATTTCGGGCATCATGGACCAACTCGTGGTGGAAAAGGGGGTTTTCAGCAGTCGTGCTAGCTTGTGCGGTCTCCGGTATGCACTGGTGTGCCGCAACTGGAACTAACTACCGCCTGGTCCGCCTCAATGTCAACAATCAACTCTCTAGGAATACCACTGTCGTCGTTGTTATTTGCTTGTCCGTCTCGGCAGCTTTCACTATCGCCGGTGTAGCCGTATACGTGACAAGAAGATTGCGACGCTACGCCAACAAGGCCCAACAAGTTGTTTTGGCAGCTGCAGTCTTCGACAAAGCGGGGAGGATTCTGGTTAATCCCGATGGCCTCGTCCCAAGTGAAAAGATCACAGATACGTATGTCGAGAAGACGCCCGGTGACTCGTTTGGAATCTCAACTCCTCTCTTTCACTGGATGTTCCAGGTATCTCATAACTGGGATGCCATGAGCACCATGATCGGTGGTATCACCAATCATCTAGTCTACTTGTCCAGGAAGAGCAGAGACAGGAAGATCCAACTAATTGGGGAGGATGGGGAGCTTGTCGACAATTACGACATTATTTTCCGCGAATTGTTTTGCGCTGCCGCTGCCAACTTGGCAGATAAGATGAAGGAACAACTCACAAATGTCGGTATTCTGTGGGACGAGATATTGCCCACGGGTGCCGATATTCCACAGAGGCGATGCCGCCGCGCAGATACTGGCGAGATGTCGGAGCATAGTGACAATGATTTGATGAACGAAAAAGGCGAGAACTGGACAAGACAATTGGGATACGGACGGGGATCCCTTATGTTCTTGGTGCGTCGTCTCGAACACTCTCACGACGTGGAAAGACTCGAGGCAGCAGGTTTCCGATTTGCAGACATACATCAAGTCAGCGGGATCATTGGCTCTGGCATGAAGATTGAAACCGGGAACCTCAGTGGCAAACTGATGCATATGGCAACATATGCCGAAAAAGGTACGATGATGGAGCCAGGTGTTCATGTTGGACTTTTTGGGGTGAAGGCGCGAGTTGATAATCTGGGTTTCGAGGTGCTGGTGAAGAAAAGCATGCGTAACCTCTTGCCAACTATTCAGATGCCCCTGGACCGTCTGGAGCCGTGGCAAATGGATTTTATCTGTCAGCTTGACCGAACCAGCGTTCCCAATCTGCTACGGCGCCTAGAAACATTAAAAGACACGTCAACTCGGGAAGCATTGTTCGCATCACGAGTTTCCGAGGCTGTTACATCCCTTCGCGCCTGGATAGATGAGCCTCTTTTCGACGCGGCTGTTTTGACTTCCAAAGTGGTTCAAGTGCCTTGCCGGACAAATCCGGATGCGGGTTCAACAAACACTTGCACTATGATTGTCTTATGGCTCATGGTCCCAATTCATGCCACCATCAACAGCCCTAAGTGTGAGTATATCCCGTTGAACTTCTTCAAGGTGCACCAAATGGTACATGAAGATTCTCCCCAGCAGAATGCATTTTTGCGATATATGCACCGGGAGCTATCACCGATTCTCGACGCAGTTCCTCCCCGCATACCGAAAGCGATACTGCAGCGGGCGACAGAAACACGGCACGGAGGATTTTGCCAAAGTCTGGCCCCATGGGCCCTTGATCGGTCTGATCGCCCCGACACGGCCACATATCCAACCAACGTAGAGGGTAATCCAATCCCCATCGAGCTGAGAGGGAAGTTATCTGGCAAAGGCTTACATCATTCGGATTCTACCAAGAGGATTTATAGCCGCGGGAGTTATGATGGGAAAGTGTTAGGTCACGAGGCTAGTGTTGATAGGCCGGCGGGACATGGTACGGATACAGCAAATACCTCCAACTTAGGCGGGATTATGGTGTCTCAGGAAATCAAAATCGACGTGAGGCAGGTTGATGATATTGACGCCGACAGGCTGCTTAGCCGGGGGCGGCAGCTAGAATGCTCGGGACCGTCTCTCGAAGCTCGAGGGTCGTGGCAAAATCTTACACGGCCGCGCCTGATTACGCTGGCCAAAGGCAGCAACAGCTACGGGTTCGAACTGAATTCCATGGGTCGGGGAAGAAAAGGTCCGGAACCAACTGTTGACCGAGCTAGCGAGACGGTGACATTTGTTGATGAGTTATTCACCGTCTGTATTGATGCTCGTTAGATTTGAGCCTTGGGCTTTGGAAGACTGAAGTTACCCTGGTGTGTAATATGTAATGATAGCCAAGATGATCATATGAGGCTGTAAATCATGGGAACGGATGGGGCATTGGAGAGTAGGAATATCCACCAGGATGGAATCGTTGACGTACTACACACACAGTATGGATCAGGAGGTGGGTATCATCTCACTTACCTCCGAATACCTTTGTAATTAGATGCTTGTATCATGTACTACTTGCTGCCCTACCTATCCATTGCTTCTGTTGTCACGAGTTGTATGCTGTATGTTTTAGAATCAGAGATTCGTGAGCGAGAAATGGAGGAAAGAGACGGTCCGATGGATAGTGAATTCGCAATATAGAATGTAGATATATATATAGATATATATATCATGCCTCGACGAAGCTTGAAATATTTAGAAGTCGAATCGTGTAAAAGGGAACTGGAATGCCAAGAAATGGCCGTTTTAGGCGGCTTGGTTAGGCTGGGTTGCATTGAGTTATGTGCAAATAGTTGGTGCTAGTGAATTAAAGAATAGGAAATAGGAGACAAGGGAGACATATTGTAGTGGAGGTTTGGGTAGGTCGATAGGTTAGATAGGTAGGTAGGTATATATAAATATATGGCATCCCACGTGGGGAGAGATTTGCTGCCTGGTTTACGGCTTTGGCTCGGGTTGAAATGAATAGGAAAGGTTGGATTGAAATGAAAAATAGAAATGGGAAATCTGGGAAATGGATAAGGTTGGGAAAGAACCTTGAAGTAAGGTTAAGTAGTACCTAAGGAGGTAATTCCGATTGATAGAAGAACTTATTTGACAGCTGCGCTTTGCACCCTACCTTAGATACCGTACCTGCCTGTACAACAAGTGTGTACCTACATCCTTACCTTAGTACTATGTACATTAGTACATATATACAGTACATATGTAACCTTTGACCCAGGCCTCTATCTGATAAATACATGTCCTTCAGTTTTTTTTTGCATTCCACAGAAAATATGTACGTAGCTTGGCCCGGACCGGGGGTTAAGGTTGCTGCTATCCACTCCTGGAGGTGGGTTTTGGCCCGTGGGGAACTTGGAGCCATCACAAGGACTAACACCCGCTCATCGTTTTTTTCCTTTTTTCTTCTTTGTCTTTGCTCCGTTGGACTACTCGGCGGTACTTTGTAACTTCTACTTATCAAGTTAGAGAGGGCACAATGTCAACTTCGGCACTCAACCCCATTATCTCCTTTTCTTATTCCCCACTTAAGCTTATAGGAGTGGTTGAGAACAGCGTAGACCCTCCTTTTTTCCCCCTTCACAAACAACTCTCCCCCTCCTCCTACCTACTATTTCCAATTCCCCCCCCCCACGTCCACATGTCATCTGGTCGATCCTCCCAGCCTGAGCATTGAGAGAATTTTATTGATATTCCTAACCTCATCCATTGTTTTTCATCCCCTTCTTCTCCTCTTTCCTCTGTTTCTCATCCCTTTATTCTCGCCAATTGCTTATATTATATCGGGGGTTTATTTCATGATTCAACCTCAACTTGATTTTGCTGCTAACTAGGTACCTAAACTAAGTCTGATCACCGCAGTACTACTTAAGTACCTACCTACATACATACGGGCGGAACTATTCTTATTCCCGACTAAAGAATTAACTACCTAACTAGGCCCTGTTCCCATTGAACTTGGCTGGGCCTAGCCAACGTGCTTTGCTTATCCCTTTGATGAGAATAGTACTGCGTACAGTTTTACAGTTCGGATCACCGGACTGTATTCATTGGGGCCGCAGTGATTGGATATAGCAGAAGTAAACCACCCTGATATATACCATCATGACTAGATTCGCCAGAGGAACACGTCTGCTCCGGCGTCTCGCCCTGCCCACCACCGTCGCCGTCGGTGGTGGTATTCTCCTATATTCCTACCGACCTCGCAACATCCCCGGTTTCGAAGGCCCCGCCGTACCGCCCCCCATCTACGGTGCCGATGGCACCTTCAAGCTCCCTCGCTTCCCCAAGGTCAAATCCCGCGCTGAACAGATAGCCGATCTAAAGAAGAGCAATTCTAAAGAGGAGGAATACGATGTGCTGGTCATTGGCGCCGGAGCCACCGGTGCTGGTGTTGCGCTCGATGCTGTGACGAGAGGCCTCAAAGTCGCTGTGGTCGAGCGTGATGATTTCAGCAGCGGCACCAGCAGTAAAAGCACTAAGCTTGTACACGGTGGTGTGAGATATCTAGAGAAGGCTGTGTGGAATCTCGACTATTCGCAGTACCAGCTGGTGAGGGAGGCTTTGAAAGAACGCAAATACTTTCTCCAGACGGCGCCTCATCTCAGCATGTGGCTACCTATAATGCTGCCATTGGACAAATGGTGGAAGGCTCCGTATTATTGGGCTGGTACTAAGTTCTACGACTTTCTCGCCGGTAGCGAAGGCATTGAGAGCTCTTATTTCCTGACTAGGAGTAAGGCTCTCGACGCTTTCCCCATGCTCAAGCAGACCGACCTTGTAGGGGCATTGGTTTACTACGACGGTGCACATAACGATTCTCGAATGAATGTCTCCATCGCCATGACAGCTGCGATATATGGAGCTACTATCGTCAATCACGCCGAGGTAACGGGGCTCTCCAAGGACGAGAATGGCAGATTGTGTGGTGCCACCATCAAAGATCGGATTCCTGAACTGAACGGTAAGAAATCCGAAGACATTTCTGTTAGGGCAAAGTGCATTATCAACTGCACGGGGCCTTTCACCGACTCGATACGAAAGCTTGACGATCAGGATTGTAAGGAGATCGTTGCACCTGCTTCTGGTGTTCACGTTATCCTTCCCGGATACTATAGCCCGGCCAACATGGGTTTGATTGATCCTTCGACCTCGGACGGTCGTGTCATTTTCTTCCTGCCCTGGCAAGGGAACACCATTGCCGGTACTACAGACGAGCCCGCCACAATCACACCGAATCCTCTACCAGATGAGAAGTCTATTCAGTGGATCTTGAATGAAATCAGTCACTACCTATCTCCAGACATCCAGGTCCGCCGGGGCGATGTCCTCGCTGCATGGGCAGGCCTTCGTCCTCTCGTGAAGGATCCTAAAGCAGTAAACACCGAGTCGCTCGTACGTAACCATCTCGTCGATATTTCCAGCTCCGGCCTCGTGACGTGTGCCGGCGGCAAGTGGACTACCTACCGGCAGATGGCCGAGGAGTGCGTAGACGCAGCTGTCAAGGAATTTAATCTCCAGACCAAGCCAGTCATTGACGCCCCCCGCGTCAGCGGCACCAACGCCGTGGACGATGGTGCCATTCTTGACGGGACATGCCAGACTCACCGCGTGCGGCTGGTCGGCGCCCACGGCTTCAGCAAGACGCTTTTCATCAACCTGATCCAGCACTTCGGCGTCGAGACTGAGGTTGCCAAGCACCTAACCGAGAGCTACGGTGACCGCGCCTGGACTGTCGCCGCCCTGTGCAAGCCCACAGATTTGCGCTTCCCCGCTCGCGGCGAGCGCCTCTCCCGCCTCTACCCTTTCGTCGATGGCGAGGTCCGCTACGCCGTCCATAACGAGTACGCACAGACTGCCGTTGATGTCCTCGCGCGCCGCACCCGACTCGCCTTCCTCAATGCCCAGGCCGCCCTCGAGTGCCTGCCCCGCATCATCGATATCATGAGCCAGGAGCTCAAGTGGGATAAGTCGAGGCAGGATCGCGAGTGGAAAGACAGTAAGTTCCTTGTCCCCCTTTACTCTATTCCCGAGTCCCCTCTTCGTGTAGCCAAAAAGCGGTTGCTAACGTCACCCCTAAGCCGTCGCGTTCCTCGAGTCGATGGGTTTGCCTGTGCCCATGCTGTCGGCCACACGGGCCCAGGTAGAAAAGGGTAAGATCGACTTCAGCTCGTCCCTGGAATACAAGATGTTCTCCCGACACGATAAGCCTCCCGTTGAGGAATAGATAATCGCGAATGTTATTTTTGTTTTATCTGGCTACGTATAGAGGAATGGCAGGTAGAAATGGAGAGAAGGAAAAGGACAAAGAAAAAACCCCTCACATTAGGTAGATACTTGGATACACTATATCTCATCGCCCTCCCTAGGTCAGGTAGCACGGATGGAGGGAAGTTGAAATTAGTGATGCTGGTCATGGGTGAAAGATGGACGGATGGATCTATTATAAAACCTGCCCCTAGGAGAGAGGCGATAAGGAGGGGGAAATGAGGAGGGGGGGGGGGGTAATGGAACAGGAGGCGAGTATTAGATCTAATCCGACTCCCAATATAAAATGAATGAAGGAAAACCCCGCTTATCTTGGCTACCTACTATACTAAGGTAGCTGGTTAATTCAAAGTGCATTGTTGGCAGAGTAAATGGCTGTGGGTGTTATAGCTGGTCCAGAGGAATTACTAAGGCAACGAAAATGGGGTAAAATCAAAGAATGTACTATATTTAAGTGTACTTTAAAATCTTATCTCACTTAAATACCCCTAACCCGCTACAACCACAATATACGTGCCTTAAAGGTTCCTGTTAACATCGCTAAAGCCTTTATAGTAGCATTTTACCGTTATAAAAAAAAAAAAGCTTTTGCTAACAAAAGGTTACGTACGCTAACAAGTTGTATACGATAACGCTAAGTCACGTACGCTAATAAATAAATAAAAATAATAAAATTTAACCAATTAAAGCCACGGTTAATTAAAATAGTTAAAGCTATTAAAATAACGGCCACAGTTAATTAAAAATAATTAAAACTATAAAAAATTTAGCTATAAAAGTTAAAAAGTCAACGATTAACCACTATAATATAAAAAGTTATTTACGCATATACGCGCAATAATGTCGAATTTAATTTAAATAATGCTATAAACGCTATAATTAAATTTTAAAGTTTAATATATAAAACTATAAAAGCTTTATTTAAAAAATAAGCGTATATAAATATAAATAATAAAAAAATGTTAATAAAAAATTATTAAATAATAGCAAGTATTATTAAAAAATTACTTTAAGTTAAAAAGTGCAAGAGTTATTTTAACGAAGTTATTTTAAGCTAAAAAGTGCAATAAAGCCATTTTAACTGCGTAAAGGTCACAAAAAATGGGATTTACAACAGCCAGCAAAGCATACAACAGCCAGCAAGGCATTTACGGCAGCTAAAAAAGCATACAACAGCTAAAAAAACAACACAACCGCGAAGGCCACAAGAAATAAAAAGCAAGAAACCATAATACACACGGCAGCTAAAAAAATATGTTAACAAAATAAATAACTATAAGTGTTATAACTAATCCAGAGAAATTATTAAAGCAACAAAAGTAAGGTAAAATTAGAGAATATACTGTATTTAAGTGTACCCTAGGATCCTATCTCACTTAAATACCCCTAACCCGCTACAACCACAATATACGTGCCCTAAGGGTTCCTGCCAGCATCGCCGAAGCCTTTATGCATATATATTACCTTCTTAAAAGGGGAAGATGAGAAGGGGGGGGAAGGAGGTGACATTGTTTACATATAATATATGATTTTAATGTATAACGTCGTTTTGTATATCGTAGATACTCGTTCCCGCTTCTCACCCCCTCCATCTCTACCGTATGTATATATTCGCTCCAAGAAATGACAGTCCATAATATCACAAACCAGAATCGTCGCAACAGAGGGAATCGGAAGAGAAGCAACCCCCCACAGCAAGTTGCCAGGAACGGTTTCGGCGTACCAGGCTCATTACATTGTATTGCCTACTGGTTAGTGTTACTAGCACGTGTACCTGGTATGGTCTGCTAGGTAGAGGGCAAGCGAGGGAGGGGGAAACACAGCATTTCAACCGAATTTCCCAGTTCCATGTTATTCGCCCTTTTCATCCTATCACAAACACAAGGGAAGCAAAAAGCGACCAGGGAAAAACAACTAATGGTAACGAAAGAAAAAAGAAGAGAAAAAAAAGATCAATTAAGGAGATGGGATCATAATTTTATTGTTTTTCATTTCATGTCATGGTCATTGAAGTTATAAACATTACAACCCAACCAACTTAAGCACACGCCTGCACATTTCATATTTCCCTCCTCCCTTTTCCTCTTTGCTCGCTCGCTGGCTGGCTCTGCCCAATCATAATCATGTACAGCGAATCCAAACAACTGAGAGAAGAAACTGGGAATGCATCTTTCTCTCTAACGGTCATCAGTTGAAAAGAAAAGAAAAAAGCTCAGAACGTCATCTCGCAGATGTCATGTCATCTTGCAGGTCTTCTCAACGGAGCGCATAGCCCAATAACAAAAAAAAAAAACTCCGTTGCAATGTTGTAATGTGATGTTTTTGTCCGACGACCGCCAGCTCCAAAGATGCAGGTTCATGCGATGCTCTTGTTAGGTTATCCTTTTTTTTTCGGTTATTTGATTTTTAGGGGGTATTCCCGCATCGCAGGTGAGTCCAGACAATACTCTCGTAAGCTGGCGTTTGATAAGTAAGAAAGTTCGGTCTATCAGGAGAGAAAGGAAAAAAAGTCGTAATGTTTCTGAACCGGTTCTAACGCCTCGCCGAATTCATTTGTTCCCAGTCTATGTAATGTATTCCGTGCATTTTGGTATTTGCCGCCCGAAGTTCCAGTTGCCTGGTCTTCCAGGTAATAACGCCGATAGATGAATGAGTTTGTCTAAAATTGTCCAATGTCTCTGAGGCACATGTTTGACTCGTCGTGGTCCTGTACGCCTGAATAATGAAAGTCGTGGTTGCATCCGGGGAATCCCGGAATTTAATGACGGAAAGGTTTTATGCAAAGTGTAAAAGCCCCCTAGATAGTCCTCTTGCCTGAGGTAGAAAAAACACGATGGAGAAGGCTTCGCCTGCCACCATCCGTTCTTCGATATGGGCAGTGATGACACTCACAGAGAGTATTAGCAGTCGTGACTTCACAGTTTATCTTGCGATCAAGCTCCGCTTCCCAACCATACAGATCGTCTACGGAGTTGGCTCGGGAAAATGTGTCCGGATCAACGACCGTTACCGAAGTATCGTCGTCATCATCGAGACGTGAGATTCCTAAGAAGTTCGAAAAGTCGCTTAGGCTGGACTGGCTGACCGGCGTCAACTTAGTAGGATCAAGGCCTACCTCGTCAACATACGTGCCAATCTCGGTCCCAACCTCCGTCTCCGTATCCGTATCGATTTCAACAGTTCGAAGGGGGTCTGGAAGAGGGAGATATCGCAATGACGACGATGTAGAAGCCACATCACAGTGGCGTGATGAAACTAGCGGCGCACTCTTCGCTTCATGTTCCTCCGGCACGTTGGCGGGTATTTTCAAAGGTTTCGGTATAGTATTACGGTGTCGGCCGCGGACACCACGCTGGACCAAAGGTCCGCCGTCAATTGCGCACCGCGCTTTTGCGACCACGTCGCCCATGGCATCTCCACTGACAGTTTGGGAGTACACGTTTAATCCGGCGCACGCCCCGAAGGGGATCGGGAATCGCTCGCCGGGGTGTGGATCCTCCCAGGAACGCTTTGACACAACGATAGCCTCATGTGCAGCTGGTGCAATTGAGTTGCTGATGTTGTGTGTGGCAGTGGATAGTCCATGTGATGGCGTGGCCTCTAACCCCTATAATGGAGGGCGGCTAGTCTGGTCAACACTGGTGTAAGAATGAGCGCTAGGGTGGGATGATGGAGCCCCCGCCTGGTTGCTGCGACGTGTCGATTTGCTTTTCTTTCCCAGTCCCAACTTAGCGCCCACCTTCTTCCAACTATTTCCCGAGATGGCCCGCTGTAAAGATTTGGGCGAGCTACCGAACGTGAAATCCGAGGTAGGCGGCGTTGTTGGTGGAGTCATAGGCTCAGCCCCTGAAGTCGAGCCCGGGCTATTGCTATCATCAGTTAAATCCACTTCAGGGGATTCAGTTGACGATGAAGCAGAATGATGGAGCGCTCCGCTGCTACCGCGTCCCTTGCCGAAAAGAGGGAGTAGTGATGTCCTCGGAGATTGGCTTGTTTCCTCTTCGGCTCCAACATCCCTGGGTGCTCTTATACGGGACCGCCCTTGTCTAGATTCATGGGCGCTGTCCTCGACATGCAACTCAGCTGTCACCGACACAACAGACTCGAGAAAGGGCACAAGGACCGAGTCATTCATCAATTCACGGACAATCTGCACAGCTTCATCCAGTTCAGACGGGTCCGTTGGTTCCGAGGTCGAGTATGGTAGTGTGAGGAGACGGTCGCGCACATCGGAAGGAAGGTTCACTTCGCGTGGGGCACATGGCATAATGTACGCCTCGATGATCTTCTGCCATAGCTCACAGATGTTCTCAGGGCCAAGATACGACTGACCCTGGGAGGCCTGCAAATAAGCTGTTCTATACCGTTCAGCATCCAAAATAAATTCCAACGTCTCTAGGCAATGGTTCTGCGACAAAAAGGCCATGAATGCACTGAGCGTCCATGGCTGCGGGGCGGTGTCGGAGAGAATATCCGCTAGTGATGGAGGGTTAACAAACGGCGAGGCGGTCCGTGGGATAGCCAAACTCGTTGGCCGCGATGTTTCCATGGCGGTTTCTGCGTCCCAATCGTCGCAGATCGAGGACGAGGACGAGGGCGAGAAGTCCCTAGGAGATGGGGTCAAGTAGACTGGCGAGCTTCCTCGTAATCTGGACCTTCCCATTATTCCTCTGAAAGCTGAAAGGGAAAGCAATCAGGCAAATATCTGCCCGGATGTGCAACGGAGCAAACGAGGGACCCGGCTATGAAAACGAACCCAAACAAGCTTTTGACTCCATGCACAAATGGCAAGTTTCTCACCTGTTGACCACGTTTCGTTGGAACAAGACGGAAATCAAATCAGGCCGTCTCAAGTATTCCTTATCAACCACTTCTCATCCTCTGCGACCAGCCAGACGTGTGTCCAAGATGCTCAACCTCTCCAACCAATCAACGAGTCCCAATTCCAACACCACGCGGGTAGCAGCAGATATCAGGCGGATCCCAAACGGTTCAAATCGATAGGCCGATTAAGACGGAGCGATGCGGGCTTAATTATCTGCGTCGTTATTGAGCACGTACGGAAGGTCGATAATTGCACGACCAAAGAGGGGGAGGGGAAGAGATGTTCCGGAGGGGGGCAACACAAAGCCAAGCCGTAGGGGTGTGCGTAAGTGACAATGATATCCAAGTCGGTGAATGGAGTCAAAGTCGAACTGGGTCGACCGACAACAACAAAGACGAGAGTGAACAAGTCTGGCTTGCTGGAGTTTCCAGGTAAGTCGTAAGCAATAAAACACCGATTGAAAAGCGGAAGCAGGGAAGCAGCCGGTATCGAAAGAGGTGAAGTTGAAAAGTGTAGTAGAGTTTCGAAAATGGGGAGGGAAGGTGCGCGTTATAGCGGGAATTATGCTTTCTTTTGCACTTCTGCTAAAAAGCTTGTTATGCTCACAGCGGCCGGGCCCGAAAGATTTAGTCCTGTTTCCTCTTTCCTCTTACTTTTTCTTTCTTTTTTCTTTCTCTTTTTCTCTTTCTTTCTCTTCTTTTTCTTCTGCTGCGATGGTGGTGGTGGAATGTATATTCAATTAGGCCAACAGGGCGAGACGTCCTACAGGAACACGACAGGGTCGGTTTGAAAAGATGGTACGAGGAGGTCGCAAACGAAGGACGAAATAGCTGGATCCACCAGGAGTAACAGTAGGGAGGGAAAAATGATCAAGCCACTGTGCCCACTGTTTGGTAGGTACGGAGAGACAAGATGCTGTAGATCTGCCGTGTTGTGTCGCGGCGGCGGTGTCGAGGGATCGAGTAACACGGCAGGGGAAATAGCACTTGTTCGGCTACGTATGTATGTGTAATGTATGTGTGTGTGTGTGTGTATGTATGTACGTAGGTATGTACTTGGTGTGTGAGAGTGTGAGTGGGAGTGGGAGTTTATGTTGTGTATGTAATGTAATGTAAGTAATGTAATATAGGTATGTAGGCCTTTTCCTTTTTGTTTTCTTTTTTTTTCTTTTTCTTTTCTTCCTTTTTCGTCTACCACTTTAGTTGGATTAGTTAGGTAGGTAAGGCGGTTAGGTAAAAAAAAATTAAGAGAGATTTTGAAAGAAGAAAAAATAAAAGGTTGTTGTAAAAGGGAGGGGAATCGTTGAAACAAAAATGGTTTATGGACGACAGGTCAAGAGAGGAGTTGGGAGAGGAGTTGAGAGAGGAAGGTAGTTTAAAGGCCTGTGCTGGGCATTGACAACGACTTGGATGGGAGGGGGGGATTGATTAAAGGGTACCTGTGCCCGCCAGGCAATGTAGGTACGGATGCTAGGTACCTACATAAAAGGGTAGGGAAGATTCCTAGCAACATGGCCATTGCTCGTCATTCGTGTACATGTCGCCCGATTGTTCCTAGCAGTGCCTAGGTGGGAGGAATCGCCGTCGATTGACAGGGGTAAAAGAGGGGGGCGGGTGGAGCCCTGTACGGGCTTTACCTACCGCTTCATTGATGTTATGTACCTTGTTTCCAGTGCCTTACCTAGTATGTAGGTAGGTACCTTCCTCCCTACATACTGGACAGGTGATTGTTTTGTACCTCCTTTTCTTTGAACATCGTTCGTTTTGAATACCGGCATGTACCTAACACAATCCAAGATATCAATCCTCCCAATACCAGAAGTACACTACGTTACAAATTGAAATATCAATAATAATAATAATAATAATAATAATAATAATAAAAGCAATAGTGTACATACTTGACGATATAAAATAGGTATGTCAAATCGATTGAATAGGGCTTTCTCTTACTATTTTCCCCCCAAGAAGATAAGAAGAGAATACCATAGAAAGACCGAACACCTTTACCGCAAAAACGCAGAACCT
This sequence comes from Biscogniauxia mediterranea, assembly GCA_018398605.1. NCBI lineage: Eukaryota > Fungi > Ascomycota > Sordariomycetes > Xylariales > Xylariaceae > Biscogniauxia > Biscogniauxia mediterranea. Next base: position 559,915 of record JAGXTR010000011.1, on the reverse strand, counting down.
TGGGACCCAGCAGGGAGAAAAGAAGGAGAAAAAAAAAAAAAAAAAAGAAAAAAAAAGAAGCACGAGCAACGAATGGGCCCTCCTCTCTCACCTCCCCTAACACCTTCTCGCTCAGCCATCGTCAACTTACTTTTACCTACCCTACAAGTCATAGGATGGTATAATAGACAATGTCACTATTCTCTATAAAGTCAAGCCAATAAATCTCAAACCCAAAAATACAATAAAATAAAAAAAGATATCGCCCTCGATCAGTCTCGCCATCCGTCCATCAATCAGGCCATCCACACGGTTGTCGACGGCAGCACGTCTCGTCGCCTCAGCCAGGCTAAGCGCAACTCAATTCAGTGACTAATGGTGGCGCGACTCTAGAAAGGCGCTAGAACCCCCCATCTCACCCAATCATAGATGCAGTGCCACGGCATCCGAGGATCTCTTGCTTGATGTGGCATGGTCCTCAACCCCTCCCTTGTCCGACGAATCCGTAAAGCGGCGATGGATGATGGAAGAATGCTAGAAGCACCTGACGGAAAGGAGAGCTCCACAGCGGGTTCGCGGGTGGCCGGGAGTTGGTCCATCACATCCCATCACGCACTCGAAAGACAGGGAGACGATGGGACAGGGGTATTTTTTTTATTTTTTTTTACATACCTGGTGAGAAAGTAGGTAAAAAGAGCGAGGGAGAAGGGAGGAGAGAGGGAGAGACGGGACGCAGGCAGAGGACATAGGACAGAGAAAGAACCGGCTAACTGGCTACCTATGTAGGTATACCTACATATAGGTACCTAGAAAGGTTAGTACCTACACTACACAGGTACATAGGCATAAGTTAGGTACTACCTAGCTAAGTGGCTCTTTTGGTCATCGGAGGCTTTCTCTGACGATATCTCATCATCCCTATTCCCGTCAGAACCCATTCCCAAAGCATTTACGCAAGCACTTCAATCAGGCTTTCTCGGGTCTCAGCTCTCGAGAAGCCAACCACTCATAAATCGGTGGCACGACGCACAACGCCTAAAATTTTGCGACGCATGAAGCCTTCTAGCGTGCTTCTTTGCCTTCTGGAATTCCACTGGAATTCCCGGTGGCAATGGCATCATATCTTCCCACTTTCTCGCTCTCTGCCTTCTGCTTCTTAGTTCGCAGCCACCCTGGTCCGTCTGTTGCCTACCATTACCTACCTAGCTGGCGCTAATAGTCCGATCGTTCGCCTGGTGACCATCGACATTGACGCCGACATCGACATCAACATCGACAACATCCATATTGGCATGTAAAAGGTTACCTAATTAATTAATTAATTAATCGCTCTTCCAATTCAGCATTCCGGCTGTCTGTCAACCGAGCGCTGCTGCCATACAGGATGACTACATACCTACATACATACCTTGATATATACATGCGTAGTATAGTACATACATTCGATGCTGTTCTGCGCGCACTTAACAGGCTCGGCCAATAAGTGCCTACATATCAGGAATGAGAAACCAAGCGGGCGAGCATGTACCTGGGGAAATCCGCGCCCCTTGTTCACTGGTATCACTCTCCATTGGCCTGCCCAGGCTCGCGTGATCGCTTGTCTGTTCGCAATCTCATCATCACTGTTGCGGCGTGCGCTGACTGGCCAAACTGATATTATCCCAGATGAAGTATCATTCTGCCACGGTGTATTGAAGCCACGCTTCCCAGTAAGGGTTGAGGAGGCGATTATGACTATGGGATCTAAGTCGCTGATCATCGCGCCTATCGTTGAAGCTGCCTCGGCTGCATCGCTAGTCGCCGTCGCTGGCACGAAGCTCTGTCCCATCGAGGGAGATACGGTATGGGTAGGTGGGTGCCGGCAGTTGGGCGGTGTCACACACACAGACACACACACAGCTAATAATAAGACACACTATAGAAGCGGCATTAGTGTGCTTCGCTCCTGTTTGTCAAGCACCTCCGAATTGGTGATTCGGAGAAGAACCAAGGAACCATGGATGGCTAGCTTGCATCACTGATAAGCATACAGCATACAGCATACAGCATACATCCATCCAAACCCATACCTACACCCATACACCCATACACCCATACACACAAAACCAATTGCTCGACGGCCGAAACAGACAAGTCGCACTATCTGTTACCCGAAAAGCTTGAAGGTTCTCAACTAGGCGAAGATCAGCCCTGCGGGACCTCTTAGTCCAGAGGCAGAGGGAGAGAGAGCGAGAGAGGGCTGCCCCAGAGTTGGTGAGTGACGAGACCACCAAAGTTAAAGGGTTCCAAGCGTCTGGGAGAGTCCATTCTCCATAACAGCCCTAAAATAAACAGTTAAAAGTCCTGCGTAGCCTTTAACCTATGGAGAGTGGCATTTATTACCTCCAAAACCATGGGACTTGCTCAGCGGTAAATCTCTTCTACCTAGGCTGCCCATCTCCTGTTAGTCATCGCGACCTCTTACCATTCACGCCCTTCACGCCCAAATACATATAACCTGTCTGTATTTTGCCGGGAGGCTGGCTATTAAGTTCTAGCTTTTCAAGCCGGGTGCAACATCCTCTGTCTCTTGGTCACAAAAATGCCCGGCGCCAAAACCTGTCTAAGATGTACGTCTTTGCTCGGTTAGTTGTTCGCATATTCCTCCCAGAAAACGTAATACTCCTACGAGTTTGGCTATCATCGAGAGGTCAATGGAGGCAAACCAAACCACGAGGGAGTTCACGTTTCGGTCCACAACGAATCCTACCACACTCAATCAAATCCTCATCGCGGTGAGTGCTACAGACTGATGAGACACGAAGAAAAATTCTCTTTGAGACGTCAGGAAGACTTGTCCAATAAGCGGTCGGTACAGGGGCTAATAACGCGGCCGAACCAGGATGGCCCCCGAGCTTCGTCGCTTACCCTCCAAAGAAGGAATGTGAGTATCTCTAGAACGCAGCGATCATCGGCCCTGCCAACCAAGATACTAGTGAATGGTGTAATGTATGCAAGCCTTACCCCTGTTTGGTTCAACCATCCAAGTCTTTTGGTATTATCATGGAAGACTTCTAGAAATATTCCAGAACTTTTCCCTCTCCAGCTTAGTAGATCATAACTTATTAGGGGTTTACCAGACGGACATACCGGGCAGCCAATGATGTTTGCAGACGATCAGGGAGAGACAGAAATTGTTACAACGTCGTCCACGTTTCCACCTCCCTCCCCAGGGACCAGTATGAAGCAAGTAGTCTTGCGACGTTGCGATCCAACAATCACTGATTTTTCTTAATCGCGCGGTTTTCAAAGAGTCGGGCACAATTATAGGTCATACGGACCGTCCGAATGGTAGACAACATCTAACCTAGCCAACATCTAAGCGGCGACTCTTTAATGAGACACCTACCTAATACATTTAGGTAATTCTCCAGATACTTCTCGTATACCGACTAGGTCACAAACTTCGTGCTGACCGAGTTACGCGTCGTAGCAATATTAGGAAGGCAGCTAGGGTAGGCTGACCTATCGGGTCGTCCTCTTCACCTTCACGCAGGTTACCATTCTGCCACTCATCTACAATCAAGCATTCTAGGCCATCCTTTAGACAAGAAGCAGCCAAGTTTGCTATGTTGTTACGGACCGACGAAGTAGCACTTGGGCTAGCAAGACCAGTCCTCCTGGGGCAGGAACAAGCGTTTCCCAGACATCTGGGATGTTTGATGCGACTCCCCAGCGCTACTTGGTCAACCTCTCTTCCCGTTACAACATAGGAAAGGTAAGTTTCCCGTCCCCTTAAAATACTCGGCAAATACTGGTCGCCGGCACTCAAGCACATGTAACATCGTGTCATAGAAGGTCGAGACTGGCATGTCGCTGTCGAGCTTCAGATGAACATCGCAGCATGTATTGTTTGTTTTCTTCAGCTAGCGCCCGCAGCCTCGTAGATGACTGACATCTTCGTACCCGAGCCAGTCCCCGTAACAACTACGTGTATTGTAGCTAACCTACCACGCCACAGAGCAAATTCTTCTCTGTGGGTAACAGGGTCCGTTGGCTCACTGAGCCGCTTCGATCCGACGTCGTAAGAGACCCGGATGCTCAGTCGATTCCGGGAACTATCAAGTATGTATACAAGGTAAGCATTCTCAAGTCGTTAGGCACATGCAAGGGATATGACTTTACCATGGCTTGCGTTCTCGAAATGACACGCGCCAGCTACGTGCCACTTCCTATTATAGAATCCAGGGTCCAAAATGAATTGGTCGTTAATAATTGGCATAGTATTATTCGTGGTTCGGATGGGGCGCGTGGTTTCGAAACATCAAATTTCCTGTTTGTCAATGAGGCGTGGCCATTCAAGCGCCTCGCCTACTGTCTTCTATTACGTACTAAGCAGGTAGAAATCACTCGACCTAGCAAGGTTTTCTAGCAAAACCACTACGTACGATCAGAAAGGCCGAAGGAAGCCAGCCACTGGGTCCTCGATCTCTGGCGCCCCTTGGCGTCTCAGGTTGTCCTCAAGCGTTCTTTCGTGAAGGGGCCACACCGATTTTCGGGGCCTTACGGGTCCAGCTACGGATCTAGTTCTGACGATAAAGTACATAGCAGCTGAGCCGGATTCTAGAACACCCGGGCGCTATGTGGGACCTCCTTGCACCTTTTCATCGCGTAAGAGCTATAGCCGCAAAGGAAGCCCGTAACGCTTCACACGACTTCTCTAACCATAATACCGCTCTTAAAAAGATTCGTCGATAGCAACATAGCCTGGGAAGGATATTTGTCTTCTCGCCAACAAGGGCAAGGAAGCATTCTTCCTTTAAGTATTGACCAGCCGGGTTTCTTCGCAACTGCTTGAACAGGCAAGCCAAGACTACAATGCCCTCGTTCCGGGCCAGCCTTCCGCGACTTGGCACTTGTTGATGTAACCACAAATCCAGGTCATTTTTTGAGTCCCGGACAATCATACGTCAGTGAAATATATACCCGGCCAACAACATAAAATGCATTCGTGAATCCAGCATCAAACACATAGTGACCTAGGATAAAGGGCAGGTCGGAGCAGCTGAGAGAACAGTGACGTCCGGAAGGGCAACTCATAAAGCCAACCACGACGGTACGACTTGGCATTACTCAGTACTGTGATTTTTGGATCCTTTCCAACAATACCAAGCTTCGTTTATTTAGCGAGGCCTTTGTTGATGTATAAATCACATCTTCATGTGCCGACTCCCGATCTAGAAGACGGCCGCGTTTTCCTATCAAGAAAGATAAAAATTACGAGAGTGAAGGCATTAGTATCTACGTTTATATGTAGCACCTGTCAATTTGGACTTGTTACGGACAGGCACATCGTACTTAACAAGTAACCAATTCGGCTATTCTTTTATTTTTGCAGTTACAGCTACCTATTTTAGTCTCAGAACATTGCCTCTACGTGATAACAATAACATTATACGCAATTTTACGTACTAGATAATGCTACCACATGTAGGATCTCGTTGACTCGATGGCAAAGGTTAGGCGTTGCTCCCCTAGTTGAGCCGAGGAAGAGTTCGTAGGAATAAGCATATTTGGACTTTCCCCAAGGGTTCTCCAGTGTATGAAGATCACTAACACGCTAAGCATATATGTTCCGAAATGATCGGCCCGGGTTGCGACTGATAAATTCCCAGGAACCGGGCTTGAAGGTGGGACAGATTCCGGTCACATCTGGACGCTTACTATATGAAGAGGGTCCACACGAAGGTCGTGCTTAAACAGGCCATCGTGCTACTAGATTGAGGCTAAGACTGACTTCTCACCTTCCTAACCTCGGACACGAACAAACTAAGAACACCATCAGTCAGGAAGGTCGAGAAGAAGATCCATGTACGGCATAATACGGGTTTAGCAAGAAAATCAAGACATCGGTCGATGGTTATTTGCCAGAGAAACCAACAAAATGACAGTTGAAACCCTAAGTCATCATCCGGGGCCTGTTCCACATACTGGGGCTCGTCGAGATGATTATTTGTCATGAAAGCTCGAGTGCTATGCGAGAGCAATATCACACCCATATTATAGACTGATCTCGGTTGGATATAAGTCCTTGGAACTTTGACCAGAACCGAAGCGACGATAATGGCGCTCATGGAAGACTCGTTACAGTTTAGAGGTGTGTGCTACGAGAGATCATCCCGACCATGTCACGGCCGATTCATCACTTCCAGGAGCACGATTCGATAAGGGCCGACCAAATAGGACAACTAGCTTCTATCGTTAGATAGCGGTAGTGATATGTGATGATGGATCCTTCACCAAGTTTATGAGATGAGCGACACTTTAGGTTACTTTACAGTCCTACCTGCCTTATGGAATGAAGCGCAGGAGGTCACTGGCAAGCCTCCCAAGCTCTATCACTAGGCGGATAACTGGTAGTAGGCTTCAGTATTAGCGAATGGGGATGGGTTGAGACTGGAAGCGAGAGACTGGAAGAACTTGTTGGAGGCCCAACACCGACAGTAGCCTGCTGTTGGCGATAGTGGCCAGGTATATGGCTTGGTAGCCACGTTTCACTGTCCATTTCATACACAGTAAGGATGAACCAAGCATGCGTTTAGATGGGAACTGACCTTTTCTACTACCCAATATCTTCCCAGTACCTAGTGAATGGTATGAGGCCAGTTAGCGTTTGACTTACGGCTTTGTCAACCAGTTTTGTTTTTTTAACGGCTACACGAAGACAAAGTCATGGACACGTCGATACATCCAAGACCTATGACACAAAGCGATGTCTTCTAGAATTTTTAGAAGTCAATGTCCCCCAAGGGCGGCGTTTATGTAGCGAAATCCTACGGCAGTTAGCCAAAGAGATAGCAGACAAGTCATCTGCTGCGGAAGCGAATCGCGCTACTAGGCTGTGCTGATACCCTCTACCACAACTGTAGTGTAACGGGTTTTGGAGATAGCTTTGCCAATGGCGAGAGAAATCTTCATACCATGTGGTCATCTTTTGAGGCCTGACCCAAAGACCTTGTACCCTCAAGGGATCTGTAGGCACTGCTCCCAAGTACGGGTAAAGACTCCACCTAGAATGAATATAAAGCTAACATAGTTTTAAACAAGCATGTCGTCTTGAAAAGCATATCTGGACGGCACAGCGACTGAAGGCATTACACACCAGTAAGCACATATCCACGAGTTGCTATGAACGTTTAGGCAAAGCCAACCGGAGTTTGCCAAGTCTATTTACCGTATACATGGCGCGAGGCGAAGCAATACCCACCATCCGAGTATTTATACTCACAAGGTGGGTAGGGTAGTTTCCAGGAATCTGTTTTAGGGGCGATTGGTGGATTTCAAGTCATAGATGCACATGCCCTTCAGATCTCCCTCCTTGATAGGAGTGTAGAATAGCAAGGCCAAGGCGCAATTAAAGGGGCTTACACTAATGGGAGGGCTATACTACGTTCATGACTCTCGTTAGTAGGGGAGGCAAATTGGTCTTTTCTAGAGTTGTTCGAAATAAGACGAACATACCGAGACCACGGACAGGCTCTGGATTGAGAGGAGAGTGATGCGTGAAGCACCCCCCCCCCCTATCTGCATGTCATAACCGACCATTCATCCGGCATGCTGCCATAAATTTAACCATAATAAATCAACATGCTGTATAACTTCAATCATATGATAAATATCCACTGGCATGCACTCATAGACTTGGCTCTCCCTAATACCCATGAGGAAAGTATTCACTCTCAAAGAAATGCAGACAATTCTACCTGATCAGGCCAATAAACCATGAAGATTGAATAACGATTGGATTATCTATGCCAGACAATTGCTCTTTAAACTGCAAAATCATCCTTTTGAGCCTTGCTCATAGGACACAGACTCTAGGCCACAAGCCTGACGGTATCCTACAGAGAAGCTGGCAAGGCATCCACCCGAAATACCTATCGACTAACTAGTAAGGATAGCAACTCGCGATGGACACGACTGGAAGTTGCCGTATGCATACTGATTTCTTGGCCCGAGTCGCTTGCTCGAGTTTCTTGGTAGGCCATCAACCTTCCCAATTCGTATGTAGACGTTGCCCACGTCACTTGTCAAGTGCAATATGCGTGGAGACGTCTGGAGGAGACAGGCTGGCCAACATAAGCTCTTGACCGGTGCACAATACGTGCACATGGCAACCATTTCATCTGAAAAACAAGGTTCAATTGCATATGAGGGTCATGACAAATGATATGAAGAGCCCCATCCGCGAAGTGATGGGGAGTTGCTATGCTCGCAAAGGGTCTACGTACCGAACGAATGATCCACGAATGAACCCAAGCCTAACAACCCTATCCCAGGATATTAAGGCCCGCGTATATGTGGGTTGAGCATTCAGCATTATGACCCCTCCACTGAAGAGATATGGATTTTCTAGCTCTTGCTGGTGGAGCTTAGGTTAAGGCGTAAATAATCACATACCTAGGGGGGAGAAGACGGTCCCACCATCTCCATCTTCTGGCAGTCATATACCTACTCGCAGAGTCTTTCCCTTAAGTCTTAAGCCTACATAGTAGCATTCGCACATATGCATCGATTCCACTATCACAGTGGCCCTCATCATGCCCCCTTAGGAACTAAAAGATACCTGGCATGGTAGACACTAGTACATCAACTAACCTAGGTACGTAAGGTAGAGAGGCAGCCGATAATATAACTCAAGATATTAATATATATATATATTAGCCGTTGGTACTTCGTATAAGGCCGTAGAAATCGACACAGTTGTAAGATAAAACTTAGGTTACGCTTTTTCTTGAGGAGCTGATTGATATCTCCGTATATCTTCGTCGGTTCTGAAGAAGAGGTCTTAAACATACCGGAGAAATTAAGTCTACAACTCAGCCTGTCTCCAAGGTAAATTCAATGAAACACCAACCTTGGAATATTAACCTTAGGTAACATAGTCACGACTTTTAACTCGCATCATTCATCACACGGCTACGCGCCTCTTGGGCTGTAGGTGGTATCAAGGAGTCCATCCAGGCTTCATTTTCTACCTTCATTTTCTACTTACAGTATCATCCAACTTTATGAACATTTCGGCCGTTTTTAGTCACCTACATCTAAGCTAAGCCAAGAATCACACCACACTCGATACAGAGCCTCTCCGACGGTGTCTACTAAGATCGCCGAGCACAGCGATCTTATCCCCAATTCCTAGGCTACGTCGTCAACGACGCTCAGCCAGCTTCCTCTGCAGCTCAATGCGGAAGTGGTGCCTCGTAACTCGCCCAGCATGCAATTATTGGCTAGCTGTAACCAATAAACCCATGTTTCTGGGCCACGGCGCGCCTAATCAAGCCTCGCAGGTAATAATCACGAACCAATCTTGTGACTGGACAAGCTCTCGGAATATTTCTTAGGCAGCGACCAAGCCAAGAAACGCATCTACGATGCAGAATAGTGGAAACTAAGGATAAAGAGGGTTGTGGCAGCGGGGGCAGGGTCCGGGACCCGATGGGTTCAGGTTCTGGTATCCTATTAGGTCAAGGTCGCCGTTATAAAGATCCAATACCTATTGTCCGCGTTGGTGCTAGTTCGTTGAGCCAATGGAGAGAAGGTCGACTATCCAACTTCCTCTTTCGTAGCTCAGCGTGCAGCTATTCTACTCTATCAGACCTGAAAGATGCTTGGCTGCTGACTTGCAGCTCTGCCACTTACCACTTATTACCACCCATGTGCGCATTACCGCTTTACATACATACCTAGATTAGGTATGCCTTTTATTCTTCTTCTTACTCATGTAAACACTCGAACGCTTACGCAGCCAACTATGCCGGCTTTCGCTTGCTCATGAATACCTTTTGGCTGACTATTCGGACCAAACTGCGATCCAAAGTCGTGAAAGGCACATCAAATATTTCCTATAATACAGGTACCTATCTACATAGTAACCTACATATTACATGAGGCACATAGCACATCTTCTGTAGAGAAATGAAGCACTCAATCAAGCAAGGGAGCCACAAGGCCTGTAATACTCATAGTCATCTGGCTACCATCCAAAGTTGTTTCTGTTACATAGTTGCACATAACCTAGGCACTACCCCAGAGAACACGGTAGGATACGTCGATGACACGATCCTGAATTGTGTCCCCCGACTTCGAGTCTCTTCACGCGGTTTAAAACGAATTCGTAGCTACGCACGCGCCTCGCTAAGCGGTTTTTGAACTGGCGTTACAGTACTTAAGACGCCAAGAGCGTTTCGAGTTTGTACGCATCGCCGCTTGGCGATAGTTTCAGTCGTGCTACCAAGGGTGTTTCAACCACCCCATAGCGATGCTATACACATAATGGGGAACGACAGTAATGTCTATGCCGGCTTACCTCGATCTCTAACTCTAACGAGGGAGCTATCTCTAGAAACAAGCAGTGAATCGAAAGGTAAAAAGAGGTGAACGAGAAGGATACGAGTGAACAATTCTAGTCTACTGCCTCTTGCCGAGAATCTACTCAGTGAGAGCAGACGACAATCGCTTGTCTTTATTCAATCTCACGGCACCTATCATTTTACGGGTACACAATTACGGAGTTGACGTTAAAGAACGTCACATAGGAAAGGACTCAACTAACCGGCACGAGGACGCCATCCCTTCGCACACATCAACGTATCACATGCTTACAGTCTGACGAGTAGCACTCGTCAGCACGCGAAAGAAAGAAGCCACGACATATCATCTATTAGAATGGGTGCTTCAGACGTTGAGAACGAGAGGCTGCTTGGGTTAGACCTGGAGAGCATGGGATTGCCGCCCGATGACGAAGAAGCCAACACACCAGCTTGGAGAGGACGACTCAGAAGACGGGTACCTGCATGGATTAATTGGAAGACCGCGTTATTCGCCGCAATCATTCTGATTGTGTCAGCTAGTCTGCTGACCAACTCCTTTCGCATTGTTAAAGAAGATACTGTAGGTTAAAACGATCCCACATCCAATCGCCCAATCTGCTTCCGTGTCGGATTTATATCTATTATCAGTCGTACGAGCGCGACAATATTTGCTGAGAATCAATCAACAGAACAAAACCATCCGACCCGTCGAGTCCCAGCCTATTGAACAGCAGCCAGTTACAGAGCAGCCCCAGGAACCCGAAGTACCCGCCATGAGTCAACCATTTCAGGTCTGCGATGGAACTCCACGGCAGTTTGAGGACCAGGTGTTGGCCCTCAACTTCGACAGCGACAAGTCTGTTAGCTTTTTTGAGGAGCAGCATGAGCATTCGGGGGAATATCCGGTCCTGGTCGGAGGACAGGTCGAGATCCGACGGCTAGACGGCGGCGAACCTCGTATGGTGCTAAAAACAGTTACCAACGACCCGGATATGCTCCTCTCGATATTCCAAGACGATGCCGAGCAGAGAATGAAAGTGAGCATCCCGAAGAAGTACAACTCCTCCGTCGGAAGACAGACGCCCTGTGTAGAGATGAAGGCAACTATTTGGGTACCAGAAAATGCCAATCTTAAGGTCCTTTCCATCAACGTAACCCATTTCAGGATCGACCTGCTAGACGACCTGTCCCTAAAGGTGATAGATCACACGGCACTCATCTCGACCACAGGGAGTATCGGGGCAGGGGTTGGCACTCCAGTCTCGAATGCTGGCCTAGGTACCGGTTCGTCAGCTTCCGAGTTCACTTACGTCCCGGCAAAGGACTCGTATGCCTTCAACTCTACCGCCATCGAAGCCCGCACCGTATCGGGCCAAATCTCTGGGAACTGGCCGCTTTATGAGATACTAGGCCTGCATACCACAACTGGCAGCATCAAGGTCGATGTCATGCCTAAGGAAAGGCTGTTGTCTGGACCCGGGATGGCGGTGCTGTCGCTGAGCACTACATCAGGCGACATCTCCGTCGTGGAACCGGTACACACGGCTCCGATGCCTCTCATGGATTACCTCGTCGACATCAAGTCGACATCGGGAAGCATCCACGGCGCGGTTGCCTTTGGCACCGCCATCAAGTTGCAGAGCATTGCCAACGATATCGTTTTTGACCTGCTCCCCGTCATGCACCGCAACCAGCTGACTCCCCAGACGCCGGCACAGCTAGAAACAGTATCAAGGAGCGGCGTAACGGTAGTCCGGGTCCTCGATCCTATCTGGTATGGTGGCTCTAGCGACACCGCATCGACAGCCCGGCTGTTCAACTGTCTCGAGGCAAAGCATCAGGAGACGAGCGGTAACATGAAGTTGCAGTATCCCAAGACTTGGAAGGGGAACGCAGAGGTCAAATCTACATCTGGTCGGGTTAGTATAACAGGAAAGGAGGTGGTCCTGGTGTCACAGGCGAGACAGGTGATAGGTGCCGACACCAGGGTCTGCAAGGGGCCTAAGGGATATGGCGAGAAGGACGAGCCGGGCTCAAAAATCCTTGCCTCCGGAACGTCGGGGGATATGTATTTGACGATCGGCGAGGAATAGTGGGAAGAAATGAGAGAAATTACGTGGTGATTAAATCGTGTAAGCATGGCGGGAGTTTATGGTTACGGACTGATTTGGAAAGTGAATAGGGGAGACGGAGAGGGCAGATAGGATATGGTATAGCCTCTGGATTTTGTTTTTCTTGGACCGATTCCTCCCCCTTCTATCATAGTTTGATATATCATACAGGCGTACTTGGATTTATATGTTGGTGGCTGAACCCCTATTTTGCATACCTACTACCTATGTTCTGTCAGTCATAGTACTGATAGACATGGAAGAGTCTTTTGTCAATGTAAAGATATTTATTGATGCAGCAAAGATATATTGACTTGTGAAGTCTTTTGATATCTACACTATTCTTCACTTAGATGAAAAGGTCGATATACCTAGATGGTGCATAGGTATGTATGTAGGTAGGTAGGTACTATGTTACATTGATATAACTAAAGTGAAAAGGGGGAGAGACTACTCTAAAGATCCCAATATAGGTATTACCTACCCTGTAGTACCTATTAACTTACATGTTAGGTACATAGATCCCCCCACTTGCCCCGCATACGTCACCTCTGTCTGCAATCATGATCTTGCGCCGATAAGTGACAAAAACCGACCCTTCATCCTTATCAATGAATATTTCCGTTTACACCAATCCAGCCGCTATTTAAGTTAACCAACCAACGACTGGTTAAATTGAAAACCGCCCGACTGGTAATTTGAAAGCGTATTACCAATACTACAAGACTTATTCTGCTACCAGGAAAAAAAAACCCTGACTTAATTCCCCTTACTAAAGAACTATATACAAAAATCAAGACTGTCTAGGAGAGAACCGGGAAAAAAAAAAGGAAAAAGAAGGGATATATAGGTATCTTCTAAAAATGCCTCCTCCCGAGGTCGGCGTCACAGACCCGGCTGCAACAACTGCTACGACTACAACCACAACCACAACCACGTCCACGACCTCCAAGCTCGTCGCCTTACCTGTATTCAAGCCAGATCTGTACGAGCGCGCCTGGCAGTCGATACCGCACCCGACTCTCCCACTCCTCGCCACTGCGCACCAAAAGTCCGTCACCGTCTTCTCCCTCGCGACCCTCACCTCCCATAGTAGCCTCGCAAATGGGCACGAACGATCCGTCCGTTCCACCACCTGGAAACCGAACCTGCCGCCCCACAAGCTATGCCTAGTGACCGGCAGCTTTGACTCGACTGCCGGGCTCTGGCGGTGGGACGATACTGGCGCCGGCGCAGATGCAGATGCGGGTTCGGACTCGGACGGGCTGGGGTTGGAGGTCGAAGTCACGGCCTCGGATAAGGAGCGCGCCGACGACAAGGACTGGGAGCTGATTGTAGTGCTGGACGGACACGAGTCAGAGATCAAGTCGGTGGCCTTTTCGCCCTCGGGCCAGTACCTGGCCACGTGCAGCCGCGACAAATCCGTGTGGATATGGGAGGACGTTGGCGCCTCCGAGGCCGACGATGATTGGGAGACGGTCGCGGTCCTGAACGAGCATGAGGGCGATGTGAAGGCCGTTGCCTGGTGCCCCGAGACCACGGCGACGGTCCGCGGCCGCTACGGCACAGATGTCCTCGCCAGCGCCAGCTACGATAACACGGTGCGTGTGTGGCGCGAGGACGGCGACGGCGAGTGGGTCTGCGTTGCCGTACTCGAGGGCCACGAGGGGACCGTGTGGGGCTTGCAGTGGGAGCCTGTCTCCCGGGACGGCCGCTTCCCGCGCCTGATGACGTGGAGCGCTGATTGTACTGTGAGGATATGGTCTCTACAGGTAGAAGACGAGGAAGAGGAAGAACAAGAGGCGCCGCGGCACGCGTGGGGAGGCATCGGCAGTGGCATCCCGAGCACCATGCGTCGGTCCCTGAAGGAGGAGTGGGAGTGCACGGCCACGCTGCCTAAGATCCACACGAGGGACATCTACTCGGCCGCGTGGAGCGCTTCGACGGGTCGCGTAGCGAGCACTGGCAGCGATGGTACCATAATATTATACGAAGAGGTAGACGAAAACGACGAATCAACAATAGGAGACACCCATGCCGACGATGAAGCGGCGGCGGCCGAGTTAGACGGCGACGTGCCCATGACGAACGGTCACCCAGAGTCCCAGAAGAAGAAAAAGGGGCTGCCAAGGAAGACCTGGAGGGTCGTGTCGAGCACGCCGAACGGACACGGCCCCTACGAGATCAACCACGTCGCCTGGTGCAAGCGCTACGACACGGGATGTCCGCCCGAGAAGAGAGGCATCGAGGAGATGCTTGTCACAACGGGGGACGACGGCATCGTACGGCCTTGGGAAGTCCTGAAGGAGGGGGGAAGAGAGGAGAGTTGATAACAATCTCGGGATTATCACCATTACATGAAAAAAAAAATCACCACGATATGCATGATTTTACATTCCGAAAAGCTGTCATGTCATACCCGTATATATAACACTAAAAAAAGAAAACCACCAATCATCTAACCTGGGAATTCATGATGGAAGGGAAGGGAAGGGAAAGGAAAAGGAGGGGAAATCATCGGAAGGCATATCATAAATCTATCTATCTTGCATCATTGCTTCACATAACATCGCTTCAGGCTAGGAAAAGGAAGAAAGATGGGGGAGGCGGGCATTAGATTAGGATAGGTTAAGTAGATGAGTGAATAGGGCAAGGAGGACAGGACTAGGACGTACTGAATCTCAAATGGATAAACGAAGACCCCAATGAAGGTATTCATGATGAGTTGAAAGGAAGAAGAGACGAAGAAAACGAATAAATCAATTACTGTCTATTCGGTGTTTCTCTCTCCCTTCTAGTAAAGAAAGTATCTAACAATACGAATAGACTTGAGAATGAGCTCCAAGGCTTTCCCCCTTCTTCTTCTTCTTTTTTCTCCCTTTTCTTCTGGAGACGTACGATGATGATGATGATGGTACATCGTAGGTAGGCGGTGAGAATTAGGGTAGGTAGGTATTCAAAGTAAACCCAAAAACCAAAACAAAAAAAAACAAAAAGAGGAGGAAAAAGAAAAGGGGAGGAACGAAAACCCTCCAACTATTAGGTAGGAAGACGACAAGAAAACCTCACCTTATCCACCCTCCTTTTCCTCCAATGCATCCCGAAACTCCTCAACTTTCCTACTTCTATCCTTTCCCACGAAAACACCCACATCCACACTCCCACCTCCTAGGACATCGCTCCCCCCCTTTTTTTTTTCTCCTCCTCTCTCTAGCTAGCCACCCCCTTCCTCCCAACACCACCCAACCCATCTTCTCCTCCTCCTTCTCCTCCCCCTTCCCCACTCTCAGCCAACCCCAGACCGCAGCAGCACAACCACCACCACGCCCGCGCCGCCACCTTCCGGTACGCGCAGCGCGTGCACCACGCCCCGCCGCGCCGCGCGCCCGGCCCCTGCCCCACCGCCGTCTGCGTCAGGCTCCACCACTCGTCCGCGGGCCGCCCGCACGCGCGGCACCACTCCTCTGCCGGCTCCCCCTCCTGTCTCTGGTCCTGGCTCCGGCTCCGGCTCTGGCTCTGGCTGCGCGTGTTTCTGCGCGAGCGTGAGGGCGAGCGCGCGGTGGGGGGAGGTACGCCGAAGTCCCCGTCCCCGTCGAGGTCGACGAGCGCGTGCGCGTGCGTGTGCGCCGGCGGGAGCGGAGGAGCGTCGACGAAGACGGTGTGGGGAGCCGCTCGTGGTTGTGGTTGTGGTGGTGGTGGATTCGCACCGCGGACGAGGAGGCGGGGACTAACGCCGTCGTTGTTGTCGTCGTCATTTCCGGACCACCACCACCATCACCATTACCGCCGTTCTCGCCAGAGGTAATAGATGTGCCGCCGTGCCGCCGCATAAAGGGGTGCGAGGCCAGGTTGCCGTGGGCGCTCCTCTGGGCCCGGAACGCCGAGAAAGGGGGGGCGTCGTGGCTGCTGGTTCCCTGATGCCGACGATGCTGGCCCTGGCCCTGGCCTTGGTGCTCCATCAGCGTCGCGAGCCCGGGCGGCGTCTGCGGCGACTGGTGCGCCGGGTACAGGGGCCTCTGCGGGTAGGCGTACACGTCGGCGGCGACCTCCACGGTGGTCGGGTGGGCGTACACCGGAGCGCTGAGGCGCGGACGGCTTCTTAGCGGCGACGACGACGACGACGGCGATTCGGTGACGGCGACGGGCTCCTTCTCGGGACTGCGGCCCGAGGTGGGGTACACGAGCGGCAGGTCGTCGAGGCTGAAGGACTGGCGCCGGCGGAGCTGGTGTTGTTGCTGCTGCTGGTGCTTCTGCCGCATCAGCAGGGGGGCACGCGGGCTGCTGTTGCTGCTGTTGTAGCTGCACCCGAAGTCGAAGTCGCTGTCCTCGTCATACTCGTCGTTCCCGTTCTCGTTGAAGGGCTTGCTCTTGCTGCTGCTGGGGGGCGCCCCGTGCATCAGCGACGAGACGTCCGAGGTGGAGAAGCTTCCCGTCCGCAGCGTGGCGATGCTGCGCTGCTCGAGGATCGGCGCGAGCTCCGTGCCGTGGCCGTACAGGAACGGCGTCTCGAGCCGGGAGAGCGGCGACTCCGAGTCTAGGTCGATGGCCCCGCGCAGGGGACGCGGGGGAGGTGTGATGGGTCTTACTACCGCTGTGGCGGCGGCGGTCTGATAGGGCGACTTGGCTCGGTCGCTCGTCGAGACGTGGCTTGCGTCGTAGAGGGACTCGTGGGAGCTTGGCTGTCCCTCAGAGGAGTCCTTGTAGTCCCAGCGTGTCAGGTCGAGGTTTGACCGGTTTGACAAGGGGGACCTGGTTAGAGGTGCGGTGATAGGAGGACTGCTGCTGGCGTGAGGAGGATGCGGCGGTGGAGATAGAGGAGGAGAAAGGGGGGAGTTCTGAGCATGGCTCATGGTATCCTGTCTGCAAATGAATAATCACACGTTGGACGTGACGATAACTTGAACACGGCTTATAGATAGCTAAGTTAGGGGAATGAAAATCTGTGGTATTTGAATACTTGTATAGATGATGTATGTATGTCGAGTATTTGTTGCTTCGATGTGAACTACCCAAGTTCATCTTTTCAATTTTGAAGCTACGCTCCTTTTGCATATGGATCCTCTTTCCATAAGTCCCGCATAGTTGTTATTGAAAGCACTTGCCTCCCTCGAGCCTCTACTTATATTTTTGTTGTTGTTGCATTATAGCTCATGTATCATGGAAGGGCCTCTTTGATTATACTGGGTACCTTTCCTACCTCGAGGAAGGGGGTATCGCTGGTATGTATTCATGGCATCATGGATTATCATTATATAAGTTGGTTTTATCTATGCTTAAACTCCCAATGCTGAACCAAACTATAAACTATTCATGAGTGGACATCTCATTTTTCAGTGCTTGTTCGAATCCCTTCCGCAGCCAGGGCTTTCTGGTAATCGGCTATGGCTTTGTCCAAGGAGTGGACCACAGGACTCATGAGTTTGTTTACTGCATCTTGTCCACCCGGAACCATCTTCGCGTTGAACTTGATTTTCTTCTTCGTTCTCTCATAGTGCTGAACGATCTCTGCTCTTCTCTTCTTGATTTGTTCCTCTCGTGCCTTCTCCGCTAAAGATGCAACAGCTTCTATTCGTTCCTTTGATCTTTTCAATGCCTCCGCAAGATATCCAAGCTCGGCAGCACGATCAGGGTCTCCCGACAGGAATGCTGACCAGAACTGATGCAAAAATTCCATGGTAGTAGCATGAGTTAGATTGCAAGTCGCTGCAATGTCTGCAGGTAGACCCATAGGCATCGTCTCATCTGAGCTGTGACCGTATAATTGCGCTCGTCGCTGCAACATACTGTCGAGGATTTGTTTCTGCGCGTCCTTTCTAGATAATCTAGACCCAACATGCAGCTGTCTCTCTCCTTCATCTTCGCTCTCGCTATCATCATTAATGCCTAACGAGGCTTGAATATCGATGCCACCAGCACCATCTCCCTGGAGGCTCGCTAAATCCCCTTGCACGTCCTTGAGGACTTTGGATGGCTTCTGCTTGGCATAAATAGCTGCCGTTTCGGAGACGGTACTCGTTTCGCTCGAGAAGAATCTACTTTGTTCCTTGATGTTGAGCATTATGCGACTCTCCTCAGTATCGCCCTGGAGGTCACGCAAAGCAAGCTCTCGGTACGTGTCATCGTCCAAACCTGTTTGCGTTGTAGGGTCGTTATCAGCCGGTACAGCATTTGCTAATAACTTTCCGCTTATGCTGTTCAAGGTTTGGATAATAGGAACGTCCGTTCGTCCTCGAGGGCGCATCTCAACATCTTTGCGATTACCACCTTTAAATCCGCCCTGGTTTTCCTCGTTGCCTTCCACATCAATTATATGGGGCACGTGTTGTGATAAGAGCTTGCTCGAGAAGGCCGTGATATCCTCATACTCATCGTAGCTATCGAATATTTTATCGGGCATTTCCAGCCCGGTGACACGCTCTCCTCTGAGCTTCTTGGACAGCTTGCTGAGGAAGAACCTCTCCCAGAACTCATTTGTTTCGAGAGGAGGTACATGTTCGTTGTAAATGCGCTTCACGAGGGGATGTTGGTTGAGGATCATCTGGATCTGTTCGACACTGAACTTCATCTTGAGCTCGCTAGGCTTGGATGGATCCATGCTTTGCTGTAGCGTAGGTTTGACTTGAGCTAACACATTGTAAGGTCCTTTCCTCTGGTTCGCTTCGATAGCATGCGCGCGAAGTAGATTGATCCTTGCCGACCAGAAGTGAGTATTGAAAGTAGCATCAGACATAGACTCTGGCTTCGTCTTCCGGCCCTCCATGTACATCTGAGCCAGATTGCGGTCGAACTTCAGGAGCGACTGCTGCAGGGCAATGTCATTTTTCAATGCCTCGTTGTCAAAGAGATGTGCTGTCGTCGGTCGTGATACGGCGGTGCTAGCAAAAGCCATGGCCCCGGAACCACTCCCCCCTGCCGCGGGAGGGGTGGCAGTACCGGTGGCAGCAGGTCGCGGGACACTGGGATCATTTGTCTTTGCACCAGCAATGAGCCTAGATAGCAAGTCTCTGATCGCGTTGGCTTCCGCCCGAGGATCTGAATTGGAGTTGAAGTGGAACAGATAAGGCGTGGGCTCAGCTGCTCCAGGGGCCTTCTCGAATATCTTCAACATAACCTTGGCGGCGGTGTCAGGAGTCTGCTGAAGATCTTGAAAATAATTAATTCCCTACGAGCAATGAACTAGCAGAGGGTTGCTTACTCGTGACATTGGATATCAACAGAGACACGGTGGGTGGTCCGCCGGGGGCGGCGTTGGGAGTCCATATGACCGACTTCTGATCAGGGCTGAGAGTGAGAACGCCGTCCTTTTTCTTGTAGGCAGCGGCGCCCGTCGGGACGGCCATGATGTGTCTACGGATGTATCGTACGCGTCTGCCCGGCAGGAGTCACGATGATATTTTTGCTTCAGTCGATGGATGCACTTCCCACCCCTTTTGTATTTCGCACCGCCAGTCTAACCGGTCCTGGCTAATTCAACGGGGGCCTCCTAAGGGAGATAGATAGGTGTCGAGGTGCCTGCATAAGGCGAGACGCTCTAAGATGACGCGCGATCAAAGATGAAATCTCAAATGCAGAAGTCGCATTAAGAGAGAATAAAAACCTGTGGTCTATTGGTAGCAAGTAGGTTTCTTCAACTGGGACATTTCTCTTCGTATGGTTCTAGTTCTAGGTAGTAGAAAAAGTTAATGAGTGGATCGAGGTTGGCCGGGATATAGACGAAGATGAATGAATGTATTCAATGAATGAAAGCTTCCCTTTTGGATGAATTTAACCCGACCTAGCGTACTTAACCTAGCCACACGACGTTGTCCTACGTAGTACCTACCTAAAAGCTTAGTACCTAGCTGGTAGTGGGGACAGGTGCAGCCACGTTTTAGAATCTCGATTGTGGCTCAAGTACTTCGTACTGTAGTATGTAGTAAAACACCTGGGACCCATATTAGTGTAAAACAAAGTGCAGGTGGATCGTCTGGACGAACGGATGGACTTGCAACTTGGTCTCCTTGGCTAGGTTCTGTCAAACGGGAAGGTCATGAAACCGGATGTAACTTTCTATATATTTAGTAGATGCTAAAACACACAGGTACCTAATTTCAGACAATCTGGGGTTTTTTTTTTTCCTCTTAATTTTGCATTCAAATAGGAGAGAAGGTATTCCCATCTCCTATGATAGACCTCAGAGACTAAGCAATGAATCTGTCCATGTGTGCGTGTGTGTAATGACTTCATGAATGCTACACTAAAAAGGTCTGTCAAAATACGATTAAAATGCGCGTATTCTTGATGTCCATACTGATGATGTAAAAGTGATGGTAGAAAGACCCCCTTTAACATGTGGTGGGGGAAGTTTTGAATACATGGAATATACTCTCTACACTATGTACATAGCATGTATCTCAGCTGGTAAGCAGCTGACAAAGGGCAGTCCTGGTGACGACTTAGATACAGTGTTGAGTGGTTTAGTAACCGATAACCCTAGTCCAAATGAGAGACATTTTGAAAATAGCCGGTCCTGATTTGCGGCAAGAATCGGGCCAATAAGCCAATGGTAGGCGGCAGTGCATCTCAGCTTCCATTCCGGCAAGTGGGCTTGTAGTCTGTAATTACATAGTGCTTCGATAACTGCATAGGTGTGGATCACGCGCAGTGCTTTAGCTCGCCTAGGTGCATACAAGCTATGTGGGCTAATACAATTACTCGGAACCACCGGGCCCCAAAGGCCCTACCTACTTACAAGTAGGTAAGTACCTAGGTAGTAGTTGAGGCAAGTAGCACTCATGGATCTGCTTTGCTGGATCTGGTACCGGCTGCCGACAGGGGTGAAGGGGCAAGGGGCCTATCGGCTCTTGCTACAATTTTCAGTTTCTCCAAACTGTCATTGTCATGGCCAAGATTCCTACTCTTATTCTTCTTGTCGACAGCTCCTAACCTACTAAGGTTTTTTTTTCTTCCCTTCTTCTTCCCAGCTTTCCACCTCTCACGACTTACTCCGCCGCTCCTTTGTCTCCTTCCCGAGATTTGAGCATTTGGCTTACGGAGTCTTTTCTGGTTTTGTATTGCCAGATGAGATCCTGTCTCGTCTTTATTCACTCACCCGTATCTCTCTAATACCCGCCCGCTCATATACCCACCTACCTACCTTCTGGAAGCTGTCGACAAAGCATTAGCCTGGCGCCATGCTAAGCAGCTCGCTTCGCCTTACCGGTGGCCAGCTCCTGAGGGCTGGCTACCGTTCGACAAAATGCGCATCACAAGTCTCGAGATGTTACTCTCTCACTGCCGCCCGTCGTCCTCTCGCCGTCGCCACGCAGAGGAGATATGCCTCTGCGACCTCCTCCTCGCCTTCGCCCAACGACAACTTCCTGTCCGGTAGTACCGCCAACTACATAGACGAGATGTACATGCAGTGGAAATCCGACCCCGAGAGCGTCCATGTGTCGTGGCAGATCTACTTCAAGAATATGGAGAGCGGCGAGATGCCCATCCAACAAGCTTTCACCCCTCCTCCCACCCTTGTTCCTGGAGCTACCGGCGGTGTTGGGCCTTCCGCCCTGGGCATGAGCGTTGGCCAGGGTGCCGACGTCACAAACCATCTGAAGGTCCAGCTCCTAGTCCGCGCATACCAGGCTCGTGGTCACCACAAGGCCGATATCGATCCCCTGCGCATCCGAAACGAGCAGAAGGGCTTCACCAACGTCAAGCCCAAGGAATTGACACTCGAACACTACCAATTCACCGAGAAGGATCTCGACGAGGAGTTCAGCCTGGGCCCCGGTATCTTGCCACGCTTTAAGCGAGAGGGGCGAGAGAAGATGACTCTGCGCGAGATCATCGATGCCTGTGAGCGCATCTACTGTGGCTCGTATGGTGTCGAGTTCATCCACATCCCTGACCGGGCCAAGTGCGACTGGCTCCGAGAACGAGTCGAGGTTCCCCAGCCCTTCAAATACTCAATCGACGAGAAGCGCCGAATCCTCGACCGTCTAATCTGGAGTTCCAGTTTCGAGTCTTTCCTGGCTACGAAATATCCCAACGACAAGCGATTTGGATTGGAAGGTTGTGAGACCCTGGTGCCGGGAATGAAGGCTCTGATTGACCGAAGCGTCGATTATGGTGTCAAGGATATCGTCATCGGAATGCCCCATCGTGGCCGGTTGAACGTTCTTAGCAACGTTGTCCGCAAACCGAACGAGTCTATCTTCAGCGAGTTTGCCGGAACTACGGGTGCTGAAGACGAGGGGTCTGGAGATGTCAAGTACCACCTGGGTATGAACTTCGAGCGACCAACTCCTTCTGGAAAACGCGTCCAGCTTTCTCTTGTCGCCAACCCCTCTCATCTTGAGGCCGAAGACCCCGTTGTGCTCGGGAAGACGCGGGCTATCCAGCACTACAACAACGACGAAACGACGCACAGGACTGCTATGGGTGTGCTGCTACACGGTGATGCCGCCTTCGCCGCCCAGGGTGTTGTCTACGAGTGTCTTGGTTTCCACTCGCTGCCGGCTTTCTCGACCGGTGGCACGATTCACCTGGTGGTGAACAACCAGATTGGTTTCACCACAGACCCTCGTTTCGCCCGCTCGACTGCCTACTGTACGGATATTGCCAAGGCTATCGATGCCCCCGTGTTCCACGTGAACGCCGACGACGTTGAAGCTGTCAACTTCGTCTGCCAGCTCGCTGCTGATTGGCGCGCCGAGTTCCAATCGGATGTTGTCATCGATCTCATCTGCTACCGCAAGCACGGCCACAACGAGACGGATCAGCCATCGTTCACTCAGCCACTCATGTACAAGCGTATCAGCTCCCACGAGCCTCAAATCAACATTTATGTTGACAAGCTGCTCAAGGATGGTACTTTCACCAAGGAGGACGTCGATGAGCACAAGCAGTGGGTCTGGGGCATGTTGGAAGAGAGTTTCGCCAAGTCCAAAGACTACCAGCCAACTTCAAAGGAATGGACTACTTCTGCTTGGAACGGTTTCAAGTCCCCCAAGGAGCTAGCAAGTGAGGTTCTACCGCACATGCCTACGAGCGTCGACCAGAAGACTCTGGAGCACATCGGAGAAGTCATTGGCTCCGCTCCGGAAGATTTCCACCTCCACCGTAACTTGAAACGTATCCTCCAAAACAGAACCAAATCCGTGCTTGAAGGCAAGAACATTGACTGGTCGACCGCCGAAGCGCTTGCGTTCGGTTCTCTCGTCACCGAGGGCCATCATGTTCGTATTTCCGGTCAGGATGTTGAGAGAGGTACCTTCTCCCAGCGTCACGCCGTTTTCCATGACCAAGAAACCGAGGAGACCTACACGCCGCTGCAGCATATCAGCAAGGACCAGGGCAAGTTTGTCATTTCGAACTCTTCCCTCAGCGAGTTTGGCGCTCTCGGCTTCGAGTATGGCTACTCGCTCACTTCTCCGAATGCCCTGGTCATGTGGGAGGCTCAGTTCGGTGATTTTGCCAACAACGCGCAGTGTATCATCGATCAGTTCATTGCCTCTGGTGAAGTGA
This sequence comes from Biscogniauxia mediterranea, assembly GCA_018398605.1. Lineage (NCBI taxonomy): Eukaryota > Fungi > Ascomycota > Sordariomycetes > Xylariales > Xylariaceae > Biscogniauxia > Biscogniauxia mediterranea. Next base: position 535,965 of record JAGXTR010000011.1, on the reverse strand, counting down.
AGTGGATGCAACGAACCGGATTGGTCATGTCGCTTCCTCACGGTTACGATGGTCAGGGCCCGGAGCACTCTTCTGGTCGTATGGAGCGTTATCTCCAGCTTTGCAACGAAGACCCGCGAGTCTTCCCTTCGAAAGATAAACTTGATCGTCAACATCAAGACTGCAACATGCAAATCGCTTACATGACTACCCCGGCCAACTTGTTCCACGCTCTCCGCCGCCAGATGCACAGACAATTCCGAAAGCGTAAGTGCTGTTGAGACCCGGTTGATTATAAAATACCATCGCTAATAGTATATACAGCTCTCGTCATGTTCTTCTCCAAGTCACTTCTCCGCCACCCTCTAGCTCGCTCTAACATTGAAGAGTTTACTGGTCCTAACGCTCACTTCAAGTGGATAATCCCCGACCCGGAGCATGAGGCAGGAACCATCAGATCGCCCGAGGAAATCGACCGTGTCATCCTATGCTCTGGTCAGGTCTGGGCATCGCTGCACAAGTACCGCGCCGACAACAACATCGACAACGTTGCCTTGACGCGTATCGAGCAACTCAACCCCTTCCCGTGGGAGCAGCTGAGGGAAAACCTCGATATGTACAAGAATGCCAAGACTATTGTCTGGGCCCAGGAAGAGCCACTGAACGCTGGTGGCTGGAGTTTTACGCAACCGCGCATTGAGACTCTGCTTAATCAAACACAATATCACGACCGGAAGCATGTCATGTACGCTGGCCGAAACCCATCCGCGTCCGTCGCCACTGGTCTGAAGGCTGTTCATAAGAAGGAAGAGGAGGAACTGTTGGAGATGGCGTTCACGGTGACGCAGGACAAACTCAAGGGCGAGTAAATTCTAGAATAAAAACGACTCAAATCATAACTAAGCATTGGTATGGCGAAGGGTGCGCACATGGCTGTTTCGGTGTTTCCTATATTGTATCTTGTGTATAGCGGGCCTCGAGGATCACCGGTCGAGGCGACATAGGTTAGTGGAACAACTGGTTTCCTCGAGTAATTGCATTCCTTCATACCCTTCGAAAACTCCTCTACGACTGCCCCTTTTAAAACTCGAAACAGTGTTTTACCGCAATAGACTTATAGACTTTTCCAAAGTGAATATGGCAGTCCAAGACCCAAATCAAGAAGATATGCTCCTGTAAGTCGGATCTCGATGAAGCGGGGTATGATTGATATCAAACAGCATCTACCGACAGATGCAAGTACATTCTGGTTATCAGTATTAATACCTACCCATGGCATAGCATACCCCAATCGCTTACTTGCATGGCTGTGACATGACATGTGATGCGTTATGATAGATAGGTATTATAGTCGTTGCTTTCTAACCACCAGCTTCGAGTTCACTGTTCTGAATTTCAACCTCCCCCCCCCCCCCCTCCTTTTCAAGTCGAAGAAGGTATATTGAACTACCCAGGCACATTACGAAGATGGAGGAAACGACGAAGTATGTTGATCGAACGATTCCCGAGGTGAGGTTACCAACGTGCCTAATCCACGTCAAAATCGGTACTTACATAGTAAACATAGATCTCACTGAAGGACTTCTCGAGCCGTGTCGATGAGATCGCAGGGCAGGTCTGCGACGCCGCGGAGAACGTTGGCTTCTTCGCCATCGTCGACCACGGCATCACCCCCAAGGATATGGAGACCATGTTCGCCATCTCCGAGTCATTCTTCCGCCTGCCCGACGAGGTCAAAGCCACAGTGCCATGGAGCCCAAGAAATGTCGGTTGGGAGAAGATGGGGCAGGTCCGGCCTACCACCGGCGTCGCCGACATGAAGGAGTCGTACCAGCTGCAGCTCAGCGCCAACATGACGGGTCGCTGGCTCGCCGACGAGCACTTGCCGGGATTCCGCGACAGCTGCCTCGCCTTCATGCGCCGCCTCCAGGCCATATCCGAGATGCTCATGGTCTGCATCGCCCGCGGTCTCGGCTTCGAGGACGACTTCTTCGTCAAGGTCCACGACCCGAGTCACCCGGACGGCATGAGTGTGATGAGGCTGATACGCTACTTCCCCACGCCGCAACCAGAGGAAGCCGACGAGAACGCAAACTACCAGCGCTCGGGCGCACACACAGACTGGGGGGTTCTCTCACTGCTCCTGCAACGTGCGGGGCAAGGCGGCCTGGAGATCTGCCCCGGCGGCGGGACGGGGTGGACGCCGGTGGATTTTTCTGCCGCCGCCCCGGACGCCATCGTCTGTAACATCGGCGACATGCTGCAGTCGTGGTCGGACGACCGCTTCCGGTCGACTCTGCACCGCGTCAAAACCCCCTGCGAGCCGGGAGACTACTACGGCGAACGATTCTCGCTCGCCTTCTTCAACCAGCCCATCGCCGATACAGTCGTGCGCGGGCCCCGGGGCAAGTATGCACCAATTACTGGAGGAGAGTTCATAAAGAGGGCGCTCGCTGCGCATTACACGGCGCTGCACGAGAAGTTTAGAGCTGATGCTGGTGCTGGTGCTGGTGCTGGGGAGGTGTCGTCTGTAGAGGCCGCAGCGTAGTACGGACGAGGGTGAGGACAGGGTTAGGATATGTTGTGCATGGTAACGAGATGATGATTATGAAATGACTTCACATGATTATTCAATTCCTAACGATCATTGGCGATATCAGTTTGGTAGGACTTAAGTCATGTTCGTCTTCCGACGTTGTGAACTCCATGGTCCTATTGCTATTTGAAAAATGTACACCGATCAAATTTCTGACACCAAAACAATTGATTTATTCACGCAGTAGTTATAACACTTATATCCTTCACTGACGAATGTCCAGGATCAGCGATGGTTCCCTCTAGTATGCCTTCCTCCCATGTAACATGATCCCTTACGCCATACCCGGAGATTACTCTAGGTATCAGAGTATTTTTATCGGGAAATAAATAGTTCAAACCAAAATAAAGAAACGCCGATACGATGAAGCCAAAGAGCCAATTCAGGGAGTAAAGGTGCTTCAATCCCCTGCCAACGCGGACGCTCTGCAGCGTAACTTTATCGGCCAGCCCGGGTAAGAGAGATATGAGGACGACAAGAGTCGCTACCAGGGCACGCCAGTTACCTCCCCATCCGTAGCGGTAGATACCATTTGGATCATACAAGGCTGGAACATCATATCTTCGTCTCTTGACAACCCAGTAGTCACAGAAGAAGATGCCAGCTATCGGGGTCATGAAGACAGCATAGCCCCCCATGAAGTTGAGGAAGGACGAGGCCGAGGATGTGATGATCCAGGGGCAAAGCGCCCAGCCCCCGACCAAGGACGCGAGTACGACGCCTCGCCGGATGTTAAACCATCGCGGGGCGAGAGTCGTTATGTCGTTGGCAAACGAGATGGAGTTGGCGCTGATATTTGCAGATATCTGGGCCAGGAGCCAGATCGACGCACAGAAGAACGCGGCCACGCGGCCACCAGGCGAGCCCTGCCACTGTGCGATGATCTCGATGGGGCTCCAGAGCGTCTTCCCGTATAGTTGTTTCGAGGCGCTGGCCGAAACGATGCCGAAGGTACCGATGAGGACCTTAAAGAACGGGATACAGGGGAGCTGCCAGAGCGGGGCCCCCCGGGTTCTGCTAAAGCGAGAGAAGTCCGAGATGTTGACCGCGAGTGTAGAGTAGCCTCCAGCGATGCTTGTCTAGCCAGGTAAATCAAGAGCTGAAATACACGAAAGATCCAAAGGTAGGCAGATAACTTACTAGGTTGGATAGCCACAGCCAGGCCCGGGCCGATCCCGAAACGGCCGCCGGCGCATAGAAGAAGTCCCCCTTTCCCCCCGCTCGAATTGTGATCCAAATTACCATGCCCAGAGCCATCGGCGTCACAGCGACGCTCTTCACCCAGAACACGTACTGTAGCTTGTGCGTCGGGATCAACAGCAGCGGGAACTGTACGCACCAGTAAATAAAGTAGCTCAGCAGCCCCTGGTTCGTCGTCGCCGTCCCCGCCGCGTCGCCCGGCAGCCCATTCGGCAGCGCCGCGTACCCGGGCCACAGCGCCGTCAGGATCGCGGTCACGCAGGCGCCCCCATTAACGCCCTGCACGCCGAAGTAGAACAGCGCCGCGACGGCCCGCACCACGACGCACGCGTGGCTCGCCTGGTACCGGTAGCTCGCGCGCGCGGCCACCGGGAACGCCACGTGCAGGTCTGCCCCCACGGCGCCGTTGAGCACCGTCGGCACCGCGTTGCACACCGCAGCCGCGAGTACGATGAGTACCGCGTCCGAGGCCGTCAGGCCCGTCGCTACGATGGCGCTGGATGCGCTCCAGGAGGTCACCGTCATGAGGTCGGAGTACCAGTACCCGACGAAGGCCCAGCGCGTCCAGGTCTGTCGCGCGGGGGAGACGGGGTCTTGGTCTGTCGCGGGGGGGGGGGGGGTCAGTACGGAAGCTAACTGGTTGTGTTGATGCTTTTCTCCTTGCTTGAGGAGAATGGGGGATGGCTCACTCACCAGCATTGGTCCAGACGTGAGCTGGCGCGATACTGCTAGACTGCTTGGGTAATTTCCAGCTATGAGGATCGGTCAGGCGATCGTGCATCTCTCCTCTCATCGTGCGAGCATGCTTCCTGAACTGCCCGAGTATCTCCATAGCAAAGTAGCTTATATTTATAACTCAGAGCTACGACTAAAACTGCAGAGATAATAGATGGTTAGGATAGATAATGTTCCCACGTTACCTCCCTTTCACTAAGGAGAAAGCAGGGGTTTCTATATACTTCATGTCGAATACTGTATATGCTCTCGCATACCATAGGTATATATAAAGGGTAATTGCCAGACGGCAATTGGCGTTCGCCTTTGCCGCACTTCAAGACGGTCACGGATCCCGCGCATTGTAGATGGGACCTTAAGTGAGGTGAGATATGTATGATAAGATATATATCACATATACCTCGCCACCAGATCGCTTCGGACGGTTGCATTATCTACCACCTTGGAGTACTGGGCTGAAGAGGTAGTTCAAATGTGGTATAGGTACATGAACCGCCACCCACTCCTCTCTTCGACTATGTTGCTGATAAGTACGTATGTTATACAAGTGAGAGAGACCGAGCTCGTGCGTCCCGGGGAGGACGTATGCCTTGCGTACCATGGAAACCCATCTTGACATCGATACGTCAGGAGAGTTTTGACAGCTAGTACTGTCTAATAATGCATGGTCTATAATGTATCTTCAGAAACGAACAGGGTTGGTTAGCCAATAGGTTAACCTAGGGGTTTTCCTCGTCTCTCGTTGGTGCTGATATGCAGCTTCTTATATGGATGGTAATTAGATGTGACTGGTGTAAGGTAGCTTGCATAGTGCTGACCTATGAGAACGGTATATAATTGTTGAGATATGAAAGGAGGAGGGAGATGGCTGGAGATTTAGATGTTTGATATATTTTACTATTGAAATCCTGCTTCCCACACACTGAGCCCACTAGTTACCTAGACAGCTCATTCCCGTATACTCCTGCGGGGTCATATCACATTCCAGTCCTCATATCAAAGGGACGTCGCTATACCAGCGCAGTGTGTCTTTACCTTTTGCCGGTTTAAGTCTCATCTGGTTATAAACTTTTCTACCAACCGCTCTGGCCGTGCTGCGAGTCTAGTTGGTGGCTACCCCCTCCGGCGTGATATGACGAGAGTCCTTTGGTAAAGATCTCCCAGGCAATGCCATGCGCTATATGCACCTAAGGTTAGGGGATTTTATGATTGATGCTATTATAGGCTATGATAAAGGGACAAGAGGGTGTCAGTGAACGACAAAGTTCAACCAGGACACTCTAGTCGCAAAACACTGACATGAAATCACGGTATTGTCTCAGCTAGACAACATCCAGCTCTTATAAAGCTGCTCCTCGGGATAGAGAACCGCAATGGTCTGAACCATGCCCCCACACTACCTACTGGGTATAAAGCACTACTTATCTGCTTGCATACTCTTGGCATGCAATGATATCGTGAGCAACGAATAGCAATACTCTGTCCTAGGTTATTGTTTCTATCGCATTTATCACTGCCGACTTCGGTAAATCTCGCCCCATCGTGACCGAGAGTTGGAGAGAAAGATAATGATGTTTACATAACGGGTTTGTTTTTTTGTCTTTTGCTAGGTACGTAGGTTCGCCACTCCAAGTAATAAACGTAAATTCTAGGTAGAGCGCATCTGTGTTTTCTTCCCTCAACCCCCGAGTTTTAAACCCGAATAGCTCGCGCTTCTATCTAATGCCACTGAACAGAGTATAGGAGGTATAACCATTACGACCGCAAATACTCGCTCGGCCAGCATCACCTTTTGCTGGTGTGATCTCCCGCGGGTTTCAAGAGCAACTGGCACTTGGGGGCGAGAATACATAACTACGATCTACCAATATGTCTACAGCTCCGAAGGCGGTCAGTGACGTACCACCATTAGCAGACTTAGAAAAAGGAGAAGTGGCAGCAACTACCGGCGACTACCAGAATCAGAGTAAAAAGTGTTCATCAGAGCAAGAGCAAGACCAAGACGAGACAGCATCTCCAGGCTGCTCGTCCAAGCCATCTCTAGAACGATGGGATGTGCCCTCTATCAACAGGTACCGATATCTGACGACAATCCTGTGCTTCATCATTATGGGCATGAATGATGCCGCCATAGGTGCTCTCATCCCCTATGTAAGGCAGATCCATGTGAAAAAACGATGGACACGAGAACGTCCCCTGCTGACAGAAATTTCTAGATTGGACCGTATTATAATGTTTCGTACACGGTCATATCTCTGATCTTCCTGGCGCCGTGGGGAGGTTATCTCGTTGCTGCCTTCAGCAACAATCTCATCCACCATTATTTCGGGCAGAGGGGCGTCGCTGTGCTAGGACCCCTGACTCGGATCCTAGGCTACATCGCACTCAGCATGCACCCTCCATTCGCCGCGTTACCACCATTAATGCTATTGCCCGGGTTCGGCAACGGGATCGAGGATAGCGCATGGAATGCGTGGATCGGCAACATGGAGTCGGCCAACGAACTCCTCGGCTTCATTCATGGGGGTTACGGGTTAGGGGCTACGATCGGGCCGTTGATTGCAACGGCCATGGTCACCAAGGTTGACCTCCCGTGGTACACGTTCTACTATCTTATGCTCGGATTGTCTGTACTCGAGCTCTGTTTTACTACGACCACCTTCTGGACGGCAACGGGTGCGATGTATCGCGCAGCTCATGCGTCAGCAAACGACGGGGTGAGAACAACTACGCGGACTGTCATGCAAAAACCTATCCCTTGGCTGATCGCCGTTTTTCTTTTGGGGTACGTGGGGGCTGAGGTGAGCCTGGGAGGTTGGATCGTCTCATTCATGCTTGATGTTCGACATGCCGCGCCGTTCAACGCCGGTCTCACGGTCGTATTCTTTTGGCTTGGACTGACAGTCGGACGAGTCACATTGGGATTCGTAACCGGCCGCATAGGCGAGAAGTTAGCCATTATCGTCTATCTTCTCCTATCTGTTGCCCTTCAACTTCTATACTGGCTTATTCCGAATTTCATCACCTCGGCCATATTCGTTGCCTTCGAGGGTTTCTTCCTAGGCCCGCTCTTTCCCGCTGCTATAGTCGCGGCTACAAAGCTTCTCCCAAGTGACAATCATGTCTCTGCCATCGGATTTGCCGCTGCATTTGGGGGCGGAGGGGCCGCCGTGTTCCCCTTTGCAATCGGGGCAATTGCAGAAAGCCGGGGCGTATGGGTGCTTCAACCCATCATACTCGCTATCCTCGCTTTCATATTCCTTGTATGGCTGTGTTTGCCTGGTGGGCTGAGACCTGGCGGATTAGAGCACGCGCGGGATACCAATGAGAAAATCGGTCACCAAGTTTTGACGATCTTCGGGAAACTTACGCATAAGACAGGCAAAAGTGAATAAGTCCGCTTTCTCAAATTTGCTATTTTTTATTCCATGGCCTTTCCAGCAAGCTCGTCCGCCAACCGTCTGATATAGAATTCACGCAAATCTGGCGGTATTTTGTTGAAAGACGCTGCTATCCGCGCGATATCTTGCCGACCTTTCTCGTATGCAGCAATGTCACGATTTCCGTAGACATCTCTTCCTGTCGAGTAGCCATACTCAAGGTTGCGGAAAAACACATTGACAGCAACCCCTAAGCCTGTAAGAGGTTTTGCTGTATGTAACCAGGCGGGTGGGAGCAATAGAATATCTCCAGGCTTGAGTACTGCTTCGTGAGGGTGTGTTGGTGCAAGAAACGCTGAGTCTTCTTCGGAGAATATATCAATACTAGAGCTAGAGGCACCCGGTGCAAAGGGCAAATGAATAATATCGGACGGTGGGAATAAAATCATCCTTTTATGTCCTACAATTTGGCAATATACATTTGCCATGACCTACATTCAAGCTCGTTAATAATACACTTAGACATTGAAGAGGCTATCTTACATCGTAATGTAGCCACATGTTGACTGGTCCTGAGATTCGCAACACGGAGCTAAAGGCATTCTCCGTCACGAAAGAAAGCTCTTCAGGTAGCTGGAAATCGTCTGCTAAACGAGGAAAGTCGGCCTTGAGATCAGTTGGCTGATCAGCTGGTTGATTTTCTGAAAGCGCACGTAAATATAACTTTCCGCCCTTAACAACTTCAGACATGAAAGATCCGAACTTTTTTGTCACATAGGAGAAGTTTTTGGCGTTGAAGTCCATATTAGAAGTCTTAGCTTCATGCACAACAACCTGGAATCGTCAGAGTCTAGCGGGCGAAGAACATTCGGCATGTTACTAACCTCCTTATCGGAACCGATGCAGTTCACCAAGTACTCATCGGTCCATGTCTGCGTGCAGTTCCCCAACTTGCTTCCCACAATAACCATGGGCTTGCCGGTCTTCAATAATTCTGCGAACGCAGCTGGGGTGTCGACCCGTACTCGGGGTATATCCGTCTTTCTTGCACTCTGAGCCTTACCCTTAGGCTGCGATGCAAGAGGAGGCAGTGGCATGTCTGTAATCTCAAGCGTTTGGTGACGCCTCCAGCTATCCAATTGAATGGAGTTTATGTCTTCGCTCTTATTCAGGAGCGACACAAAGTCTTGACTTAATGAATAGCATCCTTCATTCCAATACGTGCCCATAGAAAAGCAAGTAGCTCCGCCACCCATTATCACCAATTTTCCATTTTCAGCCAGCGTGGCCGATGTACCCACCAAAAGGGGTCGAGATTGCGTTGAATATTCAGACTGACCAGTCAGACAGCAAGTTGCAATTATTTTGGTGTCTAGATCCGATACGTCTAAGAGTAGGACCTCTTGAGTTCGCGATAGGATTGTATCATCAATAATACCGCCAACTATAGCGATAGATCTCTCATTATAGAGAAGAGCAGTGCCGCCAAACCTGCTGATGATGGACTGAAATTGTTTGCAGTTCAAGGCGTTTGGTTCGCCATTGGAAGATAGCGAGCTTAATAAAGGCTCGAAGGAGATTTTAGGAATACCGTTTGTTGGGAGCTGTAGATTCCAGCGTAGGACCTGCTTAGCAACCACGCCATCTTGAAGTAGTCCGCCGATTAAGATACCCCTAAAGGATACACCCTGTTCCATTGAGTCCTCACATTGAGGGTTGCAAAAGACCTCTTTAAAGCTAACAAGCATTGCGCCAAATACTGGCTGATAATATAGTCCAGATACTTCGCATTTAGTCCATCCAGATCCTGGCTGGTACACGAGACAACCATCAAATACGTTGAATGTATCGGACTTTCCGCCTACTAGAAGAGCCATATTCGAACACCCAAGCTGCGTCAGAGAATGTCGATACAATGGAATAGGGAGGTCATCTACCCGCGACCATAAATGAGACTCGTTGCTGAAGTGCCAGCAATCTCGCAGGGCAGCCGTTGGAGAAGTTCTTCCGCCTACCAGAAGGCTTCCAAAGCAACCTAAATCCGCAATACCATGACATACACGGCTGCTTGGACCGGTCATATTTATTTTAAGATCCTGTACCCGCGCATCACGAGAGTACAAATCGACGGACCTAAGCCGGTTGTTGGTTCCTAGTCCGAAGGTGTTGCTTAGAATATGGTCTCCCAAAGGGGTTTTTAATTTCATAGCGGCTCCAAACCGGCGTTGACCACGAACCCCGGTGTCTCGGCTTAGGACAACTTCCGGATAGAGTACGGGTGCTTCTATTCGTGGGGGCGTTATGATTGTAGAAGCTAAACCCACGTCGTTATCAGGTAGAGATTTGGCAATAACAACGCAGTAATGACTTGCAAACAGTGTAAATTCTTCCCACTCATCGAATGGTTCGATTCTGTCCAATTCCTTTCTTGAAGCTGCGGAAAGCCACTTATCGTGAGACCATACTTGCCAGAGGGATTCCACGCCGACTTGTTTCCATCCCAAGCTAGAGAAACGATCATGTTGAGATTGCAGGGTAGGATATGTGTTCACTGATTTCAATGGAGTCTTTAACTTCTCAAAATGTTGTAGCATGGTCTTAGCAAAGGGGTGGTCAGGTCCATCAGGGAGTATTTGCTCAAGCAGACAGAATTCGGCTAATATATGAATGAGTATTGGGGATGATCTGTAACCATTTGGAAGATAGGCATGTCAAGAACACCTACATCGACCGAGAGCACTAGCCCATTTAATAACTCCATCTGCTCCTTCAGTTTCCATGTAAGTGATGGAAACTTCAGCGACAAACATGAAAACGCAGTTGGGAATATCGAGAAATGTTGACAAGGCCTGTTCCAGAGTTTTGAGGTCGCGGAGATCACATCCGATCTGGATATACTGATCGGCCTGCATGGCTATGGGAGAGACGGTAGATGTCTTTAGCCCCGTGAGCGGAGAGATGAGTTCGCTAGTCTGTGAGACTATTATGGATTTTTTCATGATCAAGTCAGGAAAATCAACATCAACAAACTTGACTCCGCGGCAAGAGTCAGGATATCTAGCCATGCACTGCCACGGAAGCACGTCGCTAGAGGCCAGTAAACATTAGGGGATGGCTGAGACTAGACAAACTGAATAGGTACTTTTAACATCAGAAACTCACCTTCCACAGCCTAGGTTTACGACAACCTTAGTTTTACTGCAAGGGTGTTCTAGAAATCGGCGAACAGCAACGTCGATAACATGAAGGCGAAGATGATAGCCCCTGTTAATCAACGGGGCTCGCCGCTGGAACTTCTTGACGAAGAAGCGGAAGAACTGGGGCTCATCGGGGTAATATATGCGCTCTACACTTCTTTTGGATACGATACTACTGTTATTCGTCTTGAGTAATGCGTTGGGTTAGAAGAGAAGAAGAGGCGGGATATGAGTGAATAAGGAAACGAAACGTACAGCCATGACTTGATCATCTTGGGCTTGCTGTTTCTGCTTTGTGGAGCGACGGCAGCGCTCGTCAAGGATAGCCATCTTGGGCAGTTGGTTTATACCCCCCTCGAGCGCAATTAACAAGATGTTGACTGTCTGTTTGACTGAAAATATGTAGTAGTTTATATCTTAGGGAGAAAAGAAAAGAAAAGAGATATTCCGGCGTGGTGTTTTATTTCGGTGGAATAGATATCTAACATCTTCAAGGACATAAGAAAAAAAAGATATGCATCCAAAATATGAAGAAGGGGAATTTAGGTAACAGGGAATAGGGCATAAATGGCACGAGCATAATTGCCTAGTGTACATAGTAGGTAGGTAAGTACATATATGCTGTTTGTTGCATAATTACCTAGGTACATACATAATCCGTACAGAGTTGAACGATCCTCGCATGGGTTCAATCAGCTTGTGACTTTGTGACCCCTCCTTTAGGCTAGGAGGTACCTACATACATAGTAGTGTACCTGTAGGTAGGTTAGGTACTTCTCTCGAGCTGAGCTGCCAACTTGAAAGTACTAACGAGGCCAAGCTACCCCACTCTACTTTATTATGTACCTATGGGCATCCACTTGAGCGTCCACTTGACCTCATTGTGCTCAGTGGCATTTGATAAACCTCCTCCATCTCCGCTAATTCTCCCGACTACAATACGACTAAGGTTAAAACATTGGATTCATCGCAAGTCTATTCACAATTCCAACCTCTCGCATTTTCCTCCGTCTAGACCTTCGCCTCTGTTTCCGAACAACCTCGCAACCAGTAAACAGGAAAAAAGCAGACACAAAAAGGACCTAACTCGTGAGTGTAGAATGTCAACGGCCACCTTCGTCGTCTTCTTCTAGCTCGTACTTGGCAGCCGGGCACACCACGAACGCATGGCCATCTCAACAGTTGTTTCAACTCTGACCTGGCACATCTGATCCGAGAGCGCTGCTTCTGTCATTAGATATATCGAGTCACGCTGGACGCAGCCAAATAGTCGATCAATTCTCCAGCGCTTCTTTATTTCCTCTAGAGAGCGAGTCGGGCGCAACTTGAATCCGAGACCTCCATTTCCTTTCCAACCCGCCTTTTCCTCGCCATCATGTCAAACGCCGCCCTCAACTTCATCACCTTCAATCAGGACCACAGCTGCTTGGCTGTTGGTATGTGCTACCTTCTTGTTGTCCCTGTCTAATCGCTGTCTCTAGCTGCTAATGGAGCTTCCCCCATAAGGTACCTCGAGGGGATTTCGCATTTACCATACCGATCCCTTCTCCAAGATCTTTAGCAGCGATGATGGGAATATCGCCATCATCGAGATGCTCTTCTCCACCTCTCTGGTCGCGCTTATCTTGTCGCCCCGCCATCTCATTATTCAGAACACGAAGCGTGCCTCGGTTATATGCGAACTGACCTTCCCTTCTGCCGTGCTTGCCGTCCGCCTGAATCGCAAGCGGCTCTCCGTCGTCCTTGAGGACGAGATCTATCTCTATGATATATCCAATATGTCCCTTCTCACAAATATAGCCACCTCTCCAAACCCCGGCGCCATCTGTGCCCTCTCTCCTTCTTCCGAGCATTGCTATCTTGCTTACCCCCTACCGAAACCTCGCGACGACACACTAGATAAGCAACGCCCATCGCATGCGCCGCCGCCTTCGCTCTATGCCCCCGTGACCTCTGGCGACGTGCTTATATACGACACATTGACTCTAAAAGCCGTTAATGTCATCGAGGCTCACCGTTCGCCCTTATCGTGTATTGCCCTCAACAATGAGGGTACCCTGCTAGCAACGGCTAGTGAGACAGGCACCATCATTCGAGTCTTCTCGGTGCCGCGGGGGCAGAAGCTCTTCCAGTTCCGCCGAGGTACATATCCTAGTACCATATACAGCATGTCCTTCAACATGGCTAGCTCTCTGCTTTGCGTTTCCTCCACCTCCGACACAGTACACATCTTCCGCCTCCAGCAGCCGGGGCCCAACGCCAATAATTCGACTGACCTGCAATCACCGGGGTCTCCCAGAGGTGACCGTTGGTCCCGCAGCCGTAGCTATGACAGTGGGAACGATTCTCCTGGCAGCGCCCAGGGCTCTCCGCACAGTGAAGTAGCCGAGCTCGCGCCCACGCCAAACAATCCCGCGGCAGCAAATAGGAGGCAGAGTGGGTCGTTCAGCAGCATTCTCCGCCGTTCCTCGCAGATTATGGGTCGCAGTGTGGTCGGCGTCGTGGGCAACTACCTGCCGCAGACAGTGACGGAGATGTGGGAACCGCTGCGCGATTTTGCCTATATCAAGATCCCCAAGAGCTCGGCCACGTCCGTACGTCCCGGCGCGGCGGCCAATGGGCAGCACCTACGCAGTGTGGTGGCTATGAGCAGCAACAGCCCCCAGGTCATGGTTGTCACAAGCGATGGAGGATTCTACGTATTTAACATTGACATGGAACAAGGCGGCGAAGGGTATCTAGTGAAACAATTCTCGTACGTTCGCCACCGCCTCCTCTACCCTTTCTCTCCCCATATCACTTTTCCCTTAATACCATCATGTTGCCGCCCCCTTCCCGGCGTACTAAGCTTACTAACGGGTTGCGCATAGAGTTCTCGATAGCGACGATAAGCTCGACGCCTCGAGTTATGGACCCTAGGATGACATCCTTGTCTGTCGGAAATAGATGATCATGACCGTTATCGTAGGGTGGAGATCCGGGAATGGGAGTGACGACGGATGGCGGTAACAATGACCACGGCGGTTAGCTGATATGGACTACCGTAAGAGTTGAAGAAAAAAAAAACCCTAATGGAAGAAGAAAGAAATATTTTTGAGGAGAATGGGAGGAGCAGAGAAACGGGGATGATAAGGAGGAAGTGGAACATTTTCCGCATATATAAGGCGTTGCGAATCTTTCAAATTCCGGGGGCTTCTTCTTTTTTTCTTCTTTTTTTTTGCTCCTTGTTTGTTTATTAAAAATATTCGCTGGCGGCTTTCTCCCCCTCCCCCTTCTCTATCCACTCGCCTACTTATGTCTGGGATTATGGACATCTATTGCGAAAGCGAAAGCATGCGTTTAGCTCAAGGACCCCTTCAAGCGACCATATCCCCTTTCCTCCCAACGACGGGTGGAGTTGAGTATGGTTCCCCCTCATCTCATTACTATTGCTATTATTCTTCTCCCTTTACTTTCCCCCCCCCCCCCCCCCCTTTCAAACGTCGTCCTGTCTTTCCTTTCTAAATCAATGAAGGGGGCTAGTAGATGATAGTGGTACGTGAAAAGGAGAAAGGAGGAGGGTACTGCAAAATATTTTCCTCTTTGCATCGCATCAGCGTTTTGGCGTTTCTGTGACGGCTGGGGCCGGATGGCCTTGGAATGGACTGACTGGCTGGGACCCGAAGTTACCTACTTAAAGCTTTTTAACATCACCCTTTTTTTATAGTAATTTACTTAAGTATTACAATCTCCCACTACCTAGCCGCTTTTTAATTGAAACGGGGAAATTTTGCGATAGTACTTTACTCTCTTGTGGCTTCGTTCTCCCTCTACGTACTTGCCCGCCTTGATTGTAAACAGTCTTGTAATAATTAATCGGATGGATTCGATGGGGGGAAAGAGGGACAAGGATTTTTCAGAGATAGTATGTTCATAATAAAATGTGTCTTCAGGTTGTTCCGATATAATTTCCAGCTGAGATTCCTGGACTCATAAAAGGGTCTTCATGATACCTGTGTCCTGCATTTTGGCTAGTGTCTGCTATCTTTCAAAACCATCGTCCTTACTCAATACAGGAAGCAAGAGTATAGATTACCTCGTCTCCATGTGTAGCGAATCCAAAAAGGGGTGACAACTCCGTTTCCCCTAGATCAACATTCTAAACAGAAGCGTAAACTAAAGATAAAAACAAAATTATCATGGGACAATCGAAAAGTTAATGATAAGCGAAATTTATTTATTCGTTCATTCATTCATTCCCTGTCTCGTCGCCTTTTAGACGATAGATAGATATGACAAACTGTTAGAAAAAGACCAAATATACAACAAACGACAGTATGGTCCAACCCCCAAGAGCTGGATCCTAAGATGGTACACTCCCATCGCCAAGCAAAACACATATAGATATCCCCGAGTTGGTCTCAACATAGAGTGATACAAGAAGGCCCATGTACCCAAGGGAGACCTTCGAAGCATACCAATTTTCTTGTCAACGACCCCTTTTTCATACCCATGTTAACCTAGCAAGTTTTTCAATGTATAAAAATGCGTAACAGAAAGCAATAGCCAATGCAATACGGGTATTGTCCCCCTCATCCTTCTCATCCCCTTTTCCCATTGTGAAAGATTCCTGCCGTTTCGTTTACATTGCGTCAACTTCCGAGGTCCTAACGAGACACTAAAGAAAAATAATATAAAATAAGGACACGGCAGTGCAATCCAAGGCACGGCAGATTTGTCCATGGATATAAGAAGAGAATTATGTCCTCAAATAATATCGTTTTACATCAAGTATTGCGCTTATCATCGATCTTGGGCTAGGTCATCTCGGCGGCGATGACGTGGCTGCAGCTTCTTGCTTTGAGAAATCCTTGCTCACCCAGGTGACCTCTCTATAGGCAAGACTATGTGGTCCCTAGGTGAGGGAAGTACCTGTATTTCGATTGTGTCGAGGTTAAAATAGCTGAAATGCGAGTATGCGTCGCTATGTTTCGCACAAGTGTAGCAAAGACTTGTGCTAGAGTCGGCGTATGGGCGATCTTGAAAGTATATGCTCATCATCTAGCATAAGGTCGATTCATGAGGGCAATCTCTCTCGAGATCTCTCCCCATTCCAACTCTCGCCGAATACCATCGGCGCCTGACGCATTCTCAGCGTAGCGCCTTGCCTGAAGGAGCTCCTCCCATTTAAGCAACTCGTAAGCGAAGCGTAGGTGAGGTTGGATGATTACATTCAAGCGTCGTGCTCGGACGAAGCAGTATGCTTTCGGGAATGAAAGGTTTAGTGTACGCATCACCTCGGCGATGCAGATGGTGGCGCTACGGGAAACACCCACTCTACAGTGGACCAAAGTAGCGGTTCCATTTCGACGACCGCGATCTATGGGTTCTGACGTTAGCGACTGGATCCAGTAACAGGGGCCCAGATTACTCAGAGAGGGAATTTGGGGAAGGGGGAGGGGGGTGGGGCGTATGCACTCACCAATAAATTCCAAGCATCTTTCGAATTCGTCCGTTAATGGATCAATTCCGTTGTCCTGGACGCCCTGAATCGAGAGTACATTCTCAGCTCCCCATTGATCTAATTCGCCCTCCCTCCACATGGCTGTCTCACCAACACTGAGGATCTGACCGATCCCCATCGCTCTCAACAAGTCGGGGTTGTTGGCATGGCCGAGATTGCCCAGGTACATATAATCAAGAATCCGACTCGGCAGCGAACCGTCTAAGGTCGCAAGCCACCTCGGCTCGTTTTGCACCATTGCTGTGATTTCCGAAAGGCTCTTGTCTGCACAGACGGGCGATTCATGGAGGAGACGAGCCGAGATGGAGGTAAGTAAAGATACATCAGTCGGGTAAGCAAAAAAGTTCCGCTTCATCACGGTGTGCAGGTCAAGCCAGGCGTCTGGGACGGACCGGCCAGTGCTATAACTAAAGTAAGCAATACCCAGCATGGTGGACTCAGTATAGCCATCCGCACAGTGTATCAGGATTTTCCGTGGCCTACACGAGTCCACCTCGGTCGTTTCGGAGCTATCCGACATATTTGAATCTCCATCAAAATCGTGGTCTGCCTTCGGTGGCAGCGTACCGTGTGCAAGATGCCAAATCCATTTACAGGTGTCTAAAATCCCGTCTGCTTCAGCGTGAGACCATGTTGGGGGGAGTATACTTCCCGATGAAGGGAAGTCAAGGTACAGATGACTCGCATTGTCATTCGATCCCTCGGCAATGGCTTGCAATGCAGCTGGGTTTAGCCGCCCTAGGTCACTGCATTCGATGAGAACATCGTACTGCTGCTCTTCTTCGCCAGCCGGCTCTGGGGTTGGCCCCATCCATACGTTATACGATATCTCCGACGCTTTCGTCATCGCATACATCTCACTCCTCTCCTGATGAAAGAAATCAAGAACAGCACCTGTAAGATGTCCTGTCGAGTTTACCGCTACAACTTCACTGTACTTGTTCTCAAAGTCGACAAAGGGATCGACACAAACAAACGTATTGTAGTCAGGAATCCGGTGGCCCTGGCTTCTATGCTTCTCACGCCATTTCAACTGTGCTGATGCGATCTCCCATCCCAACTTCCGGACCATGGAAGCATCATCACCATAGACAATAATGTCTGAGGTCATGGCTGTCTTGGCAGCCTGTATCTGAAAGTTTCTTACTGAGAAGCCTTCTTTGGGGTCAACTTCAACAAACTCGCCACCATCTGAGCCCAACTGCATGAACTCATGGGCAGCAATGGCCCCCTTAAGGCGTGCCACAGTAAGGTCACCGTCGGCCTTCACGACTGTCAGGCCTCGAAGGCAGCATGGTGTCTTCCTTAGGGCCTTTTTCCTGGCTATGAAAAATGATTGCTGAATGTGGTTGCTGGGATGCAAGCCATGGAACCACGGGAAGACTCGGGACGGGTCTGGCAAGGGCTGTCTAGCGATATAGTCTATAGCAGCCGCCACATCCCCTGCATCGATTTCAAAGACACTCAGGGGCCCCGAGTCCAAACGAGCATAGGCATCGGGAGGGTGCAAGAGAGAGGGACGTCGACATTCATCCTCTCGGGCGGGGGAGGGTGGAGGAGTGTTGGGGGCCTGCACGGGTGCCGGGCCCGTGGGACAGATTGGAAGGTGTTTATTAGGGACAGGAGCAGCACATGGCACCTGCTGGGTATCAATGGTCTCAAGAGCAATAGGAGAGGATAGCGTGACTAGGCCGGAGGAGGACCTATGTGGTGGGATCGGTCTTGGGAGAGCGATCGTGGCCATGGTCCTACTTGCAATGTCGAACAGAAAGGGCCTCAGGGAGCGACACTAGAAGGCAGAAGTAGTGGCGACAGCAAAGATATTGCAGTTCTAAGTGTCATCTGCTATCGGCTACAATGGCTAAGCAAGCTCCTGTGGGTTCTTGCGATCAACTGCGGGGAGAGTGTTGAATTGTGGAGTGGAGACGCGGAGCGCTGCGGTGTCAATCGTTTCCGCGACTAACTGGACGACAAGGTTCGGGAGGATTGCCCGGTGATGCGTGCACTCACGACCTGTTCTATTTGTTGTATTCTCTCAACCTTTACCGTGACAATTGAATTCCCGGGCTGCCAACTAGACACAGACACAATCGTCCTGGTCTCCGCTGGTACAAAGGTATGTTAAGAATAGGTTGACTATTGAGAGCAAAAGGGAAGGACGGGATACTAAAAGAAGAAGAAAAAAGGGGGGGAGGGAGAAGTGTATGTATGTAGTAGACAAAAGTCAAGTGAGGAGAAAGTCTTGTTGGGCTGGGAAGCGGCAACGGGGAGGGTATATCAGATTGTTTCACACATTTCGGCCTAGTCTTCTAGTTGATTGGAAGTCGCAGCCTTATCGTAAAGGGCATCCCCCCTGTTATGCAGCAGGTGAAAGCGGCAGATAAGACGAGGGAAGGCGTTAGATTGGCCAGAGGTACCATCCATGTCCCTTTTCTATATGGTGTAATGTACGTTAGTGATGTAGGGTATGTACTTACTAAAGTAAGAGTCTATCTTAGTATGTATTAAATTAGGTATTTTATCTCCTCTTATACATCATCACACATGCAAGAAGTCTGTGTGATTGATGGGCATGGAAGAAGCATCGGCAGTCTACCTCTCCTCTCTCCAACGAATAGTCAGCGTTATTCGAGCCGCCAATCAATGTTGGGTATAGAAACCGTATGTTGCCTCGTCTCATATGAGAGTGCATGAGCGAGCACCTGAGCTGCAGCTGGGGCAGTGGACATGTCTGGTAGAAACGCACGTTCAGTGCGAAGGGGGTTGAGCACGTCAGAAGGGACATCAAAGCAACCTCTTAGGTTCACAAGCAGCACAAGGTTTTGGTGGTTGAATACAGGTAGCCGATGTAAGGGGAGATCTGCTGCGTTTCGAGACAATTACCGTCTTTGATTTGCCACATCATGAAAAGAGAGAGGAAACAGAGCCGGCATCATCCCGTCCGTAGATGAGTTTGATGTTCTTTCAGACAGGGAATGAGGTGGTACCATTTTTTTTAGTCAAAAGTTGAAATCTTGGGGTACATAGCAAGGAATATAAGACGATACATGTAGGTGGTCGCAAGTAGGTACATGCATGACCTGACCTTGGCCTGACCTGGCCTACCTACCCACCTCCTTACTATGTACATTAACCTTTTTACCTCAGGCTATCAGGTATCTATGATGATTACATACTTATGATGGCAATATGCATGTATGTATACGACAAGTCTTATTACTATGAGGAATGACGGCAGCAGAATAAACACCCCAAAATCCATACATACATACAAAGTCAGCAAAAAGGAAGAACGGATTGCATAGGCAAATTGATACTACTGAGGTCGCATCGTTGGCTCCACCAACGAAAGGGCCGGTGAGCCAATCAAATAAGGCGAAGATGATCTGGGGGAATAGGCGAGATAGGGGCGCTTCAGCTATACCCTATCAAGACTAGAAGACGTGTCTGTGCATAGTTGGTGTTGCATTAGCCGCCCTCCTCTCCCGAACCAAATACCTATACACTACTACCTACCTAACCCACTGAAAGTACACTAGATGACTTGCAATATATATAAATGTATATATCAGGCATGTACATACGGATTGCATCAACGTACCCTACTATGTAGTTAGTAGGTTAGTATATTAGATATATATTGAATATGTATGTTGAACTCAAATGTACCAATGTACCACTTTCTCTCCTCGGGGGTAAAAGCCATGGCCAAGCCCAGTCAACTTCTCCTTGGCTTTGGGGTACGAAGTGCTTACCTCTACCTAAGTAGGTAGTGGTCTTACGCGTCTAAGGAGGCGAATAAGCTCAGAACTTGTGCTGTAAGTTAGAGTTTAGGTTTATGTATACTCCTCGCGTACCTCCCCTCTTCATAAACCATTACACGCACTATATATGCCAAGCCTATTGAAAGGGAATAGCCAATTACTATTGGATACTTAGTTATCCTGACGCCTAACAAGAGCTAGGTATTTAGTGTATATAGTTTGGTGGTACAAAGTATGAGTCTTTCAATCTCGATATGCTTGGTTTCCATATCGACACATGTGATGCGGGGCTGGGATGCCTTGTATCGCACAGGAACCAAATGTAGATATATCTACCTAGATACGAACTAGGTACATGTACTGCCTAGACTGCTTACTACCGATCAGACAAGGCTGTCGGTAAAAGCAGTAGAAACCGGTGAGCCTCAAGAGAAGATGAGCAAATGGGGGCGCAAAATGAAGCCCCCCCCCCCTGTTCATTATCTCTAGGTAGGTACTACCCGGTAGTTTGACAGCAGCTAGTATGTAAAGGTCAGGTTAGCTTAGGCTGCTGTCGCCCAGGCCGTCGGAATTGTCAGGTGGGGGGTGGATCACAAGCAGCGCAAAGCCGACTTACACTAGTAGTCTAAACTACTAACCTACCTAGGTTAGGCACATGTAGCTACCAGAGGTGCCCCATATGCAGCTCATCCATTCATCAACCAACCAATCAATCAGTCAATCAATTCTTCTACCTAGTGTACATCACTCTCTGGTCCACCACGTCATCCCCTTCCACTCAGAGGTCCGCTGATATTGAAGATACATTTCCACCTCCTTCCTGCTTACCTACTACTACCTGCTGCCAACCAGCAACTCACGAGCATCACGACACAGCACGCCGGCAGCCTTTGGCTTGCCATGCCATTGGATAACCCTTCGTGGAGTTTACATCGCGTCCGCCTGTCATAGATAAACACCTACAGAATCCAGCTATATCCTGCCGAGCCGTCCTCTCCGAACCATGTATCCGACTCTACCGCCTCCGCAACCCGCTACAACCTCTACACCCTAAAGTAACCCATCCATCATGCCTCCTATCCCAACGAGTAATGCCTACTTTGGAGAGCCTCCGAAGCCTCACAATTTTGGGCCCAAGTGCCGCCTCGCCCCCGTGTCTAGTCCCTTTTCTGCCGAGCAGCTCGACCACATCCCTCCTGTCAAAGCCCAATATTTCTACAACTCGCCTATTCCCATAGACGACCCCCTATCTACTTCGACTATTGCCGCTGCCCCCGACCCCAAATCTGCTAGGAGCAGCCTCCAGCCCTTCTCGCCCGGCGACAACAACGCCTTGGAGAAAGCATGGCTGAGCCTAGCCTCGGAGGAGTACCGCCGCAACCACAGCCAGGCTCGCCGTAATCGGAGCCCAAGTCCTTCCCTTGCTGAAGCCAATGCCAAAAAGCTCAGTGCCATCACACATGACCTGGCTGTACAACATGCCGAGAAACACGCACGCGAGGGTCCGACACGGGACGTCATGCCCCCTGCTGGTGAACCGTTGTCCGTTACCGACTCCGCCCTGTCTCTATGCTGCCCTGAGCTTCTCGTCGACGTTGGCGTCGCTATACGCGCGTCTTTCTGTGCTGTTGCTCGCAGGAAGCAGCATGTACTAGACAGGGAGAGCGTTGCCGAGGCCGTCATGGCTGAGATGAAGACCATCCGCACTAATTTACCAGTCTCTGCCGTGGAGAACCGCGAGAGGTCTGCTAGCGTAGTTCTTGGCAATCCGAGGGCCGAATCTCTGATCAAGTCTCATACTGGGCAGAAGCCCAGCAGCAGAGCTTCCAGTGCCGGGGGCCCTGCCGATGCCCACGGCCACCAGGGCTCGAGGGCAAGGCCACAAACACAAGCGACTGTTCGTGCTTCCCCTGTTGAGATCAGTACCAGTGCGCCGACTTTTACCAGATCCTCCCTCGCGGGTGATGGTATTACAGGTACGCCCTTTGCTCGCGTAGGCACATCAGAGACTCAAATTATGTCCCCACCATCATCTCTGCCATTAACTACCTCTTCGCCCTTAAGTACTAAGGCCGCCGATGAAAATAAGCAGTATGAGGCAAAGTCAATTCCTCCGTTCGACGAATCGCCATCGCCACAGCCAGAAACAGTGAAGAAGTTTTCGGGGAGCTCCATAGATATCCCGGTGGGAGTATCAAGGTTACGTATGTGCATTCCATATGTCTACTCGCTCTGGCGCTTGGATGAGCCTATCTATAGGCTACTTTGACCTATATACTACTTTCAAAATGCTCGAAAAATCTCCAGACAGGACGCCAGCTAACAGCTGGACTACAGATGAAGTAAGCCTTCCGGCACTGCAGATGAAGCCCATATACTGGTCTCCCGTCAACGACCTATCCACCGTGTTGCGGGCTACATGGTTTTACCGGTAAATGCCGACCCCATGCCGCCTCTTCATAGCATTGCTAACCCAAAAACAGAGATGATATGCGACCTGTTGATCCTGCTGTTGCTAATCAACTGGAGGCTGGCTATCGGGAACTCAAACCTCATACTGAAACCTGGAATGATGAACTAAGATGTGCTGTCGAGGTCGGTCCTCTAGGCGAGGAAAAGGTCTCTCACCCACTATGGCCAAAAACGCCCAGCTCGCCTCTGAATAAAAAAGAGGATATCCTAGAGCCTTTAGTTTCCAGTAACCCCTTTTGCGCTGCTCGCTGCTTTCGTGGTGAGGCAGCTGCTGAGGGAAGCTTGATACCTACTTCAAACGAGGATAATTCGACTACGCTATCGACTCACAGGAAGTTCGAGCAGTATCATGTTATCTACAAAGACGAGACAACTGCATTTCTGCTGAAGCCAAGCTTGAAACCTTCCGCGTATTACGGGCGCAGACCAGTAGCAAAGATAATTAAGGGTCTTACCATCGGCATCCCCGTTGTTCGTGGTTTTGATTATGAGGCGTGGCAGAGAAAACATCAAAAGAAACAAGTACCGCCACAAAGTATCCATCGATCGGGGTCAGTCAGTGTCAGTGGTCGTCAAGACGATGCCTGCTTAGCTTGCAAATCGGAAAAGGATCGCGGTCAGGTCACAGATCTCGTTCTAGTCGCCCATGGCATTGGTCAGAAGCTGGCGGAACGGGTGGAAAACTATCATTTCACACATGCCATCAACGCATTTCGCCGGGCAGTTAACATCGAACTTGGAAGTGAAGCCGTCAGAGCCGTTCTCCGCGAGGGACAGAACGGTATAATGGTCTTACCAGTGAACTGGAGGCAAACCTTATCTTTTGAGGACGGCGGTCCTATGAAGGAGGAAGACAAAGCCCATTATACTCCAGACGGCTTCAGCTTGAAGGATATCGAGCCAAAAACCATCCCCGCAGTTCGAAGCATGATATCCGATGTTATGTTCGACATCCCATTCTACATGTCTCACCACAAGCCGAAGATGGTCGCTGCACTCGTCGGCGAGGCAAATCGTGTCTACCGGCTCTGGTGCCAAAACAATCCCGGCTTCTCGGAGCATGGCCGAGTTCACCTTATAGGCCACTCGCTAGGTAGTGTCATGGCAATTGAGGTGCTGTCAAGACAGCCAACCATTATTCCTCCTTTGAAACTCACGAGACCACTGCAGCTAGACTTCTTCGAGTTTGACACGAAAAATCTGTTTCTCTTAGGGAGCCCAGCTGCGTTCTTTCTACTGCTAGAGAGGGGCATGCTGTTACCCCGAAGAGGTCGTCTGAAGCCAGGAGCGAATTCCGCCGATGCCGTATCTAAGGACGTCGTTGGAAACGCAGGCCTGTTCGGTTGTCTCGCGGTTGACAACATCTATAATATACTGGCTCGAGAGGACGCTGTTGCGTACTTGTTGAACGGCACCTTGGATCCTATGTATGCGGCGAGTCTGAAGACTGCTTATGTCCCAAGCGCATCGCCGTCCATTTTGCAGTCTATGGGCAACGCAGTAAGAAGCTTTGTTCCTGGGGCATCATCTACACCAACCGTTGTAGGGCATCCCAACCTTGCGAAGCCTCCAACCTTCCGCCTGCCGTCACAACTTGAACTTGAAGTACATGATTTCACACGAGAGGAGGTTGCTGAGAAGAAAGCGTTTCTCCTCAACGACAATGGTCAGATCGACTATTTTTTGCGGTCTGGTGGCGGCCCACTTGAATTACAATATTTGAATATGCTGAGTGCGCACTCCAGCTACTGGACTAACAATGATCTGATCCGCATGCTATGTATGGAGATTGGGAGGGAGCCTGGCAAGGCGAACACCTTGCCAGCGATGAGAGCAATGAAAGTCACAAAGCGAAACCTTCCATCCTAGACCTAAATAACTAGGACAAGCGAAGTTGGGTATGCACCATCGCGTGGTCATCATATTTCGGCGTTTTAGGGAGTTTATTCATGAGACTAGAAGAGCATTATAGACCTCAAATACCCAATCATGATTCTCGTCCCCCTTTCTTCTTAATGTTCCTGTTGAAACAAAAGTCTGATCCAACATTTTGTAGTTTTCTCTACAAATTATCAACGAGGGAGCAACATTGACATGACAATGGAAAATTCGATTCTCCTTGTCAAAATGGTTTCCTATCTATATCCGTCCTCGGCCTTCTTTGCTCAATTTGCAAGTTGACAGGTCCGGTACAATGTTACTTATCTCTTAAGGCGGCAACGAATCGGGAGATCCTCGTGTCTGTTATGCTCTGCACATGGCCACCCTTTTCGCTTCAGGTGGTCTTACAGCATATAGATATCTCATCACCATTTTTGGTTCCTTACATGTAAGCCACAATGCGCCGCTGTAGCAGCCCTAATCAGGGCTGGAATGCCATTTGTATGGTTGTCAAGGAACCCTCATGAATCGATCTAGGCCTTCTTATAGGACGTGCCCCGTGACATACGTGCATCTGGTAGTGCGGCAAGCGCATGTTATCGAAAGTCAATACGGACGTGGCAGTCTCAGGATCATCACAAGCACCAATAGATGAAATAGGGGTAGCTTGGGGGTAAACGAGTTTACTTATGTCTTAGCAGAAAGAGAATGAGACTAGATAGGAATAAATATTTTCTCGGGTATGGATATCCTTTCCAGAGTCTCTTGCCTATAGCATATCGCTTTGGGGTATTGCTACATCATGTCTCTTGATGTCCCAAAATACCACCATACAAATAATATGGTGGTTAAAGTGATGAACCTCGCCGCAGTAAGCGACATCAACGCCCATCGCTTAGAATATATGGCTGTCGCCTAAATGACATTCATAACCTAAGTCATTCAACCAGGCATGGAAGGAATGGATAGACTTCACATAAACGAGAGCTTGGCTACCAACAAACTCTCTTTTCTGTCGTCAAAAGGCATATTTTCTATAGGAATGGCCAACTAGTAAACAACCTGAAGACGGTATGTATTGTACGCATACAGCCTATGATCATCACGTTGTGTATTATGAAGCGGGTAAGTGTGGAACTCTACCGGCCTACACAAGCATAAAAGGGGAGGAAGAAAAGGTCTGTATGTAACTTTCGACATCGTGGAGTGCCTGCATGCTTACCAACTTCTCCATACAATGTAGTCCATGGGGCAGCGGAGAGCAGGGGAGGGTAAGGGGAAACAGAGTCAGTAAAGTTCACACCAAACCGTATCTCTAGAGGATATCGAAGGACTTGATACGAGGCTATCGGTACCACCGTCATATAACAAACACATGAAGCTTTTAAGACAGAGGGTAGGTACCTAGTCTACTACTTGGTATTTTTTACCCCATCCTCCCCTGAGTAGGGCAGGCTAATTTTGTTATTTATTTTCTTTCCCGTTAACACATTGCACACACGCAAATACAACATACATGCATACATACACATACATACATACACATGCATACATCTAACATTGCCGTAGGGGATGATGGCCTGGTGGAGGCTTACCTAGGTAGATGACTCGCACTCGACGAGGCTGACTGACTGACGGACGTCTTGTCATTGCTATGTATCAGGGGAACCGGTGTGGATAACATTATTTCATACCCACCTTGGTGAGTGCACTGCTAATGTGGCCCGTAGGCACAGCGGCTTTCGACGACAGGCCTATCACGCGAGCGTAGTCGCACGAATCTTTCTTCCATTCACGAGAAGCATTGCGTACAGGTATTATGCCTCGTCTTATGCTACGATTGCTATTACTACGATTGCTATTATGCTACTAGGTCTAGATGTACAGTGCCTGGAGGGTTTCCTGACTCCAGTAAGCTAGGGCAGTGTCGACGACTACCTGAGTATAGAGAGAGGAAGGGGCTTAGGTAGCGAGCTAGACTCACTGGATATTCCGTGTAATGATTTCCCTTCACACAGGCTTTTACAAAATATATGGAGTACCTATACGCTATAATGCGTCCCTCAAGACTCGTGGACGATCTACCTACCTACCTTGCTTCAAGGTGGTGGTTCTTTTGTTGTTCTTATTCTTATTTTTATTTTTATTTTTACTCTTCCAAGGTCGAATCAAGCATGGGCTGGCATTTCAGCTGGCCGTCGTGTTTACGTACTCTTCCTCCTCCCGGGCCTGTCCTTGGTCCTTGGACCTTGGAATCGAACAAAAGCTACGCCACGCTGGCAGGGTGGCCCTGGTTGCTCAAACCAGGCACACATTTTAAGCTTCGCATATGCAGCGAATCACCGGGCTGGAACTATGCCCAGAGAACAAGAATCCCAAGAAAATCCCCTTCCCCCCTTGGCGGGTCTTGGCTCCAGAGCGTAAAATGATAATCGAACGATGAGCTGGGACCCGGGTGTCGCTCGACGGGTCCTCGGCCCCCGGACCTTACCCCGGCATTTTGAATTGGCTCTTCTTTCTCCGATGAGACTCGGATTTTAGTTCGCTGGCGTAGGTACGTAACTTACTAACCTTACACCAATTAGCACAGGTACAGGTTCTAGATTTGGATATGAATAGGAAAATCAGTGTCAAGTGCATTCTTCCTAGTTATGTAGTAAGTAGGATAACATAAACGGTTGCCGCCGGTAGCTCTGAAAGGGGCATCTCCGGTCGCCATACCGGGGCTCACATACATAGTCTCTTAGCTAGTGGTGTACACTGCATGTGCATTTACAACACAAGAACCGTTTTATTTGCGCCTCTTGGCCAAGAATCACTCTATCACGAAAATCCGGAAGCGGGCTTCCGATCGTTGTGCTTTTTTTTTTCTCATGCGGAGAAACATCCTAGCCGGTCATAACGACGCTATTTCCCCTCTCACAACTCGGGAGACTTCTTAATGTTAAGTCGGCCTCGGACAAGATTGGGACGTGCATACACTAGATTACAAAACACAGGGGAACCATACTGCAGTTCCATTAGGTAAAGAGAGAAACATAGTGTAGAGGGGAAGCGAGGAAGGAATTTGCGAGAATACGGGTCTCCTTACTCTACCTTTCTCTCTATCGCTTCGACTTTCTGTCTGTCTACCTATCTCTCGTTGGGTTCGAAGCCCCCCTCTACTCGCCCCCCCCTTGTCGACAACTTCATGCTAAGTATGTAGTATCCACTCCTCACGAGCTAGGTACATACCCAATTTACAGTTCTGACTGCTCGCTTGCCTAAAGGCGTCGCGGCAGATAGACACATACGCCAGGTTTCCTGATCTATCGCGTAGCCGGGGATATTCATGATGGATATCGGCACTATACGCCTTTTTTGGACGGAGAGAGATTTTATTTTTGGGATTTTGTATATACCGCCCGCTTTCCCACACTGCTCGTGTGCCCAGGAGGCACCTTGGGTCTAAGGAGACACTACCTAGGTACACTAGATAGTATATTTCATAAAGCAGACCACAGCTCTAATTATTAGTCAAAGTCACATGCAGTTATTCAACCCCTTTCTCCCTCGCCAAGACAAACGTCAGAGTCCGTAGTAATTCTCGACAATCGCTACGGTTCTGCTATAAATAGTGCCTGTTAGATGATGTTGAACTTGAGTTCACGCAGTAAGGACAGTGGTAGCTGTGGCCCTTTTTGAATACATTTTGCGCAGTCTAGTCGACGTGGTAAACCACCAATGTGGGATTTTTCCAACCAACGCCACTTGTTTAGCTCGCGTCGCGTCGAGTAGGTGATATTGACTTCCAGAAATACCTGACATACCTAGCTCAATGGCTCAAATTAGGTCTAGTGCATCAGTCCTGCTCTGTTCACCATCTACATTATAGATATAACCCGCAGTCTAAATACCTTATAGGCATATAATCCGCACATGTCGAGATCTTGACGGCAAAATCCTCCTGCTAAACAACAATAATGGGTTTGGCCCCTTGCTTTTTCTTCTTTCTCCATCATCAGGTAGATGAGACGCTAACATAGTTCCTCCAAGGCTGATCTGTCCGGGGCCTAGATGCCCGGAAGGTCTTATATCCTAAATACTCCGATATCTCGGGTTTATAGATATATTTCACTTTCCTACCTCGGGGAAAACGCTTACCCGTCCTTCGGCCGATGGCTGCGGAGGCTCGGTTCAGGAACAGGTTGCTATGAGACATGCAGAGTCCTAGATCTCCGTTCAGCTTGGGGCGGCTGCCCCCCCCCTTGGTATGTCTGACAACGTTCTTTTTTAGTTCCTCTGTGCCGCACTGCAATATGCACACACCAATACCAACACCCATCTTTATTTTCCCATGCCCATTTTATGCAAACCAGCAGAATGTTTCGATGGAACTTGTGCATGTACTTTGTTGCTACTTGGTCTCCCCCCCTTTTCTCCCCCCTGGAAGACCACGCCGCATTTCTACAGGAGATAAAAATATCACTGTCGTGCTATGGGTTGGATAAAGGCCGAAATGGAGAAGACTGACACCTGCTTGCATGTATGAACCGACTGACTGATACCGATTCTCATACAGGTCTCTCCAGCGGAGCTACGGACTTAAAGGACACAGAAAAGCCGGATAGAGACTGGAGATAATAACCTCCTTAACTGAGGATAGGTTGCCTAGGGGGATCGGAGAACGGAACGATTTGAAGAGCCGATTTGGGGGTGGGGACAAGAAGAAGAAAGGGGGAAGGTGAAGAAGGGAAAGAAAGAAACGGAAAACGGTGCGGTTCGACCACCCTATAGCGTTCTGCTTATTTCCCCTTCGTTTTCCGCCTTTTCGTCCTATCTCGTCTTAGTCGTTGCCTCTCTTGTTTTTCTACTTTGTTGGATTCGGACGTCTCATCTCGTGAACCCCCCCCTTTCCCTACATACCTATTACTACTATGGCTACGTTGTAACCAGCGGGTAGCTAGTTAACCCTTTCCGTTGGTAAGGCTGATAATTCTTGATTATATGCCGCAAGTAGGGAACCGGGCAGGCAACTAGCACGTGTCTAGTAGTTTTCTGTATCTATTTTAGACTACAGGCCATGTGGCCAGCCCGCCACAACCCCCTTTTTTCTTACTCGTTTGCGTATGACCCTTCTCCCGGCACGAAGCTAATACATGTTTTTCCCGTGGGGTCGGGTCGCCTCGTGGATGGGTACCACAGCGTGTATGTAGGTGCGTACAAATGGATGGACGGATGTATGGACACATGTAATGTAAGGTGCTTGTGTGTATGCGCCGACGCCGACGCTGCTAACGCTGCAACTTGTAAGAGAACGTAAAGTGACACGTTGGTGTGTGACACGAGGAAAATATATTGAAGGGGGAAAATGGCACAAAACCCCCTTTCTCAGCCCTGTGGGTATGGGTTCGAAATTCTGTAACCTGATACGACCCCAGACTGACGGCGACCCTGAATCCTTCGAAGTAAGTGAAATAGAAGAGAGTAAGAAAACAAGAAAGGGGGAAAATGATACATTATTCTAGAACTTGACCTGCCAGGTCGAGACTGAGGCTGTGCCGTGCGTGCTGGAAGCTCTACGGTTCTACGGTAATACACAATTCCCCTTCGATGCTTTGACCTGATTATTATGCCATTGTCCTACGGGCAGGTCTTGCTTGAATTACACCATATTATACGCGGGAAAATCGAAGGCGAGGGAAGAGGGAGGAGGGGTGTAGGTAAAACGATATGGCCACTTGACTACGAAGTACATACACTAGTATAAGCCAAGAAGACGTTGGATATTATTATTTAGATAGAGAGGAAAAGAGAAATTTGGTTTGCGGCATGGGATATTGAGAAGATTGCTCTACGGTGTTTAGGAATTATATGGCACAACGACGGAGCTTCCTCTTCGGTATTTTGTTTGTCTTAAGACAGGTACATAACCTACACTACATGTAATCAATATCTCTGCCTGAGCATGACAAGCATATTCCGGTCAGGTGGTATGTCTCTTATGTATTACATGTCATTTACAGAGTGAGCATATAATAGTTACCATCTGGTAAATTAGTTTTAGGTAGGCAAGGTGTTGGGCATGCGCATAATAATGTTATTAATTGAAGGACGATGACGACGACGACAACAGTTTACTAAGATATTGATTGCTAAGCAAAATTTATAATGTATGTATAACATGTTCAGCTGTAGAAACTAGGTTAATTTTCGGTAGTATTGCCCGCTGTAATCGCTTCGAGGTAGGGAACTACTAGGTATTAATATCTCGCATCTTAGGGGCGGGAAAAGGGGGGAGGGGAAGTGGACAGGGGGTAAAGCCTTCGTCCAACGAAAAGAAGAGACAGAGAAGGAAGAGTAAAAGCCGATCGATAATGATAATGAAGTTATACACTAGGTTAGTTGGATTATGCTATCGGGAATCGGAATAGCATGGGTCTGTAGAGGGGTGTGTGTGTGTGTGTCTCTCTCTCTCTCTCCCTCTCTCTGTTCCCTAGAGACAGAGACAGAGACAGAGGCAAGAGGCAAAGAGAGAGAAGGAGAAAGAGAGAGGGTCAGAGAGCATGCTCTGGTGGTTGGCCTTCAGTTTAAACTGTTAAGTTCACCGCAAGAGTCCCTGGGCCCGGTAGTTTCAGACCCAGTCAGTTACACAGGACAATGTAAAAGGGTTGCGTCAGTCAGAAAAGAGAGCCTCTGAATGGCCGCCGGGGCCCCTTGTAGGCCCGGACCCTAGCCCGAGGCGACCAATCATGGACGGCAACCCGGCGGCTAAGGGGACTAAACTCGCAATTGTTAGGCTGACCGCTCTTCCTCGTTGGAAATGTCGGCCAACTTTATGTGTGCTATGTAGTAGCAGCAGAGCAGGTATTCGTATCGTGGCGAACTACGCGAACACTTGCAATAGAAAGAAAAAAATTGACAGTCGATTATTGATTTCTTGTCGCTTTGTCGATGAATTACCCATATCCTTACCCCTTCCGGGAGTCTTCTCCAGGCCCAGAAGAACAAAAATAATCATGGAGTGCTCGTAGGAGATGACGGGGTGTTTACATAGAGTCCATCTGTACTTGCAGCTAGAGACAGGGGTGGCGAGAAACATGTAGAGTGAAATGAGTACATCGACTATACTACCTACAGTACGCACGTACCGTGCCAGAAGCAGAAACTCTCGAACTTACCTACACACAACGAAAAGATAAGGACCAAAAATAAAAATAAAAAAAGGTGCTGACAGGAGCAAGAGACCATTTTCAGCCTTACTACTTACTTGCTTGCTTGCCTTTACTTTTACCTTGACTAATTTAGTGAAGTACACGATGCTGACAAAAGCTCCCCCCTTTAGGAAGAAACGAGAGAGATGAAGCATGTAATGTCATGACGACTCACTTCATACCATTCCTTCTACCTATACTATACATTTATTTACTATCCTCTCGTAGATCTGCATGGCTCTTAATTATGTACCTATAATAACGATGGCCCTCACACTCAATTCCGTGCTCATTCCCGGACCCGGCCGCCTGTATCCAGGTAAAGGTTGGTGGGGAATATGTAGGAAAGCCGGCCAATCGACAAACTCTAAAATTCCCTTTGAGAGCAGAACGTAAAGTTAGGTTGGTTTAGGCCAAGATGTGGTCGCAGGGTCGGCAGGGATGAGGCGGAGGAAGGATGATGAAGGGGGGAGGAGGAGGGGGAGGAGGAAGCATATGAGATAGATCTTACCTAATGTACCGTGCATCAAATCCAAGCTTAAAGCTCCATGGGTAGTATGTAGAGCAGAGTTCCTGCATAGCCTCCGCGTGGCCCATAGCGATACACACAAATCGGAGAGAGGCGGGAAGAGAAAGAGAGCTGTGTAAGGACATGGGGGTGATGGTGATGGTGAGAATAGCAGGCAGGTATAGTATTGTTGCTGTTGCCATTATGATTCATTCTTACCGTACGCATGTACATACAACAAGAACAGTAGGTTAGGTAACTATGTAGGTTAGGTAACTAGGTTAGGTAGTACCTATCACTCACTACCTAGTGTACAGTCTAGGTTTTTATTAGAAATTTAGTTTATAGAGCCCATGACCATAGGGACTAACTAATGTACGTACGCTGTAAACCGAAGACGACGGCTCCGCGCGCTTAAAAGGTAAGCCTCAAGCCGAATTAAAAGCTTTTTGGCTTACACGCGATGTTGTGGTACCATGTTCGAACTAAGACCTGGGGCTGAATTTCATTTCGCACCGTCCCCGTCCCCGTCCCCGTCCCCTTTGGTTCATTACTTGATTCATGATCGTCTCTCCAAGCCTCTAAAAGTGGTATGACAAGAGTCATTGTGAGTGTGCGCGTGAGCTGAGATGAGTGACTGAGTGCGATCATTCCTCTCGAAAATCGCGCGAAGCGATGATGGATCTGGATAATCGTCCCGATATGGATGCCACCTTCTGGGTCCAGCAGAGAAATTATCTTGACCTTTGACCAATTGTGTTAATCCCGGCGTCTGTTGGCGTCTTTTGTTTTATTTTATTTTAAGGCCTTCTCCTCTTTACGACTTGTACACACCTAGGTACTATATACTATATTTGCCCTGCCCAGGGGTTAGGGTCAACACTCACACACGAGGAACCCTCCCAGAAAGTGTCAAGAAATGAAAAATAAAATTCGCCTCCATAGGTAGCTACCTATTCATATAACGCCCAGGTTAGATAGATATACACAAGGGACGAAGGGACAAGAAGAGGGGGTGCGTGCTGCTGCCAGGGACTATTTGGACACTACTGTGCCTAACGGTTGGGCTGATGATCCGGCACCAAGGTACCATGCATATACAAAAGTTTCTGCACCGTTGAGCAGTATCGGGGGTTTCTTTCCCTTTTCTTCTTCTTTTCTTTTATTCCCCAGGACCCAAGACGCTAACCTAGGGTAATAACTTTACTCTGTGCTTCTTGATCTGCCCAATCGGTATGTAAGCCACCATGTCGGGCCATCGCCTCACGGACGACATATGGTACTACCAAGCAGCCTTTCCTGTTGGATAGATACACTACAACTAGCTAAGACCTACACTACATAGGTACATAGTACCATGCTTCTCTTTCTTCGTCTGCTTCGTCTTCTTCTTCTGATTTTTGCCCGCGTAATGAATGTTAGATGTGCGTGTGCTACGTAACTCCTACCTACCTACTTACACCACATACAACAAACGAGAAAAAGGAAGAAAAAAAAAGTGAGGGGGATATTTTTATAACATAGACACATACACATCTTAATACACCGAAGGGGCATTATTCCTCGAAGTAACACACAGACCGGGCTTATGATGTTCATCTGCGCGAGTAGGTTACATCACTTCTGTCAAATTAATAAATAATACTACTACTTGCTAATGTCTCCCGTCCAACAAGCCATAACCCCCCATCTATATAGATTCGGTAGATTAGATAGGCAAAATTTACACGAACATACATACATACATAAAGAGAGAGAGAGAGTGTGTGTGTGTCAATGTGTGTATCGATGTGTGTATGAGAGAGAGCCAGGGACACAGAGAAAGGTTGCTTTCGCTAGTTTAGGTTGCACGGTTGCAGTTCGTTGGTGGAATCGGCAAAAACAGCAAATCGGTAATGATTTGTTAGCTGAACGAAAGAGATCGATGGACTATACTACTAACGGTTAGGTGGCTATCGTCATGAAGACAGGGGGTGGGAGCCGGTGCTGGTCCTTTCTGTGTTCAATCTTGAAGCCCTAATCCTAGAATGGGGGCCAGTCACAGCTTTGATTGATGATATCTGCTGGTCGAGTGTGGCAGTGTCAATGCTGGTGCTGGTACTAATGTCGTTGTCGTTGTTGTCGTTATTGTTGTTCTTCTTCTTGTTGTGGTTATTATGGTTGTCGTTGCCATTGCCGTTGCCGTTATCGTCCATATCCAAGTCCTGTTATTGACATACATACCTTGTTGGTCGCTGAGGGTCTGAGGGTCCTAACGCTGCCGGGGTTAGTTATGTTTTAGTTTCTCTACTACGTCTAGTGTTTTAGCTGATGTTCTTTTTATGTGTCCCAGTAATGGAGTAATCTACTTATGTACATATGCTCTCCTTGCACTTACACTACAAGTGTTGTCTTCATCCTACCTATGTACAGTACACTATATGCCCAACCTATTAACCTACTACTAGTCACTATTTAGCTTCAAGTACATACTAACTACCTACCTAACCTAACCATGTAACCAACAGGTGAAAGTTTTCTCCTGTTCTATCCCTTCCTGTATTGTGCGTAACTATCCATCACACCGGCAAACGACGGCAAGCATAGTATTTGAATTAAGTACCTACTTAATCTTTTGCTCTTTTTTATGGTCTTCTACCTATCTTACTACTAAGTATAAGCCCAAACCTCAGTCATACCATCCCCGTCTAAGTTGAAAGCTCGACTTATACACCGTATCCACACCGTATCCACACCGGCCCGCCTCAAGCGGTTGGTTTATTGATGGGCCGGCCCCATACTCCATCCCTTCCTGGTGGTAACCCTCGCCCCTCGTCTTCCCAAAGACCCAAGGACCCGGAGATCAGAGCAAAAAGCCCATAGATTTCCGGCCGGGCAGGCATTCCCAAGGTTGCAAAGGTGCAGGGGAGAATTGACAGCTCGTCACACTCGATTACACCCCATTAGCCCAGAAAACCCCTGCTTCATCCGCATCGAATCTGTACGTAACTCCAAAATTACACATCCCCACAAATTCCTTACAGGGCAAGGCACATTCGCCCGCTGCTCTTCTGCGCTATGATAGCCATGGCCATACACATACATATCAGCTACTACAGGCAAAACCGTCATTAAACCATGCACTGTGAAGTGGTCTATTGGAAGCTGCCAGAGGACACGCCTGAAAATTCTCTTTGTTTTAGGGGCTGGCCATGATAGTTCATGTGACTATCCCCTCTTCCCCCTTTTTTCCCTGTCTCTTTGACTCGTCTATGCATAAAAAGTAGTACATGATTAAACCAGTTCCTAAAAACGCCACCCATGTAAATAAGCTAAAGTGTTTCTGCTGCTAGTGGGAGCAGAGGAAGAAAACAAAATGAAAAATAAAAATAAGTAATCGTGGTAATCCAAAAAAAAAAAAAAAAATAGGGAGAATACCTATTTGTACATAATAGCCGACGCCCCCAAGGTATCTTGTATGCCGGCAAGCCTGTCCCACTTGCTATAGCTTGATTCTATACTCGTGTTTTCGTCGCAACCAAAAGCACCAACCTCCAATGTATGCATATATAAGTGTATATATAGATATAGATAATAAGAATATGACTAGAGATGGTGGAGGGAAATGCTCGTATGCTCGCTGAAAAGCTCTTATATTCGTCTGTGTAAATCATCTCTTCGTAAACGGAGGCATTGGCGCCAAAAGGTTGCTGCTTCCGGTATGGGGCATAGTCATGGGAGGTAATTGTGCTGGAGGGACGGCTAGATGCCCCGACGAGTTGCCGAGAGGTCTCGGGGGCGCATGATAGGCACTATAGTCTTCGGTCCCACGCAAATCTAAAGTGCCAATGTCGAACCGCTTGGAGCAGCCATCTTCCATGTGCCTGTAGTGGTGACAAGTTAGCGCATGGCACGAAGAAACAAGGAAAGAGCTAAAAGAGATAGACGGAACTCCCACTCCCGACAGACACTTACCTCCTTAAAGTATCCTTCCGCGCAAACATGCGCCCACAGTAGTCGCATTTGTGGTTCCTTTCCTTCATGTGGACACTCTGGTTGTGCCTCTGGAGGTCCGTCTTTCGCACAAACTTCTTGTTGCAGTCGGGGACGGTGCAGGGGAAGGGGTATTCCCGCTTCTCGTCGTGCGTCTCCATATGCGCCTTGAAGTTGTAGCTCCTGCTAAAGAGCTTGCCGCAGCCCTTGACCTCACACTGGAAGTTGGCCTCCTCTTTCGTGGTAAGTTTGCGCGGCTGTCTCCTCTGCGTTCGTGCCACCTTGACAGACGGGCGCCTGTCCGGCATCAACGATGTGCCGGCGTAATACTGCTCAGGCTCGAGAGGTGGATACTCGGCCCTGGGCCACGACCCTGACGGAACATCCGACAAGTAGCCTGAACTACCAGCGTTGGACTCGTAACTACTAGACTCCACCGGTAAGGCATGGGTCGAGTGAGGAGAGGGATACTGTGACAACTCAGCTCCGCTAGAGTAGTCGGTGGCCGCGGCACCGGCAGCAGTTTCCATCTTTACTCGTGGGATCGGCGAGACACTCTGGTGGTAAGGATAATGATGTCTGAAGGACGGGTCCGGGGAACGAGAGGAGGTGGATGCTAGATGAGAAGGTGTATTTGTGTTGAGGATAGCTGCCTGGGCCGGGTGAGACGAGTACACATCGTGGCTATAAGACGCATGCATCGTTGGTTCGTAGCTAGTGAAAGTGTCGTAATCTGCCGAGAGTATGCTCGGGGCACCCGATGACGACGTAGAATGCATTACCACAGCCCCGTTCCAGTCGGCTGAAGTCATCACATCCAAGGGAGGTAGGGAGCTTCCTGTGTCCATGTGAGACGAGAAGGCGGCGCAAGCCTGGTGGTCGAATAAAGAGACCTTGAAGAGGGGATCTACTAGCTCGGGTGACGGGTAGTCTAGGGAAGGGCTTCCTGGGTAATTTGTATTTGGAGAAGACGCCGCCGACCTAGTCAGGGACGGAGGTGAAAGAGCCATCACGGGGCTTCTGGTCGTAGGACAGAACCTCTGGTTATAAGGGAGGGGAGGGGGCGCGTTGGGAGGAGAAGAGAGAAAGAGAGAGTGAGAAACAACAGAGGTTCCTGTACAACAATGATCGGTGGTAACGGTGGTGTTTATGTAAGTAGCCTCCTTCTAACGGTTCTGCTGATGGAGGTGGCGTTAACCGAGTCGGGTTGGTGTTTCGGTATGGAAAGGCTGAGAGACAAGGCCGGTGGTGGGAAGTGTGAAGATAGATATATAATAGAGATCAATGTCGCTAATAAGAATAGAGAGAAAAGCACACACCTACACCCCTAGGTGTTAAATAAGAATGGTGTAACTAGGCGTAGGTAGGGACTAAGATGTGGTGGTACATGTCACCGGCATGGGGAACCCTAGGTAGGTAGCTCCTTCGTAGCAGACATAAGAGATAAACATAGTGAGGCAGACAAGAGGAATACATTGTCAAGGCAGACTTCGGAGAATATAGTACAATGGTACATGCAGCAAACGATGCTCGTTGTGAGGCGGACCCAGCACACACAAGGACTGTCCATTTTGGGTAAGAGTAGGTATAAGGGTATATCGATGGGAGTGTTGGAATATAGACACCTAGGGGTGTGTGGAACACTAGCATGTGTTCGCAGCAACCTTGGGATGGTGTAAGTACATGACAAGCTACAGAAGGTACATCGGAGGAACCCTTGTAGGGCGATTGGCTGTGGGACTTGCGTTCCATTCATAGACAGATCAAAATGGGGAGGGGAGGGGGGAGGTGGTATCGGTCGCGGCTGGCGACTAATAATAAGAGGCCAGAGCAAAGATCAAGTTGCCAAGGACAACTGAGACGACCTACCTAGGTAATCTGCTAACCTAAACCTCGGTGGGCCATTACCCATCAAATCATACCATACCCTATTAGTGCGTGTACCTATATTGATCTATAAGGCCTGTATGTAGGTACTCTATACCTATTAGTCTACCGCATACACACTAGTCGATGTATAGAAGCTCGATCATGAAATAAGTATAGTATACACATCAGAAGCCGTTGATGAGGATTAACATAAATGTCGTTTAATGATTACGCGCAGATTGTATGTAGTGTCTGTGTAATGTAGTGTATAGGTAGTGTAGTAACCTAACCTAGAGTAGAAAGCATAATTGAGCTGAAGATGCGTTAAACGATTGTTGCATCCGCGTTTTCTATCATCCTCCTCCTCCTCCTCTTCCCCCCTCCCCCCTGTTTCCTCCACTACTTTCGTCTCACTTCCAGATGAATAAGTTGTAAGTGATCGATTGTTTATTTAATAAGGAATAGATCAAATTTACAGTGTATAGTTGACATGGGCAACCGAAATCTACACTAGTTGTGGCAATGTTGTAGTTTGGATGACGGGCTGTTACTAAATAAAGAATACTCGCACAAAGGATAGTTTATGTACCTATAGATCTAGTTAGTTAGC
Organism: Biscogniauxia mediterranea; assembly: GCA_018398605.1. NCBI lineage: Eukaryota > Fungi > Ascomycota > Sordariomycetes > Xylariales > Xylariaceae > Biscogniauxia > Biscogniauxia mediterranea. The sequence goes on along the minus strand of JAGXTR010000011.1, from coordinate 497,106 downwards.
CTGGCGTCTGGTATACGCTGGCAATGCTTGGGCTGAAGAAAATCTGGGGGGGGGGGGGTGAAGGGGGGCAGCTAACTCTAGCGTGAGACAGTACCTTAAGATAGGGCAGAACCTTGATCGCCAAAAAGCTCGCGCATTAGTTAGTAGAGGCGGCGCTATGCACTGGAAATCCTAGAGAGAAGCCATATACGTAGAGAAAACCAACGAAGGCAAGCAGATAGATCGGTATGTAGCGGAGGTACTACTGACGGATAATGAAAGGGGGGGTTCGGCAAGGATCGCCAGCCACGAACGGAATCATGAAATCCTGAGTCCGCCACAATAAAGGATACCAAGGCGTGCTCAGTAGGTATATTATTGGCATTGTTATCATTACTATCATTAACAATAATAGTATTGCTATTGTTATATCATCATCATCATCATCATCACCAGTGTTATCCTTATGATTATCGCGAGGCGCGTGGCACAAGAGCAGTTTGAGGAACACAATTCCTAAAGTGGAAGAAATGCACATAATTTCAGTCATAACAGCGACACGGGATCAATCAGCTCAGGCCCAAGCGAAATTGCGTCTATCAGACGAATTAAGCGTCGAGGTTGACTGCCGATTCCTAGGATCGAGGGGTTCGGGACGAGAATCACACGCAAGTGCCTGACAACCTGCTCATTAGCCAGATCAAAGGAAGCGCCCTATAATTCCCGGTTAGCAAAGGCCCAACAATGGCTTATCCTACGAGGCAGAACGATAGAGAGAGAAAGGCAAGCTCCGAGATGTAACGCCAATTCTCCTGCCCAATACGGGTGGGGGCCAGGATTTAGGGTTGCTTCGCCACGAAGAGTAGGTAGCTTAGTATCATAACCAGGTGAGGCCGGGCAGAGTAAATAAAGCTTGCCAAGACCAGTTCATCTTCTTTCCCTGCTGTTGGGACAGACTTGAGGTCATCATCCTCTTCCTTCTGTTCTATCTAGGTAGTACGAAGGGAAGAGTGGAGGGGATTTCTAATCGAACTACTTACTACACTTGGACTAAACTATCCTACACAGATAGGTACCGGGCTATCTCCTTACATACTATCTGATGTATCGAATTACTGACAAAGTGGTAGGGGCTGAATCCCTATGGTTTTTATGTGTATCTCCCTTGGTGGATCGAAACAAGTTATAGGTAGTTACTTATGCACCCTTCGCCGAGTAACGTAGAGGCGAAACAACACAAGGCTGGCTGGGCTGGCTGGCTTTCGAACTAATACCGTAGCCCAAAGAACCCCAACCCAACCCTTCGCCGGGCTATGCGCATGTGTCTGTATGCATGTGTAGGTAGGCATGCTGTCTATGTGTGTTCCCATCGTAGTCCACGTGTCTTGGCTGGGTAGATTTAAACTCGTGTGATCTTTCTGATGACTGGCTCTCGAATTTCGAAACCAAAGGAAGCTTAGAAGATCAAAGGAAGGGCATGGAGATATGCCGTGTTTCAGGCTGGTCTCCGGCCGGCAATGACGCATAGCACTTACGGATTACACGGTGGGTAGGTTAGGTCGGTACTAGGTAGTATGTCCATGTGTGTGTAAGTGCTTCCCATCTGACTTGTGGGGATGATGCGCCGCCAGTCTGACACTCCCGCCACCGCGAAGGAATGCACTAGGTTATGGAGAATGATGCACCGCCGGGCCCATACATACATGGTATAGAGATACAGTAATTGACGGAAGCACTAGTTATCAAGGTTAATTAGATGGGTTGGCTAAAGATAGACGATAGCGTCTCTATACCTGGTTATTGCTCGTAAGGACTCGTAGGAGATGCATAATACAAACCCGTAAAGAAAACACGCGATTATGACATTGCATACCTACCTACCTAGGTACCTCATGCTATGCGTAGTGGTGAATGTATAATTGGAACTTTCCTGTGCTACGTAAGCTCGACTACCTACTCGACATTACTTCGCTCTTCGACTTACACGGACAGTCGCTTCAGCTGGGGGGGGGGGGTGAGAAGGGGGCTGAAACTTGGCCTAGCACAAGTTTTTGGCCCCCTCCTATCAAAACTTACAAGTCATCAATGATGCCAGACAAGTTTCAATATTTTATTAGCTGGACCTTTGCCAACTTATTAGACTCAAGGGACTACCTAGGTATTATGTATTACTAACTCCCATCAGCCAATCCAAAGCACACGGCCCACGTACGGCATATCGGTATATCATTTACTGTCTCCCCGCGGTGGATTAAGTAGATACCTGCCTACTATAGGCGAGCCTTTCCTTTGCTATAGGAGTCGAGCGATCTACAATCCTAAGACGATTTCCCAAGTCTAGGTAGGTACCTAGATATGGAGCCAAAGTCTATCTATGCCAACGTACGCTAGAGACAGAGAGGCCAATGGGGATAAAAGAGCCGTGCAGCAGCTGTGGACTCTGTTAATTCATGTAGCAGCGCCCGTGCTCCAGGGCCAGGTAAGTACCTAAGTGTATTTCCACGGCTCTCCCAGTCTTGCTCTCTCCCTCTCCCAACAGCGGATATGGGCGGGAATAACAACGGTGTGTATGTGTACGTAGCAAGTTACTCCGCGGTATAGTACAGGGTAAGGCAGCCCATTTCGTCTTTCGTTTTTATATCTTATTCCTTTTTTAACTAGTATTAAAAATTTGAGATTTACTAACAACTGCATTTTCTCCTCCTCTACCTTTCTCTCTTTTTCTTCTTATGGTCAGGGAAAGATGGGAGATAAGGACATAACTCCGATCTCCTTTTGGTGATAGGAATCGCGAATCAAGCCGCCAATCAAGGCCAGTGCTACATGACTCAAGAAACAGCCCATGTCGTTGTGTATGTAGGTAGTACATGGGTATTTACCCTTGTACCAAACCCGGAAGCAGCACATGTGGGGACTGGCCTGCGAACCTCCCTACCGGTAATCCGTACGACCTAAAACTACTAATAATAACTTCAAGTAGTCCCCATACCCAGTCTGTGGTGTAGAAGGGCATTCTGGAAAGATGGGACTGAAAAGAAAAGAAAAAGGAAGAGTCCAATGGTCAGGCGGATCATACGAATTCATATATTCCGACTCAATAAATTAAAGTCGTTAGCAGGTCGTTGTCTATTCCATTATCTCGGTCGTATCACGCTCGTGTGTGCATGGTGTGCGTGTGGGCGAATGCAACAAACGCCCCTGAGGCTGAGAACCGTCTCATCAGCCATTTTTAGGAACTGGAGTTCATATTTAACTCGTGCAGATTGTCATAAGAGCGCAGGCGGCCTCGTGTAGTGACAGTGATGGTGATGATGGTGGTGGTGATAGTATCAGTCTTTCGCTCTTTGGGGTAAATAGTGAATGACGAATACGTCGGGTCCATGTCTTGGAGAACCTTCAGTTTAAAGCGGTGTTTTAAGCTCATGTGCTGCGCCTGGATCCGACAGTTTGGTCAGTTCCCGACACTACACACACACACAAAATTAACCATGGCATACGGAATACATTAGGTACTTGAGTGGGTTGGTGGGATACTGTGCATAACGGTACGAATTTATATGTACTACCTAGGTACAACTATGTGAACTGTTTGGCATTTGTGGCTGGTGGACTCCAAGGGTTTCCTCCACCTGGGCAGGAGGTTGTTTGATGCGGCAGGTACCTACCTACCTACCTACCTACACCTGCCCAGAGGTAGGAGGCAAGCCACAGACAGAGAGCATGGACCAATGAATATGGAACACCAGCCATTTACCACCTCTAATCAATATCAAGACAGAACAAATAGATCGTGCATGGATTGATTGATTCATTCATTCATTCATTCTATCGGATTTCAACCTATGACGGCGACTTGACCCTTCGCCCATCACGAATACTCCGATCGGGATATCACGCCATCAACAGTAACCTGGGAGATGCGATATAGATTCACAAGCCCCAGACTCCATATTGACACGTAGGAAGGGCACGGCACCAGCTTAGCTATCCACAACCTAGATTGACTAGTGCAGGAACCCAAAAACCGCCAGGGAGTTCCAGCAAACTGCTGCTGCTGCTTATCGTAGGCATCAGTTGAGCTTCCAGGCTTCCAGGCTGCGCCGTCGTCTCCTTCTGCATACTTGGTCGTCTGGTACTCCGTTGTTTCGGCTCGGCCTAGGAAACAGGGCGGTGGAGTCGTGACGGCCTCATCGAGCACGTGGCCAAAGATGAAGTTCTTCATAGACGACCTCCCCGTGCTCTTCCCCTACCCTCGCATATATCCAGAGCAATATGCGTACATGTGTGACCTCAAGCGAACTCTCGATGCGGGTGGCCACTGCGTCCTGGAGATGCCTTCGGGTACAGGGAAGACCGTCTCGCTGCTCTCACTCATCGTTGCCTACCAGCAGCATTATCCCGAGCACCGGAAACTCATCTACTGCTCGCGTACCATGTCCGAGATCGAGAAGGCGCTAGCTGAACTAAAAGCTCTCATGAAATTCCGTGCTGATGAGCTTGGCCGCGTCGAGGAATTCCGTGGTCTTGGCTTGACCAGTCGTAAGAACCTCTGCCTTCACCCTTCGGTCAAGAGGGAGAAGAGTGGCGCTATAGTCGATTCTCGGTGTCGCAGTCTTACTGCTGGCTTTGTCAAGGAGAAGAAGGATAGAGGTGAGAATGTCGATGTTTGTGTTTATCATGACAATCTGGATCTTCTCGAGCCACACAACCTTATTCCGAACGGCGTCTGGACTTTAGATGGCCTCCTGAGGTACGGAGAGCAACACAAGCAGTGCCCCTACTTCACTTCAAGACGGATGGTAAGTCTCTTTTGAAAAGCCCTTGCCTACATGCTCCATACTATTGTTCAACTCTGCTTATGCTCCGAAATATCTTAGATGCAATATTGCAATGTCATCATCTATTCTTATCACTATCTGCTGGACCCCAAGATTGCCGAACGCGTGTCCAAAGAATTCTCCAAGGACTGCATTGTAGTTTTCGACGAAGCTCACAACATTGACAACGTCTGTATTGAATCTCTCAGCACTGACATCACTGAAGATTCACTGCGTAGGGCTACGAGGGGCGCGCAGAATCTTGAACGCAAAATAACGGAAATGAAGGAAACCGATCGAGAGCAACTGGAGAATGAGTATCAAAAGCTAGTAGAAGGTCTTCGGGACGCCGATGAAGCTCGTCAAGAAGACGCTTTCATGGCCAATCCGGCGCTGCCAGACGATCTTCTCAAAGAAGCGGTGCCTGGAAACATTAGGAGAGCAGAACATTTCACAGCTTTCTTGAAACGATTCATAGAATACCTTAAAACGCGGATGAAAGTCCGCCAAGTCATATCCGAAACGCCACCTTCTTTCCTCGCTCATCTGAGAGAGCACACCTTCATTGAAAAGAAACCTCTGAGATTTTGCGCCGAGAGACTCACTTCACTTGTGAGGACGCTCGAGCTCACCAATATCGAAGACTACCAGCCGTTGCAAGAAGTCGCAACATTCGCGACTCTAGTCGCTACCTATGAGAAGGGGTTTCTATTGATTCTTGAGCCCTTTGAGTCAGATACTGCTGAAGTACCAAATCCAGTCCTCCATTTCACCTGCCTAGATGCGGCCATCGCCATCAAGCCAGTATTTGACAGGTTTAGCTCAGTTATCATCACATCTGGAACCATATCACCTTTGGAAATGTACCCCAAGATGTTAGGGTTCTCCACCGTCGTCCAAGAATCGTACACTATGACGTTAGCCAGGAGATCTTTCTTGCCTATGATCGTCACCCGTGGTAGTGATCAGGCCCCCGTGTCCACCAGCTTCCAAGTCAGGAACGAGCCGAGTGTGGTGCGAAACTACGGTAATCTCTTGACCGAGTTTGCTAGGATTACGCCGGATGGTATGGTCGTTTTCTTCCCATCTTACTTGTACATGGAGTCCATCATCAGTATGTGGCAGGGTATGGGTATTCTGGACGAGGTTTGGAAGTATAAATTGATCTTGGTTGAAACACCAGACGCCCAAGAGACCTCACTAGCGCTAGAGACATACCGGACAGCTTGTTGCAACGGAAGGGGAGCGGTCCTCCTCTGCGTCGCCCGTGGGAAGGTGTCAGAAGGCATCGATTTTGACCACCAGTATGGGCGTACTGTGTTGTGCATCGGAGTCCCGTTCCAGTATACTGAGTCACGTATACTAAAGGCAAGGCTCGAGTTCCTCCGCGAAACGTATCGCATCCGTGAGAACGACTTCCTATCTTTCGATGCTATGCGGCACGCCGCGCAGTGCCTCGGTCGCGTGCTTCGGGGCAAGGATGACTACGGAATCATGGTGTTGGCCGACCGGCGCTTCCAGAAGAAGCGGCTCCAGCTTCCCAAGTGGATCAATCAGGCCATGCAAGAGGTAGACGGTAACCTTAGCACTGACATGGCCGTCATCACGGCGAAGCGCTTCCTACGCGATATGGCCCGCCCCTTCAAAGCCAAGGACCAGGAAGGCATCAGTATGTGGAGCCTCGAGGATCTCAAGGCCCACCAAAAGAAGATTGACGAGGAGCGCATACGCGAACTCCAGAGCGGCGATGCCATGATGGAAGCCCTGCAGAGGGCCCAGGCGAGCCAGAGGTACACGGAAGAGTACGAAATGGACGACGATGATCTCGACGAGGGCATGATGGAGCTCGACGGTGCTTAGGCCGATCTTGGGAAAATGTTCAGAGCTCGTGAGATCTTTTATCTACATTGAATACAGTGTGCCTACTGATCTATTATCTACTGATAGGGCGTATTGTCACCGTCGTGGCCACAATGGACCAGTTGAACCATATAAGTGTGGAATATAATAGGATTTAAAACTAAGGCCGATGGCATGTTGGAAGGGGAGAGGGGGTAGACAGACGAAGTCTTCGTCGAAAATAAAACCATGGCCCTTGCCCCCCTCATGTCTTCCCTGTCTAAGCTCGTCCCATCGTCCTTATATAGAATATAATAATTAGTAACCCAACCCAATCGATCAGCCGGTGAACTGATGGATCTTCCTTTCGTTGATCTTGCATGAGAATGAGTTCTCTTCCTCTTTTGCATCGTGCTTTCATCCCTGCCGTGCAAAATTGACCTTCATCTAGTCAAAGGGGGTATATAATACTATCATTGATAACCTTGGTCTTAGATTTATTTAATTCGACATGCTCTTCTCTAATTCCCAGACAGACCCCTAACCTAGACCTTTAGACCCCAGAATCCCAAGCTGTTTTCTCCTTCATCACTTCAACTACTGTGTAGCCTTCGCCAAATTCCAAAAGTTATCCATCTTGGCCCTTGCCAGCGCCTCCCGTGCCTCGGCGTCGGTCTCGCAGACGCGTGACTTCCAGGAGCGGAATGCACGGGTCTTGACCTCGCCCTCGAAGAGCAGTTGGCACTTATTGAGGGTGAGGTCTTTGAGGTCGCCCTTCTCGTCCTCGGCACGCAGCCAGTCGCGCAGGCCCTCGGCGCGGGCGTCCTTGTTGTCGCTGCGCGAGGGCACATTCTCGGACCAGTCGATGCGGTGCAACATGAGTTGGCGGTAGTGGCGGATACCGTACTCGCCGCCCTCGACGATGACGAGGCACTGGCGCGGATGCATGACAACGAGGCCGGTGAGGCCGTACTGCTCGGCGTTTTTGCTGACTTTGAAACGGTGCTGACCGTTGGCGAGGCTGCCGACCTTGAAGACGAGCACGCGCAGACCCTTGGCGGCATCCTTCTCCTGGTTCGCTGCCAGCTTCTCGTGCTTTTGCTCCTTGGTCAACTTGCGCTCCTCGTTTGTCTGCACGTGCTGCGCATGCCGCTCGGCGATCTCCCGGTTCACACGCGCTTCGACCGCGGTCGGGTCTTTGACGGCCTCTTCGCCTAGTACGCGCATCAGGTTGCCCTTCTTGACCTTCGGGGGCGGCGCCGGTTCCAGACCCACTGTAGTTGTATATTGTGGTTAGCAAGTACTCATCTTGAGAAAGTAACCCAAAAAAAAGGTAGGAAGGGGCTACGGGGCAATACAAAAGATAATACGTACAGCGTATCTTAGCTTGCGTTTCCCTCAAATCCGCCATACGACGCTGCCGGCGCAGCTTCGCCAGTTCGGTCGTGGTGAGGTACATGGGCTTTGGCGCGGGCATGCTCTGGTCTTGCGGGGGTTCAATAGCAACAGGATGCTGGATAAAGTTGGTTATGACGGAGTCGGGGGTGTTGATCTTAAGGGATAGAGGGTTTTCTATATCGTCGTAGCTGTCCCCGTCTATGAGACCTTCGTCCCACCACTCGATGCTCGGGGGAGCCTCCACCACGTAATTCCTTTCCACATCGATGTCTTCGTCTATGCCGACCTTCCGTGTCTGTGTGGCGATACGCTTCTTAAGGGCCTCTAGGGCAGCCTGCCGCCGCAGTGCGTTCGCCTGCTGGATGTATTTGCCCTTCTGGTTGAAGATGAGGTGACGGGACTGTCGCGGCTTTGCGGTGGGGGCGCCTAGGTTCGCGTCGTAATAAGGGTTGCTCTTGATCTCCTCCTGGGACGGCCCCGAAAGGTCGAGTGGCTTCTGTTTCGAGGCATTCGTGGGGCCGCCGGTACGCGGACGCGAGTGGGAGGAGGACGGGCCTGGTCTTGAATCGCTAGCTTTGCTGACAGGCTTTACCTGGCCTAGGTCCTCGAGGGCTGGGTGTAGACCAACGTTCAACCCTCCCTTCGCTTTGGTGGTGCCGATAGCTGCTGATACACGGGCCTTGAGGGCTGCGAGCTTAGCTGCCTTGTCGGCGGCGCTGTCTGGTTTCTGGACTCGGGACGTGGCATTGTTGCGCGGACCAAGGCCCGGAGAGCCGTGTCGGTCCATGTTCGGGCAAAGCCAGATGGGGATGGATGGTCAATTCGCAATCGGGGAGAGGAGCACTCGTGGGGATAGTCGTGTCGAGAAGGGATGTCGAGCGGGATGGAAGGATGGGGGTAGTACCTAGATGATGGACTAGGTTAAGTTAGATACTAGGTTTTTACCTTAGGTTAGGTAATGGCGCAGCCCTGGAGCTTGGACAGAGGTTAAAGTTATGTACCTAATCTTTCCTACTTATTACCTAGTAGTAAGTACGTACGTGCATATGCATTTATCCATTATATGTCAGTATATGGGTTGAATATTTACTGCCAGCATTGACCGCTAAAAAAAGAGAAGAGAAAAGAGTCTATCTACTAGTGTAAGGTACCTACTAACCTACTTACTAAGTAGTAGTATATTTTTCTGCCAATTGACCCCACCTAAAAGATCCAAGGAAGCAAAAAAAAAAACCCCCCGTAAAGACCAAACAAGAAAAAAAAAGAGACGATATAAGCTAGGCAAAGCTCTCATCTTCAACTATTCCAAGTCACAATATAGCCCCCCAACATACTTACCAACACTTCTAGACATGAATTCTGCCGGCATAAACTAATGACTCCCATCTCCAGTATACTCCCGAGTAGACTGATTTGGTAGTCGCCTCTTTTTTCTTCTTCTTTTTCCTCTTCTCCTTCTTGTCAACTCGTACAAGTGTATCTACGTTTTCTTGTTTGTAAAAATTACAAACGGAGACCTCTTCATCAGCCATGAATATCTCGCAGCCCATCTCGTCGGTGGTCGACAGCGTCGACTTTGACTTTCTCACTCCCGCCGAGATTAAGGCTATTTCTGTGAAGAGGATTGAGAATCCCACTACCTTCGACAGTCTACTGAATCCTATACCCGGTGGTTTATACGACCCAGCTCTCGGTGCTTGGGGAGACTCGATGTACGCCCACGTCTCCTGTCGTTGTTAGCTCATTCAATTGGTCATACTGACTGTTCATCGCAGCTGTACAACCTGTAACCTCGCTTCCCCGAACTGCCCAGGTCATGTCGGTCACATCGACCTCCCTGTGCCGGTCTACCACCCGGTGTTCATGGACCAGATTTTGCGATTGCTTCGCGCTCAATGCCAAGCCTGTTTCCGTTTTCGCATGCGCAGGGCCGACATCAGTCTTGTTGCCTGCAAACTGCGTCTTCTCCAGTTCGGCCTGATCGATGCCGCCAACTACCTCGACGACATTACTCCTGACATCACCGACATCCAGATAGACGACGAAAATCTCCCAGACGCCGACCAAGAAAACTCGACCATTGACCGTGTTATTCTCTTAAGGGAGGCCTATACCGAGAGGGAGCTGAGAACCCACAGGATAGGAACCGCTGATATCAGGAAAGGGAAGCATGAGGGCGCCTCTGAGGCTAGAAGGGAGGTGTTGAAGAGCTTTTTGAGAGATATGACCAAGGGCAGAGTGTGCGCTACTTGCAATGCTGTTTCTCCAAGCTTTAGAAAGGACCGTTTTGTGAAAATCTTCCAGAAACCCCTTAGCTCTAAAGACCAAGCAAAGAACGCCATGCGCAATCTCAAATTGAAAGACGCATTGGCTGTAGAGCGAAAATCAAGACCAGATGCGGTCAAAAAACTCAACTATGAGTCGGATGAAGGAATTGCCGATGTCGACATACAATCAAGCGAGGGCGAAGACGAGCGTGACGAAGACGAGGGCAGTGACGACGATGAAGGAGACGGCGAAGAGCTTGATGAAAATGGCGATGTCATCATGACAGATGCGGCCGCTAAAACTCCAAAGAAAAAAGCAGATTCTAACAAGGGCCAGCAACGGTACATTGGTTCATTAGAAGTCCAAGCCCGTCTACGGCGCTTATATCAAAGGGAAACAGAAGTCATGTCCCTGATTTATAACTCGAAGCCCCTCGGCAAAAAACTTGCCTCAAGCGACTTCACCGACAACTTCTTTCTCCAAACTATCCTCGTGCCACCTAACAAGTATCGGCCTGAAGCCCGGCAAGGTGATGGTGCAATTGCTGAGGCGCAACAAAACTCTCTTTACAAGCAAATTCTACATTCGTCGGCTCGGATCGCCCAAGTCTACCGGGAGCTGGCGCAATCGAACAATCAGAATGCCGACACTCCCGGCCGCAAGCGAAACATGTCCGAGCTGCACGAAGCCTGCGTTCAACTGCAGGATAGTGTCAATTCACTGATAGACCGTGATAGGAACCCCATACGGGGAGCAGCCGGAAAAAGAAACGAAGACGGCATCAAGCAAAAGCTGGAAAAGAAGGAGGGGTTGTTTAGAAAGAACATGATGGGAAAACGTGTCAACTACGCAGCCCGAAGTGTTATCTCCCCCGATCCCAATATCGAAACTAGTGAGATCGGTGTACCTCCTGTTTTTGCAAAGAAGTTAACGTACCCGGAGCCCGTCACGAGCCACAACTTCAGAGAAATGCAGCAGGCAGTCATCAACGGCATTGACAAGTGGCCCGGTGCGGCTGCTATCGAGAATGAGAACGGGCAAATTATCAACCTCAAGAACAAGTCAGTGGAGGATCGAGTAGCGCTAGCTAACCAGCTCCTTGCCCCGTCGAGCCACAACTACAGTGGCATCAAGGGCAAGAAAGTGCATCGGCACCTAGGGAATGGAGATGTAGTTTTGATGAACCGACAGCCTACGCTCCACAAGCCCTCAATTATGGGACATCGGGCCAGAGTTCTGCCCGGCGAGAAGACCATTCGTATGCATTACGCAAATTGCAATACGTATAACGCGGACTTTGATGGTGACGAGATGAACATGCACTTTCCTCAGAATGAGCTTGCGCGAGCCGAGGCTTTGAAGATTGCGGATACGGACCACCAATACCTTTCTGCGACAGCCGGAAAACCTCTCCGTGGTTTGATCCAGGATCATATTTCTGTCTCCGTAGCTCTTTGTAGCAAGGACTCCTTCTTTGATAAAGGATCATACCATCAGCTCGTGTATAGCGCTCTTCGGCCTGAAAGTGGACATATTACATCCGAGAGACTTGAGCTCGTCCCGCCAGCAGTCTTCAAGCCTGTCAAGCGATGGACCGGTAAGCAAATCATCACGACCATATTGAAGAACCTTCGGCCGGCCGGTTGCGGCGATCTCTGGCTTTCCGGGAAGACGTCGATCAAAGCAACGCCTTGGGGAGCCTTTACAGAGGAAGGAACCGTGGTGTTCCACGATGGAGATTTCATGACAGGAATTCTAGACAAATCACAGCTTGGCCCCAGTGTGGGTGGCCTGATCCATTCAATACATGAGATTTGGGGCCCTGAGGTAGCCGCGAGGTTGCTCAGCTGCATGGGTAGACTCCTCACGAGATTCCTCAACATGCGTGCTTTCACTTGTGGTATGGATGATTTGCGCCTCACGCCCGAAGGCGAGAAGACGCGAAAAGAGAAGCTGCAAGACGCTAGCCGAATAGGCCTCGAAGTCGCCGCCAAGCACGTCAGTCTGGGTGAGCAAAAAGACATAGACGGCATGGATCCCCTTCTACTCGAAAGATTGGAAGAAGTTATGCGGGATGATAGCAAGCAAGAAGGCCTCGATCACATGATGAACCAGCGATGTGGTATGCTATCCTCAGAAGTCACATTAGCATGTCTTCCTGCTGGGCTCGTGAAACAATTCCCGAAAAACCACATGCAGTCGATGACGATATCCGGAGCCAAGGGTAGCGCTGTCAACGCAAACCTCATTTCTTGCAACCTTGGCCAACAGGTTCTTGAGGGCAGAAGGGTGCCATTGATGGTCAGCGGGAAATCACTCCCATGTTTTCGTCCCTTTGAGACCAATGTGCGGGCCGGTGGCTACATCGTAAACCGGTTCTTGACAGGTATTCGACCTCAAGAATACTATTTTCACCACATGGCTGGGCGAGAAGGTCTTATTGATACAGCCGTGAAAACATCACGATCAGGTTACCTCCAGAGATGTCTCATCAAGGGTATGGAGGGTCTCAAGGTAGCATACGATACGTCTGTACGCGATTCCGATGGGTCCATGGTACAATTCCTATACGGAGAAGATGGTCTAGATATCACCAAGCAGAAGTATCTAACAGACTTTGGCTTCGTGCTTTACAACCAGGTGTCCCAGGTACACCAACTTGGAATAGCCGAAAGGGGATGGGATCAAGACATCTATGAATCCAGGGACTTCGCACAGAAATATTTGAAAAAGGCAACCAAACAGGCTAAGGCTAATAACCCCAAGGCCCTTGATCCCATACAAGTTGAGCTCAATCCAAATCGACATGCGTTCGCTACATCTGAGAAGTTTTTCGAGGGAGTTTCACACTACATCAAGAGCAACAATGACAAGTTGATCAAGGAAAAGGGAGACAATTCTATCCGAGATAGGAACTCCGGCGCACTCCTCGTCCCCCGCAAGTATGCGGAGAAGATTTTCCACACCAAATACCTCAGCTCTCTCGTGGAGCCAGGCGAGGCGGTGGGTATTGTTGCCGGGCAGTCTGTCGGAGAACCGTCCACTCAGATGACACTCAACACCTTCCATTTGGCAGGTCACTCTGCCAAGAACGTCACCCTAGGTATTCCTCGACTACGAGAAATTCTCATGACAGCCAGTGACCATATCTCTACACCATCAATGACCCTAGTGCTAAATAGCGAACTTTCTGAAGCGGATGGCGAAACATTCGCTAAGGCTATCAGCATCCTTCCACTTTCACACGTTCTTGACAAAGTAACCGTCGAAGAGCGTGTCGGCAGGGGTGTTGGTTACCGACTAGCGAAGATGTTTAAAATCCGTCTAGAGTTCTTCAGCTCTGAGGAATATCGCAAGACCTACGCTATTGGCGTCTCAGATGTCTTGGATTCCGTGGAGATCAAGTTTCTCCCGGTGCTAGAAAAGTTAATCAAGAAGGAAATCAAGGCAAAACTAGATAAGGAGAATGCTGCAGTGCCAGAGGTCGGTGTCAAATCAGGCGTTGTAGAAATAGCTGCAGCAAACGCCGAGTCTACAGCACGAGACGACGATGACGACGATGATGATGAGGGTGATGATGACGCCACCAATGACAAACAACGATCGAATAGGTCACAAGCAGTCTCGTATGGTGCCAACGATGATGAAGACGATGATATTCAGAGACGATTAGAACGCGAGGCATCACCTGATGATGTGGAAGAAGAGCCTGAAGACGAAGGTTTCGGTGGCAGCCCGCCCCCATCAAGCGACGATGAGGACGAGGATGAAGATGGAAATAAGAAAAGGCGCGCGAAAGATGCCAATAGCAGCCGCGAAAATCGTGTCAAGGAGAGAACACCTACCGTCTCCCGATTCCAATGCGACGAGGAAGGAGGAGAGTGGTGTGACTTCACGCTCGAGTACGACGCTAATATTCCCAAGGTGCTCATGTTGAGTGTCGTGCAAGAAGCGGCTAAAAAGGCACTCATACAGCAAATCCCCGGAATTCGGTCGTGCGTTTTCGTGGCAAAGGATAAGGTCCAAGACCCACAGACTGGCGAGGAAGTGGAAAAGGCGGTAGTGCACACGGACGGTGTCAATCTCCGAGCAATGCAGAAGTACGGAGACTTCATCAACCCGAACAGCATCCGGACCAACGACATCGCAGCTGTGCTTCGAGTGTATGGAGTCGAAGCAGCACGGAAGAGCATTGTGCTCGAGTTGAGCGGGGTCTTCAGCGGTCACAGCATCAGCGTCGACGACCGTCATCTAAATCTCATTGGCGACTACATGACGCGCAACGGCGGGTTCACTCCTTTCAACCGTAATGGCCTGAAGGGCAATGTGAGCCCGTTTACTAAGATGAGTTTCGAGACAACGCTAGCCTTCCTAAAGGACGCCGTCCTTGATGGTGACTGGGACGATCTCGCAACCCCGAGTAGCCGCATCGTCATGGGGAGACTCGGAAAGATCGGGACGGGGGCGTTTGACGTTCTAACGAACGTCCATCCGAAGAACGGCAGAAATTATATTGTTTAAGGCGGCCGTGGCTATTTATGGTCACCCGAGGCTAGTAAAAAGAAAGGGTTTGTTGTCGGAGTCCCAGGTGTCTCCGGGGTATGTGTGCGTGTGTATATCTATGTATATATGAATTGGCATTTATTTGAGTGCATTGGGGGAAGGGGGGAAGAAAAGAACAAAAAGAAAAAGAATACATATCCTGTTATTTACACGGCGGTAAAGCAGATCGGAAAGATATCATGGAGGTCTTTAATTTCAAGTCATTTTACATCATCGAATATGTAATGTGTCCCAACAAGCCGAGGTGAAAAACTATATACACACAACTTCAAACATTAGCATGAACCCATGCGAGCGCATTCATTACCTGTGCTGCATCCATCATTTATCATACAACTTTTAGCCCTTCATAAGTTTACCTATTACATATCTACCCAAAACATATCATATCCTCATCAATTAACCTAACCTAGCTCGCCTGCTCTCTCTTTGCTTACTTAGATACTTAATACAAACGCACGTACATCTAAGCGTCCCCGCCAGAGCCACGCACTACTGATTGACAGGTTAGGTTGGGTGTCTAGAAAGTTTTGTCGTCCTGTTTAATACAGGAGAGATATATTAGACAGGCATGTATATGCCTCTCTAGTAGAGGAGAAACACTAAGACATAAGGGCTGGCACCTATACACAGATAGAGGGGACATTGCAACGTGAAGAGGTGTGTTAGGCGACAGGCATATATCTATTGGTAGATCATGGGGCAGGGAGAACAAGTGGTGATGCGCGCCTACGAGGCGCGCCTGGAGATGGGTCGCCGCGGTAGCTTCCGCGTTTTAGTTGGGACATGAGTGTTTAGGTAGGCAATGCAAATCATAGATATCATGCAAGAGACACCGAGCTATTGTTTTGTTCATGTTCAGATTCTTGTGTTCAGTATCGCAGCGCAGTGTGGCGACTGTCTATCACTGATGTACAACCATGTCCGTGCAGAAAAGCAACGCAGTCATCTAACGCCATGATTACCCTTTTCCCTGTAAAACCGAAATTCATCATGCCGTCCCAGTGAAAATATCATCAGGTGCTCAAATCATCCACTGATCCCCTCAACCAAGGTCCCTTGAGAGTGTGGGGGCTTAGTTGCGCTCACCACGGAGACGGCGGGCAAGCTGGATGTCCTTCTGCAGTGGTTGTTAGTTGCAAGTAGAAACCATGGAGGATGTGTGGATATACTGACCGACTGGATGGTGACACGCTTGGCGTGGATGGCGCACAGGTTGGTATCCTCGAAGAGAGAGACGAGGTAAGACTCGACGGACTCCTGGAGAGCACCAATGGCGGAGGACTGGAAGCGAAGGTCGGACTTGAAGTCCTGGGCAATCTCACGAACCTGTCACGACAAGGATCAGTGTGCTGTCTTTAAGTTGCAGACAGGAACGCGGGGTAGCGCGGGCGCCAATGCCATGCTGGCGGGATCGCGGTCGCGACCAACTAAGGCGAGGCGGTTGCAGCATAGATGAGGTTATAAATGATTGTGACTTACCAGGCGCTGGAAGGGGAGCTTGCGGATCAGGAGCTCAGTCGACTTCTGGTAGCGACGAATCTCACGGAGAGCGACGGTACCAGGCTTGTATCGGTGAGGCTTCTTGACACCTCCGGTCGACGGGGCGCTCTTGCGGGCGGCCTTGGAGGCAAGCTGCTTACGGGGAGCCTTGCCACCAGTGGACTTACGGGCGGTCTGCTTAGTGCGAGCCATTGTTGATGATGTTGTTTGGTGATGAGATGTGTTGTGGTTGATGGAAGATTGATGGAAGTTGTGGATGCAGATGATGGTGATGATGTTTGTGTGTGTGGGTGTGGTTGTAGATGAATGGGAGAGAAGAGATTGGGGGAGGTGGGGGAGGGACTTTATAGGCAAAAGTGTTGGTGCGTTGGCTGGCTGCTGATTGTGCAGGTGTGACTGATTTCGATTTCCGCCCTTTCCTTTTTTTTTCCTGCCGTTGAATGATTATTGTCTGTGTTTATTTTTTTTTCTGGGGGGAGACAGGGGTCTGTTTTGCTGTGTTAATGTGCTTTGATTTTTGGTGGCATATTTGATCTTTCAGACAAAGCTAATTTCTGATTGGATGCAGCCGAAAATCAGAGCCGATAACACCACCGATAGGCAATGCAACCTCGCGCCTTTCCTGATTCGGTCTATTCTTCTAGCGCGTAAACTCTGCCTATCTAATGTAGCTATCTACTGTGGTCAAAGGCGCGCGTGAGTGAAGACGGGATACTACCTACATTGTATGTACGTACATAGGTAGGTACTTACAATTTGCGCCTACCAACGCTCATGCAACATGTCACTCTTACTCTCTCTCCGCCCTTTTTAAGGTTTTGCCTATTAATGTATCCTAGGAACTTACATAGGTGTTATATGTACACATGTGCATTCAATGCCTACATGTAAATACGTACATATGTATCTAGGTACTGTCAGGTACATGTACCGGACCCTTTTGGAACAACAAGCAAAACACCTCATACAGCCAAGTACATGCCTACATCATAGGTATATGCATGCCCGTATCTATTTCCATCCCTTCTAAGCATCCATTCAATCAATCAATACTGCCTGCGTGGCAAAGTGTCAGTTGTATGTGGACCTTGAATTTCAGAGTGATGACAACTACATATGTAGGTATCTAGGGTGCATGAGGTAGTGTGGTAAATAGTGTGTATACAGGACACATCATACCTAAGTGTCGGTACCCCAGATTAATGAGGTACCAGGTATAGTAAGGTAGGTAGGGGAGGACCAATAAAGTCCAGCATACATAATGAAACATGTTCAACCAGGAAACAATTTAATGTGCACATCCATTATCAACATAACTCGTATCTATGTATGTACTTAAGTTACCTTACGCAGGCTAAGTACATAGGTATATACCAATGACATCAAATGTGTCCTATCGCGTTTAGGTATGGAGGGATAGGGCATAGGGAGAATGTGTATGAGTACTTGATACCAACTACACTACCTAGGAATGTTAGAAACTGAGATCAATGAATGGGAATTGATGATTGGTCCAGAGAATAAAGATGTTCAAATCAAATTGGCTTAATCAGGACTAGCTGGGTATTGGCACTTGTTTGCAATTTTTGATTGGCTCTCAGGATGGACTTTTTCAGCACTAGTGTAGAAAGGATTAACAGAAAAAGTAGTAAAAAATCAACAAGATCATTCAATCAATCAATCAATCAATCAATCAATCAGGCACGCACGCACTCCCCGCTGCACATACACGCACCTGCACAAGGTACCCGATTAAAAAATTTAAGTCGCGTTGCCAGTTCTGGGCTGATCTGATTTCGGTCCACCACTCAACCCCGTTCCTATTTAAAGGTGCCTTAACCTTCCCCACGCTCCCATCTCTCCCATCTACAACTCCAAACAAGCCTATTCCATCCATCTTCATCAGCCTCATCTCGTGCACTCAACCGCGCTCACTACCAAAAACAACTCAACTACTATCTACACCCCTCATTCAAGATGACTGGACGTAAGTTGCATCTCCCACATGGCTTGGCGGCCTCGCCGCCATGCATCTCTACCATCTCGAAGAACTATCGTCGCTAACGCGTCTTCTCTACAGGCGGCAAAGGTGGCAAGGGTCTCGGCAAGGGCGGTGCCAAGCGTCACCGAAAGATTCTTCGTGACAACATCCAGGGTATCACCAAGCCCGCTATCCGACGTCTCGCTCGTCGTGGTGGTGTCAAACGTATCTCAGCCAGTATGTTGCCTTGCCCCTCTAATCTCTATACACGTCGCGTCTTACTGTTTTTACTAACGCGTCTTCCCCTCGACAGTGATCTACGAAGAGACCCGCGGTGTCCTCAAGTCCTTCCTCGAGGGTGTCATTCGCGATGCCGTCACCTACACTGAGCACGCCAAGCGCAAGACCGTCACTTCTCTCGATGTTGTCTATGCCCTGAAGCGACAGGGCCGCACCCTGTACGGTTTCGGTGGTTAAGCGGATGGTTTTGTCGTTTTTCGGTGTGTGGAGGTGTTCACGTCTGTTACGAAATCAATTTTCGCGCAAATTACAACCATGAGGGGAGGCTTTCTATGCCTTTCGCCTCTCTCGCATGGTCTGGTCATGATGATCAATGGGATTAGGGCTCTTGTCTTGTTTTTAAAGGTGTTACAATGAAATGTGTACCATAGGGGAAACTGGCTGGGGGGCAAGCTACATGGATTTGCCCGATGAGGCATAATCAATCCGTCAAGGATATTTGAGAACAAACCACTTCGCGTTTTCTACTGCCCTGACATGTCGCGTCTATTCGTCCCACTCGCATTGAATGTTGTGTTCTGTTTTCCCGTGCATCCGTCACTGCGCGCTACTTGTCTGGTGATATGTAGTCCGCTACCGGCAGATTATCGTTTAACATAGGTAGTGCTTGTCTATTTTTCCGGCTTCGTAAAGTCTCCCCATTTAGCTCTGACTCGTGCTCATGTGGGTGCGCTCGGTCTATTTATTTTCGCGTTTGTTATGTCGAGATCCCCAACTTTCGCCCGTTGGTCAATTTGGCTCAAGATAAGCTAAAATACCTACGAACCATACCTATTCGTAGTACATCTCAACGTAGTTCTCGTTCTTTATGCCGGCTCTCAATTTATAGATGTAACAACCAAAATAATACAATTGTATTTCTTTGATTGGGGCATTGTGATAATCACATAGTACGTTGATGTATCTAGCAATATATATATATATATATATATATATTTTTTTTTTGTATTGCTGTCACATATTCTTTGTACTTTAGAGGAAAGGTAAAATCATATTGTTCCTCTTGAATATTAAGTACGGTGTTTGTCTACATTTGATTTTCCACCCTGGGATATATTTATTTATTCTTTAATATTGCTTTCAGTAGGTACTAATTGAATAATGGGCCATGTAATAGCCCTTGTAATTACTATAGGGCTTTAAAGTTGCCTAATCTGACGACATGTGTCCATACTATAAATGCCCATGCCAGGGAGATAGTCGAGCTATATTTGGGGCGTACCTAGTGACAACGTAAAAGGTCAAGAAGTTCTTCACCTGCTAAATTTATTCTGATTGACTTGTAACAATGTAGCATAATATGCTCTAGGTTAGTCAGATAGGTGTTCGCTTATTCAACTCCTACTACATATATTGTCAACAATATAACTAAGTGCCTGGTCATGTAGAGCTTTACAATGACTCAAATACAATCGATAGTCACGAGCAATCTACATATATGCCTATCCAACGTAGTAACGGAGAAATGGGTCATCGATCCCGTGTAGGAGTAAACTAAATTGATACCCAGGCAGCCATGCATATGAAGTCCATATTCTCTTCTGTAGACGTGATTGTTTCTCCAGATTCAAAAGCCCCCTCCCACTCGCCATCCGAGATTTCAACCGATCAATATAGAATATTCGAGAATAGCCAGATTATCCATGGATGTTCGCTGGTCTAGAAGTGAGGTACCTTGATGTATACAAATAAACGATCTATTCATTCCTCATTATCCTTGTACC
Source organism: Biscogniauxia mediterranea (assembly GCA_018398605.1). Classification (NCBI taxonomy): domain Eukaryota; kingdom Fungi; phylum Ascomycota; class Sordariomycetes; order Xylariales; family Xylariaceae; genus Biscogniauxia; species Biscogniauxia mediterranea. The sequence continues at coordinate 476,734 of JAGXTR010000011.1, read as the reverse complement.
TACCTCGCGTTGCACTATATAATCTGCCTTTCTCCTCCTATTCAAAAGCGCGAACTTGTTGCCTACCTATCGCAATGTTTATATACGTAGGTAACTAACTAGACATTGCATAACGTCCCTAGACACGCTTCGTCCACATCACCTGCTAAGCCCCAGGCTAAAGATGATTTGGAAGTTGGAGTGGTACAGAGCACGAACTGTTGTACTCTGGTGCAGGACTCAAGAGACTAGGTTGGCGATATGCTGTCGAAGGATAGATAACGCAACAAACCAAGTCGGTATTCGCGGTAGCCTGCTCGCAAATGTATTCTCAGCAGTAGGTAGTCATTCCCATTCTAGTTGCTCTACTATAATAGCCTTGCGATTATATCCATCCATAGATTTTCACACAGCTTGAAAACATTCCTGTCTTGGTTAGCACTTATACCTACTGTCCAATTTGAAGTAGACATGGCTAAACCAACCTAGATGAGATAGTATACTAGATAGTACTATTATCTTTTTATGTGCTTTGACACAGGCCTCTCCCGGGTCAACTGACAATGTCATGGTGAAACAAAAATACGGGGTGGTGAGGTTTGTACATCTAAATGGCTTCTTAGTTGCCCGAATATTCTTATGCTTGACGTTACGCTACAATCAGGGACCCCGAGACTTCGTCTCTATTACATAACGTCTTAACGCCTGGCATTTTATCTAACCCTGATGGTTATTGCGTGTAGCTATGTGTTTATGCGAGCTAGATCTGATCGCTATCATGATATTGTGTTGTGTGCAAGGAAACTCTAAGCGATGCTTGAGTTAAAGGAAATGGTAGTGATACATGTGTAAGTTTCTATCTACAGCCATATTACCTAGGTATGGGCTGGTTGGGCCTAACATGTCAATTTCTTCTTTTATGTAACAAGAAACATGCTCGGAATCTTAAACGAGTTTTAATAATCGGTTGTGTATAGCATGTTACCTGCTGGTAGTATTTTTGCTGTATACGAAACATTCGTGGGACCTTACACAATAACCTATAGGGTAATACGCGAATAACAACATCAAAAGGCTTGTCTTGATATCTGAACCTGTCAATTGATGCACAACATTAGATTGATGATACCCTAAACGCTGGGATCGTAAGACGAACTAGTACTGAGCTGAACACAAGATCAGAGACGATTGCTAAGACAAATACGCCGTGTGTAAGCGAAACTCCTCTGTCCTCATGACTTTGTATGGCCCATCTAGACTCGTGCCTCCCATTCAATTCGAGACTGGCGAAACGTAACGTATTGATCAAGTTGAGCACGTGCTCGTGTCACGAGGCCCAGGGGATTTTTGTCGTTGGGGGGTTTTTTTTTTTTTTTTTTGGTTGTTGTTGTTTCTCTCCTTACCTACCTAAGGTACCTAACCACCTAACTTAGGTAGGTTGCTAGGTACGCAGGGGAAGAAGAGGAGGAAGAGCAAAGAGGAGGGCCAGAGGGCGGGATGGTTGGGGTGGATGAGCAGTGGCGCAGCACCAACGGAACTTAGACTTAGACTACCTCCATAGACTGTGCAGCGGAACCCTCACAACGATTAGGTTATTATGATTTGTGAGGCTCGAACCCGAGGCTCGAGCGGCGGATTGGTGGAGATGGGAAACTGGGGTGTTGCAGCAAGGTACATAGTCACAGGCCCCGTAACAGGAAGCATTGGCCGGGAATAGCTCCCGATCTCACTTCTAAAAGTCTGGTAAAGCTAGAGGCGTTGGCCGATGTGGTGGCAGCGACCGAGCGCGAGCCTTTCCCGGCTTTAATCGAACATGTGCTACCTATTACCTACTACCTATGTAATCCGTAGGTAGTAAGTAAGTATGCAGTTGGTTGCAAGTGTAATCAAGCCACCCAAGCCCACCCTTCATCGGGAGAGCAAGTCCCGGGACCCGCCGATGCGCCAGGCCGCACAATCCATCCCGCATTGCCCGCTTAACGCCGTCCCGTGTCACCGTATTACCTCTGTGCCTGAATGCAATTTTGCCTTTCTTTCATTCTTTCATCCTTTCTTTCTTGAACCGGCTAAACGCTAGGTAAACGAGGATCAGGGCCGCAGTCTTCCCACGTGGGTTACCGAAGGCGTTGAACGCAAAAGGGGGCTGAGCAAATATTTGAAGGGGGGTGTGAGTGGAGAGAGAGGGAGATGATAGACAAAGGACAAAAATATTTGAGCAGAGAGATCTCCGTCTGATTGTCTGGTTGTCTGGGTAGGGTTGGGCACCCCAACACGTTCGTTCTGCCAGGAACTTGGTCAGTGATTCATCTGTTGAAGGTTGGAGGCCTCGTGATGAACAGGCTAGAATCTCGTCATAAAATGGGCCCGATCTGTCTACAGGCATCTAGAAGTAAGGAGTGAGTGATAGAAAACTGAATAATAAAAAATCAAAACAGTCATCAGTCGACAGAGGTATGCGTTGTTAGTCTCGACCGCCCGGGATAGCCGATTGTTATTACCTATGTCTACCTCTCAGGCATTAGAAATGTAGATCTAGAATGGAAAGGGGGGTGGAGGGGAGATGGCAGATGGTAGAAAGGCACAGCCACACACATCTGTACAACCAACGAACGGGTGCGGAGAACGTTCCACAACAGCCTAGAATGAACGGATCCAGATCTCTGGGATGCAACAACAAGATCTAGACAACCCTAAGGTAGGAATGAATAGGGTAGGTACTTAGGTACCTATTTTCTACATGCGAGGAAATGCCCTTTTCCTCGGCCATTGCTCCAGGTTACGGTAATTGCAATTGTAAATTTGTAAATCAATCAGAGACACAAGGAGAAACGGAGATGACAAATTGAGAAAATAACTTTGAGAAGAAAGGGAAACAAACCGGAGAAAAAAAATACCAGGCGTTTGGATGCACATGTAATGTCATCACCAACGTAGGTATAGTATCGAGACTAAGTATCAAATTTTTTCCTGCCCAGTCAGATGTACGAAAATATGTACTGCAGGGCTGAATAAGACCCGGTAAGTGTATAAGTGTAAGTGTATGTGTAAGTGTGTGTAAGTGCCCAGGTATGCCGTGTGTATGGAGGATCATTAAATTGATGTGTCAGAACTCTAAGGCGTGCCCATGTTTAGATATCCATACATACACGATGTATTAGTTGACTAGTGTGCAGGTGTCTAGATCGTAAAAATTTTTTTTCCTCTCCTCCTTCTTTTCTTTTGCGCTCTTGGTCTTCTCTTTCCCCGTTGGCTCCGTTCCCAATCCCGTTGCACGACCGATAAGACCGAGACAATGCGAAACTGCAAACTGCGATTCTCCACGGGAGGTAGCGGAGAGGCCGTCGCAACGTGTGATTGTGAATATTTTGCTAATGTACCCAATGTACCTGATGTATTCTGGATTTCATGGGATGACGATGAGACGACGGGTAGCAGGAGATGATAGTACGATTGATTGACTGACAGACAAGACTGCGGCACATGGCTTCGGTCCCGGCAACACTTTCCACTACCAGCCTAGGCAAGTCCTGCTGAATAATAGTTGTGGCTCTATGTGGCTTGTTCCCTCTTCGAACCAGTTCGAACCTGGAGGAGAGTGCTCAGGTGGCTGTGTCATACGAAAAGTAAGTACCTTAGTACATATATGCATTTACTTAGGTATGTACATAAGAACAGGTTTAAGTCGGTTCTCCGGTTTCCGGCCATCCCACTGCAGTGGATCGGATGGATGCTACCTACTACTACCTAGGTAACCTTACCTCCTCCTCCAAGGTTACTAGTACTAGTACATTTTTCTTCTTCTTCTCTTTCCCCTTTTCCCCCATCTCCTATGGCTGACATTTTCTTATTCGATACGCAAGGTAATTCCGTCAGGCCTGTCAACGTGGACAGAAAAGTAAGTATACCTATGCAGTAAAAGTATATGCAGTAAGTACTTACGTACAGACGCACACTTACACATCTACTCGCACCTACATACAGAGTGGAAAGAGGCAGTAACCTGAACTGGAATCTGCACTAACCGCCTTGGCATTAGTGGCATTGGGTTAACCCTGCCGCCCTGTCCGTGCGCGTCCCATAGCTACGCTGGAGCAATCGCTGTAGGTACATTGGATACACCTCATGCCGGGGCTACGTCATTCCATGCTGGGATGGAAATCTACAGTTCTACTCCGTCGTCATGATTCTCTCCCCAACCCACACACCCTCCCATCGTATCGGAGTACAAGTACCCCGGACGAGGTAGACAGATAGACAGGTTTCGAGCGACCACATCTATAAAAGAAACAAAGACATCCTAAGACAAGACCGCACAACCACACAACCACACCTGAGAAGAAAAAATAATAATAATTCAAGTTTCAAAGAAGGTCGCTAGAGCCCCATGACCACATCCTTCATTATCACCAATTATTAATCGTTTCCAACTGGTTCGGAAACAACGGTAATTACCAAAGAAATAAATCGATAAGCCGAGGGGAAGAATAAAAAGGGAATTTGTTTCCTTAAAAAGAAGCGAAGAGTAGGAGAGAAAAGGAAAAAAAAAAGGGAAAAAAAAAAGAGGGAGATCGTTCTGCCGGCAGAATCCGGGCTCAAAGGTACCTGACAATACTTACTTACATCCCACCTCTACCCTTCCTTCCACCCATATATATAGAGTCATCCTTTGCCACCGATCCTCGACTCCTCCCATCATCCACTTTCAATCCCCACACCATTACCACCTTTTACCTCGAGCTATCCATTGGATTACAAGTTGATTTGTCCTTTCGGGACGTATACATCATACTTAACAAACTACACACCTCATAACTCGACATTCGTTTCCGAGACATTATCATCAACATCATCACATCACCATTACTAGCATCTTCCAAACCTCACCCTCGCGCATCCAATCCCTATTACTAAACACACCTCAATATTGTTCTACTTTTTACCTACCCACTCACACTTTTATACCAAACAGAAGAACAAAATCAAAATAAAACACAACACAGCATCCAATATGATGCTTGCGCACAATAACTACACCTCGAGAAATCATCGACCCTACGGATACTACAACCAGCAAAATCTCAACCTCGACTTTGACTCAAGTAACGCATCACTATCTACTACCTTGGACAACCTACCCGCTGCCGCCGCCGCTGTTGCCGCCACACAACGATACAGAACCCCGACGACACAGGCGCATCCGCCGTCGCATCACCATCGTCACAGCCAGAGCTTGTCCCAGGTGCCAGAACTCATGCCTTCGGACCCCTGGATGCTACGCAGCCAACAGACGCCCCGAGCAGCCAATCGCTTTAACCACCACCGCGAGTCGTCGCTGTCGTCGCTAGGATCTAATGACCCTGCGTCCCCTTACAACCCCAACACAACGAATCCTCAGATCGCCATCACCGAATCGGGTCACGATGCTTTTCACGACGACTCCAATTACTCGTACAGCCACATGGTGAAGCCGATGACTATAGCTGACAGCCTATATGCGACTGCGCTGGCCAGCTTGGATGCCGGCAGTGGTATGAATAGTCAGGGTATGACGGCCGCTGACATGAACATGGCCGATGGACTGCCGCAGCAGCAACAGCAGAAGCGAGGAGGCTTAGCACCAGCTCCCGAGTTGTCTATTGGTGGTGGTTCGTCGACGAGATCTCATCCAGTATCGGTGGCGAGTTCCATCGTAGGTGGTGACTCACCCGCCACGCCATCTTTCCATGAACCCGAGGACGATGGCAAGAGAAACACAAAGAATGGTGAGACCAGTGCTCTTCCGCTACGTATCTTTCTCGACCATGACTATGACAATGAAGATTACTCACAATTCTTCGACGAAACAGTTTTCCCCACCACCAACAACAACATTCCTAAACTAGACCGCACCATGACCGATATCTACAACGACGAGCTGTACAATCCCAACTTCACCATCACGTCTGCATCTCCACCACCGCAGACGCACCTTGCTATGTCGCCGAGCAATGACCTATTTGCCAAGCGGCTCCAGGCTGCCAACAGTCAGCACCTTAGCGCCGTCCAGTCACCTGTATCAAATGGGTCACGGGATCGATCGCCCTTCCGCCAGGGCTCGCCTTACGCATCGGCTCTGGACGACTTTTCTAAGGTGGGAATGAACCAGATGCGATTGAATTCGGCCCAGCAAATACGGGAGAAGCGAAAGGCAGAACGAGATGCGAAGGAACTCCAGAATCAGATGGCACGCAGCTCGAAAGATCATCAGGGAACTCCGAGCACAATCTCGCCCAAGGATGCGGTACTCGAGTTCAACGAAGCAGACGACAGCTCAAACTTCCCATTGTTCCCACCCCAGGAGAGCGGCAACGCATACGGACTGGAGCAGACGAACAACAGCAACAACAACGATAACACCCACAAGGCCATGTCCCAGCACCCCAGTCCGCCTTTCCAGTCGATGGCTTCGACACCCATTCAAAGTGGGTTCAATTTCTCGATGCCTACAAACATGCAAATGCCACAGCAGTACCCCTTCATTTCACGGGGACAACAACAACAACAACCTTCGACGCCTTCGATGTCGACTTTCTCGCGCGTCAGCTCATCCGAAGCAAGTGGCTGCGACACCAGCAACGACAGGCCTGTGCAGAAGCCAACTCGTACAAATGCCGACGGAGGCACGTACACTTGCACGTACCACGGTTGTACTCTACGATTCGAGACACCCGCACTTCTTCAGAAACACAAACGCGAGGGACACCGCCAAGCGAATGCTCTCCACCACATAAGAGGTGCAGCATCCGGTGCCACGATGCCGGGAAATATTCTCAACAGTCAAGCGGGGCCGCACAGATGCGACCGAATCAACCCAAGCACGGGCAAGCCCTGCAACACGGTATTCTCTAGACCATACGATCTTACTAGACATGAGGATACGATCCACAATGCGCGCAAGCAAAAGGTGCGCTGCGATCTATGCACGGAGGAGAAGACATTCAGCCGGGCCGACGCGCTCACGAGGCATTACCGGGTGTGCCACCCAGATGTCGAGTTCCCGGGCAAGCACCGAAGACGCGGAGGAGCCGCGGCCGGTGTATGAGAGTGACCGTCAGGACAAGTCAGCCAAGCCCCCTACCTAACTCTGCCCTTTTCTAATAGGGCCTACTGGAGGGGTCGGATGGATGAGCTCAGAATGCTTGGATGACAGGCTTTGGGCTTCCCCGCCCCATTTTGGGAAGATCAGGGTCCTAGGTTTAGATCATGCATGCAGGGTCCTGCGGGGGGGGGGGAGGGGGGCCTTGGTGAGGGAGAAGTGGATCCCAATGGAATCAGACGGGTCTTGAACCCTTAAACGGCCGATCCACTTCTCCCATATACATTTGGGTTTTTATTGGTCAGAGAGCTTGAGGACTCCGCCTATGACGTCTACCCCGACAAGCCGAGGAGACTGGTGGGTTACACCCTACGTCACCGACCTCCCTGTCCCGTCTTCCTTCGCTTCCCGCTTTCCCTGATGACAGTCAGCACATTCTCTCTCGAACACGTCGACCCCCCTCTCAAAACATGCACTATGATGTTGTGCATCCGTCACCTCCTCCTCACTTACCTTTTTTCTTTGTTCGTCATTGCCGATTTCTTTCCCCTCCCTTTCATGATAACTACTACGCACGGGCGTTGCAGAAGCGGATCTTTGGACCCGGCGTACTGGTCAGGATAAAACGGGGAAATTTCATTTTACCATTGTTTTTTTTTCATCGCTTCTTTCAATTCCAGGACATCATCTCCTACGTCATGGTTAGGTTCAGCGTTGCAATTGTACACGGCATAGACAAGGAAAACTACTTTTTTTTTCTTTTACTATTTTACGATGACCTAACTAATTGTGTAATGAAGCATGTCCCTTTTCTTATTTTCTGTACATTTATATTTACCTAGGGACATGTTTGTGCGGTCTGATATGGACTGTGGGACTCTGCAAAAAGCCCGGCGAAGGAGCAAAAGACCTTATCTCTGTGGCGACATGATGAAACGATATTTGATGACATGTATACAGTTTTTCGAGAGACAGGATGACGCCGAGGAGGCAGATTGGATTATGTGTACGATTGTCGAGTCATGTTAGAATATAGACAAAACCGATATTACCCTGCAAGGGAGACTTAATATGACGACGATTTACAGTCGGCTACCTTAAGGGACTAGAGACGATGACATGCGCGTATCCATTCTTACTAGTGTCTGTTGGCCCGACTATGTCACCTTGTGTTCTCTCACTAGTGATCGGATGCGAGGCTTGCCAAGGAGGCTTTACCTGCCAGTCTGCACAGTTGTATGCATGTGCTTCGTATCCCCCTGACCTCTGACCGGGTGCTTTTCTAGCCCTTCGTTTATGCTCTTCCATTCGTTTACGCCAAAGATAGTAATTCAAATAAATAAAAAAACATTTCTTGAACATACGACGTCACTACGTAACCTTTAGGGGAGCGAAACAGGAAAGGTGGAAGTGCATAGAAGGAAAAAGAAAAGTGAAAAAAAAAAAACCCATGTCACCATCACTCCCACATGAAATAGATAGATGTGTGTCCCGATAAGGAAATGATCATCCCTATTGGTGGTGCTAGTGTAGTGGTGTTAGTGTAGTGGTGCTTTTGGATGCAAGTATGCGGGCATTACGACTTGATTACTGGTTAAACCTCTTCAGAATGGTCAATTGGAGGTTTTTCCAGGGTGGTGCAGATGAGCACTTTGCTTCCTTCTTTTCTTTTCTTTTCTTTTCTCACTTCTTCCCCGTTCCGTTCTTCTTTTCTCTTTCCATGGTGTCTCCACGTGTAAGAGAACGAACCATACGGATCACAATAAGGTACCCACCCTAGACTTTTTTTTAACCTATGGGACTTATCTTCTAAACTAAAAACCCCATTCACATCCCCATTCTGTGCGTAAGCCACCACACGCTGCGTGTAACGTCTGCTAAAACAAACTAAACCAACACTAATCAGTAACAAAATATAATAAGATAAAAATCGCATCCTTCAAACAAATAGGTTAATTGGCTTACGCTTACTGTCCTACCTTAGGTTAATACAAGGTTAACAGTGTTAGGTACCTACTGGATTTGCTCCACTGGGCCCTTTCCCTATATAGTGTACTACATACATACATACCTAGTAAGTCTAGGCACTTCAGGGTAAAAGCCTATTGGCAGAGGTATAGTATATATGCACATAACATGGCTACCACAACCTAACGGGTAAGTAAATATATATATAATCATCAATTATCAATCATTAATCATTAATCATCAATCATCAATCATCATTATCATTATCATTATCATTATCATTATCATTATCATTATCATTATCATTCTTATGCTGCAAGGTAAAAGGATCGGATTAAGTAAAGACATAAGCCTAAGGTTAAAAATAATAATAATAATAATAATAATAATAATAATAATAATAATAATAATAATAATAATAATAATAATAATAATAATAATAATAATAATAATAATAATAGCTAACAAAAAGTCTCCCATCATTCATTGATTGGCATAAAGTTATGTGGCTTTGTATCATCAAGTCACGAATTCGACTAGGTTCTTTTAGGTAAGTCTGATACTTGATTTTTCTCATTTTACGATCAACACAAGATGGGATTCTTGTGATCGGCGCCTTCGAGTTGAATCCTAGAATTGACCCTAGAGAGCGTTCACTGCAGATGGTATGAGTGGGTACGAGATTTTGTAGAGGTAGAGAAAAGAGAAGAAAAAAAGAAAAAAAGAAAGTCCTGTCTCTATAGGGCTTAATGCCATAGCATTGGATATCGTATACTACTATCTGGGTAGGTACCTATGTACTTAACCTAAGTACCACCCCGATGCAGGTGCAGACTGGAGTTTGGAAAGTTCCGGAGGGCCCCACAATCCGATTTTCCCGCACCCTCTCAGAACCCGGATTTTCGGGGTCAGAGTCTGGAAACGAGAGAAACCCACCTACATGAATACCTACCTACCCTACTACCTAAACTGTGCGTGTGCTGTGTGGGTATGCACTCGATGTACATCATCAACATGTACGATTACACAATCTGTGACAATCATTTCTCCCTCTTTCTCTCCCTCCCTGGCAGCATATGTACATACATACTGTAGGAGGGGGCACTAGCGAACCTCTGCCTGGTTGCCTCGCTATGTGTAGAGCCCCCGATTGGATAGCTCTAATATGCGGTCGTTTATTTACATATCCGTAGATCGATCGGTATGTATGTACTATAGTAGCTAGAGGGCAAAAAACAGAAAATTCGACAGCAAATCAAAAAAAAATATAATGCTAGAATGCAGATTTACCCACTTGCTTGCATAAACCATACATACATAGACGACGATACTCACGTGAAAAAAAAAACCGAAAAAAAAAAAGAGGAAAGAAAAAACGGCTGTCCTCTTCATAGGCTAAGTCGAGTTGTCTCGGGAGAGAGCCGAGCTGGTGGTACAGGCACGTGAATCGTCTCCCAGATTTCTACCACTACGGCTGCTTGTCATCCACCTTACCAATATCAAGGTGTTCACTTCACAGGCATGCTCCAACAAGCACAGACACACACACACATACACACACATATATATGAATGGATCTAAGTGAGTCGGTTCCCGACCACTTCTGCATCCAAAAAAAAAAAGGTAGCGCTATGCGGCACCACTGAGGAGTTATGTGTTGAATTGTGTAAACCCCCTCTTTTATTTTTATTTTCCTTTTCTCCCCCCCCTTATTTGAGAGCCATATCCACCCTCCAAAATACAAAACATTCCATGATCCATACTCTCTAGCTTCTATCTATTCGTCCAATACCGCCGCGCGAGCATCTGAAAATAGAGGGGTGATACCGGTCCAAAGTTGAAACTACATTAGAGAAATTGTCAGACTCGTCATACCCCTCCCAACTAGTGTGCTAGCAAAGAGGCAGAAATCCTATACTTACCTGATAGTAACCCTGAGACGCCAGAACTTCCAGTCCCGGAATAGCAGTCCAGCCAGAATCCTCGGCTAAGCCCATCAGTGGGGTATGACGGGGTCTGTAAGCCATCTCGAGCAGGACGCGCGGGCCTTGAGACCGCGGTGTTTGGCTCATCACCGACACCAACAGCTCTTTCATCAATCCGTCCAAGGGCTTGTCAGCCGGGACTGTACTGATGATCACGCTTGGTAAGTACTGAACGTGACTAGCCTTCCCCGCCAGATCGATACCATAGTCCTTGGGGAACGAGGTACAAAGCGTTTCGGCCGACTTGGCATTCCGGGCCACAACGTAGATCGGACTGTAGCCGAGCGAATGCAGTGCGTAGATGGCCGCCCTGCTCGTGCCGCCTGAACCCACCACTATCGCACTGCTCTTACCCGTCTTAGCCGGCAGCGCGACGCCGGCCGACCGTAGGGAGTAGACTATGCCCATCCAGTCGGTATTATCGCCTAGAAGGCGTGTCGTCTCCCCATCCTGCGAGGCGACGGGAATGATGGTATTAACTGCACCGATCACTCTTGCCGAGTCCGTTACTTCATCCAATAGTTCCATGATATCGAGCTTGAGTGGAATAGTCACCGAGGCACCACCAAAGTCGGATGACCGGATCAAGTCACGCACATCTGCTGCCGAGTCCGTCTCGAAGAGAGAGTAATCGTGTGGCAATCCTGTTAGGTGGAAGAGAGTGTTGTGGAGAGCCGGCGACCGCGACGCCGAGATAGGCTTCCCAAATAGATAGAAATGCTTCCTGCTCAATTCGCCAATCAAAGCAAGACCGCCGCGAATCTCGGCTGCCGAGAGCTGCCCGGGTGCGGCTTTTGATGGTAGTCCGGGGTGGGATACGGGAGTGAGGAAGCCGTTGAGTACCCGAGATAATTTGCCCTTCGTACCCATGTTGAGCGCGATAATGGGCTTGCCGTGGGCAGCAAACATCCTGTCCTTGAATGCCGCCAAGGCAAAGTTATCTTCCATCCTCTTCGCAAAACCAACTAGTTTTATCACATCACCGTATCGCAGAGCTCGGTTGTACCAGTGCTGCCACCCACCATTCTTCCAGGACAGCTTCCCCTCTGGGTCATGATGGGATGCGATGATGCGTGTCGAACCGCTACGTAGTTGTAGTATAGTATCTATAGTCTCGTCCGACAACCCCATCTCGACATCAACATACTCAACACCTGCGCGCATAGCAGTCCGGTAGAAAGGGAGGACTTCGCTTTCCGACTTATAGCTGAAACGGCCTGCCTGACTTATAGATCGCAACGTGAATACTATGGGCACGTTCGCCACCGAGCGCAGGAGAGCAACTTGACGTCCGACAGCCTCAGTCGAAAGATCATCGAGAAGGTCAACGCGCAGCTCGACAGCGTCCGAGCCAACGCAAACTTGGGGGATGATATCCAATGCCGAAGACACGCTGGGCAACGTCAATGACACAAAAAATGACGGGTGCTTCTTCTTGACATCCTCGAGATGCGTGCTTCTACCGCATATCACGGAAACAAAGCGTGCAAAGTCAGCTGTTGGGTCACCAATATTCCTAGAGGGTGGGTCGAGGTGCGGGCTATAGTACTCGTAGTTACTACATTCTTCAAACCACGGTCTGCGACGCTCATAGACGGCGCGAATCTCTTCGGAGTAAGCAGGACGAGTCTTATCGCGCATCAGATACTCAACCATCTGTTCGACATCTCGTTTGACAAGAACCACAGCGCCTCCATTTCTTTGGTGGGAGATGAGGAGTTCCCGTGCTTCGGGGATCTCAACAAGGCCACCACCGCATGAGAACACATGGCCCTGCCCTTGGTGTTTAAGGACGTCCCTCAAAAGGGCAAGCTCATCTGCTCTAAATCCCTCCCAGCCCCGGCCGCTGTCCTCAATAATTTGCGGGATTGTCATACCAGATCGTCGTTCTAATTCCTGGTCCAGATCAATGAAGGGTCGGCCCAGAATATCGGCTACCCAGCGGCCTGTTGTTGTTTTCCCTGCGCCACGCATTCCAACGATGAAAATAGATGGTCCCGAGCTCTCCGTTTTCGGTTCTTTTGAGCCCACCGCTTCTGTGTCATCTCCCGACAAGCCAACCTTGAATGATTGGGACAGAATATCCCACCAACCAGGCCACGTCTTCGCGGTACACTCACGTTCCAAGATAAGAACTGGATGTGGAGATATCACGGATATGACGCTGAAGCTCATCGCCACACGATGATCATCATAACAATGGATGCCTCCCTCCGGGGCGGATAGTTCTACAAAGTTCTTACCAGTGATTACAATGCCATCCTCCAGCTCAGTGCAGGTAACGCCAAATTTTGCAAGTTGCTCTCGCATAGCTGTAATGCGATTACACTCCTTAACCCGCTGATTGGCAATGCCCGTGATACGAGTCTCGCCCGCTGACACCGCGCCAAGAACCGAGGCCGTCAGGAAGGCGTCGGTCATTGGTTCCATGTCCACGGTAATGCCTCGTAAGCCGCCCGGGCTAGGACCAGTCACGGTCGTTGAATGATCAGTCTGCTCTACAGTACAGCCCATAGGCCGTAAGACGTCGACAGCAAAGCGAGCATCACCCTGTAGGGACTTGGCACCGATGTTAGGGACGGTGCAAGTAGTTCCCGTTATGGCGGCAATGGCGAGAGGGTACGTTGCCGAACTGGCATCGCTCTCTACAACATATTCTTGAGGGCTTTGGTAAGCGCCTTGAGGAATATGGTATGTGTAGGGTTCGTCAGCAGACTTGGTGACTTTAATGCCAAACGCTTCCATCATCGAGATAGTCATATCGATATATAACTGTGAGATGGGTTTCCCCCCGACTAGACGAAGCGTCACGGGATTCTTGGCATATGGCGCGCACATCAGCAGAGACGACACATACTGCGAAGAAATCGTAGCTGCCAATTCAATCAAACCTCCGTCCAAACCACCAGCGGCGTCTACCTCCACTGGTAAACTGTGTTCCTGCCCCAGATACTTGATACCGATACCGTTTGTCCGTAGAGCATCGACGAGCGGCCCGATCGGCCTAACCTTCATTCTGGCATTGCCAGTTAGCACGGTCGATGTCGACTGAGAGGCAGTACAGAGAGCAACGACACTGGTGAGGAAACGAGATGCCGTCCCTGCATTACCGAGGTAAAGCGGTTCACTGCTAGCCTCCAGCTTGCCACCCTTCCCTGTAACCACCAAAACCTCGCCGGCATCCTCCCAGGAGTACGTGGCGCCGTTTAAGCGGGCAATGGCAGACAGCATATACTCGGTGTCATCGGAATGGAGCAGGTTCTTGATTCTACAGGTACCCGAGCCTAGAGCTGCCAATACTAAGGCCCGATTAGAGATGCTCTTGGATCCGGGCGGTGTGACATGAACGTTTAAGCCGACGGGTACACCCGGTTTGACACGAATGGCCTTGGAGAGGATGACCCGGATGGTCCCATCATCGACGACACTCGCTCGTGGTTCGTGTGTTTGGCCAATGGCAGATAATAGTACGATTTTCTTCTTCTTGCCGTCGTTCTTCTTGTCTACAGCCATTTTTTCCAAGAGTACGTCAACAGGACACTGCTTTCCGGCCGTTAGCTTGACGACACGCTTGTCGTGAAGCGAGACAGGCAGGTCATAGCTTGCAATGCACTTGACTAGTCGCGCGACGGCACCGGGTTTCATAACACCGAGGAAACGAGCAAGTTCGGCCTCTTTGACCATGCCAATAGCAACGGCCTCTCCATGAAGAAGCTGGGGGGTGAGGATGGCCTCAATGGCATGGCCAATGGAGTGGCCAAAATTGAGGAGGTTTCGTAGGCCACCCTCCTTCTCATCAGCGGAGACAACATGGGCCTTGACGCGGGCAGAACCGAGGACAATGCGTTTGAGTATGTGGCGTATGGGAAGTAGCCTGTCCTGATGGGCACTCTGAGGCTTGGATCGAATGGACTCGAGGATCAATGGGGCATTTTTCTCGAGAGTAGCGAACTCGGACTCGTCCCAGATAGCAGCGGTCTTTACGACCTCGGCCATGCCGTTGATGAACTCGCGGACAGGCAGAGTCTCGAGGAAGGCGAGGTCTATGTAAATGCGCTTCGGCTGCCAGAAAGCGCCGATGAGATTTTTGCCCAAGGGAGTGTCAATGGCTGTCTTGCCACCAATAGAGGAATCGACCATGGACAGGAGGGTGGTCGGGACCTGGACGACACGGACGCCACGCATGAAGGTAGCGGCAACATAACCGATCATGTCACCAATAACACCACCGCCCAGAGCAATAATGACAGTATCCCTAGTGCATTGTCGCTCCAACATCCAGTCCTCTATCTCGGCCTTGGTCTCGCGACCCTTGGAGGTCTCTCCGGGGGGTATGGTATAGGTTAGAAGGCGAGCTTGGAGGCCTCGGCGCTCGAGGGCGTCTTTGAAGACGACCTCGAAGGCGGGCACATAGCGATCGTATAGGTTGGTGTCGGTGATGAGGACGTAGGTAGATGATTCGAGGTTGTCGAGCAGGTCGTCGGGCACAAAGCTGCGCCAGATGCCATGGTCTACGATGATAGAATCAGAACCGAGAATGGAGATGCGTGTGGGACCGGACCGGTCATCGTCCACTTGCTGCTGCTGCTCGACCATATCGTACCTAGGCCTGGCGTCGCAGGGAGGAGAACGGGGAGGAAGAGGGGGGGAGAGGACCCAGAGAGGTTTGAAGAACGAGGAAATATGTAAAAAGGATCAAGGTGAACTGGTTAGTTAATCCTTTAAGACTCCCACTTATCCATTTATCGCGCTTCCATAGGTCAAGGATGAATCATTTGTAATATCCTTCCATTTATGGCGAAAGCTTACCTCAGACAAGCTCTTTCAAGACAAGGGTAGAAGTTTTCGAGCAGGAAGCGCGTAGCTTGTTGAGGGTGAGTTAGATAACCTAAGTACTTACCTACGTGTGACTCTACGGGGGGGGGTTTTTTTTTACACTATAACCTCTAAAAAAAAAAAGCCCTCTCCCAGCGCGATCTCGGAGCGAGGGGTAATGTATGGGATAAGTAGATAGGACGGGGGGCGGGGGATTGATGGTACGAAAACTGGTAAAGCTACTTACTACCTAGTAGTAGTGGACCCCGCCCAATATCTGGAGGGGAAAAAACGGGACCAGCACCGGTTAATAAATCGCCCTGTTCGGGGCTGCCTAACAGAGGTCAACTACTAGGTACTGGTCTGGTGTATTGTGGCACACAATAAATTAGCTGGCAAGTTCCTGCTGGAAAGGTAGCTCTGCATCATTCATACAACCTCTAAAATATGTATACACTATCCCCAAATCAGTAGCACCTACCTAGTGACAGGTTCTAGTACGCCCAAGCTGTTGCCATACCTGTTTAGCACGGAATCTTCCATTCGACGAATATGACGAGCACCTTCAACAGTGCTCAAGTTAGTGTGTTTTGTACGATGGAACCCATCATCAGCCGAGTGAAAGGGGAAACGTGAACAAGCAGGACGGGTCCTTTCCTCAAACAAACATAAACACAGACAGAATATATGAATATTCTGTTGAAAATGTTACGCAACAGTGTGCGCTTTGTGCCTCCGTGTGGCGGCGGACTCTTGCGGCGTGAGAATTCGACATCGATGTGGTTTGTGTTCATTCTGGTTCGGACAGGAGCTCCGCAAGTGAACATGAAATTTCATGTAAATCAACATTGGCCTGGACGAGCTCTCCCAGAGGCTTCGTCAAGGCAAGGCATGGACTACTGAGGATGAGGCTCCAATATGGCAAACATATCTAACCTCGAATTTCTGGGCGGGTTGAGATTTGTGAGACCTGGAAATCACCTCTCGATACGACTGTTTCGTTATATGGGCATGCAAGCCAACGCGACCCATCTTGAAATCCCGACATTTTGCTACTACTGTCACTACTTGCATGAAGTCACTGGGGAAAGAGCTCCTCATACTTTGCCGTAGTGGCTGACCTTGAACCCGTAAGCATAGGGGGGAAGATTGAAGTGATGAATCTACATCGCTTACTCGGCATACTGACCACTATCACTGATCAAGTATATTGGTAGTCAATACTTTTTACTCGGAGTTGTAGAAGAGTCAACAACATGCCAAGGCTGCCAAACAGTCTTTTATACTTGGATTAAGATTTATTGATGGAATTTACATTCCTGCATCTAGGAGCCTCAATCCCAAGCCACACACAGATTGCTTTCCGTTGCGCAGATATCTATTTCCCAATATTCGTGCCACCAAAAAACAGGGCTCCCCGACTGGTGACAAAGCCTCAGATCATGAGCCTTTCAATCTTGTCCTTGATCGCTCGAATCTGGGATGCTAAATCGCTGGCCTCGTTGGAATTTATGCTGGCTGCGATCACAGAGCGACTGACACCGCATGCTCGACCGATGGCGACTTTACTGGGGAGGAAAACGTAGACAGTGTTCTTATCCTCCGCAAGGAGGGGGATGTGCAGGAGTATAGCAAGGGGACTCGTATCTGCGGCCAGGATTGCGACCTCGCATACACCACGATTCAACGCCTTTGTCACTAGAACACATCGTCAGCAGTAATCATACAATTTTTTTGCAGCCTTGACTAACCTTCATTAGCACCTTTCTTCACTTGACCATAGTGCGTGGCCTGTTGAAGCAAGTCCAGGATCTCTTGCGCAAGTGCAGCATCGGCCAAAGGCCACGCTGCAGACTCTAGCTGCTAATTAGCAAGAGTTCACGAAGATCTGGGAGGAATATTTACCTGACGACATGATGGGATCGGGACTGACGGGAGGATGGCTCGCCTTTGCAGGTTCACTGCCGTGTATTATATTAAAGAGAGCGTCTGATGTGATGGGGAGAAATAGTTAGAAGTCGCGTGTGGCAGGAAATTTTTAGTTTTGAAGGTGCATGGATTAGATTAACCGTCACGTGAATGATAGGTAGCTGATGTGGCTGATAAAGCGGTGCTAGTGTACAAATGGCGAGCTGGAGGGCGGCCCGTGCTGGTACATAGGACATATAGATAGCTAGTTGTGCACTAGCAACTTAGCGTCAAAAAAGTTTGAACCCAGCAAGTGCCCTCGTTTTTAACGAGGAACGAACGAGGGTTATTCCAGTGTCGAATTTTTTTCTATAAGAAGCTTGTCCTAATTAAGAAAGCAAAGCACCAGGCGCTATATAGCCCGAGCGTTTTTAATAAGAGCATACTGTTACCGCCTGGTCGCCCGCTATTTAAACATAATTAATAAAATTAAGTAATTATTATTTTATTTTATTTTATTTTATTTTATTTTATTTTATTTTATTTTATTTTATTTTATTTTATTTTATTTTATTTTATTTTATTTTATTTTATTTTATTTTAAATATATATATATTAAAAATAACTGTATAAATATAAATATAAATATAAATATAAATATAAATATAAATATAAATATAAATATAAATATAAATATAAATATAAATATAAATATAAATATAAATATAAATATAAATATAAATATAAATATAAATATAAATATAAATATAAATATAAATATAAATATAAATATAAATATAAATATAAATATAAATATAAATATAAATATAAATATAAATATAAATATAAATATAAATATAAATATAAATATAAATATAAATATTTAAAAATAACGTTAATTATAATAAGTTTATTATAAACAGTGTTATTATATAAGTTTTAATAAAGTTTATTTAATAATATAAAAAAAGTTTTTAATTATTTATTTATATGTAATTTTAAAAAATTTATATATTGGTTTTTTAAATATTAAGTTTAATTTATTATATTAATTTTTTAAAAAGCTGTGCTAGCAGTGTTTAATAGCGGTGTTAGCGCTTGTCAGGTTATAAGCTGTTATAAGTCGGCGAGGGGTATTCTTTTCCGACTATTCCTTTTAACTTAATTATTTAACTTAACATATTAATAACATCTTTTTAAAAAGTGTTAAGTTTAAGCTTAACTTATAAATTTAGTTTTTTATTAAAGTTAAAATTAATAACTTTTATAGTTAATATTAATTAAAATTAAAGATTTTTAAAGTTACCGATATAATTTATTAATTATTAATAAAAACATTATATATATGTTATTATAACTTTTTAAAAATAGCTATAAAAAGTTTAATGTAAACTTTATAAGTTAGCATTTTATTTTATGTTAACTTGGTTAACTTTATAACTGTAAATATAAAGTTAATTAAGTTAGCGAAAAAATATTATAATTATTAATTAATGTCGGCAAAGTTAAAAAAGCTTAATAAAAAAATTCTTAAAAACCATTACACGTTAAAAACAACTTAAACGCTAAAAGCAGCTTAATTTTAATTAAATAACTAGTATATATTAAGTTATAAGCTGTTATTAGTCGGCAAGGGGTATTTTTTTTTAACTATCCCTTTTAGTTTAAATGTTTAACTTAACACGCTTTAATTAAGCTTTTTTATGTGTTGATTGCCGACTCGTTACTTGTGCGTTGCCGACTAGTAGCTAACACGGCGCTATTATTAACTCCTTTTTAAAATAAGTATATAAGCCCTTTTATCACGGGCTTAGCCCGATTAGGTAAGGCCTGGCTGTTGCCAGGCAACCCAGCCCTGGGAGAAGCAGGGGCTGGGTAACGCACCTGCAAGTGCGGGTATATAAGGGCTTAGTATATATAAAAACTGCAGTTAAATTTTTTTTTTTTATATAACTTTAATATATATAACTTTATTTATAATAGCGTATAGTTTAACTTTGTAATATAAAGTTGCACTGCACTTATATTAATAAACTTTAATAAAATAAAAGATTTTATAATATTAAAATAATTTAATGCCTTTTAAAGCAAGTAATAAAGTTAAACGGTACTGGTTTTTTAAAATTAATACAGTTTACTGCAAAATTAGCAGTTTATTTAAAGGTTAAAAGGATTTTTTAATTAGTTTTTTATAAAATATTAATAGTAATAATTATAACGATAGTAGTAAAAGCTGTAGTAGTAATAGCAGCAGTAAGAGCTGCAGTAGTAATAGCAGTAGCAAGAGCTGCAACAACAGCAACAACAACTAAAGGCCGTACCCCCGAGTGTGCACCTGCAGCTGGCCGCTCTGGCAGCAGCGGTTTTTATGCAAATAAAAAAAAAAAAGCTATTAAAGTAGCTAGTTTAAAATAAAAAACTAGAGTTTTTTTATTTTTATTTTAATAAAATATTATAAAAAGTTAAAATTAACATTTTTATAAAATTATTAAAAAATAATAAAGTTATATAATATTTTATATTAAAAATTATTTTTAAAAAAAAATAATAAAAAGTTAAAACTTTTTAAAAATTTAATAGTTTAAACGTAAATTTTTTATTAAAATAGCTTTTAAAATATTTTAAATTTACGTTTAATAACGTTTAAGTAAAAAAATAAGCGTAAAATTAGTTATAAAAGTTAAAATAGCATAAAAGTAAAACTTTTAATAGCTTTTTATTAAACTTTAAAAAAGTTTTTATAAAAGTTAAAAAAAGTAGTTAAAATAATAATAATAAGCTTATTTAACTGTAAAGTTTACTATTAAAAATATTAAAAAAAAACTTTATTATTATTATTATGTTTAAAACTTATAACGTTTATATTAATATTTTTTATTTTATTGTTTAAAACTTTAAATAAATAAATAAATTTAAAGCGCTTGTTAAAAGCGCAAATAAAAGTAAAAATTATAAAAAAAACTTTTTTAAAAAAGCGCTATTTTTTTTAATAAAAAAATTAATATTAATAAATGTAAATAATAACGTAATAATAGTTACTATAAGTTCACGTAAACAAGCTTGCGTTAAAAACGTAATTAATTTAATAGTAAGTATTTATTATCGTGTTAAATAGGTTATAAATAAAAAGTATAAAGCTTATAAGTTAAATAAGCTTTATTTTTACTGTAATACCAGTTAATATAAAGTTAAAAACTGCTTTTATGCTTTAATAATTAACCTTAATAAAGTAGTAAAAAAACTATAAGTTTTAGTGTAGGCTACCTGCATTACTGCATTTATATTTAAAAATTTAAAAAAAAAAAGTAATAAATTAAAAAAAAAATAGCTTTAATGTAAAAATAGGCATTAAAGCTTTTTAAAAAAGCAATAATAAAATAAGATTTATATAAAAATAAAATAAACTGCAATTTATTGCTATTATTAATTATTATTAATAAAAATACACTTTTAAAAGCACTTATAAATAAAAAATATACTTATTATATAGTTATAAATAAAAAATTGTTTAAGTTTATAAAAATACTGTTAATTTTTATTTTACTTTATATAGTTAAAAGCGCTTTTAAAGTAATAAATAGTACTATTATATAAAAAGTTATTTATTTTAAAATAAAAATTTAAAGCTATATATAAATAATATATACGTATATAATTTTTTTATTAAAATTTTTAGTTATATTAAAAAAACTTTAACTAGTTTATAACTAAGCTATATTGTACTTTTATAAAAAGCGCTTATAATATAAAAAAGCGTAAATATAAGTAAGTTATGCAAGTTAAAAAAAACCCGACTTTTTATAAATAAAAAAAATTAAAAAAGCTTAATATATATTAATAAACACGTTTATAAAACATATATGCAAGCTTTATTGCGTTAAAAGCGAAAAAAACGACTTTATAAAAGTATTTATTGTTTTTTTAATAAATATAAAAAAAGCTTTATAATTTAAAAAAAAAAAATTAAAAAAAAATTAAAAGTATTAATTTTTTAATGCTTTTATAAGCTTTTCTTGTTTTAAAAAAAACAGAATATAAAGCGCCTTGCTTTATATAAACCTGGAATTAACTATAAAATTAAGTTTTAAAAAAAACCAAATAAAAAAAAACTTGTATTATTTTAAAGCTTATTTTATAAAATATTTAAAAAAAAACTATTAATATTACGTAAAATATTAAAAAATTTATTAAATAAAAGTTATATTTAAATTAATAGCTTAAAAGTTAAAGCTTTAATTTTATTTATTTATAAGTTAAAAAACAAATTTTATTTTTACTGCGATTATAAAGCATTAAACGCAATTATTTATAATAATTATTACTTTTTCTTATTAATTAAAAACACTTTATAGAACTTAATTAAAATAAAGTAGTTTATTAAAGTTAATATAATAATAACATTTTATAAAATCCGCATTATTAAAAATAAAAAATTTAAAATAGCGTTTTAAATAAAATATAAATTATTTAAATAAATAATAACCTTTTTTAAGCTAATTAAAACGCTAGCTACTTTTTAAAAATATATTAATAATATTTTATAAAATTATTTAAATAATTATACTAGTGTATATATAAATAATATTTTTATTTATATAAGTAAAATTAAAAAAAACTATTAAAAAAAAGTAAAAAAAATACTGCAGCGTTTATATAACGCTAAGCTTTATTTAAACTTTAATAAATATAAGTTTACAGTTAAAAAAGTAAAATACTTAAGGTTTATAATATATGCAGGAATAAAAATATAAATAAACTTAAATAAAATAAAAACTATATTAAAATAAAAGGCCTTAACGTTAATAAAAAACGTTTAAAGTTTTTTAAGTTTTATAAACTATTACTGCATTTTTATACCTAGGTTTTTTTAAATTACTGCACTTTTAACAGCACTTATTAAAAAAAATTAAAAATTTATATAAAAATAAAATTAAAAAAAAGCGTTTTAATTACTTAAAATTTTATTTACCTTAATGCCTATTTTTATTTAATAAAATTTTAAAAAAAAAAACTTTTATAAAAGCGAATTATTTTAATTATATGTTTAAAAAAATGCTATTTTAAAAAATAAAAAAAAAAAAAAATAATAACGTATTATTTATAAAAATTAAACGCTATAAAAATTAATTATTTTATATATAATAAAAAAATGCTAGTTATTATTAAATGCTTAAAATAATAAAACGCAGAGTTTTATAATTATAAAAGCTTTATAATATTTATAAATTATTAAAACTTAAAATATTTTATAACTTATTAACGCTTTTTTAAGCGGTAAATATATTAAATTAAACTGTTTTTTAAATATAATTTTAACCTAGTATACTGTGTAAAAAAAAATATAGTAGTATTAAATGCGCTTTTTTATAAAGACTAAAATAAATTAAACGTAATAAATAAAAAAGCTTATTATTTATAAATAATTTTTAAATTAACTTTAAAAAAATAAACTATTATTTTTATAACTATTATAGTAAAAAAGCTTTAAGTGCAAGTTTTTAAAAACGTAAAGCTATAAGTTTTATAAAAGTAAATAATTAAAAAAAATTAATTTTATTAAACAGTTTATATTATTATAAAAAATTAAAATAAAACGTTTAAATTTATTTAAAAGTTAAAAGCTTAAATTTTTAAATGCTTATTAAACGCTAGAGGGCGGTTTATATACTAAAAGCGCTTATAAATTCTTAAAACACCTTTACTTATTAAAAGCAATCTTGTTTTTATAAAAGCGGACTTATTAAATACCTTAAAAAGAAAATTAATTTAGCATATTTATAACGCTTATATTATAAGCTATTTAAAAAAAAAAAGTATTATAACCGCTTTAATAAAAAAATTTTATTAGTTTATAATACAATAATATGTAAAAAAGTTCCTTTATAATTATAATATTTACAAGCGTTTAAAAGTTTAAAAAAAATATAAATAAAGTTTTTTAAAGTTATTACTTATATTAAACCACTTTTATAAAAAAATTTAAATAAATTTTATAGTAAATTTTTTTTTTTAATAAAAACCAGTATTTATAAGTTATTAAAAACCGTTTAAATAAAAAAATATTATTAAAAATAATGCTTATAATAAAAATAAAAGCATATATAATTTGTTTTTTAACGTGTTTTATATAGTTTTATAGTTAATTAAAGTTAATTATAAATAATTAAAAGTTTAACTAGTTAAATTGCTTTTAATAACATTTATATAAGTTAATAAAAGTATAATAACTATTAAATACAGCATATTATTTTTAAACTAATAAAAGTTTTAAATAAATAAATTAAAAAATTTAAGCTTATTTTTATTATTATATTAATTAAAAATAAAATAATTAAAAAAAGTAGTTATTATATACTTAATTAATTATTAATTACCAGGTAAATAACTTTATTAAAATGTTTTTTTTTTATTATTTATAAATATAAAGCAAACTTTATAATAATTAAGTCCACATTAATAAAAAAAATACCTGCATTAAAAAAAACAGGTTTTATATTTATATTATTAAAACGAAAAGCTTAACTATTTATTAAAAAAATAAACGCTATTTTTAATTTAATTTAAACTTTTATAGCGGCGGTATTAAAACAGTATTAATATTATGTTAATAAAAAGTAAGTGTTAATTAAACGTTATAAAGTTAAAAATAAAATATAATTAAATTTAATTTATTATAAAATAAAATAATTTAAAAAAAAGCTTAATTAATTATAAGTTAAATATACGGTATTTAAAGTGTTAAATTTATATATAATACAGTTAAAAAGTATTTTTTTTAATATTAAAAATAAATTTTATATAAACATATTGCATTAAGCGCATATAAACAAACTATTAAATTAAGTCTGCAATAATCTTTAATTATTACTTATTTTAATAAAAAAAAAAAAAAAATTTAAAGTAAAAAGCATTTTATGCGTTAAAAATAGGCTTATAAAAAAAAAATTTAAATAAAAAGTTTTAATAAAGTAAAAAAAATATAAAAACTTATTTTAATACTTTTTAAAAAACTTTATTAAAACTACAGCTTTAAATGCATATAAAAAAAAGTTTAGTAACGCTATTTAAAATAACGGGTTTAAATACAAGTATAAAGCGTAAAATAACTTAACGTTTAAATTAATATAAAAAAAAACAGGATAATATAATTAAAAGCAAGTAAAAACCTTTTTTACTTTTTTATTTTTACTTTATTAAAAAAAAAAAAAAAAAAAAAAAAAACAAATAAAAAAAAAAAAAATTAAAAACGCTAAAAAACACTATATAAAACCCCGCACGCTTAAAAGTAACACTCTTTTAATTATTATTATTATTATTATTATTATTATTATTGTTATTATTATCTTTTACTTTTATTATTTTTATTTTTTTTTTTACTTTTGCTTTTTTTTTATTTTTTACTTTAATAAAATAATTAATAATTACTTTTTTTATTTTAATAAAGTAACGCTTTTAATCCTGCGTTTAAAAAAGTAGAAATAAACCGTTATTTTTTATAATAAAGTAAAAGTAAGCGGAAAAAACAGTAAGCGTAAGTATGGCGGCGGCGGCGGCGGTAAAAGCTAGCGTAAAGGCAGCAGCAGTAACAGTAAAGTAAGCGGCAGTAAAAGTTAAACTAGTAGCAGCGGTAATTAAAGCTTTATAAAAAATATTATAATTTACGTTAATAAAAAAAAGCCTAGTATATATATTATAATAAACTTATATAAAAAAAAAACCAGTTATAATAAAGCAATTAATAGCGCTATTAAAAATAAAAGTGTTTTTAAAACGCTTGCTTATTTTAATTAATAAATTAATTAATTAAGCGCAAATAATAAAGTAAATTATAAAAAACTTAAAATAAAAACAAGTTAATATATAAAAAAATAAAAAAAATAAAAGTTTTTATAAAAATTAGCAATTATAATTATTAATAGCGTATTTAACGTAAATTAAATTATAAGCTTTATTATAATAAACGCATAAAGCGCTTATATAATAATAATAAAAAAGTGCGCGCGCGTTAATAAATAACTTTAACTTTATTTTTTTTTTTTATAAATTAATAGTATTAATATTTTAATAAACGTAAAATAAGTTAATTACTTATTAAAAATAGCGCGTTAAAAATAAACTTTATAAAAAAAAGTTAAAAAAAGTTAATAAAAGCTTATAGCGGTAAAAAGCTAGTAAAGCACGGGCGGCGCAGGTAACGCAAATAATGTAAATAGCATAAGCAACTTTATAATAAGTAAAGCCCGACTTGCGGTTAGTAAAAGTAGGTATAAGTGCAAATATAAGCGCAAGCGTAAACGTAAACGTAATAAGCCTAGCTGAAAAAAACGAAAAAAACGAAAAAAAAAAAAAAAAAAAAAAAAATTTTCTTTTAAAAAAGTAGCGAAAAAAGTAAAAAGCATTTATAAAACCAGTTTGTTAACATGCGCACATTACGTAATCTTTACATTATAAAGTAAAAATTTTTAAAAATAAAAAAGCTTATAATGTTATTATTAATGTTAATATTAATAATAATAAAAATAATAATAAAAATAACGGTAATAATAATAATAGTAGAGTTAAAAAAATAAAAAATACGGTAAAAAAAAAACCCCTTTTTATAAAAAAAAAAAAAACAAAGCTTAAATTACCGCTTTTTATTGCTTTAATTATTATAACACACTGCTTATTCTGCTTATTTTACTATAACTTATTATAAAAAAAAAAACAAAGCGTAAAAAAAAACTTAATATTACAGGCTTAACTTAATTAAATAAAGCCTAGCTATTATTAAGCAACTTAACTTTAAAAAAAGCAGAGGCTAAACAACGTATTTATAAGTGCAAGTATATAAAAGCTTAATATATATAAAAACTGCAATTAAATCTTTTTTTTTTTATATAACTTTAATATATATAACCTTACTTATAACAGCGCATAGCCTAACCCCATGACACCTTTTTTCTTTTTAATTTTTATTAGTTTTATTTTTATAAGTTGCTTTTTAACAGTTATTTACTTGCTTTTTATATAAATTATTATATATATATTTTATACTTATTTAATACTTTTTAAAAATAATAATAAATAATTTATTTTAAAATAATTATTAATTAATTTACACGTTATTTTAAATAATATAATTTTTATTAATTAATTAGTTTTTAATTTAATTTTATATTAAGTTTTTTTATTAATTCTTTTATTTACTATTTATAAATACTTATATTAAATTTACTTTATATATATAATTAATAATTTAATTAAATAATATTTAATGCTATTTAATAAATATTTTAAAACTATTAATTTTTACTTATAATTTATTTATATTTTTAATTATTATTTATTATTATGCTTATTATTTATAAATATTTTATATTTCTTTCTTTATAGTTTATTACTTATTTTAATAATATTTTAACTGCTTAATACGTTTAAAATAAAATAAATATTTAATAAATTATTTTAACTTATATTTAATATAATAAATTTTTTTATAATTATTTTAATATTTTTTATAATATTAATTAATTATTTAAGTTTTAAAATTAAAAAGCTATTAATTTAAAAGTTAATTATTATGTTTATATTAAAGCCCGTTAAAACGCGCTTTTATTTTATTTATAAAAACGCTTTTAATTTAATTATTAATTTTTATATTTAAAAAACTGTTATAAATAATCTTTCATTTATTTACTTATTATTTATTAATTATTAGTAAATTATTTTAAGAACTATAATATTTAATTTAATTATACTATAAGTACTTTTAAATGTTGCGTTAACAACTGAGCTAAAAGGTAAGTAGGCGAAGAGATGTCTCTTTGCTGACTTATCGGCCTATATAACCTCACATTAAACGTTTTTAATAATATTAATAATTATTTTAATAGCGCTGGTAAAAAGCAAATAAAAGACATTAAATATATTATTAAAAAGTTAAAAAGCGTTAATTTTTAATTAAAAATATTAAAAAGGTTAATATAGTTATATAAATAAATTTTATAAGCAGTTTACTTTTTTATAAATTATTTTAATAAGTTTTTTAAATTTATATTAATAATATTATATTTAATTAAAATTTAAAAGCTATAATTATAATATAAAGTTATTATAAATGTAATATAAACATAAAAAACTAATTAAAGGTTTTTATATATAATATTTTTTATAACCTGTTTTTTAATACTTATTTTATTAAAACGGTTAAAAGTTTATTATATAAGTTAATATTTTTATATTATTATTTAAATTTATTTAACGTTTTTATTTTTATATATTTTTAATCAGCTTTTAAATAAGTTTTACATAATTAACTTATTTTATAAGCATTTACTTTTTTTAAATTATTTATTTAATATTAAAATAAAAAAGTTATATATTATTTAAGTTTTTTAAAAATAATAAATTATTAACTGCGCGTTTTAAAAGTTTTATGTGAAATTAATTATAAATACTTTATAACGTATTTAATTTTATTATTAAAATATTATTTTCATTATTGTGTATTTTATATAAAGTAATTATAATTTTTTAAAAATCTATAATATATATATATATATATATATATATTAACGTTAATTGAAATTTTTTAAAAAGCGTTTATATAGCTTTATAAATTTTTAAAAAGTTATTATTTTTAATTAATAAAATTACAATTACATTTAAATAAAATTTATAAAATAAAAAAGCTTAAATTAAAAATAATGATATTTTTTAATTAATAATAAATATAACTTTAATAATAATAAACTTTAATTTAATTAAATATAAGTTATAAATATTTAAAAATACCTTAGTATTTTTTAATTAATTAATTTAATAACTTTTATTAATTTTTAAATAATGTGCTGTAAATAAACGCTGTTTTATATATGTTAATTTATAATATTTATTTATTTATTTATTTTTATTATTATTTATAATAATATAAAATTATTTATTAAAAATTACTTAATATATGCTTTTATATTTATAATAATTATAATTTATAATAACTATTAAATATTTTAATTTTAACTTATTTATTATTAATAAATATATTATAAAATTAATAAATAGTTTATTAAAAAGCAGTTAAATATTAATATGTCACGGGGTTAAAGGTGCGCAGACCACGTAAACCGGAAAAAAGTCTAAATTAACTATAAAAAAAAAACTAATAAAAGCACTTAAAAGCATTAATTAGCTTATATATATGCAAGCTTTACACGTAACTATATAAAGTTAATAATAACTTTTTATGTTTACTTATTAACTAGTATAATAATAACTATATTATTATTAACTTTAAATTAAACTTATAATAATATTTTTTATTTATAATTAATATTTTTTATATATAATTTAATATAATATTTACATGCATTTTTTAATAATATTTTATTTTATGCTTTTATTATTTTATAAAAAACTTTATTATTATAAACGTTAATAATAATTATTTATAAACATTAAAACCCGTTTTATATTTTATATAATTTATATTTATTTATTAAGTTTTTTTATTAATTATTATATTTTTTAATATTTATTTATATAAATTTAATTTAAATTTATATTTATTTTAAAATAAAATTATTATATTTTAATTAATAATTATAATAAATTTAATTTATTATTTTATAAAAAGCGTTATATAATAAAAATATATATTATATGTAAATTTTAAATTTTATTTATAAATTAAAAAATGCATATATTAAGTTAATATATAAAGTTAATAACTTTATAAATAAATTTAATAATAGTTTTAAACTTTATGTTATAATTTGTTTTTTTTATGCGGGGTTTTTTAAAAGGCTGTTCACGGATTTTAACAACGCGTGGTTAAAACTTTACAAGCCGCTTATTTAATAAAGCTTTTACAGATTTCAGCAGTTAAAACCCACTGGATTTTTTAATAAAAATGCTGTTAAATTCCCGCTTCTATTTATCTAATTAGCACACGAAAAATGGTTAAATGTAACCTTTAACACCTTTAACTACTAAATTCCAGTTTATTTAATGCTTTTTCTCTCTTTTAAGCCACGTTACAATGTACATAAAGCCACCTCTAGGGCTAACCACTGTAACTAACCCCCTAACTGCCCTATAATTAACCACCTAACTGCCCTATCGCTAACCACCTAACTACCCTATCGCTAACCACCTAACTGCCTTATAGTTAGGTAGCTTTATATACAGTGCAACGTTAGTAAAAAAGTTAGCAAACAATTTAATATCGTACTAAAAGCAAAGTAAATAATCAGGTAAGCTATTTAAGTTAATAGCATTGCTTTTTTAAACTATAGCTAAATAAATCTGATTTTTTACAAGGTGTACACGGACTTAAACTTCAACTTATTAAAATCCGTGAACACGGCCTAATTAACTAATATTATATAAAATATTAATTAAAATAACTTTAAATTTTAATTAACTTTTATTTATATAAAACGTAAATAATATAAAATAATATAAAAACTTTATAAATATAATAAAATTTATTATTATTATTAATTTAAACATTTATTAACTTATAATTTATTATTAATTATTTAAAAAAATAATTGCTTATTTAAAATTTATTATAATAAGTATAAAAAATATTTTATAATAATACGTACAAAAATTAAAAAATTAAAAATAATAATTAATATATTATAAAGTTAAAAATACGCAAACTACATAAATTAAAAAAA
The DNA here is from genome assembly GCA_018398605.1 of Biscogniauxia mediterranea. Taxonomy (NCBI): domain Eukaryota; kingdom Fungi; phylum Ascomycota; class Sordariomycetes; order Xylariales; family Xylariaceae; genus Biscogniauxia; species Biscogniauxia mediterranea. The sequence continues at coordinate 446,339 of JAGXTR010000011.1, read as the reverse complement.
AAGTTTAAATTAATTAAATTTTTTTTAATAAAAGCACTTAAAGGCACTAACCAGCTTATATACATGCAGGCTTTGCACGTGACCATGCAGAGTCGGTAATAACCCCTCACCTTTACCTGCTAACTGGTATAGCAGTAGCTATACCGTCGTCGACCCTGGGCCAGACCCGTGACATAATATCGGTTTTAATAACGCTTATTTATAGTTTTTTACATTTTTATATATATAATAGTTTTTAATAAACGTTTTTATTATATATACTATATTTAATTAAAATAATAATATATAAATATTATAATTATAAAATTTTAATTAAAATATTTTATAATATAAAAATTATATATATATTAAATAATTACTGTTTAAAACGGGGTTTAAATGTAATAAGGTTATTATACGCAGTGTTGTTATATAAGTTTTAATAAAGTTTATTTAATAATATAAAAAAGTTTTTAATTATTTACTGATATGCAATTAAAAAAGTTTTTATAAGCTTTTAACGTGCGGTTAATAAATTAACTTTTATATGCTGATTTTTTAAATACTAGGCTTAACCCGTTATATTACCTTTTTATTTTATTTTAAAGCCGCGCTTTTATTATTTAATAGCGAGGTTAAAGTTAAAAAGTAGCCCGTTTATGTACCCGTCGCCGACTAATTGCCTGTGCGTTGCTGACTGGTAGCTAGCGCGGTACTATTGCTGACTCCCTTTAAAAAAGGTATATAAAAACCTTTTTTTTTTTTACTTTTTATACCTGTAAGTTTTTTTTAATTTAATTGCTATTTAGGTTTTTTATAAACAACTTTTAGTTTTTTTTATATTTATTTATTGCTTTTTTACTGCTTATAACTATTTAAATTTTTTTTACGCAAACTGCTTTTAATTGCTATACTTGTTTAATATTTTTTAAAACTTTAATAAGTAATTAGTTTTAAAAAAGCTTATTAATAGCTTTATAACCTTTTTAATTTTTAATCTTTTTATTTTAAGCATTTTTAAACTATAATTAAATATTTTAATTAATCTACTTATTATTTTTAAACATTATAATTTTTTATTAATTATTTAATTTTTATTTGCACTTTATATTAAGTTTTTATTTATTTAATATATTTTAAATATATAATTAAAAATCATACTATTTAATATTTAATTTAACTTAATATATATATTTTAAATGCGTATTTTTTATTTATAATTTATTTATAAAACTTTAATTATTATTATTTATTATATTTAATGTTTATTTATATTTTAATAAGCAGTTTTTAAACTATTTTTTAATATTTTTTAATGTTTTAATTTTATTTTATAAGTTTTTAATACTTTTAAAATAAAATAAATATTTAATATACTATTTTTAATTTATATTTAATATATTTTAAAAAACTTTAATAAATATAGTATTTTATAGCGCTTTTAAATATTAATAAGCTATTTAATTTTTATTATAATTTAATAAATTATTATTTTAAAAACTAGTTATTATTTTTATATTAACGCTGTTAAAAAGTGCGCTTTATTGTTTTTTGCGCGTATTTTTTAAAAATAATAATTAATAATTGTTTTTAATAAATTATTATAAGTAAATTTTTTATATATAGTTTATTAATTGTTAACTAGTTATTTTAAATAAGCGTAATGTTTTATTTAATTATATTATAAACGCTTTTAAATTTTTATTAATAATATTAACTATTATTTTAAAACTGGTTTAAAAAAGCAGAATATAAGCGGTAAAAATGAAAATTTTAAAATAAATAACGTTAAAAAACTATTAATTTTTAATATGTAAATTTTATAAACTATTTATTTTTATTTTATAAGTTTTTATAATTAAATTTTATTAATTAATTATTTTTTTATAAATAGTTTTATTTTATTTTATAAGTTATTTTAATAAGTGTTTTTAAAATATTATTAATAATATTACCTTTAATTAAAGTTTAAAAGCTTTAATTATATTATAATATTAATATAATAAATATAAAAATTAAAAAGTAAATAAAAGTTTTTTATAATTAATATATTGTTTTAATTTTATTTATAATTTTTTTTATTTACTTTAATAAAGTAGTTAAAGCCTGTTATATAAAGTAACGTTTTTATATAATTATTTAAACTTATTAAATGTTTTAGTTTTTTATATGCTTTTAAGCGGTTTTTACATAAGTTTAACATAATTTATTTATTTTATTAAGATTTATTTTTTAGCTTCTTTATTTAATGTGCGTTTAAAAATGCTTTTTACTTTTTTAATTTACGTTATTATTATTTTTTAAAAAAACCTGCGCGTTATTTAACTTTTAAAAAAGTAAAGGATTTTTTACTGCATATTTTAAAAGTTTTATATAAAAATAATTATAAATATTTTTAATATATTTAATTTTATAATTTAAAAAATATTATTTTAATTATTATATATATTATATAAAATTATTTTAATTTTTTAAAAGTTTATAAAGTGCGCATATTTTTAACGTTAATTAAACTTTATTTTTTACTTTAAATTATTTTAAAACTTAACGTTTTTTTTTAATTTTATTATATTATTATTATTGCTGCTTGCGTAAACTTTATTATTTTTTAAATATGTTTTTTAAAAAACGTTTACATGCTTTTATAAGTTTTAAAATATTTTATTATTTTTTACTAGCAGGATTATATTTAAATAAAAATTAAATAAAAACTTAAGTTTATAATAATTATATATTTTTAATTACTAATAAATATAACTTTTAATAATAAAAAGTTTTAATTTAATTATAAATAAACTATAAAAGCTTATAAATGTAATAAAACTTTTTAATTAATTTATTTAATAGTTTTATTAAATTTTAAATAATAAACTGTTAATAACCGCTATTTTATATATATTAATTTATAAACCCTGTTTTAAAATATATTTATTTAATTAATGCTTTTATTAATAATAATAATATAAAGTTAACTGTAATATTTTAATAATATATTAAAAACTATTTAATATAAGTTTTTATATTTATAATAGTTATTATTTTTAATATTATTATTTTTAAAAGTGTATTAAAAATGATTATTGAAAATTTTAAAATTTAATTTATTTATTATTAATAAATAATTATAAAATTAATAAATAGTTTATTAAAAAAGCAATTAAGTATTAAAATAGCTTTAATAATACTTATTAAAGGGGGTTTAAACCGTTTTTATATATATATTGCAGTTTTTAATAAACTTTTATACTATATAAACTATATTTAATTAAAAAAACTGCGTATAAAAATCGCAATTATAAATTTTTAAAGAAAATATTTTATAATATATAAATTATGCGTATTTTAAATAATTACAGTTTAAAGTAATTTTTAATTAAAAACTTAAAAGCGCTTATAAAACGTTAAAAAGTTTTAAATGTTAATTTTATATTTAATAATAATTATTAAAAATAAAGGACTTTTTATTACAATATTTATAACTGCATGTAATTATTTTAAAAAAAATAATTAATATTATTAAAATTAGCGTATTTAACTTTTTAAAGTTATAATAGCGCATTTAAAAAGCAAGGTTTATATAAGTAAAAATTTAATAAAAATAATCGTAAATAAAGCTAACTGTGCTAATTATAAAAAAATATATTAATAAATAGTTAATAATATAATAATAAAATTATTATTATAATAATAATAAAATAACGGTAAAATATTAAATAAGTAATTATAAAAAAAAAAAAATTAAAATAAAAAAGTTATATAAATAGTTTATAAACTTAATAACTTTAAACTATATAAATAAAGTTTATAAAATTATAACGCGGTTTTTTTAATTTAAATTTAAAATTAAATAATTTTTTAATAAAAATAATAATAATAATAATAATAATAATAAGCTGGTTATAATTTAAAATTTAAATTTTTTTATAAAGTTAATTAAAAAAATAATTATAAATAGTACTTTTTTAAATATATAAACATATATAAACGTAATAATTATAAATATAACGTATATATATATATTTTTAATTAAACTTTTATTAAAAATTATTTTAAAACATTATATTTAAAAAATTATTATATAAAATAAAAAATAATTTAATAATTTTAAAAATTATAATTTATTTTAAATTATTAAAACCGTAAATAAAATAAATATTAAATAAAGCGCTATAATTATAAAAAAATTATTTAATAAAAATATAATTATTATTTTTAATAATATAAAAAAATAATATATATAAAATATTAAATAATTAAAAGCTTTTTTAAAAAACGTAATTAATTAATAAAATGTATATAATATTTATAAAAAAATATTTTAATTATAAATTAAATAAAATGCTAATAAAATTAAAATAAAATTTAATATATAAAATTTAAATGTTTAATTTATTAAAATAACGTTAAAATTATTTAAAAGTAATAATATAATTATATTAATAATACTTTTTTTAAATAATAAATTAAAAATAAATAAATAAAGTTTATAATTATAAGTTAATTTAAAATAATTTTTTATATAATATTAAATTATATTATAATAGTTTAAAATTAATATAATATTATAAATATTAAAAATATAATTATAAATAAATTAAATATTTTAATAAGTTTATTTATAATAAATATAAAATAAATTATTATAATATAAAAAAAAAGCTAAAAAATAATACTTTATATATATTAATATATAGTTTTATTATATAGTATATAAAAAAGCGCATTTAATATAAAATCGGCGCTGTTTAATTACTTAAAAGTAATAAAAGCGTTATAAAAAAAGTTTAAAAAAAACATTTTTATTTTTATATAATAAGCAAAAAAAAATAGCAGTAATAGCGCGGCTTTTAAACCGTAAAAAAATTATTAAATTTAAAAAAAAAAGCCGACTTAACGGCAATAATATAAATAACGGCAACGTAATTATATTAATACTATTAAACTTTAATATTACGCTGTTTTTAATAATATTAAATAAAGTAAAAAACACTAGATTTATTTAAAAAAATAGTTTAAAAACTTTTTAAAAGTTAATAAAAAACGCTTTATTTTTATTAAACCTATAGTAAAATACCGGTATAAACTATAAAAAGCTCGAGTAATTAAAAGCTATAATATATATATTATATAATAATTGCGCTTTTATTAATAATTTAAAGTAGTTATATTTTATAGCTTTAAAAATAACGTTAATTTAATAATTTAAGCGTAAAAAAAATGCGCTTTTAAAGCGTTTTTTTAACTTTAACGCTATGTATAAAAAGCGTTTTAATTTAAAACTGTTACGGGGTTGGGGTGCGCGGACTACGTATACCAGAAAAAAGGTTAAATTAACTATAAAAAAAGAAAAAATAAACAGTAGCACTTGGGGGCGCTAACTAGCCTATATACATGCAAACTTCTTATATAACCGTGCAGAGTTAATAATAACCCTTTACATACACTTATTAATTAGTGTAAAATTAATTATACCGTTAATTTTAAGTTAAACTTATAATAATATTTTTTATTTATAATTAATACTTTTTTTATATAATTTAATATAGTATTTATACGCATTTTTTTTAATAATATTTTATTTAAGTTTTTATTATTTTATAAAAGATTTTATTATTATAAGCGCTAATAATAATTATTTATAAGCGTTAAAAGCTGTTTTATATTTTATACAGTTTATATTTATTTATTAAGTTTTTTTATTAATTACTGTATTTTTTAATATTTATTTATGTAAATTTAATTTAAGCTTATATTTATTTTAAAATAAAGTTATTATATTTTAATTAATAATTACGCTAAATTTAATTTATTATTTTATAAAAAATGCTATATAATAAAAATAAATGCTATATAAAGCCTAGTTTTTATAAGTTTAAAAAAAACTTTTAAATATATATTAAACTAATAACGTTTTAATCTGTATTTTATACAGCAGTTTGCTTTTTTTTAAGCGGCTTTTTAATTAAATAACACTATATAAACAATATTAATTAATATATTTATTAAGTTATTTTTATTTATTTAAAAGCAGTATAAAGTTAAAAAATAAAAATTTATTAAAAAGCAAGTAAATTGCTTTATTATTACATGTAAATTTAATATAAACTTATTATACGTTTTTATAAGTTTAATTTATTTATTTAAGCGTTATTATTATTTTATATTTAAATAAAAAATTAAGCAGTTAATTTTTATAATATTTAATTATAAGTTAATTAAAATATAAAATAAAACTTTTTTAAAGTAAAAAATAAAAATAATAATAGCTTTAATAAAAAGTTATTTTAAAGTATATAATTTTTATCTTGCACGCTAAACTATATTAAGTTTTTTATATGTTTTTAACTATATAATAAAGTTGTTTAAATTTTATAACTTTTTATTTTTAATAATTATTATATAATTAAAAAGTTTTTATTTAAACTTTAATATAAAAAATTTAAAAATATAATAAAATTTTATATAATTATTATTAATTATTTTTTTATTAACCTGTAATTTTATTTAAATTAAAAGCAATTAAAACTTAATATTTTTACTGTTAAATTTATTAAAAAAAAAAATTTATTTTTTTTACGCGTTAATTACGCTAGTAAAAAGCGCTGTAATAAATACGGTTATTTTAACATGCTGTTTTATATAATCGCTTAATTAATTAAATTTTATTATAATAAATGTAAAAAATACTTTATAATAACACGTATAAAAGCTAAAAAAAATTAAATAAAAAGTAATTAATATGTTATAAAGTTAAAGTGTGCAAACTATATATATTAAAAAAAAAGTTAAATTAACTATAAAAAAAAAAAAAATAAACGGTAGCACTTAAGGGCGCTAACCAGCCTATATACATGCAAACTCCTTATATAACCGTGCGGAGTCGGTAATAACCCCTCACATACACCTGCTAACTGGTGTAAAACCAGCCACACCGTCGACCCTGGGCTAGACCCGTGATAAAAACATTAAGTTTATTTATAAAAATAACCTTTTTTAATAATAAATCGGTAATTATAAAAAGCTTATAAACTGCGTACAGGTTTTTTTTACGTAAATATGCTTTTTTTTATATAAATATATAAAGTAAAAAGTCTGTATATTTAAATAAAAATCTTATATTTAACTTATATATAATATAAGCATATAATTATAAAACCGGTATAAAATAAATAATAAATAATAATATTATTATTAAATTTATAATTAATATAAGTATTTTTTATAACTTAATTTATTATTATAATAATTTTATAAAACTTTAAATTATTTTTATTATTTTAAATAAAATTTAATTAATAATATTATTTAATAATAATATTTTTAAATTATATTTAATAATTAATATATATAATTATAATATATATATAAAATTATAAGTTAATTAAGTTTTTATTTAAAAAACTATTTTTAATTAAAATATATTATTATAATATATATTAATAATTTTTATTTATATAAATTAAATAAGTTTAATTTTTAATTAATATTTTTATTAATTTATTAATTAAACATATTTATATAAAAATTTAAAGTAATATTTATAATTATTATATATTTATTTAAAACATTTTTATTTATTTATTAATATTTTAATAATTTTAATTTAAAAACTTTTTAAAATAAATTTATTTATATTTTAAATAAAGTTTTTATATTATATTATATTTTAATACTTTTTATTAATTATAATTAAATTTATTTAAAATTATTAATGAAAGTAAATTAATATAAATATTATTTTATTAATACATATAAATAATATAAACTATAATTATTATTTTTAATTAATTATTTTATTACTTATAAATAAAAATAGTTTTATAAATTTAAAATATATTAAATGTATATATATTAATAATTAAATTATGTTTAATTTTAAATAATTTTAAATAAAAAGCTATGTTTATATTATTACGTTTAAATAATTAATATATTAAGTTTTAAATTAAAATAATTTATTTAATTGTTTTAATTATATAAATAATATAAGTATTATACAGTAAAAAGTATATTTTTTATAAATAAATTAAAATAAATTAATTATATTAAATAATTTAAAAAAGATATTTTAATAAACTGTAAATAAATTAAAAAACTTATTTTTTATGTACTTATAATATTATTTTATATTATTATAAATTTTATATTATAAAATATAATAAGTTAACTTTTATATTATTTAATAAATATTTTTAATTTTATAAGTTAAAAATAATATATTTTTTAATTTAAGCTAGTAATTATATACATTATAATTATAAATATTAAATTATAATAAAAAGTTAAAGTCTTTTATTATTTTATTTAAATAAATAAATAAATTATTAATTTTATATTTAAATAAGTAATTTTTATATTAATATTAACATTTATAGTTATTTAAATTAATATTTTTTATAAAATATTTTAAAGTTTATTTATTAATATAAATGTTAATATAATTTTATATATATTTAAAGTTATTAAGTTTTAAATATATAGTTTTTAATAGTTTACGTTATTTTATTAATTTTTATAATAATTTACTGCATTAAAATAATAAAGATTTTTAATTAAAAATTAAAAACATATTATTATTTTAATTATAGTTATAATAATAATAATAAATTGAATATTTTTTAAAAATAATTTATTTAAAAATTAAAAAATTAAAAATAGAATTAATTATAACACTAGTAAAAAAGTATTATTATGGTTAATTATTATTTTAATTAAATTAAATATTTTTAAATTTTTTAAATTAATGTAAAATATAAAACGTTTATTAATTTATTAATATAATAAATAATATAATAATAGTTTTAATATATTTTTAATTAATTAATAATGGTTTTAAATGTTATAAAGTATTTAATTTAATTTTATATGTTTTTTAAATTTAACAATTAATTAATATATTTAAAAATTAAAGTTTACTTTTTAATATTATTAAAACTATTAAAGTTTTTAATAATATAAAAATAATAATTAAAAATAACAATTTAATTTTATTAACATATATATATATATATAAATAATAAATTTATTTATATTTTAAAAATAAAAAAGGTTTTAAAACTATTTAATTAATTATATTAATATTTTAAATATATTTTAAAAAGTTTTTAAAGTATTAATTTTTAGCTAATTATATGTAAATAATAAATAAAAAAACCGTTAAATCTTTTACTGCTATAAACAAGTACTTTTATTTAATAAATAAAAACTTAAAAAGCAATAAATAAAACTTTAAATTTTAAAATAAAACTTTTTAATAAATTAAAAATTGTAATAATGGCCTATATTTTACTTAAAATTATAAAAATAATAAATTAAAAAGCTAAAATTACAACTATAAAAAAGTAAAAATAACGTAAATAAAAAAATATAAATTAAATAAAAAAATTAAAAATTAAAAAGTAAAAAAAGCTTATTTTATAAACAATAAAATAACTAATAAGTTGAAAAAATTAAATTATAAATTAATAAAAAACCTTTTTAAAAAACTCATTTAATAGCAATTATTTAATTTATAAAATTATAGCTTAATATAATTATTACAATAAAATATTTAATTTAATAAATAAAAAGATTTATATATACATACATATAAAAACCTTTTAATAAAACTTATATTAAAAATAAATAAAAAACTACTTTTATTAAAAAACGCTTATATAATTATTATTATTTTATAAAAACTTTATATAATAAACTTTTTAAACATTTAAAATAATATAAAAACATGTTTATATATAAATAAAATAACTATATTATATTAATTAAAAATATTATATATTAAAAATTAATATAAAAAGTAAAAAATACTTTATTTATAAAATATTAATAAATATTATATTAAAATAAAATATTTATAAAGTTTAAACGTTAATTTATAAATTAATAATTTTATATATTTTATTATTATTATTATTATTATTAATTTTTATATTATTAATTTTTTAAAATAATAGTTTATATATATATTATTAATAACTTTAAAAGTTTATAGTTTATAATTAAAATTAATTATTAATAATAATATAGCATTTAAATAAATTAATTAATTAATAGTTTATTTATAATTTATTATATAATAAAAATACTTTTTAAAAAAAGCTAATTTTATTTATTTACTTATAAAAATATATTTAATTTTATAAAAGTTTTTATATAATTAATTAATTATATAAATTATATTTTATTATTAAATAATAAAAGTTTATTATTTTTACCGCATTATAAAGTAGTTATATATATAAACTGTTATAAAGTTAAAGTACGTAAACTACTTAATTTAAAAACAGTTAAATTAATTATAAAAAAGAAAATTTAATAAAAGCACTTAAAAGCGTTAACTAGCTTATATATATGTAGGTTTTATATGTAATTATACAGAGTTAATAATAACTTTTTATGTTTATTTATTAATTAAATAAATAATAGTTATATTATTAATAAACTTTAAGTTAAATTTATGATATTATATTTTATTTATAATTTTAAATTTTTTATATAATTTAATATAATATTTATATATTTATTTTTAATAATATTTTATTTTAAGCTTTTATTATTTTATAAGTAATTTTATTATTATAAATATTAAAAATTATTTTATATTTTATATAATTTTTATTTATTTATTTATTTTATTTATTAATTATTATATTTTTAATATTTATTTATATAAACTTTATTTAAATTTAAATTTATTTTAAAATAAAATAATTATATTTTAATTAATAATTATATTAAATTTAATTTATTAATTTATAAAAAGTATTATATATATAAACTTAAAGCTTGCTTATAAAGTTTAAAAAAATTATATTAAATTAATATATAAAGTTAGTAATAGTTTTAAACTTTATATAATAGCTTGTTTTTTATACGGTTTTTTTAATTAATTAACACTGTATAAATATTAATTAAAATATTTTTAAATAAAAAAACTATTTTATTATTATACGCATAATTTACATTTTAATATAAAATAATATAAAAAACTTGTAAATATAATAAAATTTATTATTATTATTAACTTAACTATTTATTAACTTATAATTTACTATTAAATTTTTATTTTAATAAATATAAAAAATATTTTATAAAAGTATATATAAAAATAAAAAATAATTAATATATTATAAAGTTATAGTATAAAATTATTTAAATTAAAAAAGGTTAAATTAACTATAAAAATTAATAAAAGCATTTAAAAGCGCTAATTAGCTTATATATATGCAAACTTTATATATAACTATATAAAGTTAATAATAACTTTTTACTTTTACTTATTAACTAGTATAATAACAGCTATACTGTTAATTTTAAGTTAAACTTGTAATATAATTATATTTATAATATTATTATTATTATTAATAATAATAAATATTATATTATTATATAAAATAAAGTTTTAAAAGTTATTTTACTAATATTAATAATAATTATTATATTTATTATTTTAAATACTTTATTTTTTAAATAATTATTTTTTTTTAAAAAATATAAATTTATTAAATATAACTTTTATAAATGCTAGGTTTATTTTTATTTTTATAGTTATTATGTTAATAATAAAATAAACGTTATAAATATTATAAATAAAAACGCTATTTATAAACATTATTTATAATATAAGTAAAAAGTTAAAAATATATAATAGTAAATTAAAAGTAGTTAAATAAATGTTTATATTGAAAATTAAAAAATTAAAAAATTTATTAAAATTTTAAATTAAATTAAAATATTATATATAATAAAAACTTTAAGTTTATAATAAAAATAATTTATTTATTAAAAGTTTTTATGAAAAAAATAATAAATAATTTTTTTATAAAATAATAATAAAATAAAAAGTTAAATAATTATATATATATATTAAGTTTAAAAATTAAATTAAATTAAATTAAATAAATATTTTATTTTATTTTATAAATAAAAACATATAATATAAATAAATAAACTATATTTATTTATATATTTAATTTTTTATTTAAAAAACTATTAATAATAAATTATATAAATATTTAATAATAAAACTTAAGTACTTTTAATTTATTAATAATTTTAAATAATTGCTTTTTATTACTTTATAAAATTATTAACTTTATATATATATATAATAAACGCTATTAGCTTTTTTATTAATTTTTAATACATTTTAATTATAAAAATAAACTAATAATTATAAGCTTAATAAGTTAAAAAAGTTTATTATAATTATAATAAAATTTAAACCTTTATTAACTTATATATAAAAGTTTATAAAAGTTTATAAATAAACTTTTTATAAACTTTTATATAATAATAAAAAATATTATAAAATATTTATAACATTTTTAAATAATTTTTAAATAATTTTAAAACTTTATTTTATTTAAAGGTTATTTATAAAAAATATTTTTAATTATATTATTAAAGTTTAAAGTAAACGCTTTTAAAAAATTATTTAAAAACTTTTTAAATACTTTTAAATAATATATAAATAATATTAAACTTTTAAAAAGTTTATTATTATATTATATTTAATTAATAAAGCCTTTATAACGTAAAACCCTCGCTTTATTTACAGCTAGCTGTAAAAAAAAGTTACTATTAAATAATAATAAAAAAGTAAATAGCATATATTAAATTTATTTATTATAAACTAATAAAAAAATTTAAATCATTTAAAGCTATAAAAAGTTTAATGTATTAAAATAAAATATTATTTATATAAGTTAATAATTTAATTAAAAGTAAATTTTATATAATATTATTTTATATAAAAATAATTAAAAATAAATATTAAGCAATTTAATTTTAAATATTATAATATAATTAATTATATTTTTATTTAAATATTTATTATAAGTAAAAATATAATATAAATTAATAAAGTTAAAAGTAATACGTGTAATATAAGCAGTTAAAAATACTTATAATTTTAAAAGTAAATAAATTATTAATAATAATGTTAATAAACTATGTAAAAAAACACTTAATTAAATATTATTTAATATAATATTTATTAACATGTTAATTTATTTTTATTAAAACTTTTAAATTTATTATTTATTTTAAAAATTTATTTTATTTTTTAATATATTTAATAATTTAAATATTATTAACAATAAATATAAAACTTAAAATAATTAAAACAACTTAATAAAAATTTAATTTTAAATTAAAACTTATTATAAATTTAACTTAAAGTTAACAGTATAGCTAGTTTTACACCAATTAGCAAGTATACGTAAAGCATTATTATTAACTTTACACGGTTATATATAAAGTTTACATGTATATAAGTTAATTAATGCTTTTAAATATTACCGTTTATTTTTATTTTATAATTAATTTAACTTTTTTTTAATATACGTAATTTATATATTTTAACTTTATAACATATTAACTATTGTTTATTTAATTTATTTAATTTTTATATATATTATTATAAAGTATTTTTTATATTTATTATAGTAAATTTTAATTAATTAAGTAATTATATAAAATAATATATTAAAATAACCGCATTTATAATAGCGTTTTTTATTAACGTAATTAACGCGTAAAAAATTCTTTTTTTATAAATTTAACAGTAAAAATATTGAATTTTAATTGCTTTTAATTTAAATAACATTTTAAGTTAATAAAAAGTAATTAATAATAATTATATAAAATATATTATATTTTTAAATTTTTATATTAAAATTTAAATAAAAACTTTTTAATTATATAATAATTATAAAAAATAAAAAGTTATAAAATTTAAATAATTTTATTATATAATTAAAAGCATAAAAAAAACTTAATATAATTTAATATATAAAATAAAAATTACTTGTTTTAAAATAATTATTTATTAAAATTATTATTATTTTTATTTTTTATTTTAAAAATATTTTTTCATTTTAATTAATTTATAATTAAATATTATAAAAATTAATTATTTAATTTTATATTTAAATATAAAATAATAATAATATTTAAATAAATAAATTAAATTTATAAAAATATATAGTAAATTTATATTAAATTTATATATAATAATAAAATAATTTATTTATTTTTTAATAAATTTTTACTTTTTAACTTTATATTATTTTTAAATAAATATATTAATTAATATTATTTATATAATATTATTTAATTAAAAAGTTATTTAACAAATAAGTTATTATATAATATATTAATTAAAGCGTTATTAATTTAATATATATATAAAAGCTTTTTTAATTTTATAAAAATTAAAATTTATATAATATTTATTTTTATTATATAATATTTTTTAAAAAATAATAAATTAAATTTAAGTATATAAATAAATATTAAAAAATAAAATAATTAATAAAAAAATTAATAAATAAATATAAACTATATAAAATATAAAATAGCTTTTAATATTTATAAATAACTATTATTAACGCTTATAATAATAAAGTTTTTTATAAAATAATAAAAATTTAAAATAAAATATTATTAAAAATATATATAAATATTATATTAAATTATATAAAAAATATTGATTATTAATAAAAAATATTATTATAAGTTTAATTTAAAGTTAATAATATAGTTAATTTTATATTAATTAATAAGTATATATAAAAGATTATTACCGACTTTACACAGTTATGTGTAGAGTTTGCATATATATAAGCTAGTTAGCGCTTTTAAATGCTACCGTTTATTTTTTCTTTTTTATAGTTAATTTAACTTTTTTCCGGTATACGTGGTTCGCGCACTTTAGCCTCGTATTAAAATTGTAATAAAATTTAAAATTTAAAATAAATTTATTAATAAATATATAAAAATAATTAAAAATTATAGTATTATAAAAGCTTTTTATAAAAACGTTATTAATAAAAACATTAAAATCTTTAAAGTTTAATTATTTATATTAATTTTTAAAAATAATATTAACATTAATATATAATAAATGTTTTATTAATATAAATTAAATAATAAAATTTAAAAATATATAATTTAGCATAAAACATAGTTAATAAAAAAATAAAAAATATACTGCTTAAATTGTAAATTATATTAAATAAATTAATAACAATTAATAACAATTAATAAAAAATTATTAACTTATTTAAATAAAGTTTTAAGCTTATAAAAAGTTTAATTGTTAATTTTATAATATATATTAAATAATAATTATTTAAGTTTAAAAAATATAAAGCTTATTATAATTTATTAATAATAAATATATATATTATTTTTAAGTAACTTTTATATATATTTACAATAATATTATATAGTAAAAAAATAAACTATAACACTATATAAACTATTATTATTATTTAATTAAAAATATTTTAAATTAAAAATAAATATTTACATTAAAGTTTATAAAAAAGTTTATAAATATAATTACTTATAATAACTGCTTATTATTATTATAATGAAAATTAAATAATACTTATTTAAAAATAATATAATAATAATAAAAAATATTATTATTTTATAATATAAATAAATATAATATTTAAAAATATTAAAAAAAATAAAGTTAATTATAAATATTATAATAATTTAAATTAAATAAATTTATAATTAAAAATATAATTAATTAAAAAACTTATTTATAAGTTTATATAATAGTAAATTAATTTTCTTTAAAAATAAAATAATAAATAAACAGTTTAATTTATAAATTATACTTATTAAATATAATTTAAGTTTTAAAAGGTTAAAAAATTATTTAACATTAAATTAATTATTAAATATTTAATAAAAAATAATTAATAAATAAAAAATATTAAACTTTTAATAAAAATTATTAAAAACAGTAATTAAAATATAAGCTTAAGTTTTTTATAAGAAAACTTAAAATAAAAAAAGTTTTAAAGCAATAAAATAAACTATTAAAAAGTTAAGGTTATTTATAAAAATAAAATTAAAGCTATATTTAAGTTAATAAAAACATTAATAATTTTTATAACCTTAATATTTAATACAAGCATTATATAATAAAAAGTGCATTTTTTATATAAATAAAATAAACTAATTATTTTTAATAAACTGCAAGTAAATTTTAAAAAGTTATTTTCTTATTTTTCTATATACTTACAATACTACCTTATAATGCTATAAATTTTATATTATTTTTTTAAATATTATTATTAAACGTTTTTAATAAATTAAAGTAATTATAATGTAATATAATTAAATAAAGTAAGAAAAATATTAACTATTATTATTATTATTATTAATCTTACACTAAAGCTATATACATTACGTACATAAAAGTCATATAAAGCTAAGTAATCCCTTTTCAAGTTTTATAAACACGTTAAACCGTTTTTAAAAAAAGCAGCAGCTTTAAAGCTGCTCCCGCTTCTCGGCTTAAGCAGGCAAAATCCATGCTATTCTGTAAAAAACTTTAATAAAATTTTAAATCCATTTGTAACTTTAATTAAACAACTTATTTTATTAAATAATTAACATTATTAAAATCCTTGCAACCGGTTTTTATAGAAAAATTATTGCATTTACGTCGCACTTGCAGCGCGGGCGTTAAAACCTTGTTGAAAGTTACCGGCGCTTTTAAACAAGTAACTGTGGCTTTACTGCTACGCATTATAATAGCTTTAAAGCAGAGTTAAAAAACAGAAAACAAGGATACGTTAATAATTAATATACTAACTTTAAATGAAAAAATTAAAAACCTTTATAAAAAAGTTAAAAAGTACGCACGTAATATTCGCGACTTTATCGCTCTAACAACCGTTAAATTACTGCTAAGCTGCTTAAACGCCGCAATTAAAAGAGTTATTAAAACAGAAAAAAATATTAACTATTAATATTTAAATAACATGTTAATAAATTTAAAGTGTTTTTATAATATTATATTATATTTAACATTATTAAATTAAAGCAATATAAATATTAATATATATATATTAAATATTAATTAACTAGTTTTTTAATTAAAATATTATTATTTTAACCTTTAACCTTTAAAGTATTTATTAATAAATAATATTATATTTTTAATTTTTAATTTATTATTTATTATTTATTTATTTTATACCGTTTTTATAACTATATACTTATATTATATATAAGCTAAATATAAGACTTTTATTTAAATATGCAGATTTTTTATTTTATACATTTATATAAAAAAAGCATATTTATGTAAAAAAAAACCTATATGCAGTTTATAAGCTTTTTATAATTATTAATTTATTATTAAAAAAAAATTTTTTTAAATAAACTTAATGCTTTAAATTAAAACGCTTTTTATATATAATGTTAAAGTTAAAAAAACGCTTTAAAAACGCACTTTTTTTACGCTTAAATTATTAAATTAACGTTATTTTTAAAGCTATAAAATATAATTGCTTTAAATTATTAATAAAAACGTAATTATTATATAATATATATATTATAACTTTTAATTATATAAGCTTTTTATAGTTTATGTAAATATTTTATTATAAATTTAATAAAAATAAAATGTTTTTATTTTTTATAGCTTTTAAAAAGCTTTTAAGCTATTTTTTTAAATAAGTTTTATAATTTTTACTTTATTTAATATTATTAAAAACAGCATAATATTAAAGCTTAATAATATTAATATAATTACGCTATTATTATTTATATTATTATTATTAAGTCGGCTTTTTTTTTAAATTTAATAATTTTTTTATAATTTAAAAGCTGCGTTATTATTATTATTTTCTTTTTATTTATTATATAAAAATAAAAAAGTTTTTTTTAAACTTTTTTTATAGCGCTTTTATTATTTTTAAACAATTAAATAGCGCTAATTTTATATTAAGTGCGCTTTTTTACATACTATATAATAAAACCACGTATTAATATATATAAAACATTATTTTTTAGTTTTTTTTTATATTATAATAATTTATTTTATATTTACTATAAATAAGCTTATTAAAGCATTTAATTTATTTATAATTATATTTTTAATATTTATAATTATATTTTTAATATTTATAATATAATTTAATATTATATAAAAAGTTGCTTTAAATTAACTTATAATTATAAATTTTATTTATTTATTTTTAATTTATTATTTTAAAAAAGCATTATTAACGTAATTATATTGCTATTTTTAAATAGTTTTAACGTTATTTTAATAAATTAAACGCTTAAATTTTATATATTAAGCTTTATTTTAATTTTATTAATATTTTATTTAATTTATAATTAAAATATTTTTTTATAAGCATTATATACGCTTTATTTATTAATTACGTATTTTTTTTTAAAAAGCTTTTAATTATTTAATATTTTATATATGTTATTTTTTTATATTATTAAAAATAATAATTATATTTTTATTAAATAATTTTTTATAATTATAATATTTTATTTAATATTTATTTTATTTATAATTTTAACGATTTAAAATAAACTATAATTTTTAAAGTTATTAATTTGGTTTTTATTTTATATAATAATTTTTTAAATATAACGTTTTAAAATAACTTTTAATAAAAACTCGGCTAAAAATATATATATATGCGTTATACTTATAATTACTATATTTATATACGTTTATATATTTAAAAAGTTATTATTAATAATTATTTTTTTAATTAACTTTATAAAAATTTTAAAATTTTAAATTATAATTAGTTTATTATTATTATTATTATTATTATTATTATATTTATTAATAAGTTATTTAACTTTAAGTTTAAGTTAAAAAAACTGCGTTATAATTTTATAAGCTTTATTTATATAATTTAAAATTATTAAGTTTATAAACTGTTTATATAGTTTTTTTTAAATTTTTTTTTTACTTTATAATTATTTATTTAATATTTTACCGCTATTTTACTATTATTATAATAATAATTTTATTATTATATTATTAACTGCTTATTAATACGTTTTTTTACAATTAGCATAATTAGTTTTATTTACAACTATTTTTATTAAATCTTTACTTACGCAGGCTTTACTTTTTAAATGCGCTATTATAGCTTTAAAAATTTAAGTACGTTAATTTTAATAATATTAATTTTTTTTTAAAATAATTGCGTGCAGTTATAAATATTATAATAAAAAGTCCCTTAAATTTATTATTATTTTCATAAATTTTATTATATATAATTATAAAATATTATAATTATTAATGCGCAAGTTTTTATTAAAATTATTAAATTATTAATAATTATATTAAATAAAGCATTTTACTTAAAATAATACTTAAATAAACCAACTAGTAAAATTAAATTAATTAACTATTATAAGTTATTTTTAAAAATTAAAATCTTTTAAAAGTATAAAAAGTATAAAATGCATTAATTAACGTTTAATTAATTTTATAATTATTAAAAGCAATAAATATAAATTTATAATAATTAATTAAATAAAAGTTTATTATTATATAATAATTACTAGTTTAAAAACTATATATATGCTTTTTATAAAAATACTTTTATTAAAATTAACCTAGTTTATTTTATTTATAAAAAATATATTTTAACTGTTTTAATTTATATAATACTATTTTATAAATATAATTATATGTTTAAATTAATTAATTAATATATATATTACAATAATAGCTGCTAGCTGGCTATATTTATTACAACCGTTTTTATGCATTATTATTATTTACCGCTTAGCGCGAGAAAATTTTAATTAAAACACTTAAGTTTCTTTACTGTTTACATAATTATATAAAGGTTTTTTTTTTTTTTCCTTACTTAATATTTTTCACGCACAATATATAAATTATTTTACCCTTTGCGCTTTAAATTTATTATAAAGTTGTAATAATATGCATTTTTAAGTTTATTTTTTATTTTTTATTTTTTATTTTTTATTTTTTATTTTTTATTTTTTATTTTTTATTTTTTATTTTTTATTTTTTATTTTTTATTTTTTATTTTTTATTTTTTTATTTTTTATTTTTTTTTTTATTTTTTTATTTTTTATTTTTTATTTTTTTATTTTTTATTTTTTATTTTTTATTTTTTATTTTTTATTTTTATTCTTTTATAATTTTTAAATGTTTAAATGTAACGGCTAGGACTAGTACTACTAACCACTAGTCCAGTCGGCCGCTTACAGGCAGACCTGGGGCTATTAAAAAGTATAGGAATTTTATAGCTAAAGGCTATAAAATTTATAGTAGTATATATAGTTAATTCGGCTACGGTTACAAACCGTAACATTAAGATTTATTTATAAAAAATTTAAATTAATGAAAATATTTTTTAATTTTACTTTTTTAAATAAAAGATTTTTTAAAAGTTAATTTTTACTTTTTAATTAAATAAATACTATATAATAATATTTATAAATTATATTCTTTTTAAAAAACTTTTATTTAATATAATTTTTTAACATTATTTATATTTTTATATTTAATAAAAGTACTTATATAAATATGCACATTTTAAAAAAGTTTTATAAAATAGCTTTATTTATAAGCATTTTATATTTTTTAATAATTTTAATTGTTTATTAATTAAAAAACTTTAATAAAAATTTAAATTTATTTATAACTTTAATTAAACGATTTATTTTATTAAATAATTAATATTATTAAAAATTTTATAATTAACTTTTTATAAAAAAGTTATTATATTTATATTATATTTATAATATAAGCGTTATAATTTTATTAAATATTATTAGCGTTTTTAAATAAATAACTATAATTTTATTGCTATTTATTATAATAACTTTAAAAAAATAAAAAATAAAAAATAAAAAAACATTAATAATTAATTTATTAATTATAAAAAAAATTATAAATAAAGTTAAAAAGTACATATATAATATTTGCAATTTTATTATTTTAATAACTGTTAAATTATTATTAAACTGCTTAAATGCTATAATTAAAAAAGCTATTAAAATTTTAAAAAATTATAAGCTTTTTTTTAACTTTTTTTACATTTTTTTAATTAAAAAAATAAATTTAACTTATTTATTATTTTAAATTAATTAATAAATATTAAAAAATTAAATTTTAAAATAATAATGCTTATTTTTATAAAGCTTTTAAAATATATATAAATTAAAATAATAGCTTTTTTAAAGCTTATATTATTAAATTATATTTAAAAACTTATTATTTTAAGTATTTTTAAATTAAAAAAACAATAAAATATTAATAATTAAAATAAATAAAACGTTTATTTTTAATAAAAAAATAATTATAATAACGCGTAAACTTTTAAATAAAAATTATATGTTTATTTTTAATTTATTAATAATTAAATAAGCTATTAAAAAAACTAGCGTAAATTATAAAAATATTAAATAAAAAAACGCAATTTAAAAAACGTTATTATATAATAATAATATATTAATTTTAAATTTTAAAAATAAAATTATATAAAATTAAAAAAATAATTACACGTTTATATAAAAAAATATAAATATTAACTTTTTAAAAGCATTTTTTAAAAAATTAAAAAAAAATTACTTGTTAATTTATATAAAAATTATTAAGCTTATTTAAATAAAATATTTTTATAATTTAAAAATAATAATAAATATTATTTAATATGTTTATAAACTGTTTATAAAAAAACATATAAATTAAATAATATTTTTATTATTATAAATATAAATATATAATAAAAATATATTATAATTAAAAAACATATAAAAATATAAAAAAGCATATAAAATAATAATTATATAGTTTTTAAATATTATATAAATTAATTTTATTATATTAACTATAATAAAAAACACGTTATTTAATTAATAATATATATTATATAATATAAATAAAATATAAAAATAATATAAATATATTTATAACGTTTATTATATTTTATAACGTTAAATAAATAAATTGCTTATTAAAAGTTTATATATAGTTTTTTAATAATTAAAACGATTATAAAAAAATAAAAAAATAATTTTTTTTATAAATAAAATAATAAATTGATTTAATTTAAAAATTGTTTTAATTTTATATATATTTAATATAAAAATAAAAAAAATTAATAAAATATTTAAAATAAAAACAGTTTTTTAATAGCATTATAAACATAAATTAATAATAAACATTATAAACGTACTTATTTAAAAATTTTAACGTTTATTATTAAAACTTGTAATTATTAAATATAAAATAATATAAATTTTACTTATTTAAATTAAAAAATAAAAGTAATTTTAAAATTACTGCTTTTTTAAAAAAACAGTTTAATATGTTTATAAAACTTAAAAACCCCGCTTAATTTTATATAATTCTTATATATATAACGTATATAACTTTAATATAAAATTATTAATAATAATAATATAAATATTTTATAAAATTAATTAATAATTTATAAGTTAACTTTTAATACATTTTTATTAATAAAATTATTTTATTTTATTTTATATAATATATGTTTTTAATATATTAAATAATAATATATATATAATATTTATTATATGTAAATATAAAAATTGTTTTTATATGTAAATAATAAAGTTTTTAAATTTAATTAATAATTTATAATTAAATAAAACTTAATAAATTAAATATTTCTTATTATTTATTATTTAATTTAATTTATTTATAATTATATTACTATTAATTAAAATTAATAAGCGCAAAGTAAATATATATAAGTTTTTATTATAGTTAATGTTTTGTTTTTATTAATAAACTATTTAAATTTTTAAACTTATTTTTATAATATATAATATATTAATAATATTTAAATATTTATTTAAAATATTTATATATAAATAAATAAAAACTATTTTAAAATGTATATTTTATTATAATGCGTATATATATGTTAATTTACATAATATAATTACTTTTTAATTATATATACGTTTAATTTATATTAAAACAATAAAATAATAGTTTAATTTAAAAAGATTAAATAAATTATGTTAATAAAAATAAATTAATTTAATTTTAAACAGTATTATTTATTTAAGTTTAATATTTTTATATTAATTAAAAATAATAAATATTTTTATTTTTATTTTTTTAATTTAAATGTTTATATAAAAAGTATATATTATGTTTATTTTTTATATTATTAATTATTATTATATAATTAAAAGTAATATAAAATTTTTTAATAAGCATTTTTATATTAAATGATTATTTTATTAATAAGTATAAATAAAAAAGGTTATATGCTTTTATTATTTTTTAATTATTTATTATAAAACTTTTTTTAATAATATGTTTACTTTTTATATATTAAAGTACAAGGTAATACTTGCAATTAAAAACTTGCTTTAAGCACTATTAAACAGTTTATAAAAAAGTATAATAAAAAACCTTTAAACACTATTAAGCAGTTTATAAAAAAACATAGTAAAAAAGCTTTAAATATTATTAAATAGTTTATAGAAATATATAATAAAACGTATAAAATATTATAAGTATAATAATAAAAAGTTTTTTAATTTAATGCAATATTAAAAACTAAAGTATTTAAAATATAATATAAAAAAATTAATATAATAAATTGTTTTTTAAT
The DNA here is from genome assembly GCA_018398605.1 of Biscogniauxia mediterranea. Taxonomy (NCBI): domain Eukaryota; kingdom Fungi; phylum Ascomycota; class Sordariomycetes; order Xylariales; family Xylariaceae; genus Biscogniauxia; species Biscogniauxia mediterranea. Next base: position 422,931 of record JAGXTR010000011.1, on the reverse strand, counting down.
AAAAAAACCGTTTATGCTTTTATAAGCTTATTTATTTTATACTTAATTTTATACTTTTTATAATAATTTTATAAGCAATATTATTTTTTTTCCTTTTATTTTTAAACTTAATTTTATTATTATTATTAAATAAATAATAATTAATAAACTTGTATTAAAATCTTTTTAAAAAAACCTGTATAAAGTTTTAAAACGTAAACTTATTAAATAATAACGTTAAAAATTACCGCAATATAATTATTAATATTTTATAAAAATATATTAACGTATTATAAATACTAGCGCATATTAAAAAAATTTATATACTTATATTTTTTAATAATATTAACGTTTAAATTTTTTATTATATTAAATAATAACTTAAAATTATAAAAATATTATTATAATAATTATTAACAGTTATTAAATTTAAATAATATAGTTATAAAAAAATTAAAAACTGTTATGTTTAAATATACTGTAAAATATAAAAATCTTTATAAATAAATTAAAAAATTAAGTTATATTAAGTAGGTGTAATTTTTAATAAATAAATATTTTAAAATTATTATTATAAATTTTAATAATATTATGTAAATTAAATTATTATAAAAATTATATTTAAAAAAGCTTTTTAATAAGTTAATACTATTAAATATTTATTTAAATAATTAAAATAATAAAAATAATTAAAAATTAACAGTAAATTAAAAACTTTTTACTTTTTATTTTAATTATTATATAAATAGTTATTAATTAATATTTAACGTTAATAAAGTAAACTTATTATCATTATTATTATTATTATTATTATTATTATTATTATTATTATTATTATTATTATTATTATTATTATTATTATTATTATTATTATTATTATTATTATTATTATTATTATTATTATTATTATTATTATTATTATTATTATTATTATTATTATTATAAAACTAATAAGCTTTAAAAATAACCTATAAACTATAATATTATTTAATAAATTAAAAAAATAATTAAAATCTTTATAAGCTATTTTATTTAAATGTTTATATATATTAATAAACTTATTTCTGTTAATTTATTATTATATATGTTTTTATTATATAATAAACTAAGTATTATAAAAATTTAAATAAATAAAAAAACATTTTAAATTTTTTTATTAATTTGTATTAAAACTAAACTATATATAATAAATTAAAAAATTAAAAAAGTTTTTAATTTACTTAAAAATACAATTACTGGCTATAGTAATTAATTATAAAAAAATTAACTGCAATATATAATTTAAAAGTAAAAAATAATAATAATTAAAAATAATATAATATAAAACCCTTTTAAATATATATATATATATATATATATATATAGTTTTTTTTAAAAAATAATAAAAAGAAAAGTTTTTATATTAATTAAACTGCTTTTTAAAATATATAAAAAAGCTGTCGTTTTTTTACTTGCTTTATTTAGGTTTTTAATTTATATTTAATTTAATATTAAACTTATAAAATTCTTTAAGTAGCTTATTATTATTATTAAAAAGTATTTTTTAATATTTAATTAATTGTTTTTTAAATAATAAGCAGGATTTTCTTGCTATTTAATTTTTAGCGCATTTATACATTTTTTAATATTAAATTATAATAAAAAATATTGCTGTTTTTTAACAGCATAGTTATAATTAATTAAACTTTAAAGTTATTTAAAAAGGACTTTTTATCACAACATTTATAACTGCACGCAATTATTTTAAAAAAAATAATTAATATTATTAAAATCAGCGTACTTAACTTCTTAAAGTTATAATAGCGCATTTAAAAAACAAGGCCTATACAGGTAAAGATTTAATAAAAATAATCGTAAATAAAGCCAACCGTGCCGACCGTAAAAAAACATATTAATAAGCAGTTAATAATATAATAATAAAATTATTATTATAATAATAGTAAAATAATAATAAAGCATTAAATAAGCGATTATAAAGTAAAAGAAAAGTTAAAATAAAAAAACTATATAAATAATTTATAAACATAATAACTTTAAATTATATAAATAAAGTTTATAAAATTATAACGTGGTTTTTTTAATTTAAATTTAAAGTTAAATAACTTATTAATAAAAATAATAATAAACTAACTATAATTTAAAACTTTAAAATTTTTATAAAGTTAATTAAAAAATTAATTATTAATAATACCTTTTTAAATATATAAACGTACGTAAACGTAATAATTATAAATATAACGCGCATATATGCATTTTTAATTAAAATTTTATTAAAAGTTTTTTTAAACATTATATTTAAAACATTATTATATAAAATAAAAAATAAACTAATAATTTTAAAAATTATAGTTTATTTTAAATTATTAAAGTTATAAATAAAATAAGCATTAAATAAAGCGCTATAATTATAAAAAAACTACTTAATAAAAACGTAATTATTATTTTTAATAATATAAAAAATAACATATATAAAATATTAAATAATTAAAAGCTTTTTTAAAAAAGCGTAATTAATTAATAAAACGTATATTATGCTTATAAAAAAAGTATTTTAATTGCAAATTAAATAAAATATTAATAAAATTAAAATAAAATTTAATATATAAAATTTAAGCGTTTAATTTATTAAAATAACGTTAAAATTACTTAAAATAACGTTAAAATTACTTAAAAGCAGTAATATAATTACGTTAATAATGCTTTTTTAAAAATAATAAATTAAAAGTAAATAAATAAAGTTTATAATTATAAATTAATTTAAAATAGCTTTTTATATAATATTAAGCTATATTATAATAGTTTAAAATTAATATAATGTTATAAATATTAAAAATATAACTATAAATAAATTAAATGCTTTAATAAGCTTATTTATAGTAAATATAAAATAAACCGTTATAATAATAAAAAACTAAAAAACAATACTTTACGCATATTAATGCGCAGTTTTATTACATAATATATAAAAAGCGCATTTAATATAAAATCAGCGCTGTTTAATTGCTTAAAAACAATAAAAGCGCTATAAAAAAGTTTAAAAAAAAGTTTTTTATTTTTATATAATAAGTAAAAAAAATAATAGCAATAACGCGGCTTTTAAACTATAAAAAACTTATTAAACTTAAAAAAAAAGCCGACTTAATAGCAATAATAAAAATAATAACAACGCAATTATATTAACACCGCTAAACTTTAATATTACGCTATTTTTAATAATATTAAATAAAATAAAAAATATTAAACTTATTTAAAAAAATAGCTTAAAAGCTTTTTAAAAGCTATAAAAATTTTAAAAACGCTTTATTTTTATTAAATTTATAATAAAATACCGATATAAACTATAAAAAGCTTATATAATTAAAAACTATAATATATATATTACATAATAATTATACTTTTATTAATAATTTAAAATAATTACGCTTTATAGCCTTAAAAATAACGTTAACTTAATAACTTAAACATAAAAAAAAATGCGCTTTTAAAGCGTTTTTTTTAATTTTAATATTATATATAAAAAACATTTTAATTTAAAATATTAAATTTATTTATAAAAGCAATTTTTTTTAATAATAAATTAATAATTATAAAAAGCTTATAAACTGTGTACAGGTTTTTTTTTACATAAATATGCTTTTTTTATATAAATGTATAAAATAAAAAATCTGCATATTTAAATAAAAGTCTTATATTTAGTTTATATATAACATAAGTATATAGTTATAAAAACGGCATAAAATAAATAATTAATTAATTAAACTTTAATTTTTTATTTAAATAAAAAAGCGTTATTTACTATAAAATAACACTTTTAATTATATTTAATATTTTAATTAAATTAATATTTATAATTAACTTTTTAAATTTTAATAAAACTTTTTTATCATTTATAAAAAAACTAAAATAATTTATATATTTAAAATTAACGTACTTAACTTTTTAAAGTAATAATAGCGTATTTTAAAAATAAAGTTAACGTTAACGTAAATATAATATTAATAGTTATTAATAATAAAAATTATAAGTTAAAATAATAATAATTATTATTATTAATTTTATATTAAAGTTATATACATTATATATATAAAAGCTATATAAAGTTAAACGGTTTTTTTTTAAATTTTATAAACATGTTAAACTGTTTTTAAAAAAAGCAATAACTTTAAAACTGCTTTTATTTTTTAACTTAAGTAAGCAAAATTTATATTATTTTATATTTAATAATTATAAGTTTTAATAGTAAATATTAAGGTTTTTAAATAAATGCGTTTATAATATTTACTATTAATTTATGTTTATAATATTATTAAAAAAAAACTGCTTTTATTTTAAATATTTTATTAATTTTTTTAACTTTTGCGTTAAATGCGCGTAAAATTAAAATAACTTTTAAACTAAGTTAATTTATTACTTTATTTATTAAAAAATTTTATTTTTTATTTTTTTGCTTTTTTATAATCGTTTTAATTATTAAAAAATTATATATAAACTTTTAATAAATAATTTACTTATTTAACGTTATAAAGTATAATAAATATTATAAATATGCTTACGTTATTTTCGCAATTTATTTACGTTATATAATATACGTTATTAATTAAATAGTATACTTTTTACTATAATTAATGTAATAAAATTAATTTATATAGCATTTAAAAACTGCGTAATTGTTATTTTTACACGTTTTTTAATATTTTTTATATATTTTTTAATTATAGCATATTTTTATTATATGCTTATATTTATAATAATAAAAATATTATTTAATTTATATATTTTTTATAAATAGTTTATAAGTATATTAAATAACATTTATTATTACTTTTAAATTATAAAAGCACTTTATTTAAATAAGCGTAATAATTTTTATATAAATTAATAAGTAACTTTTTTTAAATTTTTTTTAAAAAAATGCCTTTAAAAAATTAATATTTACGTTTTTTTATATAAACGCATAATTATCTTTTTAATTTTATATAATTTTATTTTTAAAATTTAAAATTAATATGTTATTATTATATAATAGCGTTTTTTAAACTGCATTTTTTCGCTTAATGCTTTTATAATTTATGCTAGTTTTTTTAACAGTTTATTTAACCGCTAATAAGTTAAAAATAAACATATAATTTTTACTTAAAAATCTACACGTTATTATAACTACTTTTTTATTAAAAACAAGCGTTTTATTTATTTTAATTATTAATATTTTATAATTTTTTTTAATTTAAAAATACTTAAAATAATAAGTTTTTAAGCGTGATTTAACGGCATAAGCTTTAAAAAAGCTATTATTTTAGCTTACATACATTTTATAAACTTTATAAAAGTAAGCATTACTATTTTAAAATCTAGTTTTTTTATTTTTATTAATTAATTTAATATAATAAATAAGTTAAATTTATTTTTTTTAATTAAAAAAGTGTAAAAAAAAAGTTAAAAAAAAGCTTATAAATTTTTTTTAATAGTTTTTTTAATTATAGCGTTTAAATAATTTAATAATAACTTAATAATTATTAAAACAATAAAGTTATAAACACTATATGCGTATTTTTTAACTTTTTTATAAAGATTTTTAATTTTTTTATTTAAAATTAATATATTAATTATTAATATGTTTTTATTTTTTATTTTTTAACTTTATTTTAAAACTGCTATAATACGTAATAATAAAGTTATAATTATTTATTTAAAAGCGTTAATAACTTTTAATAAAATTTTAACGCTTGCGCTATAAATGCGATGTAAATATAATAACTTTTTTATAAAAAGCCGGTTATAAAAATTTTAACAATATTAATTATTTAATAAAATAAATCGTTTAATTAAAATTACAAATAAATTTAAATTTTTATCGAAATTTTTTTAATATACCGTTAAAATAATTACATTATTAAATTAATATAAAACTTATAATATTTAACGTAAGTAATAATAATATAAAAATAATAAACATATAAAATAATATAAAAATAAATAAAATATTAAAATTATAAAATTAAATAATAAATTTAATATTTTTAAATTAAGTAAAAAAGTTTATAAAATAATAATAAAAATAAACTAATTATATAAAAATTAAAACGTAATTAAATAATAATTTAATTAATTAATTAATTAACTTATAATATTTAAAAATTTTAAATAATTTAAGTAGTTTATTAAAAAATAATTAAATATAATGTTTTTTTATTAAATATATATATAAATATAATAATTATTAACACGTAATATATATACATGTTAATAATAGCGCTTAACTTTATTTTTAAATAATATATATATAAAATTATAATTTAAAATAAAAATTAAATAAATAACTATAAAAATAAAACTTTTATTTAAATAATTAATATAATTAATAAAAATAATTTTAAATATAACGTTATTATAGTAAAAAAGCTATTAAATAATAACGTAATAATTATTTTTAATAATATTAAAAATTAATAAAAAATAATTAAAAGCTTTTAATAAATAAGCATAAATAATAAGTAAAATATATATAGTATTAATAGAAAATATATTATAAAAAAATATAATAAAAAATATAAATTAAATTAAATAATTAAAATAAAAGTATATAATTTATAAAAATTATATTAAAATTATTAAAAAATAATAATTTATTTACGTTAATAATAATATTATTAAAAATAATATATTAAAAGTAAATAAATAAAATTTATAATTAGAAATTAATTTAAAATAATTATATATATAATATAAAATTATATTATAATAAATTATAGTTTATATAATGTTATAAATATTAAAAATATAATTATAAATAAATTAAATGTTTTAATAAATTAATATATAGTAAATATAATATAAATAATTATAATATAAATAAAAAAGTTAAAAAATAATATTTAATTTATAATAAAAATAAATTTTATTATATAGTATATAAAAATGTGCATATAGCATAAAACTACTACTATTTAATTATATAAACGCAATAAAAGCGTTATAAAAAATATAAAATTAAACTGTTTTATTTTTAAATAATAAGTAATATAAAAACTATATTAACGTAAAGTATTAATAACGTAAAAAAGTTTTTTTATAATTAAAAATAATAATTTTATATTATAAATATAAAATAACGTAAATATCTTTTTTTATTATTATAAAAAAAACTTAAAAAGTTTAATTTAACATTAAAGCAGTTAATACGCAATAAAAACGCAATAATATAAAAAACTAATTTTTTAACTTGTTTTTTTATAATTATTAAAGTTTTATATTAAAATATATTAAAAAAGTACGTTAAATAAATATAAAAAAACGATAAATATAATATTATAATAATTTAAAACTATAAAAAAATCGATTAAAAAACGATATATTGTTTAAAAATTAAAAATATTAACTAATAAATAAAAACAGTAAAATTATTATATATATTAATAAATGCATTATTTTAATTATTTAAATATATAAAATAAATAAAAATTAATTTAACGTTATTTTTAAAAAAGTAATAAAACTATTAAAATATTATAATATATTTTTTAATTTAATATTAAAAAATTAAAAAACTTAATTTATAAATTTGCAATTATAAAATTAAATAAAAATAACGTTTTTATAAGCAATTAAAACTTATATTACTCGTTATAAAATATTTAAAGCTATAAAATAAAAAATAACGATAATTTATTTAAAATAACGCAATATTAAAGCTTTTTATTAATTATATTTTATAATAAAACTATATAAATAAATAAAAGCTTAAAATTTAAAAAGTTATTTACATTAAATTTATATTAAATTATAAACATTTTTAAAATTAAATTTAAAAAAGCAATAAACTTAATTAAATTAAATTAAATTAAATTAAATTATATTAAATTATATAAGTAATTAATATTAAAAATATTATTAAAAAATTAAATAAAAATAAATTAAAAAATTAAAATTAAGCTTTTATAAATCGCAATATAATTAAAAATTATTTAAAACAATTTAAATATTATAAAGTAATAAATTTAATAAAAAAACTTTAAAAATTTATAAATAATTTTATAAAATAATTTATATATATAGTTAATATTTTAACTTTAAAAGAAAAAGAACATATAATAAATAAGTTATATAATAAAATTATAAAGTTAAAAAAGCAATTAAACATTATAAACGTTATAAAAAAATTTAAAATAATAAAAATAAAACTTAATTTAAAAAATTTAAAAACAATAAAAATTAAAGTAATAAAAATATAGTAAAAAGCTTAAAAATAAAGCTAGCGTAAAAAATTAAAAATTGTATTAAATAATATAAAAAAGTATAAAAATTAAAAAAAATAAGCGCGTATAAAAAATCACGCATTAATTAAATTTTTAAAAATACCGCAGCTTAAAAGCAGTAAAAATAGTAAAATAATAACGCGCATATATATATAAAAAAACTAAAGTTTTTATAATAAAGTTTTTTTTAATCTGCTTGTTAACTTTTTTAACATAATAAACATTATATTTATAAAAAAATGTAATTTACGTTTTATAATAAATTAAAAAGTTTTTTAATAAAAGCTGCTAATATATATACGCAATTTTAAAATAATAAAAGCGTTAAAAAATAATAAAATTTTAAATAAACTTTTTAAAAAATATAAAATATAAAATAAAACTTAATATATAAAGTTATATTTTAAAATTATAATTATATTATTTTTAAATATTTTTTAAATATTTTATAATAAAAACGTTAAATATTTAAAAAATTATATATAATTAATTATAATTTATTAATTAAAATAAAATTTTATAATTTAATTTATTTATAAAGTTAAATATAAAAGTATTTTTTATTAATTAAATTTAATATAAAAATATAAAGATATATTAATGTAAAATAAGTGAGTTTTAGTGGAAAAAGTGGGTTTTGTTAAAACTTTTGTCCCTTTACTGTATATAAGCGTATTTTTTAAACAGTAAAAAAACAATAACTTTTATTAATTAATTAAATAAGTAATAAAAATTTAATTAAATTAATAATATAAATAATTATAAAACTTATTTATAAAGTTTAAAAGTATAGTATAATAGTTTTATTATTATAGTTAAATATTAAAAGTGTATTTAATACAGTAATTTACATTAAACTGCTTAATATAATAAAAAGCATAAAGTTTTTAAAATAAATAATATAATAAATTTACAGTTTTTTTATAAATTAAATAATATAATTAATATTTAATAAAAAAGTAATATAATTAATATAAATTAAAGTTAATATTTTTTAAAGTTTTTTACTTTTTATTATATTATTTATAATTTATATAAAAATATTTTATTATATATTAAAAGTTAATAAACTATTTATAATTATTAATTTTATTAATAATATAAACATATTAACGTTTTATATAAACGTTAAAGTAAATTACGTAATATTTAAAAAAGTTTAAAAAATATATATAATAAACTATTATAAAAAATATATAGTTTAAATTAAATAAAAATAAATTAATATATTTTATAAAAGCTTATATAATTTTTATATAAAAATTATATTTAAATAAAATAATAATATAATTTATTAAAAAAACTATTAAATTTTTAAAAATTTAATTAAATAAAAAACTTTAATAAAAATTTTATAGAAATATTATAATAAAAAATTTTATTATATAAAAATACGCACTTATTAAAATAATTATTATTATATAAAAATTAAATATAAAATATATAAAATTTATTTATATAATAATAATAATAAACTTAATAATATATAAAATATTAATATAGCATATATTATTAAATAAAATTAAAATAATTAATTTAATAAACTGTTTATTTATAATATAAATATAATATTTAAAAGTTATATTAAAAGCATTAAAAACTATATTAACGTAAATGTTTAAAATTAAAAACTTTATAAAACTATTAAATATATATTTAAATAAAATTACTGTAAATTTTAAAAAGCGCTATAAAATATAAAATAATATAAAATTAATTAATAAAATATAAATAATTATAACGCAATTATTAATAAATATAAAATTAAAATTAAATAAAAAAATTTAAAACTTATTAATAAAAAATAAGTTAAATTAAAAAATAAACTAATAATAATATTAAATTAAAAATAAAAATATAATTAAAAATATTTAAAAACAGCTTTAACGCATATTATAAAAAGCAGTAAAATAAATTAAATTTAATAAAAAAGTGCTAATTAAATATAAAAAACTTAATAAAAGTTAAAAGCGCGTTATTAATTTAATTATATATAAAATAAATTTTATTTAAATTTTTTCAATTTAATAAAAATAATTTAATAATTTATATATTATTTTATTAATATAATTAAATTTTAAAAACAGCACTATATTTAATTATTAAATATAAAAAAACACATTATTTAAGCACGTAAATTAATAACGTAAAAACTATAAAAATATAAAATTATATATATATAGTTTAAAATTTTTTAAAATTATATAAAATAATTATAAATAAAAAATATAAATAATAAAAAAAATTAAATAATTATTATATATAATTATAAAAAAATATAAATAAAAAATAAATAATTAAAATATAACATTTATAAAAAATTTAAATAAAAAATAAATAATTAAAATATAACGTTTATAAAAAATATAAATATTAAAAATATAATTTTTTATTTAATTAACTTAAAAGCTTAAAATAAAATTAATTAAGCGTTAAAAGCGCACTAATAAAGCGATAAAAAATAAAAAAAGCGCGGTAATAAAACCGCTTAGCTGCGCAAAAGCCAGCTTTCTTTTTTACTTCTTTTTTATTTATTTAACGTTAACGGAAATAAAAAAATTTAACTTTATTAAATTAATTTTAAATAGCTATATTAAAGCGTAAAAGTAAATAAAAAGTAAAAAACTTATAGCAATTTACTTAAAAGCAACCACTGTTTTTAAAAAAAAATACTTTTAAATTAAACTGTAAAAGTTATTAAAATAATAGTAAAGTATTATGCTTTAATAATATTATAAAAAGCATATAAAGCTTTAATAATTATAATTTAATATAAATTTTAAATTTTAAAAATTAATTATAAAATAACGCTAATAAAGCGTAAAAACATATATTAATATAAGTAATTTTATTAACTTTATTTTTATTTTAAAAAATAATAATAATAAAAAAGCAGTAAATAGCGTTATAAAATAATAAATAATTTAAAAATTACGTGTAATTAATAAAAAAACTATAAAAAAACTATAAAATATTATTTATAAAAAAGCAATTATAATTATAATTAAAGCATTTTTAATAATAAATATTAATATTTAAAATTATTATATTAATATATAAATATATATAATAAAAAATAATATAAAAATTATATATTAATAATATTATAATATATAATAAAAAAGTTTTTTATTAAATAATAAATATAATAAATATATAATAATTTTTAAATAACGCTATAATTATTTAAAAATTATTTAACTTTAAAGTTAAAATTAAAAATAAAACTTTAACTTATATAGTTTTAACTTTTTTAATTTTTAATTTTAATTTTTAACAGTAAAAATAAGCTTATTATTATTATTAGCGTTATTATTAACTTTATACTTTTATATAATAGCATATAAGCAATAAAATAATAGCAATATAAAAAAAAAGCAATATTTATGTAAATAACGCAGGTTTTAATAATAATAGCGGCTATTTTAACCGGCTTTTTTTTATAAAAAAAAGCAAAAAAAAGCAGCAGCTTAACAGCAAGTTAACGACTATAAAACATTAAAATAAATTAAATTAAAAATTTATAATATTATTAACTTTTATAATTAAGTTTTTAACTTAAAAAAAATAAAAATAAAGTTTTAATTAAATATTATTATAATGTTAAAATAGTATAAAAATTACGTTAAAAAGTATATTTATTAATAATAATAATAATAATAAAATATTATAAATAATTTATTACATTTTATAATTTTAATGTTAATAATATAATTATTTTTAAAAATCTTGTTATTTTAAAGTTAAAATTTTAATATTTAAAACTTATTTATTTAATTTATTTCAAGTTTTTAAATTTATTATAAGTGTTTTAATTTTTTAATAATTTTAATATTAAAATGCTTTTTATTATTTAAAATTTGAAGATTTTAACTTATTAAATTTATTAATAGCTTTTTAATTTTAAAAATTTTTTATAATAAAGTTTTTTTAATATAATTATAAAAACTTAAAAACTATATATTTTATTATAATATTTATTAATATATTGTTTATTAAATAGTTTATATTTAAAATAATATAATAAACTTTATAAAATTTTATTAAGCTTTTATTTTAATAATAAATATTAATAATTACATTTATTATTTAATAAAGTGTTTTTAATAAATTAAACTTAATATTAATATTTAATTTATAAAAATAACATTTATTATATTTATATTAAAATTAATAATAATATTATAAAATAATTTTTTATTATTATTTTTAAAATTAAGTTTTAAAATTTTTTAATATAATAATATAATTACATATTTATAAAACAATTATATTTTATATATATATTAAATTATATAATTTATTATTAATTTTATTTTATATTAATATTATTATTATTTATACTTTTACTTTTAAATATTTTATTTTTAAAATTTTCATTATTATATTAAAAATAAAATTTAAATAATAATATAAAATAAACTATTAAGTTTTTAATTTTTAATAATATAATATGTAATTATTTTATTTTATTAACTTATAGTATAAAGTTTATATAAAGTTTTTTAAAAAACTTTATAGTAATTAATATTATTTTTATATTAATATTATTAAACCATTTTTTAAAAATAATTATATTAATATTATTATTAATTAATATATTTAATATAAATAATTTAATAAATATATAATATTAATAAATGTTTTTAACGCTTTATTAATATATATAATTTTAATATTTTAACTTAAACCTGCTTTTTTTATTGCGCGCTATTTTAAATTTTTTTACTTATAATTAGTTTTAATTTTTTTAATAAGCTTATTTATATTAATTAAAAGTTTAATTAAATTTTAATAATATAATAAATATGTAATTTTTACGATTTTATAATAAATTTAAAGCGTAAAAGTTTAAATAATTTATATATTATATTTAAAAAATCATATAAAAACCTTATATAGTTATATAATAGTAAGAATTTTAAATACTTTTATTAAAATTTTGCTGCATTAAACAGTAAATAATAATATTAATTTATATTGATTTTAAAAAATGTTTTTAAAAAATTTAAATTTATAATTCTTTTTAATTTTATATTAAAATTAATATAAATTAATATTATATTTTTAAAACATAAAAATAACTTTATTAATTTAAACCTTTATGTTAAATTTAATAAATAATTTAATTAAATTCTTTTAAAACTTATATTTTTATAATATATATTATAGCTTTTTAATAATAAAAGTATATTATTGTAACAAACAACGGCCTAAGTGCGAATTAAGTACAAATAGTAACCGGAATTAAAGCTAAAAGTTAACAAACAGGACTAAAACTAACTAAACTACAACGCCAACAAGGGTTTTTATAAAGGCTGCTGGCCCTGTAAGTGACTAAGCTTAAGAGGAGCTCGGCTCCTTACAATTATTTAGTATATATTAATAAAAATAATATAATTTAACAAATAGTTAAAAAAGTAAAATAACACTTTTATTTAATATAAATAATAATAATTTAATAAATTAAATTTAAAATATATAACTATTTATAATTGTTAATTATAATAAAAAGTTTAAAATAAATAATGAATAATTTTATAAATTTACTTTTTATAATAAAGTAATTTATATTTATATAACTATAATAAAATTAAATTAATAAATCTTTTATAAAAATTAAATTAAAAATACTTTTAATTAAAAAGTAAGCTATAAACATTAAAATGCTTTAAAACGCCGAGATCTACATATAAATGTGTACTATAACGCGGTTGCTTAAAACATAAAAGATACATAATATGAATATTGACACACATCTTTAACTCCCCTAAATTCTTACAAGCACCTTTTCAAGCGTCCAGTCTAACGGTTCACTCTAACCTAACGCCTGGTACTACCTACCTACTAAGCAAGCCCGTCAGAACCCTCTCTCCTCCAATCCACAAACATTTTCTTAGATTATCATCGCCTGCGCCAAGTAAGGAAGCCTTCAGATCGCTCTATAGCCAAGCTCCCATTTTCTTCTCCCACCTGTCATTGTCCTGAACTAAATAAATCCACTGCTGACTTAGAGATTAAGGCAACCATGACCAGCACCCTGGAACCTAAGAATACGGGCTCCCCCGAGGTCTCCCCACTCCCCACCAGCTATGGCCATTATGCCTCCCGCTCTGACTAAAGAGATGGAGAATCTCGACAAAGCACGACGGGTTTTGGCTGAATCGCGAACGGCATACCAAACCCTATCGCATAAAGTGATGCCAATAACGAAGCCAGGATAGGTTAAGCTGGAGCCAAACCTCAAGGACAGCCTGGAGTTAGCCTCGCTCGGGATCGAGGTAGCTACTAAGGAAAAAGAAATGATTTCACTTGGAGCGAGACGTCGTGGCCAAGAAGAGGGGTGCCGGTCAAATGAATTCCAAGGCGGCCGAGGAACGTATCTCAGATCTAAACAAGCGCTACCTCTCTGCCGGTGACGATCTATGGAGACATCAAAAGAAGAAGATGCAACTCGAAACTGATACAGGCAAGATACAATTATGGCGGCCAGGCGATTGCGGCGTTTCCGAATGCCTCTTGGCTCTCCACGCAAAATGTGATGGGCTTTCCAAGAAAAAACGGCCACCAGCTTGGCGCAAAGGTGCTTTGGACTATTACGAAGGCAGGTCCGAAAGCCATGGGAGTGGCCAAGATGCCGTTTGGTGCCATGTATCTAGCCAGTGGTGGGGCCAACCATTTGTCAAAGCTGCACATATTGTGCCCTTCTTTGCCGATAACGAGAGCGTTGGCGAGCTGCTTGCTATTTGGCCGCCGATCGGAGAGGGTCGATGAAGCAGGCAATGCACTTCTATTGAACAACATCATCGAGGGGTGGTTTGACAAGTATCATGTCGTAATTGTCCCGGTCAATGCGACGGGAACTCCGATCACAAGATGGCAGACAGATATCCTTAACCCCCACATCCGAAAACCAGTCGTGAGCACCGGACTTACAGGTCAAACCTTGAAGGAAAGGAACTAGTCTTCCTCAACGACAAACTTCCAGCCTCACGCTTCCTCTCTTTCCATTTCATCATGGCGCTCGTTCGAACCAAGGATTTCAAACGTCCCGAGTGGCAAGATGTCTGGGCCCGGTACTATACGCAACACCCTTTCGCGACACCGGGGCCCTACCTGCGGAAGAACATGTTACTCGGCCTTGCCACTCATTTCGAGACCACCGACATGAAAGTGGTAGAGTCCTGGGTTGCGGACAATGGCTTTGATTCGCCTTTGAAGCTGAGCGGGAACGAGACCATCGAAGTGGCCCGCCGAGTCCATAAGGCAACGGAACCTGCCGTAGAAAAGGATAGCTCAGACGAAGAAGAGGGGAGCTCGGAGGAGGATGACCACCACTCATTTTGATGATGGACGAAGAACTACCCTCTCTCATTCCCTTGGGCAGAAGCCCTAAAACCTTGCTTTAACAGCCTTACAAGGAGTGGGTTCGATTCCTATAGCAAGTCTCTCCTTTACAATGCGTAAAACTAGGTAGCTTTACCCTTCACTATAAAACCTTAATACCTAGTTTAAGAATTAATGTGAGGAGGAGTTATATCGATATATAGGGAGTAAAGGCGTTCACAACCCGTATCTTTCAGGGCCACAGGACTCAATTGATTGTTATACCAAAAAAAAGGGAAGAAGAAAAAAGAAGACGCGGGAGAGTCTCCCACATTACCTGCTTTAACTAAGTGTTTCTTGATAGGTAGATAAATCCTTAATAAACTCATATATTTAATTTGATGCTTAAAATATGGCAAGTTTACCTGTCCACCTAAATAACTTCAAATTTGATTCAGTCACACTGATTAAAAGGCTTGTATGACCCTAATTTAATTAACCACGGCCATTCCAGGAATTTCAGCAAGCCCTGAGAAGTGGTTAGTCGGGCTCAGCCCATGATATCTTCTAAGACACATCATCGTCAGGAGATATAGCTTACATCCATCGACATCCTCTTTGACAACTGCTGGCTTGGTACACTTCATCGCTTCCTCCGATGACTGGATCTTTAATTGGCTGCACACGTCGCCATTGCAGCGCGCATCCATGGCACGCTGGAGAGAATCGCCTTCCCAACCGAAGACGTAATCCCCGTGCTGCGAGTATCCATCCCTGTATTTTGTTTTTAGGGTCATAGCTCGACTGTGTGTTATTGGCGAGAGACTCACTTATCACCAGTACTCCAGATGAACGGCTGCGAGCCATCCTCGGGCCATAAATCCTTGCTGTTAAACGGTCGCGTCTGTGGTATACAACATTAAGTCAGCGAGTAAGTCGAATTTTTGATGTTTTGATGAAGTTGATCCAAGACATATGGTAGACCCATTCAAGTTTGTAATATAAATCAAGGCTCTTAAGCCAGGGGATGGGGTTTAAGAGTCAGACGGAGAAGAGAAACCGATTAGACATACGTCCCACATGACTTCATACATCACTTGAGGTATCTTCACAGGGTGGCTTCCTGGACAGGTACCAGAAGCACCAACTGACGTATCAGAGGAACCTGAAATCGGATAGGCAACGTGGCTCATGTGATCCACGCTATCTGTATTCTTACCATCCCAACAGGTAGGGACTATGCAAATGAGGTCAGTTAATTGTTATAATATTTGAATCCTTTTTTTTTTTGGGGGGGGGGGGGAGGAGGGGGTTTGGTTCGAGAACTTGCGGCGGGGATAAAAAGAAAAAGCACACAAACCAAGCCAGAGTAGAACCCTTTCCATATAGAGACACTCTATGAGCGGCGTTGGTAGAATTGTAAAACTCGCTTACAAGTAATAACCGAACGTATGCCCCCAGCACAAAAGCCCGTGGGCAGGGTCTGGCTATCTGGAGATGCGCAGTTCAGGTTGTTATTGTCTCCCGACGCTGGCATACAACGGTGGCACACTTTGCGCGCCGTGCCTGGAGAGCGTAGTGAAGCGTCTCCAATGAGCATACGGAAGCCGGGCTTAAAGGCAGTAACCGTTGACTGGTTATCATACGATGGGATATAATACACCGTGATGCCACCATTGGCCTGGAGACCCTCACTCGCGTACTGAGGCACGCGCTTGAACGTTCCATTACGGGCTCGAAAAAATAGAACCGCAGTCCAGTAGTTAGAAAAGTCTTCCGAGAAAGTGCAACTAGTACATGTCGAGGCTGTGGGGAGATCGTGTGTCATCGGATCCATGGAAGCGTTGAAGGAATTGCCCCCGACAATTTGGTGGAGATGTGGCGATGGTATAGAGCCAGGATTGACCAAAGGGTCTAATCGGTCCACGACGAGCTGCGAGCAACCAAAGCGCATCATCGGCAGGCTTTGGCTTTGGCCGGAGCTATGCTCCACGAGAAGTGCAAGCGCGAGATATTTCCACTGCATTTTGGACGAAATGGCCGTGACCATCAGTGAGAATGGAGAGATTGTATTGGAAAGCTCAAATGGCTTGCGCGATATCTTGGATTGTGACTCCTAAATACAAATACATGATTTTATCACCGCTTCTTCCATATGCCGCTGGGAGACATTCTTCTTATATTACGTATATATTAATATATTTAGCCTGCAGTAGACAACCCTTCCATTCTACGAATCATGGTCGACCTCAAGCCCCCCTGGAACCCTAGGCTCTTCATGATTGCTATCATACCGATTATGGCTCATAAATTTCGAGCTTGTCCATCTGCCGGTATACCGGTATATGCTGTAAGGAAGTTAAGGTGTACTGCGTACCTGGGTCGGCAGTTCCAAATGTAATCGCACGATTCGGCACAGGCGTGTCTATTGGAGCACCCTGGTTGCATTGTCGACCAACACGTTTCAAGGAATAACTAATACCAACTTAATTATAACAAGCTAGATCTCCTTTAGAGTTGTTGGCCCTGGTGACCCCTAGAAATTGGTAGTGCATTAGGTGATGAATGTATTCCTTTACTTTATGCCGTCCAAAAACCAGGAGCAGCCTCGTAAGATATGAGGGAGCTAAAACACATAGCTATCGTGTGGAGTAGTATTTGACTTCCTCTAATAGTGAACGGAAGGCTCATGTACATCAATAGCTAATAATATAACAGTATACCTAATCCTATCAATAATGATAAAAAATTAATAACTACTATATTTACTTTTTATATAATTAAACAGTAACTGTGGGATTTATTATTATTATTATAGCGTGGGTTAATTAACTTTATTATATATTATAAGATCGATAATAATATTAAAATAGTAGTACCATTTATTCACGCTAATATATCTACCCTTATTTTAAATACATTAAATCACATTAAAAATATAAAAAACACTATTATTAAAAATCGGAAAATTTTAAAATTAATTTTATTAAAAACCTTAAAATTTAAATAAAATTTAAATATGTATTTTATATTATATAAAATTTATATTATATTATAAAGTAAAAAAACTTTCGTATATAATGTTTAACGCTTTATAATATAATATAAAAGCATTACGTAATATAACATATATATTAAAATATTATATAAAAGGCAACTTTTTATTAAATATTAAAAAAACTATTAAAATTTAATAAAATATATTAAATTTATAAATTTATATTAAATTTTACGAAATTAGTTTATATAATGATTTAATAATAAAACAATATATAAAATAATAATAATATTTTATTTTATTTTAAAGTGTTTTATAATATATTATATAATAATAATTATAAAAAGCTGTTATTTTAAAAACATTTAAAAGTAAAATTTTAACTTTTAAATTAAATAAGTTATTTATATTTAAAAATATAGTGTTTTCTTAATTTAAATATGATTTAATGTATTTAAAATGGGGGTAAATACGTTAATGTAAATAGATGGTAATATATTTTAATAGGTTAAGCTTTAAGTTTTTATTTTTCCTTTTAACTTAAAAATAATTATTTTCGTTGTTTTAACTTTAATTGCTTGTTTTATTTAAACTTAACCTGTTAATAAAACTATATAATAAGACTAAATAAAAAATCTATAAATTCCAGTAAGAAAAAAGGTCTTACCGGAATTCTTATAAAAGTTTAACGTGAAACTTCTTATAAAAATTCCTATAAAAGTAATTATAAGACGTTATAAACCGAAAGTTTCCATAAGACTTTTTTACAGAAATTTATAACTTTTAAATTTTTCTTTATAAAGTTTTACGGTAATTTTTTTTCCACGTTTTAATATATAAACCAATTTTTCTTAAAAGCGTGTCACGCGTTTAGCCCAGGGTCGACAGTATGGCTGCTGTTATACCAGTTAACAGGTGTAAGTAAGGGATTATCACCGACTTTACACGTAATTAAGCGGAGTTTACATATATATATAAACTAGTTAGCGCTTTAAATGTTAATTTTTAATTTTTATAAGTGTTATTATAATATATTTATTATATTTATTATTATGAATTTTAATTAATTAATTAATTATATAAAGTAATATATTTAAATAATTATATTTATATTAACGCTTTTAATTAATATAAATAATATATATAAAATAAAGGTTTTAATAAATTTAATAATAAATTTTTTAATTTAAATACCTATTTATAATTTAAATAAAATTATAAGTTAAAAATAATTAAAAATAATTAAATAAATTTTTATTATATTTTTATTTTTTATTATATAATAATTATAAAAAATAAAAAGTTATAAAATTTAAATACTTTTTAATATAATTAAAAACGTATAAAAATATGTGGCGAAAGTGAACGCTTGCAAACGCTACTTGCCTTACTAGTTATTAGCTTTTATATAATACGTATAGCATACGTAATATACCTTTTAAGTTATGCTAAATAAGACTATAACTTATTTAACGTATATATAACCCTTTAATAAAGCCCTTTTTTTACTTTTTTAAAAATTTAAAAGCTAGTTTAATAAACTTATTTAATTAAATTATATTTAAATTAAACTTAAACTTAAAACTTTTATTAATTAACTTTTATATTAAAAATAAAGCGGTGGTTTTTATGTTTATATTAATTAATAATTAATTAAGTTAACTAATTAAAAATAAAAACTTTAAAGCGCTACCAGGTTTATAATTATAGTAAAAATAAACGCTTATAAACACTATTTACTTTATTAATTATTAGCTTTTATATAATATATATAACATACGTAATAAAATAAATATAATTTAATAAATAAAATAAAAATTATATAATTTAAAATAATAATTATTTTTATATTTATCACGTATGCTATACGTATATAAAAGTTAATAACCAGTAAGGCAAGTAGCGTTTGCAAGCGTTCACTTTTACTTTAATTATAAGCCCGGTAACGCTTTAAGGTCCTTATTTTTAATTAATTAACTTAGTTAATTGCTAACTAACACGAATATAAAAACCATCGCTTTACTTTTTAATATAAAAATTAGCTAATAAAGGTTTTAAGTTTAAATCTAGTTTAAATATAGTTTAATTAAATAAGTTTACTAAACCGGCTTTTAAATTTTTAAAAAAGTGAGAAAAAAGGCTTTGTTAAGGGGTTATACATATGTAAACAAGTTATAGTCTTATTTAACATAACTTAAAAGGTGTGTTACGTATGCTATACATATATAAAAGCTAATAACCAGTAAAGCAAGTGGCGTTCGCGAGCGTTTACTTTTGCCTTAATATTTTTATTTTTTAAAAAAGTTTTATTTTATATTTAAATATAAAACAATAATAATGCTTAATGTCACGGTCGGCGACCGTGGTGTAGCTGACCTGACTATATATACCACTATAAATTTATAGCCAGTCAGCTATAAAATTCTGATACCTTTTGCGGGTAGCCCTAGGTATACCTGTAAGTGGCCGTTAATCTAGTGGGGTTAATGGTCTGCTACGCCGACGTCACAATTTCATAGCTAACTATAAGCATAAGTTCGAGCCTTACGCTCGGTAAAAAGTTTATTTTTTTTTATATCCCATATATGTCTAAAGCCCTGCTAACTATAAATATAGAGTCTCCGACCCGGCTAAAGCGCCGCCTTTTAGAAAGCGAAGCTACAGTAAGCCTAGCTAAATAAATATAGTTATCGTACTAAAAAGTACCAGGCTATTACTCGCCGACTTCCTGCCTACACCTGCTAACAACCGGAAAAAGGGGTTAGAGCTCGGGACGAGCTCCTTGTAGTACGAAAAAGGATGTCACGGTCGGCGACCGTGGTATAGCTGACCTAACTATATATACCACTATAAATTTATAGCCAGTCAGCTATAAAATTCTAATACCTTTTACAGGTAGCCCCGGTGGTACACCTGTAAGTGGCCGTTAGTCTAGTGGGGTTAGTGGTTTGTTACGCCGACGTCACATTTAAATAAATAAATAAAGTTTATAAAAGTATATAATAAATTTATATTAAATTTATATATACTTAATAATAATTAAAAGTTTTTAAAATTTATTTTTATTTTAATGCAGGCATTATAAAGTAAAAAATACACTTTTTAATTGTTTAAATAACATAAAGTAAATTAAATTAAATAAACTAAATTAAGGACTATTTTAGCGCGCTTACGGCGCATTATTAAAATTTAAATCTTCATTTTTTTACATACATATAATACTACTTTATACTGCTATAAAATTTACATTATATTTATATAATATTATTTAATTATAAAATTATAAAAAATATTTATTATATAAAGTATAAATTAAAATATTATTAATTTAATATATATTAAAAAATTAAGCTTAAACATTATACCTTATATAATATTTTTACGTAATATTTTAATAAAATAATAAATTTAATTTAATATATTTAATTATTAATAAAAATAAAATAGTTTTATTTTAAAATAAATATTAATAAATAAATATAAATTATATAAAGTATAAAATAATAAAAGCTTAAAATAAAATATTATTAAATAAATGCATATAAATATTATATTAAATTATATAAAAAATATTATTATTAACTCTGCACGTAATTAAATAAAGTTTATATGTATATAAGCTAGTTACCGCCTTTAAGTACTACCGTTTACTTTTTATAATTAATTTAACTATTTTTAATATACATGGTTTATATACCTTAACCTTATAATAAAACGTTTTTATATATAAAATAATAATAATAAATATTTTAATCTTTTTAAAAAATTTAATTTATACGTTATAACGTTATAATTTAAAATCTTTTATAAAACGTTATAAAACTTAAAAAAAAAGTTTTTTACAGGTTTTTATAATAATTCATTTTAAAACGTTTTATAAAACCTTATAAAACGTGTAAAGTTTTTACTTAAAATTAAAATATATAGCTTTACTTATTAATAAATACCTTATTTTCACTTTATTTTTATTTTTCATTAAAAATAAATATATAACATTATATTACCTTTTTTTTTTAAAAGTATTATGTAAAAAGATATTATAATTTTAAGGATTATTAATGGAAAAGTTGAAGTTAACATATACGTATTGTCACGAGGTTTTTATATATAGGTACTTACCTAAGTAATCATGTTGTTGTGCGAGGAACTAGAACTAGGTACAACTATGCCTCCTCTGGTAATAATAGTTCGTAAGAGCACAAAAAGAAACAACTAGCAAGGGTACTGGCCAAAATATAGAAGTATTTGTGAAGGGAATGTATTTTATTCCAGTCCATATGATTAATGGTGCAGGAGTTATGTTCTTAACCGTTGTTAAGTTAGTCGGCTGGCCTGAGTTAAGGGGGAAAGGTGTGCCCTCGCCGACGTCTTCGAAAACACAATGAGTGCAAAGTTTATTAATTTTCACTTTAATAACACTACATGATATTTAAAGCTTCTGTGCTGACAGACCACACCTCAAACTCAAGGGCTACATGTAAGCTCTTATATAATGCTTTGTTTAAAGAACATGGTTCTAGCATTATTTTCATACTGATCTCCAACAATGATGTGCTTTTGTGGTTATTCAATGAGCGGAAGCAGTCTCAGACATTGCCTTGGCTGTGTTTGTTGCATCTTCCTGGTCAGCTACTCGGGACTTTCGCCTGCGCAGAACCGTCCAGGCTACAGCACCGACAACAAGCAACGAGGCAACAACGACACCCACTGCGATACCTGCTGTCTGGCCAGCCGACAAACCATCATTATTGGATGAACTAGAGTTTGTATCTGCTGCCGCACCATCGGAGGTAGCTGTGGCACTTGGCAGTGCAGTGGAAGTGGATGGATCAGGTGAGTTGAAGTCGGCTGATGTCACGTTGAAGCAAGGGACTTGGATATCAAAGTTCGATGCCTCAACAAATGTCTTTGAGTGGGGTCAGTAGGCGTTGTATTATGAAGGATGGGGAGGCGAGGGAGGGGATCAAGGACACGAGCTTACAATATCAGCGCAGGCATAGAAGGACTGGTTTTGGCCATTGAGCTCATCGTCCACGCTTGACCAATACTCTAGTTGGATAGTTGCGTTAGACCCCGCAGCGACGGAGTCGGGGATGTCAGCGATCTTATAGCATTGGTGACCAGGCTCGATGGATGAAATGTTGCTGACAGCCTGTTCGGTGAACTGGCTTTGGGTCGTTGGGTCTGTAAGCTTATTAGGGTGTGGTCTGACAAGATATAGTTCTAAGCAGGTACCTACCATCGTCAAATGCAATAGAGAAGACAACATTCCAAGCATCATCCGCGATGCTGAGAGCAACAGACCCTTGGGCTGAACAGTGCAATAGTTAATTAGTTAAGTGAACTTAGAATAGCCTCGTCTAGGTATGTATGTGGACTTACAAAGCGGGAAAATGGTTCTGTTACTGGGACCACTGGTGCTACCACAAGGGGCGACATTGTCTGCTGAGGCGCTCCAAGGACGATCTGCAGGCCATAGGAAAGCGACAGGCCCCATTACAGTACCTTCAGCACCTTGACCATGAACTTCTTCATCGCTTACAGCGAACTGGCTCCCGGCCAGAACAGCTAAAAGAGATAACTGGTTGAGCTTCATGTCAGAGATTGATCATTAAGGAGGCAAGGGGTCCAGGTTTGATAAAGAAAGGATGCGTGTGGTGAACAGGACGCCGGAATTCAGAGGCAGGCAATTGCAGATGGGCCTATATAAATATTAGACGTGAAAAATCTTATCTATCTCACGGCACGGACGAAGAGGGTAACCCATCGGAAACTGGCAGAGCAGTTGCCAAGGTACAATGACCCTCCTCCATGCTGCCAAGTAGTGCGAGGGAAAACAGTGATTCGTCAAGATATGAGTTGCCAGTTGCCTGAAGAGATATCGCTCGGCTCCGATTTCGAACAAATGTGGCATCCCCGCACCAACGGCCCTTCATCCTGCATATTACCTGATATTACCTGATATTACCTGATACTATATCACCCGCGACGGACTATCCGAGGTCGGAGGGACTTGGTTTCTTGGTTTCCGGATAGAACAAAGGGAAAAAAAGCCTTGACCTATGCGATCTTGGTACAGAATAGTCAAGATGTTCTCACATGCTCATGACATGCATCTTCGGCTTGTTGACCTCAAAGATGGTGTGATTATTAGCAGTTGGTCAGACCTTTCCCCCTTGGCGAAGAACTAACCTAGCTATGTTAGCAGACTAGCAGACTACCTAGTACGCAGTTGCTGGTTTATCTGATGGCGCTAAGGAGATCAAGCAACCAATCAGCGACAAGTGGATACGACATGATAGGTCAATATTTATCAATCTAATCTAATCTAATCTAATCAGATCTAATCAGATGTTCTGGATGGTCTAGGCTAACTGCAACTGAGAAGCAGACTTGCTGTGATGTGCGCTTGGTTCTTCTCGTCAACTGATTCTACTGTTCGTGTTGTGTGCCGATTAATAATAGTTTGGCCGAAGAGGGAAGCCAGGTAGCTAGAAGCCGTTTTCATTGGCCCCTTTCTGGTGGCAACCCAAGGAACAACTAAGCTGTTCTTGGATCATCGCCCGAATGGACTTTTCCTACCCATCTCTACCTACGCACGGACTGATTGTCGGGAGATTCTACGCTTAATGAAGTTGGGAAATGCCTGTCCACACGGCAGGATGCTTTCTTCTTCTCCCCCCCCCCCCCCCCCCCCCCCGAGCTAGAGGTCCTTTAATCCTGCTCCTGGGAATACGAATTCATCCCGTCAACTTCGAACGTCGCCCACCTAGCTCCTTGATCGGAGCAGCATACGCTTGGCAAACACACTCCCCAGAATCCTTGCATTTTGAATACTTCCTTTACCTATAAGATAGAGTGGTTTCTATCTCTGCCTGTCTACGAAATTTCTACCAACACAGCCAGTTCCTTCTGAAAGCTAACTACCCGATAAATAGCCGTTCTTTTTATCCTATACTTTCCAATATGATTCCAATTTCTTGGCTTGCTGGCCTTGTTGTCGCCGCTACCGTAGTCTCAGCCTCTACCGACGAACTCCAGTTCTTCTCTCGTTTACTCAAACGCCAGGAACCTGGAACGGCGGCTTACAACTGCCATGATAACTGCGGTAGGCGCATCTATCCGCTCTACGGGAACCTGGAGGTACTAACTTTTACCAGGTCAGGCTATTATTCAAGCACGAGAGAGTGCTGATGTTTGTAATGACGAAACTTTCCTAACGGATTACCAGAACTGTCTTCAGTGCTCTGGACCCGACAATGAGAACATTTGGCGCTACTATGGCAACACGCTATCCAATACTGGCGAACAATGTGGTCTCTCTACTGAGCCACTCTCTGGAGAGCAGCCCGACATCGGTGCCGCTATCCCTGCTGGGACATCATCTATCACTAGCTCCTCAGATGAGCCAGTTTCCTCGACTGCACCTCTTTCTTCTTCTTCTACCACAGCTGAAACGGCGACCACAACCGCGGAATCACCAAGTGAGACCACAGGAGCAACTGAGCCAACTTCGTTATCCCCTACCCCCACTCCTACTACCACTGGAGGTGTCAACGGAACAAGCTCATCTACTACTGTGCGTGTTATCTTCATGATCCAGAACAACTTAAGCTAATATCACTCAGGCTTCTGGAACTGCAGTCCTTACCGCCGCTGCTAATGCCCTATCGGTTGATTCCATAGCCTTTTGCGGAGCTCTAGTTTTTGGAGCCCTATATGTTGCTCAATAGTAGCCAGCTGTGATGATTTGACCTATGTCACGGCGGTAAATACTTTAAATCGGTTATACCTAGGTACATGATATAATAATTGTGCTATTGCAATAGCCCCATGTGTTAATGTAGTTCTCTGGCAACCATCAGAATAGAAAGTGGGTGACTTCGATACTACAGTAGATTAGCAGAGATGAGTATGGAAATTTGATCAACCTTTTGCCCTGCCGGCGCCTCTACGTAAACTGCGTTAAACGGGTTGTTACTTTATTTTAAAGTTCAATTTGTAGCCAACGTATAACAATTAAATGTAAACTTATTGAGGTATACACTCTTGATATTCTGTGAAATGTGAATGAAGCCTGGCGGGAGCTCCTTCATTCTTAATATCATAACACACCCAGCGAAAATCTAGTGCCCACTACTTTGTACTTGCGCAGGGCACCAGAACTAAACTGCTTATGATATCACATCTTATATTTGGGAACAGTCTCATTATTCTCTTAGGGTGCCACATACCGCTTTGTACGCTCATTTTGAAAACTATTACAGCCATCCTTTAAAATAGAGCGTATTAATTAGATGGTGAGCAATGCTACTACGGTGATGATAAGATACCTGATATTTGAGATTTTCCCTAGAAAAGGACTCTCATTCCTAGGCGTAAGGTCTTGGATTCGAGTTTCCATTAAACGAATCAATCTAGGTGGGCAAATCTCATAGATGCTACCGCTAACTTATGCGCACGCCGAATGGCTTTTCTCCTCTTTGAGTTCAATACGGCTGTAGCAAGTTTGCAATAACTTAATTACATCGTTGGTTAAATTTATATACTCTTTGCTATTATTGCACATCAATATCCCTCTTTTTAGGATACTGTAAGTAGAATTTCCCCTATTTAGGATATACTCTAAGGGTAGATAGCCCTTTTAGCTCCTTTAAGGAACATACGGTCCAGAATAGAACCAGCCGTCTGGTTAGAGACGGTCAACCCCAGGTAATGCTGTACACGTCCATCACCCTCCGACTTCCACTCGTTTTGGCCACCGGGATAAACGTAATTATATCCTCCAAGATTTGCGTAACGAAACACCCCTCCCAAGCCTTCGATGGCATACAGCATCGTCAGCGGGTCCCAAGAGTTCCTGGATTTGTTGTATCCACTGCACTTCTGTTAGCAATATTCATGACCATATACACCGGGCAAGAGTAGCACGTACTTGTACCATATATAGGCTCCCCGCACAGGGTCGTTTTCTGGGGCTTCTAAGCTTAAAATTGCTCCTGAAAATACGTAATTCCCCAGTTCGGACCCGGAAAAGGTCATTGGAGTAGGCCAGTTATTTACCACGTGAGCGGTCGCGGTGGCATTATAGCCAAAGAAGTTGAATTCGCGCCCAGAGGGGTACGAGCCGCCCATGACGACAAGCTCTCGCACCTTGGCCGTCACCAACTCGCTCCCTGAAAGAGTCGAATATGCGTCACCCGGGGACGAAAGGAGCCCCGAAAGCTAAAGGTGCCCATGCCCAGATCACATTAGCATTTCACCGGCAATGATTATTCTACACAACACGTACGTTGTCAAGGAACCCGATGCTGGCTATCGTCACACTTTGGTCATCCTGCTCCGATAGAAGTTTTCTATACAGTTCGACAGGGTCCCATGTCGAACTGGCGTCTGCCCATGGAAGAGATGCGTTATCCTGCCAGTGGTAGGCGACTTTGCTGGCATACTCGCCATTCTCGTAAGTGTAGTCGTCAAAATACGTGACATTGGAGAAGGGTCGCGCCAGGCCTAACGGGACGTGGGAGTGGTTGTAATACCCCAGCAGGCTGGACGCTGCGAGGCCAGTATACATAGACGGGTAGTTGACGTTCACGCCGAGGATATTCACATTTCTATGGGTAAGGGCTAGGAGGAGCGCGCCTGTGTCGCTGCGGATGATCAGCATCAAGCGGGAGAAAGAGATTCATTCTCTTGATGAAAGACTCACTCAACATCGCTGAATAAATCCGTGTCGATGATTAGTTTTTTCCGGGCTGCGCCCTCCACAGCGCGTGCACCGAGAAGAAAAACAACGATAAAAAACCACTGCATGATCTACTCGATAGTCCTTTCTGTACAAATACAACTGGCCAGAGCGAGATGGAATGCGGACATCTAGTTAAATATAGCTTCGACATCAAGGTCCCGGTCACGCGATCTACGCCTTGTCGGCTGTTGCTTACATTACCGCTTATCAGTGGATATTGTTCATAGGCGAGACGAATTACTACCTAACCTACCTAGGTAGGTAGTTTACTAACTAGTCCAAACACAGTATATAGCGACGGGATCATGGGTCTCGTACATGGAGTTCTTAGATCTCGCTAGTCCTATTTTTTTTCTTATTGATACAGCTATAACAAATCAAATCTCTTTATTTGCGACTCCTATACACATGGAGCGGATTGTGGCTATAGTATGTCTTGTTGTCTTCGAGTTTTGGTGGTAGTTCATGTGTGTGAGTAGGTATTCTAAACCAGAAAAAAAAAACACGACTGATAACATTATAGTAGAGTAAATGATGCTGCTAGGCCCGTCACCGCCAGCAAGTGGGCGCCGTATGCTATTAAAGATGCGCTGTCCGAGGTGATAGGCAATTGGGATGGACTACCGATGGCGGTGCTGTTGGTAGGAATTGACTGGTTAGTACTAATATGGCAACTTCCATCTTCAATAATGATGACCACTGTTGCTGTGTTCCCGCCGCCTTTGCTTGAATGGCAGGCAGTTCCAAACCTGTTCGTCACATCCATCGTCGGATCGGCCCTTGTGCCGTTGGCAAATGTTGGCAATACCTGATTTTCGCCAAGCCCCACGTTTATACGCTTGGAAAGGGGAGTCATTATAGAGAGACAGCGTTGTCGCTGGTTTAGGCCCGCAACTACGGTTCCATTGATTCCTTGCCCCTTAATTTCCATCGAGGCCTGACTGTTGTCCAGAACGATACGGTTTGGCTCGGTGGTGCTCCATGTAGCCCACTCGGGTGAGCCGGGTAGACGGAAAGTGTTTGGATTGAGGGTGCGCATGAAGGAGATAAAGTAAGTCTGGGCAATATTTGCCCCCGTCGTACATGATAGGGGATCTGAAGCATCGAGTTTGAGGCAGCCCGGATCACGCCCGTCAGTGTCATTTCCCCCCCCAGAGAGCGTATAGCTCACTCGTATGAGGTCAGAAAAGTCCTTGATCAGCCATGCCTCCTGGGGTCTCGTCGAGGATGTTGTAGCGGTACGCGTAATTCTGCGTCTGATTGACAGAAGCAAACATGTCTGAAAAGAAAACGCCAACGCATGCTGTTTCATCTCTGTCTTGATGGCAGCGTCCCTTTGCCACTGAGTACCGCTGCCTTGACGAAGTGAAATATTAGCGCGAGGGACAACGTTGCGCCCAAAGGGAGATACCTCGTTGAGGGATGCTGGGTACGCATTCATCACTGATGTCACCTCGGCGTCCGCGATGGACTTGCCTACGGCATTACGGATAGTATCTTCTAGCTCCTGGTCCGTGTTGATGGACTGATTGTAAATAAAATCCCGCGTCGCCTCGTTAGAAGCGTACCCATATATGACAGGTATGTTCTGGAAACGGCCCTGCTCGAACATTTCATAATGCGGCGCAACAATAAGTTTCCCGTCAATGGTAGGCCCCCAACTTTCCGTGGTAGTCATATTCTGGAACTCAGCGATGGGCATCATGCGCATGCAGTCGATGGGGTCTGCAGCACTCAGACACCCTGTTGAGTTCAGGTTGTTCGCGAGAGCAGAGTCTCTATTGACTGAGTATCCCTCGGACCCCACCCGGTACTCTCGGCAGCGGCACCGACAGAGAGATCCGGGAATCCCTCACCATTGTTAGCTGCTAGCAAAATATCGATAGCATTTCCGCCGGCCGAGTCGCCACTTAGCATGATATGATCGGGGTTGCCACCGAACTTGGTAGCATGTTGCTTAACCCAGCGCGCGGCTGCAATCACTATCGAACTAGAAATATTAGAAGCAGTCTGGGCCGGCTCTTTAACAGAGACGGAGGAGAAATATGAGGCTTACTGTTGTTAAGCCCGTCGTTAAGCCCGTTGTTTGTCACTGCGCCCTTTGTATTAGCATCAATCATCGTCCGCCAATAAAACCCAGAATGCCAACACGGTAGTTGATTCTGACAACTATCATATTCATACCGCTTGCCTCGACCAACCCGGTACCATTGAAGTTGCCATTGGAATTTGAGCTGAACCCCCCTCCCTGAATGAAGAACATAATAGGAAGCATCGAGGTTTCGGTTGCATTGGCTGGCGCATACACGGCAGCAAAAAGGCAGTCTTCAGCCATAGGTTGGCGGGGACTGCCATACTATAATCCTTCCAGCTTGTTAGCTAGCGCTCCTTCAATCGTAGCGTCTTGCGTTTCAGTCTCGGGTGAGTGGTGTTTGCGGTGCACAGAACCGTCTTGGAGGTATGGAAGGGGCTGCATAACGCAGTGAAAGCCACTGGTTAACACCATTCCCAAGCGTTATTCCCTGATATTTCGCATAGTCTAGGTCCACTGTTCTCCTGGCGTTAATGACTACATGATGTTTCAATCTATCATGATCTCGCAGCGCTTACCTAGACTGTCAATTGCGCCAACTCCCGCAACTAGGCACGCGTAATACGATACCAGCGCGGTATGCATTGTCGTAGTATTTAGAACGGAGCCGTGATGCGGAGGAAGAAGTGTCGTGTATTCTATTTTGCAATCAAGTTGAACAATAGGAAGCTCTCGATGCTCGAAATGAAGCTTTCTTTATCAATGGAGAAGCCGAAGACTGGATAGACGACCGGATGAGGGTATATAAATCCCCACCATCGTCAATGACACCTGGAGATCTGCATCTAGACTCATCGGTAAATAATTTTGCATTCTAGGGGTCTAGTGGAATTCCTCTTCCGAAACACTTGGCACTGGAGTTGCAAGTATATTCCATGTGCTCGATCGGGTGTCCCCCTAGGGAGCTGTCAAAAGAAGCTTTATAATAGTCACTATAGTTTCTTGCACCTATCTAAAATTGGTTTAGGTGATTGGGATTAGTTAAAAGTGCCGCCATTGAAGAATACGTTGCTATACCGAATGCTTTAGTGTATCGTAGATCTTTTTATTAACCCTGTGAGCTAGCTAACTTATAGTACCTACTCAATAAAGATGATAGAGGTCCGAGAACCCTGCATTCAACAGGGCCCATCAAGAACAGGTCTGTGCCCACTGTCTGAGCTTGAAACCACTTCATCGTGCTGTCACGGCACCATCCGATGATTCAGATAGAGTGAGCCGATTATTTGGGAAACTTGTTTTATTAACATGATCGCCAAACACACCAGCTCTCGTCCGGCTGGGGGCCTTCTGCAGTATTCTTCCCGTCATTCATAATTTAGACGTATAATCAGAAGTTCTAAAAATTACTACAGAGTAGGAACGCGACTAGTACATACTTAGACATTGGGGATTGAAGCGCTTCCCATCCGTCGAATTTGACCTGAGTAGTCTGTGCTACTCTACACTATTAGGAATATCTTAGGTGGAAACACTGATGTAAAAGGGAAGGAAAACAGAAAACCTTCTGGGTTATCTGCTAGATTATATAAATAGCCTTGTTATCTTGCGCTGTCTTGGTGATTTTTTACTCTTTGGTACCTACTTATTATTATACCTAGGAAGCACGAGTTTTTAAGTACCTAATAACGGCTGAAGTGTGGCGGATATGATGACATTACTACCGCATATGATTGGTTGGGTCAAGTGACTGTGTGATATCCATATTTCACGGCTAGATTAGCCCAAGACAAGGGGGGAAGATCTGTCCTTGCTCGTAGTAATCTCTAGTAGCAGTATCCGTAAATTGCGAGTTTATGATTATTCAGCTACTGAACCCATTGTTTCTAACTGGAAAATCTAGATTATGTCTCTGATGAACGTGGTTGTGCCTCGGATTAGGTACTACATAATGTTTTATTTGATCAAAAACCAGATGATGCCGTTGACAGAAACTCAGAAACGACTCATGCTCAGGTGAGGCTGTCAGGTAATAGAACTAACCTATTGTGAAAGTTTGACGTCTAGGTAGGTAGGTACTTCTAAAAAAAAACCCTCCGGCAGATATTTTCCCCTCGCGATCCATGGCTCCAAAAAAAGAAAAAGAAAAAGAAAAAAAGGATATGCACCGCCAAAGTCACGATTGGAGGAGGACTTAAAGTACACTAGAAATGCATGGATATAGCCGGGAATTAATAATGCCCAAGTTCCACCTTGTGTGGGGTGGACAGGGGCGCTTATTAAGACTCAATGATATCAACACACAATTCTGTAGGGTCTGGGTGGGTACAAAGCGCATCCCGACCAAAGTCTTACATGGTCATTGATAAATAAATAACATACAGGAGGCACTCTACTAGTTCTCGCCTTGTCTTGTCTTTGGAACCTCGCGCTTGTCTAAAGCCGGAGACCACAACCAGACCACGACCCGGAAACCGTACAGGATCCATCCCGACTTAATTTGGTTAACGTGGGTTAGTTTACTAGCATCACCTCGCCTGCGACGAAACGGTGCTGAATAGACCGCATAAGGAGACAAGGCCAATATGACTCACTACTCTAACGAGCAAGACGCTGAAAAGGTTGCCAATCAAGACGGTGTAGAGTCAATGTCGACGTTTGCCGCAGATGTCCCGGTAGATGGTTCCTGCGAATCCATAAAAGCACCAGAGCACCGCAGAGTCTCTACGCAGTCTACCGGGCTTGAACGCGTGCGGTCTCAAAATGGCCATGGCTGCGCGGACCTGGATGCCGGCTCTGGGACTGATGATACAAACTCCCCTATCCCACCTGGCACCGTGAAAGATGTATTTGAGGTGGGATGGGATGGCGACGATGATCCGAGGTGTCCGCGCAGCATATCTCTTGTCCGCAAGTGGCTCATGGTTATCATTATCGGTATGGGTAGTCTATGTGTGTAAGTCATACCCTGCATCTTATATACATGCGCGGAGACAGCGTTAACATTATAGTGTAGCACCTGCGCGAGTTCTATATACACATCGACATATAGTCAGATGAATCCTGAGTTCGGCATCTCCGCACTTGTTGGAACGGTTGGGTTGTCAACCTTTGTGCTCGGTAGTATGTCTTACATTCAAAGTTGTACTCATGAAGCTCTCAGCTAATAACGTAATGTTCAGTTTCCCTTGGACCGCTTCTCATGAGTCCTCGTAAGTATTCCATGAACATGACTTTTCCTTTTTCATCGCTACTACACAATGTACGATCTTCGCACGAAGCAACATGCGAAATGGTTCCATGTCACGATGATTGGTTATTGACAAACGCGTGGTCATCTTGAGTATTTGCTAAACGTTTCACCGCAGTGAGCGAATTTTACGGCCGCCGGCCAATATATCTTGTATCATGGACAATGTTCCTCATATGGTTGGTACCTAGTGCTGTTGCACATAACGCAGCAACTATGCTAGTGGTATGTTTCAAATATACACTTCCTTTGCTCAAAAACAAGAAAACTGCTTTAATCATCTCTTCCATTAAAGCTTGTGCTAAATTTTACTATAGGTAAGATTCATCGACGGCTTTGCCGGGAGCTCATTCTTAAGCGTTGCGGGGGGCACTGTCAGCGATGTATTTAAACGTCATCAGATCCAGGCTCCAATGGTGATCATATCATTGAGTCCTTTTATAGGTAAAGTTCGCATCGATGACAGTCTCCATAAGGCGATGGATTGTTAACACAGACCAGGTCCAAGCTTGGGTCCTTTGCTTGGCGGTTTTATCAACTACAATGCGAACTGGAGGTGGACGTACTATGTAAGTTCTCCTTCAAGCTGTATTGAGAGATGGACAACATGAAATAAGTATGGCGTAGTGGTGTCGTGGATCTGTCACTTTAGCAGTCTGATTAGACGCGTTGAACATTGATTTTTATAAACAGGTACTGATTATCTGGGCATTCTCGTTATTGGTGATGATTATCTTGTTTGCACCGGAGACATATCGTACGTACTTCGTATCTGGTACATCTAATATAAGTATACTAACTATCTACAGATCCCATTCTACTGCGTGAGAAGGCTAGAGCAATGAGGAAAGAAACCGGAGATGATAGATGGCAGTCGCCGATGGAGAAGCACGCACAGAATAAATCGATCGCAAGAACCATGGGCTACGCACTTTTACGACCATTCCAACTCTTAATATTCGAGCCTATGTGTCTGCTTTTATGCATATTCTCTGCCATTATACTGGGCGTGATCTATCTCTTCTTCGGGGCCTTCGGGTTGATATTCGGCGCTAACTACGACTTCAACCTCTGGCAGACTGGATTGAGCTTTTTAGGCATCCTCACGGGAATGTTGCTGTGTTCATGCAGCGATCCTATTTGGCGTCGTGTCCACGAAAATCTGGTACGAAAAAATGGTGGCAAGCATGAACCTGAATTCCGCCTATCGCCAGCCATCGCCGGTGCTGTTTTGGTACCTATCGGCCTCTTTTTATTTGCTTGGACTACCTATCCTTGGGTGCATTGGATCGTACCAATCATCGGCTCAGGTATTTTCGGCTGTGGTACACTCCTGGTATTCACGGGGATATTCACGTTCCTTGGTACGCCGATCTGATATGTGCACTACTATACAATACTAACCGAGGGAAATATTAGTTGACGCTTATCCCCTGTATGCTGCTTCTGCTCTAGCAGCCAACAGCTTCTTGAGATGTGCGTTTGCTGGTTAGTATACATGTCCTATTGTTCATTTCGACGTATGCTGATTTTTGCCCCTGATAGCTGCCTTCCCACTCTTTGGAACGCAAATGTACAACAAGTTAGGGTACCAGTGGGCATCAAGCTTGCTCGCCTTCCTGACACTAGCTATGATGCCATTTCCGTACATATTCTTTCGGTATGGCAAGCAACTACGTAGAAGGAGTGAATTTGCTGCCTGATGTAGGTATTTTTTGGTACGTCGGCCTCAATTACTCGTGGTTGAATATATAATATAGATTAGCATTAAAAGTCAATGTATAGTAATGTGCATCTCAATCTTGAAAAAACACAGGACGGTGAAAAACGACAATATAATTGAGCAATGTATGAATGAACAGTCACTAAGTCGGGATAATACCTAGGTGTTCAGGTTGAGTGAAGTAATACTAAAACATTGGAACTAGAAGTCGAGAAATCGACAACCTGTTCTTGATTGATCATGTCACCCCTAGTGCAGGGACTATGTTACACTCCTCGGAAATCCAGCTATTAATATTTCTATCTATCTGGGATAGTCATACCTAAAGACACGGAGGTTATGAATCTTCAATTCCTGTAAATAGGGACGTGCTGATAATTCCATATGGTCAAAGGAACAATTCACTTGTAACCCCGAGAGTTGTATACTGAATTTTACACTGGCAGCATGTACAATAGTTCCCGTGAAGTTCGGTTTTCCTAATTCAACTAAATACCTACAAATTTCGGACTCAAATCATCCAGTCTCAGGCTAGGACAATGCACTTCATACGACAGTTGCAATTGACTATTTGTAACAGATCAATACCAACTCATACAAGTGATACATCTGTAGATACTTCGAAACTACCACGTCGGTAATTTCATATCAAGTACATTTAGAGACATCTGTATTTCCTTGTAACCACTATATAATTAGGCTGGTGAAATCAAATGAACACATAATTCAAGTTGGAGGTAGGAATAAAAATCCATTACAGATAGCGCAATTACGATAGATACCTTCATACGGATGTGCGAATATTTTTTACCGGACAGAAAAGCAAATCTAGACAATTAATATCTAGGACATCTTGAAATAATTTGAATGACATATACCTGGGTTACCTATCATTGGACCTCATTTAATGGTTTAATTCTTTGCGTGGTATGGGCAAAGGCTGGGGACGGTTTTAGTAAGCCGAGTTTCTTCATTTCCACTACTATTTGTGGCGATGTCCTTGGAGCTCGAGTACATTTGAGTATTGGCATATGCTGGTCTGAATGGCGTCTTGAGGCCAAAATATAATTTACTCAATTTGTTTTATCTATTGACGTTACTTTCTCTCCGATAGGCCATTATAATACTAGTATATCCCTATAGCAAAGCTCTGAATAGGAGGCCATGAGGTATTATAGAATACAATACCGAGCCCAAGGAAACTTCCAATATGGTGTTTAAATATATCTAAATACATAATTTTTATTCATCTCATTAGCACCACATTTGAAGTTTCGCTGTGTCTCGCGACCTCTTCGATATTAACTGTATATTTTATGGCGGATTCCAAAGGGCCTCCTGTTCGTTGAGCTATGCGAAGGTAACAGAAATCATATTCAATTTCTATCTCGTAGAGAAAACACTTGGATAATTGCTTCTTTATATCCTTAGCAGTGGTTTAAGACCACACTCTTACCTTCTAGCCCGGCGAGGCCGCTCCTCTCCTAGTAGAATTCTATACCTAGAACAAGTCGCCTAGTTAACAGATTCAAATTTCATTAGGTAGGTGCACTATTGTATTTGAGAGCAGTAGTCTACAAATAGTAAAACTGGCATACAGGTGTTGAATCTTACCAACTAAAAAGGTGTCTCAAATGCTATATCCTAAGTCTTCCGCAGTATCAATATTGGTATATTCATAATAGTAGTAAAAACCACAGGAGTAATGATATAATCATGCAAGTTTTATGGCTTGAGCTCCATTGTCTAATGCACAAGGAACACTAGGTGGTCTCATGGTAATATGGTTTTGACAGTACGCATCAGCAACCGAACCACTGTAAGTGGCAGTATGAAAATATCAATATATCCAAATGCAGGTACATGCTGGTCAATTCAATAAGTAAGGAGTTAGAGACATATTACCCTAGATACTAACTATTGCCTATACATGTACTGCTTGCTTTGTGACCGGACATTTCCTTACATAGTAGTTATACGTATAACCCAAATATTTTCAAGACAGCAGATTCTCCCTTGAAATTTTCCTTTCTCTCGCGATATATCTTTAAAATGTAAAGTATTTTGTTCCTTCCCATATGGTGCATGTGCTAGACATGTAAACCTTGACACTCAACAGGAACTCTACAAATACGGGCCGAGCAAGAACTTGACGAAATCACTATCACGTAATCTAGCCTGTTGATTAAAAATATGAAATGGACCCTGCATATTTTATGATAGCCTACCGGCAAGAGAGTGTGATCTGTTGAAGAAAAGGGATAAAAGGCCGAAATGGTGCATTGGTATTATCTCGCACTAAACGGCAACTCAAAGCCTTTCTACAGGTGCTCCTGATACTCCCTCTATGTGGCTGGCATGTGCGGAGGTCACACCGAGTGGTAGCCAGTAGCTCGAGAGAGAGGCTGGAGTCTACATTATCCAACATATTCTCCCCATATCAGCCTTGGATCCTTCATACTGTAAGACGCCTAAGATCGACTAGGCCTCGCCAATGAGGTTGCTAACCCTTATTTTACTCGTTTGTCCTTTACTCGTTAAAAACGAGGGCAAAAAGACGAGGCTTACAAATATAGTCCATCTGCAAGTTAAACCACTAGAATAGATATGTGAGTGCCGGTAACAAAACTCATATCCTTGTTCTTCGTGACAAGGGTCTAGGTGTATGTACGGGAGTAGGTAGTTAAGCTTACCCACTTGAACCCTCGATGAGTATCTGTAGTAAGACTTACTCCTGTATCGCGATGCAAGAGCTGGTCCGGCTTGGGGTAAACTCTTTTCCCTTCCCAGACACATTGTGACATAGGCAAACTACCATATCAAGTGCGGATGATAGATCCGACTCGTATATTTTCCCCATGTCCCGGTAAGATGTCTGACAAAATCATGGCGACGATGCATTAAGGCGTTGGACGAAATGATATTACATGCAAAGGAGCTACCTAATGAAGAAGGACAACGCGACTAAAGTGCCAGCGGTATACCGTAAGCTACACATTACCGGCAGTTAAGAGGTCGGTAGCGATCCCTGCAAAGTGACCATTCACAATACGACTCTACACACACTACCACCTTACCAGAAAAATTATCTCTCAGCTATCTTTTCAGCGACATTGGGCCACATGTCGACAGCTTTTTGCCTGGAGCAAAGCTCGTCTTTTCAAACAGCTCATTCCAAATAAATCGACAAGTCCTCTATTTCACAAGTGGCATATTTGAAATCCTTCGAGCTATTGACAAGGCAGCACACAGTGGTATACGGATTACTGGGATCAAGTCCAACTACGTACAATGGTAGAGATTCAAAACAAAATGCATCACGAAGAAAGGATTAAAAGGCCGTCTTCATCCTCCGTCGATATCATGATATTTTTCAACAATCACCATCCTCTCTTATCATACTTCTCTCGACCTCACCCATAACTCAATCGAAACGAGACGTCTCCGCACTATAAATAGTCAAGATGAAGGTTTCCGGTCTAGCTTCTCTGCTTTCCGTTGCGGTCGCTGTGTCCGCCAACCCCTTCTGGCCCAAGGGCAAGGCCCCTCTTCCTACAACTACGATCGCGGGCGTCGAGGTTGTTGACACCCAGATCGTCCGTGATGCTCAGGCTGTGATCCGCAACATGACGAGCTACCTCTACAAGCATCAGATGCGATCATGGCTTTTTGGCGCTGCCATGTACAACGCTAACGAGACTCTTAAGTCTCAAGTCGACTTGGAAGTTCACGCTATCGGCACCATGCTCCACGATCTAGGCTGGGACATGACGCCTGGCTCTCCGTGGTTCACCCTTGACCATCGATTTGAGGTCGATGGTGCCATTGGCGCCCGCAAATTCATCCGGTCCCACCCCGAAGGCCAGTACTGGGATGAGCAAAGAGTCCAGCTAGTCTGGGATGGGATTGCTCTGCACGGGACTTCCAGCATCAGCGAGTACAAAGAAACCGACGTCGTCAACATCGTCCGGAGTATTGGTCTCGACTACCGAGGACCTAGCTTAGGTGTTACCCAGGAAGTTTACGACGCCATCGTGGCCGAGTTTCCCAATGATGACTTGATCAGCGGCACTAACGAGACTTTTATCTTCTTCTGCGAGACCAAGCCCGATGTTACTTACGGTGAGTTAACCCGACAACTACGTATGATAGCTATTCTAATCATGACCTACAGACACCTGGCTCCAGGGTTGGGGTGAGGAATTCGTCCCGGGATACTCTGCTGTCGGTCACCGTGCGGTCGACATGTACGTTCCCAAATAAGCGAGAACCGGAAAGCGATAGGCGGAGAGCAAATTGGTAGATGAGGTTATGTCTTACTTTCTTTATATGTAATGCGATAAGGTGGATAAAAGCTTGAGTCTGTTTCTAGTGGGATGCAGGGATTGTGATGGCAAAAGCACCCCGCGACAGGGCTGGTGGGAATCCTACGGTAGTATATAGTATATGGCTGTAGGAACGAAGGTATATTTCGCCTCTATATCTTCTTTCTCTCATGTCCATATACTTCGTGTCCTCGAAGATAATTCCTCTTAGTGTCTATATAGACTTTATTCAAGACTGTACTATTATACTACGCAACCCGAAAGATGGATTATCTCTTAGGTCAATGCAAAACCATCCGTTTTTCGACAAGCTTATAGATGGAGAAAAGGGACTCCAAGTGAAGTGACAATCTAACTTGGAACAGCATCCAGATTTTTATGCAAATTTAAGCAGAGTGTTACCCCCTCCCCCCTGTTATGTACACTATCCAGTACATATCCGAGGGATTTAAATACCCTAGCGAGGCCGAATTTCAAGGAAACAATTCCTTCGGCTTCTCCGAAAATGTACAGACACTTGTCTTCAACAACACCTTTGCGGGAATGTGAACTTCTAGTCTTGGCAGGTAGTTAAGCTACGAGCTTTACCTTGTCAGCCCGTCTGACTTGGAGGGGATCATTTCGTTCTCAGGTTCGTAGGTATCAGTTGTCATGTAGGACCAAGAGCACCGCCCATGACGTTGCTATTGCTCCAGCCGAGAATTATCAAGCAAAGGAAGACCCTGCATGTATCGTACAGGAATACCCACAGTAATACCTTAATCTGTGTACATGATTACCTATAAATCTATATTATTCGGATTTGCGGTGCTTTAAAAAGTGTAACTCGGCTCAAAGTACGAACTCGCCTCGAGGCGCTTTATCCCGTTTAACAGCATCATATCGATATCTATAGCCTTCGTGGTCTATACGGACGCGTTGAACTGAATACCATTTTGGGACTATGGTAAATGTTATGAATGTTTCTTTCACAATGGCTCTCCTAGGTGATAGCATGGATATATTCGCATGGCGCACACCTGCGGCAAAACTTTGATCATCCGGCGCTGTTAATCCAGTTGCTTGATCCTCTCTCTCTTTCGATACGGGGATTCCATATTAGACTTCCTAGTGCCCGAGACGCCACCGTAGGTGTCTCATAGGAAGACACAAGCCAACCCCTCTTGGTATCTATCTACAAGTAATTCTACCTACCTAGGCTAGGTAGTTGTCACTTTCCGATAGAAGGGTCATTACAATTTAGTAACATCAATGACTTGCATTAACAAGACTTTATGATAGATACCTACCTAATCTACTAGAAAAATCGATTTTAGAGTCAATCACCGTCATTTTTTGGTCAGTATGGGCCTTGATTATAAACAATGTTATTATCATTTTGGGCAGCACCTATTGGAGACCTAGAATGCCAAGACGTCAGCCAGCTAGATGCAAGGCAACTGAACAAGATTGCAGTAGAAAGTATATGTCTGCTAAATTTACGGAGTATCTATATCTTATTCAGGACCTTGGAACAATGATTAACGAGCCGAGAAGTATTTGAAAGTACATTTAATCCCATTTCGAGGACTACATAATACCTAGGATTTACATGTAATTGCTTCAGAAATATGTATCGGGTTGTAGTTACATTGTTACATAGAACCTTCCGGTGGTATTGTATGCTAGATAG
This sequence comes from Biscogniauxia mediterranea, assembly GCA_018398605.1. NCBI lineage: Eukaryota > Fungi > Ascomycota > Sordariomycetes > Xylariales > Xylariaceae > Biscogniauxia > Biscogniauxia mediterranea. Next base: position 381,626 of record JAGXTR010000011.1, on the reverse strand, counting down.
GGAATCATGCTTTAGAATGATTTTTACTTTTACTACTTAACCATACTATGACTTTGAACAATCAGTCAAATGAGAAATTGCAGAAAAAGAGTTGTGTTTCCGCATCAACCACGCCGTCTTATCACATAATATCAAACTTGACCCTTGGCATGTCCTAAATGAACGAGCATGGTGAAGACATATCATTTGTTCACACCCACATATATATCATTCTTCACATTTCTCCCCTCTATTCTATGCTGGATACCTGCTTCCCCAACCGATGGGAGCAGCACCAAAATCATGAGGTGAGTCACTTGATGAGAGAATTCTTGTGCTGGTATGAACTCCAGTGGTTGAGAAAGGTATTCGCTCAACTTGTAACGACACTGTCCTCTGGTAAACCCATCCAAATACTTAGGCCAGCCTAGACAGGCGGGGATGTCCAGCATAATGTTAGATATATGAGTGCAAGGTATGAGGAGATATCTCACTAATTTAATCACGACATGGCAAAGGCTGATAATAAATCACTAGGTTTTTTCATACTGGCATCAAGTACCAGCATTGGAAGCTATTTCATGTTGTTTCCATACTGACACTTGTCATCGTGCACTGGTTTTGTACCCCTAGTCTGTATATTGAGCAGTATGGAGCCTGTTTCACTACGAGACATCTCCATGATACATATAGGAGCCCCCGACAAAAGCTTAACAAAAACAATAAAGCTACTAGAGACACCCATGACCTGTTACCGCATACCATACTGGAGAACAAGTAACGTAACACTCAAGGCATCCTTGGTTTAGGAACAAATGAGAGGGATAGGAGCAAGGAACCAGGAATCAATAGCATTGAGAGTAGACACTTCTAGAATAATTCTCAGAGCCTTAAAGCAGCCTACTTCTTAAACAAGATGATAGGATCGTTCCAGATCCCCGCGCTGCGTGAAAAGGGTCGATTTTCTTCTTGCCCTACACCTGTCCCTACCATGGACTTGCAGATGTAAGGCAAGCTATCAGCGCACATTACATAGCAAGACAGCGGAACTTAGATAAGTTAACGAATTATATTAAAAGCACAGCCATCACAGAAGTACCAGAAACACGTTCATAAAGTATTTGATATTGGCCTCTGATTTAGCCTCAACAGCAACTAAGAAAAAGGAGGCTAGCCCTCATCAGCGAAGCTATACCCTGCTGGAAATTTAGGCTAAGAGAAAACAACTAGACATGTCGAAAAATGCGAATATGGAACGATCATAGTCACAGTAGAACATCAGGTGGCACTCCCTGAAGCCTATACAAGATGGGGTCTCTGGTGGTTAATAGCCCAGCTAACATCAGAATAGAACTACCACGAAGGATAGGTAGGTACTTATATATAAAGGACTGACTACCTAATCCATATGAGATAGGTTGTCGGGGTCCAGCGCCAGGAAGGCCCCTTTTAAAATACCCAGCAGTCAATGTTCATTCTCACAATTTGTTTAATATTAGTCCGTGGGTTGGAAAATATGGTATCAATTATGCTGAAAATTAGGTACCTAGCGCTGTAATATGACGTACGAGAGGCATCAAGAACTCCATGCAGGTGACTGAGTATGGCATGAACTTATTGACGACAGACATCCTCTTTCATACGTGTAGTTGATGGAACGATGCTGTCAAGGCTACTAACATGGACGCACCATACTCACTAGGAAATAACTACACGTGTTTCATGGGTGTCGTATTTATCTATAAATTTTTGTTGAGATACATACTTACCTAACCTCTCTTGACATAGCCACTAGGGCTGGAGATATCCGTCTACTTGCCCGGTGGGATGTCCGGAACGGTATACGCGAATGCGGGAAACTTGCCGAATACGGCAATTCTTGAATTAATAATGGCTTCACCTCCTGCAAGCTTCCCGAGGCCCCGAGGGCCCATCCGTATAACTTGCTGAAACGGTACGTTTCTAGTTCCGGCCGTGGGGTCAAAACGAGCAAGGGTCCCGTTCTTCTGGGATACTATACGACGGGCTGGATGGGTAAAACCGTCTTGCCTCGGCAGACCAAACCCTGTAGGATATTCTATGCCATTCTTTTTCTCCAGATATTCTATCCATACATGGGTTGCCTCACATTTTCAATGATTGATAATGTCGAGAACAAGGATGTACGTAACGTCGACGTGCTAGGGGCTGGCTACGGAGCAGATCGAAAAAATAAATCTCCATCTTAGCACGCAATCCCAACACGATGTGGGCCGTTGCGGGTGCGAGCGATACACCCCAAACGTCATCTATACGCCGCTACCACCTGGATGGTGTTGTCCAGCCGAGGCATTGAGTAGACATTGTCCATATCCCACCTAGGCTATATAGCTTGACGATATGCTACCTCCAGACCCGAAGTTGAGACCAGTCGATATCTCAACACATCCCACCTACCTACCCGAGAAGCTTCTAAAATGACGAACAAGACATTGATATTCAAGAAGATCCCCACCGGTTTCCCGGTCCCTGGGGAGCACCTAGCGGTCGAAGATCGGCCCATCGACCTCGAGGGAGCTCCCCCCAAAGGCGGGTTGATTGTCGAGATACTCTACGCCTCGTTCGACCCGTACCTCCGGGGCAAGATGCGCGATGCCAGCAAGAAGTCTTATTCGCCGCCTTTCGAAATCGACGGACCATTTATCAATGCTACTGTCGCCAAGGTACTCAAGTCGGACGCTGCGGATTTCAAGCCGGGCGAGCACATAGTCGCTTACACCCCTATCGCGGAATACGCTATCATCCCCAATCCCTCATTAGTTCGCGCGCACAAGATCCAAAACCCATTTAACCTCGACTTGGCTATGTTCCTGGGCCCGCTGTACGTGTCTCCGGCGCTGTGATTTATGCAACCACATACAAGTTCCCGGCGCTATCCTATTCTCTCTACATATATTCGAGGTAACGTCTACTGACTTTGATATATAGCGGGATGCCCGGGCTTACAGCCTATTCCGGTCTATACAAGATTGGACGGCCGCGCAAGGGAGAAACGATCTTTATCAGCTCTGCAGCCGGCGCGGTTGGCCAAGTGGTGGCGGAGATCGCCAAGCACGAGGGTCTCCGTGTTGTAGGCTCCGTTGGATCGGACGAGAAACTGGAATTTATCCTGAACGACCTAGGATTCGACGGAGGTTTTAACTACAAGAAGGAGAGCGCCTATGACGCGTTACCGCGACTGTGTCCCAACGGGATCGACATCTACTTCGAGAATGTGGGCGGTGAGCAGCTAGATGCCGCGTTGGTGAACATGAATGAAAACGGACGGATGCCAGTCTGTGGAATGGTGAGTTGCCCTCCTGGTCGAACACGAAGGGACGCAGCAGCTAATTCGAAAACTCGATGTTAAGATATCCTCGTATAACCAGTCTCCCGATGAGAGATACGGCGTAAAGAACCTCCTAATGGTCGTCTCCAAGACCCTTACTCTACAGGGATTCCTCGTCGGCCAGCCCGAGTTTGGCCCTGCGTATGCGAAGGAACACCAAGAGAAGGTCCAGCCGTGGATAGCTGACGGCAGCTTCAAGGCCAAGCTCCATATCACGGAGGGCATCGACCAGGCTGCGGAAGGGTTTGTGGGGATGCTCAAGGGTGAGAACTTTGGCAAGGCGGTTCTCAAGATCAAGTAAGGGAGAAAAAGATAGAGCAGCAAGTATGACAAGTGTCTATAATGTCTTGAGCCGGTTCAGCATGTACTTTAGAATTACGTCGAGATGTCCAGAAAATATTCCAGTTAAAAGTTTTCTTACCTACTATAGGTTAGGTACATATAAATCTACACAAAGCGGTTCGCAGAATATGTTCACAAGATTGACCTAATCCAGTGGTACCAAGATGGAAGTCCAATGCTATGTCCACCATGCCGTCGTTGCTATAAACCCCAACCTCGCCCGTCTCAACCCCCTACTCGATCTACACCCCTCTCTTACACATCCTCCCTCAACCCCTCCCACCTCGAGCAATAGACTCTTCCATTCTTGACCACCGCAAGAACGACCTTATCGGGCTCATCCAGGACCGCCACGTCGGCGAGCGGGTCCGCTGCCAGCACGAGCAGGTCGGCCGCGAAGCCGGGCTTTACCTGACCCAGAAACCCCTCCTGCCGCAACATGGCGGCGGCGTTGACGGTAGCGCTGCGCAGCACGTCGGCGGCGGATAGGACGCGGGCGCGGATGCCGAACTCGCGCGGCTGCTCCGCCGTCAAGGGGCCCAGCAGGTCTGTGCCGAAGCACATGGTCACGCCGGCTTCGGCGGCGAGCTGCAGCGAGCGGAGGCCTTGGGCGAGGATCTCTGTTGGGAGGTGGAAACGGGGATTGTTAGTGCGTGTTACCTAATGCATGGAATCTAGGAGGGGAGGGAAAGGGAAAAGGAATGTTGAAGAGGTGGGAGTGCTTGTCTGTCTGTCTGGCTGTCTGGCTGTACATACTAAATTAACACGTCAGCGCAAAAGTCCTCTCTCGGGATCGACCCTAGAAGAAGGAGGAAAAGAAGGCAAGGCAACACCAACAAAACATACCGCTCATTCTTCCTCCGACTAACCTCGGGCAAATACCCCCTATACCTCTCCCCGCCCAGTGCCTCGTACGTGACCAGCGTAGGCGTGAGCCAGACCTCCCTCTTCGCCAAGTACTCGGCCGTCTCGGCGTCGATCAGATTCCCATGCTCGATGCCGCCGACCCCGTTATCCACCGCGTGCCGCACCGCGGCGGGGGTATACGCGTGGGCCGTGACACCCACGCCGCTCCCGCGCGCCACCTCGCATATGGCCCTGACCTCCTCGCCCGTGAACTGAGTGCTGATCAGCCGGTCCGTCGGCGACGCCACGCCCCCCGCCGACCATGATCTTGATGAAGTCGGCGCCGCGGCGCAGCTGTTCGCGCGCGGCGCGTACGCACGCCGGCACGCCGTCGCATATCTCGGCCAGGCCGGCCTTGGAGCCCTCGACGCTGCCGCCGCCGCCGCCGCCGCAGCACGAAGCCGTAGGTGGAGCATCCTCGTGCGCGCCCCTCCTGTCCCCGTGCCCGCCCGTCTGCGACAGCGCGCGGCCCGCGAAGAAGAGCCGCGGGCCGGGGAACACGTCGTCGTCGAGGGCCTCCTTAAGAGCGAGCGTGGCGCCGCCGCAGTCGCGCACGGTAGTAAACCCGCGGCGCAGGGTCGCGGCGCAGGCGAAGGGCTGGCGGAGGAAAGACATGGCCGGGTCCGCGTTGAGAGAGCTGGCCAGGTCGGGGGAGCCGGGCACGGAGCTCAGATGCACGTGGCAGTCTATGAGGCCGGGGCAGAGGAATTTACCTGTGAGGTCTACAACGATGGCGCCGGTCTCGTCACCATGTTGCTTGTGGTCGGTCGAGGATGCGCCGGCGACGACGGATTTGATGATGCCGTCGGCGATTTTGACGGTCACATTTGTATGGACCTTGCCCTCGACGGCATCAACGACGTTAGCGTTTTGGAAAATATATAACTGTTGCCTCGGGAGCTTCCAAGGCTTGACGATCTTTTCTGGGATTTTGGTGTTTAGCATATCGTCCTCGTTACCGGAAGAGCTAACATGTGGAGATGAGCCTTGACTCGTATACGATGACCTTAGAATAGTCATGATGCCTCGCCCTTTATCAATTAATCAAGTGATTATCTCTGCTATTTGTTCACTCGCTCGAAAACTAGGCTACCTAGGTAGATATCCAAGATCTGAAAGGTTGTTGGAGGTGATAGCGAGCTAGAGTAAAGCAGGGGGGGAGGCGATAATGGAGTTGCATTCTGTCCGGGCATTCCCCTCTTGAGTGGATGGAGAGGATAACGATCTTCCACATTTACCGGGTTTCATATAGAGCAATCTCAAGCGAACATCTTATTAGCATAGGAAACACTCTATGACACTTGAACTTTTAAAAACAGGTTAGTAATATCCTCTATCATTAGATATATGATATATCTAAGACGATCTGTCTGGCTGAGCTAGTTGGTGAAGCGAATCTAATTATTATGTTATTACAAATTCACTCCCTTTGTGGGATATATAGCTACTCCATCGTAGATAAAAAATTCCCTCCCGCGAATGTAGATAGTATTAGTCGGGATATATCCTCTTTTTTTTTTTTTTTTGCTTCACAGAGGTTATTTCTCCATTCTAGGTTGTGAATTTTTTTCTTCTTCTTGTCGTAACTCGTTATCAAATACATCTGAAGCCACTTTGCCTGTCTGTCCATGGACCTGTTTGTTCTAAATATGTGGTCGTCATGGGCACACCTCTAATGCTTTGGTGGCGGAATTGACGACGAAGGGGGGGAGGGTATTGTTTCCGACACCATGAAAATGCACTCAATGATTATTTACACATGCCGTATTGCCCTACACCACTGCTGCCAGCCCGATCCCACAACGCCGTTTTCTCATGATATCAGTCTGTCTGATAGAAAGCCCCATCTGTCATCTCTTGTTGTGCTCTGTTTCATGGTCTGTTAAAACCTTGTTTGGCCTGTTGTCCAAGGTTAGCGCGTGCTGAGATAACTCGAGTGCCGGCTGGAACCTACCTTCATCTGCTCTATTCTAGCTTTGAGCTGGCTCGTGACTTCTGCTGCCCTTTTCCAGCTTTCAACACCAGTGCCGACAGTTGTGCCACCGATGGAACTCGCAGTAGAGCCTGGTCCCGAGCCATGGCCAATTCCCTCATCTATCGTCGTATTCCTGAACCCACGAGCAGGGCTTGCCCGGCCGCTTGAGCCACTTCCATATCTCATGTCTGGACTGAGCTTGCTTCTTGGGTAATTGTGTGGGATGTCTCCATTTTCTTTCTCTTCCGAGAGCGTACTATTGAAGCTCATCCTGTTAACCCTCGAGCTCGAGTAGTTCGAACCGTCGCGATAGATGCCCATATCATCTGGGGTTGGACTGGTTACTCCTGAACCAGCTACGCCCAGCCCCTCAGCCCTACTAAGTGCGCGTTTGAGGCGTTCTAGTTCGCGCCGTAACCTCTCGTTAGTCTGCTCTGTGGCCTCTGCGTCACTTCGCGCTCGCACTAATTGAGTCTCCTTCGCCTTTATGCTAAGAACATCGCGCGTGTGATCCTCGATGAGCCCAGCATTCTGGTTCTTCAGCTCTTGTACCTCGGACATGAGCTTGCTTCGTTCATGTCGCATTTCATCCATCTGTTTGGCGAGTTGATCATTAGTGGCGCGGAGCTCCTCTAGTTCGGCCCTTTCCAAAGCCGTGAGTCCGCTTGAAGGTGGTGGAGAGGCCGCTGGGACAGGCGCAGGTGCGGCGGCAGGTTTCGCTAACGATCGACCTGCAAGGCCGCCACGACCTAGCCCTACACGGGGCTTGGGAGGAGGTGACACTGCTTCGGGTTCTTCATCTTCGACAGGCGGTGGGGGTGCTGCAGCTCTTCGCGGAGACGTGACGCCAGGCGGGGCAATCCTTCTCTGAGGCGCCTTGAGCCCTGAGAGACCGGATGACTTGGGCATTCCCAGCTTGCTGCCCGATACAGATCTAGATGTTGGTTGAGGGGCCAATGGCGCGGGATCGGGAGGCGCAGCCGCGGCCGGCGCCGCCTTCTTGACAGCGCCCGGGCCTTTCTTAGCACCACCGACAATTTTCTTGGGACCACCGGCGGGGCCCCGTGCGGCCGGAGCGGGTGCGGGCTTAGGCTTCTCCTTTGCCTTGACCTCCGCCTTGTCGAAGAATTCCTTGATCTTGGTTTTCCGGATATCGTCGAGACCTTCAAGGTGAGGATTCATAGCGCGTTCGCCGATGATCTTCATGATGGTACCTAGAACCTCAGCACCACCGGATCGAAGTCCCTCGCTGGACTCGGAGAGTAGCTTCTTCGCAGCTTCTACGATGCTGGATACCTCCTGCTTGCTAGGTACATCTCTCGTCGTCCGGAGACATCGAACTAGAAATTTCATGGTGCCTTCCTTGACCTGGGGGTTTTTATGGCCAAGGCATGCTAAGATGTCTTCTAAACACTCAGATAAACTGGTAGCGAGAAACACCTGGTCCAGCGCTGCACCTAGGGCATCCGCAACTGTCTGCTTCTTCTCCTTCAAGCGCTCCATGATAGGCGCCATGACCACAGACCGGTATCTTCCGTAGCCCCTCCGTAGACCTTTGGCAAGCACTTCGATACATTGGGCAGCTTGGGTAACCACTGCAATATTGGCGTCCTTCATGCACTTGGCTAAACCGCGATTCACCTCGTTGAAGTCGCCGTCCTTGATCCTGGGAACGTTAATCAAAGCAAAGAGGCCTTCTAGGGCTTCTTTACGATCTTTCCATTTTGAGGATGCAAGATTGTCGTGGAAACTCGAGGGTATCTTCGACAGCACATCCTGCGGCTCGGCCAAGTCGAACGCGTCCACCTCGCCAGGCTCTTCCGCATCATTCCCATCATCTACTTCCTCGCCTTCAGCTCCCGGGGGCGGCGCACGAGCCATGGCAGCTTGTTGGGACCTCAGTAGACGCTCTTGCTTCGGCGCAGGCTCGGCCTTGATCTTCTCGAATTGAGCCTCAAGGTCGGTCTGTTGTGTAGATTTCAGATCCCCCCAGAACATGGGTTTCATTGCATCGCGTAGCCATCGGTAGAACTCAACAGCCAAGTTTGTCGCCTCGGCTCGTACGTTCTTGTCGGCATGCCCAAAGGCTTTGGGAAGGACTTTGAGTACTGGTTTCGGATCGGCGACTTTACAGCCATAGTTGTGGAAGATTGTAGTTAGCGATGCGAGGGCGGCGGCGATGACTTTGGGTTGTTTCGCTGAAACGGCAGGGAGAATGTCCTCCACCACGGGAGGGGCAACATCGAGCTCGATCAGGAGTAATAGCGCCTCTATGGATGATGCTTTGGTGGCAGGGCGGGTCGACACAAGTCCCTTCTCGACGATAGGGCCAATGACATGTCCACGTGAACGTACGCATCCTTCCCGGCCGCCAAATTTTAGGAAAGCGCAAAAGGCGGCGATACCGTCCGACTGGGCAGCGACGTTGGAATCTGCCACGGCGCTCTTCCATAGACTAGGATCTTGGTTGAAGGGGCGAAAGGCGGGATCAGACTCGTCGGGGGTAAGCTCGAACTGCTTGGACGCCTCTTCGTAGGCTTGCTTGCGGACTTTCCACACCTAGGAACAACAGAGGCATTAGTCGAGTCGCGACGGGGGAGGATAAAGGGCGGTGAAATACGACAAGGGGGGAGGGAGGGCTATACGGACCTTGTGCACCCATCTCTCCGTCAGGGGCAGAGAGCTGTAGTCTGGCTCTCCGTCGGCCATATTGGTAGATGGCCCGTTATTACGGCCGGAACCGCCGAGATCAAATAGAGGAGGAGGTGTAGGGGTTGGGGCAGAGTAGATGCTAGGGTTGAAGTTGGACGACTCTGGCTTTTTGGTCCGATGGGGTGATAACGTCAAGACTACTTTTTTGATCAGCTTGGGCAGAACAGGACCTTTGGGCAAGTGCAGGCGCATCTTGAAAAGGGGAACAGGCGAAGCACCCGGGTACTTCTAGGGGTAGGGAAGAGAGAGAGGAAGAGGAGGGGAGACAGACAGGAGAGGAGGCAGAAGGAGGGAGGGAGGAAGGCTCTCCCCTAGGGGCATAGGGGAAAGGGAATGGGCAACATGGAACCGCAGGACTTATGAGATGTAGAATAGGATATGGATAGGTAATGCGCGTTGTACGTGTGCGTGTGTGAATAGAGGAAGAGGAAGACGGGAAGGGGGGAGGATGCCTGACAAGAAGAACAAGGACAGGGACAACACACGCACACACACAGACGCGCGCACACGCTCTCTCTGTCTCTTGAGTCCTCAAATTTGGGCTCACATGAAGAAGAGGTATAAGAAGAAAGAGGACGGATAAGGCGAAGACGGAGGCGAGGACGAGGACGAGGACCAGAACCAGAACCGGGAACAGGAAACGTACAGTGTAAGTGTCGAATATATTAAATTGACCCAGAGAAAGAAAGACGGGGAATTATTTAAAAAATTATTATAAAAAAAAAACTGGCGTCGATTTAATGTTTCTGTGGAGGGCGGAAAGGGTTTGAAAGGTCGTGAAGTTTCAATCGAGATTTAAGGCAAGGTCAGATATGGAGAAGTTTATGGGGGTATAGAGGTTATGAACCAAGGATAAGACAGAGCTGAGCTGAAAACGGAAGCAGGAAAGCCTTGTTGCGGCAAGGTTGGTTTAATGGCGAATGGCTTGTGCGTCGTGTGTTTCTGGCGTCGGGTTGGATAGAAGAGACACGAAGTTGATATGAGGAGTATAAGAATTGGTAGGATGACGGTGTTGGTTGGTCATTCGTACCTAAGGCTGGTGGTGGTGGTTTATTAGTAGTTCGGGTGTGATTTCAATGTTGTGGGTTGTGGTTGTTGTAAGGGTAGCGGTAGTTACCTACATAGGTACTGGGTACTAGTGCTGGGTATTACTACCTTTAGTACCTACATATGTACGTAAGTAGCAATAAGTAAGCAGATGTATGCTTGTAGTGTTAGGTACATAGGTAAGTAAGTAATAAGCTTAGCTATGGGGCTTGGGTCATTTTGTTTTTCTTATTTTTGTTTGATTTTATTTTGTATGTTTTCTTGGGCATCTACACTACATAAACATAACACCGTCAGTTTTATTTGATTTGATAGGCGGACCACACGTGGTGAGAGGGGGGGCGGGCATTCTTTGGGTACCATTTTGGGAGTGTGAAGTGTTAGGGGCCCCTCGGTCGGGGGGCAACCGAGACTCCTAATGCGGGCACTGAGAGGGAGAGAGAGAGACGGTAGGTACTTACAGTAGGTACTCCCGCTACTTGAGGTGCGTGCACGTGCGTGTTTTCTGCAAGCCACACACTGTCCCCATCATTTTAAATTGAGGTGTCGGGTACCTTTCTCTCGGGAGTCGCGAGCTGGCGGGGTCCCTCTTATCGATTAGCAGGGCAGTAGTGTAGAATTCTGAAGGTCCCGTCGGGTTTCTTTTATTGAGATGTGGCTTGTATTAGTATGTAGGTACGTACCTATGTATGGAAGCATCCATTCCGGCACTTGTGCATACTACACTAGTAGTAGAAACAAAACCTGGAACAAATTCCACACCCATGCATTAACAACAATCCCATCTTTATGCAACACATCATAAAAAAAAATCTACAGCAGACTTTTTTTATACACTACACTATACTAGGTACACTACCTTCTACCTGTGCTATACCTTACCTCCAGCTACCTACCTACTATGTATGCATGTATGTACTTAACCTAATACCTTGTCTCATTATTATCGTGAAGAACGTCGACGCAAAAATGTAAATGCAAACCAGACCTCGGCCTTTACCTCTTTCTTAACTGACCCTTTTTATTGTTATTGTCATTTTATTATTATTACTTGTATTATCACACATTCAGCTTGCCCCATATCGAGTGCGTTGCTCAGCGGTCTCCTCTTTCATGCTTTCGACCACGGGGACTACTAAACTACTACTAATGTACATACTATGAAGAATTAATTAGCTACAGTACCACCTAACCTAATAACTACTAACTAACCTACTTAGATGCTACTTCTTGTTTGTATGTAGGTTAGCTACTGCATACAGGTAGCATAATTGAACATCTTGTTTGACTCGAAGCAACATTCCCAGCTTTTAAACTACAATGCTACTTTCCCTAAACCCGCCCGACCTTACCTAAAACTTACACCCGACATTCATATGTATGTCGGGTCCATACAACATTTGAAGGTACATCACTACCTATTAACCTCCTACCTACAACACACCTACAACACACCCACATACACTCACATACGCACACATACACGCACCTCTACACCTCATTTTACTTACACTTGCAACCTACACTCACATGCACATACACATATACACATATACCATACACGCACACACACACATTACCTTTCTCCCTCTCTCTCACTCCATGTCCCTCTTCTAGGGTAACCCCACCACCCGCCTCCCCTCCCCTCCCATTTTCTTCTACCATATCGGCCCAATCCTGAACCCAAGGGAATCTTTCCAGCTCCTACTATAGCATCCTCGCAACCTCTTCGACTACCACCGTTCGCTATTCGCTATTACCACTTACCGCCTATCATCGTACAACGACCTCCTGAACCTTCTTCCTTTGTCCCCGTACCTCTCTCCCGTGTCGGTGTGTCCCGCTCTTTGTCCTCGCCCGCCCCGTCTGCTGCAAATCATAAATCCTATTCCCAAATCTGCCACCGGCCTATATCTAGCACTTATCCCGAAGCCGGTCTTGCTTCGCTGGGCTATGAACGCCTTGTACGGTGGACCGGTCCAAGATGAGCCAAATTCTGACCCCACGCCAGGCCGAAGAGCTGTATGTCTACCCTCCCTATCTACCTATCTACCTCTCTAGTTCTCCTTTTCTCCTTCTCCCCGTCTTGATCTAAGCTAACCTGAAATTATAGACACAAAGCTATCATAGCCTACCTGTCCTCCAACAACCTAAATGCCACGGCCTCCGCGTTGCGGGACGAGCTCGAGCTCGGTGAAACATTCGATGCCGCCACCTCCAAGAAATACGAGGGGTTGCTAGAAAAGAAATGGACAAGTGTCGTCAGGCTACAGAAAAAGGTATACATCACCATACGTCCTCCGGAGAGCTGCCAGCTAAACTACCTGCGTCGGGATTAGATCATGGACCTAGAGTCCAGGAATGCATCGCTGCAGTCCGAGATAGATAATGCGACACCAACCTCCCTCTCCCGCAAGAACCAAGACCCTGCCGGTTGGCTTCCGAGATCGCCCGCCCGCCATAGCCTCCAATCCCACCGAGATGCTATCAACTGCATAGCCTTCCACCCTGTCTTTACCTCCCTAGCCTCTGGTTCCGAAGACCAGACCATAAAAATATGGGACTGGGAGTTAGGTGAGCTCGAACGGACTATTAAAGGCCATACTAAGGCCGTCTTGGATGTCGATTTCGGCGGTCCCCGAGGGGGCACGTTACTAGCGTCATGTTCGAGTGATTTGACAATCAAGCTATGGGATCCCGCCGACGAGTATAAGAACATCAGAACTTTACCGGGCCACGACCATAGCGTGAGTGCTGTGCGTTTTATTCCTTCGGGCGCGGCCGGTGCTCCCAGCTCCGGCAACCTCCTCGTGTCCGCCTCCAGGGATAAAACATTGCGTGTCTGGGATGTGTCGACGGGATATTGCGTCAAGACGATACGGGGGCACGCAGATTGGGTGAGAGACGTGTGCCCTTCGCTCGATGGGCGCTATCTGTTATCCGCTGGCAATGATCAGACGGCTCGACTATGGGACGTATCAATGGCCAATCCTGAGAGCAAACTAACTTTGATTGGCCATGAACACACTATATTATGCTGCACCCTAGCACCTCCCGCTGCCTACCAGTATCTCGCTCCACTGGCTGGCCTCAAGAGACCGCCGCCAGCATCGAGCACCGCCGAGTTCATGGCCACAGGTTCTCGGGACAAATCGATACGTGTCTGGGATGCAAGAGGCAACTGTATCAAAACGTTGGTAGGACACGACAACTGGGTCCGGGCTTTGGTTTTCCACCCAGGAGGAAAGTATCTCCTGAGCGTGTCTGACGATAAGACGCTGAGATGTTGGGACTTGACCCAGGAAGGAAAATGTGTAAAGACGCTCGCGGATGCCCACGGCCATTTCGTTTCATGTTTGAGGTGGGCACCGGGGATTGTACGAGAACCTGTGACGGCCAACGGCACCGCAGAAGGGTCGAACGGGACTGGTGCTAACGGTACGCCCAAGCCGGGCGTCACCCCTGCTGATGTCCAGATCCGATGCGTTATTGCGACAGGCAGTGTGGACATGAACGTAAGGATTTTCGCCAACTAAATGTCCGCATCTTCTGATACGCTTTGATTTTTCGCGGACCCCTTAGCCCAAGTAAAGGGCTGGGGATACGACGACACTATTACCTACCTACCTACCTACCCACCTACCCACATACCTAAACTATCCGGAAGTCCAACCATCCCATGGAATAAAGAGTTTCCGACAACTCCAGCGTAAATTTAGCGATGGTCAAACCCATAAATGCGAACATATCAGTTTAAGGAGGATATAGAGTAAAAATTCTCCAAGGTGTACGTGTACTGGAATTCATTCAACCGATAGGGCCGGGGGGCAGACGAGCCAAGTCCAATCAATAATGGGAGAAACGAAATTCCTGGGAGAGGTGTTTTAACTTATAAAAAAAAAAGGTTGGCGTCAATCTTTTCTTCCACAGACGCATTTTGTCGAGAGACTGATCAAGTGCATCATTGCAGGAGTTACAAGTACAGTACAAGTAGATATGTATGACATAAAAAGAAAGAGAAAAAAAATATAGATACCCATATTCAATTGTGTACTACCATCTAGAGTAGAGAAGGGCATACAATTCGGATCGAAGCATACTCCATACTACTTGACTTGGATCTACTAATCTTCCACGGGTTGTTTGCTTTGTTGAGGCTTCAGTTCTAAGCTAAGGCCATGATGAAGTAGGTAATCCCGCATGTGGACGAGTTAGCTGGGCGATATGCTCATGTCCGAAGATGAGCGAATAAATGGTATAAGTTAGAGAACCAGGTAATCATTTCATATAGAGGTATGTGATGATATACCCGTGGACAATAGGTTGGAGAGCTTTAAGTTGGGAATATTGATAGAAATTATAAACCCCTTGAACCCCCCCCCCCCCGCGGCTGGTATGTATGTTACATACTACATATGTATGTAGGTAAGGTATCCATGCAAGTCCGGGCCTACGGTAAGGTAAGACACGGAGGTAGGTACATGCGATTAGGCACTTAAGCATCGGATACTACTAACTTAGTAGTATGTATCAATGCAAGTATGTACCTAAACAAGCCGGGAGGGGGAATCCTGGGGTCTCGGGTCGGGTCTTGTCTTACCAACAACAATGACGTGTGGGTAACTTGACCTTGGGCATTTTATGTACACTACCTAGATAAAAGAAATACACACTACACTACCTACCTACCTAGTAGGCAAGGTTAGCTATGTCAATGAACAAGCCCAAGTTCCCTTCCACCGCCACGATATACCCTAGCACGATGACATCTAATCTTGCATATCTACACTATAAGAACGATGAGAGAGAGAGAGAGAGAAAAGGGCAAGGCGTAACGTAACGTTGCCGCGCTATAGACCTAGTGTGCCTAGTGATGGCTACCGCTTGGTGATAGGTATCGTATCGTACCGCTCCCTTGGCAAGTCGACCGGTAAACCAGGTCAAGATCCCGGTTATGTATACTGCATATAATGGACGCATGGAATGGAATGCAAGTGACTGAGTGGCTACCTATTGGTAGACAGGTAGTAAGATATATTATCATACCTCCCTGGCCGCATACACACTACGATACCCGTTGTGTGTACTGTTCGTGTGTACATGCGTGTATGTGTGTGCGTATAGCAAACCGGGGATTCTTACTCCAAAACGCTATTTATCACTATCACCACCATGCACCCCAGCACCTTTCTATTAGCCATCGCCGGAGCAGTAGCCATGGCTCTCCAAACACTCCCCCCGACGTCGCCGTCATCCACTAACACCACGTCCGGCGGCTGCGGCGGGTTCCTCCTAGACGACGACAGCGCGCCAAGGACAGTCTACATAACTCACAGTCTCGCCTCGCATCGCGACTCCCAGGGCCTGACCCTGATCCCGCCTTTGGGTCTGGAATTCGCCTCGACATTCCTCGAGGACCTGAACTCGGCTAGTAGTAGTGGGAAACCATGGAAGCTCTTCGTCGTGGGCGACGAGATCCCCGATAACGCCCCGGGGGGCATCTATCTCGACCTGTATCGCGGGGATGACTTGACGACCACGTTCACGTACGCGAACGGCTCGCCCACGGAGGAAGGGTACTCCCTCTCGGTTGCCTCCACGCGGGCGACGATCCGCGGCTCGGGGGCGCGGGGCGTGTGGTGGGGAACGCGGACGCTGCTGCAGCACATGATGCTCTCGAACTGGACGTCCGTGCCGGCGATGCAGGTCACCGATGTGCCCGCCTACGCAACGCGTGGGTTCATGCTCGACGCGGGGCGCAAGTGGTACTCGCCGTCGTTCCTGAAGGACCTGTGCACGTACGCGTCCTTCTTCAAGTTGTCCGAGTTCCATTACCACACGAGCGACAACTACCCGCTGAACCGGGGGCGCAACGACACCTGGAGCGAGGTGTACGCGCAGTTCTCGCTGCGGCCCGAGAGCACGGAATTACAGGGACTCGTGCGGAGCCCCAACGAGACGCTGAGTCGCGCCGACTTCGAGGACCTGCAGCAGCACTGCGCGCGCCGCGGCATCACCGTGATCCCGGAGATCGAGGCGCCCGGGCATTGCCTCGCGATCACGAAGTGGAAGCCCGAGCTGGCGCTCCTGGATAAGAAGGATCTGCTGAACCTAACGCACCCCGACAGCATCCCGACGGTGCAACGCGTTTGGTCCGAGTTCCTGCCATGGTTCCAGACGAAGGAGGTGCACATCGGAGCCGACGAGTACGACGACAGCCTAGCGGACGACTACATCAGGTTCGTCAACGAGATGTCCGCGTTCGTGCGCGAGGTGTCCGGCAAGAAAATCCGCATCTGGGGCACGTACGAGCCGTCGCCGACCAACCTAACCATATCCAAAGATGTCATCGTCCAGCACTGGCAATACGGGCAATCGGACCCGGTGCAGCTGCAGGCCGAGGGATATGACCTGATCAACACCGAAGACTGGTGGGCGTACGTGAGCTTGAAGAACGACCACGTTCCCATATCTCCGGCGCCGTATCCGCAATTCTTTGACGAGGCGCGTGTGCTCGGCTTTGCCGGCCGTGAGGGTTGGCAGTGGCACCCGGCCCTCGTGAACCCCTATAATGCCACGGAGCAGCTCGCCCCCGAGACTCCCGAGCTCCGCGGCGCGATTATGGCCGCCTGGAACGACAACGGCCCCGACGCGACCACCCAGCTCGAGGCATACTACTCTATGCGCCGGGGCATTCCTCTGGTAGCGGCACGAGCGTGGAGCGGGGCACGGGGCCCGCTGCTCGACACGGCGACCTTGGAGGCGGCGATCGAATTTCTGGCCGTGCGGGCTCCGGGGCAGAACCTGGACCGGCGGCTAGCGGGGCAGGAAGATACTTCGGATGCGCCGCTAGTAGAATGGGCACGTGGGGAACGGCGGCAGAAGCAGCAGGAGACGGTGATCTTGGGACACGGCAGCAAAGGGATGAACTACACGCTCGTGCTGAGCGTCACGGGGCCCTTCGCCCTGTCCTCGGCGGACGCGAGCCTGACCCTCGCCGCGGACGGGTCCCTCGTCTTCGAATCGGACGACGGGTGGACGTACCCGCTGCGGTCGGTGGCCGAGGCGGACGGGTTCGGGGCAGACCACCCGGGGCGCATATGGGCGAACGCGACGAGTTCGTCGCACGTGCCTGTCGCGGTTCATCTGCCAGCGGAGAAAGAGACGGAGATCAGGATCACGGGCGATGTGCTCGGCGGGTGCAGGGTGTGGGTCGACGGGGCATTCGCGGGCCGCTTCGAGGTCTTCGTGTACGGGGGCCGGAACACGGCGTTCAGCTGGAGCCAGATGGCGTTTGTGGCGCCGCTGGAGAGAATGGTTGGCGGGGTGGAGAGATTGATGCTGTACGCGAGGAGTGGTGTTGGTGTATAAGGGAGGGGGAAGGGGGAGGGGGTTGAGTTTATTGTTATATAGGTACCTACTACCTACTACACTAAGTACTAAGTGTTCTTTTTATTATCACAAATGGTAATATATCCTTTTAGAGAGGTAGAAAGAGAGATCTGTTGTTTATGTTTACCTACCTAGGTATTTGTTGTTTACATGGAGCCATAAATATTTTCATGTTTTATGTAACATGTTCAACTTTAAATACATCAAATGTCCATATGGTCCCGTCTCATGTTTGCTTGAATAAGCTTTATGAAGCTCATTGGATAACACAACCAGGTACCCAACACATACACTACAGGTAGACATATCGATGCCTTTATACACACCATCCTCGCCAACCCCGGATTTCCCCTTTTGGTCCACAGATTGGGATGATTTGGTCCGCAAGAATATACCCGTCCTTATCACACAGACCCATCCGAGGCCCCGGGGTCAAGCAAGCAAGACGCACTGTTGATCGTCAGAGTATTTACGGAGCTATCTAATAAAAGTAGTAGTAGAGAATCCTTTGTACTCGAGCGTGCATGACATGTGATAGGTACTTCAATTTCCAAAGAACAAAGAAAAGCTATCGGCCTATACTACATGCCAATATACCTTAGGTATATCAAGCTACAACTGCCATTAATACAAGCAGTATAAAAGGGGGGGGAAAGGGAGGAGATGGTGAAAAAGGAGAGGGAGAACTTAGGTACATAAGTACATACCTACTATGTAAGGAGATGGCTGGGATACACCCAGAAGTTCATTGCATCGTCTGTTTATAGTACTAGTATGTAGCTAAGTTGCCTGCACGTAGGTAACTTAGTGCAGTGCAAGTCTGTAGTTGTAGCACAAACTTATCATCTTGCCAGTGTTAGGTTGAGTATTACACAGCTGTTATTGGATAGTTGCCTGTCTGGAAGACAGCAAATAATTGGACTACTGGGTAGTCCTACCAGTACCTGTACTCTGTATGCATTGCATTGCATTGTTGTAGACCGTATGTATGACAAAAGATGAATACTGTACTGTGTAATTTACAGTAAGGGTCGTTGTTTGATAGCGCTAAGAGAGCCCACTACAATCAGGCTATCAAACCCAAAGTACATACCCTATCATGCACAGTAGGCAGTACCAGCAGGTACAGTAATACCTTAGCAGTTTAGGTACATAATGTATGTATGTTGGGAAGGAAGGAAGTTGCACACAGGCCCCATGGTGGACCAGCTGCAGGCAGTTGGAGACGATTGTTCTTGCTGCTTTCTGCATTCTGCACATTTGGATCCTCTGGAACCTTATTAGCTTTACTTACTTACATCGACAACCACAGTCCAGTCCACAGTCCAAGACCACATCGACATCCACATCGACATCCACATCCACATCCACATCCACATCCACATCCACATCCACATCCACATCAGATTTCCCTTCCGACATCTAACATCTTCTCTTCTCCATTCGCTACCTACCTACCCATCTCCTTCTGTTCTTGGGAAGAAGCCGTGCTTTCTACCACTTCTTTCTGCCTTTCTTTTCTTCTTTTCTTTCTTCTTCTTTTTTTTACAAATCATACATGACAGGCACTTCCCCAGTATTTTCCGGAAGAAAAAGAGAGAGAAGGAGAGAGAGCAAGATACCCCCCCAACGAAACCCTGCACGCGACAACCCGGAGGATAGCTAAATTAGCACCACTACCTCTCTTTTTGAATCAATCCACACTTGCATAAGTAGGACGATAAAAAAAGATACACAGAGAGAAAGGAAGGGTGGTACTTCGACCCAAGCTTCCAACTATCCTGCAAATATAATAACTGCAAAAAAGAAAAAAAGAAAAAAAAGAACATCCCTTGTTTGTTCACTGATCAGAGTGGAAGAGAAGAAGAAAAAAAGACAGAGAGGGAGGGAAGACCTGGCCAAGGTCTGTCTCTACTACCTTACACCTTACAAATTGCATACAAATTGCATATAATCAAGATAACATATCCATACCTACTTGCCGACCTACCTACCTACCTACCTCCCACCTCCCACCTCCCACCTACCCAACCTACCAACCGACCTACGTCAGCTAGTGCCATCCTGTGCCATCCTGTGCCGACTCGTCGCAAATTCCGACAACCCACTCCTGCACATACCTCGCACGCACACCAGCACAAGCACACACCTCCATTACACACACATTCTTACTCACTCCAAGGTGTCATTTGGAACTTCACTCCATCTACCCTGCCTGTTCCTGACCGGCCATTAGGCCAGCACAGCACAGCACCACATAGCATAGCATAGCACCGCATACTTTCAAGCACCTCATCACCTCATCACCTTCACCGACAAGGAAGACGGCGAGCACCTAATATATCTCGTATGCCAAGCCTAGCTGCTTGCCTTGTCGGTCTATTTTGTACTCCTCTCCTATTATTGACGCCGACCTTCTCCCCCTTCCTATCTGTCCGGTCTTGGTCCTGCCCAGCCGGCGCAGTGACATAGGGCGGACTGCCCTCCACCACCACCCACCATGTTTTGGAGATTTGGCGGTTACGCCAACATCTCGACCATCGACACAATCCTCGACAAGCCTGACTTCCAGCTCGAAGACCTACTCGATGAGAGTGATTTGATTCAGGAGCTCAAGCAACACAATACCAAGCTCATCGAGTACCTGCGCGAGGATAAGATCCTTGAGAGACTCCTCGAATATGTCGTCGCACCTAAGCTCGAACCCGTAGAGACCCCCGACGATGACTTGCAAGAGGAAGACAAGAAGGGCAAGTCACTAGTCCTCCCCTTTGGACGCCCCCGCGCCTCCTCTCGGGCCACCGAGGACAACGACGATGATGAAGCCGAGAAGAAGCAGAACCGCTATGCCTATGTAGCAGCAGAGGTTCTGTCCTCTGACAACTGGTCTATCTACGAGGCGCTTATGGAGAACCGCGTTCTTCTGCGCAGCTTCTGGGACTTCCTGAAGCGACCCGCTCCGCTTGACCCCCTCCAGGCGAGCTACTTTACCAAGGTTAACGAGTCGCTTTTCGATAAGAAGACAGAAGAGATGGTGGACTTGCTCAAGTCTATTGATGATGCCATTCCCAACATGTTGCGCCATGTCGATTGCCCTATGATCATGGATCTTTTGCTCAAGATCATCAGCCTCGAGAGATCTGAGCATGGCCAGGGCATCGTTGAGGTATGCCCATCTTTTTTCCACCCCACCATCGCAGAGACTCCACCACCACCACCTTTCCCCAGTCCAACCCAATCCTGTCCCCTCTATTGGTTGCCCCCCCTCTCCCCTTTGGAAGATCTCCCCCCCTATAACCCCCCCCCTCTCTAAAGCTAGATATGTTTGCGAAAGCTACCTAGAGATGATATTTGCTAACATGCTTCACTTTCCTACTAGTGGCTTTACACGAAAGATGTTATGCCCACATTACTCTCCTTCCTCGGCCCTGAGCACAGCTGGGCCACCCAGACTGCTGCTGGAGACTTTATCAAGGCTATCATCACCGTTTCTGCCAATGCCTCGCAGAACGAACAAGCCTGTATTGGTCCCAACGAGCTTACCCGCCAGCTCGTGTCCAAGCCCTGCATAGAGAAGATCATTGGTTACATGCTGGGCGGTGGAAACCCCTTGACTGTCGGTGTGGGAATCATTATTGAGGTCATCCGCAAGAACAACTCTGACTACGACCCTGACGTCGGCACGGATTCTAATACCCAACCATCCAGTCGCGATCCCATCTACCTGGGTACCCTTCTGCGACTCTTTGCAGACCACGTTCCTGATTTCATGGCCTTGGTGCTCAATGCGCCAGCCCAGAAGCAACGACTGGACTCGACCTTTGGCGACAAGATCGAGCCCCTTGGTTTTGACCGATTCAAGACCTGTGAGCTAATGGCAGAACTCTTGCATTGCAGCAACATGGCGCTCCTGAATGTCGTTGGGTCTGAACAACTGATTGCGCTCCGGGATGAGGAGCGACAGCGACTACGAGCTGAAGGACGGCTCTCTGCTGTGCGCGGCGAAGAGACACAGTCTTCGGAAGACCTCACCATGCGTGTTCGTCATTCTTCACCCGATGATGGCCGCCGGCTCGAGGTCACAAATGCATCCGACGATGATGGGTTTGAAGAGGTCACTCCGTCCGGAGAAATGACAGAGGATACGTCCCACGAGTTTGTGAAGGCTGAGGAAGAGATTACTGCTGCTGCATCTTCATCCTTCCTCGATAAGGACGATGATGACTTTGTGGATGAGCCCCTTAGTTCTCCGCGACTCCATGTACAAGATGACCCAATTAATGAGCAGCATTTTGAGAACCCAGAGCTTGTTGTTGCACCATTGTCACCCAAGAAACCTTCAACGATACAGACTCAGCCGCAATCATCTGATACAGCTACAACACCAGAGCCTATTCAGTCAGAGCTGCCCAAATCCACGGACAGGACAGTTGAATCAGAGGACGCGGGCCAAAAGACAGGAGGTGACCCAGTTGTACCCAGTGGCCCTCAAACAAGTGTAACAGAAGTTGCAGAAGAGGAGGAGAAAACACCCGAGCCTCAGCTGCCAACAGCAGTCCATGGTGAGGTCACCAAAGGCCAAGAAGCTTCCCAGCCAGCTAGAGATGAGCCTGCTGCGGATATCACCATGGCTGATGGGTCCGAGGTGCCCGTTGGCGGGCTCGGATCACCTCCGCATGATCCCACTTCCGCAGCTGGTATCGAATCAGGCGATGTTCCTATTCCTGCTACGCATCCGCTCGAGATAGAGCAGCAAGTTCCCGACGAGCCACGGCAAGCAGTTGTGGGGGATTACCTTAAGATGCAGTTTGTGGAACACCGAGTGGTCCCAACTATTCTGGTATTGTTACTGCCCATATCTTCCCGTTATTGACTTGTGAGCTAAGCTGACCAACTATCTAGTCTTTCTTCTTTACGTACCCTTGGAACAACTTCCTCCACAATGTTGTTTATGACATCGTCCAACAAGTTTTCAACGGGCCGATGGATCGAGGCTATAATCCTACTCTCGCCATCTCCTTGTTCGAGGCTGCCGATATCACCAATGCTATCATTAATGGACAAACCTCCAGCGAGCAATCCCAAGCCCAGAATCGGACACGCATGGGCTATATGGGCCACCTGACTCTCATTGCCGAGGAGGTCGTCAAGTTTACCGAGCGCAATCCTCCCGAACTCCTCTCGGAGCTCGTCTTGGATCGTGTCATGAGCCAGGACTGGATCAGCTATGTCGAAGGCGCATTAGCCGAGACGCGGGAGAGAGATAACGCCATTCTTGGTGGTGTCCGACCTGAAGTTGCCATGAGTAACAGGGCCCAGATGGCCGGAAGTGGACTGGGAGGCATGGGGTTGTCTAGTCTCGGGCTCGGCGGCGGACAGGGCGGAGGCTCTAACGCTCTCGCAGAAGCTGACCTTGATGGCGGCAGTAATATGGACGGGCAAGAAAACGGCAGCGGCAGCAGCCTTGGTCCGTTTAGTATCAGCTCCGGGCTTTTGTCCGGCTCCGGCTTTGGAAGCTCTAGTGACGAGGAAGAGGACGAAGCGGAAGACAATGAAGATGACGTTAATAATGAGGTTAGTAATTCCCTTCAGCGAGTTCCTCGCAATTCACAACACCCATCAAACAACAATTCACTACCGGGCACGAATATCGGCAGACCAGCGCCAGCACCGGCAGGACTCCGAGTCCTACGCTAGAGGAGACGTGACTGGTGCTGGCTGTTATGAGATTTATGGCTGCCAAGGAGATGAAGGCATTCGCAGCGAGGAGGAAGAGATCATTTCCAGCGTGTATTGGCATAACGACATACCTATCCGCATTCTTATTCCGAAGCGATTTAGCATGGAAGCATTTGGACACCGTTTTACTAGCAACCAGCGATAGAGTTTGTATCAACCAACTATGTGCTTTTCATAGTGGTGACTGCTGCTCTAGTGCCCTGGACGGTCCCTATTACATATTGCCAATGACGCTTCTATGGAATGCTCTCGACTGCTACTCTTCCAGCCTAGGGTTATTCATCATCCCTATCATCTTCCTCGAAGCCAAGCCTTGAAGCCGATCCTAGAAGCTCGGATTACAGGATTCCTGTAGCTGCGGGTTTCATGCCTGGATTGCTTTTATCCATATTCTATTTTTATATTAAGTCTTATTTTGACATGTCACATGCTAACTCTTTTCACAGTTCCGAGCGTATACTGATTCACTGAATGCGTCGTCATCAATGGACCCTCCATCTATTCCACCACCCCCACCACCCCCTCCTCCTCTAAACATTCCACCATCGCGTGCTCGTCTGCAACTCGCAGCGCGTCTTGCCATGCACCAGAAGAATGCTGTTGCTTCCACAGCACAATCTACCGATGTAGGAAACGGGGATGAGGGCGGCGAGACGACATTCACTAGAGAGCCCGACACTATACAAAACCCTTTTGAAGATGACGGAGAGGATGTAGATGATGACAGCGATGACGGCTTAGGCGATGATGACCATAACGATTCGTGGAATGCTGGCGCCCCAAGAGGTAGCTGGTGGCGCGGAACGCTACGAAGAGGAAACGAAAGATTTGGTGATGGTAGAGATGATTCCGATTCGGATAACGACGTTAAAGCTGAAGGTGACGATGAAGATGAAGAATTTGGCGATTTTGCCATGCCTGAGGTGGACAAAGACAACGATTCCAAGAATAGCGTCATTGTCAAACCCCTCCCTGTTCACCCGCCTTCACAACATCAGAAGAGTTCAGCCTTTACGAGTCTCTGGCCCTTTGGATCGAAGGACAAGGAAAAGGAGAAGGAGAAGGAGAGGGAGAAAGAAAAGCAAAAGGGTAAAGAGGGCGACGAAGCTGCTGCCGATGTTCCGGATACACCAGGTGAGATTACGGGCGATGACGGCAAGAAAATCAAGAGCACGCATGAAGCGGTTCGAAGAACTAGTATTGAAGATCCCGACGAAGAAGAGGTGGTCGTCTAGGAATTGGCCTCCGACGACCCGGCTGGTGTGCGCCTGGGCGGCGACAATAGTTTCATCAAGATACCTCGAGGTCGAAGCAGAGGTAATAGGCCATGGGGAATGAGAAGATAAACACAATGGGAAACTCGAAAGCTTGAGCGAAGGCACTGTCGTGCTTCTTTAGAAGGTGGCTAGTTGCCGGGAACTGGGTTTTCTTGCCGAATGCTGGACAAGTTTAGACGCGAACATGGAACACAGGCAATACGGAACGGAACGGAAAGAGTTTACATGAGTGGAAGTGAGAGAAATTGGGAGGAAGAGGAGAAAGTCTGGAGGTTGTGTTTCTTTTTTTTGTACTATATATGTGTGTGAGGTTGTAACCTTGTTCGCCTGCATGTTATTTTTGCAAGATCCATTTTTTCCTTCTCTCTTTCCCGGCCTATGTACAGTAAAACACGAACACAAACACACACCATACTTGGAATGATGGAGAAAGTGGTCATTACTATTGCCATGATGAAATCATCTCAAGGAAGTAGATTTATGAGAGACCAGGAGGGTAGGGTACGACTAAAGGATGGAATAGGGGAAGGGAGGTTCTAGATAATGATTAAGTTGAGTTAAGAAATTAATGATTCATGATAAACTACCTACACGCCACAAAATACACATACATAGGCTTGGAGAGGGAGTGAGAGAGAGAGGGAGAGAAGCTTGCAAATTTGGACATCATTCAAATGTCCATCCAACTTCATCTGACTGTCTTGTATCTAATGGGAGTGCCAACCCCTCACTTCTTCCTCCCTCTGGTCTGTCTGTCTCTGTTCTGTGTGGTCTCACCTACCTAGGTAGGATAAGTAGGTACCTAACCTAGGTTAGTTGATTCTCGCCAGACTTCGCATCCACGAGGGGATTCAGTAGGCATACCTAGTAAGTACAATACCCAAACCTCGGCGGTTGAAGGTCAGGGCCACGGCACGCCACGGTTTAAAGGCCACGTGCTAACTCGGTACGTACGTACGTGATTTCTGGGGTAGACTGGGCTAGATCACCCCTCTTTTCCACCTGAACTGGGCTGCCTGGGATGGGTGGGTAGATGATGGATGGATTATGGGTTATGGGTAACGTAAGGGGCTGTAAGAGGGGGAAAAGGCGATGCTGGTGAGATGGGATGAAATGTGATCCCGACCACATCGCAAGATCGGTACTACGCTAGTTAAGGCAGGTAGATGATGATGAGCTGCGCGGAAGATACCTATTATACATTGCTACACTGTGAGTAAGGAGGTCCGGTCTATGGGTGTGTGTGTTTGCGTGTAGGTATTGTGTTGTAGTTAGGTAGGCAGTAGGTATTATGCCCCTCTTGAAGGAATAACGAAGTCAATTTCCATAACATGGCATACAAGGCGAGGGCTAGGGGTATCGTAGTAGGAGGCAGTACCTAGGCAATCATGATTCTAGTCTCCCGCGCAATACCAACTAATATGATTACCTAGGTAAGTTATTCCTAGGCGCCTCGTGGCAACATACAAGTATGTAATATACCTAGGTACCTAACCTATATATATATGTATATATATGCGTGTGTGTGCGCGTCAAGTATGTGCTACGCAATCTTACATGTAGGTACAGCGCCTACTGCACCGGCCTTCCCCGCAGGCTGACCGAGAGGATAACCACTCAGCCAACTACCTAGCCTAGGTATATATATTTGCCTAGGATAGGGAGGTAGATGATGATGGTGATGCTTTCACTAGTGTTTGCTTGAACGAAGAACAGGACGACTCTTTCTCTCTCTGTGTGTGTGCTCTCATTGGGAAGCTGAAGCGCATCCCGTGCTTACGTATAAACATATATACACCTGCGTTGAGGAGATTGAGTCCTTGTGGATGATAATAGGTCAGTAGGTAGGTAGGTAGGTAAGCAGGTAAGCGTGTAAGCTTGTGCTATGTTTCAAGAAGAAAATAAGAAGATTCCCATTGGGGCACTTGTGATCCTTTAATGCACTTCACATGATGCCATATGTCAGAATAGTTAAGGAGGGGGAGTGATAACTAAACAGAGAGAGAGAGAGAGAGAGAGAGACGTAAGCTACATATGTTCATTCTCTTACGTGTTTGTACTCCATCTCCATGCGTTCAACCTCATCGGTTTGTGGGCAAACAGTACGGGTTCACCCATTACCTACCTAACCTAACCTAGTCAGAAATCGAGACTGCTTAGAACGGGAATACAGCACTTTTCGCGGGGGGGGGGGGGGGGGGGGTTCACGGGCCACCGGTGAAGTGCTTTTTTCTTCTTGGGGTCCAGCGGGAGAGGAGGTCTGATCAGATGATATACCAGTCGTATATTATGACAATGTATGTACGAATGTACTCCGTATGCACGTATGTCTACGGGTCTATCAATGCGTCGTGATAAGTAATGTACGCAGGGGACTTTTTTTTTCTCCGGTTCGCGCGGGTATTAAAGGAGATTTCGGAGCAATTGTTGTTGTCATTTGTTGTCTTTGGTTCGGTCGAACCCCGAAATTTCTATCGCCATCGGAGAATTGCGTGGACTTCTTGGTTGGTTGGTTGTCTGGTTGGCCGATCAGACAGAGCACAGTTATGGGAGGGAGGGGTTCAGTGTTCAGGTAGGTATCCTATCCGTTTCGCTCATCAGGGTCTGGTCGAGAAAACGGGGTCCGAATCTAATTCAGCAGCGTCGAAGAAGAAAGACATGACAAGCATCAGCCAAGTGCACATACGCGTCAATTAACCTTGTTCGTCGGTTGTAGATCAATGACTGGAGAGAAGATCCCGGAATATCCGATACCATGGCAGAAAGTGCAAAGATTGTCTGTCAACCTCTCTCCGTCTCTCTGTTCCCTTTCTATGTGGTTGCGGTATCACACTTTCTTCTTCTTCTTCTTTTCCTTTCTCCTAGGTTAGAGCCGTTCGTTTATATAACCGTTCATGTAATAATGCTTAGATGATGTTGTAGCTTGAGGCTATATGCGAAGTAGTAAGCGAGGATATGTACAAAAGACAAGACTTGACAATTACAAAACTGATAACAATATATATCAAATGTAATGGCAGTGTAAAAAGGAAGAGGACATAAAACGAACCATCGGGAACATCATCCCTGACTGACTTCAGTAAAAAGGTACCTACCTACCTAACGCATCCTATATTACCTTAGGTTATACCAGACAGGAACTATCCCGTCACCGAAGCCGATCCTCCTACCATCCCCACACTGTTTCGATTTGCGCACTTACACGAGAGTCTGGCTGCGATGATGGGCCGGTATATTGCAGGTAAGAGCACTGCATGTAATGTATTATGTTACCTACTTCAATACCGACCTACCCTTTTCAGTAGAAACAACCTTTTGTTACATATGTAGTGTAAATTAATTAGACAGTCTTGAAGTCTTGATCGCCAGGTAGTTCCCGTCACCTGTCATGGCGATGGGCAACTCTCCCAGTAACCCAGTGTACAGTATATTGATTGAAGTAACCTAGGTTCAATGTTGGGTTAGGTAGGTAGTTGTAAGATAGGATGACACTTGCTGGTATGATATTACTACATGCATACTAAAGTCCAACTACCTATACATAGGAATCAATCCTACAAAGCCATTACGGCGTGGTACATTATGAACGTGATGTTTTCAGCTCCAAGTTGCTTGCAATTGATAAGCTGAACAAGGTACCTGGGATCAGCAATGTCTGGTGCACGATATGTACCTGCAAGTCGATGTAGCAAAGAAGAAAAGTCCACAGAACTTCTCTTTTACAATCATATCTTTTTTTTTTACTATAGCGGAAACCGGGGCATCAATTTGAACTGCAACATTAAGTCCTAGGATGTACACAGGCAACAAGTCAACGGAGTTACCTATATCGTGGGGAGTAAAAAAAAAAAGAATGAAGGGGAAAAAAGAAAGAAAGAAAGAAAAGATGACAGGGGTTGTGCGGCATGTTTCTTAATTTAGTTGGGGCTCATTCAAGCTACGACTACCTAGGTTGCATCCAAACTACATAACTCAACTGTAATAGTAACATCAGCCACTCTGCTGGTCTTGTCTTCTGGCGGCACCTGCACCCTCTTTTTAGCTCCCCGCATCAAACAGTTGAGTCGATCTATCTTTAAACATCAATGTCTGGTTCTATACCTATAGGCTATAGTCATACTTTGGGAAACTTTTAAATCTCAATAAGCTTCAACATAACTCAACCTACATCAATAGCCCCTATTCACTATATTGATATACGTTGCCAACCTATATTGTAGTCGAGTTCTTCCTTACCTCCAAGGTAAACCTAGTGAGTGGCTCGTTGATCCTGTCATGGAACAAGGTGCTTACAACGTGTTGCTAGGATTCCTCCCATGCCACCATCCATCTCCACATGGATTGACGGATGCGGCCAGGCAAACCTCTCCCAGATGGCCCTCTTCCTCTGCTTCTACCTCATTGGATACCACTTCTTGGTAAGGAATCAGCCTGCCGGTCAGCTTGGACGCCGACAGGTCCCGGTCGTACCTCGCATGTACTGATAGCAATATGTCCTTGTATGGAGTTGCCGTGGGCGCTCACGGATCGGGGGGTGCGAGAGCCCCCCCCCGGACCATGTCATGTCGTATGTCATCCTCCAGATGCTCATAACTATGATGGTGTCCTTCGTTTCCGCTCCCGTGCTGCCGTAGCAATGTTTCTCCTCTCTTTCTGCTCTTCTAGATTCCTGTTCTGAAACCTATCCTTTCAAAGGTATGAGAGGTTGTAGGTAATGCTAACAACACATGACTATCACCGTGGCTTTGGATTGATCAACCAATTCCTTCCATGATCTGATATTCTGTGACGCCGTCACGCATACGCATACGCATACGCATACGGACATATATACATGCCTAACGCATACACACATGCACGCACATACACATACACATACGCACATACACGGGATTTAAACACACTCCGGACCTAGCTGCAGATAGCTTGGTGCCTCCCGAGTGAGGCTGCGGTCACATCGCCGTCTCATCTTTCAATACTATTCGCCGACCACTGTAACATCCCGCTTATACACGATGGCGACTCCAGCAAGGGCCAACTTACTGGCCCTTCCACGCATTGATACATCTGAAAAGATGCTCGCGAGCGAATTAACACAGCCTGAAACAGAAACGCATGCGGACGGGCTGTCGGGGGATGCGCCCAAGCAAAATCTTTTGTCACCGGTCACCACCACCTCACATTCGTTTATAGGGAATGACATCGCTAGCACGCAAAGTCTACTGAAGTCTGCGACACAAGAGATAGCTGAAGCACTGGGTGTCGATGCGAGCGAGCTCCCACAATCCTACGAGGGGTTGAGACCGATACACTTGGATTATTCTCCAGACGCAGAGGAGCTTGTACGGCCACTCAGCGGCCTCAAGCATACTCGAAGAGACTCTACTAGCTCACTGTCGGTCTATTCGTATTCACCCATAGATGGCAGAGAAACCTGGGTAGCCTCAGTACATGACGCAATGCAGATGCGTCTGACGACAGCGGTAGCCGAAGTTCTCGGGCTACAAGGCAACCCAATTCCCCGCGATGAATCGTTCGTAGAACTCGGTGGTAACCAGCGGGCGGCCATGGAGCTACGGGCAAGTTGCATGAACTCTGGAATGTCCATCTCGACGAAAGATATCATGAATTGCAAGACCATCGCCGAGCTCGAAACCTGCATCACACCTATTAGCCCACCTCGGAGCGCAGAAGGTCCCCGCTGGCCACTGCTTAGCCCGTCTGAGCCGGACTTGCGAGAGGTCCTGATGAAGAGTCCGCGACGACAGTTGACCGAACAGAGACCGCCCGTCATCCCGCCAAAGGCGCCGGCCAGAATGTCTCTCCCACGAAGAGTCTCGCGGAGATACCATAACGAAGTCGAGCAACTTTTATCCCTCCATAGCGATGTATCTAAAGCCGCCGTGCTTAGACCTAAAGCTGGTCCTTTCGAAGGCAAGACCGTGGCATTTGTCACTTTAGCAAGCTGCGTGTTCGACGGCCCCGACGACTGTGAGATAAAGCTTCAAAAGGCTTACTACGGCAGCCAGCTTCCAGTCATCCGGAGGGCCATTGAAGCACGAGTCGTGGCGAACCTAGTCCCTAGCGTCTGGGTAGTCTTGGAGAGGATGCCGCTGGACGAGGCGGGCAAGAATAACCGAAGAAAGCTACAGACGTGGATACAAAACGTCAACGATGACCTGTATTGGCAGATCATGTCGGTGGAATTAGAGGAGTCCATGGCGCATCCAACCACGGAAGTGGAGAGGAGGCTTTCCAAGGCTGTCAGCAAGGTGTTGCGTATCGATCAGGATGATATAAACATGAATATGTCGTTCTCTAAGTTAGGGGGCGATTCTTCCACAGCCAAGCAACTTGTCATGAGATGCCAGGCTCAAGGCATCTTGTTGCAAATGGACGACATTATGGAGGCTGATTCGCTCACCAAACTCGCTTCTATTGTTAGCATGAGCAGATCCCATTCGCGGAATACGAGCGAAGCAAGCTTAGAGGGGTTCAAACTCTCCCCGATGCAGCGCTTGTACTTCCATACGCCTATGGGCAACAACTTCGAGTACAGGGAGTCTAGAAACGGAGACTATCGGTTCAACCAAAGCGTCTTCCTGCGACTGAAACGGAGTCTAGGTACAGTAGAGGTACATGCGGCGGTTGAGGCCATCGTTGGTCGCCATCCAATGCTGAGATGTCGATTTCGATCTAGTCAGGAAGGCTGGCACCAGTTCATTGAAACGGATATATCAAGCTCGTACCAGTTCAACCACCATCTGATCAACTCCGATGGCGGCGGTGAGGTAGAAAAGATCATCGTAGATGCCCAGACTAAGATCAATGTCGAAGATGGCCCGGTTTTTGCTGCCCATCATCTATACGCCCATGACGAAAGCCAAATGCTTTATCTCGTCGCTCACCATTTAGTCGTGGACCTCCGCTCATGGCAGGTAATTATTGACGATTTAGAGGGTCTGCTAACGAGCGGTCATCTAGTATCTGGGCCGTCGATTTCGTTTAGGGAATGGACGCTTCACCAAGAGCACCACGCCCAAGACATTGATTTAACTACAAGTCCCTGTTTTAACACCGCAGAAGGGTATCTGGAATACTGGGGTCTCGAGAACGTATCGAATACATACGGGGAGACGCTTGCGGTTGGCTTTGCCCTAGACCGCAAAACCACCTCGATGCTCGAGGCCAGCAATGCAGCACTGAGGACGGATTCTTGCGACATACTGATGGCCTCTCTGCTCCTCTCCTTCGCTCAGACGTTTAGCGACAGGAAGACTCCGGCTCTGTGGAGCCAAGAACATGAAAGGTCTTCTCTGGGCACCGAGCGCGATGTGTCCGAGACGGTTGGGTGGTTCACATCCCTCTGCCCCTTCGCGATAGACATTTCACCGATGGATGACATTATCCATGTTGTTCGGCGCGTTAAAGACTCCCGTCGAACCACAGCCGACAAGGGAATTTCTTACTTCATCACCAACCTGATGGATGAATCCTCTGCAGCCCCCTTTGCTTCGACCCATTGCCCTCTTGAGCTCATGTTTACCTTTGCAGGAACCATGCAAAACTTGAAGAGCCAAGATTCTCTCTTGGAACAGTTACCAATTCCTGGGAAGTCACTAGCTTCCGGCACCTCGGACATTGGCCGCTCTGTCGGTCGGATAGCCGTGCTTGAGGTGTCGACTTTAATAGATCGAGGAGAGGCCAAAATCAAGTTTCTATACAATCGCGAGTCGAGGCGCCAGGGGCAGATTCAGAGCTGGCTGCGCAACTACGAAAGGACTCTGCGTCAGGCAATTAAAAAACTACAGACCTCGGCCCCCGGTCTCTCTTTATCCGATATGCCTCACATGAATATTTCATCTGAAGGATTGGAGATTTTGAATAAGGAGATTTTGCCACGCCTCAATCTGAGCGTCTCCAACATTGATGCCATATACCCAGTCACGGCTAACCAGCAGAGGATACTGATCAACCAGACCTTGATCCCCGGGAGCTCCAATGCCCAGGTCGTCTATCAGCTAAACACCGTGGGTAAACCTGTTGACATTGGGCGGATATGTACCGCCTGGCAGCAACTTACCAAAAAGCATCCTGCCATGAGAACGGTTTTCGCGCCGAGCGCCTCGGAAGACAGCCTGTACGACCAGATCGTCTTGCGAAACCACTCACCCGCCATGTTGTTCCTCGAAAGTGAAGACATGGAGAACTCGATGGCCGCTATTGATAACCTTCCCCCTCTACCCCTGACCGAGGGTATTCCATGGCATAGGCTTATTGTTTGCCAGGCAGTTGGGAAGGCCTTGGTAAAGCTTGAGATTAGCCAAGCTATCTGCGATGTAAGAAATCTCAACTCAAGAGTTCATAACTCTTATTGATATCTGACTGCTCACTTTAAACAACACAGATCGCTAGCGTAGCTATCCTCTTCAACGAACTCGAACAAGCTTATTTAGGCGGTCCCGTGCCATCGTCCTCCGATGTATCTTATCCCGAGTACGCCCAATGTCTCAAGATGACCCCCGTTAGCGTTGAGTTCTGGAAGAGGAAGCTTCATGACGTCCAGCCCTGCCAGTTCCCCAGCACTGTGTCCAGGTCACCATCCCCGATGGAGTGGCAAACTACATCAGTTGATCTTGAAATCCCATTCCAGCAGCTCCAAGACTTCGCAAGCAAGCACGGTATCGAAATGGCCACAGTTCTCCAAGTTGCCTGGGGCCTCCTATTGAGGACCTACATTGGCACCGACGATGTGTGCTTCGGGTACTCTACCTCTGGCAGAGATCTCCCGGTCAAAGGTCTCAGTCACGCCGTCGGGTACTTCTCGAATATGCTAATCTGCAGGCTCACGACCGATCCGGGAAAGACGATCGCACAACTGCTCCTCGACGTGCATAACGAACGCCAAGGCGCCTTTCATCACCAGCTCGTGACGGTGGCCAGTATCGAACACGAACTTCAGATGAGGGGAGATCGTCTGTTCAACACCTGCCTATCATTTGGGTACGAGGATGAGGCGAATTACGCCCTTCCGGGTGCTAGGTTCTGTCCTGCAAGATGCGCAGAGGCCTCGGAATTCGACATACATGTGAAGGTGAAGTGCCATAATGGAAACATCACAGCGGACATCGGACACCGAATCCTGACCTATGAGCGAGCTATCACCGTAGCATACGCTTTTGGAAGGGCCATTGAGAACATCTTCGAAACCCCGAGCGCTCCAGTCAGCGAAGTAGACATCTTCAGCGTGCACGATCACAAGCAGATATTGGCATGGAACAGCATGCCCCAGGTCGACGTGCCCGAGGACCATGTCCCCCAGCTCGTCGCGTCCCGCATGTTCCAAAACCCAGAGATCCAAGCTGTTTGCGCCTGGGACGGTGACCTGACTTACGCCGAACTCTACAAGTGCTCCATGGTGCTCGCCAAGCATCTCTTGGATTCCGGTCTCAAATCGCAGTCGCCGGTGCCGATCATCATGGATAAAAGCCGATGGGCTGTGGTGGCCATGCTCGCAGTGTTAACGTGAGTGTATCATTGCTTGCGTATGATGATAACGATACTAACCGCCATTTTCAGTGCCGGCGCGATTATTGTGCCCGTTGATGCCGAGGCTACTAACAGATTCCGATGGATCATCGATGCCGTGAGTGCTGAGTTTGTCCTGGTTTCCGACAATGTTCGAGGGCACGTCGACGGGTTGGTTAGCAAGGTGGTCATCGTCAACGACCAGACGGTCCTAGCAATGTCCACGCAAGCTGCTGATTTATCTCCTGCCCGGACCAACCCGTTCGATATTGCCTGTATCCTCTTTACCACTGGGGGCTCGAAGGGCCACAAGGCCATGTCTTACAGCCACGGTGCTCTAGCAACTGCATGTGTTGGCCAGGGCGCTACACTATGGATTAACCCTTCTAGTCGAGTGATGCAACTCTCGTCCCTCAGCGTTGACATTGCCCTGTCCGAAATATTCACAACCCTGGTTCACGGAGGCTGTGTCTGCGTTCCTTCGTCCTCGGAGCGGATCGCAAATTTTGCAGGAGCTGCGCGCCGTATGAGAGTAAACTGGACATATTTGACTCCGACCCTATCCCGGAAGATACAGCCCGACAACCTCCCCGATCTATCGGTTGTCTGCTTCCGAACCAGACAACTTGACAGTGATGCTTACGCGCCATGGGCGGGCAAGGCCAAGGTGCTCCTCGTCTACGGCTCCGCAGAGGCCTGTCCGCTTGGGCTCGCTGCCACCGAGATGACCGACTCGAACAGAGCGCAGAGTTTCGGTAATCCTTTTGCCGGGAACTTCTGGATCGTGAGCCCGGAGGACAGCAACCGTCTAATGCCGGTCGGCGCCCTGGGTGAGCTCGTGATCGGTGGCCCTACACTTGCTAGCGGGTTTGAAATAAACGACCGCGACGTCAAGACGTGGGTTGGTAGGAGCGCGGCCCGCGCGAAATCCCTTCTGGACCAGTCGGGCAGCCGCCTCCTCAAGACAGGACACTACGTCCGATACCGGGAGCATGGCGAGATCGAGTTCGTCAAGGCGGATGGTGAAGAATGCAGGATAGACGGGAAGTCATTCCGCGTCTCAGACATAGAGCCCAAGCTTCGGCGATGCTTTGGTCGGGGAGTCGATGTCGTTGTGGAAACTATCGCGTTCAAAGACACGAACTCCTCACCCATACTCGCTGCCTTCGTAGAGTTTGGAGATGGCTTCTTCCACAGACATGAAGATTTGGTCAAGCTCAGCCGTACCACAAGGGAAAAATTGCATTTCTCCAGGAAGATGGCGGATATGGTTCTTCGAGAATCCCTTCCGAGCTACATGCTCCCCATGGCTTACGTCCCCGTTCGGCGCATGCCGTTGACGCCTTCATTGAAGGTAAATAGGAAAGAACTTCAAAAGCTGATCACGGGTTTGTCGCGCAACCAGCTTCTAGGCCTTAGCCAGGTTCCCAACCCGCAGGAGGCGATCGGTCTCAAACCACTGCCGTTGACTAGAGCAGAGCAGCGGATGCGAGCTATCTGGGCTGAGATCCTACACATCGAAGAAGACGACATAACCGCTAACGATGGGTTCTTAAGTGCTGGCGGTGACATAGTCACTGCTCGTGACTTGGTTATCATCTGCCGTCATCGGGATATTTCCATCTCCATCATCGATGTCATGCGAAACGCACCCTTGAGTGACCTTTGCCGAGGCATTGTCTCGTTCGACCCTCCAGCTTCCACCCTCGACGATAGCCCGTCAAGTGAGACGACTCCATCTAGCGTCTTCATGGACGACACCCTCATGCCGCAAATCGGATCAGATCGGAGCATGATTGAAGATGTAGCCGAGGCGTCATCTCTCCAGACTATGTATATCGAGTCTGGCATGCTCCAGAGCCGAGCCAATATCACCTACTTTATGATCAACATCTCCGGGTCTCTCGATTGGCAGAAGCTGGAGAACGCCTGCATAATGCTAACCAAAACCCATCCCATCCTTCGTACCGCCTTCGTATCTCACAGCCGCCAAATATACCAGACTGTCCTCCGCTCTTGGCACCCGGAATTCCTGAGATATCAGTGCCAAAGCTGGCGCCTAAGTAACCTGGCTACGAAGCTCATCAAAAGGGAGCAACCTCTCCCGATTGACTTCCGTCGGCCGATTACCAAATTCACATACTTAGACGCAGGCAAGAGCTCGATGTTGGTGATGCGACTATCCAGGGCGCAGTACGACGACCTCTCCATTTCAACGCTCATCCAGGATCTCGATCGATTCTACCGCTGCAGTGACCTTCTCACTCAGAACCCCGGCTTTTGCGCTGTTGTCCGTGCTGCTCAGTCTACTTATGCTAATGGTGCAACCGAATACTGGCGTGATCTCCTGGACGGTTCGACGATCACGCAGATATTCTCGCAGCCGTCACTTGCAAGCGTGAACACGAGCTTAAGGACCATTCAGCAGCAAATCCCCACCGGTTCGTTGCAGAACCTCGGAATCCCCTTCGAGACGATCCTGAAGGGCGCATGGTCAATAGTCCTTTCAACCCTGTCCGGGTCTGATGACGTGGTCTTCGGGCAGCTTATAGACGGCAAGCATCTGATTCTTCCCAATGGCCAGTCCATGGGGGACATAGTTGGTCCGACGGGCAACGTGATTCCGGTGCGAACACGACTACCTAGTGCTTCCATTACCCCTTATGAGTACTTCAGGTCTGTTCAGAGCCAGCATATTGCTAGCATTCCACACGAGAACATGCAGACGGGCGATATTATGCAGCGATGTACATCCTGGCCAGGCTGGGCACGCTTCAGCACAGTAGTTTATCACCAAAACCGAACTAAGCAAGCAAAAGTACTAGACTTTCCCCTGGGGAATTCGACGTGCACTCTCGAGCTAGTTGAATCAAGCCACCAGGACTCAGATCTCTTTGTAAGGACGTTTGTGGCCGGATCCGAAAATGTCAACGTGTCTATCGCCTTCTGTGAAAAGAAAATGAGCTTGACGTTCGTGGAACAAGTACTCAAGATGCTCTGCTCCACCATTTCGATGCTTACTTCGACCTTCGTTATGGAGCCAATGTTGCTAAAGACACTCCATAAGAGCCCCTCCACGCCAAGGATCCCATTGCCTGCCCCAAAGCGGGAGGCCAGCCTACCATCATCGGTGCAATCTGTCGACCCTGATCAGTCACGAGCAGTCCACAGTATCATATCCGCCGCGTGGGATTCTGTCCTTGAAGCCCATAATCTCAATATAAAGGATATCCGCTCGGTACCATTTTACGAGCTCTGGGGGGCCGTCATGCCTGCGGCTGAGCTTGCCCAGTACTACACGGCCAAGGTGCCTAGGCTACCAGGTCTCGAATACAAGGTGTACACCACGGAGGAGATCATCGAGCACCCGACGATGATGCAGCAGTACGGGCTCATCATCGCCAAGCAGCAAGCCCCGCATCTACGGCGCAAAGGCAGCTTCGCCTCGTGGGGCAAGAACATCCGCAAGCTGACGGTCAGGACCAGCACCCAGACACCACCCCCTATTAGCAGCAACCTTCCTACCATGTCTGGCGGCCTGCCTCCCCTCACCGAAAACGGCGGGCCCGTGAACTCGCGAGGCAGCAGCTCTCTCGAGTCGCTGACAGGGGGGAGCAGCAACAGCGACGACGACGAGCCGAGAGAGGCGGCTAACAGCAACAGTAATACCTCGACATCTCCGGCGATTGCCGGGAACGGGGCGAAGACGCCCAGCAGCGCCAGGCTGACCACTCCCGGTAAGGGACATAAAAAGGGGAACTCGTATTTAGGCAAGATGCTGCCGATTACGTCTTAAGATATTGACGCATGATACACACTACATACATACATGCATTGCATATTACGGTCCATCTAAGATTTTTCTTTTCTTTTCCTTTATATTCACTCAAATGTCTTTATATAATACATATTGCATAAGATGACGAGGGGTAGGTAGGTGGTGGGGATTTGTGAAATTTATATATGGAGGAGAAAACGGCGCGAGGGGGGGCGTTGGCTGGAAGGAGCATGTACACAGGAAAAGGGGAGGCGGCATTTTACATTTCACTTATATACCTACCTTTCCCTCACACTCTCTTTCTCTCTCACTTCAGAGTATTTTCTTTACCCATTGATACCCCCAGTTTCTATATAACGGGATTCTTGGATATGCATATTTCTTTTTAGGCGTAATTAGTTGATACTATCACCTGGTAGTCAAAAACGGAATCCAAGATAGAAAAAAAAAAGCAAGGGACCTTAGACAGGAATAATTATCTGAGTTCAACTTTATAGTACAAAGTGTTGTTTTCACAGTACTGGAACGATTCAGGCGTATTATTTACATCATATACTAATTGTGAGATCACTTTCTGTCTTTAAGTCTTAACAAGCACGTTTGATCAGACATTCTTGTCCAGAGGTAGAAAACTCATAAGAAGTGCTCGGGAACCTATGATCATATAATTCAATTACACCCAACAGTAAGTATCAGGAGCGTCCTAGGCAGTTGGAAGACTAAGATTGTGCAACGGAACTTAGGTATATTCGATTAACTATATAAAACATAGGACAATATATGATACTATACGGGATCTACTTTTTATAATACTGGCGAAAACAAAGTATATGTATGTACCCCCTCCCCCATATGAAACGTGATATATATACGAAGATTCATTTAAGCGTGGCACTGATGGCGCATGGTGATGAACGGCGGTGCCGGAGTATAGTCCTCGTCGTCTTGTTTAGTCTGCTCACCTTGTGGAGGCTGCGCTTCGGGCTTCGCTTCGGGGTTCTCGGCCAGCCTCTTCTTCTTCTCGGCTTCCGCCTTGGCCTTTCGCTGCCGAGCGACCTCTTTACGAGCTTCTAGATCGGCCCTATCAGACGACAAAATGTTAGCTAATTTGTGAATGACAAAAAAAAAAGAATTAAAAAAAATAAACCCGGAAAGGGGGAATAGGGGGGGAGGGGAGTTACTTACTCATAAGTGGCAGCCCAGACCCTGGCACGCTCCCTACGGTCGAACAAGACCATGGGCTTCTGGCGGTGGATCTGTTGCTGGCACATCTCCTCGGCGGCGCGGGCAGCTTTGCACTGGTCGCAGTTCTGCCCGGTCTGGACGGCCTCGGGCCGTGGGATCAGCTTCCCGCAGGCGATGCCGTTCTCGTGTTTGTAGCACGGCGTAAATCCATTGTAGTGGTCGAACTCACGCTGGCACTCGTAGCAGTGGTAGTGACCCTTGTTGCCCCAGCACATCTTGGCGGTAGTCTCTTAAGAATCGGTTAGCTGTGTTAGAAAGCTTTACGGGCGGGTTGGTGACTCTCTTCTCGATTTGGTTCTAGTATAGGATCGTGAATGAATTATAGCTAGCTATTCTTCGAATTTCTATTATGCCCTGTCAGTACAGTTTCCATCGAAAGTACCAACTGCGCTCCCTTTAATATCCATCGAGATGTCTTTGTCTAACAAGACCATTGTGCTTTCGGACAAGACATAGTGTTCGTCAATGACAGAGAAACTCGCTAGGAATGAACAGTAGCTTTGTCTCAAGTACAGCCTTGCTCCCCGGGACCCTTTGTTTCTGAGAGTTCCTAGAGTCTGGTATACGGATATGTTCCGATATCAGGGTAACAAAGGGGTTGTCTAGCCTCTTTGATTCAGATCCTTTTGCTATCACTTTGACGCAAATTATGTAATTGAGCTATAGCTTAAAGACTTAACTTGGATAAAAATAAAGCACGATGATTTCCTTTGAGAAGCATTAATCGATTATCGACACATTAAAGACGGTCTTGTAAAAACTGCTACAAAGTTGACCTAACCTAGAGACACTTAACGTAAGTCTACTATAGTTTCTGTCACTCAACAGCATTGCTGTAATTACCTACATCAATGCTCCAATTGTCTTAACAACCCTTACTATTCTCTAAACCCTAAATCAATATTATATAAGATTTCGATAGAATAACCAGTATCAATGAACGTCGGCTCCCATTGAATGAAAATAAATACACATTCCTCTCAAGGTACCTCCCATATACTATGTTGAATTTCCCTACTTCGATTACGCGTATCAATATAACTAATGTTATCTCACTCTGTTATACTCTCTGTCGGTAACACATTTCCTGGGAGCTGTGTTGCATGTGACTTGTAGATACTTTATATTTTGCCTGTATGTTCTGTTGCAAAAAGCATTCAATATTTAACAGTGGGATATACGTAGGTAGGGTTGAGCTAAATTTGCGTATAAGTGATATTGAGTGTGGCTGCACGACTGTATGAAGGGCAATTATGTACATACAACTTGCTCGTATTGAACATCAATGACACTACATTATATTGTGCATGCTAAGTTAAACACTTGCACTGACACTTTAAAGGCTATTGTGGCTCCGTTCCAACTTTCGGGAAACAGGGGATGATTTACACGCATACTATTAATTTAGGTAGGGGGGACAGGGGGTTATTAGGGGGAGGGGGATTG
The DNA here is from genome assembly GCA_018398605.1 of Biscogniauxia mediterranea. NCBI lineage: Eukaryota > Fungi > Ascomycota > Sordariomycetes > Xylariales > Xylariaceae > Biscogniauxia > Biscogniauxia mediterranea. The sequence continues at coordinate 340,893 of JAGXTR010000011.1, read as the reverse complement.
TGAGGATCCCCCCTAGCTACCACCTACATAAGTTAGGTAGGTAGGTACCTATGTAGCCAGCCCTATATGTACGTCAGCTGGGTATGTACTTACCTACAATACATTACGTACTAAGTGGACGTACCTACCCGGCATCTTTCGCATGTGGTCCCGAAACCTTTTCCATCTCCCTTTTTAAACCACCACCAACAACATACTTAACCAACTAAACACCAACATCATCACCACTACCACCACCACCAACGCCACTACCACTGCTCTTGCTACTTTCATGGACGGGCGCGAATAGAAACCGCATTATTATGAGTCGCTCACCGGCATCGTCAGGCCTGCTTCTTCCGATGCCGGGCTCGCCCTCTTCGTCCTGGGCCCTCTACAAGGCCCGGTTCGCGTCCATCTTCAGAAATGCGGATTCCTCGGTGCTCGTCGCATTCTGGCTCTTCGGTATCTATCTAGCCTACCTACCTACCTAATTCATCACGTAAATTGGAGCTAAACTAAGCTAGCTAACCCAAACTAAACTGACTGACTGACTGACTGAACTGAACTGAACACGACAGGACTCATCAATAATGTTCTCTACGTCATCATCCTCTCGGCCGCCCAAGACCTCGTGGGCTCCGACGTGCCCAAAGGCGTCGTCCTCCTCGCCGACGTCCTCCCCTCCTTCTTCACCAAGCTGATCGCCCCCTACTTCATACACAAGGTGCCCTACTGGCTCCGCATACTCGTCTTCGCCGCCGCCTCCTCCGTCGGCATGTTCATGATCGCCCTCACGCCCTCGGACCGCTCCGTCGGTGTCAAGATGGCCGGAGTCGTGTTCGCGAGCCTGAGCAGCGGCGCCGGCGAGTTGAGCTTCCTCGGCCTGACGCACTACTACGGCCGCATGAGCCTTGCCGCCTGGGGTAGCGGTACCGGCGCCGCCGGTCTGGTCGGTGCGGGCCTGTACGTCGCGCTGACCGACTGGATTGGCTTCAGTGTCAAGAACAGCCTGCTCACGTCCGCCTTCTTGCCCGTCATCATGCTCGTCAGCTTCTTCGTCATATTGCCTAGAGGGCCTCTCCGCGAGGATAGGGGAGCTAAGGAGTATCGCACTATTACGGACCGCACGCCGACTAGACATGATATAGAACAAGACGACGACGACGATGACGACGACATTGAACATATGCCAGCTGTAAACGCTGCTACTAGTCTACTGGCTCCTGAAACCACCACAGCCGCCCCCGACAACGCCTGGTCCAGGCTGGAGGCGAATCTGCGCCGAGCCAAGTCGCTCTTCTTCCCTTACATGCTCCCCTTGCTATTAGTCTACGTAGCAGAGTACACCATTAACCAAGGTGTGTCCCCCACGTTGCTCTTCCCGCTCGAGTCGTCCCCTTTTACCGAGTATCGGGATTTCTATCCCATGTATGGCTTCCTCTACCAGCTCGGCGTCTTCGTCTCGCGCTCTTCCGTCGCCTTCCTCCGTATTAGACATTTGTACCTCCCCTCTCTTCTCCAAGTTGGGAACCTCGTCTTCCTAACCCTGCACGCCATGTTCAACTTCATCCCGAACGTCTACGTCGTCTTCCTCATTATCTTCTGGGAGGGGCTGCTTGGTGGTGCCGTGTACGTGAACACCTTCGCTGAGATCATGGAGAATATCCCTGTCACGGAGCGGGAATTCAGTCTCGGTGCCACGACTGTTAGCGATAGCGGTGGTATCTGCATTGCTAGTTTCATCAGCATGGTCATGGAGGTTCAGCTTTGCAATTGGCAAGTCCAGCATGGACGGGACTTGTGCAAAAGAATTAGCGTCGGCTCGAAATGAAATGCCTATTTTTCTTCTTCTCTTAAGAAACTATACGCACCTCCTAATATCCAGTGACTCGTATGCCTATTACCTAGGGTCGGATGTAGAATAGGGGCGATCCGTGCCTACCTAGGTATACCATTCATTGTCTACCCAAATGTACAGATAACGGTCTCATGTCGGCGGAGGATATTGACTTGGATTCGCCCAAGGATCCTGATTTGAACCTGGCCAGATGAACTCCATGCTCATGCTCGAGCCGACAGCGTTCCACTGTGAGGGTGGCAGAACCCTATAAGGAAAAAAAAAAAGGTAAGGTTAGCAACAAGCGGAGACTCATAAGGGGATCATCGGCTCCCATTCTAGGCCAAACAGCAAAAAGAAAAAAAAAGAAAAAAAACATGCTTGATATAAACATTTTGACTTACATGTCCCAATGCGTATTAGCACTTATCCCGAGATTCAGATTACCGGTGAAGGCTCTCCCGAACTGAGAGGGCTCGGCGGGCCCAGGGATAGGGAACATGTTCGTCCCGGCCATGCCCTGAGCCCCCTGACCCGAAGGGGCAGCACCTGCTTCCACTCCACCGAATTGGGGGTAGCCGCCGCCGCCGCCACCGCCTCCCTGCTGGTCCAGATCCATCATCATCATCATGTCACCGGGGTCGGGGTCGGCAGGCAGGGAAGACGAGCCCTCCAGATCCGAGGTCTCCTCCTCGTCCACGATCCCGACCGCCCTCGCCAGGTCGACCGACATCTTGGCGTACCGCGCCGACGTGCCGCACATGTCGACCGTCGTCAGCACGTCGTACAGCTGCCTCCCCGTCGCGGCGATCTCGTCCCGGGTGTACTCCCGGATCAGCCGCGACCACGGGACCAGCGACTCGGCGGCGGCAGTGGTCTCGTTCGCGCTCGGGAGGACCTTTTCGTCCTTTTCGTCGTCGTTGTCATCGTTGTCGTCGTCGTTGTTATTGTTGTTATCTCCCCCGATCCTCGCCTTCTCCTTCGCCGCCCCCGCCAGGCCACCGAAAAAGAGGGGGTATACGCGCTCGTGCTCCGGTGGCGGTGGCGACAGCAGCGCGAGGGAGATGGTCACGCTCGACAGGTACGCGAAGAACACGTCTAGCCAGGTGACGCCGTTGAGGAACCCTGCGCGGAACAGCTCCGTGATGGACTCGCCGCAGCGCATCGCCGTCGTGACGCACACCTGGCCCAGGCGCGCGACGATGGCCGCGTCGGCGTCGCCCGTGTCACCGTGGGCGTTGTCGGACCGGGGCCGGGGCCGGGATCGGGACTGGGACCGCTGCACGGCGCGCAGCAGGAACGGCCGCGTGAGGAAGTTGAGCGTGTCCTGCTGCCGGATGTGCAGCATGTGCACGCTGCGCCACTGGTTCTCGTTGCCGTCGAGCCCGTGGGCGGCGGACACGGGGCGCAGCCGGCGCGGCAGGGCCTCCTCCCAGGCCGCGAGCGCGAGGAGGAACTCGAGCGCGCGCGCGCACTTTTTGCTACAGGTGCTGCCGCTACTACTACCACTACCCGACGGCACGTTGCTGTTGTTGCTGTTGTTACTGTTGTTATTCGTCACGGGGTCGTAGATCTCGCGGCGGATGGCGGCGTGCAGCATGTCGAGCTTGACGGCGTACCGGAGGTGGTCGGCGGGCAGCAGGTTGCCCTCGAGGAAGTCGTCGCCGGGGACGCCGACGTCCATCTCGCGGTCGTCGATGGCGCTGGGGCGGCCGAGCGAGCAGCACAGGAACTGCTCGTACTGGTAGATGGTCCACCAGATGCGGCGGCGCAGGTTCTCGTGGGTGGGGTCGCCGAAGGACCGCGCCACCTTCTCGCGGTGCATGCCCTGCGCGACGGCGAGCCGGCACGCCGCCCCGTGGAACGTCCACGCGCTCGTGCGGTCGTTGGTGTTGTGGTGGTACAGCGACAGCAGCATGTACGCGCACACGTTGGGCAGGCTGGACGTGCTGAGCGGCGGCAGCCGGTCCACCTCGGCGAACCAGCGCCGCTGGAACGCGAGCGAGCCCCCGTCCTGCGGCAGCGACCGCGACCCGAACACGAGCATCATGTACAGGCAGCAGAGCCAGCCCGCCGAGACGGACACCTCGCCCATGTCCGCGCGCGCGCTCGCGGTCGCGGTCGTCGCCTCCCTCGAGCGCCACAGCGCGCCGTACGCGCGCTGAAAGGCCCCCGGTGGAAGAGGATGAAGTTGGGGTGCACGTGGCGGAAGTACGCGTCCATGCACGCGTCGGCCTGGTCTCGCGGTGGGAGCGCTATCGTCGACACCGACCTGCGGTACCGCCGGTAGTCGAGGTCGTCGGGGTGTCCCGCCAACGACGACGAGGCCAGCCCGCCTCCTGCTCCTGCTCCTGCTCCTCCTCCATCAGACAGGAAGGGGGGCGAGTCGCCTTCTAGGTAGCCCTGACGCGGCACGGGGCTCTGCGTTCGCGAAAGCCCCGGACCACCCGCCGACCTGCCATACCGGACGTTGCCGAGGGAGCCCGCCAGAGATGATCCAGCCGCTCCGACCACGACAGGCTGGTGCTGCCGGCCTGTGCTTGGCTTGCCGGCCTTCGCGGCGGCCGCGGCGGATCGTCGAGAGGCCAGCTCCCTGACATCCCTGAAGAACGTGAAGCTCCCACACGGTCCCACGTAGTGCGGCCACCCGCTGGGGTCGAGCACCAGGCCTCTGCTCTCGTCTTCGGACCCCAGCAGCGCCTCGGTGGCCGGCCTAGGCAAGGCATTCGCATTGCGAGACGCGTTGCCCCTTGCCGTGTAGGCCCTAGGTAGCTCATTGTCCAGGTACGCGGCTCTAGCTAGTTGGATCTCGGGGCTGCTCGGCTTCTGGTCTGTCTTTGATGTCGAGGTTGCGGTTGCGGTTATGGTAGCAGTAAGTTTTTGTGCGGAAGTAAGGGTCGTCGTCGCCTGGGCACTTGATGTTGCGTCCGGGGGTTGGGGGAATTCGGGCATGGACACGCCCATGCCTCGTCCGAAGGCCACCAGTTCTTCTGCGGTGGACTTGGTGTTCAGCCCGGGGAAGACGCCAGTCACCAGTGCTTCGAGGGCTCGGTAGCGCTTGTCCAGGTCCTCGACGCTTCCGTAGACTCTGTGTTTCCGGGGCATCGACGTGACGCACGCAATCCCCGTCTCGGTGCATAGCTTGCAGGGCGGCAGCTCGTCGCTTGCTGTCGTGGCAGCGGCCCCTGACGCCGCGCCCTCATCACCAGGACCGTGACCTGGCCACAACCGAACGCATTTACACCGCTTAGTTTTACACCCGTCGCAACTCATCTGGGCCCTCCTTCGTTGATTTTGGGGCACGCGGCGCTTGGCCCTCATTTGCTCTCGCTGTTGCGAGGCCTGGCTCGACGCACTACCGGCACCAACAGCACTCCCAGCCGGGAGGTCCGCACCGCCCACAAACGCCGGCAGCAGCGGCGGCGGCTCGGTAGAAGAGGAAGACGGCCCCATCGGTGCCACGGGTACATAAGACTGGCGTGGAACCATGACGCCCGATTGTGCAAGGTCGTCGAATCTATCCATTGTCTCTTTCTGCTGTTGGTTTAGGTCGGATTCAAGCTGCTGCGGGTATTGTAGTTCCCAATACTCACCTGCTAATGCTCCGGGGTCGTAGCCACCGCTCTGTTGTTTGTATGGATCCATGTGATGGTAGTGGTGGTGGTGGTGGTGGAAAACTGACGGTATCTCTTGTTGTTGAAAAGGAAAGGGGGGGAGACTAGGGTATTTCTGAGCGATCTAGGTTCTAGCACGTACGGTTGGGTAGGTGTATCGATTCTGTAAGCCAGAAGTATAGAGCCTGGGCGAGTTGTACGGCATTTCATAAGGACGAGATACTTGTAGCAACAACATGGTATTCTAGGATGTTCCCGGTTATCCATGGAAAGCTACGTGCCTGGAGGGCCATTAGTGCCACATCCGCCAAACGTCTGCAATGCGACATAAGCAATTTAACATAAGCAATTTGACATAAGCAATTTAATATAAGCAATTTAATATAAATAATTTAACATAAGCAATTTAATATAAACAATTTAATATAAGTAAAATATTACTATATAAAAATAATTATATAAATAAATTAATTTAATCGTATAAATAAATTAATTAACTATATATTTATATATTAAAAAATAATAAGCTATTAGTGCTATATTTATTAAACGTTTATAATATAATATAAACAATATAATATAAGCAATATAATATAAATAATATAATATAAATAAAATATTATTATATAAAAATAATTATTTTGCTTTTTTTTATTTTTTTAATATTATTATTTTTAATTGCTATTATTTATTATATGTTATATTTTATTATTTTAATATTAATAATTTTTATAATTAAATTATTATATTATATAAAGCTAGTATTTTTATTTTTAATATTTTTAATTAAATTAATTAAAATAATAATAATTATATTTATTATATAATAAAATATTATATTTAAATTTAAAACTTAATAAGTTATTAAATTTAATTTTAATTTAATAAAATTATTTTTAAAATTTAATTTTTTTTTATATAAAGTTAAAAAAATAAATTTATTTAATATAATTTAATTAAAATTAAGCATTTTATAACTTATTATATAATTTAACGTATATAATATAAATATAATATAAAATAATAATATTAATTAAATTAAAAATAAAATAAAGCTATATAATAAGCAATAAAATAATTTAAATAATATTTTTAATAAAGTTTTATAATATAAAATTTTAAAAAAAACTATTTTTATAAATTTATATAAATATAAATAAACATTATTATAAATAAAAATTAATTTTATTAAATTTATAAAGTTTATTAATTAAAATTTATATAATAATAAAGTTAATTAATTATTTTTAATATAAAAAATATATAATATTAAATTAAAACTTTATATAATATTTTAATAATTATATAAAACTATAAAAAATAAAAAATAAAATTTATATAATAATTTTTTTATATATAATAATTAATTTATTATTAAATTTATATTTATATTAACATATATTTATATATAATTATTTAAATTTATATTAAGCTTTTTATTATTATAATAATAAATATGTTAAAATAGTTTTTTTATATAATAAATATTATAAATATATAATTATTATTTATTTAAGTAAATATAAGCATTAAAACTGCTTTATTTATTAATGTTACGTTAACTTTTTTTATATTATATTATAAATACTGCAGTTTTTAACACTGCATTAAATTAAAAAAAATTAACTTTTTTTATTATTACATTTTTAATACTTTATACATTTTATTATATACTTTTATAAACTGTTTAACAGTATTTAAAGTAACTTTACTGTGCTTTTTTATAAACTGCTTAACAATATTTAAAAGTTTTTTACTGTGTTTTTTTATAAACTGCTTAATAATGCTTAAAAAAAATCTTTAATTACAAGTATTATTTAATACCTTAATAAATTAATAATATTTTTATTAAAATTTAAAGTTTTATTTAAAAGTGCTAAAAATTTTAAATATATATATTTAAAGCTATTAATATATTTATATTTAATAATAAAAATAGCTTTTTAAATTATTGCTTTAAAGCGATTATTTATTAACTACTTAATAATATTAAAACATATTTATTTATTAAAGCACACGTTTTTAAAAAAAACTTAAAACTTTTATAAAATTTTTACGTTAATATTTAAAATAATAATATATAAGTTTTTAAAAAATAAAACTTTTATTGCACTTTATAAAACTTTAATAACTACTTAAAAAAATAAAAATAATTTATTAAAGTTTTTAAATAAAATTTTTAAAAATCTTTTAGCGCTATTTATAAAATATAGTAAAATTACTAGCTTATTAAAAAAAAATTTAATATTAATAAACTTAAACCTAACATTTAGTTTATATTATAATATATTAAAATTATATAAAATAAAATTAAAAAAGTTTTTATAAAAATAATTAAAACGTAATAAAAATTTAAAGTAATTATTAAAGTATAAAATTAAACTTTTATAATAAAAAACTTTAAAAAAAACTATAAAAAAAAATTAAAAAATTTTTTAAATTTTAAAAGTAAAAATAAAAAAAAGCTAAAAAACATTAAAAGTAAAAAAATAAGGTTTTTTTTAAACTTTTTTATTTAAAAATTTTTTTTAATTAAGTTTAATTTTTTTAAGTTAAAAAACCCGCACGTTAAACACTTTTAAAAAAAATAAAGTATTAAAAAAAAACAAGTAATAAACCTTATAAAAAAAAAAATTCCCGCTTTTAAACTTTATTAAAAATACTGGGGCTATTAAACATAAAAACCTTTATAAATAATAGCATTTTATTACGTTAATTGTTAATATTTATATATAATTTAAACCGGCAGTTAATATTTATTGTTAAAAGTTAACGTAAAGGTTAAAAAACGTTAGCAAGACGTTAAAATTTAATTAGTATTAAAAAATAATAGTTTTAAAAATTTAAAATAAATTAATTTAAGTATTTAAAACTTAAAAATTACCGCTTAAAAATTTAATTTACTGTTAAAAAAATTAAAAATAAACTTATTATTTAATAGCATTATTTTTTTTAATTAGCTTAATTTAAGTTTAAAGTAAACTAGTTTAAAAAAAACATAATAAAAATTTAAGTTAACTTTAATTAATACTTTTAAAAAAAAACTATTATATAGTTTTTTATTAAACTTATTTACAATAAAACCTAAGCTTTATAAAAAAAACCAAAGTTAATAGCGTTAAAAACAGCTTTAAAAAAACAGTTTAATATAATAAAACATATTGTTTATAAAAAATTTAACTTTATATACTATAATAAAAAAATAATAAAATTAAAAAAACCCCGTGTATAAACAGTAAAGTTAAAAATATTAAAAAAAATAATTAAGATTAATAATTAAAAAATTATTACGCGATTACGCTAGTTAATTAACGTATAATACTGTATTATTTTTTTTTTACTTAATTTTAATATTATTTTTTTATAAAAGCTTATTAATGCTATAAATATAAAAAAATTAAATTAATTTAATTAAAAAAAGCTTAAAAAACGCTTTTATAAATAAAACCGTAAATAAAGTTAACGTAAAAATAAAAAACACTTTTTAAACTTTTATTATTTTTAATAAAAAAAAAAAGCATAAAACGCAGGCAAAAAAAAAAAAAAAAACGCTAATAAAGCACTTAATAAAAAATACTGGCTATTAGCATATAATAAGTAAAATAACTTTAAAAAGGCTAAGTGTTAGTTAAAAAAAGCATTTTTAGTAATAAATAAAAAAAAATAAAAATTTAAAACTAAGTTTTTTAAAGTAAATAAGTTTAAAAAATATAACTTTAATTTTAATAATAAAATTTTATATTTAAAAAACCTAGTTTTAAATTATTAATATTATAAATAAGTTTTTAACTTTTTATAAAAAAAACATTATATTAATTATTTTAAGCAATTAAAAATAATACTGTAATATATTACGTTAAAATAAAATTAAAAAGTTCTGATAATATAATATTAAATATAAGTAAACTTTAAATAAAGTAAAGGTTATAAAGTTTTAATAAATATTTATATTTTAAAATCTTTATTTATTATAAAAACTTTAAAAATATTATTACTATAGTTTATTTAAATATTAAAGCAAATTTAAAAATAATTAGTAAAATTTTTTTTAAATTTTATAATAATATAAACGTTAATAAAGTGTAATAAAAAACTTTAAAAAAAATAAGCAATATATATGTTAAAGTTAAAAAACTAGTTAAAAAAAGCTTTTATTATTTAATAACGTTAAAAAAATAATTTATTATAATTAAAATGCAGTTTAAAGTATAATTATTACTTATATTTACTATTAAAGCATTATTTAAAATAAAATTTATTTATAAGCATAAAATAAACATTTTAACTATTAAAAAAGTAATAAAATTAAAAAAATATTAAAGCGTAAAAGTTAATATTAATTTTTACTTAAAAAAAAATAAAACTATATTATAAATAAAAGTTTAATAATAAGCAATACTGCGCTTAAAAAAAAATATAAAGCTTTTAATATTGCTTATAAAAAACTTAATAAAAAAAAATATTATTTTATTATTATTATAAACAATATTATTAAAAAAATAATTTTAAAAAACCGTAAAATAATGCTTAAAAATATAAATTAATATTTAATTATTATTTATAAAAAATAAAAAATAAGCTTAAAAATTAAAATAAAAATTATAAAAATTACGCGTTTTATTTATTATGTAAATAAAAAAAATAAATTATTTAAAAAATTTAAAACTATTTTAAATAATAAAATAAAAAGTTAAATTATTAAAAATCGTTACTTTAAAAAAAGCTAATATATTTTTAATAAGCTTTTATTTATTTAAATATTATTAATAAGCTTAAATAAGCTAAAAGCTTTAATTAAAAACTTAAAAATTTTTTAAAAAACTATACTAGCAATATAAATAATTAAAAAAAAAAGCTTAAATAAAATTATATAAATATTAGCTAATAAACTAGATTTAATTATATTAATATTAAAAATTAATAAAAATAAAAAACCTAGTATAAAAAAAAAACTAAAGCTATTAACTATAGCACGCTTAAATGCTAAGCGTTTTAAAAATATATTAAAGTAAATTATAAAAACCAGTATATATATAATAAAATATAATTTAAAGCACGTTAACATGTTTTAAAAAATTATTAAAATATACTTTAAAGTATAAAAAAACTAAAAAACTATAAATATATTAAAAAATAACTAGTTAATAATTAAATTAATTTTTAATTAATATTAATAAAAAATTATATTAAAACTATACTTATAAAAAGTATAAAAACGCTAAATAATTAATAATATTTTTAAAGTACTTTATTAAGTTAAAAAAATAAACTATATAAAAAAATTAATTTTTTTTACTTTTTTATATTTTATAATATAATATATTACGCATAAAAAATAAAAAAAATAAATAATTATTAACTTATAAAGTATTAATAGCATAATAATTTTAAATTTATATTTTTTGTTTAAATAAGTTAATATTATTTAAAAACTATAAAAAAAATATTATATATTTATAATAAACGTTATAAAGTTTTTTTATTAATTTTTAATATAAAAAAAATATTAAAATAAATTTATTATAATAAACTATAAAAAGTTAAAATAATTAAACGTAATTTTTATAAGCTTTAAAAACTTATTATTTTACGTTTAAAAATAAATTAATAAAATATTTTAATTTTATTAAAAGTTTACGGCAATATACGTTAATAATATTATAATATTTTTAAATAATGTTAAAAAATATATAGTTTATTTATTTATAATATTTAAAACTTTTAATAAAATTAAGCTATTTTTATCGCTTAAAAAATTATTTATAAAATATCTTTTAATTTAACTTTTAAAATTTCAGGTTAATGCTTTAAAATTAAATATAATAAAAAAAAAACTTAAAACTATTAGGTTACTATAGCTTTTAAAAACCTTTAATAACTTAAAAATATAAATAAAATTAACTAGTTAACTTTAGCATTTAATATCACGCTTTGCTTAAAAACTTAAATTATTAAAAAAGCTTAAAATATAATTATTAAAAATTAAAAAAAAATTAAGTAAAATTTAAAATAAACAATAGCGTAAAATATATATTAAAAATATTAAGTTAAAATTTAATTAAAAAAAACTATAATTATTTAAAAACGTATAAAATAAACTTTTATAAAAAACTATTTTTATTTATTTTAACGTTAAAAAAAAATATTTATATAATTAAATATTTTATAAAAAAGCTTTAAAATAATATTATTTTACTTATAAATAAAGTATAAATAAAATAAAAAGTTAAATATATTAACTATAGCAATTAAACTTATTTTATATTTAAATAAATATATTATTAATATTAAAAAATTATATTAACTTATTAAGTTAAAAATAATATGTTTAATATAAGCTTATAAAAAATTAAAAGTATATTTAAACTTAATAAAAATACTTTTAATAATAGTTTTAATTAATTATACCGCTATTAAAAAAATAATAAAATAATATAATTTAAAAACTTAAAACGCAATTAAAGTTAACTATTAATTATAAATAATTTTTATTTTTTTTTAATAATTTTAACTTAAAATTTAACATATTTTAAAAAAACTAATATAATATTAAATATTTTATTAAAATTACCTGGCTTTTTAATATAAAAAAATCTTAATAATAACATATTAAACAATATATTTTTTACTTTTATATTAAATATAAAAAAAAATTTTAAATAAAAAATATAAAAAAAATATAATAAACTATAATATATTTAATAAAAATAAATTATAATTAAATTAAAAAAAAAACATAATATTAAATAAGTTTTTAAAACGCTTAATTTTAAATTAAATAAAAATAAATTACTATACTTGCATATAAAAAAAAAAAAAAACGGCTATATATTTTTAAAAATTATAAAAAACTAATATTAAAAAAATATTATAATAACTGCTTTTATTAAAAAACTATAATAATATAAAAAAAAATTATTATATATTATTATTTTTTTTATGCTTAAAAATAAATATAAAAATATATTAAATATTATTTAATATATAAAAATATATAACTTTTAAAATATACTTTTAATAGCAAACTAATATTAATTAAAAACTTATTAATATTTTTTTATATTATTATAATTAATATAATAATTAAAATATTAATTATATTATTAATAAATATTTATTAAGCACGTTTTAATTATAAAGTTTATAATTATTTTATAAACTTATTTAATAAAACGTTATAAACTAGTTAAATAATGCCTAGTAAAAAATCGTACAATAAAAAAAACTAAAAAAAAATTATTAAGCTTTATATACTTTTAATAAAATAAGGAATATTTAAAGTAATAATTAGCGATAAAAACGTATATTTTATTAAAAAATTTTAACGTAAAATATAAAAAAAACTTAGCATATAATTAAATTTTATTATAGCATATTATTTTTAAAGCAATAAACTTTTTAAAAAAAAAAATTAAACAGTTTAAATAGCTTTTTAATATTAAAGCTACATATACCCGAAAAAACCGTAAATTAAAGCAATATTAATGCTTACTGCTATCTTTAATAATCGCACAATAAAAAGCCTTAAATACAGCTTAAATAAATATTTAACCAAGCATAACACTTATTTAAAAAAACTTTTAAAATTTATAAAAAAAAAACCTGCTATTAAAAAAATATACTATAAAATAATATATATTATTAAAGCATTAACAATGCACGCAATAATTAAAAAGTATAATATTAAAAAATAAAATAAAAAGTATAAAATAAGCTAATAAATTAAAATATAATTATATAAAAAATATTAATTAATATATACGCTTAATTAAAAAATAAGCTAAAAATTTATAAAACTTTTTTAAATAATAAAAAAAATTAACTTATTAGTATATTAACTAGATTTTAATAAAATATAAAAAATATACTTAATATTATTTATTACATATTTAAAATTTATTAACGCGTTAAAAAACAATTTTTTTAAAAAAAAAAATATTAAATAAAAATTAGCTTGTTATTCAGGTTAAAAAAAATCGCTTACTTTTTAAAAACCCTTATAAGCACTTTAAAATAAAAAAACTAGTAAATTAAAAAATAGTGTGTAAAAAAGTATAATATTTAGTAAAATAAGTAAAATTTAACGTAATATATAATAAATAGCACTTTTAAAACATATTATTAAAAATTACGTTAAATTTAATAAAAAAATGCAATAAAAAAATAAATAATATTTTTAAAATACACTTTTTTACTAAAAATAATATTATATAATTAAAAAAAAAAATAAAAACGTTTTTAATAAAACCTTATAAGCTTTTAAATATTTTTTATAAAGTTTAATTTAAATTAATAAAAATAACGTTTTATATCTGCTAATTAAAACGCTAACCTGCAATAATAAAACTAAAAAGCAGAGCTGCTAGTTAAAAAAAAGCGCAAACAACCCCGCTGCAATTTTAATAACTATTAAAAACAACTTAATTATAAGCTATTTAAAAAAAAAAAAATTGCAAAAAATAATAAATAAAATAAAAAAATAAAAAAACAATAAGTAATTATAAGCATTAATTTAATTAAAATATTAAGCGTAATTAAAAAGCGCTTTTTTATAATAAATAACACTTTTTTATTTAAATAAAATAAAATAAAAAGCTAACTAATTATAATTACGCTGCTAAAAAAAATAATAATACTTTTTATTATAATTTAACATTTAAAAACGCGCAAATGCATTAAAAATTAATTAATAAAAAAATCTTACTTGTTATTTAAAAAGTAATTAACTAGGCATTAAAAAAATACTTTTTATTAATAATAATAAATTATTTAAAGTTTTTTATAAATTTAACATTAAATTAAATATAAGTTAAAAAAGTAAATAAAGTAAATAAAAAAAAAATAACAGCTTTTTTTTACATATTTTAAAAAAGCAGTTTAATTAGCATAAAAACTTTGCTTTTTATTATTTATTTTTTTTTTTTTTTTTTTTTTAAAACTTTTTACATATATTTTTTTTTTTACTTATTTTTTCTTTATATATATACACATTTACTTAAATTTTTTTTTATATTATACTATTTTTAAATATTATTTTTTTTTATTTTTAAATTATATATTATAATTAACTTTTTTTATAATTAATTATTATAATTAATAACTTTACGTTTAAGCAAGCTAAAAACTTTTTTAAAATTTTTTAACTTATTACACACGGTTTAGCCTTAGTAAAAATTAATAAAAACATTTAAAATGCTGTCTTCGCCGCCTACCCAAACTTTTATAACGCTTAGCTTACTACGTAATAAAAACATATATAATTATAAATTAATTAAAATAAGTTTATTAACGTATATAAAAACTTAAATAAAATAGCTTATAAAAATATTAATTATTTTAACAATTTAGTTAAATAAAAAATTATTAATTTATTTTACTTTTAGCTTTTTATTAAATATTTTTAATAAAATAAAAAAAAAAAAGTAAAAAAAATTTTTTTTTTAATTATTAAACAACGTTATTTTTTATAAACCACTTTTAAAACTTATTAGTTTTAAAACAATAATAATAATAATAATAAAAATAAGCTTGTTTTATTAGCGTTAAGTACTAATTAACAACTGCTTTTATAATAATTAAAATAAAAAACATAAAGTTTTTAATTTGCTGCTAATTTTTAATTATTTTAATTATTTAAGTAAATAATTAATAATAATAAGTAATTAAATAATTTATAATATATTATATTTTTATAATTAATTAATATAATTAATATTATTAACTTATTAAAAAGCTTTTTTAAATATAATTTTTTTTTTATAATAATTTAAACTATATAATATTATTAAAACTTACAATAATAATTTTAATATATTTATTTATTAAAAATTAAACTTACTTAATATAACTTAACTTTTTAAATTAATTTATAAAAATTTTTATATTTTATAATATATTTAAATATAATAACTTTTAGCGCTTTTTAATAATTATATTATTTAAACTTATTAGCTATTAACAATTATTATAATAATATTTTGCATTTTTTTTAATTTTAAATTATTGCTTAATATAATAAAAAATATAAACGTTAACACTATTAAAAAATATAAGCACGCAAAAAATCCCGTTAAATATATGCATTAATATTTATAATACGTTAACATATTTTTATAAAACACTAATAACTATATTATAATAATTATTAACGTTATTACTTAATAAGCTTATATTTTAAAATTTTACATTATTTTATTTTTTTTAAAAAATAAACGCAAGTTTATTAACCGCTATTTATTTAATAACGTAAAAACTTTTAAATTTAAAAATAAAAGTAAAAAAATAAAACTAGCATTGCTTATAAAATTACTATAAAAAATATAAAATTAAGTAAAAAATAAAAAGGATTAAATAAAAAATAAATAAGCCTATAAAAATATAAACGGTTTTTTTATTAAAAAAGCAATTTATTATGTTAACTTTTTTTACATTATATTATAAATACCGTAATTTTTAATATTATATTAAATTAAAAAAAATTAACTTTTTTTACTACTATATTTTTAATATTTTATATATTTTATTATATACTTTTATAAACTGTTTAATAGTATTTAAAACAACCTTATTATACTTTTTTATAAACTACTTAATAATGCTTAAAGGTTTTTTATTATGCCCTTTTACAGACTGCCTGACAGTGCCTAAAAGAAATCCCTAGTTACAGGTATCACCTAGTACCCTAATATTAACATTTAATTTTTTTTAATTAAATTTAATAAAATAATTATATTATATAATAATTTAAATAAAATATAATAAATTTATTAATAAAATAACTGCTTATTATTATATTATATATAAAATATAAGTAAATAAAATTAAAAAATTAAAAATTAATAATTTTTTTTAAATTATATAAGTTTATAAGTTAATTTTATTAATAAATTAAATAATATAAAGCTTTTAAATTATTAAAATTATTAAAATTTTATTATAATATATACATTTTATAAACTTATATTTTATATAAAAATTATAAAGTTTATATAATTATAAAATAATTATATAATAAAAAAATAAAAAAATTAATTTTATATTATTTTTAAAAAACTGTTTAAAATTTATAAAATATTATAAGTTAATTAAAAAAATTTATATTAAATAGTTTATTTATTTAAGCTTTTTTTATATAATAACTAGTTTTTTAAAAAATATTAAAATTAATGTTTTTTTTAAAAAAAATAAAAAATTAATATAATATTTAATTAAAAAACTTAAAATTTAATAGTATTTTTTATAAAAAAATTAAAAGCGTTTATATTTTTAAATATATTTTAACTTTTAACGCTTTATATAATAGTATATAATTTTTAATTAAAAGTTTTAATTATTAGTTATTATTTATTTATTTAATAGTTATAATTAATATATATATTAAATATATTAAATTTATTTTTATATAATACTTAATTTATTTAAATAAATATATTATAATAAAACTATTTAATTTTTAATGCTTTTTTTATTAATATATAATATAATTATAAAAACAACTTTAATTAAGTTTATATAATTATTTTTTTAATTTTATTTTTTTATTTTTAATTAACTTTTTTAACTTATATAATGTTATTATAAAGATTTTTATATAATTATTTTTTTAATTAACTTTTATTTTAATTTTTATTAAATAATAAAAGTTTTTATATAATTATTAAGGTTTATATTAAAATTTAATTTAAGGTTAAAGTTTAAAGGGTTTAGTTTTTTAAAAGTTAAAATTAAGGTATTATTTTTTATATGCTTTATATTAAAAAAAATAAAGTAAAAAAGTTAAGTTTTATAATAACGTAAAAGTTTATAGTTTAAATAATTAAAAAACTTAGTTTTTTTTAATTAAAATATTATTATATAATTTATTATTATAAAAAAATTATTATTAAAATTAAATAAATTAAAGTTATTATTATATAAATTAAGCTTGTTTTTAAATTTTAATTTTAATAAAAAAGTTAAATAATTAACTTTTTAAATAAATATAAAAATAATTATATAAAAAATTTTAATATTTATAAAAAAAATTTTTTTTTTAAAAAAATCTTTTATTATATAATTAAAAACACTTAATTTATAAAATTTAAATAAATAAATAATTTTACGTTAAATTATTTTCATTATTATTTTTATATTATAAATAAAAGTATTAAAGTAAATATTATGTTTAAATTTAATTATTTTTTATATAAAAGTTTAAAATTAAGTTTTTTTATTTTAATTAAATATATATTATAAATAAATAAACTTTTTAAGTTAATATTAACTTAAAAATAAATTAATATATTTTTTTATATATATAAAAAATTAAATAATATATATTATTTTTAAGTTTTTTTAAACGATAATATTTATATTTATTTTACACCGTTTTTATAATTATATGCTTATATTATATATAAGTTAAATATAAAACTTTTATTTAAATATGTAAACTTTTTATTTTATGCATTTATATAAAAAAAAGCACATTTACATAAAAAAACCTATATGCAACTTATAAGCTTTTTATAATTACCGATTTATTGTTAAAAAAAAGTTGCTTTTATAAATAAACTTAATGCTTTAAATTAAAACGCTTTTTATACGCAGCGTTAAAGTTAAAAAAACGCTTTAAAAGCGCACTTTTTTTATATTTAAGTTATTAAGTTAATATTATTTTTAAAGTTATAAAATATAATTATTTTAAATTATTAATAAAAGCGCAGTTATTATATAATATATATATTATAGTTTTTAATTATATAAGTTTTTTACAGTTTATGCCGGTATTTTATTATAAATTTAATAAAAATAAAGCGTTTTTATTTTTTTGCAGTTTTTAAAAAGCTTTTAAATTATTTTTTTAAATAAGTTTAATATTTTTTATTTTATTTAATATTATTAAAAACAGTATTATATTAAAATTTAATAATATTAATATAATTGCGCTGTTATTATTTATATTATTATTATTAAGTTAGTTTTTTTTTAAATTTAATAATTTTTTTATAATTTAAAAGCTGCGTTATTATTATTATTATTTTTTATTTATTATATAAAAATAAAAAGGTTTTTTTTTAAATTTTTTATAGCGCTTTTATTGCTTTTAAATAATTAAATAGCGTTAATTTTATATTAAGTGCGCTTTTTTACATATTATATAATAAAACCACGCATTAATATATATAAAGTACTGTTTATTAGTTTTTTTTTCGTATTATAACAGTTTATTTTATATTTTTTATAAATAAGTTTATTAAAGCATTTAATTTATTTATAACCGTATTTTTAATATTTATAATATTATATTAATTTTAAACTATTATAATATAGCTTAATATTATATAAAAAGTTATTTTAAATTAACTTATAATTATAAACTTTATTTATTTATTTTTAATTTATTATTTTTAAAAAAATATTATTAACGCAGTTATATTATTATTTTTAAATAATTTTAACGTTATTTTAATAAATTAAACGCTTAAATTTTATATATTAAGTTTTATTTTAATTTTATTAGCATTTTATTTAATTTATAATTAAAGTATTTTTTTATAAGTATTACGTACGTTTTATTAATTAATTGCGCATTTTTTTTAAAAGCTTTTAACTATTTAATATTTTATATATGTTATTTTTTTATATTATTAAAAATAATAATCACGTTTTTATTAAGCAGTTTTTTTATAATTATAATGTTTTATTTAATATTTACTTTATTTACGGTTTTAACGATTTAAAATAAATAGTAGTTTTTAAAATTATTAATTTACTTTTTATTTTATATAATAATTTTTTAAATATAACGTTTTAAGATAATTTTTAATAAAAGCTTGGTTAAAATGCGTATATATACATTGTACTTGTAGTTATTACGCTTATGTACGTTTATATATTTAAAAGGTTATTATTTATAATTATTTTTTTAATTAACTTTATAAAAATTTTAAAGTTTTAAATTATAACCGGTTTATTATTATTATTATTATTATTTTTATTATTTTTATTAAAAAGCTATTTAGTTTTAAATTTAAATTAAAAAAGCTGCGTTATAATTTTATAAACTTTATTTATATAATTTAAAATTATTAAGTTTATAAATTGTTTATATAGTTTTTTTATTTTAAATTTTTTTTTTACTTTATAATCGCTTATTTAATACTTTATTGCTGTTTTATTATTATTATAATAATAATTTTATTATTATATTATTAATTATTTATTAACACGTTTTTTTATAATTAGCACGGTTAGCTTTATTTACGATTATTTTTATTAAATTTTTACTTGTGCAGGCCTTGCTTTTTAAATGCGCTATTATAGCTTTAAGGAATTAAGTACGTTAATTTTAATAATATTAATTATTTTTTTTTAAAAATAATTGCGTGTAATTATAAATGTTATAATAAAAAGTCCTTTTATATATTAGGTTTAATAATAATAATAATAATAATAATAATAATAATAATAATAATAATAATAATAATAATAATAATAATAATAATAATAATAATAATAATAATAATAATAATAATAATAATAATAATAATAATAATAATAATAATAATAATAATAATAATAATAATAATAATAATAATAATAATAATAATAATAATAATAATAATAATAATAATAATAATAATAATGCGCTGCTTTTTTTTTAATTAAAAAAAAACCTTAATTAACGTTAAGTTGCTAGTTTATTTATATAATTAGCGGTTTAATTAATAATTTTATTATTTTTTAAATATATATAATTTTTTTATATAATAAATAAATAAGTAAACGTTATTAATGTTAACATTTTACGTGCTTAATAAAAACTTTAAAACGATTATTAAGCATTTTTTTATAATATTTTAAATAAATATTATTATTTATACGATAATAAAAAACTAAAACTTAATAATATATAAATATATAGTTAATTAATTTATTTATACGATTAAATTAATTTATTTATATAATTATTTTCGTACGGTAATATTTTGCTTATGTCGAATTGCTTATGTCGAATTGTCGAATTACTTATGTCGAATTGCTTATGTCGCATTGCAGACGTTTGGCGGATGTGGCACTAATGGCCCACCATCTACGTGATACACGCCCTCTCTACGAGGGATCCGGCCAGTCGCGTGCCTCGGAGCACAAGTAGCGTCCTCAGCTCGTCTGTTCGTCCAATTAGGGCCACAGCTGGGAAACCCCCGTCACGCCAAGAGCGGTTGGTTCTGGAAAGGACCTCGTTGGTCCGGCATGGGGTGACGCGGGAGCAAGTATGACATCAGGGTGGACGCCGAGACTGGTCAGAGTGACGGGCTTCCTACCTGCACCGCCGAAGCACGACTTGTCAGAATTATGCCATAAGGGACGAGCAGGCGCGCGGGATTGGAAAGAGATAACTACCTGCATTAGAGGAGGGGTGTTCGGGTAACCACCGAACTAGTAGGTAGGTAACCTTGATAGCTTGGTAACCATGTGCTATGTACCTACCGACGGTTGTTCCGTCATTTCTTCATCACTCTTAGTTCCCCGTTTAGTCTCGGTGACGTTTCTGGGGGCTGGGGCAAGGTAGAAAAGGGGGGGGAGGGGGAGAGGGGCGATAATGTGAGCTGAGACCACTACAAAAGTAGGTAGGTAGGTAGGTAGGTAGGTACTGATCAAGAAGAAAATGAAGGAATAGTTAGGGGTATATTTAGAGGTTGTAGGAATGATGATGCACTAAGTCTCTAGTACAGCAATCGCTATCAATTTATAAGGGTGCCACATTTCCCCTAACCAGTACCAGAAATATGAGCTCCGGGTCATACAAATTCGATTGCCTCTCTTATCGACCATTCCATCCACTCAGTCTCGTAGGAAGTATAATCTACCTACTATTATCATTCCTCCTCCTCCTCTTCTTTAATCTTCTCCTCTTCTTCTTTAATCTTCTCCTCCTCCTCCTCCTCCTCCTCCTCCTTGACCTCCTCGCCCGCCAACCCCTCGACCTTCCCCCGCCTAAACGCCCTCCTCAGCTCGCATTTGCCCAGGTTCTTCCCGCCGGCGCGGCACTCCTCGCAGGTCTTGCCGTGCTTGATCAGCAGCACGTGCAGGCCGTACTTGTCCTCGTCCGGCACTCTGGCGTCGAGGTGCGCGTGCGCCTGGTCGCGGGTGCAGTCTCGGGGCCGCCAGCCTAGCAAGCCCGCGATGCGGTGGACGTGGGTGTCGACGGCGAAGCTCTCGCGGCGCAGGCAGAACAGCAGCACGCAGCTCGCGGTCTTGGGCCCCACTCCTTGGAAGGACAGCATCTCGCGCATGGCGTCGTCGTCGGAGGCTTGGAAGAGGTGGTCGAGCGAGTAGGTGCCGTAGCGCTCGCGCGCTTGCTCCAGGATGCGGATGATGGCCTTGCTCTTGACGACGCTGAGCCCGCCGCTCTCGATGGCCTTCTGCAGCTTGGCCTGCCCGCCCGCCACGATCGCCTCCCACTTGTCGCTGCCGCCGTAGACGGCGTCCATGTTGAGCTTGGCACGCGTGCTGTTCTTGTCGCTCGTGTTCTGCGACAAGATGGTGCGCACCAACGCGTCCAGCACCGAGGGCGAGTCGCCGCAGCCGGCGCGCTGGGCCGGCGCGGCGGTGAGGCTCTCGGGCCGCACGCGCTCGCCGTGCAGGGAAATCAGAATCTGGTGCGCCAGCTTGCATTCGGCCGGCGTGGGATGGGCAAAGTCGGGGAAAGGCGACTGCCCGGCGAACTGGGCGTACGACTTGAGCTTCTTTGCTTGGAGGTCTGCCACCTTGTCCTCGGCTGTCTTGACCTTGGCAGACCTCTTCCGGGGGCTACTGTCATCGCTTTCGGACTTGATAGGTGTCGCCGACGGAGAACGCTGTTTAGCGCTCTTCGCGGGAGACACGCTCTTTGTTGTCTTGTCCTCCGTTTCAACTCTCTTATGCCTTTTCGGCCGTTGCCCATCCAGTTCTTCAGGTGTGGCGCCCCGTCCCAAAGATTCGGATGCCCGCTTACCAGCCCCTTTTGTCTGATTATTCCGCGGTCTGGCAGTAGTAGGCTTTTCCCCTACTATCGCAGCCTGTTGTTTCACGATAGGTTCTGCTTCATTAGTGATTTTGAGGTTCCTCGTACTGCGCCGCAGACCCGCAGCAGCGGTGGCATATGAAGCGTCGCTGTTCTTCTTTACCCTCGCCATCATACTACCCCGTAACCAGATGAGAAGTGATATAAAACTCGTGGAAATCCGAGTAGCTTGCTGTTGCCGCAACAGCAGCAGCATCAACCAGCTATGATATCAACTTTCTCAAATAGGTGATTATGATTATTCAATTGTGAAAGGTGTCTAACCTAGGTAAGTTTGTATAATTCTACTTTCTTACTGTGGATGAATACGACCTCAAAAAAAGGGTGGCTGTAGTGAGAATTAGGTATGAACGTATGAATGAATGAATGAATGAGAATGATGGATGTGTCTTAGATTAGACCAGAGGTCCCGGTCAAGGGGGAGGGCGATTAAAATAGTAGATATTACATACCTAGGTACCTATGTAGTTCCGGCTGGTCCCTGCGTTAGTGTCATTTCTCTAACCTACATATCTACTATGTAGTATCCCCCTTACACTAGTACTACTACAGTACACCAGTATTTCCCCCTGGGGAAGAAACTCTCCGGGGGTATAGTAGTCTGTTGTACTAGGTAAATCACTACCTTTTGGTACATAACTTACCTGATACACCGTACATACCGACCCACCCTCGACATGGATTGCACATCATTCAATATTGATATACGGAATATATTCCTTCCTGTTTATTGAACTTTAGTAGTAAATAACGGACACACACAGACGCACATGGATAGACTTCCAAGATCTTTAAAAAACAAAACAAAATGTGAGTACGAGTACACCCGTCATGGACATCAAGAATAAGCAGAAGCGGAAAATCACAAAGCCATACACATACATTAAATGATAACAATACCCATTCCCCCCTTTTTTTTTCTTCCCTCCCCTCAAAAAGTGAACCCAGGGAAACCGACCTACTCACCTACCTACCTACTAACCTAGTAGGTAACCAACCTGTTAATACACAATACAATAGGTACATACATGCGTACATAGGTAGATACTTGCTAGCAGTACTGGACTTCATAGTGTAGTCCCCGAGCCCCCCTAGTCCCTCCTTTATCCCCCATCCCCTAACCTAACCCCTTTTTATTTTACTTTGTTTTATTTTATTTTTGTTTAGTTTTCCATATCGCCCAATTCCCAATTCCCAGTTCCCAGTTCCCTACCTAGCCTAGGTACCTAGGTTGCCCATAAACCCCCCTCCTCCCCTTCTTTCTCTCAGACATACAGACATACAACACACACTACTTATACAAAACATCATCACTCTCCTCTCCTACCCTCCTCCTGTCCGACTCTTCAAGCTCCCCATCCTCCCCAACCCGAGCCACTTCCTCTTTGACGACGACAAGGAGCCGCCGCCGCCGCCGACGGGCGTAGAATGCGGGCTCCCGCTCACGCTCCCGGCCGCAGAGGAACCCACCACCGTCGGCGTGTCCGGCCCAAACGTCGCACTAGTCGGCGTCCTCACCAGTGCTAGGTCCTCACCACCATCCATCCCTGTTCCTGACGATGATGGCGGCGGAGG
Organism: Biscogniauxia mediterranea; assembly: GCA_018398605.1. Classification (NCBI taxonomy): domain Eukaryota; kingdom Fungi; phylum Ascomycota; class Sordariomycetes; order Xylariales; family Xylariaceae; genus Biscogniauxia; species Biscogniauxia mediterranea. The sequence goes on along the minus strand of JAGXTR010000011.1, from coordinate 316,838 downwards.
GACGCGGTTCCGCATGATGGGCGGCGGCGTTGCGCTGTTAAGGTCGTCGTCGAACTCCGTGGGTGGACGCAAGGCCCATGGCTTCGCTGCGGGCGGGGGCACGCTGCTGCGACCTGACGGTCGCGTGAGACCGCTGGGTGGTAGATGGTGTAGCGGAGGCACCGTGGAGGACGCTTCGACGGCGCTGGGGGGACCACTGCTGCGGGTTTCCGACCCCGATCGCTTAAATAGGGTGTTGAGTCCCAGACCTCGTCCGCGTGGCTGCTGCGCTCCCGAGATGGGGGGATACTGGCTTCGCCTGCCCCCTTCCGCCGCCGGCGGTTGCTGCTGCTGCTGCTGCTGCTGCTGCTGCTGGTTTCGCGATGCGCCCACGTCGACGCTGTTGCTTCTTCCTCTGCTCTCCAGCCTAAAGGCGCTCGAATCACGGACGGAGCTCTTCTTAAATAGCCCGCCTGATTGAGCGGCCGCCGCACTCGCGCTAAAGCTTCCCGTGTGAGCTAGCAGACTAGATCTTCGGGAAGGGGGGGCCGGTGAAGGGCCTTTCGGTATCGGCTCGAGATGTAGTGATGGCAGACCGGGCACCTCGTCCATGGGATCCCGTTTCAAGGCCGAAACGGGCGGGCCGAGAAACCCGTTTCCCTTTAACGCATTGAAGATGGCATCAGTGCCCCATCCGTTCGGGTCTGCTGGAAAAGTAAACAAGTCAGGAGATGGGGTGCGGCCGCTTCTGTTTGCCTTCTGAGGATGGTACTTGTTTGGCTTCTCGCTTTCGCGCATCCAGTAGTCGTAGTTTTCGGCTTCCGAACGTGCATCCACTCCACCATCCGAATCCGAATCTGAAATAAAACTATCCGCCCGAGCCAGCGTACTAATAGTATCCGCGGCCGAATGAGGGCGTGGTGGGATGGACTGAGCCAGCTGACTGAGATTTGAATAAGGATCGTCATTCATAACAGGCGGTGGGAGGTTTCTTCGGCCAGAGAAAGCGCTCGTCGATACCTGCCGAGTGTTGAAACGTGGTGAGGTGCTAAACCCAAGAGATGACGTCGAACGCCTGGACCTGTCCGATAATGCAGCCGGAATACTCTCGTTCATATTGCTCCCTGTAGGTTTCTCAAAACTGCCCTGAGAACTGCCGAAGGTTGGGTGTTTTCGGAGGACAGATGAGGAGACGGTGTCAGGAGTAGGAGGTAGCGTGTGTGCGTTCGCAAATTCCTTGGGCGCGGGATAGTTGGTAAGTACCCTATTCAGCGCATCTCGCTTTTCCTGCTTAGTTTTAGCCTGGGGTGGTGATTTTGTTGGCCGTGAAGGAGTGGAAGTGGAAGTGGAAGTGGCTGCTCCTCCGCTCTGGCTAGACACAGATCGCCTAGAGAGATCATCTAGGGCTAAGCCGTGTCTCTCAAGCCTCTCGAGTTTCTGGAGAGGGGAGGTCAGTTCAATCATATCCTTCACCGATCGCTTTCTAACTAAAAGACGAGTTCCTCCTTTGGGTTCTGTCTTGAGGTTTCTATCAGACGGGGGGTTCTTCAACCTCTCCCATCTCTCTTTACCGGTGTGCGTGGCTGGAGCAGGCCACCGGACAGCCTGACTGCCATCCATCCCTGTCAAATTTTCAAGTGGTGGTAGGCCCGATGTGTCGTCTCCCTCCTTGGTGCCGTAGATGCTCATGAATGAGCTCTCGCTGAGAACACTAAGACTTGGGCTGGCGAGGCGATTAGTCTCGCTGAGGATCGTCGACGTAGAAAATTGGCGTAGATTCATGAAACTGTCTTGGTTCTGTAGAACTACACTCCGTAGATTCTCGGTGAGCTCACTATGTTCGGAAAGGAAACTAGGCATCCGCTCGAGATCCTTATTGCTTCCAAGCGTCGTCTGTGGGACAGTAAGGCTTGCCATCCGCGGGGTCTCGGTAGCAACGGATTCAGAGCAATCAGATTGGGAATGCCGGTATAGTCCATCCGCCTCAACTCGTCTGACCATTTCCCTTTCGCGGAGCAACTCGTCGACTTTGGCCTCGAGCTGGATTATTATATTCACAGCTTCCTGCACAGCCTTGTCCCTCTGTTCTAGTTCTGAGGCGAACTTCTTTCGTTCAGCGTCCATTTCGAGCTGCTCTGCCTCCAAAACCTCGAGCCGCTGCTCCATGAAAGTCTGTCGTTCGCGCCGATGGTATAATTCAAGTTTTAAGTCAAAATTCTGCTTGTGCAATGTTGAGACGGTCTACGTATAGAAAATGATCAGTCACAACTCACTTCACGCAATAGGGGGTGTTTGCTGTCAAAGCGTTATTTGCCCACCTTTTCCATCTGCTTAGCACCCATACCATTATCTTTAGAGGGAAGCTCGTCGCCACTATCCGACATTGGCCTTCTCCCCGTCGCCGTGGCGCTTCTCCTGACCGGAGATTTGGGGACATCTCTATCCCGAATATCACCTGTAGAAGAGCTCAGACCCCCGCCTGCCAGTCGTTCACTCTCGGCCCTTCTTTCTCTCTGTAGCCTCTCTTGCAAAAAGCCTGACACCGGCTGTGTGGCTTGTCTCGATTCGTGACTGGGTTCTCTCGATAACCGGGGTGAAGACATAGCACTATTCGAGCCTGTGCCGCAGTGGCTGTAGTGATACTTATGTGAAGCGTGTGAGCCAGCGTGTGCCATCTCGCGCAGATGGGGGGACGAGTTGGTTTTTGCCGAGTTAGGGGTACTTGTTCGTGAAGGAATTCGGGTGTAAGAGCGCTCTCGCGGCTCTTTTTGGATCCCAGTGCCATCCATCGCATGAATAATGTGTTGTCACGCCGGTGATGATACCCACACCCTGGGATGGCCCTAACTAACGAGTTACCTATAGGAGAGTGGTGTTATTAATCAATCGACGTGGCCTTTGTCGTGGGGGACAAAGATGCGATTGATCAATTTGATATCTGTGTAAGAGTTGATAGCTAGGTAGGTCCTGTTTATCCAAACTGCTGTCCTGCTGTCTAATATTCGATTTGCATACGAGAGCTAGACACTGTGTCGTCAGCTTCTCGATCGTCTACCGGTATGAAGTTTCAGAGAGGCTTGCTACTTCGATCCTGCGCTATTGGTCGCAGGTAATTTCCGGCTTTCACGTACTAACTTGGAGAACCTCTTGCTGGGACCAGCATCTAGTCCGAGTCTGCTGTACAGGTTTCGAGATTGACAGCAGTCCGTTTGCAAGGCGTCTTGGCCGCACGATGATGCCCAAGGTCCATACCTCTATGATGTAAACCAGCACTGATCCCAAGTGCTGCTTCCTGGAGGAAGGCGATGCTGCTACTCTTGTTCGAACACCACCCGTTCTGGTATCTAGAAGGGCCGTTGGGATCAATACGATCCTGGATTTGTCACAACCCGATGAGACGGCAAGCCGAGCGTTCGCGGAAATTCGAAAGAAAAATAAGAAAAGACAACCAGGCGGCTTGTTGCTATGTCGGTGCACCAGATATACCAATGCTTCTTGTCTGAGGTATGTATGTCTTAGAGCCCACTATGCATGATTGGCTCGTCAGAAGCGATAGAAATTAGGAATGCTGAAGCTTCGAAACAAGTGATAAAACAAAGAGTGGGCGGCCTTGAGTCTAGGTCGACTGCCAATTGGATAATATGAACAACGATCTCGAAATCATAAGAAGCCAAAAGAATGTGGTAGCTAGCTGACGTCGTTGTTCGTAGGAGAGAGGGAGAAGGAGAAGGGAGGGAGAGAGAGAGAGAGGCCCAATGGAGCCCAGGGATCAATTAAATCGCGAAGCAAAGCTTTTGGAGAGAGAGGGAGAGAGAGAGAGAGGAAAGGAGAGAAGCAACGATCTAATTCAGGATAGAATCAACCGGCAAGTAGAACCGATACTCCCTCTAGGTAGCTTATACCAATGAATCGGTAACGATAAAGACTGTGCATGTAGAATCATGTAGGTATAATGTGAGGTTAGGTAGTAGTTAGGACGATGGATAGGTATGTAAGTAGTGTCGGGTAGGTAGTATTCAAGCTTCTTCTCATGGAGACTTTCCCATCAAGCAACGAACGATCCGGTTCATGAGCGGGTCGTGCGCTTTAACCCAATCTAGTTGTAGGTAGGGCAGGTTCAGGGCCTTTGCAGGTCCCCTTCACATCGGGATCTAGGTAAAAGAACGACCGGGGAGAGGGGAAGGGGAGAAGGGGGGCTTAAACGAATGGATGCTTGTAGCCCTCTTGCAAGGAACACGAGATTACATAGTATGCCAATGTCAACTCGTTCCTTATTATAGTATCATTCAGGAACATCAGTCAACGTACATATTTTAGTGTAAGCGTGGTGTACCTTGCGTAGGCCGGTACTTTACTCCATGCTGCCCTACCTACCTACCTGGTTAACTAGGATGTATCTACCTTCAGTTGACAGGTTACTCGACGGTTTAATTTCTATTTAACATGTTCCTCTGCTCGGACCTGACCCAGTTCCCGGTTTTTGCCCATCATGATAAGGTAACATAAAAATGTGTAAGTTAGTGTAGACAGACAGAAGGCTTGAAGATACCATACATAGGTACATTTCTAACAAATGACGATCCGGACATCTAGAGCCGTTCAAGACGGCTAAGAAACGTGGCTGGTTTGGCTAGTTTTTTTTTTCTTTTCTTCTTTCTTTTTCGGCTGATCAAGACCCCCTGTTTCCCCCCTGCCAATGGTCTGGCTGCATGAAGCTAGACGTAGACCCCTGTTGCAACCCTGGCTTCCACGAAGCCGGGATCTCATATGATTCGTCCCGGGGGGCGGCGCTGTGTGTGATAGTTCCCTTGACCATAACAAGTCTCAAGTGTGATACATAGTGTACATACATATGATAGGAAGAGAAGGAGGGGAAAAAAAAGAAAGAAAAAAAAAAGAGGGAGAACGAGAAATCCCCCCCCTCCTTACCCACAAACGGAGAATAGGGGTGGGACCTGAAAGCTACCTACACTACCTTACATACCTACATCGTACATACACTACCGAACCATCACCACCACTTGCCGTCACAGAGTCACCGTTCATCACACAAGTTCGTCTAACCTACCCCATTCTACCCTCTCAAGTCCCTTTTCGCATGCCATTCATTGCCTAGGTTAAGCGTTCTTCACGGTGTGATATCTAATACCATTGGGCGCAAACTAGGCCTTGGCTTGGGGGTTGTTTGGCATTTAGCAACCAAGTGCATTTGTGCCGTGCTATAGTCCGTGTATAATCCCGATTCTAGTGTAGTGGAATCCCAGATCTGTCAAGTCAGTGCTTTGCCTGTCCAGCAGCCGACAAGACAGTTTACATGGCGTTGTCGTTCTCCATACCAGACAGTAGAGCAACCTAGGTAGAGTACCTAGATACCTCGCCGGGCATATGTGAACTCTGGGTAGGTAGATCTTGTTACTAGGTGTGTAGATGGCGTGGATGATCTTTCTGGATTGCTGCTTATCCCTACTGCATCTGTTCCTCGGTCTCGGTCAAAGCGTCAGTGCAACATCACATTCTCACGAACACCCTTCCCCGTGAGCGAGGTTCGCGGTATGTGGATGGGTAGTGTAGATATCCCTTCATCCCTCGTCCATGTCCACGGTGTGTCCCGCAAGCTACACTACACTTCACTTCACTACCACTACTACCTAGGTCTGGTACTCCGTACACTAATACATAAGATGCTTTCCCTTGCACTGGTGCCCACTCTTAATAAAGAGCTTGCATATTTCTACTAGGTTAAGGCGTTCGCTCGTTCGTCTCTCGAAAGCCGCAACGGCTTGACAAGATTCGCTTCAATGTTGGCCAATCCCGCCCAACTAACCCTACCATGCTTTGGTAATCTCCGGCAAACTACCACCACCACCACCACCACCACCACCATTACCACTTGTCTGATCATACCATGCCTAGGTACTACACTACATACAAGTATAGGTAGGGTCAAGGTAATATTGGTGGTACGTAGTGATGGTGATGATGGTTTTAGTTGTTGGAGAAATGCACTGCGTCTTTCCCAACGCGTCCGCGCTAGAACCTTGGAAGCTTTCCAACCCCCCCCCCCCCTTCTCTCTCTTTCTCTCTCTCCCCTGTCGCCCGTCCGTAGCCTTGGAATCTGAAGCCATCGTCAAAATAGTTTCGCTATGATCCGAAGACAAGTCAGTTGGGGCTCTCCTTATTAGCTTGCTTTTATTTTTCTTCTTTTATCTCTTCTTTTTCTCTCTCTCCTTGGAGCTTTTCGATGACACCCCCTGAGCCGGGTCCGTTCCTGGATTCCCGAGGTTTCGTTGATTCTGTCAATACCTACATAACCGAGCCGTAATCTTGGTATACAACGATAGGCATCCTAGTCAAGGACAGAGCCCTATCGTATCAGTTGATTCGGAAATTTAGAATCGCTGTCCTCGGGGTGCCCCTTGCGCTATGTAATAACAGACCCGGAGGTGACATTGTATAGGATAGAAAACCTAGAAAACCTTACAAGCTAATATACCCATAGATAGTAGTCACTACTACCTAGGTAATATCATACACATCAAGCGATGAGCAGTAGGCAAATTTTGTTCTCTTCATTAGGTGCAGTCTCTGAACGGTTTCTTGCTGAGACTTTTCGTCGTATGTTTCCACAAACTGGTAGTATACAGCAGACTGTACGATGTGATATCAGTCGAGTTACTTAATGAGGTTATTCTCATATCATGCCATGTTGGTTTACCAACTTTTTCCGTGACTAGTTTACCTATGTTCTCAAGGCGATACGCGTGTTCGTCAGAAGGCTACTTATCTCCAAGCCAAAGAGTGACACGTTCCTAATGTATGGTTACGTAGGTAGGTATGTTCAAGCCTTCCCAGCCCATAAAGTTGGCCGTCTCGGGTACGCTACAGTCTCAGTTCAAGAACACGAGAAGGCTTAAAGACCACCACTTAGGTATGGAATCTATATCTACTTCCCCAGTCAGCCAGCCATGGCAAGCACCGTACGACACCTGCATTGCATGCATGCATGCATACATACATACATACATGGCATGTATCTCATCTGCTGACAACCACGATGAGGGTTGTATTGCTCCAGCCAGTTAGTCAGGGTCGGATGCTTTTTTTTTCATCTGGGTTTCCCACCCCCTTTAGTACTACCTATACTAGGTACGTGCATGTCTACCTATGTATCAGGCGTCTTACGTACAGCCGAGACATACATTATGCCGCCTTCTTTGCCATCAATGTTCGTTTGTTGCGAACGATCTCTCCTCCTCTATACCCCCCTCCCTTTTCTGAGACATACGTCCCCCGCGAAACAGGTTAATTGGAGAGGGAAAACATGCCTGGCGCTACTACATGGGTTAGTTTCCGTGCATTAAGCAAGTCATCATCATCGCCGTCGTTGTCCGTCTTACCAGCTTTAGGGGTATTCTTACCTAACAGGTAAAAAGAGCAAGTATAAGCGTGAATCACTTAAGCTACCTAGTTCACCACTCATGGGGGGTAGTCTATCACGATGATACTCCACTGATAATTGCCCGTGATTTGAGAGCGCTGTCAGTCAGCGAGCAGTCCACCAGCATGTAGCAAAATGGGAGAAGCAACCCAGCACAAGCGTGTAATAGAATAGTTAGGTAGTCAATAAAAATTGAAGACTCCTCATCATTTCTCTCTCTTACTACAGGTATACCCCATTCATTTTCCTCATTATATTCGTAGCCGTGACCAGGTCTCAATGCCATCCATGCCCCTTAAATTTAGGTAAGTCCACCAAAAATAGATTTTCCAATCCTTTTCTCCATTAGAGCCAGAGATCAGGTATACATGGAGAAAGAAAGACAAGAAAGAAAGAAAAAAGAGAGGAGAAAAGGGAAAAGATAATCTACTAAACTCCCAATATGCCACCCATAGGAAACCTAGCGGACATAGCCCGATGATCGTCCCCGCCTTTCCCATCCGTATATCCCTTTTGTTGTGGTATCGTACCGGCATCGCCGCCACCTGTGAATGCCCCGAATGACGCCGATTTTACCCCCGTGTCCGAAATTGAGATAGTGCTTCCGGAGTGTCCTGCCGTGAGCGTACCGCTTGAATATGCGTAATTGCTCCAGTCTGCTGTCCTGGCGTCCGAGGACGCCGAGAAGCTTCCTGGACCTGCATCGTTGGGCATGTTGTAACTTGGGGTTAAACCCGCCCCCAGACCCATGCCCGCGTTAATCGCCGCGTCTGTTCTAAATACCGCACTTGTGAGCTCACTGGGAGTAGTAGTACTATGAGTACTAGGAGCCTGGATGCCCTTAGTCGCCGCGTGGGTATCTCCCGCAAACGGCACATTGTGCAGTTTCAAAGCGCCAAGGATCTCGTCGACTTCTCCTTCGTCCGTCACTTCACCCACGACGGTCCCGCCTCCGTTCCAGCTTGTCGATTCGTTCCCGGAGCTTGACGTCGTGTACGAAGACAACGCCGGGCTGAGCGCCGTCCTCATCCCGCCGGGTGTCTCGCCCGCGAACAGGAGTAGCTTCTCCGCGAACATGGTCCGGCTGTTCGGACTCAGGCTGAGCGTTTTCACGAAGAACTCGATGGGGTCGGTCTTCGCGCCGCTTCGCCCTCCCTGGTAGAGGAGCCCCATCTCGTCGCCCACAAAATCCATACCTGCGATACTGCTCGCGGCACTGCTAAAAAGTCTGCTAGGGCTGGATCTAGATTCATACGCCCCTAATACGCTGTGTAGTTACAACACAAATCAGTAAGTGCATCGAGAGAAGACCAGCATTTAGTGCAGTGCAAGCGCTGCTTTGGAGGTTTTGTTTCTTTTTTCTTTCTGTTTTTCACTCACTTCACGCACCACGTCCCTACCTCGAAGATCTTCTCAAACATCCCCATGCCGTGGACTTCTATCGCCGAGCTCGGCAGCGACTGGAGTATCGAGGCCGTATCCCGTGCGATGCAGAGAGGAAACGCAAACGTCATGCTCTTATCCGACGCCGCGGTCGACAGCAACCCCTGCCGAAACGAGGACTGCCACACGATCAGCCGCAACCACTGTTGCGTCATGAGCAGGTCTGCTTTCTGGATCTCCGTCGGCCCTGGTTCTTGGACGTATTCGTCCCCTTCCACTTTACAGGGGCCGAGCAGGTGGGTAGGCTGGCTTCGTCGCCGCGTCCGCGGTTCCAGGTCCGGCGGCTTGGCAAGTATCCTCTGCAGGTTGAGGTACGTCGAGTTGGACACGCGGGGGTCGCTCCCATCGTTCCAAGCATTGACGAAGCTCTCGTCGAGCGGCACGTAGCTCTCGACGAGCTTCATGAACCCGGCGTGGATGTTGGGCGGCTCGTAGTCGTGGCCGGTGCTCGGTAGTCGCGGCGTCTTCCTCAGCGTCAGGGGCTTGTTCCGCAGGATGGCGAAGCTCCGCTCTGTCACGAACAAGATCCAGAACACGCGCAGGCGGCACAGGGTCTCCGGGGGCGTCAGGCCGATGTACGCGGCGTCGTCGTTGTGCAGCCCGAGGTCGAGCGCTAGCGTCAGTGCCTCCCGCAGGTAGAACCAGCTCTTGCGGCTCTGGCTGATCTCGAAGAAGCTCGTGCTGAGCCAGAAGCTCGAGATCACGCCCGCCAGAGACTGCTCCTCGATGAAGTCGTGGCAGCGCCGCGCCGACACGCAGGCGTCGAGGAAGAACCGCCCAACCGCCTCCCAGCTCGGCGCGCCCGCCGGAGGCGCCGCCGAGAGCGACCGCCCCGACATGTGGAAGGACGTCAGGGCGCATAGCGAGTACAGGAGGTACTTGTCTCGCTGGGATAGCGGCCGCGATATGATGGCGCGTATGTGGGGCATGTATAGGAGCGGCATGATGGGGTAGATGTGTTCGTAGTAGAGGTCGACGCACAGCGGGAGAAGATGTAAGTAGCTTCGGCTGTTCGGAAGGAATACATCGGACGTGAAGGGGGAGGTGGGTTCCGAGAAATGACAGGAGTCTGATGCCGGCGAGGGGTTCATCCCGTAGGTGAGATACGGCTGCGGAGACGGCGATGCCGTCACCGTGGTCGACATAGGGGCGGAAGACATGCGGTCGGTATCGACGTCGGAGCAGTATCCGCTGCCGGGCTCGCGGGCAGCCTTCTCGCGAGCCCGGAGCTCGTTAATGACTCGGCCATGGCCGCGTTTGGGGCCCCGTTTCTTAGGCACGTGTTCCCGCTTGCACTGGAGCGTTGCGTTGGTACACTGCTGGCACGGGAACTGGCCATCGCAGCGGATTCCTAGCCCAGCTGTCAGGGGATAGTCGGTGACGCAAAAGACAGAATAGAAAACGAGTTTGTTTAAACTAGTCCGTAAGACGAGAAAACGAAGGGGCTAAAGGAAGAAAGAAAGGGTGCGGGGAAGGGGAGGGACAGGAGAACGACGTACGCCTTCTCCGACAATGATCACATACTGTCCGCCTTGTCGACGATAGTGGGAGCTGAGCAACTCCAGGCCCACCCTCTCTCTTCACTCGTGGTGCGCTGCTACTACTGTCCTTCACGGGAGGAATGGGATGGGCTGGTGGTCCCCGATCGTCGTTACACTGCATAGCGAAGGGTCCATATGAACCCTCAGGTAAGACCTTGGTTAGTTCGATTAGGAAGCGTTATGTTGGGTTGATAGCGTGAAAAGGAAGTATAGGTAAGAAGCTCTGTGGGAGGGGGACGGTGGGGTTGGAGGGGGAGGGGGGGAGGGGGGTGGGAAGGACGGGTCTCTAGCACGGACTTTTTATGCGAAAATTCCAGCGACGAAGAGAGATGTTCAATGTTTTTTTTTCTTCTTCCCCTCGCCTCCCGGATCAAGGAGCTGAGCTTCAGCTAAGGGCTCTCTTAAGAGAGCCGAGCCCCCCTTCAAGATGGAGTGCGGGGAAAGCTATAAGCTATGTAGGGGAGGGGGGAGGGGGGAGGGATGCGGAGAAGCGAGGCGGAGAAGCCAATCACTTGTTATGATATATCTCTGTTTGCTAACGTGATGCCGCCTGGCTGTAGGGGCGTACCTTCCATGCATCATGGCTCGCATAGTGTTGAACTTTAAGGGGGCGAAAAGGGGGCGAAAAGGGGGTGGGCCGGGCGGATGGCACGACGGGAGCCATTCGGGACAACTCGACTGACTAGTACTTACTTACATAGTACTTAATCGAATGTACTTACCTATATATCATACGGGTTGTTCCCTTCCGACTTTGTCCAAGCAAGTAAGTAGTACTAAGTAAGTACTTAACTACTAAATGAGCCCTTGTCAAACCCTCAGGTTGGAGGCCAAAAGCCTCCAGCTATGTTTGTTGCCGATGGCTGATGGCGTGGGATCGAACCAAGCCACTTCATCTTGACTGCTCCCGAGTTCTATCTCAGGAGATTAACTACATAGGTTAGGTACGTATGCATAGACTTGTCACGCTCGAGGAGTCGGGACAGGGAAAGACAATCCAAATCCCGAGTCGAACTGAAACACGTATGGATAGCCATGTAATATAGTCCATTGTGAACATGACAATCAAAGACCATTTCAAAGCAAAAGCTTCCGTCTAATTGTCTACGACAGGTTATATATCTCTTAGGTAGAAGGCAGACAGCAAACACCGAGCAGCCCTCATTCCCCTTCTGGGAGGATGATCGATCTCTTTAGAAATAGTACAACACTATATAGTATCTACTCGGGCCACGACACACGATTCGCTGGTTTGCCTGCCGGTTACGCGCATTACACGGCCTTAACGAATCAAGAAGCGAGTCGCCCCACCAATACCTAGGTACTAATTACCTAGTATGTAGGGCGTAATTCTTTCCCCCCTGCCAGGTACCTGTGGCGGTGGCTAAGCATGCCGCTGTATGTACCATACTGAAACCAGCATACCTCAACAACCTTAAGGCTATAGGTATAAGGCTATAAAAGGTACAATTCGGTTTTCAGGGCATTTGCGGGGCTTTAAGAAACATAGATCGACCGACGTATGGACAAGAACCTTGCAGGGGTTGGACGTGGGGCTACTGGTATTGATGTGCGTAAGACACTTAAATTAAACATTTTCGTCTTAGCAAGTACGTTTTAAATACTTTAATGTTATCAATGCAGTATACTACCTACCGCAACTAGGTACTACCTAGCTATTACTGTTGGCGATAAAATCTAGTAGATTGCAGCTACTGTCGGCGATGGAATCTGGTATTAAGCAAAGCCAGCGCAAAGTTTTAAGTAATCCGTACCTAGGTACCAGACATAAAGAGAGTACTAAGGTATGGACTTATCACTTTAATCTGACTTTGCTTGCGCACATATCAAACCCCACATCCGACCCTTGCAAGGTTCTGTCCATACCTACGTCAGTTGATTTAAACCCTCCGGGGCATTCGCGGGGCATTCGCACGAGCCACCAGCCATTAAAAACAGGCCTATACCTATAAAACGTGTTTGTACTTATCAACTTCACCTAAAGCGTAACGTTTCGTCTTTTTCATCTTTACCTGATACCTATCATCTGTGTATTTTGCGTCCTTCTAATTTCTTGCGTTTAAGATGGGGCAAGAGGATATAATAATACAGCGTATCCGCCAGGAGGAGCGAGAGCGGGCTCGGCGCGAAGTGGGGGAACAACTGGAGGAAGCACGTTGTCGAGAGGAGGAAGCAGAACTTGGTGTCCGCCTCGTGCACATGTTGTTCCTCTCGTGGGCTGGCGTGGAGCTCGATAGGTACCTTGGATGAGAACAAGCGACTCAACAGCATGATCCGGCGCTCGCTCAAGGCTCTTAGAACCTACAATGTTGTGCACAACGACGTCCACAAGCACAACCTGCTCTGGTGTCAGGAGACTGGTCGCGTAATGGTTATCGATCTAGAACCGTGTTGAAGTACCTAACTATGATTTTATTTTAACTACTGACTGTTTAAAAGGGGGGTTAAACTTATATATCCATACATATATAGTCGGCGGTCCTCTTAATAAAAATCGTTTGCTGACTTGTTAACCGTTATTAGATAATTAAAGCTTCAATGACCAATGGCTTACGACTACCAATCTCAGATAGACACCTAGAGTGGCAAAGTTCACTTGCTACTAGATCCGTCAAGCTCAAGCCTATTAGCTGCACGGTCGAAGATAAAGCATAGTAGGTCGCACTAGGTATTTGATATGTCTAGGTAGTAAAGCATGTTGTAGATTTAAGCATAATTTAGTAGATACCTAGATTTAACCAGGATTCTATCGCGGAAATGTGCTTCGATTATAAAAGACAAATATGCATCCATTTGTACAATGGCGAATGTCCGGGAAAATAATAGAGAGAACAAGAAAGAGTACAATACTATTGATCCCCTAGAAAAAAAAATCGCCGTTTGCCATGTCATAAGTTGTTATTTTGGTATCTTAAAGGTCTTCTTCGAAAAATTTCTCTTCACTCCCTGTTCTTGTGTTCCCCCCTTCACCCTCCTCTTCTTCTCCCTCGCCTCCTTCGCTACTCCTACTACCATCATCATCATCATCAACCACCCCGCGGATCTCGCGAGGGTCACCCGGCACTTCTACGACTTCTAATTTCCAACCCCTGTCGCCTGCTAGCTTCTGTAGTTCTTTCTTGAGTTCTTCGATTACTTCCGGGCTGAGATCCAGTTGCGCAAGCTCTTCGTCAGTGAGAATTTCGACCTTACTGCCTTCATCTTTGCTGGTTCCCTGGGCCACAACTTCAATCAGCGGCCCGAGACCTCCGCCACGATAATTCCGCGGGGGCACAAGTTTGGGTGGCTCTTTGCCGTCTTCTCCTTTGCCTAGCATCCGTCGCCCCCCGACAACGATACCACCGATAGTGATCGGTGTCTTTGTTGCTTCCTTGGCTTGGCCTACCATGGCAGCCTCTGCCTCTAGTATCTTGTGTGCGTGCCATTCCGCTCGCTCCGCCTCGGGCACAATAGCCCTACAGCTAATGACATTCGCTATCTCCTCTTTCGGGGGTTGAAAGGCGACATCAACACAGAGACGTGGTGTATTAACCAACATCAAGTACGCGCATGTAGTCACCTCCTTAATCCAACCAATGCGGTCTTGGGTAGTGCCCGGGCTGCAGTGGTACTGGACCTCTATGGTCCGTTCGCGACCCGTCAGATCGCAGACAGTACCATCCGTCATTTTCTGAACAAGGTATCGCTGGTCTCCCTTCACTTGAAGCTCGGTATTGGGAGGTGCTGCGCCAGACGGCTGCCCCTGGTGGTTCTGCTGGTTCGATTGGCCGCGCCGGGACGAGCGCGAGGCCAGATGAGGGTCTGGAACCCTCCCCAGCACATATTCGGCCGTATTGGGGTCTCTCACGGGCGGACCACTCTTGACGCTCGCGGGAAGAGCGTGGAACTGGACAACGTCATGACCATAGCAGAAACGGTAGCTCCACCAACCCGACATGTAGTAGAGACAGTTGCCGTCAAGGCCATTGACAAGGTCCCATCCATGAGCCGAGGCTCTTTCCATTTCCCGGGCCTCCTCGGCCTTGGCCAGTTCGGTGGCCGTCTTGTTGGGGGCAGGAGGAGGTTCTATAACTGGGATGGCGCAAAGGTAGCGGTAGGGAGGTATGCTCATGATCTCGTAGGTCTCGGTGATTCTAGAGTCGTCATGATCGTCGCTGTCTGCCTCACCCGAGGATTTGGCGGCGTGGAAGTTCGTCGCTAGGTCGGTCTGACCTGCAGAGTCGGGCTCGTAGTTGGAATGTGAGGGATCGGACTTTTCGACGAGCGCCTGCGCTTCAGATTCGGATATACAGGATTCAGAAAATACCACCTCGAACTTGAGAGGGAGACAGACCATCAGCTTGAGTGATTCCTGGCTATCTGCTTGGGAGAGGGCAGGGGGATGAGAGGAGAGAGAATACAATGCGCTCTCTGTTCCATGTACTTACCTGAGGGTATGCTAGAAGATCATGATGAATACTGAAACCAGGCTGGCGAGCATGGCAGAGCTGGAGCTGGAGCTGTGACCAGCTCAGGAGGAGCAATAAAAGACGGCGCATTGGTGCAGCTACGTTGGCGGATTATGTTACATGGAAACAGAAGAATAGTAAATAAATAAATGGGATAGCGCCCACCGAATTTTAGCGGCGGCGACGGCGTTGATGAAGCCGATGACGATGGTAGTAGGT
The DNA here is from genome assembly GCA_018398605.1 of Biscogniauxia mediterranea. NCBI lineage: Eukaryota > Fungi > Ascomycota > Sordariomycetes > Xylariales > Xylariaceae > Biscogniauxia > Biscogniauxia mediterranea. Next base: position 301,749 of record JAGXTR010000011.1, on the reverse strand, counting down.
CACGGTAATGATGGTTTAATTAGGTACTACTAGTAGGTGGGTAGGTAGATACTAAGTAGCAAGTCAGGAGAGGTGAGCGACGAGACGAAAGATGCCAGCTATCAAATCCATGTCCCCTCAGCTGACCTCAGATAGGTACATACCTAGGTAGATAGGAGATAAAAGATAACAGATAGTAGATATGTATGTAGGTAGTGTTAGGTACTTAGTCGTAGTACTATTGAAGGTATCCACCTGAATTACCTACTATGTATCCCACCTGCCGGCTGGCAGACAGCCGTAGGTCAATACCAAACTGTTACCTTCAAGTTGCACAGGTAGGTACCTACTCTATTCAAGGTTCCTCTCTCTCTCTCTCTGTCAACTGCCCCCCTCTTCCCTCTTCCCTCTTCCCTCTTCCATCCCTCCTTCATCATACCTTCATCTCTCCCCCTCTCCCTCCCCCAAAGTATAGTACCAACCTACCTGTCCTCGTCCTCTCTCACAACTTCTAAACAACTTAACCTACTAAACCGTACATGGAACTGGAACTATTGGAACACCACATATCTACCTACATTACCTTGTAAAGTGAGGCAACACCAGAGAGATGGATGATAGTACCATTCCGCTTGGAAACAATCCTGGTCTCCCGGTTTGATGATATCCCACATGGAAAGCATGTAAAAACTGTTCTTCGGTAATGTCGTGATACCAGGGATCCCACCCCAAGCCACAAGGGAGCAAGCGCCCAAGTGTTTCGAAAAGAACAAACCAAGTAGCATTCTCGTGTCTTGGAACGGAGTAGAGACCGTGTCTATAGACGGCAGCAGAGGCCCACAACCCCGGGATGTCCGGTTGACTCGCGGAACCGTCGGTCGACGCTTGACGCTTGATCGGCAGTCAGCATGTATGCTTTGTCTGCACCACAGACGCCAAATGAAACGATACCCCCCAGGACGGCCAATTGCCATGCTGCGAATTTCCCCCTCCCCTTCAATGGTTAGGTAGCATGTCATGTACCTATGCAGCAGCTGCAAAACCCCAATTTCGCCGGAAGCCCACCCAAGTGTCCTAACCTAGGAGCCTAGGTTAGATAGATGGATATTCATGTGGTCCAAGCCTGGCCGGCCTGGTCTGCCTTGCCCTGCCCTGCCCTACCTACGTCAATTATCGTAAACCAAGATTCCTCGGTGCCAAGTTGGTACCTAACCTAGCTGATTTCGCGGCATTGCTCGGAAGCCGAGAGGGACCTCATCTATCTAGTGTACCTAGTAGAAGTATCCCTCTCCCCGTCTGAGCTTTGCTACACCGGGACCGACTGCATTACGACATATATAGGGGTGACAGCGCTTTTTGCGACTCCGACATGTATCTGCAGATCGATATGAGAACTCGCTGCTACATGACAAGGAACAGGTATGTACTGTACCAAAAGGGAAAGGCGAGGGGAAAAGCAAAAAAGAAGAAGAAAAGAACAGAAAAGAAATGCCTTCAGATTTATTTCCGGCTGGTGACGTGATGTCTCGGGCCCTACAGCAGTAGGATGGGCTTGGATGGCATCTCTGCCCCGTCACCAATGTGATCTGTCACGTCTCAGACGAGTAGAAAATAGCAACAATCTAGGTACGGGATCTGGACTGCGAAGCTTTCGGCTGGGGTTCAAACTGGAACTGGAGGGCTACGTCGTTCGGGAGCGGAGATCGCAAATATCTTTCCCTGGCCGAGCCGAACAGGTTCAAATTCCAACACCCGGCAGAATGCATTGACGATCATTATGAACCGGAGGGCTCCGAAGTAGACCATAAGGTTAGGTTAGGCCGTTGCCGTCCACTCAGATAGGGATCTATCCATCTACCTATCCATCCATCCACCCGTCCATCCATTATCGCTCACTCCCAATGGCGACGGCGCCATCAGTTTCTCTCACCGACATCGTTTCTCGCTGGCCGGCAAAGGTTGCCCCAAGTCCAGTCCAGCCCAAGTGGCGGTGGCATGGCAGCTAATCGATGCAGGCAGTCAGCCGAGGGGACCAGGAGGTGTGCAACCATTACGGCTGGCTGTGCTGTATGGAAAGAGCTGTACCTGACCCGGAGGATAAGCTGGCTACTAACCCGGCTGCCAGTTACAACGCCTTTTCCTTTCCTTTCTTTTCTGGAGGGGGAAAAAATAAATAAAAATAAAAATTCCGGTCTCCAAGTTACCCGCCGTCTGGGTGCAGATCCGTCACGAGAGAGAACTAGAGTAGGTATTATCAATCAACCCTACCTAGTGCTCCATTGCTCCAGGCCTTGTAGCGAATGTCTGTTGCGCTTAGTCTCTGAACAAGGCTCTGAGGCAGCAACATGGCACTCTGCTGGCTGCGTCGTGTCCTGGCGACCCACTGTCGCCCGCCAGGATCATGGTCCGCACGAGAGCTTGTCGACCACTCAAAGGGGTTCTACAGGGCAGTCGCCTCACTCTTGGACAACACATCGAGACCCAGTAAGTGCGGTGCTGGCACCGATTCGCCAAAACAAGGCAAACAGCATTGCTAAGCTGACTAGGATTGGCAAGCCACCTCTGCAACTTGCCTGGATGATGCGCACGAGGTTCTCCCTTGCAGACTATCGCGTGCTAGGGGAGAGAAGGGGGGGGGGGAGGACCGCCTTCGCCCAGTCATGGCCCAATTCCGCTTTTCCATATACCCTTGGCGCACAAGTCAATGTTATTAGACTGGTGGGTCGATAAATTCGATTGCTCAAGTGAGAAACGCAGTCGAAGCTGATAGGCCAGGCACTTGTGGCCCAATTTACAGCGATCCAGCGATCCTGTTGAAACACCAGATGTATGCGGTTGATGAGATTCGTCTGTACCTAATGTATGCACAGAGATATGTACATCTGTCCATCTATCTCTCTCTGGCTGTCTGTCTGTCTGTCTGACTGACTGTCCATCTGTCTACCTAGCTGTCTTTTGAATCTACCTAGTGAGTGTATCTATCTGTCCGTCTGTATGGTATGTACACTATGTATGTATGCAACATCTTACAGAAAAAGATACACACACATACACCCCACACGCGCTTACGTTCATTCATTTCACTCACCCTCTAAGGTCGTTCCATCCCTACCTTGTATCTACACTACAGCATCTACACCACATATTCCTACACGCAGCGCTTCGGTAGCTGAGATAGAGGAAAGAGGGACATTTTGGCGCATGGCACGAGAAAGATTCGGGTGGGCGCCGTGCAATTGCTATGCCACGTTTATTACATACCTAGCTTCACCAGCCATGCTACCAGACCCTGTGTACTGTGTACCAGCCTCAGGTGCCCTGTCAGATTTCGGCCAATTCGTCCAGTGGCCACTAGACAATGGGAATTGCACTTTTCAATTCGATCGACTCATCGTGATCATGTATGTGGAGACATACGGAGAGATCCAAGTGGGGGGCAGCATTCACTATTGTCCAACGGTAATTTGACAACTTGTTAATGCTACCATACAAAACATCCAATCAGTACGCCACTACATCAGCGTTTGGAGAGCTGCGATACTCCTATAACGAGACACATGCAATACGGTCAGTTTGTCTCTCCTTCTCTGTGTGGCATTGATGTGTCTATCTCTGGTATTATCAACCACCATAGCCAAACCACCATAGCCATTGTATGTTATCCACCCCCTCCCCCCTATTTGGATCGTAGGGGGATCTTTACACTAGTTCATGCACCTTTCCAACTACGCAGCGTAGACTAGCAGAATAGCGTTCTCATCGCCATCGCCATCGTCATTATTTATCGCATATTGGTCACTGTCCTTATGCCAATATGTGAGGAATACGACCCGGACTTCCACAGGGCCGTTCTCGCGCTGTCAGACAGCTCTCTGGGCCGCGCTGCTGGTCACCCGGGCGTGGCGCCCCTGTAAGGACAACTGGAGGAACTGACCTGTAAGATTCCACGACAGAGGCTCTCTGGGACAAATTGCACGTATGAATCATGGCAAGGGGGGTTGAATTGCATTCAATATGCCTCTTCGCAGGCCGCATCACCTACCTACAAATCAGAACGGCGCCAATCTCTAATATAGACCTGCAAGACCAAGACATTCCAGCTCACCCACTTGGGCCTTCTAATCTTGTCGAAGAGCTCCAAGTAGGCTTAGCTCTTATTCAGGCTTCTCCCTATAGCGGCCCATCCCACCCTCCCGCCGGCGCATCACGACCCAATTAATAGGTGACTGACGTTCCTCGAAGTCGAAGTCGTACAAATACTTCCCGTTACTGCTACTACATGCAAGCATCATGCGTACATACACACGCACATACATACATATCTACCCAGGAAGTACTGTGATACATAATGTACATACACAACACTCACTATGTAACTCACTTACTACCAGACATGGCCCTTGACCGAATAGCTGCCAAATCAACCCATCACACAAAAGGTCCTTGACCTTATTACTACTACTACCTAGGTAGTTTGTCTAGCAACCATCCACCCCCCACCACCACCACCAGCACCAGGTTCGTCAACGTTGCAAGGGTATCAATCTAAACCCAGTTAAGTCGCAGGAGCCAAGAGTCGATCTGAGAGCGTGCCGGAAGCTCGTAAATTAGATACATACATACATACATACACTACATACATATGTACATACATACGTACATAGCACATATCCGCAGAATGACGGGGGTGGGAATGGCAGACCCTGTATGTGTGTGTGACCCACTGCCACGAATGTGCCAAAGCCTCATCTCGACTGACTGGTGGTACATAATCCGTTCGTTGTCGTCTAGTCTTCGGAATCGAAGCTTATTTTGTTCTTTTTTCGTTCTCCATTCTTTTTCCCCAGATCGAATAACATCCTGTCAATACATAGAGGTTATTATTATTCTCGTCTTAAGATCTCTGCCTCTTGACGAGATTACAAACACCAACTATCCTTGTTGACCTATTTGTCGGCAGGGCTGACCTGTCTTAGAGAGAAAGAGAAAGAGAGAGAGAGAAAGAAGTGTGTCTGTGTCTGTGGTACATGCGTGTGCGTGTGAAGAGTGAAGCATTCCGCCTGTCGCTTGCCATTTCGCCTCTTTTGACTTCAGCATCCCCGGCCTCCTCTCCGAACCAGGAGGCGATCCGGCAAGCACCATGAGTCCCTGCTCGAATCTTGAGCAGTTGGAAATACGCAAGCTACGTGAGCAGCTAGAGCAGCAGGATGCCGCGTTAAGAAGTAAAGAGGAGGACCTTGCTAGAGCAAGACAACAAATATCGCAGCTACAGAGCTCCGTCTATCAATCCCAAATATCTCAGTCCCCAAACCCGAGCTCTCATGATGTCCCAGTCCACAATGAATTCCCACTGTCTGTCTTTCCCATAAGCCAAGACGACTTCTCGAGAAGCATACATCAGGACACCGCCATCGATAGAGCTGCCCCACGAGGCCCTGTAAGTCTACCGAGCCCACTCCACGTACGACCTGTCTTCGGTACTGACAAGCATATGTAGATGCGCCGTGGCGATGGCCCTCATGCCGTCAAGCGGCCAAGGACCATGTCGCAACAAGCCCCGGTGTCGCAGAGAATGGACCGCACTGGTTCGAATCTATCCACAAGATCCGCCGGCCCCTTCACCGGCAATGCTCCCATATCCCCACCACCCAGGGTCACCAACGCCAACTTTCAGCAGAGGCGGAATACCGGCATGATGGATTACATGGACAAAGATGAGCCCGTAAACTCATATGCGTTCGCCCATTCTATGAGATCGTCTCAGCCAGGCCGGCACCGACCTGATATGCCCACCCTCGCAGAATTCGCACCCGGGACTGGGACTTTGATGGACCCCGACGAATGGTTTGCTTCGCATTCGTTTTCTGAAGATCCTTCCCCGGTCGTCCCATCGTTCGCCTCGTCAGCGCAGCATCACGAGGGTGACGTGCCTCAGTTCAACGTCACCAGCATGTCTGTCTGCGGCTCCATGACGACGGCGCCTACATACGATACGGCCCCCATGACCCGCCAGAACAGCCAGTTCGATAACCAGTCTGTGTCGGGCGGTGTGCGCATGATCAGTCTCGGCTCGCAGGGTGCGGACTCCTACTACCGCGACGGGTCTCACCAGAACGGCGGCAGTGGTGACAGCTCGCCTTTAGGAAAACGCCCCTTTGCCAGCGAAGACGCTCTCTTCGCTGTCGGTTCCAGTCTCGCGCCGCCTTCCGCATACCAGTATGCCACCTCAACCCCTAACGACGGCTTATATGCCTCCTCCGATATGGAACGGTCACTATCGAGCGCCAGCATGGCGAGCACCAGATCGACATCGTCGCTCAAAGCCCGGGCAAAAGATACCCTGAAGCAACAGAACCAGCGTGCCCTGAACGCGCCCCTCAAGCCGAAGCCACTAGTTGACCAAAACACAACAGAGTCGGCGACGACGGGCGGTAAGAAGGACGGCAAGACCGCCATCACGAAGGCCAAGTACGTCCGGCCTAAGCAGCCCAAGGTCTTCTGTGACCAGTGCGACGAACACAAGGACGGGTTCCGCGGCGAGCACGAGCTGCGCCGACACAAGGACGCCAAGCACCAGGCCATGGTGCGCAAGTTCATCTGCGTCAACCCGACCGAGTTCGGCCTGCCGATCGGCGTCCCCGTCGTCAACCCCCTGGGCAAGTGCAAGGCCTGCAAGTCCAAGAAGCGCTACGGCGCCTACTACAACGCCGCCGCCCACCTGCGCCGCACGCACTTCAAGGAGAAGCCGTCGAGGCAGAAAAACAAGGGCGCTTCCGGCGCCGGCCGCAACGGCGGCAGCAGTAACGACGACGACAAGCGTGGCGGCAAGGGGGGAGGCGACTGGCCGCCCATGAGCGAGCTCAAGAACTGGATGCAGGAGATCTGGGTCAGCAAGTTCGAGCAGCGCCCCGAGGAGGACGACGAGGCCGACGACGACATGGGCCAGCTGTCGTCGTCGTCTGCGAACGGCATCGACATGGACGCCGAGAACAGCATGGACGGCTTCACATCCGACTTCGACCTGGTGCACAAAGTCGGCCTGGGCAACGTCGACTGCCACTTTCCCGGCAGTGGCGGCGGCGGTAGCGGCGCTGGTGGTGGTCTCGCGATCAACGCCGACGCCGCGCAGTTCCTCAGCAGCGTGCCCCTGTCCTCGGCGGACTTCGACTTCAACAGCCCGCCTGGCATGCTGTCGAGCTTCGTCACGGACCTCGCGGTGTACTCGGCGCACGAGCCGCTGAGCCAGTTCAGCCCTGCCGTGTCGTCGTCCGCCGTGACGGTTACGCCCATGACGGTGGCGTACAACAGCAACGATAACAATAACGATGCCACGGCGACGGGGACGACGACCCATATTGATGATATGGCGGCGACGGGGGGGTTCGACATGATTTACTCGCAGTGATCGATCACCTCGTCCGTTTCCACCATCCTCATCCCCATCCTCATCTTCATCCTCACTTACTCCCCCCTCTTCTTCTTTTCTCTTTCCTCTTTCTTACCCTTCTCCCTTATCCACACGTCCGCGGCGAACATAAAAAGTACGAGAGACATGCTATCCCCGGAGAAGAAGAAAAGAAGAAAAGAAAGTTAAAAAAAGGTCATATATCAGAATACGGGAGAAGAACAGAAGGGGCAAGAAGAGAAGAACTAAACACACAAAAAAACAAAAAAACAAAACAAAAAGATCGGAATAAACAGGGAGGAGGCTTGGCCTGAGATAGGTACTTCTCTTCTTTCTCTCTTACGACGTCTTACGTCTTGTCGTTCGTGCGCTACAAGAGGAAAAGGGGGAGATTGAGGGGGTTGAAATATCGGCCGCTTTCGCTTCGACACGACACGACACGACACGACACGACTTGTTCGTTGCGCTCGAACTGTCGAAGTCGAAGTCAAAGCTAAAGCTTGCATGCCCACATAACCTACCTTCTCAGTCGCTACTGGAGAGCGTTTTTTTTATTCCCAGGTTTATCTTCTGGGTTTCTGGTTTCTTAGAATTGGGGGTTTCATTTCGTTTCGCTTCGGTATTATCATTTTTTTTTCCGTTCAAAGTTTCTTCTTCTCTCTTTTTGCCCCTTACCTGCCTACCTATTCTACCTATTCTACCAGCTCTCGTTATTTGTTACTTTTTTTTTACTCCTCACTTGCCTCTTTCCAAACGACACCAACCATCGAACGCGGGCTATGATGGGTGGGGGATGGGAAATCCGTGAGGATTACGTTATTTTATACATCTCTCCCTCTTCTCTAACAACCCACAACACGACGACAACGGATATAATGGCCTTATTGTATTACGCAACGCACAACACAAACAGAAACGTTTTACATGGACGCGCACACACGCACATTGGCAAGGCTTCCTACCCCAACCCCCCGGGGCATATATGCTCATTAGGGGTTACCTGCTTGCCTGTTTTTACATCATTGGATAATGAGAGAGGGAGAGAAAGAGATGATATATACCTATCTATCAACTTCTCTTGAAGTTGGGTGGTCGGCCAGCTGGATTGGTTACGTTTTCATGTTTTTTATTTTATTTATTGTTTTTGAAGCTCCTTGATATCATACTGGAGGGCGTCTGGATGAAATAGGATATCGGATCGGGCTGGCGGTTCATAAGGAACGGTGTTCCTTTTTTTTTTCTCTTTTTTTTTTCTTTTTACCTTTTTCCCCCTTCGCTTCGCTCAACATTGGGGGATTCCCTCGTCGGCATGGCATGGCATGTGTATAGAGTATTGATGTCGCCCTCTTGCTTTTTTCCCCCTTTCCTTCTTACGTTTCCTGGTAGACTTGGAGTTTCAAATGCGTGGTGGGCACGGAAGACTGAGAGGAACGTTCCCCTCGTCTTTGTGAACTGGATGGACGGTATTCGACGGTCTCTGTCGCATGAAGACGGCGCAAGCCTTGTTCTTCATGTATCTTTCTATTGATACTTTTTTTTTCGCTTACTTTCTTTTATGAGAGGCAGAGACTGTGCGGTTGGGTTGGGTTGGGTTTGGGAGACAAGAATGTTTGGGATAATATCGGATTGATGATCTCAGGTCGGTGGTTTTTTTCCAAGTTGTAATTACAAAATCCCGTAGAAGTTGGATACTCTTCCTTTACCTAGGTAGGAGGAGTTGCTTGCCATGTTCGCTGTCGCTGTTGAAGGAGCATGCGGCGGCGGACTTACATGCAATTAAGGTGCTGAAAGAGAGCACACTTGCCAACTCGTATCATTTTCGACTATTTCCATCTTCTTAGCGCTCGTGGCTTCAATTGCAATTGTGACCATTCGTTGATCTGTGTACACTTATCCACAAGAGTCTCTCATCTTTCAGCCACCATTCCCGTCTTCTTGGCCCAAACAGATGTGCGCCTCGTAAGATCAACCAGTAGAGATGGAGGCTCTATTATGTTTGACCATTGTCTGGCATTTAAATCCCCTTGTCCAGGCCTCATACCACTGACACAGCAACGCAAAGGTGAAGTTGAAGCTGTGCCTGCAGGTTGTATGAGTTACTCAACATCCTCCCTATGTTCTTAACGTCACTAACCTGGTCTATGCTATGCTCCAGGATTCCGATATCTCATTATAAGTAGGACAAAGTGCAGTCAGTCAGCGTCGCATTCCGGCACACAACATTAGTCCGAATGTGTCCTGTTTTGCTTTGCGACAACATGGAGAAGCCCCTTCTAGTAATCGGTCAAGGTATTGACATCCAATTAGTATCTAGATCCGGGTCTAGCCTCATACCACGACAGCCAATATGTCGATTCGCAAGGTACTGGAAATAAAGGCTCTGGAGTCCCAGTTAAAACGACTGTAGTCAGGTCGACGTCTTTTCGAGCACATTTAGATATCCGGTTTCCCTCTACAGCATCTCCTATCCTAGGGTTGTTCTTAGGTTGATAAGAACCCTTCCTCTATCTCGAATTAGAGCATCCTCCTTAACAACATGGGCTCTTTCGTGTCCATCCCTCAGTGTCGCAACCATTTTCATGTCCTCTGTTTCTGGCGGAGTCAATATTACTGCCAATGGTAAAGTTGAAATAAAACCGCCGTTTGAAGCCCTGGGTGGCTATCTGCTGGGGGAATTTCCAGGCGACCCCAACATCGCCGGGATAGGGGTCGGTTACTAGCGAAAACATCATACCTCAACTCGGCTCACATTGCGTAGATTCTAACTTGGGAATATTCTTACGCATCACACAGTTTGCAGTATTAACTAGCATTATCGATATCTTCCAGCAGGTCACCAAACCCTGGGAGTGGAAGAGGACATACTCTGAAGAGTGAGGATCTCTCAGTCGATGCGTAATTCCTAACCTGTCATAGAGAGAAGACTCACAGAAATGGTCTGCTCAGTTTCTCGGACATACTCGAAACTCTACTTCTCTCTTGTAGCTAAGCGACCAACAAGTATTTACCGGAGCCGTCAACAACAGCGCAACGTCAACGTTCATTGAAAGCATCAAGGACGCGCACGCGTTTTTCGTCGGCACGATCGGGCACTCGGTCCCAGATAACAAAATTGAAGCCTGCAACTTCTACGTCTTGGCGCTGCTGTTCTACGGCGTGGCGACCATCGTCGAGACATTTAGTACATCCGGAGAGGTAAGGGCAGGCCAGGCTAGAAAGCAGACCTAGGGAAGCGAGTCGAGCGCCGTTGCGGCGAGGGCACGCTCTGGAGAACAATCGGGCGATATCTCTACCTCGTCTATCTCCTCGTTGGGCTCGCCATCTGTTGCATCATTACGGTGTTTACGACGAAACATATATTCCCAGTCTGCAGTGGGTAGGTAGACCGCTCGCGATAGATCCAGAAACCTAACCTTGAGAATGGCAGTACCAGCTTCGACCAGCTGGATCGATTTTCTCGAGTGCCCTGATTCTCTCCAGCTTCGTTCACATCATAAGCGGTCAGTTTTGTCCGGTCTTCTCTTTCTCCGATATTAGAGACTACTTTCAAACATACTTAATATACCAACTTAGAATAAATCAAGCAACTTGTCCAGAGAAATATTCAAGCCACCCCAAGCACAAGCGCAAAGAGGCATATTGTCCGCACGACGACATCCCCAGTCCGCAATATATCGGCTCCTCCACTTACGAGCCGCTCTCAACCACCTCGGAGAGCTGCACAAGTCCAACGCCACCGCTGCCGAGTACCACCACAATAGCGAGGAGTTCTCTCGCGGCTCGGGTGCGAGCGCGAGACCCGGCTTAGATCACCAGCCCTCCTGGGCCAGCATTATGGCAAAGACACGGACACCTATACCGACGAGCTCTTCATTCGCGCATGCTCGTGAGTAAGTTTTAAGGGCCGCGTTGCCTGGGTACGTGCACCGGTGTATATGTCTTGTGATCAGGAAAAAAAAAAGAAAAAAAAAAGAAAGAAACCCTGAAAGCTCAAGTTTCGTTCTTTCATTTCCCCGTATTTTGGTTCTCTCACAACTACGGACCGGAATTTACCCATTTCGATGAAAACTAGGTACCTAGGTATATTTGACGATATATAACCTAGGTATGTAGATAGTCTTTTGCCTTTTCTTGCATATTCGAGTTCAGGTCCGCAACTCGGTCTCGTCGCTCATCCCTTTTTGGCTCTTAGACATATAATATGGTACGGAAGCAAAGAGAGAGCTCTCCCCGCCGGTGATCGCAACCAAGTCGTTATAATGTAAAATGCCAACCTATAATGAACCAGTGTTTCTTACTTTCTTTCTAATTTTGGGGGGAGTACGCCGGTTACGTTATTCTTGAGTTTTGAAGACCGTGCGTGCGTGTGTGCATGCGTGTGAGAGAGAGACTGAGAGAGACTGAGAGACAGAGAGAGCCCGTGTTTACCAGAGCCAGCCGGCCGGCCGGCCAGGCGCAATGTCCTTCCCCGACTGAGGAATTGAGGTCCTACTGAATAGCAACCAATTCATATCTCATATTGATGACATGCGTCTACTATCTATACGTTGGTCAGGGGGGTATCTTAATATATATTACCTACATGCTAAGAGCAGTATTTCTTATGTAAGGGGGACCGTAGTAGCTGGCGAGAGAAAGAGGTTCATTGCATCGATGAATGACGATATGTCGATATGTTGTACATTCACATTTATTTTATTATATTAACCGACTCCAATCCGAGTCGAGTTCAATTTCCCAACAGGCGAATGGGATAGCTTGCCCGGTCCGATCAGATCAGAATCAGAGCAGGGCCAGAAGCCAAGTCAAGCCAAGCCAGAAGACCAGGATTGTTGTCTGTCTCCCCCGATTGTCTTGACTTACATACTACGCTGAACTCCGACTACCTACTACCGATTTACCGATTTACCGACATCGTAGTGTAGGTATTACTAGGTACTGCCTATCAAGAGCCGTGTTATTCTGATATGACCGATCAAGATAAAAAGAATAAGAAAAGAAAAGTAAAAAACTAGGGGTTACCACCCCCCCCCCTTGGTTTGCAACATAACCCACACGATAAACAAAGCGGAAGTGGATATGACAATCTAAATATCGGCTGTGGCGTTTTTCGCTCTCGCCTTGCCCACCAATTCGCTGACTAGTGTGTAGACTTGGCCCCCCTTCCCTCCCTCCCCCCCGTTAATAAGACTATTTATATTGTTTTGAAGTATGCAAAATTTCACTATCACGCGTCCGTCCCGCAAAGCAGAGGAGACCAAAAACAGTAAGACAAGAGAGACAGAAAGAAAGAAAGAGAGAAATAAGTAGGTCGGCAGATATTAGATAGATGATTCTGCATACTTACTGCAGCAAGTAGTTGGTAGATTTGGGTAGTATAGGTAGGTAGGTAGGTATGTAAGATGAAACCTGGATAGCCATAGAGTATCATGTACCTTACATTGATGTATGGGATGATGTATGTACAGTACATATGCGTAGAAGAGGGTAAGCTGGGGAAAACAGTTCGTGGTAAGATCCTCCAATCCCTTTCTATAGCGAGAAGTGTCTATTGATTACGTATGAATATAGATCAGTTACCTACTATTTAACTATATACTACTAGGTATACACACATACACATACACATACACACACACGCACACAGCCGTCATATCAATACATACCACTAGTGTAGGTTAGGGTATTTCACATCAAATGTGACATCGGAATATTTTTTCTTTCTTTCCTCTCTTTCTCTTCTGTAATGTACGTGAATATGACATCTTTTATCCCCTAGTAGAATCCGGGGGCGGGTCCAATAGCGTCCAGGTTAGACAGTTGGATGGATAGAGAAGTAGAGAGGACCCTATACGCAGTACACTAGGTTACGGAGTTTTCCTTTTCTTCTTTTTCCCCTTGAGCACGTATGTATGTATGAATGATGCAAGCTCGGAATATCCACTCAATATGTACCAAAAACAAGTTTTTTTTTCTCTTTCCCCTTCCTTTCTTTCGATACATATACTACATTATGTCGGAAAGCTAGGTAAGTAACCTAGGTAAGTGAGGTAGTTTAAGGAGGGTTAGAGGCAAACCTGGTTCACCGGTGGTTCTGTGCGCACCATGATGATACACATAACAACAACATACATACATACATACATAACACCCAAGAAAAACACACAAAAAAGATCAATCCTCGTAATAATTGTAATGATGATGTTACCTACCATCCGACCGTTCGAACCCGTACCTCGGTCCCCCTCGAGCACGAGAACGAGAAAAAAAAAATACCGCTACTAGGTTAATGGTGAAAGTTCTCCAGCTCTACCAAACTTAGGAAAAGAGGAACCAGGAGAGAACCGTCGGAGTTTTTTCCTCATTCTTTTTGTTCAATTTTTTTTTTAATCTTCTGCCCCGGCCAATTTTTGCCTTACCAGGCTGTCAGACTGTCAGACTTGTCAGTCTATCTTGCGTATTGATTTTTCCTTCTTTATCTTCCTCTCTCTCCTCTTTTTCGCTATGACCTACCTAGCCGTCCTTGGTAAGTATCATGTTTCCTTTCCGTTTTTTCTCTTTCCCCCACATACCGCCCTCCTCTAGCTATACTACTACACTTACTAGGTATGTAGGTACTGCTGCCGGTTTAGCTAAGGCTTGATTGATGCGGGTTTGGGTTTCGCGTCACCGCGTGTGATTTATGCAACTAGTTACCTGCCTACCTACCTGCCTACTTACCTACCTAAACTACCTGCTTACAGATTATATTAACTACATGCTAACCCACCTACACATACCGTGGGATAGGTACTGTAGCTTATGTCTCATCCCTGCTTCTTGGTAGCGCCGGCAACTTATCTGCAAGTTTGAGCAGGGGCCTCTCCCCCCCCTTGAAAGAAGAGAAAGCTGGGGTGGGAGGCATAGGTATCTTGTTCAGGAGAGAGGAAGAGAGAGATAGAGAGAGAGAGTCGAGAACGTATCGACCCTGATGATATCTCATTGGTGGTTCTCGTTTTCTTCTTCTTTCCTTTTATGATCATGATGTGTATGTATGTATGTATGTATGTACGTATGTACGTATGCTGGTATGTGTGTCTGTGTCTGTCTGTGTTGCATGTAGTGTACTTAGGTATGTAGATATTCCGCATACGGGAGTGCGTCCCTCCAAATGGAACCCCCATCTATCACATCCACCCGTCCATCCATCCCATACATTCGTTTGTTCAGCAACGCCCGTGCGCCGATTCTTGACGTTGCGGGTGTGGTTTCTCGCATTTCGTTCTCGAGCTGGTCGTCGTATGGGAGGGCACGCCACCAATAAGTCAAATATCGGAAAGAATGTCCTATCTATCGTCTTTCTTCTCTTGTAAGCTCGGGAACACTACCTAGCAACTACAGTCTTATAGATTTCTCTTTATTGCTATCTTATCCCCCCCCCTTCCTTGAATCTCTCGTCTTTCAATATTATTATTATTGCTCTTGTTATGGTTCTTATCCGAGTCCTATCTCTTTTTCGAACGGTCTCAGCTCCTGACAACTGATGTGATCCATGCTTTGTCTCCCGGTCCTTATCCCAACCTATCTCATATTTGGATATTCCGCATGGTCTGTGAGGTTGGTTGCAGAGGGGCGCGGATCGATCTCCTTAAAACTGCCATACCCATCTCTTGGTTCCGTTCCTGGATCTATGCCGTTATTTCGCTTTAACTTCTCTGCCCTACCCAATCCTTAAATCTATCCGTACAAGGACATTCTCCTTTACCGTGTGATATAACATGTTCCTCTCGTTCCGATTACACATCAATCGTTAAAGCTCAGCTAGCCAGCCAGCCCAACTCCCCCTTTTGCCCGCTTGGCCGGTCACTATGGGCGACTTCGACGCGGCGTTCGAGGACGCACTCAAGGTGCAGAGTTGGTCCCTCTACAGTGTTGGCATGCTGTTTATTGTCCTAAGGCTGTAAGCTGAACTTTTCTTCACCTAACCCAACCCACTCCTAACCATTGTTTTCCTCCCCATGGCGAGGAAAAATACCGATATATCATTGTCCAATGACAGCCACCAAAACTGACAACTGTTACGAATTCTAGGTATGGGCGAGCACGTCGACTGGGTGGCGTCACTAACTTCCAGATTGATGACTATCTCATGATGCTCGCGAGCGTATGTTTTTTTCCTTTCTCGGTTTTTTGTCTCTTTCTCTCTCCATCTCTTATACCTGTCTCGAGGCACACTCCACACGCCATACCTACTTATTTCCCCTTTTGCCTACTTATATATGTGATGGGGTAGCTTAGGTAATACCGTATCCGTCTTGTGTCTCTTGGTTCTAACTTGAAGGCATTCCGTAGGTGCTCTACACGGCCTTGATCGTGTGTCTCAACGTGATCGCGCAGGGCGGTGGCTCGAACCTGTACCCGCCCGAGCTCGAGGGCACTTTCACGCCCGAGGAGATCCAGGAGCGCGTCTACGGGTCCAAGATCGTGGTGGTTTCCGAGCAGGCGATGCTCAACTGCATCTACACGATCAAAGTCTGCATGCTCATCATGTACACGCGCCTCACCCTGGGGCTGACGCAGCAGAAGGCGGTGCGCTACCTGGGCGTGTACGTGGCGATGGGGTGGATGGCGTCGGAGGTGGCCTTCTTCACGGCGTGCATGCCCTTCGAGGGGTACTGGGGCATGCCGCCGCCGAACCCGCAGTGCACGACGCTGCAGTACTACGCCATCGTGACGGGGTGCTTCAACATCAGCTCGGACCTGCTGATGCTGGGGATCCCTATCCCGCTGGTGCTGGGGATGAACATGCCATGGCGGCGCAAGGTGGTGCTGCTGCTCATCTTCGGCCTCGGCCTGTTCGTCATCATCGCGGCGCTGCTGACCAAGATCTTCAACCTCACCAACATCTGGGACCCGGGCTACATGCTGTGGTACGTGCGTGAGGCCTCGGTCGCCGTCTACGTCAGCAACCTGCCCATGATGTGGCCGCTGCTGCGCGACTGGTTCCCCTTCCTGCGCGCCCTCAACCCCACTAACTACCTGCCGGCGTCGACCGACGGCCAGCAGCACCGCCGCGACCGCTACGGCCGCCGCTCGGGCAACCAGCCCCTCGGCTCCAACACGCATGGCAGCCACGGCAACAACAAGAACAGCCAGGGGGGGAAGTCGTCGTACCTGAGCCGCAGCCGGCCCACCGCGCACCGGCACTCGCTCAGCAGCCTCGACTCGGCCTTCCCCATGGAGCTCGGCATAACGCCGGCGTCGAAGGAGGAGTTCGGGGGTAGCATGGACCGCAAGTATACCCCCACGCCGCAGTCGCGGCGCGGCACGGAGAGAGAAAGGGGGCGGCGAAGGAGAGGAACGAGACGGCGGGGTCCGAGGACGATAGCCTCGGGCGGGTGACCAGCTGCGATAGCCAGGAGCACATCGTGGCGAGCCTCGGCCTCGAGCACACCATCGTCATGGAGCACCAGGCCGGCGCCATACAGGTCGAGCGCACGATCGTGGTAGAGGAGCGGCGGGCTCGGGGGGAGACGGACGCAGCCACGTTTGACTGGGAGAGGCAGGGCATCGCCGCGCACACCGTTGATGCGGAGGCGCGGCGGTGAAGAAAGAAGGTGACGTTGGAAAGAATAGAAAAGGGAAAAGAAAAAAAGAGAAGGGGTGGAGAGGGGGGCATAAGGGTGGGATAGGATAGGACAGGAAAGGAAAGCCAAGGAATATCTTCTTACCTTTGCCCGTGGCCGCTCACCTTGGCTTGTCCATCTCCTCTACCCGACGTTATGTGTACCTCCAGGGATTCAAGGGGCCAAGAACGCCCCCTATTGCATTATTGTAACATTGCACTTGTACACTATTCGCTTACCACCACTACCATCGCCGCCGCCGAATACCAGGGAGCAACACACATATACACACACAAATTAGGACAGGACGGTACAGGGCAGGATATTGGATCTTTGGACTTTGGACTTTGGATGGATGGATGGATGGAAATCTGGGAGGCATGGAACACAACTAACTATGGATGATACCACCACCACTACCACTATTATCACCACCGCGCCACTACTTACCTACTAAGTACTGAGTACTAGTACTACTACTACTCGGCTAAACCGGATAAAGCCTGGAGAGTATCAGGTCGTTTCCCCTCCTCCTCCCCCCCCTTTTCTTCATCCCCTACGAATCACCGAATTTCTTTACTTTTTCCCAAGGTTGTCGAAGGGTTTGTGGGCTTTGAGTGGTGCATTTTGTCTCTGCTCTGTCCTGTCTATTTTCCACGATGCATCTTTGCAAAAGCATTGAACGGTAGGGGGGTTGGGAAGGGGACGGGGACAGTGTGGCGTAAGTGATCTCAGGAACATATCCATGGAGTAGGAGGAGGAAGGAGAGCAAGGGAAAGACGGACTGGATGGAAATATGTGTCAGATATAGGCTGGTTGGTATGTTTTGATCCGGAGCAGAAGAGGGTAGAGACCCTCAAGGACGATGTTGATACCCCAGGAAAGGCAGGGAAGGGAGGGGGGAAGAAGTGGAATCATTGAATGAGAAGGGAAGTCAGACCCTTCTGGTTTGTACAAGTAAGTTATAAAGATCCAGAGCATGGTGGTTAGGTGTATATGTATACATGAACGACGTTCTAGATACTCGTATATATATATATATATATATATATATATATATATCACAGGGTTAGATACCCAATTCAAGCTAGCAAATCTCGTGTGATAGGTAAATCAACATAGTAGAGAAAACAAAATCTCAAAAAGAAAAAAAAATTGTTTATGGAGCTTTGTTGACAAGTTTATATATTCGTTCATCATCTTCTCTTCGTATAGACGTACAGTACAATACAAGCATCGCAGCAGAAGCCATCAATCATAGCAAAGGGGTATATAAGGGGATGCATGATGCCACCCATCCATCAACTCGGCGCCTGGAAACCAAAATAGAAATCCTTTAACACCTGCCGTAACCGGACATCGAAGTCATTGTATCGTAATCGCCAGTGATCTAAGTGAGTTTGCTCCGATTTCTATCATCATCATCCGTCATCCATCATGCAGAAAAAAAAGAATGCATGCAATTTCATTCGTTCGTGTGTTCGTTCGTTCGTTCTTCATATGGACACGCCTGGTGTCAAATCATGCAAGCCACGTCCAGTTGGCCTTGACCCTGCCGCTCTCCTGCAGCGCCAGCTGCACGAAAGCGGTAATACTCAGATCCAGATCTGTGGCGGCGCAATCCTCGCAGCGATCCACAACAAGGACATCCACGCTTCGATTGCCCATTCCAGCCTCGACAAAGTCCCGCTGTGCTCGAATCTTCATGCCGCATAGGGGGTTCTGATTGGGGTTCGAACCAGATCCAGAGGCTGCCGCTGCCGCATCAAACACAAGATGCGACACAGCACCAACGAGCTCACTTGTGCTGGAGGTCATGCCGCAAGCACCGAGAGAGGGGTGGTCGTAGTAGGTCAGGTCGCCGGTGTAGGTAGCCTCTCCATTGCCCGGCAGTGGAAGCTTCTGCGACGGCTTGGGGCGCGATAGGCCAACACCGAGTCCGATGACTAGAGGGATGATGACGAAGATGAAGATGGCCAGCGGGAGGACGACATAGCGAAGCATGAAGCGGCGGGTATGGCCATGGTAGGTTCGGTGGGGAGGAAAGGCGGCATCGAAGCGTGAGCGGAACGAGGCGATGGCCGGGGCAATAATGGGCTTTCTCTGTCTCTTCTGGTGGGCGGGGAGAGTTGATGACTCGGCAGATGTCTCCTTAGCACATCGGGTTCCGTCCTCGAGCTCGTTCGCGGGGTCCTTCTTTGCGCCGGTGAAGGATTGGGAGACGGTCTTGAAGGAGTTGGAAACGCGGTTTACGAGGGTGGGCGGCTTGGGAGGCTTCGGAGTCGGGATCTCCCAGTCGGGGAGTTGGAAGATGGGAGGGACGGGTTGGTGTTGGTTATGCTGATGCTGATGCTGATGGTCTGCCATGGTTGTTTCTTGGCTTGGGCTGAGGTCGGCGTTCTTCTTCTTGTTGTTGTTGTTGGCCTCCTCTAGTGGGTTGCGACGATGTGACGATGCGACGGAGAATGACGCCAAACCAATTTCAACAGGCCAACTCAGTTATCGGTGGTGGTGAAGCAGGGAACAGGATAAAGGAAAGAATGTGCGCATGTTGGCTGCTCTTGGTAGAGCATTGTTATCGACTTGGAAAAAGAGGGACATGTGTCGGTCAAGCTTGAATGCAGACGGACGGAGAGATGGGGGGAATGGGAAACAGGAATTGGAGGTTGGTCAGAGATGAGTTGAGACCGGGAACATTGGAGATGGATGCGATGACCTCGTAGGTAGTACATACCTAACTGGCTGCAGGTGGCGGGTAGACAGACCTACAAACATTAAATGGAGGGGTAGGTACTACTGTAGCTTCCAGGTTGGGTTGGGGGAGGTTAGGTTTGGCAGACTGGCAGGGTACCTCCAATGAGACGGGATCGATCAGATTGCGGGGTAAAACCCACTGAAGCTTCTTTGGGCAGACAGAGGCAGGTGGGCTGGGGAATTCAATATTTTTATAAATGGAAGCGGAATGACAAATGTCACAGTGCCTTTGCCTTAAAATAACGGTAATCTACCTACACTAAACCTAATATTGCTAATTAATTTTAATACCTTTTATTAAATATAAAGTCCGTAGTAATCTAAGTACTTATTTTATTTTATTATAATTAATAAAAACTACACGTTGTAAATTACTTTAAATTATTTGCAGTATATAAATTGATTTTATTTTCTTTAATTTAGCGAAAAATGTAATAAAAATTAAAAATTTCTAATCGCGCAGCGTTACTGCTAAAATAACTTTTCTAGCTTTTATTAACAATATAATCTATTTTATAAAAGTAAAAAGCTTTACTTTAAATATAATTGCGGTAAGTAAGTAAGTTATATTAAATATGTTTTTTTTTACGCAACGCGATAACTTTTAATAGCTTTAATACCTTTAATTCTATAGACTTTATATTTAATAAAGGGTATTAAAGCTAACTAGCAATATTAGGTTTAGTGTAGTAGATTACCGTTATCTTAAAGCAAAGGCACCGTGACATTTATCAGGCCGAAATAGAAGCCATCTTTTTAACCTAGTCCTCCCCCCTTGCTTACACAAAACAGAGGACTTGGAATATTTCAAACCTAGGTAAGTACCTAAATTTACTTACACATAAATTTGAGGATCTGCATATGTGTATGATTAAGTATAGTATGAAGACACAATTCGGTGTTGATTGTGATGAAAAGACTCGACACCCAATTCCACTTGTATAGGGAATACCTAGATTCGATATCACCTTAGACCCCGGGTGCGCCTCATCTGCGATCTACACCAACCTACCTATCTCGGCACAGCAAGAAAGGCTTAACATGCACCGCAGAGCCTCTTGATCGGCGCTTCTATCAAGTCTAGAAATATATGTATTCCGTATGCACATCAATTGGGTGTTGATAACCGTCGAAATTGCTTATAGCTGCCGCTACTGATTTTAAAAAGTCGTATATAATAGACAAATATATATGGCAACTAGTCGCATTCTTAATCAAATAGAAAAGTCTGGACGTAGTTGAGGTAAGGGAAAGAAGTAAAAATAAAATAAAAATAAAAATGAGGAGCCTCTAGAAGAGTCTTATACGAGTGATAGATTACCTACCCAACTTAGGGTAAGTATTTCAACTCCTTGCCTACTTAAATACCTAAGTACTAGTTAGCGGTCTGTAATCTCGAGTGATACTATTGGAGCAAATACATATCACCCGATCCGATCCCAATCCAGGGGTTGGGCATATGAGACCCCCAGACCCCCGTATATATTACCTAGGTGGTCCAATCGGCGGTGCGGCGGTATGCCATGGAAGAGCCTCATGGGTTGGTAAGTTAGTACCTAGGTTCAAGACTGGTACCGTATATATGTAGGATGGATTTGATTACCTGGAGGACAACCTCAAGGGTCACCGCACCATGTAATTTCAATCACCCCCTATTTCATTTATTTTTATCCAACCTTCAATATCAACATGGTTGACTTCTCCGTAGGCTACCAGAATGGAAAAAAAAACCGATGGCCTCGAATGGTTCATGTGCTTGCCCACGTAGATAACATCGTGGTTTGCATAGTATAGTCTGGTTGGGTCCCCTTAATCCCCATCATCTTCGCCGCGAACTTCAATACCATCTGGCTCATATTCATAGTATGTAGGTAGCTTCCTATCTATCTAGGTCCATTACCTGTCTGTGTATGCCTGCCTACGATCCCAAATGAAGGACGCAGCAAACATACATACCAACATGCCAACATACATGCATACCTCATACACACCAGACATCCCTGACGAGAATCAGCTCGCTTTCGGGTCGATCTCTGGCGGCATGGCCCGCGAACTTGTCGTTTTTCGTGATAGCGCGCCTATTCTTGCCTCTTCGCCAGTTACTATTTCATGGAACTATTTCCGACTTGGTCCCTACCATGAGCATGCTTTCTCATTTGGGCCACGCCGCGTAACGCCTTGGTTCGCCCAGCCGGCCCCCCTTGTTTTGAATGGCAGCAAGTGACCGCAAAAATATACTACCTAGCATCGTGACAGTTATCTGACCATGCAGGGGCTGGCGAGAGCTGGCCGCATTTGGATAGCTGGCGTGTCGAGATGCCATACTAAGAACCTCACGAGTGGCCCCTTTCATCTGAAGTTAAAAGGATCTGAGCCAGGATACGGCCGAATATATCATCAACAGAGAGAGCTGAAGTTGCGGGACGTAGCATTTCATAAGGGGCTCATGTTTCACTGGAGGCGTCAATGCCTAGTCAGGGGGTCGGGTGCAAGGATCATCTGGCACCAGAGCCTCGGGCGACTGCCCAAAATGGCCATTTGACCCCATTCCCACCAATCGGTTGAGCCACGCCTCATTCCTCCAGTACAGCATGTTAGTCCGATGTTGCGGATAGATGATGGCCTTCATGGGTTTGCGTACCTTGATGCCATCATCAGATGGAAGCAATATCGAAGCTTCTCCTAGCGAGGGGCCAATTATATAAACCTCGCGATGGCTTCTCTCTCCTTGCCATTGGAGATATCTCTTCTATCCCAAGCTCGATCTCATCGCAGGTGGCACACATTCTTTTTGTTTTCCCCATTTACTCTCGCTATTCTTCTTCCGCTTTGATAGCCTCATTCCTTCTTCACCGCGTGAAGTTGTGAACTATACCACTGCTTTAGCCGAAATTCTGTTTCTTTGAACAAAGCGACGTCGCTCTCTTTTCTGTTGACCGCATATACCGGCAAACCATACTACCTACCTACCTAGCAAGATGTCTCTTCGATCGACTATCGCCGCCGTCGGCGCCTTTGCCACCTCGGCCCTCGCTCACGGCACCGTCTCCGGCTTCGTCACGGACGGAACCTACAACCAGGGCTTTCTCCTGAGCTACTACTACGAGAAGGTAAACACCGGGTCGTTCCCCGACATCGCCTCCTGGTACGCCGAGGACCTGGACAACGGTTACGTGGCCCCCTCGGCATACAACACGTCCGACATCAACTGCCACATCAACGCCGAGCCGGGCGCCCTGACCTCGTCGGTCACGGCCGGCGGCACCGTCGACTTTCAGTGGACGACCTGGCCGCACGGCATCGGCCCCGTGCTGACCTACGTAGCGGCTTGCGACGGCGACTGCTCCGCCGCGGACAAGACGACGCTCAAGTGGGTCAAGATCGACGAGTCGGGCTACGACACGAGCACCCAGACGTGGGCAGCGCAGACGCTCATCGACAACAACAGCACGTGGACGACGACGGTGCCCTCCAACCTGAAGGCGGGCAATTATGTCTTCCGCCACGAGATCATCGCCCTCCACGGTGCTAGCTCCGAGAACGGCGCCCAGAACTACCCGCAGTGCATGAACATTGCCGTCACCGGGTCCGGCACCGAGCTGCCCGAGGGCACCCTCGGAACGGACCTCTACAAGGCCGACGACCCTGGTATCCTGTTCAACCCTTACACCACCATCACCAGCTACACCATCCCCGGCCCCGCGCTCATGAGCGGCGCTTCTTCCGGCTCTGGGTCAGGATCGTCAAGTTCTGCTGCTGCTTCGTCCTCGGCTGCTAGCAGCACTACTGCTGCTGCTGCTGCCACCTCTGCCGCCACTTCCGCAGCGACAACCACCGCCGCGGCCCCTACTACTACTACTACTGCCGCTGCTTCTGCCACCACCACTTCCGCTGCAACCACTGCTGCTCCAGCTACGACCACCGCCGCTCCGGCCGTCACGTCATCCAGCGCTGCCAGCGTGCCCACCACCCTCGCAACCGTGACCCGTTCCGCTGCCTCCAGCGCCACCGCCCCCGCCGCCACTAGCAGCGCGGGCGCCAGCACCGGCACCGTGGCGCTATACGGGCAGTGCGGCGGCATCAACTACACGGGCGCGACGACGTGCGCCTCGGGCAGCACGTGCAAGCAGTGGAACCCCTACTACTACCAGTGCGTGAGCTCTTAAAAAGTTCAGATAGATGCTCCTCTGCAGGGAGATGTGCAAAAATGGATTGAAGTCGATGTAAGATATAAATATATCTATAGGCGGGGGAAGGAAAAGAAAGGAAAGGAAACGACGAACCGAACGCTTTTTTGTTCATTTCTACTTGTACATATAAGATAAAGAGAGTTTGTGTGTATGTGCTCACGAGCTTCCAATGTATACATACAAAAAAAACCTCAAATATGCAAAATAAAATTTACCTATCGAGAGAGAAATTTAGGGGGGTTCCCCCCTTTTCTATTCCGCGGCTGTGACTTGCTATTGAGATACCTAGTATCACATACCATATAGGGGCTAATTTCCAGGCGGTAATCAGCGTTCGCTTTTGCCGCAGCTAGGTAATACTAATGAGAGTAATGGAGCGTTACCTAGGTACCTACCTACCTACTGTTATTTGCTACCCAGTAGGTATGATGAGCGTGATTCTACTACATACGACCGGGAGAAGACTAACCTAACCTTAAGTAAATAGATACCCGCTAGATGTAGCTGTCAGGGTATCTTAATTGACCAGGCTAGAGATGCATATGGGTAGACCTCATAAACCTTATTATATCTACTAGAAAATGAGGACATCTCCAGTTTCTTTTCCTGGAAGAGGGACATGATTGCCCAAGGTACGCTACTACACTGTACAGGCCTGACCTACATGGTACTTGGGTCTTTTCATCAAGATTTCGAGTTCTTACGGAATCTTACCCTAAAGAACATCTTTCTATATAGTCTAGAGTCTTATACCGTGCATGAGGCTGCATCACACGAATTGAGAAAAGGAGTTATCATCGCGACGATAACAGCAGTCTAGGTAGACAAGACGGCTTTTTACAAATGTGTCTGATATTATCTATTTTTTTCACCCAGGCCAGTGAGTATAGCAGCTAGGTAAAGCCTTGACGTTGAAGATAGCATTGCGAGATTATTTACTGTCCCTTGCTCCGGACCACTGATTAATGGACAGTCGTTCATTTCAAAATCAGATCACAGAGTTACCTTGCAGACAATCGGATTTTTTTTTCTCAGAAGAAAATTGCTCTCCATCGTGAGCCAGCCGATGGTAAGAAAGTACCGCAAGAAGCCAGGGGGCACGTTTACCCGAGTACGAAGACCCATCATCCCCCTTTTCTATCAGGGCAAAAGTAGCGAGGGGAAAGACGACTGAGCTTCCTCCCCCTGCCCCGTTTTCTCTTCACCAAGAAGCCAAGAAAACTTCCATGGCATTTCGTTCGGGATATGTTCGAGGTTCAAATCCCGTACGGCTGTGGGCTTTTCTTTTCCCCGTCGACAAGGAAGCCATGCCTAGATATTTCATTAATCGACGGCACGGCCCGTTTCGGGTTCGGCCTTCTCCCTCCCGTCGACGCGGGTTTTATTTTATTTATTTTTATTTATTTATTATACTTTTTAATCTTCCCCCCCTCAGGTCACGAATACAGGTGTTTTGTTTTCATTTATCAAACGTCCAAGCGCTGTGGTGATATGCTGGTTATAACAGAGTAGAGCTATTGTGTCTATATATACATAAACAGATGGGCCGTTATGTGGACAATGTTACCTTTGGAACGTTGAACCGATGATACCGCACTCGGCCTACTTGCGGCCTCCGAACGCTTTGCCGGCAGAACAGAACCCGTTCGTGGCCCCATGGCGTTCATGCCTGTAGTGGTAAAAGATGTCAGGTTAGACAACAGATGTACGTAAACTGCATTGGTCTCGACCATGGAGGAACCCCGAACCGGGATAAGAAAGAAAAGAAGAAGAAAAAAACATGAAAAGAAAGGAGTGTGGTATGGTCCCCCGCGTTTGTACATGACAGTTCCCTGTTCAATGTTTACATTCACGCCCCTGAGATGGCTTCTTTTCTCCACCGGGAGGGACTGGAAGATTTTAGTATTAACCATCTTAAACATACTTACCTAGGTACCTAAGTAGGTACTTAAAAATACTCCTAACAATTCCGTATCATCGGAATAAGTTTCCCAAAAAGAAAAAAAAAGAAAAGAAGAAGAGTCAGTTATTCCAAAGGGATAGGTAGTAATATGTATATGTGCGTATATGTTTGTACAGCTTTTCGAAATGATGCGGCGCAGTACCTATGTACATGACGTTAGTCGTATGTTAATCCTGGGGTAGATCTTCTAGTGTAGGCCCTCTCTCCATCGAATTGGATATCGTTCGTTATTAACCACACGGTCACCGTGTGATAGAGAAAATGGCCTCTGGTGGAATGGAGCGGCGCGTCCCGTCTTACCTACGTTGTTATTTGTCCTTGCACACGCACACTCACGCACACCACACACACATATTGATGCTCGTTACATCGCATATCGAACCGCGTCTTACCTACCTAACCTAGGTATGTAGTGGTGGTGGTGGTGTAATATGAATATGCAGCCTTAGTTCACCAATCCCTCTTCCTTGTTTGTTCACTTGTCGAGCTCACAATCTTGGCACAGCACATCTGATTTCTTCTCCTAGAAGACACATCACTTACCTAGGGCAGGCAAGGCAAGTCAGCCATCAGCCACCAAACTCGGTCAGCAGCAGCAGCAGGAGCAGCAGCAGCAGCACCATGGGCTCATCCGATGTTCCTCCCCCAGGCGCGCCATCGTGGCTGATCCCAGTCTCGACCGTCTGTCTGGGAATCGGCGTCCTCTGCTGGGATCTGACCTACGTGCTGATGACGCGACGCTCGCTGCAGACGCGGTCGTACGGCATGCCCGTGGTCGGGCTAGCCATCAACGTGTCGTGGGAGATGGTCTACGGCTTCTACGTGGCCGAGATGTGGTTCGAGCGCGCCGGCTTCCTCCTCTGGCTCGCCCTCGACCTGGGCGTCATCTACACCACCGTGCGCTTCGCGCCCGAGGACTGGGCCCGCGCCAACCCCTTCGTCGGCCGCAACATGGCCTGGATCCTGGGGGCCATGGTCCTCGTCGGCTGCTGGGGCAACGGCGCCTTCGTCTCCTGGTTCCTGTCCGAGCCCGGCAGGGGCAGCGGCGTCAAGACGGGCAAGTGGTGGCGTGGCGAGGAGGGCTATGATACTACCGAGCTGGCTTTCTGGTCGGCCGGCGTCGCGCAACTGGTCGGGAGCGCGGATAGCCTCGGCATGCTGGTTGCGCGAGGGCATTCGGGAGGGATGGGTTACAGAATCTGGTAGGTAGCTCACTCACTCGCTCACTCACTCATCCGCCCGTTCAGTTGCTAGAGCCACCCCTCCCCTATAGTTGGTGCCGATATGCGTTCTGGCTCCAATGGTCTCTGCTTGCGAAGGCGCATGAGCGATGTGCGATGTCAGCCGCATGGTGCCCCGGCATTTAGGGCACGATGCATGGCATCTAGGCATTTGCTGAATATATGGATCGGAAATTTAGTCACGATCTAAGTCTTTTTTTCCCTTCTTTTTTCTTTCCTTTTTTTTCCCTTCCCTCCTTTCTCTCCCTCCGCTTCCTTTTGCCATTGGTCACGAATTGCCAGTGCGAATTAGCAGTTGAGATATCATATTCAGACTCGGGCATGAAGAAGTGACACATACCGGCTTGTAAGATGCTAACGTAGATCGCAGGCTTTGCAGGTTCATAGGATCGATAACTGGCCTAGGCTTGACCAACATCGTGTTATGGTGGCATTGGCCCGAGGCACACGGATACGTGACGACGCCGCTTAGTATATTCATACTCGGCTTCTCCTTTCTCTGTGATACCCTCTACGGCCTCGTGCTTTGGCAGGTTAGAAAGACCGAGAAGGCACTGCCGAATGGGCGTTTGGTGCGAGGGGACGCCACCCAGAACAAGACGAAGGCTATGTGATAAACGGGCTCGTAGACCCCCGACGCCACACACGTATTTTTGCAGCTTGACATGGCCAGCACCTTCGGCGCCTGGAATGTACTGGACTTTCGGCATGAAGTGTCGCTACTTTGGTGTAGCGAAGACCTATCGATATTAGACCGGGACGAGATTGTCGGCCCGATGTCTCCAGGAGAGAATGATCCCCCGGCGCGATTCGGCCTTGCAGGAACACATGGAAAGACTTTGAAGCCTCTCGGGCACTGTGGCTCCCTTACTCCCTAATAGAAGGCCATTCATTTGCTGAAAGGCGGCCGAACACAGTTGGCCGGGGGGAGGGGGTGTAAGAGACTCACAGGTATGTAGGCTACGATAGGGCGAAT
This sequence comes from Biscogniauxia mediterranea, assembly GCA_018398605.1. Taxonomy (NCBI): domain Eukaryota; kingdom Fungi; phylum Ascomycota; class Sordariomycetes; order Xylariales; family Xylariaceae; genus Biscogniauxia; species Biscogniauxia mediterranea. The sequence continues at coordinate 273,636 of JAGXTR010000011.1, read as the reverse complement.
AGGGGTCCCAGTAACGTCTACTAGATCATTGTAGGGTAAACCTGCATACTTGGGTATATTCTGTGCTTGTCAAACCCGCGTTTCTAGTTGAGATGGGAATGGACCCCTTTTCCCCGTGGCCATAGTTTCTCAATGGCTGCTGTCTCTAGAACTGGCATACGTGTAGTATCCTAAATTTCTTAGAGAAGCGGGTTTTGGATTGATTTTTAGTAATATCGAAAACTAAACTTCCTTTCCGCACCCGAACAATATCTATACGGATGTGGACCAGCCGTCTTTTAGCTAGAACTAGAGCTAGGTAGCAGAATCTATCATTTAGGACGAGACGCTATGAACCAAATTTTGATGGATATCGTACAACCCGGGCCATCACAAGCCTCCCTTCTATAGATACATTGAGTTCTACTCAAAGTAACTTGCTGCCAAAATGATGTGATAAAGGGTTTACGCACTGGCTCCAAAAACACTGTAACCCTTTCTGGTGAAGAACCCCCCCCCCCCCCCCCCGAGAAGATCTACTGGTATCAGTGCGTTCTCAGTCCAGGACATGGCTGGTTTGCTACTACCTAGTTCCATGCCCACCCCTTTCCAACCATCTTTTCTACACTGCAGTAGCTGATCATCATTATTTTCTTTGCCGGCGGTGAGCAGATATTCGACGCACGCACGTACGCGACGATGTGTCGTTTAGACGAAGCGGGGGGCGACTTGGCACCACACTGCTCTCTCCTTCTCCCGTGCGTTGTTGTGTCCGTAGGAGAGTTATGGACGGGACGAAGGGGGCAGAAAACCTGATCCGGGGAAAAGGGAGGAGCGAAAAAAATTAAAAAGAAATTAAAATAAAAAAAGAAACATGAGAAGAGGTCTTAGTATGTCGATTACCCGCTAGGTAGAACATAGTGTGCTCACCAAACCTGCCAGGGTCCTCAAGTGGTGACGAGAACCTTGAAGATCCTTCTTCCTTCTTGCCGGGAGCTTCATCCAACCACCATCTCAGGCGATGGCGATGGCGATGGCGATGGCGATGGCTACGCGCAATTGACACTGTCACATGACTAAATTTCATGCGGGTAAGGTGACAATGGCGGTGGCCTCTGGCGGGGAGGACTGTCAACCAGGTCCGCATGGAGGTGGAGATGTTGATCAGGCCACTCCTGCTTGTCATCCATGTTCATCTTGGCTTTTGCTCTTGTTTCACAGGAGGGCTAAGACATGGCCAGGGGGAGGGCACATCGACTTCTGGACCGCCCAGGTATCTTAATAAACAATGTCTGGTTGAACCTTTCTAGGAGGAACCATCAAATACGACTCGTCGAGCGTGTGCCGTTGGAGGAGGGGGTTGCCTAGGTAATTGCCATGAAACCGCTCCCTCTCCATGGAAAAGCCTAGCCCATCTTTGGGTTATGAACGATGCTACTAGCCGAGTTGAAAAACGGATATGTGAGCTGTCATTCTTCCTATGACGCGGCGCTAGAACGACGCACAGCATCGGTTTTTTTTTTTTTTTTAAAAAAGAAAAAAAAAGAGAGAGAGAAAGAGAGAGAGATGTCGGGCCCCTCTGCAGAAATATTCTGGGGGAGGCCGCCGCCATTGCACGAAAGCATGGCTGTCGACCGGGTAAGACATTTGTCGGATGAACAAAGTAATTGTAGCGATGGGCGATCGACCGGCCTTGATGAGATCTTCGTATACCTACCTAGGTAGGCAATTAGCTTGGTAGAGTAGAGAGACACGCTCTATGTACTTACATGGATACATGGCTGCAGAAATGATGAATACGGTACCTACTTGGCGTGACAAATATCAAAACATACACTGCCTACCTACCTACATGCTGTGTATACTGGGTAGGTTGGTAGGTAGGTAGGTATGTATATTCGTACCTGGCCTGACCTGACCTGACCTGGGCTGTGTATGAGGGATATACCCTACATACTAGGTACCTACCTTAGATTACAGTAGGTATGGAATGGAAAATTCCGAGCACCTATGATCCGGTTCGCTCCACGATCTTTAATGGTAATGATAGCCAGCCCTGCCGGCCAAATTATTTGGTAGCGAGCTTGGGGTTGTGGCTTTGGAAACGTTATGGCACCACGTAGTGTAGCAGGGTAGGTAGGTAGTAATGTAATATAGACTACGGGCCCTTGAACTGAGTGGTTTCATAGTTGTGTGTGTGATTGTACTATAGCATTGGAGAGGGAAACGAAGAAAGAAAGAAAAAACAGAAACCCCCTGCCAGGGCCTTGAGACTAAAGGGCCGACAAGTTAGTTGATAGTAAATTCGAAATCGGTGAGTCGGTGTGAAGCTCTCGGGCAGCCAGGGTATCTAGATTCGACAGGTCCAAATGCCTGGCCCGATGTCACGTTTGACAGGGGGCAGACACGTTGATCCTGAGCCCTCCGCGGGGTCTGATAATGGAGGAGAGTATACGTCGTAATGGGCTGAGCGGCAACCCCCCTTTAGCATAAACATTATGTTTCGGAGGTTTTGTCTAGTGGCAACCTAAGCTTGTCAGGGCGTGAATCAGTGATGAAGCTAGAATTTTTCGAGAACAATCACGGCAGAGCTTAGGCATAGTTGACAGCCCGGAAGTATTAGTCCGCTCGTTCTAAACGGATAGGGGGAAAGGGGGAAGGGGGGGAGGGGGGGTTAGTAGAATGTAAGCGTATTAACGCTGGTCATTTATAAGATGGAAAAAAAGGGTGTGTAGTAAGCTACGGACAAATATGTAGGTATTACAACGACCTACCTAGATCTAGGTACTCTACGTAGGTAGTATGTACTAAGGCACTGACTGGTATCTACTAGAGCAGGCCCAGAGCGTGAGCCCGATAGCGGCGTTCGCGTACCTGGTCTAGAGGCTGAAGGCAGTATGTGAGCCGTGAAGTCTAGTACTGCACATGTGCTACCGTAGCATTCGACAGTTAGAGCGGCTGTCCATTTTGGACATGCTAAGATTATGGATGGGGATAAGCCGATGTGATATAAGTCTAGGCTATCTATAATGGGTCGAAAGGCCGAACGCTTAATCACACTACGAGCTGATTAATCCTTGAACCCGGGCTGGCCATCTGTGACCTGGTGAAAGATGACTTCTATCTCGAGCGATACGCTCTTGAATATTTGCGGCATTGGCTGATCCGAAAACTGCCGGTAAAGCCTCCGAGAACACCCACGGTTAGAAGAGGTTATACATGAGACGCAAGCACCCGCGTCAACGCATCAACAAGGAGATCGAATGACTTCGCGGCCACTTCACGAACCTAAATTGGCAGGTAGCAACGTAGGTATTTTGCGCGCTCACACGATATTAACGAATATCAAACAGATCCGGGTTCAATGTGGAGGACAGAGATACCCGCTACCACCATATGGGAGGAGGAAGAAGAGGAGGCGGAGGCGGAGGAGGCGGAGAAGGTGCTTTTAGGCTGATCACGTCCTGGGTAAGGTATGTATCCGCAGGTTACGGGCGACTGGGAAAGCTTCAAATAAGTTGAATGACAAGACAGGACAAGACGTGTAGTCTCCCAACTGGTAAGAGGAAGCCCGAGAACTGTACTTGTAGGAATCCTTTATCGGAAAGGAAGCATGGCCAGTCCTCTCGACACCATCCAGAAAACAAGGGGAGGGGAAAGGGTCGTTCATGGACCACGGTTAGATCATCGTCTCCTCGCTTCGATGTGGGGTGGGTGGCAATATGCTACGCACAGCGTCTATCAAGGTCGACACGTGCTAGACTAGGACCGTCTAGCCTCCGAGTCACCGTGTAAGGTATTCTGGGTTAGTTCGTCCCAGGTTTCGACGCTGCGCTAGCTGCCGTTGGTGCAGGCAGGGCCGGTCTCGTACCATTCTAGGCAAAGCTAGGGGGTGGTTTAGTTTGGAGGGGAGAATGTGACCATCTATCTGCATGCTCCATGCCCTATCATGCTCAGGATATGCGTATGTGTGGCCCCTCCACATCCCGAGTCTCGCCCCAGAGCGCCACATACCCGACAGACCGACCAGACCCATCGCTATCGGGCTGTCATGGGGGAGTAAGGATACCTTACGTCGCTGCGCGACTACAGAAGAAGAAGAAGCCGAAGGCCTAACTCCAGTGCAACACGGCAGAAAATCTCGTTCGACGGGAGGTCCAGTCAAGAGGACAGGTGACCGGTTAGCCGCAGCTTGCAGTAGCTGACTCTTATCCCACTCTATAATTGGCTCATCAGAGCTGTGATTCCGGCTGCGCTCATGAACACTTGCTGTGAGGTGCTTTCCTTTGCGGGTCGGCCACCCCTCCATCTCCGTAAAGTAGAGTGAAGGGTATTGTAAATCCCATCAAGGCTTTGCCGAATACGGAACTGAGGAGGATTCTCTAGGCAGTGATCAGCTAGATAGTATAATATAGTAAGATGGTAGACAGCGAGGAAGACGGCCCAAAGGGTTTCGGGCTCTCTCTCTCTCTACCTAGGCTGAGCCCCAAATACCGAACCCGCTTGGTAATGGAAACCCCCGCTTCGCAAAACATTGCACAAGAACTTACATAGGTGTGAGATGATGACCAGAGACCGCAGCAACTAGATCTTAGTTCTTAGTTGTCCGAGTTTCCAAGTTGATGAATTATCTCAAGAGACAAGGGACAAGGGAGATAGGAAGAGAGACGGAGAGAAAGAGAGAGGAACCGAAAGATTCCTACCTACCAATACTGATGCCAATATCGATCTCGATAAGATCACATATATCTCGGGGAGGTTGTTTTAGAAAAAAAACAAAACAAAACAAAAGAGTGCTGTCGCCGTCTATCTTATTAATATCCAGCACACGCTGTCAAAGCAGTTGAGGTAGACCCGCTCGCCGACTTTGCCAGTTAAATGGAGTTCGAACAGTGAAGCCAATAGAGCTCTCAAGATATGTCACGCCGCCGATAATGGCATGCGCGTCAGAGTCGCCGATGTCACCAACAACAGTTGTACCATGCATACGGGGTTCAAAAGAAACAAGAAAAAGAAGAAGAAGAAAAAGAATAACTCGCTCGTGTTAGACATATGTAGATTGAGGGTGTGAACCACGTGTCTCCACGAAGCTCCATTCGTGTATGTGCCTCCTGATGGTGATACAAGAACTGGATATACCCTCATTCGGCCGAAGTACCTATGTCCGGCAACAGTTAGATTCCATTCTCTCCTGGCCCCCCAGAGCCGTGTCGACTTGGAATTCGTCAGCTTGCAAAAAGCAGCTACTTAATCAAGTCTGGGCCAGCTCTGAGCCTTTCCCATCTTGTTCGTGTAACAAGATGATTCGGTCAAAAACTACTTGCTATGTGGTAATTCCCGCTGGTCACTAAGCCTTATGTTGACGATTCCCCCCTCCTTTGGTTACCGAGTCGTTGGTTTCTCATGTATGTATTGCTGCCCATCCTCGATCTGCCTACCCTCAGCCCTTTGAGTACGAGGTGGACGGGAGGCCGAGCACGTAAAGATGTAATTTGTATTATAGTTGTGGTAGAGTAGATTAAGCAAGAGTGTGAAGTGTTTATCAATCGTGTTCGTGCGCCGGCCAGTACCGAAGTCTGATTCCTAAAATAGATACTAGATAGGTAGAATGCAACCTAGGTGCATACATAATATGGTGTCATGTGTACAGTACGTACATTGCCGTGTATATGCTCTTGACAGGCTCGCATGTGGGAAGAAATCTTGGCATACTGATCCACTATACTGGATGAATAGCTACAGCTGAGTAGAGGTTTATTGCGTAGCACCGTGTGCGGGCAATCGCATATCCTCATAATCCCCATCTGGTCTATATTTCTCACGAGTCTGCGGGTTTTCGAATCAATTTGAGGGGGTGGCATTCACGACATCAACACCGCAAGGGCAAGGGTGTCTGGTTGACCTGCAGGAAACCTTGAACTGTCGGGAAAATGAAGGGCTTGGAGATGTGATGTATCACAGAAGCCAGCAACCTGGCGACTGGGTGAATGGTCTGCTTTTGATCCACACTTACTTGATTTACATTGCAGAAAGCTGGGCGGCTCTGCTATCTTTCTGATCAGTGACGCTATTTGATAAACATTTGATGCCAACTAGGTAGCTCGCTCCGAGGTTCGTAAGAGGAAAGAATAAAATAAAAATAAGTCATGTTGTTTTATTTGATCTGCATCCCGTGGGGGTTTATATGCAATCCTGTTACCGCCGGCACGCCGTATCGTGACTGTGAACCCTGTTCTAAACGCCTAAATCCTAAAACCCTTGCCATTCTCGTCGCTATGGTCGAAATATGTACCTTGCTGAATCCGTAGAACGCCCAAAATGGAAAGAGAGGATTGTCCCCCGATAATTTTTTTTTTTTTTTTGCCTTTGGATTATGTCTCCGTCCCGTGCCGCTGTCGAGTCGACCCTAACGTAGAACCTACGTGAAGGGGATCTTTTCTTGGAATTCTCCTCCTTCTGGGATGAGATAGGGGACCTTTTGAGTATCGTCTACAAAAGAAAAATGATAAATACTGTGACTTAGGCATATGGCGTCGCTCTAGTACTTCGTCGAATCATATGTTCCCAGGGTGGTGGAGCTCGTGGCCGGCAATCAGCTATGGAAGGTTGATCAGCATGAGTTCTCGTAGAATTGGACAGTTCCGAGTAAGAATAAGACTCTGAAGTTCACGGTCGTATTGGCCTCACTCCATGCTTACTGCCCTCCGGGGAGGGGGAGGGGGTGGGCAAGAGACTGGGAGCCCGTAAGGAGAGTCCGTAGGGTGACCGTGAAGACCTCGGAAAGTATGTAGGGTAGTGAATGAGAAGTAACATACAACATAACTCATCGTTCCTGTAATCGGATTAGTATTTCTGAGTAATACCGGGAATGCCTGGTGATGGTTTGTTCTGTCTCCATACCTTATCTCTAGGTGTGTCACATTGGGATGACATGGCTTATTCGTCCTCTCATATATCGAGCACCATTTTTGGACAATAAATCGAAAATGCTGACAACAGTATTCTATCTAAAATAGCAGTTTAGCATGCAACATGTGAGCACTGGCAGACTTGGTAGGAACCGTACCTGGGTATAGTCACACATGTCTAATGGAGGTGGTGTATTGTCGTGAACACAAAGGGATATGTGTAAGTCAGAACCTACGTTCAATGTTGGAAGAGACGACGAAGGACGAGATCTTGAACTGTAGGGACCGGCCAAAACAACTTGTCTTTCCTAGACTTGATACTCTAGAATAAGGAAAATAATGTCTAGAGCCGCCGTCGATATGTAGGTTGATTCGAACGTAGACTGAGTGAGATAGATACGTAGGCAGGACAGACAGACAGAACAGATGTGAAGACGGGTGGACAGGCCGTGTGTATTTAAACTTGAGGCGTCGTCGAGAGCTCGGCCAGTGCTTTACACATAGCCCGAACAGGTAGTGAGCAAGGAACCCTTGCCTTCGTATGTCTGGCTTCATGCAGAAGGCTGCTTGTCATTCTAAAAACACGCCAAGAAGACCTCGCACGCCCCATCTCTGATGGCAATGGACGAGTGGACGAGCTCATTGACTATCTTCATTGCACCATGATCCTTGTTTAGACAGGAGCACAGCGGAGTTGGCCATTCGGCCCAGTGTTCTTAGCTTTGGCTTTTGGGTCGCCATAATGGGAGAGTCCACCAAATATAGAGCTCTACCGGGATACTACGTAGTCATTGGCCTCTTTTTCTTCTCTTTTTTTTCTTTTCTTTATAAACAGCACCCAGCAACGCACTCTGGGCCGGTCCTCGCTCTTAACAGAAGGAGGACCAACGATTCACTGTTGGGGCCTAGTATCATTTGCTTGATGATTATGGGACACGGGGCACAGCTAGACCTAAGGGATCCGCCATCCCTGATTCGAGACTTTATCTTTTTACCAGACAGGGGGGAGGAGGGGGGCGGATCATATGGAGGCTCACTTGCACAAGCACCAGTCAAAAAATAAGAAAAAGAAAAAAGAAAAAGACCAGGTGTAAGTGGTGTCATTTAACCTAGTGTAAAGAACACTGTGCTATGGAAGAACCCGATACAACGTCTCTACAACCTTACTGTATACACTAAAGATATGCCACCATATGTGGAATCACCCAATCACACCAGTAAGTAGCCTGGACAGTGGTTCACCGTGTCCATAAACATGCAAAAGATGGTGAGGAGGATGTTGTAGGTTAGGTAGTTAAAAGACGACAAAGATCTATTTTTCTATTTTTATTTTAGTTAAATATTTCTTTTCCCTTTTTATTTTCCCTTTTTGAAATATTCCTAACCTACCAGCTTAGCTACCTTTGTATATACATATAGTTCTTACTGCAGGGGTGGGCGGACTGGTACGTTGTCAACTGTCTTTCCTTCTACCAGACCTATGTACCCCGGGTAGAGGACATTAAAACTACCTCCCAGGTACAACATCTAAGGGTTCTACTCAGTTTCCGCAGGTCCGTACTAGTGTAGTAACTGCTGCAGGCTGTTTCGACTGCCGTGAAGCTCATGGCTTTCCACACTACATGTACGCGCTAACGTTACATGATTGATATAGGTAGGGTCCTAAGGTATGCCTGCATTTTAGTCGTTAAGAGGCTGTAACATGTACATTGTATCCCACATGAGATAAAGCTAGGTTAAGGGTCCTCAACTCACGTTCAGTTTTTGGATTCACCAACGAAATGATTCAACCGGTCCGTCAGCAGCCTGGACGGGGCAGGGTGGTGGTGGTTTCTCTGGCTCTTGACTTTTTGGTACGGCATATTACCTTGCGAGAACCCATCACTGGTTTATAGTGTATATGTAGGCACGTACGGATGTATGTATGTATGCATGTAAGTGTGTAGTGTATGTACATAAGCACAGCTCATCATCTTTGGGGCGGGATGACATGGAGCATCTGCACTGGTTAAAGATCTTCGCGACATGGAGAGTAAATTCCCCGCAAAGATCCGAACCAGAATGAGTGTTTCTTGAAGGCGACAAGCTCTTGTTTACACTAGTAGTTGTACATCAATATTGCCAACCTAGACACTTGCTACATTACATCGAACTTGTCCATTTATAGCAACTGGAGACCCTACAACGCCGTCGAAACGAGAACATTTATCCCGAAGGAACATAGTTAGTGTATATGTTATGTTATTGTTGAATCCGGTAAGACCCAATATGTCGGAGACTTGGAAGTTTGATCCCCCAGACTAGAATCTCATCACCTTTTTGTCATGGGCCCATATTGACGCACATATAAGGTATGGCTACCTACACAATCCAAATTTACTACCTGGTTGGAGGTGTTATAACACGGTCTTTCCCCTCCGGCAAGTGTTTACACTCTTCTGGAAGATCCCGAGAACCCACCTGCAGCATAGGGCTCGTTTTACATGGGTCAAAGACAGTGCGTAGAGAGGTTGTAACTTGACACGACCTTCAATATTAGCTCATGGTATGGGTACGTCCATCTAAGTACCTAGCTTTACACTCTAGGATATGTACCTGGTTTTTTGAATCAAAGACATGGATATCAATTTGTCTATTAGTACAATAAGGACAAGGGCTTTCGGGAGAGTACGCCACTGATTATGAACTAACACATCCCATATTATGTTGTGACCTTGACCACTTGACGGCCTAAAGGCACGACACGTGGGATTCATGGTAACCTCCACGCCTCCACTCTTTCTACCCAGCGTGTACAGATCAATCCCCGAAATAGCATTAGTTCCCGTTGTGGACTGTCTGTTACAAGTAATGGATGTAAAACAAAAATTTCGCCAAGTCTCCGTGAAGCCATAACATAACCTGTACATGTAGGGGGTTCTTCAAAGTAAAGTAAACTATGATATGAGGCGCAAGTTTGATAGAAACATCTCGTATTATACAGCAGGTTAACCTTAGATAGGGACCTACACTACCGAGGTAGCGTAGGTAGGTTTCGAACGAAAAATTTCGAGATATATGGTGGGATGGTGGTAACTCGATGGAGACGCTACCGTTATTTCAGGGGGTCGGCTTGCACGTAGCCAAGCAGTGAACCCCTAGCAGCACCCACTTTGAGCCACCATGAAAGACATTCTAGAACGGCTTCTATAATAGAATGGAGAATAGAAATAAAACTGAAAGGGAGGGCAGAAAAAAATTTCCCAAGGGGTGCCCGACAGATAGGCTAGTAGCCATTACGCAGAAGTGTTCCTACTAGAGTCTGACATTAGGTACATTATACATACTAGACCTACCTACCTAGTGTTGTTCTAACCATCGTCGGAGATCATGTTGTTCATTGACCAGTTGGTTGCATAGCAATATATCAATCAACTGGAGAGATTTCGCCAATGCTCATTAGAGGATTAACTCGTGATGCGACAGCATGACTATCGGAGCTAGGTAGATATACGGACGAATCGCATGCAGCACTTCATGGTCAGGCTTAGGTTATCATGCAGTGTCAACAATAGGGAAACATTGAGTGTAAGTCGGCCTTATAGGCCGAGGGAGATGTTGCTTTGGTCAACTTTCAGCTCAATAATTCTTTTTCTCTAAAGCCTCTGCTTCAAAAAGTTTCAGCAACGTTTTCACACACGTTAGCCCCATCTTCTGGTTTGTTAGGGTTTCTATTCCAAACCCGGCAAACAATAACGGAACATAACCCTCGAGACAGGATGTTCCAAGTAGATACTTCCGAACATCTTTTACTCTAAACAGCAGTATCACCGGTCCCGTAAATGGCTGAACCTGCCTGGATGAAGTGCCGGCTTACATGCATCAATGCTTCTAGAACATTGGGAAGCCTAAACTTCGTCATCAAGTTTAGATTCTGTGTGTCAATTTCACCACTACGTATATGTATATGTGAAAATCATATCCAATCCCTTCCCAACCCCCATCCGGACTATATTAATTTGATAATGGACGCGGATCATCTCGGCATTGCCTCTAGAACTTAGCCCAAAAGAGGCATGCAGCAGAGACAGAAAGACATTGATGTCATCGGAGCCAGCGGATGGGTTTTACTGTCCCAGGCGGAGTTGGATTTTAGGTAGTGTAGACAACCCCATGCTACCTCGTCCCATCCGTTCCGAGCAGAAACGCCCATAGTTCTCTACCAGTCTGGTTTGCCTTATTAGGTTATATGTGTCTTATGTCTACCATGTTTATATACACGTCGCCGCATCCAGATGCAACCACGGTGAGAGAGAACGCTTGACCAATGATGGCGAACCCGACACGACGTTTCGGGTCCTCAAACCCATGCCCTCGGAGAGTACATAGGCCAGTGATTGGCAGCGCTTGCGTGGTTCGAATAACGCCATTCTCCACTGAAGGATGTCGTTTTCCCATTTTCCCATTTTCCCATTTGGTAGGAGACAATTCCGCACTCGGGCATGAAATGTTTCCGCGTCGAGTGCTCGCTGTCCACACAGGGGGCGTAGTAGTCGACGACCCCCCCCTCCCCCTTCCCTTCCTCCCCCCTTCTCTGCGCTAGGCGGGTTGGCTTCGCGAATGCAGATTGGATTGTGCACCGTTTGAGAGTTGCAGCGGGTGAGATTACATCCGATGCTGGCAACAAAAGATGGCATTGATAACGATCCGACAGGGAGGGTTGTCGGGAGGGTGGGAGCTCGACAAGAGAAAAAAAAAAACATAAAAATAAAAATAAATTCTTCTGCCGCTTTTGCTTGGGCCTCCTGGTATGACTCGCACAGATCTCTGTTAATAGTTAATTAGAGGCCTCTTAAACAACCGGCGACAAGCTAGGCCAGACCATGAAACCCAGTGGTGCCATCACGAAATCGCATAGGTTTCCGGCATCATCTGCAAGTTCTCCTGCCTAATTTCATGTCCGCCATGACTTTTATGTCGATGGTGACATGCTTTGGATGCCACCCTTTGTTGTCTATCTCTGCAAAGATTAGATTTCCGAGATTATTGCGGTCTCCCGTTGTCGGACACCGTGATATCGCGCTGGGCTCGATAACGTCCACCCTTGACTTGTTTTGGAAACGCAGGCCGAGAACGTAGGTCAATAAACAAATTAGACGATACTCTTGGATAGATACAGTAGCACTTCAGCTGCTGACTTACCAAGGCTTAGTCTATTACATACAACTAGGTATTCACATCCTTTGCTGACAGGTCGAAACCTGGTACCAGGGCCCGGGCCGGTTCCGTCAAAGCTACACTACAGTACCTACAGAGCTGTCTGCAACAAGCACGTCAGGGGGGGGAAGGGGACTGTAAGAGGATAGGTATTCGTTCCTCTTTTTCTGTTGTTTTAGTGCATTTAGTGCGCGGCTAACTAAAACGTCCCCCGAAAGTGGTTTTTTCTTGAATGCTACGCTGTATAGGGGGTCTACTGATTATCACGAAATACTACTTACCTACCTATTCATACAAAAGTCGACTATTTTTTTTTTTTTTTTCATCTACTTCGCAATATTTCTTTGAATACCTAGGTATCAAGCTTTCGAGTTTCACGATCTCCGTTGCGCCTCCGGTAACCGGATGACCCCAAGACCGCCAAGCTGCAATGATCGTCCCTTGACCTGATGAGTAGGGCAATGGTAAGGGGACTCAGTTTAACAGGGTTCAGGGGATCTAGATGTTGACCCGCATGAACGGAAATCACTTGACCAATCCCTCAAAAAAGTAATGTACACTACCTAAGCAGATAGCTACGTAGCATGTAGGAGAGGATGTATGTATGTATGTACGTAGCTCTCTGGAGTGGATATTCTACCTAGGTAGTGTCGTGAAGGATGACTAGACTAAGATACCTAGGCACCACGCACCACCCCCCTCGTGTTAGCCCCTTCGAGGACACTAGGTCACACGTAAATATGCCCAGGTGCTCTACAGACATTTTTTCACAGCCCTAGCTCGTCCCGGAGTGGGTTTTCGTGATTATCTACGCCTCCGTCTAGTGTCAGGGCAGGGCCTCGGGGACACTGAAGAGAAACATGAGGATACTATCGCGAGATTGTAGCTAGTAGCACTAAGGTGCCTAGATTCCCATCACCCAAGGCGCAGTAAGTGATTGGTCCAAGCCCTAGCCGCTCACAGAAGACGACGACCTCACTTCCACGTGCTGGAGTGCTAATGAATGCTTCATTATCGTATATCAAATGCGGGGAATCGGATCATTTCTACGGCTGTCTGTAGATTATGTATCCCTCCGCGTGGATCATGCAACGGTAAGCCCCGGGCCAGCAAGGAAACCTGTCAAACCTGTCAAACTTGTCAAAGGCCAGGGGTACGTATTAGTCCAACACGCTAGGTGATAGTCGAACCAGCTGGCGCCTTTCCACGGCGCAATCTACCACACATGCTGGGCGCGAGGAGCTCGAGAACCTCTTGCGGTTGTAATCTTCGTTCTTGGCATCCCTAGCCTTTTGGATTTGGTATAGTCAAAAGGCATATTCACTGGAGCCGGTGTAAGGCAGAGAGTCGGCTTTCTCCTGGCCAGGTACTACGAGTACAGGATTCCAGGGTAGGAGGGTATTGATGTATGTAGTAATGGATGGCCGGTTCTTTTGCCCAGCTATTCCCACACCACCCGTTCACCCCTGGAGATAGGTGCTTACGGGGCTTTGTGCAATGTAACTACATACCTATCTCGATGTATGTTTCGACAATACACTAGGTAGTTAACCAAGTAGAATGAGGCTATCCTGCATACCGTACGCAAAAGGCCGTCATAGGCTCACGCTTCACAGACTATTTGTATTGATAGTAGAGAGAGATTAAGACGGTGTGGTATGATAGTAAGGAGACAATGACGAAGAGCTACCTAGTGTAGCTATACCCCTGTCAGAAATTATGTACTATCCAATACCCTGCAATGCTACACAGTCCAGCCTACCTAAAAGGCCTCTTCGTCTCGAAGGGTGGTAGGCAAGAAGTATCTTCGCTATAAACATCTTTCGTCTTCTTATGGTTGAGCATCTTACAAACATCATGAGCGATGACTTACACCGCGTCCCCACGTTGTTGCTTGAGCCCTTCCGACTCGACGGCACGACTTATAATCTCGACTTCTATTACTTAGTTGGAGGGGACTTGACTTGGCTCCAAGGACTGAATCCATCAGCACAGAGCGTCTCCCTTCTCACCCCAACATCCCATACCTTAGAAAGTGATTCTCGGGGTCTCGGACTGGCCTATCACGACATCTTGTACCATCTTGAACCTTTTGTGCAGACCTGACGCAGGGTAAAAAAAAAACGGGATTTCGAGTCTCATGCGGAGAGACTCGTGCTCTGATACTTGCAATGGCCAATGCGCATGATACATGATCTGACGAGACGAAACACTCGCACTGCTTTTACAATGAGATGACTGGGTAGGCGGTTGTTCGAGGCTCCGCTGTAAGGAATGATACTCCGGATAGACGGACAAAACGTTTGGTGATAAGGAGGCCAAATCCGGCCAACGATACCCAATGTCATGGCCATATGTTTCGACTGCTCACAATGCGTCCCCTCTATTGACCCACGATTGGTTACAGTCAAGATGGAACGAGGGGATCTTCCGCCTATCATCCTAGCTTTCGACGAACCTACCACCTCTCCATACACGATGGGACGATTCTTAGCCTTGTTGTTCGGACGCGAGCGTATAACCGTTTAAGAAGCTCGGTCGCCTACCCCCAGTCGTGGTTGGGTAGGTACACTAGATGGCAGGTAGAAGTAAACGGATGTTGGCTGCCCGATTTCCTAGAGGCAGACGAATGGATTGGCTCCAACTCTAGGGATAGCCACCAGTGGCGCTCTCGTAGAGCTTGTGTGTAGTCACCAGGTAGTCTAAGGCGATTGCTTGATAGGATCGTAGGCATGTTGGTGATGTGGGACGAACCGAAGGGGTTTCGCCGGTCTCCTACCTCAGGTAGATGTCGTAAACACTAGACGGCAGGCTCCTCGAAACGAAGTTGGTGGAGGAGTAGGCAGCTTTGCTATCAGTTACTCCGTGATAGATTGCTAATTTGCTTACATCTCGACCTATCGAGGCTCATTATGGAAACATCACGTCCTCTGGTGGCTACTACGTAGCTATTGCTCAACCCGTGTTGTTGAAACGAAACATAATAACTGGTTTCGAGGGGCTCAAAGAACTTGTCAATACACCCAATAATCATAATGCCCCCCCGTCGTGGGTAGGCCCAGTTTGGCTGGGGTTGTTTAAAATAATAGTCACCTAGAGACAACTCCAGAAAACGTGCCTTCTAGACTTTGGGTTCTGATCATCTGATACCTTTGATCAACCCTTGACTCCGATCACAGGGTCTAAGGGAACACTCGCTGAGGAGTTCCCGGCCACGGTGGCTTAAAGTCGAATGCTCTAGACTTCGTTAAACCATACATACTCTGTGGCAAAACCAACATTGGGTTATGTTCATTTTTATTTTCAAAAGCCGGTTTTTTTATAGTCTTACTACTCAAGCTACCATAACACCCCTGCTCATGTTTACAAGGTTTCTTGATGCGTCGTATGAGTTCTTTGAAAGTCACTTATTTTCAGATATCGATGACATGATATATAAAGTAATTACTCAAGGGACTAGATACCTGCCTCATATACACATGGCGTAGCAGAGTTACCAAACGGGAAACTAAAGAGGATTGCTATAGACTAGAAAGAAAACATCAAGGGTTAACCCTGTAACCATAACGACGACAACTATGGGGACCAGAGTACTCTTCTTTGGTACGTAGTTTCATGGTTCCGAGCTCTAAGACAAGTCTGCAAGATGGTAACCATCGCTAAGCATCGCTTACCGCTGTAGCTCTAGAGTTTACTCCTCCGGTATTCGTGGTCGAAGGCGGAGAACTGTTTGTCCCCTTTCTGGGGATGTTGATCAGCGCCGTACCAAGAAGCGAAAACATATCCAACCCCAGAGAATCTGCTGGCTGCTTTTAACGAGATTTTCCCATTCCTCCTCGGATAGGTATTCGCATAATAACTTATCTCCGCCATAGTCTTCAGCTTGCTTACTCTCGCGGGAAAGGTGAAATGTCTACGTTGCCGGTACGTTGTGCAATTCTATACGTACCTTGTATATTCAGGCATGAGCATTTGCGGTCATTCACAACAGCCACGATACCTTCATTATCTATCTACACCAGGGGGTACTTTTATGCTTTAAGCACACAATCTAGCATTTAAATCACCTACCTGGATATACCAACATGGTCATGAGGCCTGAGACCTCACGTGGGCATAGCTTGGCTTAACAATTGTGTATTATTACCCCGAGGTAAAAGAGGACGTTCTTTACACTGTATACTCTTCAGAGTTCACTTATGTTAGATATTCAACAGCCTCCTTTGACTACTATATGCTAAGTCTACTTTAGGTAGGTGTCTGTCAAGGGTATTCTTGCTACGCTCGGTCATTAAGCGAGCATTCGTTTTGTGTGGATTCATCAGGCTGCGGATCATACTGGTGGTTGGGAAGTTTGTCCTGGTACCTGGTTATTGACGATGATTCTACCCACAGACTACGGGGTATAATCGTGATTAAGCAGAAGCATGTGTCCCAGAGTTTGCGCCACAGCGCTTCCAACTTCCTTCATAGATGCTGGAGCCCTCCTCTCCCATGACATAGGCAGTGCTGTGGACGGACCGCGTCAAAGCATGATGTCGGAGAATTCCATCTGCCATTTATAGAAGCGTGGCTAGCCGAACTCTTGCGCTCAGATATTCTAAACCAAGCAGATATATGTCATAAAGATGAAGGGCTAGACTTGACGAAGAATTAGAGCTCTGCACTATACGTGTCATTTGAACGGTCTAGTGGCCGCTCACGAGAAGACAGCAACCCTCCCCCCTTTTTTTTCTGCATACAATGAATATTATTACCCAGGTAGTTAGGTAAATAACCCCAGCTGATTGAACAGAGTGATAATTATTTCCTACAACTTTTGTATCCTGTTTACCAGACATCCCTGTACCAAATCAATATGCCACTTCCAGACTTTCTATGCGCAAGGGGAATCAAGACAAAGATAGCCCTAGAGCGCTCTAGATTACCTACCTACATATCTACTTCTATTAAGTCCGACGATGACATTGCCGAACAAGCTAACACTGTACCATCCGTCTGGATTCCTCCAGAAACTGAGCCGCAGATGAGCTTCGTGGCACAGCTTTCACACGCGCCAGCTCGACGCCCATAGTCAGGGGTAAGCCCCAGGGATTCTGCGAGTTCCAACAACGACATCGGTGTATCTTTCGTCCATTCCGCGGAGAGATTTGGCTCTGCGAACTTAACTCTTGCGCGCCTCGCCTCGCGCAGGGCCGCCGATCCAGACGCTGCAGAAAGAAAGATTCGCTGCGAATCAACGGGGCTTGGAATCTCAGCTTCTGCAGTCATCGCCTCGCCGCGTTCTCGAACCCCGGCGGACCGCATATGCTAGCCGCAGAGAAAAATTCCCGCCTGATGCCATCTCGCCAGCGCCCAACGGGCTTCAGGTGAAAGCTGCGCCGATGGGTGCTTTCCAACGTCTGCTCATCTGGCCGCCCCCCCTGTAATCGTAGTGCACGCCTTGCACATTGGACGGGCTAGGCTTCGTGAAGAAAAACAACTTTCTTGAACGTTCTGTCTTGGAACTAAGGTATCTCGTCTCAGAGTGGGAAGTGGCCGCTGTCGCGCGCTACGTGTATCCACAATACCGGTGTGCCCTCGAAGTTGGGATGCACATCGTGAGATTTCCTCATGGCCAGGATTGGGGTGATCCCGACGCCTGCGGAGAGGCACAACTTGCCTCATTGGCAGGAAGGACTTCCAGTCCAGGAAGATGCGCTCAGCTGCCGAACGCACCGATAGGACAGTTGCCCAGGGAGCACACGTCGTGCATCCAAGTGGAGGCTTCACCGGCTTTCTTGATGCTGAGGCGATGGTATGAAGGATTCTAGCGCGTCAGCCAATCAGAGATCGGCCAACTGCCAGTCTTCCCGGTTGGGATGCGAGCAGTGAGTGTAGAAGCTGGTCAGGCAGATGGTTCCTCAGGGGCTCGCCGTTAACCGATCCGAGATAGAACGACTTCACGTCTCCCCCTTCATCTACGATACGATAGGGGCGAAAAAATCCCTCCAACCCTTCCAAGAATTATATGGCTATTGCTGAGCCTATCGTCCATCACGGTTAACTTGCGCTCAATGGTCCACTTGGTCATGCCCAGGAGAAGCTTGTGGTTGTTCATAGTATCTCTTGTTTCAAGTGACGCGTCAAGTGCCACTCGAGTCATGGTAGCGATGTCCACGGGGTCTCCCGAGAATTTCTCGTAGGACACTTCGTCGTCGGGATGAATGCGGCCACCCCTGAGCACTCGTAGGGAGACCCCGATGCAGCCAGAAGTAGCAAGGCTTTGAAGCCAGGAGTCCTTCTGGTCGCATCTTCAGGAGAGCTTCATGCATAGGACTCGAGATCCGCATACCTCCAGGCGTGCCGACTCCCCGATCTTCCATAAATCGCCCAAATGGATTTTGTCTTCCAGGGCGACCTTGCCTGGAAACCGGAGGGTCATGTCCCCCCCTCCCCGTGGTACCAGTCCTGTGATGACCGGTCAAGCTCCATATCATGGCACCAGTGGTCGTAGTTCTCGGCAAAGAAGACATAGACAGATCCGTCATGCGCTGCTGCCTTATTGTCAAGTATCCCGGGTTCGTCCAGTTCGATGTAGTCAGATGGTCACATCAGGGGGTCGTATGTGATGGACGTTTTATAGCTTGATGCCATTAACATCATGAAACGTTGGCTTAGAACGACTGACTGCAATAACTTCCATCCTGATGACTTATGGTCGAGCAATCTATAATAACAAATATGGGACAATGCCGCTGCCAGAGAGAATCAGCTGCTACTTGCTTACCTAGGTTAATCCATCCTCACTAGTACATCGGGTTTTACAGGTTCCCCTGAACTTCTGACTCGGGCTCGGTATAAATGGTCAATGACTTAGATGAATTATTACCTGTATGACTTTGTAAACGACAGAGACTTTATAACCAAATAAATTCTGTTTTGTTTAACAGGAAAATATCATAGATATCGATGCCAAGGACATCGACTGTAGTAAATGGTGATCCTCTGATCAGCTGGGCAGGAGCAAGTACTTGACTTTCTATAACTGAGGAATAGACGCTCTACAATGCTCAAAATATCCTAACAAGTCTCATATACCTACTTTGATAGTGGTTGTCGAGTCGAAAAACCCCGTCAGTTTTCATGGCTTAGATCTGCTAGCAATAAAACCCTGAAGTAAATCAATGAGCATAATGAGGACAAGCAATATCTATAACAACATTAACTAGTGTCTCCTCCATGTTATATTGATATTTGATTGCGATTATAAATATAGTTCCCAGCAGACTAATCGATGAACTAAGCACATAATTGCCCTTCTTCATCGTCGCCTACATCGACCGTTTGACCCTGAGGTGTCCCCCAGCCTCCGCCGCCGGGCGTGTTAATCTGCATGATCTCTCCCGGGTTCAGATTGACCACCGCCTTCCCCCCAAGATTGATCCTCTCGAGGATGCCTTCGTCGTTGAACTTGAAAGCGTAGTTGCGGCCTGCCTTTCCGGGCTGACCGCCGGCCATGCCGTAAGGGCGGTACACCCTCCGGTCGCTGAGAATGCTAAACTTCAACGGGATCCTCGCCTCGATCTCGCGGATGGTGCCGTTGCCGCCGTTGAACATGCCGCGCCCCCCGCTGTTCTCTCGAATCCCGTACTTCCTCACGAGCACCGGGGTTCGCTTCTCTATGACCTCCGGGTCGGTGTTGCGCGTATTCGTGGAATGGACATTCACCGCGGACTCCCCGTGCCAGCTCGGACCGGCCCCGACGCCGCCTCCCAGGCTCTCTCCGTAGTTGAAGCCGGGCTTCACCTCTCCGGTCGTGGGGTCCTTCCCGCCCATTCCCCAGCCGAAGCTATTAGCACATCCTTGGCTAGCAGCGCAGCGGCCAAATGCCCGTAAGATGGTGTCGATGATTCTCTGGCTGGCTAAGGTGGAGCCGCAGACAGCGACGGCGGGTGATGGGTTCAGTATGCTCCCCTTCGGAACTCGGATGTCTACTGGAGACAGGCACCCTTCGTTTAGCGGAATATCAACATCGACGAGGCACCTGATGGTGTAGATGATGGCTGAATGGGTAATGGAAATGGGGCAGTTGTAATTTCCCCATGATTGGGGCCCAGTGCCGGCGAAGTCGTAAGTCGCTCCGCCCGTCTCCCGGTTGATTGTGATCTTTAACTTAACAGCTGTGCCGTCGTCGAAGTGGTCTACAGCCGTAAGGGGCTCTGGGTGATCTAGGGCGATCTTCTTGAAGAAATCTCTAACAGCAACCTCGGCATTGGCCTGGATCCCGTGCATATAAGTGTGGACAACCGGTAGCGTGAAATCGTCGCAGAGTTTGCCCAGTAGGGTATTCCCGCGCTGGTTCGAAGCAATCTGCGCCTTCAAGTCACTGATGTTGTCGGCGATTCTCCTCGTCGCACTGCAACCGGGGAAACTGCCCGCCTTATCGAACGCGGCCCTAACGTCCTCCTCGAGGAAATTCCCACCGCTGACGATCTTCATCGACCTGATGTTGATTCCTTCTTCCCAGAGCTCTTTGCTCTCGGGCATCATTGATGTAATGCCCTTTCCTCCAATGTCCGTGTGGTGGCCGCGGGACGCGACGTAGAACGCAATTTGGTCTTGGAAGAAAACAGGGCTGACAACCGTCAGATCAGGTAAATGCGTCCCGCCACACTGTGGGTGGTTTGTCAACAACACATCGCCAGCCTTCAACTTCCCTTCCCAAAGGCGATGCTGATATTGAATCGCAAACTGCATAGAGCCGAGATGGATTGGGATATGTGGCGCGTTCGCGACTAACTTGCCATCCGGTGAGAAGATAGCGCACGAGAAATCTAGTCTCTCCTTGATACTCGTAGAGATGGATGTCCGCTGTAAGGTGTTTCCCATCTGCTCAGCTATCGACATGAACCGATGAGCAAAGACTGATAACTGGATCGGGTTAATGGTATCCGCCGAGATGGAAGATTGAATTGCTTCCGTCAGCTGAAGCCTCTCTAACACCACGTGGTTTGATAATATGTAGCCTCTGAATCGAGGGTCCACGAATATCGTCTGGGTCTTGTCGATGACTAGGGCTGGTCCGTTCAGAACGCTTCCTCTCGGTATCGAATCGAGCTCGTAAACACCGATGGTTTGCCAATCACCATCTACATAGACGCGTTGTTTAGTATGAGGCTTGGCTGTTTGATAAGCACCCGTCTTCAAAGCAGCTAGTTCAGCTAGAGCAGACCCTTCTCTTGGTAACGAACAAGCACTACCGGTGCCTCTGACTTTGATTGAATCTATTATTATATCGCGATTAAGGTTGAAGGCGAATTCTCGCAAATGGTGGGCCTTGAAAGCTGACCCGTAGTCTTCATCTTGAGGCTTCGAGATGGTTATGGTAGTATCGGTTCCGAAATATCTGAGGACCAGGGCCTCGTCGTAACTCAAGGAGCTCTCATGAGCCCCCTGAGAGAGGAGTTCTGCGGCGACTTTACGTCGTAGAACTTCTAAGCGCTCCCGGATATTGCCAAGAGAACCCATCGCAAACTTGCCAGCATAAGGCTCATACGTCTCGTACTGTAACTCAGCCTGTGAGATGCCATATGCCGACAGAAGCGAAGACCATTTGTGTATGAGAATTCTTTTTATTCCGAGCTTCTCTGCTATCGAGCAAGCATGTTCTGTTCCCTGTTAGCTATATAGGTAGGCAATCTTTTTTTATATCAATGGGAGGAGACCTACGGCCACCTGCACCCCCAAAACTGACGAGGTCGTGCTTTTCTGGAGCGAAACCCCGTGCCTCTGGATGAAAAGTCAGTCATAATCATAAGGCACTGAGGATGTCATCACCTGTGATATTCCTGATAGGCCGACTCATCGCTTCGTTAGCCACATTCAAGAAGCCCGACGCAACTTCTTCAGGCGTAAGATTCTGTGATGTCTGCCGATTGAACTCTGTGGTGATCTCTTTGAACTTTTCGACAACAATATCTAAATCAAGCGGCTGGTCTGCATTTTCACCAAATATGGATGGGAACAAAGTTACCACCAGCCGCCCAAGAAACAGGTTGGCGTCCGTTACTGTCAAGGGACCGCTGTGAGAGTTGTATTAGCATTGTCGATATTGTATGAATCCTGTGTGTATGGGTCACTCGCCCTTTTCTGTAGCAGGCCGGCCCGGGATGAGCGCCTGCACTCTCGGGGCCAACGACTAGGAGTCCTTTGAAGAGGTTAGCCACGTTAGAGGTGCGAAGGGACTGTGAACTGACCACTCCTCGCGAAGAGAATAGAGCCACCACCAGCGGCAACACTTTTGAGCATGTCAGTACCGCATTGAGAACGTGCATGATCATTGCGTCTCACGTTGATATATTAAGCATTGGAACTGATATGGTTCTCCCGGCAATAGTAGTTTCTGTCAAATGGTCATATTTGCCGTCGAATCTCGATACATCTGTACTCGTCCCACCCTATAAGGAGTAAGTTCGCGACTTCTCAAGGATATAGACGGCCACGCTGGCCGCACCGGTGGCTTGGAGAATTGAAGAAAAATAGAGAAAGAAAGGTATCACATACCATATCGAAGCCAATGATAGGAGTGCCATCTTCACTGTCGTGACACGAGCACGCAATACCGACAACTCCTCCCGCGGGTCCGCTCAGAAGCGCCTCGTTACCCCTGAACTTGTGCGCCTGCTTTAAGCCACCGTCGGAACACATGAACTCGACTCTCTGCGGGAGAATATCGAAGCCCGACTCGAAGCCCTCTACGTAACGACGGATAATCGGGTACAGATAGGCCTCCGAGCAGGTAGAGTTGCTGCGGTTGAGCAACTTGACGACAGGGCTGGTCTCTGACGAGGTCGTGACGTACTTGAACCCCACGTCTTTCGCCAGAGCTGCGACGGTTTCCTCGTGCTCTGGATAAAGATATGCGTGCATGAACGATATTGCCACGGATTCATAGCCTTGGCTGCGTAGTTCTTGGAGTTGCCGGCGTACCTGGCTTTGGTCGATGCGCTTCAACACTCGGATGACCTCGCCGCTCCTTGTCCTCACGAGGTCCTGATCAGCGAGCTCCCCAGCCTCGTCCTTACGGTACGGGTTCAGGTCATAATCCTCTACTGTGACTCTCTCATCGACTTCAATAACAGTGTTATGGAGGGCCCGAGGCTTTCTGACATTAAGGTCAAATAGCTTTGGACGGGACTGGTCACCGATAACACAGACGTCCTTGAACCCTAGGTATGTGCCGTTAGTCTACGGCGAATGTGCTGATGAGCAGAAAAGCACAGTTTTCTCGGTGAACTGGCTTAATCCATACCTTTTGTCGTTACGAAGGCGAATCTCTCGCCCTTGTGCTCTAACAGAGCGTTGGTCGCAACAGTAGTCCCAACTCTGCAAGCGGCTGTTCAGACGGTGAGAAGGCGATTCCTTGTTGAGAATTCGAGTTGGTCTGCTTACCGATTCTGGTGCCATCCAGCTTCTCGCCAGCGGGAATGGCCCTTCCTTCAACTACTTCTAGTACACGCCTGATCGCCTCTGTCGGCGCATCACGATAGTTGGCAGGGTCTTCAGACAGTAGCTTGAAGATGATGGGATCACGCCCTTCGACATGAGCTACGACGTCGCAAAAGGTCCCCCCTCGGTCGATGGAAACCCGTACGTCTGCCATTTTCACACACGCACACACACAGTGGTGGGTATAACTTGCGGAGAATAGTGAAACTTGGCCCTAGATCATGATAGGTATCTTTTCGAATGGTATCTCTGTCTCTGCTCCCAGACGAAGCAGCCGTGACAATATTCGTATTCGTAGACGGGACTGTAACCGGTAACTCCGCGACACCTAACTCATACCCAAACTTAGGATATTTTACATACAATTCCACCCGATAATGGTACATACATTAGTAGTTAGTATCCTAGTCGAAGGTCTTGTCGGAGTCTTTCCGACCCATTGGATCTGACAGGCTCTGCCATCATAACTACGGACGGAGGGAATTGGAGACGGATAGTCTCAATATTGGGTAGGTTAGGTTAGGTACCTACCTAGTATCTCTTATATTATAACGAAAGCGAGTTCTATTTCCGATATCATTCATGAGAGCACTTATAAGGCGGAATATTGTACGTGCGTACGTGGTTTCGACTCTTAATGTATGCACTATAACTTGATTCAGGGGCCCAGTGCTCTTTGCTAGCGGAGACACCACTAAAACCCACTCGGTCGGCAGAGGCTTGATCGCTGTATGCCAAGCCCTAGAAAACCTCCCTAGACACCTAGGTAGGTCATTATTCTAATTCTAACCTACTGAGTGAACTCCTTTCTAAATGCCGCGCTCTGATGCGAGATAAATCACCCTCGAACTTTTACTAAGCGGTAACTATGAACTCATTTCCTTCTTATTTTACTTTCAAGAGCATGTTATATTCGCTAAATCTAATTTTTGGGATTATAAATGAATAAATATAGGCGTGTTCCGGGAAGTCTCTGGCACAACTAACTTAACCAGGTACTTGGATCAATGTATGTCTGGTATATATGAAATAGGAGAATCAACCAACGCAGATGAAGAATCGAATCTACCCGGCTTTCAACGAAAGTCGGATCTCAAGATTCTAAATACACCCGTCGTAAGTATTGACTTCACCTCTACTTACTTTGTAATGGATGATGTCTTTGTTATAGAAAGTCCAACTCAAGGGGTCCTCCCCAGCCATAGTTCATCACCACATCCTCACTCCCCGCGACGCTGGTATTTACCATGGGGGCCCTCCCCGATCCCTGGGGACTGGACAATAATTGCTGCCCTGCAGAGGGCACGCCGCAGTCCGAAAGATCACGCTCGTCTGGGATTTCTAAGAACCTGTAACAGCTTGCCTTGCCGAGGATTTCTTGCATAAGAGCCAGTAGACTGGCCATCTGTGGCTTCAGCACATTCTGGTAGTTATCCTTGGGCCCGCCAAGCTGGCTATAGGAGGACTGAGAGAAGTGCAGCGGCCCGTAGTTCGCGACGGCGCCAATCGTGGCGAGGAACTGGCGGAATATCTGCGCGGCCTGGTGGGCATGGACCCAACCCTCCGGGAAGGACTCCAGTATGTTGACCAGCATGGTGACTTCGTCTCGAGCTGGAAAGGGCGAGCAGTCTGGGGTATTGGATATAAAAGTGTGCATGAGCACGAGGCCGACAGGAAATAGCCGACAGAGGGTTACTCGGTTCAGGGGCAACTGTCGGTGCTGGAAGAGGGCTGAGGTAGATTGTAGATGTTTTTGGGCGAACCGGAGAAGCTCAGCTCTCGAAATGACGGGCCCGAACGCGTTGAAATGAGAAGGGTAATGAAGAAGCAAAAGCAAAAAGTAATATCGCGCGCTTAGCCATGTAATCGAGTTATGTATTGGTATGTTATCGTGCTCCAGGGGTGAGACCAAGCACCCGTTGCTGTACCAGTTTTCGACCTCGGCCCGGATCTCCTGGATAATGGCCCGTCGATCAGGCTGCGTAAGAGAGCTGACTTCGGATTGTTTTCTAAAATGCACTTGCTGTAAGATCCGGCCCTCCATCTGCCTCAGCTGGATAACGTGGCGGCTTGTTTGCAGGACTAGGGCAAATTGGGTCCTATCTGGGGACGCAAATTCATCTATGGTTAGTCCGGGGAGAGGCACATCTGTATTCTCATCTGTAAGCGCAACTGGCAGCCCTAACGAGGTTGCCATCATGCGGTCCAGGACGAAGATGCTCCAGAATAGCCGGTGACGTAGTTCGACGTCTGTGGGAGAGAGTGATTTCTCATCCGATGCTCGCCGCGTCAAGCCCAGGAGCATAGCCTGGCGAGATACGATTCCTACGATGGACCATGCTGACGCGCCGGCAGGGTCGAATAGTGAATATAAGGCCAGCAGCACGAGGATCTGAACTGACTCGATGCTCTCTCGGCAAAGGCATTCTTGGATAATATCAGAATAACCAACCTCGAACTTGGATACGGTGTCACCGGGAATCTGGCCAGCACGCTG
The DNA here is from genome assembly GCA_018398605.1 of Biscogniauxia mediterranea. Classification (NCBI taxonomy): domain Eukaryota; kingdom Fungi; phylum Ascomycota; class Sordariomycetes; order Xylariales; family Xylariaceae; genus Biscogniauxia; species Biscogniauxia mediterranea. The sequence goes on along the minus strand of JAGXTR010000011.1, from coordinate 247,566 downwards.
TAGAGTCGTGCACCCGATGGCCATGATCAGATACAGTAAGGTCGAGTCTGCATCTCGACGATGTTTGGCGAAGTCGCCAAACGTCTCCAGGTCGCGGAGGACTTTATTCCGGTCGACAAACGGATACGCCCTGTTGACGTTCCGGAAATATGCATCTACGAATCGGCGTGCTGCCGCATCAGGAGGCAGACGCCGGGCGGAAAGGGGGCTCGGGCCTAGGGATACAGCATCGACGGATCGTTCCCCTGCAGAATCAACCGAGGCCCGGATGGCCGAATGGTGGCTTCGCGAGGACACCGACCTATCATCGGTGTTCACCTCGATGCTGTGATGGTCGACGGTTGGCTGGTCGCTTGGTAGAGATAGGTTATCTCGAACTCCCGAGGGGGCCGAGGCTGGTGAGTCTACATGGGGGATTCCATGGATGGTAGGCGATGCGTCTCGTAGGAGCTCTGTAAGGTCGGTTCCGGTTTCTATGGACTCAATGTTGGTTAGGCCGACAGGTAGGTTCTGGTTGATGTACTGCGATAACCATTCAACGCGCATGCGTAAATGGTGTGTCTGGGCGGCGCTGGAGGAGGCCGGCGTGGAAAAGGAGCATTTCTGTCCTGCGCTCGCGCAAAGGGAGCACACGGGGAATGTCCGACTGCATTTCTTCTTGAAGGAGCGGCACCTGTCGCACGCGGGAATACTCTTGGGCTTCGAAACTGGACGTAGGGGCTTTTCAGCTCCACTATCTGGGGAGGCAGATCGTGGCCGGTTGAGCGGCGCTGGCGGCATCGTATCACCGAGAGACGGAGAGGTCCGGCTAACGCGGAATCGGTGAATCGACGATTTCATATCTGAAGACATGCTGATCCAGTGGTCGGGGACGGACTCGAAATCCGTCTGTATTCCGCCACTCCCTTTCCCTCTACACCGCACTTCTCACCCATGCTTCGGATCCCGCAGCGAATTGTTCGGTGCTGTGGTCGGGAAGAGCCCGCTGAGTCGTCTGTTGTGATGGCCTCCTCCTCGTTACATAACGTAGTGTAGAACCCACATGTGTAGCAGTGAAAGAGTCAGCAATCAGGGCAGTCGGGTGATAGAGAGAGCTGTGGTTAAGACCCCAGCCGTGTCGACCCAAAGCACGAGTCGCGCCATCAGTGGTCATTGACCCTAGCGGGGCTCGTCAGGGTCTAGTGTGTGGGTTTCGAACCATTTCGGGCTCATCGCCGAGGACTACCTGCGCTTGGGGATGGTGCCGACGATGAGTCGGCCCCTTGGCGGCAGAAATTGCCCCATTTGGCAATATGAAATATGGGCTGCTGTAAGTAGGCATGCCTCGTTCATGATTGCGAACGTCCGCCTCTCAAGCCAAAGAGGTAGTTACGAAATGCTTGCTCTGGACTGACTAGGTAGGTAGTGAGCCCACCATGTATAAGACTGGCACTTGGGTTGGTGATAGGTCTGTGTATAGGACTAGACAGACACGTGAATGTAAGAGCTGTACATGTAATACGCTATGTCGCCAACCCATCTCAAGAATAAGCTGAACGTTAACCGCGTTGCTGTTATCGGCGCCGGACCCTGTGGACTTGCTGCTGCTAAGTAGGATATGAATGAACACATCAACCTGATGAAGTATTTACGACACTAACCCACCGTTGAAAGATATCTCGTGTCAGAAAAGAAGTTTGCAAAGATCGAGGTTTTCGAGCAACGCTCAGCCGTTGGAGGAATATGGAACTATACGCCTCTGAACGTCGTCGATAGGGAGTTTACGATTCCGCGAACCCAACCCTCCAAGCTGCCAGACACGGCGATATGGGCAGACGGTGTTCCCGGGGCACAATTCGTGTCCCCTGTTTATGACTTCTTAGAGACGAACATCCCTAACACTCTTATGAACTATTCAGACCAGACGTTCCCAGAAGGCTCCTCACTATTCCCTAAACATGCAGTTGTCAAGCAGTATCTCGAGGACTACGCCCGGGAGCTGCGGCCTATACTTAGCCTTCATACGCAAGTACTTGGCGTCGAGAAGATCTCAAGTGGAGAGAAACCGTGCTGGCAAGTCGAAACATTAGACATGGAGACTAAGCAGAAGCGTATCACCGAGTTTGACGCAGTTATTGTGGCCAGTGGTCACTACAATGACCCGTTCATTCCTGATATCAAGGGGCTCGGTGAGTTCAACCGGACGCATCCCGGATGCATCTCTCACTCCAAATTTTACAGACGTCCAGATCAGTATAAAGGAAAAGTAAGCCGATGGCCACTTTCAGTACGATGTTTTTGAAGACTAATATCATTTCAATCTAGAAAGTAGTGATCGTGGGAAACTCGGCATCTGGCATTGATCTGAGCGCACAGATCTCTGCCGTTTGCCAACAGCCCATCATCGTCTCGGAAAAGGCGAAGCCTGTAACCGTGGTCGAGGAAAAGCCATGGGCTAAGTTATTACCGGAAGTCTCCGAGTTTCTGCCAATAGAGCGTGCTGTGAGATTCAGCGACGGGACCTTGGAAAAGGACATCGACGCTGTGGTGTTTTGCACCGGCTATTTCTACTCATTCCCCTTTTTAAAGTCGCTGCCTTCACCTGTCGTTACGGATGGATCCTACGCTAAACATTTGTACGAACACATACTTTACATCGACGATCCCACCCTCAGCTTCCTAGGTATTCCACAGCGAGTCGTGCCTTTTCCCCTCTCTGAAGTGCAATCGGGTTACGTAGCAAGACTGCTGGCAGGACGATTACCCCTGCCGTCGCATGAAACAATGCTAGAATGGGAGTCGAAGATGCTCAAGGAAAAGGGAGAAAGCAAGTTGCTGCACAATCTTGCCTTCCCAAAGGACGTCGACTACATCAATCGACTCCACGACATATCCATATCAGCGAAGAGGGTTCAGGGACTTGACAATGATGGCGTTGGCAAGATCCCGCCCTACTGGGGAGCTGATAAGGCCTGGGCCCGGGAGCGATTCCCCCTTATTAAAATCGCATCTAGAGCCCTGGGGGAGAAAAGACACGAAATCAAGACTCTCGAAGATCTAGGATTTGACTTCCAAGCCTGGAGTGCTGCTAAAGAAGCAGAGCAGAAATTAACCCAAACGAGGAACGATCCCAGCAGGTGATATAGAGGAATCCATCAGTCTATTAAGCGCCACTTGCATGCTTGTCTTCTTTCAACAGAAGTAACTACCATACTGATAAATACTAGGTCTCGCGACACACTGAATGATACATTGGTACCTATCTAAGCAGGATTGATGATTATTTTTCTTTAGATATTTTTGCGAGCCACCACGCTGTCGCTACGGTTGTTTGACACAATGTGTCCTAGATAACGCCATAGGTATACATAAGGGATGGCATGATGCCATCAATGCATCGGGGACAAAGTTACTAAAAACTCTGTATAATATGAATGATAATAATTCCCTCAGTTATAGTAGCTTTATTAATGGCGCCGAGTCAAGGCCGCTGTGGGTTAGTCCCTGGTAAATACCAATGACTTTTCAACACCATCGTTAGTATTTTACCTGTTGTGGACTAAGATGATCTTCAAAGTGCTAGAGACCGTCATCATGGATAAAGGGGGGGTCGATGTATTGTAGACACTAAGGTTAGCCCCAGGCCCTAATACTTGTTCATATATAACTACCTACACTGAAATCAATCAACACTATCTTGACATTAACACCAGGTATTTTACGACATTAATCGACACGCTGTTTAGAGAGAAAGAAAACGATACGCTGCTGCTGCGCTGGCGATACTCTAAACATACTTTGCCAACCCCCATCAAGTCTCCTCTTCCTGCTCCTCCGAAAGCTCATCCGTCTGGACTCGCTTTTGCATGGCCTTTTGAACCATAGGGATGCCAACTCCAGTCCATAGAGTCAGGGCGACAACAAAGGCGAGCGCACTAGGCCACCCATGTGTTTTCTTGAAATGGGGAGCTTGAGAGCTTGGGAACTGCAGCTGCTGGAATGGGATTAGAACAGCGGGCCCGACGGATGTCATTAAGCCAAGGATGAATGCACGCTTCTGCTGATCGCCACCGCAGGTTTCGTTGACCCATCCTGCAAGAAGGGGCGTGAAGCAGCCATAAGTACCGCAGGCAATGAAGACAACCATCTTGAGTCCATGAGGTACATCCCATGCGGATAGAATCGCATAACAGACAGTGAGAATAGTACCAACGGCTAGACACACCGGACCTCGGTTGCCGATCTTGTCTGCGACATAGCCGGTGATGATCATGGTGAAAAAGTTCACAGCGCCCATCGCTGTCGGTATATTGTTGATTTGGGGGACTGTGAAGTAGCCTGTCGACTTGAGATAGAGGGTGAAATACTGCATCACGTAGGAACCAACGGTCAGGGACCATAGGGCATATCCTATCACGAAGCAGTACAGTTGCCAACTGGTGACCACTCTCTTGAACACGGTCCTATCCAGCTTCCCGACAGGTTTGCGACCCTCTTCCTCGATTCGCTCTCTGGCGCGTTGACGCTCCCACTCATTCAGGTACCAAGCGTTGCACTGGTAGGGCGTATCGGGATGACATAACTGGACGATCAATCAGCAAAACCAAACCCCTTTCAAATTGTATTCGAGTGAGCATGCTTACCACGCCGTAGATAGCCACGGGGATGGCCAGAACGAAGTCGAAGATGAACAACCACCTCCATGCCGAGAGGCCCCCTTTACCATCCATGCCGGTGTATAGTGCCGCTTGCAGGTAGCCCGAGAACATCTGGCCGAGAACCCCTGAAATGACGAAAAGGGCCGAACGGCGGGCGAGCTCAGACTTCCTGTACCAACATCCCAGTGTGTACTCGATTCCAGGCCAGGCAGCGGACTCGAACAGGCCAATGCAGAACCGGAGCGCGTAGAACTGCGGCGCCGTGTTGCACTTGTATAGGAAGAGCACGAAGATCGACCAGCACATGAGACAAAAAGGCAGCCAGTATCTCGGGCGGATCACTGTGATGACCAAGTTCGCGAACGGCGCCCCTATCAGCTGTCCGGCGTTGAAGAACGTGTTCATCCACGAGAGCTCGTTCCCGGCTCCGAAGCCCAGCTCTTCCTGCATGCCAGACGCGTAGGCGTTGGTCACATTGTTGCTATCGAGCCACTTGATGAAGAAGCACAGGCAGGAGTAAGACAGCAGGAACCAATCGAGCTTGAAGATGAGCCGCTTCTCCTCCTTGGTAGTTCCGGGCTCGTGCCAGTGGAAAAAGCCAGACAGTCCAGGGTAAGTTGTTCGCACGGGCTGAACTGGCTCCTTCTCCGTGGCGGCATCGCCGTTAGAGCTGGGCGACTTGGTCGCGATATTGTGTGTTGTTTCGGTGGCTTTGGCCACCTGGATATCTTCGATGGGTGCCGTCATTTTGGCCCTCCAATTTGACTATTAGGATCGGCCGACGAGCCTATGTTACTGATGCTGCTTCTGCTGCTGCCGGTACTGCTGCTGCCGCTCGTGGCCTCGTTCCCCTGGAGGATTGCTTTACCCCTTTGGTCCCCAACACGACTTTATGATAGTTGTCGCGATGTTCTTGAGTGCTGGCGATCTAGAACAGGACGAGCACGCCATGTCCATTTCCACACACCACCTGTCGCGTCCACGATATTTTAGCGTGCTTAAGTGGAGATGAATTACAGGGTAGCGGAGCGACCTTGGTGATAATGAAGAGGCGATTATGCCTCATTCAGTAATTCCTGATCGGACAGCAGCCGATCACGGGCTAGACCACCCAAATTGTACCTATCAGGTCCTGAATCTTTTGGGACAAGGCTCCCTGATATAATTAACAACACGTACCTCACGATTTGATAAATGCATGGGGGTTGAAACTATACATTCACGCTCTGGCTGTTGATACTGACTTGGTATCTAGTAGCTCCGGCGTATCCTGAGCAGAGTAGCAAAGACACGCACGTCTAAAAGAGACATCAGCATCCATTCGCCTTTTTCGAGTCGTATCAAGGTCGTCAGCTGAGACTCTTCTGATTGCGCGTAGTTGTCTTACCCCGAATGATTAGTATTTGCCACTCTACATACCTACCTACGGCACTTACATACTTCACCTGGTTTAAATCAATGTCAGTCCTAATGGTTAACTTCGTTGAGATAAACGGCGCCCGGCTCGCTTACCAGATATGCGGGCCTGAGGACGCTCCTCTGATTATCACTTTACACGGCGGGAGAGGTTTTGGTTGGTGATGCCGATGTTCTGCAAAAACCTGATGTATGTATTTGTTCTAAGAGTCTATATATAGGTGACCACCGGTCAGACTTTAAAGCCTACAGCCCGTTAGGTGACAAGTATAGAGTATTATCATTCGACTATCGCGGCCACGGGCAAAGCTCTCCCACCAAGCCGTACACCTTCGAACAGATCGTAGACGATGTCGACGCGGTCCGGCAGCACTTTGCCGGCGCTGAGGCAAAAGTGATCATCTGTGGCGGCAGCTTTGGCGGGTTTCTTGCCCAGCACTATGCCATTAAATACGCACAGCACGTATCCTACCTCCTTCTCAGAGGAACTGCACCTTCGTATCACCGTAAGAGACTCTTGACCTGTGCATATAAGAAGGGACTCAGGCTCACTCGGGTTTCAGAGGAAGACGACGCCATAAAGGTTCTCGAACAGAGGATATCTAGAGCGCCAAGTTTCTCAGTTAACATGCTTAAAAACAAAGTGTTTGGTGCTTTCGAGAGCGACTTAGAATTCAGGCTCGTGCACTTGGCTATGCTGCCGTTATACAGCGAGACGTTCAACCCTGATGCGGCGTTGAGTAGTGTACTGGACAATGTGTATAACGCAGAGTCGCATAGTAAGTTCCGAAACCAGACCAATCCATAGCATCCCCCTTTTTTGACGAGGCTAGACGACCTGTATTCGGAACAAGAAAAGTACTTCGACTACCGGGAAAAGTTGCATTTAATCACGGCAAAGACGCTCGTAATTGTCGGCGAAAAGGATTGGATATGCCCCCCCGGTGAGCTAGCAACTCATGCGCACATCCTACACAGTCAGGAAAATGCTAATGCCTCGAAGAAAACTCGAAATATATTGCTTCAAAGGTCCCAAATGCGGAACTATTCATCGTACAGAATGCCAACCATAGCGTGCATCTGGAGAAGAACGACGAGGTGCTGAATAAGATTCGAGTCCATTTGGCAAGTTGAGCTTAGGCTGGTAGGCTGACATCTCTACGGTCATTTTGGGAGTAGCTACCAGAGGGTTTTCTATATGTTTCTTCCCAGTAAGGGTCATTTCCCCGGTGGCTTAACAATATAGTCGTACTTGGGGAAATGTAACTTCAGGGGCTTGGGATGGAGGAGTCTGCTGATCGCTAACTTATCATCCTTCTTTGCTACCTATGGCCTTTACAGGGTAATCTTACAAGCGTATCATGTCTGCCATGTGATATCCCGATGATTATATCGAATATCTTGCCAAGAACGGGGGGTTGTCTCATTTAACTAGGCTCGGGAGAATATAGTGATATCTCAAACCATTTTGAGTTATGATGGTTATTGAAGCACTCTTGGTGGCTATTCGTCGCCCTCGAGTGGCCCCGACACTTGGTGATCCTGCGGAAATCGGCCCCGAGCTCGCAGCCAAGTTCGTACCTGATCTCGAGAACGTTAGGAAGGCAGACATCTTCATCCTCGCTGATAAAGGTGAGGTAGAAGCTGCTAGCTTCGCTGCAGGTGGAGTGAAGCTGCCTATTGCTGAAATAGCGAGTGAAAATGGCGTCCAGATCATGGACGAGGGACCTCGCGCAAGCAAGCCAGTTATCCCTCCAGCACAGATCTCTAAAGAAGCAGGGGAGTGTTCCAAGCATCGGTGGCGACGGGCCTTGGACAAGGTCTTAGAGGGTCAGGCCGATGCTATTTTGGTTTTTGCTCCTCTGAACGAGAGTTAATTAAAGCTGGCGGGTATGAAGGAGGATGAGTTGCGCTGGTTTGCTAACTATCTCGACTTCAAGGGGATTACGGCTGAAATCAGTATCGTCGACGGTCTACGGACGGAGAGAGTAACTGGGTTAGCCATGTTGACGTGGAAAAGGCAGCAGGAATGGTCACTAAGGAGACGGTGAAAAATGCCACAATTCTGTGGTTAGATCAACGTCGAGGGTTCTTATCCTCCAGTCACTATTTTCCTACGTCGGGCCCATTATAACGGCATCGCTACCATGTTGCTAATATAATACCTAGGAGAAATAGCTTCTTATTATTCCGTTTAGGCCCGTTTTATAGCACAGTATAGCTACAGATTACGAAAGGGGTGATCTAAAAAGCCCAGTATTGGGTCTTAAGAGGGCGAGGGGGTCATTTTACAGAGAAAAGTGGCATCGAAGGACTGTGTACTCCCCCGACACCTCGAAAGAGGTGTGGTGGTTGCTATTTCATGCCGTAGATACCTTTTGTATCCATCATTCTATATATATATATATATATATTAGGTACTTACCTACCTTTATAGAACACTATTCCCTTATTTAACACGTAAGGTTGATGTATAGAAATGAAGAATACCTATCTAATGTTGAAAGTGAAGTGGTGGCCCTGAGCTCCGAGTAATCGAATTCCTCGAAGGTTATAAGTTGCTGAGTTGAGCTTATTTCAAGTCTCTTCAGTATGGATAATAACTTCGTATGTGCCAGACCTATTGTAGAGACATATTGAGGCTAAATATTTCTGTACCAAGAGTGCATCGGTCCGGTTATATCACCTGTACCATGCTGGATAAGGGGCACTTACACTGGGCAACGTAGTTAGAAGCGTACCTACATTATGTAGCGGTACCACTTGTGGCGAAAAAAAATGAATAGGTATCTTAGACCACGGAGGCCTACGGGACTACAATTTGCTAGATAGACGTACGCTTGCTTTCCACGATCACAGTGATGAAGTGTGACAATATGAATAAATACCTACCTAGGTAGGTTACCTAGGTGGTCATGCCACCCAGTCAGCACTCGGTAATATAACGAGTGATTCTCCATAAACCTCTTGTTATTAATTATATCGGAGCAACGTGGCACATGTTTCGGATAAGTCCTGTTATGGAGTATCTATTGGACGTGTTCACCTAGGTTAGGAGATGTACGATCCCAAGTAATACTGAATAAAATAGGGGGGCACTCAGTCTGTACAGTATCAGCACACAGGCGAACTGTGGCCCCCGCTAACAGTTAATTCTCTTTGGCAACCTTCACTGAGCAATCCGCCCTAAAATTTTCAACATCTAAGTTAATAATTTGCACATACTTACCTAGGTACAGATATCATGATATCGGGCGAACGACTTGGCGCCATTATACTCTAGACATACGAAAATATCCGCAAGGAGTTGAAAGCTTCTGCTTCAGTTTCACCAATTTGCTCACAGTACGTCAGGGTGGTGCGTACTAACCAGTCCAATGACTACCGTGGCGGAGCGCTACGATGCCCTCCTCCAATGGGTCGAGGAGGGCGGCGGTTCGCTTCATCCATCCGTTGAAGTTTACCATGATGAGATCACCAAAGGATCTTTCCGTGTTAAAGACTCCTGCTCGGTCGGGTCAGATGATGTGGTTGTCGCGCTCCCCTTATCGAAGTCTCTCTCATACCTGAACGCCATCGCCGGCCATCCAAGTTTCACGGCAGCCTCGCCCCCTTTCATCTCACCAGTAGAAGACGGCTCTCACTTTCCCATAGAGTTTCTGCAGGGGACGCCTCCTCATGTCATTGGTAGATTCTTCCTCATACAGCAATATCTGCTTGGCCGAGATTCACGCTGGTGGCCATACATACAGACCCTGCCCCAGCCGGAGCATAGCAGCGGCCTCCTACCGTTGATGTGGCCGTCAGATGATGTCGACTTTCTCAGGGGCACCAATGCATTCAATGCGATCGAGGAGATCAAGTCAAATCTCAAAAAGGAGCACAAGCGGGCCATGAAGTTTCTGCCGGAAAAGTACCAGCTTGAGTATACTCGCCCCCTTTACTACTGGGCCTACTGCATCTTCACTAGTCGGAGCTTTCGCCCGTCACTCATCGTACCCAATATAGATACTTTAGATTTACCCTGCGGAAGAGACGACTTTTCGATCTTGCTCCCCCTGTTCGACATTGGGAACCACTCTCCATTGGCGCAGACCGCATGGGCTACAGACGCCAGCGCGCAAGTGTGCAAATTTCACCCCGGCCAGGCGTACAAGGCCGGGGAGCAGATATTTAACAATTACGGGTTCAAGACCAATGCGGAGCTGCTCCTCGGGTACGGATTCGTCTTCCCTGAGAGCGAGGCGTTCCACAATGACTATGTCCACGTCAAGACGAAGGCGAACCCGAAAGCCGGAGATCTCGCAGCATCGCATGTCGTGTCACTGAGACCACTTTCGCACCCCAGCTCTCTCATTGGACGCTCCCGATCTCTCAACCCGGATCTGACGCACTGTCTTCCATGTTATTCCCACATCCAAGACTCTCTTGTGCTTGCCCTGTACGAGTCCATCGCCAAGAGTGATGACGAAAGCACAGATCCCAGCGCGGAAGACATCATGCAAGGACATATCTCGAAGGCGCTGCTCGACAGCATCGTCGACGCACTAGGCTCGAAGCTCAGCATGGACCTTGAGGCACTCGAGCTTCAGGATCCGGAGTACGAGCCTGCGAACAAGAACCAAGAACTCGCCATGTTTTATCGCGAACAGTGCAAGAAGGTTCTGGGTAATGTCCTCCTCAGTCTTTCGGCCGCCGCGACTTGAGCGTCGATTGTGAGATCTTAGCGTGAACTCATGGGGGTGGGAGGGGGCTTGTCGCAAGCGCTTGGCATACATGATCGCCTAACGTGTTATTTGTCGGAGGACCAGTTCAGGGCCAAGGGGGTTTTCTATGGATCAGCGTGGCTCGTGGTGTATGTCGCTAGGTTAGCACGGGCTTCACGACATAAAAAGAGGCTTAGTTAGGTATTCAGCAGTGTCAATTTGTGTTGAACTTTGGTTCGTGAATGAAACATTATTACAAATTTTCAAGCCTGCTCTGCATGTCTGACCCCCAGTGTCTGGATATGTGTGTGTGTGTATGTGTGTAAGTGGAAAGTCGTGCCTAAACTCCAATTTAGGGGTATCAAAAATTCATCTCTCTCTCTTTTTTTTTTACCGCCATGACCCCCGTTTCCACTCCCTCTAGTTTAGTTCCTTTTTCTCATCATTAGGTAAGTTAGTAGCTTTTTGCCCAAAAAGAAACTCGTGTGAAGCGATCAACGCTCGCGCCCCAAACGCCAACGCACATGGGAATCCAATCACCCGCCCTCGCCCTCCCCCTCCATGCTCGTTCGTATCAGTGATCTCTTCCGGCTATCAAATCGCTCTCTTCGTCCAAGTACAACCGGACAGGCTCAACATCGTCAGGAAGCACGGCCATGTGCTCGTTCATCAAGTCCAAACAAGCTTTGGAAGCTAGAGCATTGGCAAGTCAGCGAACGGACCGTACTAGTGTAGGGATGTCATGTATGTATGTAGGTAGGTCTACCTAGGTGGGTAAGGTAGGTTAGTCTGAAGCAAATCCCGAACAGCCCACTTACGCAGCAATAAGCTGGCATTGCCAGAGCTAAGCGCGGCACTCATCCTTGCCGAGTTGTAGCAGCCGTAGATCTGCTGGAGTGCGAGCATGCGCTTCCACAGCCTTTCCGGATCACCGCCTGTGCCCTCTTCCAGAGCCTTGATAGACTCCCGCCTCCTGCCTCTGGATTCGCATGCGTGGATGGAAGAGCAAACAGAGCTTGGGGATGTTGACCTTCTCGTCCGGAAATCCTCGATTGGGCGGGAGCGCTCTGGTGATATCATAGGCTGGGTAGCGGCTTTGTTCTTGGGGAGAGGGCAAGGCGTGATTGCATCGATGTCGTCGTCAGAGATGCTCGACATACTCGACTTCCTTAGCGGCCTGGCCATGGTGATGTAAGATGAGGAGTGGGGAGAGATAGTATTGTAGGTAGGTAGATAGGTAGGTGGGTATGTAGTATCGGAAGCCCAGGTGGAAGAGAAGGCAGATAGACTTGCACTGCTCAACGACGTGTACCTAATAGCTGATGAGGAGGAGGAGGAGGATTATGGTAATGATGTACAAGAGAGCTGCGAGCTTTTGTTCGTAGATCTTGAAGACTGGAAGCTCTTGGAAGCTCCCGCTTTGTTGCTGGTTTAGATTAATATGGGTAGCTAAAATCCCAATAAAGAAACATAAGATTCCAAAGAGGAACAATACGGCAACTTCAACTACTTTTTCAAGATGGACTGGGGCGGACACGAGGAATATAAGAAAACAGGAGACGGGGCTAAGGTGGCTAAGGTACCTAGGTATATTATATTTCGCGCGCAACCAGATGCCGTAGATTACCTAGTTCCGATCAAGAAAGAATAAAAAGATACCCAATACAAACGAGAGAGAGATGGTACTGTACCTATAGCATGATGGGCAATGATGAAACCTGCAAGTCCATCCAATCACGGACATCTGTCTAGCTGCTGCTCATCACCCGTGCTGCCCTCCCCCTGCCTGTATGTATGTATGTGTGCCGTGGCCGCACCTTGAGTTGAGTCAAAAGGGTCCCGGAAAGCGTCTGACTTCTGGAGAGATGCAGGAGTGAAAGAAACAAAAAGTTTCCTCTAGTGTTTAGTTAGAGGTTTCGGGAATAGCACAGGTAAACTATAGCTTTGCCCCTGTAAAAATACGTGGGTGGCTAACCTAACCTAGGTAACTGCTTTCCAGGGAACCAGATGAAGTAAGGCACGGGAGTATTTGATGTACCAGACAGTATCAATGTCTATACTTGACCTGCCTTTAGGTAGTCCTAATTCCCAACCATTTTTAAAAAAATAAAAATAAAAATAAAAGATTAAAAACGACGACGCTTAACTACGACTAAGTAGCATAAACCGGTAAATTTTCGAACTGCATTGTTTCGCTTGTTTGTTTTCTTCCCCTGCTTAGATGGCTACCTCGGTCATCACGAAGCCCGCGAGGCAAAACGATAGGGTTCCAATAACGATGTCTTGCCCTAACACATCTAAGACCTGACACTGATCTCATGGTCTTGCCGACAAGGTAGCGTGACGCTAAGGTCGCTGTCCTTTCTGCATGCTGCAAGCACAGGGTAACAACCAGAATTTCGGGCGGGTTGGCTGCTAAATGGTACATACCGTACCGCACCATAATCACGGTTTGTCTTGTGACAGCTAGTCGCTATCTTAGGTACATCAATATCTTATTGAACTAGTATACAGATATGGCATACCTAACCTCAAGCTAGTCAGTTGATGACCTCGGGAATGTCAACGTCAACTGCTTGAAAGTCTTAACCTAAGTTGTACCTAAGCTAAGCTACATAGTTTCCTCAATCGGGAATAGCAGACAATATAGCTAACCTACATCTCATTAGGCTTTGATGCATGTTATATAGACTGCCGGAGCTAAATATTGTGTCAAAGGAGACTAACCTAGGTTACCTAGGTACAGTATTGATGTAAGTGGGAGGGTCTCTTGTACACGCGATTTTTTTCTCCCTTTTCTTTTTCTTTCTTTCTTCAATGCATCGCTGCATCGCCGATGCCTTTGTGGGTCGAGCGAATAGACTACAACCTACTTCCAGTACCCTGGTCTAATACTATGTACTATAATTGGTTCCCACTGACTTTATAGACAAGTAATAGTCCCTAACCATGTGGCAGCCTATTGAACATATCTTACATGGTATACCAGACGCAGCTGAAATCCCCAATATAACTACCAAATTAAAAACTCAACCTTGCTATCTAACTAGGTCAAGTCACTTTCATTACTTGGCAAGCTTCGCGGCTCTCAACTGGCACGGGCAAGGGAGGGGATCATTCTGCAAAACTAAAAAGAAAAGAAAAGGAAAACAAAAAAGGGGGAACAAGAGGCTCCTCCACTCTACACTATGCATATTTGAAGATAGTTTACCCAGGCTACACTAGTTCGAGTGTGAGCCTATAGCTGGTTTTACCAAGTAGGAAAAGATAATGGCACGTTAATAAAGTGGATAGACTCAATAGTCGCATTGGGTATTTCTTTGAACTAATACCTACTTACACTGCTACATACCTACCTAGTCGTACACACATATGCACTTCGCGATGCGGGGAGCGGCAGATGCGAGGCAGGGATTGTTGAACACTTGCCAGCAGCACTCGTCTGTCACCAAGACACAAAAGACTCATACGATGATGATACGAGCGACGGCGACCTCAGAAGTTGGGCTGTAAGGAAGAGCATATATGTTATTTTTTCCCCATCTGATGTGTTTTCAATGTGGTTCGCCTCATCAGGTCCACGGCTTTGAAAAAAATCAGGCCAGCAGGCAGACGACTATCTTTTGGTCATCTTCCATTGCCTTCTTATCAACGGAGTTACATCACGAGTTCCCCCTGAACCCTTGATGGGCGATCATGCAGACATCTCATCCCCAGCCAGTCGCACACCTCTTCCCTGTTGGTCTCTCCCCGTACGAACAGAAAAAAACACGAGGCATAAAGGGGGACGCAACAGAGTAGAGGCGGTAGAAAGAGGGTGAATAGGTAGGGCTTCCTACGCTCTTGTCTTACGCCTTATCGTCCATACAGCACGCGAGCATAAGAGTATGAGTCAGCCATAGGAGCTTATGTTGCTATTCGTATAGTCGAGAAGGCTCCAAAATCTCACCGGTTCCATCACATTTTCCGTTTACAGCAAGAACCAACGCAGCATTTGTAGGAACCCCCTCCCCCCGGTGGTCGATCCACGGCTAGCTCTCAACGGCGACGAGGGTGAGGAAGAGGATAATGAAGCCCACGATGTTAATGGCTATGACTACCTGCTCTACCGGATAACCTATCTCAGTCTAGCGCTTCCAAGGTAGCCATTCCGCTGGGGTTCTCTACGCAGTTATATCACATCTCCTCTGCCTGCCTGCTTGCCTATTGCATGCTAATACTTCCGGTTTCCGGACTCCGCAGAGACGGCTGCAGATTGGGGGTTGCGAACGGTGAACTGGCCTGCATGCATGATCGACGAGGCTTTCCTTTATTTGCCACGGGGTTGTAAAAATGTGTAGTGCCGCAAATCATAAACCACAAACCAACCCGCATCCCGAACACTTTTCCCGTAATCGCCGCTCACAAGTAGGTAATCAATCAGAGCCCTTCGTCGTCCGTAGCAAGTCACATTCCCGGGGGGGAACGGGAAGCAAGCGAACTGATCATATATTACTAGACGTACTAATTAATACCAACATCTGGACCGCGGACCTCCCCACCTCGCATTTATTTCCTGATCGGCTCATCGTGCTCTTCTCCGGAGGAGGGGAGGGGAGGGGCAAGGGCGAGGGTGAGGGTGAAGGACGATCATATCCGTGCCGGGTCCGGCACTGATCCCATCCCCACCACGTTGGCGCTCACAAGCGGGGTGCAAACCGACAAGGGCCAAGCGCGCGACTGGGGCGAGCCCTGCGGATGATGCGGCTACACAGACTATCTCCTGTAGAGGCCGACGGTCAGGGTTCACTTGTGTAAGACATTAGATTAGTGTAGATGATTTTTGGGGATCGTCGTGAGGGAAGGCCAGAGAAAAGAAATTATATGCGGCATCGGAGCCGGTCAAGATGGCCTCATGTCGTCGTGACCGCCGGTTTTTTTTTGTACTGTGATCGTCTACTTCCGAGGTAGGATTTCGGAGATACAATCAACCACTTAAAAACTGATTACAAAATAATTTAACCTACCTAGTCAGATGCCTATGTCGGATCCTATTAACATGTGAATGTGCTGGAAGTCGGCAGCTGTCTACATTTCATAGTTGCGCATACTTGTATTCCGCACTGGAACGGAGACGTGATGCCTCCTCTCAGCCCATCGATGATGAAATCACAATACGACTTTTTCTTGATCCGAAATATTTATTTGATTTTTTTTTTCTAGCAGCCTAGAAAAATGTGAAGGAGGGTCAACTAAAAGATAACGCAATGCGCATAACAGCTGAACGAAAAGAAGAATCCATGTAAGCGGTTTAGCTTCCTTTTTTTCACTCCTCAAAGTGACATTGTGGAAACCCATAGTGTCTGCCTTGAGACACTATCTGGTTAGTATTGCAGAACCTTTCGGCACGAGGGAAGTCGGCGATATTAATAACCGCACGAAGGGAAATTTTTCCTTGACAAATCACCATAGAAGTATGTCGGAGCCCCAAGAGCTGCCGCTGGCCCATCTAATAAGTGTTCAAGCGAATAGAAGCCAATATTTGAACATAGGTAGTGGATATCATATTCAAGTAGGAGCTCGTCATCGCAAAGGGAAGCAAGAAATGTCATGGATACACTCTTCTAGGCTAGTGGCATGGACTACTTCTTGGACTAGGATAGAAGGGGACTAGATGTCAACATGAAAAGGTGACGACGACGATGAAACCAAGCGACCTGCGAGAAAGGTTAATCCGAGGGGAGAAAAAGGAAAGGGGGAGAGTTACATCACGTCGAATTACTTGTTATAGCTGGTACAGTATGACTTGATAACTGTCAAGGCCAAAAGCGAACGCTAATTGCCTTTAAGGCAATTAGCTCATATATAGCATCCTGCAACACTCCCCCCCAAGTTATGCCGACAAAGCTAAAACTTGTCATATAGCGTGAATGTGTCCTCAGGCCTTGGCCGTATTAGACTCTATATCACGAGCCTCTACTATCTTTATAGTAAGGTCTAATAATGTAGAAAATAGCACTAGCTTCTAGCACTAGCCGTGTTTATGCATAAAACGCTGTTATCTTAAATACATGTGTTTACGAGGTAAAAACCTCTTCTGCTAAAAATCGAACCCAGTGTGTATAAGGAGGTCTTTATGTGTTTAATTTAAATAATTACTATATAAGCTAACATCAAAATTATAATAATAGTAAAAGCTTAAGGCTCATAACCTATCAAGGCTAAAAGCAAACGCTAATTGCCTTTAAGGCAATTAGCTCATATATAGCATCCCGCAACACTCCCCCCCAAGTTATGCTAACAAGGCTAAAACTTATTATATAGCGTGGATGTCCTCAGGCCTCGGCCGTATTAGACTCTGTATCACGTTCCTTCTGCTTTCTTTTGCAGCAAGGCCTGGTGATGTCTGTGGAAATGGCACTGGCTTCTGGCACTGGCCGTGTCTATGCATTTTAGCTGCATGTGTCTGCGAGGTGAAAAACCTCTTCTGCTGGGAATCGAACCCAGTGTGTGTGGGGAGAGATCTGGATGACTACCATATGAGCTAACATCTGGATTATGTGGAAGCTTAGGGCTCATAACCTGTCAAGGCCAAAAGCGAACGCTAATTGCCTTTAGGGCAATTAGCTCATATATAGCATCCCGCAACAATAACAGAGTAACATATTCCCTTTATTTAGTAAACCTGAAGTAAGAGAAAAATCCTAAATATTTTGAATGTTAGGTACTAAAAACAGTATACCCAAAGCTCAAAATTTCTGGTCTAAGCCGTACTAGAAGCTACAGCTCTAGCTTAGAAGTTATCCTCACTTATTCATCCACAGCTTTTAGTCTATCAATGATTTGGCCTTGTTTAGTTCGTACCTATAGAGTGTCATTCTCGGTTTAGGATCATCGTCATATAGAATCGCTCTATATAGGTAATCGAAAGACTCATTACATTCCATATTAGAATCTTTTCTACACATATTGTTCCCGTTCGTAACCTTGTCATATCGTCTTTTACGTGACAGAACTCACGAATCTCGTTAGAAAGGGAGGGGGGGGTGGTCAATAAGTACAGGTATATGGATAGAAGAACTAGTTCTATAAAAATCTACACTCGCATGCAGGGTAAATGTCTTGTAATTTCGCCAGACAGCCCTTAATGACATGCTACGAAATAGTAACTTATACGTCAAATCATTCATTCGATTACTCAGTCATATTTGCCTTATTCTAAGATGAATGATTAAATCCTAGAGTTTAGTTGCATATCCTTAACATTTTTTTACCTACTTGTGTATCATGGCTTTGAAAGCAAGACTCATAGACCTATTGGCTATAAGCAGGCATCATCCTATGTCCTACTACGTCATAATCTTCTAAAGAGTTAGTAACAGGTGGCTTTTATCTGAAAATGGATATAATTAAATATATAGTGCTGTTTTTCAGAATGAAACCAATAACAGCTGACAAAATAGCAATGTTTACCTAGTCTACAGTTCCTACCCCTATTCTTGCTGAGACGGGATGGAGAATGGAACCGGAAGCTAAGTCAAAGGCACCACCCCCCCCCCCCCCCCCCCCTCCCTCACTGAAATATTGTCTCATATTAAGAGATTAAAGTATCCAGGCGGACATATAATGTGAATACAGGCGTAGAAAGTCTTTGCCGGACGTCCTGTTTATATTCAGTGACATGGGGCTATTTTTTCAGCACGAAATTGATACGAGGGAAGCTACTACTATATAATTTACCAAGCTCTCATCCTTATCTTACCAATATAGAACACGTTGCTCTTCATGTAGATTGTTGTATGAACTTCCCTTTGCCGCTGTAGGCTACTAAGTGTATTAGGTTCCTAGCATTTTGTATGACAATTTGAATAGAAAGGGGGGGGGGGGGTGTTATTTTATTACGACTTCATCAAAAGAAATGGATACAGTATGGGACTAAGACTCTAATATATTCCAATATATAATAATTTTCTTGGCCGTCTGCGGCAAGCCACTTACCATTCCTGAGAATAGGTAGGTAGGAAACTCTCTCATCGATCCCATATCTTCGGGTACGTGCAGTATGTGAAATAATTATGTCCTCGGATCATATGAGGATTCCTAAATTATAGATGACCTAAAAATCGTGGCCCGGACCTATGTCCTATGGAATTTACGTTGGGAATTTGAAGGCACTGCACCTGGCCGTGGGAGTATGTCCCCAGCAGCAGCATATCAGGGGTAACGGGAAGGAGTGGTAAAACTGCAACGTTATATGATACCAGGGCACGTATTACGTCAATGAAGCGGTTGGGCGTGCATGAAATTAGTCGATATAGAATAGTAATATCGTCATTTACGAGAAGAAAAAAAGCAAAGACTACCGGAGAACCCTTCCTACGCTGTTGGAATACGTAACCGTCCCATCCTCAAACTCCGCCCTTTTGGTCAAATTTCACAAGTCCAGCCCTGCATGACAGAAAAGCGACATCTTTCCAGGGATAGGGGATGGTTGATACAAGTTCGACAGCCTCTGTTAGCCCTGACCGGATACATATCCAGCCCAGGGTTGTAGACGAATTTGTATACGACGATACGCATAGTTCTATCTAAGGCATACTTTGAAAATCGTGATTGTGTGTCTCCTCTTCCCTTTCTTGCCTTTGTTGTGATATCGCTAATAGATATCATGGTTAATTCGGACATGGGTCGTGAATATGGAGAAGCGAAATCTTTTGATTTCTATGTTAGCCGCCAGTTGACCCGAGAAGCGGCAGCCATGAGCAAATAGCCACAGTAGATAATCGTCAGTTTGGGTGTTGATCAACCCTATTAACCCGCGGGAATAGGTACGATGCCATTTCTTTCATAATCGGAGGGCCCCAAGTCGGAACCACGTCTAGTTGGCTAGGTTAGCAGGTATACGGGCAAGTGCATCGACGTGCCGCATCGAATGCCCGTACCCCTATTACACGGGTGACGTTATATGTTTTCACTGCATCGTATCTACTGTTGAAATGCTAACCGATGTAATCCTGAAACATTTTGTTTCTCGGTTGACAGATGAGGTCGCGTACTCTCAACATTTTCTTGTCCAACTTGTGATATTCCGGGTTCTTTGCTATCATCTCGACGTCAGGGGGTTTTCGATCACATATCGTGCCCGCGTAAAGGCATTACACACGAGCACCCTTAACTGCGAGTACAGACTCCTGTTACCGTGTATATCTCCTTGCTTCATTCGATACAGTAGACTATCCGTCAATATAAAAACACCTGGGGCTAGGTGATTGCCCAGAATGATTGACGTAGGATTTCATATTCTTCGTTCCGTGTTGACCTTCTTCAGGAAAACAGAGGCAAAATGTCATGGTGATGTTGACCGCCATTTTCTCAAAAGGGGAGAATTCATTTTGTTCATACCCATACACCGGTAGAGTCAGGTTACGAATGGGATATACGAGCATACGTATACGGACCCGTCTGTATAAAATAAGATCGGAAAAACTAGTTCGATTTCTGGGGGGCCATATTGGATGAATCTAGCATGTTGGCGTGAAAAATTCGTTAGGACTGAGGGTCGTAGGGCAGTATCAAAAACGCTGTTGCTCACAGTCTTCTGTTAAGTTGCATATGCAACCAAGATATTTGGTCAATACATGTCAATGCCCCCCTAACAGCGCTGAAGCAACAGTATCCGAAGATGAGAAAATATTACGGTAAGGTATCGATCACATGCCAGGACAGACAGAAAACTCCGATCATATAATCGGTATAAAACCTGTTTAGTTTCCTAGAAACGCGGTCAAGTGTTTACGTCTACTAAAGGGAATACTAGTGTACATCGTGTCGAGCCAGCACAGTTCATCGCTACTACAACAAGAGCGATCTGCTGTCTATCACCCCGCAAGCTTGAGCGCGATGGCCTCATTTACTTGCAACACTTTTCATTAACTCTGGAGCTCCTCTAAGACGATCGTCCTCCACGCGCCCACCATGACCAAATCTGTGGTTGAAGCTAGCGGAGCAGTAATCTACTACCGTATCGCGTCATTCGGTCCGCGGTGGTCATCGACGATCTGTCGTTCGAGGACCAAATTAGATAGTGAGATTAGTGAGTTGTGTACACCATCTTAATTTCACAAAGTGGATTGAGGTGACGAATGGATAGACGAGCATAGAATTTGGAAAAGAAAATCAAGTATTTGGAATAGATTGTATTGAACGAAGACATGTTCGCTTTTTTTGAGAGCGTAGCCTTATCTCAGTCGATCCTGACAGGTTTTGTAGGTGATCAGTATACGAGATCGCCTATCAAAACCAGGCACGCGGGCCAGGAGACAGTGACTGCCACGGTCAAAGCCGGTGGCGAGTCTCTATATATAACAATAACAATATGTGTGTGGTGCGGGTATGTGTATATATCCCAACCAGTATAGTAATGTGTGTAAGCCCTGCACAAGAGTGAAAATAGTACACCAGCTTCACAGCTTCAGTTTACTCCTAGCCGCCAAAAAAGCAAAATGCAGAAAGCAAAATGAAGTGACAAAATCGCACCGCCCCGTCCCAATGCATAGAGGGTCGCCTGTAATAAGTGAATTCCTGGTCCGGCCGTGTATGAGCAAAACAAAATATGCTTAAGTACGTCTAATGATGCTCCGAAGTAGAATGTGGTCGAATCATGGACAGGGTGCCATGAAGGTTGAAACCCGATGATGATGACGCCCAGCTGGTATATCTAATGCAGTTCAAACGTAGTATAGTAGTAATAATGGTGATGGTGATGATGTGTTGGTCGGTGTCCAATGCAAAACTCGGTGGGTATCTCGAAGGAAATAGCTAGCTGGTCGACAGTCACCATAGACTGCTGAGCTGAGCTGCCTCTAATGCTGCTTCTGTCCATCGCTGCTAGTCGTGGTGCTCCCATCTGACCGATGGTGATGGTGATTATGAGAATGAGAATCATGATGCTGTCGTACCTTCGTAGCTGTTAGCTTTGGACTACCACATTGACATTATCCATCTATTGTTAAGATTGAACATACTCTTTGACGACCTCGCCTTTCCTCCTCCTCAGCTGCAAAGCTATACGTCTGCCTCTCCTCCTCATACCAGGCACTTAAGCTCTTGCCACCGAACATTAGGTCCTCGTCGTCTATAACTATGGGCTCCATCCAGCCATAGCCCTGCAGATCTACTTCTTGACTGTCTGAGTTGGGGAGGTAATAGTACTGCGACTCGTCGGTCGCAAGATGCGACGTCGTTGTTGTGGTGACCATCTTTAAGGGTGACGGGTTATGCGTCTGCGAGGATGGTGTAGACTTGTGTAATGATTTATGAGACGGCGTTCGATGCGGCGACAGCGTTCTCGAATGCGAGGAATGAGAGCGAGGTGAATGTATGTGGTGGCTGTGTTGCGACGTCGGTCTACTTCGTAGAGTTCTGTTGTCGTCAGATACACACGGACCGTGTCGCGTCATGGGCGGCGAGTAAGAATGGGTTGTGGTAAGAAATGTTGACGAAAAAAAGAGTCGCGGTGATGCGAAGAGAATAGGTAAAATAATAACCGAAGATCGTATAAATGCGTACCGTAGCAGAAGAGCAACGTCCGTAAGTCCGTAGGCAACAAAGTCAAATGTTGGTGTAAAAAGCGCTGGGACGCGTAGAGACTTGAAGAAGAGTCCTCCTCCTTTTTATGTATTTGTACGTTTTCTGTCGTAGATGAATCGTCGATCTCGTAAGGCTGCGCCAGGCTACCCTTCTTCTCGTTCCAAGGCTTCTTCTGTTCCCGTCTTACAGCTCCAAACGGCTGAAGTCTACCCAGCCTCCAAAGGTATGAAATAGTTGCAAGGCGGTAAGCAGGCTGGGGGAAAAAGAAGAGGATGGAGAAAAGGGATGAAAATTCTATAGTGTATAAATAAATACCGAAAGGAGGCAAAGCTAGCCAGCACGGACCGGGATATGTGGGCATAAACTGGCAGGCCTTAGCACACTAAATTTACTCATTCTCAGTCTAAGCAAATCAAATGTTGGGGGGGGGGAGTGGCTGGAATCTGCTGGGCCGAAGGAAAGAGAAAAAGTAAAGAGGGCGATACGGTAATGCGGGGATTTCCGGAAGAGGGAATTCATACCGTCGCTTGGCTTGTCGAGAGTTGTCTCAGCTTGCGGGGCGAAAAGGGGGCCTGGCAGGTTGGCAGGGTTGTATTCGAGATAAAACGGAACGGTACGGTATCGTCGGATACGGTACACTAGTCCTCCAATCTACCTAGGTATGCCCTTGTCCCTTTTACTTATCGACTGAAGGTGCCTATCCGGTCGTTGTCTGTAAGTCTGTCTGGTGGGAAAACGAACGTCTCCTTTTCCAGCTTACAGCTTGCCGGAGTTAGGGATGGGGTTCGTCTATATCGTTTCTCTCGTTCTCTTTGTCCTTCTTCCGAATCGAAACCCTCGATTGGAGTATGCAATTAGATACTACCCAGTATGGGTAGGTGGTTGAAAGTGCGTAAGGCTTGTAGTGCTGGGTCTAAGTCACACTAACAATAATAACGCAACGACAGGGCAGGGTGATGGTGGTGGCTTTGGTAGTCCGTGTGTTGACTAGGTACACTAGGATATATGCGTCCGTGTCTTGGTTTCTGGGGAAATATACGGGCGTTCGAAAAAGTTTAACTAGAATTGTGGGAAAGGGAGGCCCTCTTTCACATTCTTTATATTTCGTAGGATCGAACCACCTCAACTACACACCAGTGTAAAGATGGCGGCATCTCGTGGGCTATCATGCCAAGAGAGAATAACGACATGATATTGACGTCGGGGAGAGCTTTAATAATGACGAGTGACTAATATCTAATAAGCCATCGGTGAGGTGATTTACTAGTACACGTAGAGGGGAAATTCGCCTCCCGGCTGCAAGAAAAGTTTTACGCTGGTGGAGTGTTAAAAACTACACGTACGAAGCGGCCTCCGTCATTGTGCTAACGATGTTATCTGTAAGGATCTAGGTAGGTATTCGGGCTTGGTCGGGATCTGCTACGGACTCCAGAAAGAGAGTAAGGTAAATGGAGATACTGCTAAGTTAGGTTGCAAGATAAAAATATGTGTCGTCCCAAGTACTATGACACGCATGTAAGTGCAAGAAGAGGTTCCGTGGAATTGAATCATTCTTTGAAGCACGGAGTATCTATCAAGAATCAATCAATGGCCCTAATAGATCCAAGTCTCCAGCTCTTGAGCAAGCCCCGCAGAGTAATATTCTCGTCCGTCAATAAAGAGCCCATCATCAGGGTTGATATGACTCCCAAAAGTACCACCGGCAGGGGACCGCCCCTTTTACTCTTCGTTATCAACGCTTTCGACGGCTGAGGCAAATACGCCTGGGCAATACCAGAAAACGATCAGCAATTGATGGATACATACCTACCTACATGACCTACCTGGTGTCGGCCACAATATAGGTCAAGGTCATATACCCGGTGCATAATGATGAACTTCAAGGCCAGAGGCAACAGATGACAATGAATTGACGACACTTTGGAACAGGCGGATTGCCACGGACACAACTGCGGCCGACGGGGCTCCTCCTCGTTACCATACCGGCGCCATGTTGGGATCTCAGGTGTGACGCTACTACGTTCTTTGATCCTGATCCTACATTGCCTGAGTCCACCCCGGTTTGCCCTGGATGCTCGATAAACTAGCGTACATGTGCCTTTAAGAGCACTTGCGTCACGCTGCCTTGAGGCTCACCACATGTACCGTAGTAATGACATGGGAGAAGAGGTTTGGTTTTGATCATACATCATTACCAGAGTTATGTACGGAATAACTCTGTCAATCTGTCTTTCAACGACCTGCCTACCCGTCAGCCCACAGACAGAATAAGTTTTTTTCTTAGCCAGTCGGGCTGAAAGTTTCCCATGGTAGCAAGTCGAGAGCGGTCCATTCATCGTAGCGATCGTTGAACAGCGCCCAAGCTACTAGGGGAAAAAAGGCCTTTCCTCCATAAGCCATGCTATAACGGCAGCTAGGTAGGTAATCAACCGTGCAGTGATGCAAACGGGTGGTCATAACTCGGTCTATTTTTACAAACTCAGCAGGTCTATAACGTTGGGCTTCTCCCACCGACACAAGCGATGTATGCCCTGGACTAGCCTGATATCTTTGTCAGGCTGATTAACCTCGACTTGATCTATAGGTAGGTATGAAGTGTGCTGATTGAATTAGGAAGGCCATCAAATCAAGGAGAGGTCCGGTCGCGGCTCGAGCGGCCGCAATACCGTATATACACCAAGCCATATTATGCGCCCAGCAAGCCCCGACGAGCAATGGATGATAGACGATGATCGACCACGAACGATCTACCTAGTGTACCGTGGTAAGATGCCGATTTGGGCTATATCTACACGACATATCGACGGAAAGCCCAGTTCTGACTTGCAGCTCTCTCGTCATTGATGTCTATCCTGCCCATCACTACCCCTCAAAACCAGAAAGCTCTAGGTAGACTTCCTGTTCAAACTACCTACATGTTAGTTAATCAAAATCCCTCCCCTTTCGTCTGTTGAGTCGCTCTATGCATTGCATTACGTAGCCCAGTCCCTTAACTATACACCCAGTGGAAGCATATCTACCTACCAAGGCAAGAATAGAAATAAGAACATAACATCTCGCGATACTGACCAAAAATCAAACTGTTAACCTCACCGACAATCTTACACTACAACATACCAGCTCGCGACGGCGGCTACTGAACATCGGCACGGGCACGTCCCGATGCTTAGAAGTCTCCAAGCAAACGGTGCGCTGAACACCAAAGTCGTAGCCGTAGCCGGGAAACCCAAGTATAGTTATCCAATAGTTCTGGATGGCACTCGGTTGTATTGATTCCCAGGCAAACGGCCAAGTCTCCGCGAAAGTCCCGCGCCACCAACGGATCGCCAACTGTTGCCCGTGCAGCTCCAGAAATAGACCCCCCTATCTTACCATAAGATGTGGTTGTAGTGTAGCAGCTCCCATGTGCGCTGAGGTAATATCAGCCATGCCAATATGTCAGTAAAGCTCACTCGTACCATTCGACCAAACCCCGAACGAGATCGTTCGAGATGGTGAATACGGCGCAAGTAAGCCGATGGGCAGAGAAAATGTATAATGCGTAGGTATAATGTATACGTAGGCAGCGCACACGACATGTGTTTGCATCGCAGCATCGCAACATCGCGGGGCTTATGTACCCCTCAAGGGAAGGGAGTCAGGTAGGTGCTCGATGTCAGCAACAATGATATCAATCCTAATTTGCTAGTTCACCGTCTCGTCTCGCATGGTATTCCCAGCATTCCCCCCTCTCTAGTCTACGGGGCAATGGCTCTTCGACGGCAACGCCAAGAGAGGGGGGAGGGCAAAAATAAGAAAAGAAAGGAAAAAAAAGGAAAAGAAACGAAAAGAAAAGAGCAAAGTCCTGGACCCTGGGAGAGGCACAGTATTGCAGTTGGAAGGGTTAATCCCTCGAGCGACAATACATTAGCGGCGATCATTTGCACATGCTTGGCGAAAGGTTGCTATTCCTGAAGATGCGCTGGGCGATACGCGATACACTAGGATCCGAGGATTTATAGAGTCTACGTACGGATGCCTTTTGCCTCTACATATATCAAATAGCTCGACCACGTCAGCTGCCGAGGAATTGATATAGGTAACTAACCTAGAGAGTTGAGCTTATGCAAAGGAGGTGAACGAACGATCGCACAAATTTGCCTACTCATACTATCTACCTATATCGTATTGGCAACGAAGCATTGAACCGATACGATGTGAAAGGAGGGAGAGGAACAGGATGAGAAGAGAGAAAAACGACACTATCTTCGTGCTTAGTCTAGGATGACATAGGCAAGACACAATAATCCTGGGTCTCGATCTCGACCCCGCCATCGAAGAAGAAGTGTACATATAGAACTCATGATGATGGGACTAGCTCGACATCTAGACTTCGCCTACCTATCCATCCTGGGAGCTAAAACCCACATGGCGAACGCCGTTTAATACTGTCGGGTTTATTTCGAGCCACCTAGGTTACCGTTTTATCCCCAGTCTCTAGTGTAGACCACCACAGGTCAAGTGATCAAGTTCGATACCTGGTAAAGTCGGCTGGCTCGGGCAGAGGCTGTGATCCCAGTAGCCCCCAGGTCGGCTTAATCCCAAGATCAGATCTTGTGCCGCATTCAAGCAATGATAACAGTCATCATGTGCCTATTCCCTCTGCCTGCCTGTGCAATAGGAAGGCTGATAAGTTCTTCGTCACATCTCCCCTTCTATGTAGGTTACATACACAGAATTTAAGGGGAGTGAGTGACCTGACCTATGTAGCCATAAGTCAGGCAAGGCAAGGTGAACAGAAACAGACGAGACGAACACGGCGGCATATCCCGGAACCGGATTTGAGGTCTTCCCTACTGGAACCTACCAGATATTGCCTGCCTACCTACCTAATTACCTACCTAGCTAGGCATGTAAATCATAACCCACACTTCAAGATTCTTCACGAAGTGGACATTTCGTCATAGTGGGAACTGGTGGCTGCCAAGCTGCATGTCCCGCCTGCAAGTGTGCACACGGCGATGTGACGAGTTCACCTCCTCCTCACCTAACTGAACCGACTACCCCTTGCCCTGGTCCTTGACCTCGCTCACCAGGTCTGAGCAGAGTACTCCGTACATCGGACTCAAAACCAGGTTACGTGAAATTTCATATACGTATTCATGCCTCGTTGGCAGAACCTGCAGGAAAAAAAAAGAGGTGATTGGTAGCCCAGACAGCAGCGGCTCAACGACCTGGATATTTACGGCAACGTCGCTCTCCGTCTGTGGAAGGCGAAAAAAAATAAAACTAAAAAAAAAAAAGACATCGCCGTCCATTATTTCGCTCCTGGTTGATGTCATCATCAGCCCATTTACACCTTGACACCTTGACACCTTAACACCTTTGCGCATTGTTGGCATCAGCTGAATTCTCCACGAAGCAGCCTTCTCATCCGTGCTCGACGGTACCCATACCCATACCACGTCAAAGAGCTCGGGGGGAGAGGGGGGGGGGGGGGGTATACATAGTACTTTCAGAGAGGGAGATCGATATAGACCGGGTTTTTCATGCGCTGTCCCGATGACCTGTCAATTCGACAGTTGCATAGAGATACCAGGGGCAGATCTGCGCTGCTGCGTCTCTGCCCTACAGCACTCTACGGTCGTTGGCCAATCTACATAGACCTGACTACCCTCGACCTGAGTTGGCAGAGTCGGATTGCCCGCTGCCGTCTTCTCGAGCCAACCAATCCGTAGAGACCTGCCATGCAAGATTTCTTGGTCGACACCGTGGTTTGATTGGGGATGAAGTTGAACCGTACCTTACACGACGCATCTGCAAAGATCCGGCTGCTCTGCTAACTCTTGCCTTGCTCGCCTATCAAGTTAACTCGACGACGTCCATTCGTAGAAGACGAGGTTGATTTTTTCGTAATTAAGGCACCTACTGCCCAAACCAATGTCTAAAATAAGAAACGCAGGCGTGTCATTTTAGCTGCAAATCAATGAGTTGTGCCGGTGGCTAGCTGAAAAAAAAGAGAGAAGCAAAAGAATGCTTCGCTGCAGCATCAGATGTGCTTTAGTGTAGCGATCGTCCCCTTAAATTACGTGCTTTGCAGCCACACCAAACCCCATACGCTACTGCTCGCATACTCTTTAAGTGGCGGAGAGGATCAATGGTATTAGAGTCATTCAATAGAATGTCTTAAGTGATTCTTGTCTTGATATCGGGCTCCAGCCCTCTACTTCTAATTAAGCCGAGACAAGAGCTACCCTTTGGGTAGCAAACCTCGTATATTTTGCTCATCTTTGTGTCTGACTGAGCAGAGTAGACCGCCGTTAAGGTGGTGATCCTAATTCTTTATACGGATTTCATTTCACAATGGCAATGGGAGAAGAGCGACTAACTTAAGTTGCATAAGGAGAACTTTTGCTTGTAAATATTGCTTCTCCTCGTAGATTCCCTGGTATACACAATCGACAAGGGCTCAGGGAAGGATGGATATGATTTTTTTTAGTAAGATGGTAGAATAATACACAAGTAATATTTCATATGGCAGGCGTTCGTGCGATTTAAAATTGTACATTACCTCATAAAGCCGTTCGATATTAATCTAGTTAAGATCGTAAGTATCGTGTCAAGGACTTTAAAAACACGCAACCGCCATCAATCTAAGAGCTCACGCTCTAGGACAAAGACAGAGACATGCTGTTACTGACCAAAGGATTCAATCCTATCTCATATAGATCCCGACAACCGTGGTCTGAGAAGAACAAAGGCCTAACCCTAAAGGTGCATGCCTATTAGGCTACATTGAGCAAATAGAAACTGGGCATATGAAGAAAATGGGCAATAGCCACTAGAAAATGAGACTCCATGGGAGCTGTAATTGAAAAAGAGCACCTTCATAGTGGTTTTGACTTGAAAACACAGAGTACGGGTAGACCGTTTCTAATGTTTGGGCCGGCATTATGTAGCTCTACGGTTATTCAAAACCCCCTTTTTGGTTATCTCCATACTTGAAGACACTGCAAGATCGGTTACATGTCTATAATTGCTCATTGGTCGAGTGTCTTGCTACTTCAAAACCTATCGATCGGTTCTATACCTAACTATCCTATGACATCCTACCTTTAAATCACCAGCCTTTATTGATGTTGTTATTACCCCTATTCCTAACTTCCTAGATTTTCTATGTCCCATGCCGGATCAAGTCAGAATGCAACGTCTTGACAGATGCTAGTGGTAGAGCGTGAGCCCTCACATATGCGAGATCAACTTATATAGCGTTACAAAGCAGGCATTTCGAAATTCCTCTATAGCTCATCGTACAGATATGATCACTGAGTCTCAGCTAAACTACGAGGAGCTTGCATGTAGCAATTCGTACCTCTTTTTAGGAGTAAATTATTACTATAATGTTTGAAACGCTAGAGTAAAATACACTTGGATATCTAAATAATCTAAGCTATGTCAACTATCTCTTGGGATCATCATCATCATCCTGTCGGAAGGGGTATTAAAGCAAGGGCCACAAGGCAGCAGCTACCCTCTGGGAGACAAAGAGGTCGTTTTCAGGTATAGCACACGTTATCACAGGGACTTGAAGCTCTGATCACTCGTGCAAGAGCAAAGTAATTACCTCAGTTCTTTTTAAATCCTTTTATACATCATATTAGGAAACCCGTTTAGCTCTCGTATCAGGATATAATGAACTAAGTAGCCGAGCCATAGTTATATAGATGAATACACTCTATTTCTGGTATACTATCAGGGGTGCTCGCCATCGCGCTTGGAACATAATTACCGAGAATTTATAGTAGCTTTTGACAGGAGCCGTATGTGCTGCTGTCAGCTCTACATCTTTCATTGTAACTAGGTAGGTTATACCATTTATTGTATCCTCTTCGGGGTTACAGAGGTGGAAAGACCAAGTCCTCTACATGTCCCTCGAGATATACGTAAACACATCTACGTATCGATGTCATCAACTACGAGACTCTAATAAAGAGACGATGTGAATATAAAATCAATACAAACAAGGAGGCATCGATTTTCTAAGCTATCCATTACCGATATGATTAAAACAGGATCCCCTTTTCTCAATTAATCAACTTAGCAAGTAATTCCAAGAGTGCGAGATAGGTGACAAGAGGAATCTATGTTAATAGTCAAGCTCTGTGAGATAATGACTACCTATCTAGTGCCGCCACGCACCAACGGCGCGACTAAGGGTATTCATGAGCCATAATGACAATGGCTATTATCATAAAACTTAAATAACTGATTCATTGATGTCTACTGAGCTGCTAACCATAGTATTCTTATCGCCAATATGGGCCTTTGAAAGCCTATATGATTCCCGAGTATTCCCACTCAGATGGATATGGGAACGGCTAAGTTGTGCCATTTATGACACCACCAGCTCATGATTGGCCATGGATAATGCTGCATATGGTGCTCAGACCTATAGTACCAGTACTAATGCCATATAGCATCCAGAGATTATTAGATATTGCCGTCCACATCCATCCATAAGCATAGCTGGGTAATCCCGTATTACGTGAAAGTATGAACCATCTACCTAGATATGGCGTTTGAAGCAAGTATGATCTGAACGAAATACTGTGTTATCTAGCTGAGCTCAAGCAAGTGATATATATCAATACCTACACAGTAGGTAGTTAGATAAAGAAGCAATGTTAAAAGGGCCGCGTGACGCACATTATATTCATTGTGAAGTAGTACGGTGGTATTAGACGAGTATGAATCACATGTGTCTACTTACCTACCTACCTAGGCAGGTGATCTAGACCCCTCTTATACTCAAAGGGGTTTGGAGGTGATCTACACGGTCCACACAGAATGACGCATCTTAGCCAAACTAACCAAACCTATTCTCATGTCTTGCTTTATTCACTAACTTGGGGCTTTCCCCGATTCCATTTTGCTCATAGTTTCTAGGTGATAGGCTATTTACATACAACCTAGCTGTCAGTATCCTATCCTTCTCCCAACCTATACATAAAGAATCATCTAACTCACTGGAGCTTGTGGTGTATTACAGGTAGGTATATGTAGTATTGTGGGAGATAAGGGGCAGAAGAGCTGAGGGGAACCGCTGAAATTACTTGTTGGATCATCAACTTTTACCTCGGTCACACGTTCCACTTGATCCAGACGTTGGGGAAGAGACAAGGAAAAAAGAAGGAAATCAGAAGCTAGAACACGAATACTTAAGTACCCAAGGGAGAAGAAGGTGAGCTTGCCGATGCTGCTTTTCCCCGCATAAATTCAGCTGCAACGTTGGCCTTCCTATCCATATTAGCAATTGACGACGACGACGACGACGACGTCACATATCACATCTAACTTCTAGCCTCCCTAGCAGACATCGCTCCATTTACAAAGGAGAAAGCTGGGGATATCTCTCTTTAACAGAAGAGATTGGAACAAGAGCTGCTTTGAACAAATCCTAGAATCGGAATCAGTTCATTTCTTACTGGAGGCACTCTCATCACTAGTGGCCTCATCGATCACCAAAACTCCTACTACCATCATACGGCGACATGGGTAAAGCTACGATGGCATCCGCATCCTCGTCCAGACCGAACCAAGACGTGGACTCCCTCCCGCGCCAGGCCAAGCGCGACTACGTGCTCGCGAGCGCCGCGATCGGGGCCCTGGCCGCGGCGCTGCTAGTCGACGTGCTGTGCCTCCGGCGGGCAGCCCCGTCCCCCCAGCAGAAGGCTCTCGGCATCCTGCTGGCGCTGCTTGGCGCGTGGTCGCAGGTCTCGCTGGGCGGGCGGCACCGGTACTACGTCGCGATGGCGCGGCGCGGGTGCGAGCCGGCGCCCGAGTACCCGGGCGACGTGTACGGGATCCGGTTCCTGCTGGAGACGGCGCGGCAGCTCAGATCGCACACGATGCTGCAGCAGCGGCGGCGGATGCTCGACACGCTGGGCCACACCATCCGGCACCGCACCTTTCCCGACCCCTTCGTCACCATCACGACCGACGATCCCGAGAACGTCAAGGCCGTGCTGAGCACCAAGTTCGAGGACTGGAACATCCCCGCTCTCAGGATACACAGTTTCCTGCCTGTGCTGGGTAGACGTAAGCATTAACCCCTTCGATATTTCCAGAAAGGAAAAGAGAAAAAAAAAAAGAAGAA
This sequence comes from Biscogniauxia mediterranea, assembly GCA_018398605.1. Lineage (NCBI taxonomy): Eukaryota > Fungi > Ascomycota > Sordariomycetes > Xylariales > Xylariaceae > Biscogniauxia > Biscogniauxia mediterranea. The sequence goes on along the minus strand of JAGXTR010000011.1, from coordinate 215,104 downwards.
AATAAATCATAGGAAATGCCTCCTAACCATAGACTGCTATCTCTTATATACCTACCTAGACTCCATATTCATGACCAACGGCCCCGAGTGGGCGCACTCGCGGGCGATCATGCGGCCCGCCTTCGTGCGGGACCAGATCTCGGATCTCGCGTGCTTCGACCGGCACATCGACAAGCTCGTGGCGCGGATCCGGCGGGCGGGGGCCGGCCCGTCGACCTGCAGGCGCTCTTCTCCATGCTCACGACGGACAGCATATCGGACTTCATGTTCGGGCACACGACGGGCCTGCTCGGCGCGGACGCGGACGCTGACGCCCTGCGCTTCGGCGCCTGCTTCGACGCCTCGATGCAGGCCATCGCGCGCAAGGCGCGGCTCGGCTAGCTGACCCTCGTGCTGCCCGACCGCGAGCTCGCCGCGCACACCCGCTTCATGCGCGCCTTCGTGGCCAAGTACGTGGCCGAGGTGCGGGCGAAGCAGCAACAGCAGCAGCGCCACTCCTCCTCTACCGCCACCACCACCACCACCACCACCACGAACCCCCCCGGCGAGGACGACGACGACGGCAACGAACACAGCAGCGACGAGCGGGAGAAGTACGTCTTCCTGCACGAGCTCCTCCGGTCGGGCGAGCCCGACGACGTGGTCCGCGACCACCTGCTGAGCATCTTCACGGCGGGGCGGGACACGACGACGAGCGTGCTGTCGTACCTGTTCTACCAGCTCTCGCGGCGGGGGGACGTGGCGGCGCGGATCCGGGAGGAGATGGCGGCGGCGGCGCTGCAGCAGCGGCGGCGGGGGACGACCCGACGTGGGAGGACCTGCGGGGGATGCGGTACCTGGGCTGGGTCGTCAAGGAGGCGCTGCGGCTGAACCCGCCGGTGGCCTCGAACCAGCGTGAGGCGGTGCGCGACACGGTGCTGCCGCGCGGCGGCGGCCCCGACGGCAGCGCCCCCGTGTTCGTCGCCAAGGGGACCACCTGCCGGTACCTGCCGTGGGTCATGCACCGGCGGAAGGACATCTACGGCGACGACGCGGACGAGTTTCGCCCGGAGCGGTGGGAGAACCTGCGACTCACGTAAGTCACCTTCCCCCTTCCCCCTTTTCTACTTACTAGGTACCTATCTTGCCACCCCCCCTATTCTCTCGGACTTATAGAAAACATACCTAACCTACCTACCTACCTGCCTACTTACCTACTTACCCTACTTGCCTTGCTCACTATAATCCAGGTTTGAGTACCTCCCCTTCAACGCGGGGCCGCGGATATGCATCGGGCAGCAGTTCGCCCTGACGCAGCTGGCCATGGTCACCTTCCGGCTGCTGCAGGCCTTCCCCACCATCGAGCGGCGCGACGACCGCCCCCCGATCCAGAGGCTCGGCGTCAATACCTCGATGCTTTACGGCACGTGGGTTAGTATGACTTGACCTGGCGTGGTGGAAGCGGAAGCGGAAGTGGAAGAGGAAAACGGAGACAGGAAAAGAGGGAAAAGTTGTGTTTACTATGAGAAGCCCCCTCCCCCCCTCCCCCCTCTATCAAATGAGGCTGAGGTCGAGGTTGAGGTTGAATTCGAATAGTTGACTTTTTGGGAAGATGAGAATAGCTAGAGAGACTAAGTGAGCACTGTTAAGTAGGATGAATGACCGTTATATATTTTTCTGCTGCTCGTTTTGATATCTTGTGAGGTTCGATCTACATGCCTATTTGCGCGCTATCCATCATTCATCTACTTAATATACCCCTTCCACTTAGAAGACACGAATGAAGAACCGTTATCTGCCCAAATTCCAAAATAACTGGAACCACGCATAATAGCATCAATATTCATGTCATCGAATTTCGAGAAACTGAGTCTACACACATAGGGGTTTAATCTCTAGGGTTTATACACATTGCATTGCTCATCTCCGCGTTCCAATACAGTTTCTTTCTTCCATTCAACTTGTCCTGATTTTTCCTTTTCCCCTTTTGTCTGATCCCACTAATCCCACCTCACTCCTCACTCCTTATTCTAATCCCCTGAATCTACGGTTGAACTCCTCCACCGCAACAGCAACCATGCGATACAAGAAAGCCCTTCCGCTCTCTTCAGCCACCGGGATGAACGGCCCATTCGTCCCGCCACGCAAGATGATGCTAAGCCCCGTGCGCTCCTTGGCGATGGTTTGCACGTCCTTGAGAGGCACATCCCACTCGGTAGTCAGCTTCCTACTTCTAATAAGTAGTATTCGGCTGTACGTGACCATGACCACCATGTCTTCTCTCGGCAGCTCAAGATGGGCAATATAGTCCTCGTTGAAATATTTCCCGTTGTCCACCTGCTTGAGCCAGTACTGACCGAGCGCCTCGCGTTGGTTGTAGGGGCGAACAATTCCGTCTGCGGGCACGAAGCGAGCAAGACGGACCCGGTCGATTTCGGACCCGTCGAAAACGGTCGTGGTGTTACGAATTCCTTCTGAGACGTTGGATGCAAGGTCGAATATACCAACAGCAGGCTTCGTAGCAAGACCGATAAAGCCTTTACCGACGCCTTTAAAGAAACCAACGGCGCCTTCTTGCTCTGCGCCCTCGAGAGGTTTACGAGCAACGCCACCAAGTCCAGACGCGACCGATGTGAAGAATGAGTTTGCGCCGGCAGTGACGCCAAAGAGGGCGTGCTTGGGTCGATTACGAGCGCGTGTGATGCGACGACGGTCTTGGAATTGCTTGTCCAATGTCGCCGCGGCTAGGCCTTTGCCAAAGCTGCCCGTTACTTTGGAGAATGAGTCTGAAAATCCGTAGACCGATTTCTTAACGAAGCTAGCAGCACCCTTCGCAATACCCAGACCAAGGTCTTCGGGCTTGTCCGACATGATGAGACCCTGGTACGGTTCGTAGAAGACGTCCGTGATGCCGCTGCTGATGCTGTTGAATAAGCCGACAGGATTTCCGAGGAAATCAGCGCTTCCGATAATCTTGTGAACTTGATAAAGGACCTCTTGGCTATAATGATTTGAGATATTCTGGGTAAGTACGGGGATAGAGACTCTGGCATTCTCCAGGAGTAGCGCATTGAGTCGAATCGGAGCATCGTTGACGTTTCCAATTGCCATCGTCAACACATTCACAAAGAACATGATGGGGTTTCGAGAAGAGGTCTTGTCCTCGATATTGACACGTTCGGTGCGCATGAAGGATAAATCTAGCTGCATTGGCTGAATATTCAGGACCTCGAAGTAAATATCCTGTCCTGATTGTTCTTGTTTCGGTTCAGGAATATCGAGACCTTCGTCGCAGAGTTTGCCCTCCTGAGATTCGGACCATGATGCACCTTGAATCTTGGAGAAATCCAATACGGCGTATATGAAGTCTTCATCAAGGTCTACGGTCATTTGTTGTAGAAGAAGTGTAGCATATTTGACATACAGCACACCGTAGCTATCATCCTTGACTCTCGTAACCATGGCATGCAATGAAGGGTGGAGCTCAGTCTCTTGTGCTTGTTTCGGAACAACACTAGGGTAGAGGATGATCGGGAAGATACCACCATAAAGTTGGTTGTCAACTTGGATCCATTTGATAGAAGTGCTGATAGTCTGGTAGAGAGCCGATTCGTTGTACCTGAGATTGATGTCTCTGAAGGTAATGTAAGCTAGTTCCTTGAGTTGGTGATTGATGAGCGAGATTCCAATAGCAGAGAGTTTGAGTTGTGCTTGGAAGGTGGTGCCTGTATCTTGACTCTTAACTTCAAAGCCAGTAGAGCTACTTGTACTAGAGCCAGTAAGTTGTCTCTGACGATACAAACTCTTGCTTGGCTTAAAGTTGGAGAGTATCAGCGTTTGGGTCGGTCCATCAGCAGCGACATTTATGTCTATGATCTTTTGGGTACCGGAACCGCTGACAAACTTCATCGGGACTTGGTTGCCAATCTCTGCCAGCTTGACGTGACGTTCCTTGCCATGGGCATTGATGACCACCTCCTTATGTTTAGCAGCTGGGAAATCCCAAGCGTATGGCATAATACTGCGTGGTGGCAGCCGGTACCTAATCGGTCGCCAGCCAGAACGATCTTCACTCCCATCTTCGTCGATGTTTGGATTGGCCTGATAGAAGGTGAATTCAGTATCACTCTCATTCCGCATCGAGAACGGCCAAGCCTTTGTCTCTAGACTGAGGTGGAGGAATATCGTGGCGGCCTCCATTAGAATCTCAACTCGAATGAGCCGCTGGCGTTGCCCGGCCTTGGCAATCTTAATATGAACTGTACCAAGATCAGATATGTTAAACGGCGATGTCCATTGATTGTTAATCCCTGGGTAGCATAGTGAAACCTGCTTCGTTGCGGATCTTTGGAGCCAGTACAGAGGCTGTAAGGCTCCTGACTTGAGTGTCATGATATGTGACGATCCTGGCTCTCTGACGTTTACTTCCTCGCCAATCTTGTTCTTGATCACAAATCGAGGAGCTATCGTGACAACTTTGGTTAATTTGTACTTCCCTTCTCCCGCTTCAACGGTGATGCCGACATGAATTTCACTGTTTTTGGTGGCGGACAGGAGGGAGACATCGGTAGTACTGCCAATAGCATCGAAACTTTGGGGTTTGCTCCATTCAGAATCCCCAATTTTGAGCAGAGCTCGGTTGCGCTGGTCGTCATTGTTGAACGAAAACATGAAGGGCAATGCTTTGGGTCGTTCCTCGTCTGACGTGTCAGCAATTGGGGACTGGCCGGCAGCTCTTCTCGCTTGTTGCAAAAATTGCTTTCCACGGATGTTGACTTCCAATCCGGTTTTGTTGAGGATGACATAGGGGCTGTAAACCGTAACTTTGAAAGCACCACCACCATCCGGGATCTGGAAGTAGTGAAGCTTGAGGTATAAGGGTAGACCTTCTTCATCCTTGCACACCAATTTGTGTTCTTTTCGGAAATCCTCCTGAGCTCCGGGGTTGATAATAGCAAACTCGCTAGCTTTGAAGACGGTGTCTTGCATGTCGATGCTCAATAATAGCAGGTGTGATAGCTCTACAACGTGAACGGGGCTAACACCACCTTTTCGTAGGAAGTTTGTCCAGTCCTTCTTTGTCTGCTTATCGTAGATGCGGTATTTGAAGTCATATGGCAGAAGGTTCTCTAGCATTAATGGCGGAGAGAGTTTTAACCTCATATATGGGTATTTCCTGTTGATCATTAGATATCATGTTCTCTATGCCAGTTCTAGCTGACTTACCCGGTCAAGAAATGACTCCGATCAAAGCTTGTATTGAGTTGGAAATAGAACGGGTCGGTGTTATTCTCTCCTTTGCATACCAGAGTGCGCGTCGGTCTTTTGAGAAGGTCTCTCCACCACAGATCCTCAGATGACCATGCATATCCGAAACCTGAATCTGGCCGAACAAGTAGGGACTTAATATAAGCTGCAGCAACTGGAGCAGGACGGCTTTCACCCGGCGCAATTTTCTCAATCTTAAGCAAATGGCCGTCTTGCGGATCATAGACGCCAAGCTCGACAGGTATCTGTGTTTGATTTTCAACTACAAGAGGTGATCTTAGGGTAACATACTTGATGTTGTCAGCGCCGAGGGTCACTTCGACTAGGAGTCGATGAAGCGTGTTGTCAGATTTGGGTCGCAAACCGAACAGGTATTCACCCTCACGGTTAAGGCGGATATTCTTAACTGTGTCAAAACCGCTCCCTTCGATCTGAACAGAAACAGTATTCGCTGTGTTGCTCTCTGAAGTGATATTTTCTCGCATCTTTTCCCAATGCTCGAAGCTCCAAGGTGCTTCCTCGCCATCTTCCAATCTGAGGGACACATTCTCATCATCACTCAAACTCCGAGCTTGAACTACTACGTCAAAGCCAGTGTAGTTTCTGATCTTGTAAGGAGCTTCTACTCCGCGAGGCTTACCAAGAACATCTTGGTCCTGTGTGAGAAAATCGAAAGATTTTGAGGCCAGCGCAATGGTTGCCGTCGTTAGCGTGATGTCAAAGGTCTTCTTTGAGGTTACATCTACGGAAAGAAGGCCGCTTTCTTGTCCTCTTGCGACGCCTAGTCCGACCTGCCAGGGCTCAAGGAGAGGTTCCCAGGCTGACTTGGCAAAGCTGTAGGCATTGATATACATATCAATCGCGGTCTCGGCTTTGAGATTGCTTGACCAATCGGCTGCTGATGCTGTAAAATTCTTGATGCTGAGGTCGAGGATGGGTAATTCATGAAGGTCACCAATAAGTACGACTCGTACACCTTCAATAACAGCAGTGAGCTCTTCATGACGTCTTGGTCCTTTGCTGACGTCGTGAGGTTGACCTGGCTGGTCTTTGCGGGATCTTGTTGTCAGAGTGCCAGTAGCCTTAGACTTATTCCCTGCGGCAGTAGACTGGCCCTTGCCACTCGCCGTGCGTTCCTTAAGCCCATCGTGACGCAGTTGTTGTGCCTTTTTGTCGGAAGCGCTAGGCTTAGACTCGGTATCTTCATTCTCAGAAAGCTCAGATGCCTTGCTGATGATCTGGAGAACCAGAAGAATGTCTCGAAGCGAGAGGCGAAGGATTAAGGGCTCGATATCGAGATGGATACTCGTTAGGTTTTGCTGTGAACTATCCATCGACATCCGAATGGAGAAATCATCGAGCACACGTAGTCGAGACTCGTCGAATCTATCCATTCGGCAGAGGAACATGCCGACCTGAGAGACCTGGAATGTGAGAGCATGCTGCTGTGATAGCAAAACTTGTTTAGTTCCCAATACGATCGCCTCAGAACTTGCACTGAGAGGATTAGCTATTAATATGACCTGGGCATCAACAATATTAACGCGGAAGGCAATGCTCATATTGGAGCCCTCGTTTTTTTTGGGTTGCTCTGCCTTAGCCGTCTTCTCCGTCTGCTGAGAAGCCCTTCCTGTCCATTGTACCTGTAACGACTCGGCATCTGAACCGTAGGGGGTATCTGTAGGACTCTCCACAATCTCTTCAACGGGCCCATCTACTTTCAAGCCGGTTACAATGAACCTTTGAATTGCGAAGAGGTAGTCTAGGGCAAAGATAACCCTAGGGCTGTCGATGGCGACAACAGCAATCACACTCCGTTCTTTTCCTCCCGTCATGGATATACTTGCCATGAATTGTTGTACATTGTTATTGGAAGACGTCATGATCCTGCGGAACTTGTTACCATCGTGAGCACGAGCATCGTAAATAGTAAATGCATGAATCACGAATTCCGCCTCCAGAGAACCGTCAGCTAGCATCCGTGTCTTCAGTTTGCTGTTATCCAACGAGAATCGCGACAGGCTGGCATTATCGACATCCCCAACCGGCCTGTTGTCAGGTGCATTGATCAACTCAAGACCTATCTTGTGTAAATCAAACACAAGATCGAGCTTTGTCCAAATATTTTCCCTGGAACCCAATTCCGGGGAAAGGTCGATAAGCTGATTCTCGCCTTCAGTCGTGGTAGATGACATAGTCTTCGCTCGTCGTAGGGTACCCTCATCAACATCCCGCTCTGCCTCCTCGCCCTTAGCATCCGCGTCCGTTGCAAAAGCAGCAGGAATAGACTTGGAAATCCACAGGAGGTAGTTGAGCTGGTATTGGGTTATCCGGAGATTGATGTCAGTCATGCTACCCTCGATTTCCATATCCGGGCGCTTCCATCCTTCTTTGTGCTCCGCATAGGTGACATTGAAGCAGAGGTCGACGTGATCAATCATTTCAAGCTCCTCGGACTCGTCCTCTGGATAATGGAATAGCGAGGTCATCCGGATATTCCGGATTCCTGCAGAGAGCTTCATGACTATGTCTGCCTCTGCAGAATCATCCAGTGGAGCGAATCTATTTTGTGCGTAAATTTCACCAAGATAAGCGGTGACCAGGTCTCGATGCGGCTGATCTGGAGATACTGGCCGCGGGAAGACAATGATAGGCGTATTGATAATAACGTCGAACTTGAACCTGCTAGTACTCTGCTGAAGCTGCTGGGCTTGATTAGCCGCAGCTTGGCGAGCAGCATTGTAGATAGCCTGCATTTTGCCAAACTTGACCAGAAATTCAATGATCTTCCTAAAGGGCTCTTCAAGGAAGTTGACCTTGATGGACCCAGCACGTAGATAGATTGAAGAATCATATCCCGGGTAGGCCTTGGTGTTGCTGGCGTCATACGTCTCATAGCGGAAATCAGCAAGTTCTTCTCCTTGAATGGTGACAAGCTGGCGGAAACTCGAGTCTTCTGAGGCGCCGATATTTACGTCGTCAACGAGTGTCAAATCACCCAACCTGGCTGCGACCCTCATAGTCTTTCCCATTAGGAAAACACCAACATCAGCATGGTTGAACGAAAGTGTTGCCAAGCGAATGCCATCGTTATTCAATATCAGGCGGATACTCTTGAGATCAACCTTCACACGGATCGACCCTCCCTCGTTCTGTCGCGTTTCCTCAACAGGCTCTACAATTGCGACAGCTTCGTCTTCGTCATCATCATTCGAGTCCGGGATCGCCCTTCGAGATTTGGGTTTTGAATTGTCATTGTTAGTAAAGGTGACAAGTATAAAGTCCAACAATGTGAGAAGTGTCTTTCTGGTTACGACAATATTGATGGTGGAGACGGCGACATTGACGTTTGTTTCTATGCCCTCATAGACCGGCATAAACTCCGGGGAGTCCTGCTTCACCCTAGTAAACTTGATACGGACAAGATCTCGATGTTGTTGGTGGTCTTCGACATCACCCGATGATACAATGGACTTGAACTCAGCAGACGGGTTGTCAACGAAGTCATCCACTGTCACGGACCCAAGTGACACCTCGGCTGCCATATCAAATGGCCTTAGGTAGAAATTGAGATCGAAGTTTTCAGCAATCAATTCAACAAGCAAGGACTCTGGCTTCTCGCCATCAGGGTCGCTCCGGTAAAGCGAGCCCTGTAGCTTGTCCACGGCAAATTTGAATTCGAAGTTTCGTTGCTGGATCTTGAGCTGCTGGTTGGAATGACCATCTGCAGCATCTTCAAACTCGTCATCGTCGTCATCCGAATCATCCTCCAATATGATAGCAGTTTGCTGACTCGAGAACAAATTAGAAGGGAGAGAACGTTCATGTAGGTTACGTGATTGACTCGACGCTGAGCTGAGTAGCCGGGGCCTCCTGGGTGGGTTTTGCGTATTAGTCTGTTGCTGTGGGTCGGTAAACTTGGGTATCGCAACATCGATGAGCTTCATCAGGCTCTTGTACTTGGTATCCGACATCGATACTTGGAGAACAGGCATATGACCTGACATTTTCACCTTCGTTAGGTTTGGTGCCTTTGGCAAAATGGAGAGAGCTACAACAAAGTCGACATTGATCTTGTTCACAATATGTAGTCTGCGAACATCACTCTTCTGGGCAAGTTGAGATTTGGTCTCCTCGATTGAAGGCCCGATCAACACTTGGGTCGAGGTCAGTTTAACAAGGAATCGGTCATACATGAGAGACTCGAGCTGTTTGAAGTCCTCATCAGAATATCTTTGGGTTTGCTTCTCTTGGATCTGCTTCAGAGTTGCTTTATCGACAAGCTCGCTGTTGACGCTGATACGACCGGCATCCAGAATGAGGCAGGTGGACTTTCTAGTCTTAATAGACTGCGGGATGATAATGAGCGGTGCTTGAAGATCCAACTTGGCATTAATGGTCTTGTGTTCTTCAAGGGCAAACTCGAGACCGGCACGGGTTTGTTGCCGTAGGCCTTCGACCGTGGCCCCGGCCGTTTCCATCAGTGCTGATATGGATTCCATGTGCCGCTCCGGCGGTTTGAAGAAGTCAACAACACCGACAACGAAATTCGGATTCCAGACAATCTCTAATGGCTTGAGCTTAGCCGTGACGGCAAAGTCGCCCTGGCCATCAAGGGGATTCTGTTCAACTTGCAAGTTGAAGAAGGTTTCCTGTGCACTAGCCTCTAGCTCCACCATGGAGAGTCTTTTCTGTTGGACGGAATCGGGTGCATCTTTGACCCTGACAATCTCCTTGAACAAGCTATCCGGAGTTGTACCATCATTCACTCGGAAGCCACCTAAGCTCAGGTCAACAAGCATAGAGTCAGTGCGCTGCAGTCCCTTCGCTTTGAAAACATCAAAATGCAAGCTTAAGAGGTCCGTTCTGCTTCCATGAGGGCTTTGTCTCAGTGTGAAGCTGCCGGTGCTGAGGGATGTATCGATTTCCATCCTCACCGCGTCGCGTGGCGCGTCCACAGCCTCGGCAAGGGCCGTCTTCTCGTCCCAGTCTATCACCTCATACAGCTCTTTACGCTGTTCTTCAGTGATCTGGGTATTTTCCGAGGTGTCGGTCGGCTCGGCCGGTTTTGAACCCCATACCCAAGCGATCCATCCCTGTGGCTGTTCGTCTTTGGATGGTGCATTTCTCAAGGCCTCTGCGTTTTCTTTCCTTAGTTGGTTTCTTGCCAAAGACCTCCAGAACCGTAGGTCTTCATATCCAAGTTTCCACTCCAATCTGCTCAGATCCTCTGCCTCTTGGGCCGACAGCTGCTGATTTGCCTTCTTCTTCTTGAAAAGCTCGATGTATAGGCGACGGTCATCGCGCCGCTCACGGAAGTAGTCCCAAGTCCATCGACGGTTCCGTTCATGAATCTTGGTTAGGACAGCATTTCCAGCAAACTTCAGCCACGCTTTAGGGTCCTCCTTTGGCGTCACGCCCTTGGGTTGAAGTTTCTTATATTCTTGATGTCGGATGAAGTAGTGGAAGAGGTCTACCATCATTAGGGCATCTCGATACTGGTCATCGTCTAGAACAACACCGATCTCGTCGAAAAGCAGGCTAGCTTTGAACTTGGGCGTATGGGCATCTCCAGACTTGTCTAGCTCGATCTTTGCTTGGCCGCTGACTGGCTTGAGGATAAACTGGTGATCTTTCGTCGCGACATTGTCACCCTTTCCAATCATCTCTTTGAATTTCTTCGTCATATGGTCATGGGATATGGGCTCGTCATCTTCTAGGATTTCTCGACCTGGACCAAGCAATTCCGAGTCGGTGTTCCAATAGACGGCTAGTGCGCCAAGCCTGGCCAGCTTGTGTGTCTTGTCTGTTGAGTTTTGGATGAAGGTGGGCGTCCACTCTCCATCAGTACTGACAGCACTGAATTCCTCAAGGGTGACACCAAGGGCAAAGGGGTGCCCCGGAGCCGAAATGGAGTCTTCGTATCGAATGTGGATATTTTTGACCGTGACCTGTAGGTTGTCGACAATCTTAGTGACTAAGCTCTCGGTGAAGCTCTGGCTCCTCTTCTGCTCCTCCTGGCTCAGGCCTTCCTGAGAACGTTCTTTAAGAAGCTCTGCAGAATCCAGCTTTTCCATTTTTATCCTCTGTTTCCTCCTGTCTTCCTCCTCCTCATCATAAGCGGCCTCCTCCTTGGGGGACGCCAGCAAGAATACATCTTCAATAAAGACTTTGACGGGAGCACCGCGCAGGTTGGACCAAGGGATGACAAGGGTCAGCTCGCCGAGGTGTCCTTCCATAACATTGATAGGAAGCTTCAACTGATCAAGCGCCTCCTTGCGAAGCTCAAGGTCGCGCAGCTTCACATCGCCAGACCATATACCAACTTTCAACTGGGCAGGATCAAAGTTCTTGACATACATGCCCAAGAAGCGGTTGAGGAGGCCAGCCACCAAGCCTTCCAACATCTTGACGGGATGGTGCCCAGACCCGGGCCGGGGTGATTTTGCAGTTTAAGGTGGGGTATCGAGCGGCCTCATCTGCAGAGATGGAGGCAAGATTTCAAGGTGGATATATATTCCTGGGTTGACCACGTCTAAAACATCTATCAAGTCGGGGACGTCCAAGTCCTCACTTGAAGGGTACAGTTAAGATTATAGGATGGGAGGTATATTATACGTTCGTAGGCGGGGAGGACAAGGACCGGCGAGGTCGTAAACGCTTGAGGGTTACCGAGAGAGGGGAAGGTCTCGCGATACGGACTATGGAGGTAAGGAGGTGAGATTGTAACCTAGATGTAGGTTGTAAGTAGCGCCTAACCTGAGTTAGGACTTTACGAAGCTCAAGCTATTAGAAAGACGAGGAAACAGGGGATCAACTTAGATACCTCAGATATGTACGGAAATCAACCAGCACGAGTACGCACAACAACACCAAGACGATGATCGGAATTAGGCGGAATGAATCAGTTCAAAACTGGCTGCAATGTACATGTAGGTCTAGAAAAGAAAGCTTGCATGCGATCGTAGGGTATGAATGCACAATAACAAGCTCGTGGAGAGAGAAGGAGTGGGCTGCATAAGGAGGACGGGGGGGGGGAGGAAGAGGAGAGGAGGAGAGGAGGATTGGTAGGCAGAGACAGCAACAAGGAAGAACTTAACCTAGTACACTAGAAGAAAGTCGTCGGCTGGTTATTGATTTGATGACGCTGTTGCAGGGTTAGTGGTGGGTGGATTAGGTAGGGTATCTTAGGAGCACGCCTCGGGTGCTTGTTACACTACAGTAGATAGTGATTGCCATTGCTGATTGGTAGATTAATGGGTAGATTAGGTAGCTTACCATAATGGAAGCCACCACAGCCACGAACGAGGGGTAGGATTTCATAGACGGGACGGTGGGCAACTGGTACCTACCTACATAGTAGGTAGGCCTAGGTAGGTAGTAGGTTAGTAGGTAGGGCAAGCCATATGCCGGGGTGAATATAGTGGAAAACAGTAGGTAGATAGATACCTAATTAGTACCTACCCCACATCGTCATTTGTGCAACAGCGGGTAGCTTTTTTTCATAGCATCATTACGTCACCATATTCTTTGGGACCTACAGTAGGTTGGGAGCTGCAAGATTCCATCTTTCTTATGTTATTTTAACAAAACACATCGTCATCACTTAGGTCAGTTGTTAGACTTAGATACCTCCAGGTTTAGATTTTCAGGATGATCTATTGCATCACCTCCGCCGCTCTTACATCAGTACCTGGGCAGCTTACGGCTAGTGGAAGCTCCCCATCTACCCCTTTCATACCTACTAACCTACTTACACCACTTACACCACTTCCATTTGATACACCACATACACATAATACCTATACTAGTATGAATACCTGCGCTACGTAACCTAGGTTATTTATTTAGCCTCCCTTAAATCGATGTACTCTGCATCCATTGATGCTCTCACGGTCTCTCCTCTCGCTTGTTTGAGCCTCTGGCCCTGCTCTACTAGTCGCCGTATAAGTCATCTTCTCGCGCATATTTGCGCAATTTCATGTAGACACCTGAAGTAAGACACCTGAGTTATTGCTTCTCGCCCGTCAGGTTATTCGCAATGTTACGCAGCATGCGAACACTCCTCTCGAGCTCCTCGCGAGCATTGACGACTGCCTCGTCTCTCAACCGTCTACCGATCCGATCAGTAACCGCAGCCCCTATAACAGACAGCCTAGTCCAGAGAGCAGCTCTCCCGCGGCTTTCTCCTCTAATATCAAAAGCTCGATACGCAACCAAGTCACCGAGTGGCCTACAGCTGGGAATTGATCCCGAAGAAGATAAGAAACTCGCCCAACGCAAGCTCAAGGTCCATCCAGAGACCGTCACCACCGAGTCCACCGTTCGTCATGTCTTCGAATCCGATGGAGCACTCCCTGAGAAGCCTATCTCGGAAGGGGTCAAGGCAGACCTGGTATGTTTGTTTTATCTTTTAGGGGTTCTTGCCATCTCGGCGAGAATGTGCTGTTGATCATACCGTATTCATAGGAGGCTGTTAAAGACACATTCGCTCTGTCGAGTGTCCCCAAGGAACCCTACTACCTCGGCCTTGCCGGCACCTTACCGTACCTCGCTACCTCGGTGTCTACAGTCTATCTCTCGTGGAATTTGAACACCGAGTGGCCCAGCACTTCCAACTTTGTCAACCATATACTCATGAGCCACGATACGGCACGCCAGCTTCTGGATACCATTGAGCCCTTGCAACTAGGTTATGGCGCCGTAATTATCAGCTTCCTGGGTGCAATTCACTGGGGCCTCGAGTATGCCGAAAAAGCCCCAAGTCTAGACCGTACCCGTTTTAGATACGGAATGGGAGTACTCGCTCCTGTTGTAGCATGGCCGACGCTTTTGATGCCTGTAGAGTTTGCGCTGACGGCGCAATTTGCTGCTTTCGTCGCGCTGTACTTCGCCGACTCCCGAGCCACCGTCAGGGGCTGGACACCCTCCTGGTATAGTACTTACCGGTTTGTTCTAACGGCTGTCGTGGGCCTCGCCATCGTCATCAGTTTGATTGGACGAGCCAAAGTCGGCGACGCCAAACCGCGACTCTCCGGTCTGGGTGAGAAATTCCGCGAGCACCGCCTTGGCGAGGAAGAGTACACCGACAAGTGGAAGAGGCTCGAGCAAGAGGAGAAGATTAGGGTAAAGAAGGAGAAGGAGGAAGCGGAGAAGAGAAAGAAGGAAGAAGAGAAAAATAAGGAGGGTAAGGAGGGTAAGGAGGGTAAGGAGAAAGAGGAGGTGGGTGATGAAAAGGAGAAGGGGAAATAAGGGAACGACATTAATCAAAAACTACCTACCTACGTTATCGCTACCAGGGGCGGAAGGTTCCAAGGCTAATGTAATATGAAGTGCGTATTTGTAGCGTTGACGTCGACTGACTTTTATAATATCAAGTTTTCCCATTCGAATCCACCACATTTACGCTATGAACGTTGCAACAGGGACACTCGCTAGTCTGTGAATAGACTAATGAAGGGCAATTGTAATTCAAATACTAGGTCTTCCTAATATATTGTTCGTGGTAAGCTGAGTTGTTGGATATCACTGTGATGAAGCCGTAGGGGTGCTAGAATTGACAAGTACAGTTTCGATCCCATCCTATCCCCCCCTTTTTTTCTGTCACATACTGAGACGACCGCCAATAATGCATAGACTTTCCAAAAATGATAGCGTTCATGATTTATTAGTCTCCAGCAAGACAGGTTGGGACTTTTGTAAAATAGTTTATTATTGGGCATAGAGCTCCTATGATTGGTCGTATGGGGACGGGACGAGGGGGGGTTTTCTCTAGGTTAGACGTCTGTCTACGACGCTCAGCTATCATATCATTTCTTTTTTTCTAGATGGTTACGTTGCCATACTCCAATGTCATGATATGAAGAACTCGTCTGTCATGCTATAATCTTTGGAGAGGACAATTTCTAAAGGTTTACCAATCGAAAACCGCGTCATCTACTGTCCGTGACCTTATCCCGGTGCAGCCGAACCTCCCACCTCGGACGAGGTCAGGGGTTTATATAGTGTAGTGTTTTCGCTTACAAGTTTTCTCCCTCGAGGTAGGTAGGCGAAGCAATTATGTATGTACATACCTGATAACCTGTTGTATAGAAGACCCGTAGGGCTACAGAGCAATACCGGGTCCCCATCCCGACGGGTCCAAGTTGGATGGAAAATGGCCCTTTATTACTCGGTATATTCTACATATGTAGTAGATAGATATGCTTAGATGTGGCTCCCATGTACCTAGCATGCCTATAAAACCGGTATAACATTTGTCATGAGGATCATGTGCACGTTGTCCAGGGCTCCCAGGGCCCCAAGGACCCCCCTTAAGGATACGCATATGTGCAAGGGTCTGAACCTGAAACAGGTTATCGGCGGCCTCGACCCCATCCAACAAGATCTGACGATGCAACAGTAATACGGCATTTGAGGCGGGTAAAAGGTCCCAAAGTGCTGAGCACACACACCCTCCTGTGTTCGTTTTCTCCCGTCCCCCGTCAGAAAAGGGAAAGGAAGAGACATTCAAGGTCGTGCTAGGTAGTCAGGTACCGATTGAGACAAGAAGAGGCAGCTGGTGTTGCCATATCCGGTCTGCCTTTCTCGTCTCGTCTCGTCTCATCTCGTCTTGTCTCGCCTCAAGATGGATGGCAGCTGCAAGTCAACGCACATGCATACATGTATGTACGTTGTGAAACGAACACCGGTTCCGGCCATGCTGTAGTTTCGAATAGACACATAAATAAGTATTAGAACTCGACTATCACACAGCATGGTGGGAAATTCGGAACTAACCGAGCATGGTTTGGTTCTAACACCTGTGTCCAGAACAAGTTGCCTCTCCCTAGACTCTAGACAGGTTTCTTCTTTCCTATTCCTCCCTTCCTATGCCAGGTTGCGCATCACCTACATACACCTTTTGAGGTGTATCTTGTTCGGCGGTCAACCGAATGCGACAGCATCTCCGATCGCTACCTACCCCCGGTTAGGTAAGTCTCCTCCCTCGGAACAAAAACCTAAGAAACACACTTTGACCGAGAGTAGTCAGTCTCCTTGTGACGACTTTTGGCCGTTGAAGTCCTGACTGCAAGACGAACGAGAAGAGAAAAGAAAATTGGAATATCAAATCTGAGTTTTCAAATCAGACATATCGGCGACTTACCGCATACCCAGGTAACGAACACTACTACCATACTACCGGCACAGGCCGGATCCATGCGCTGGATCTAGGTAATGTGATGTACCTAGGTGGCCTGGTCTGGTCTGACACGGCAGTCTAACAATAACTCAGGGACGTGCGTGCCTTGCGAGGATCCGCCTCGCCTATCTGCTTAAGCATAGCACATCATCATGATATATATATGGCCGACGCGTGTCAACCAGCGTTAACACGAGGACGACCAAGTACCTAACCTAGTAACCTAGCTATCAATGCAATGTGTCTGCACCTCCACCCGTAAACTGTACGAGGCAAAACAAATGTCTAGGCGTGCCCCAGCGCCATGGGAAGGAAGAGAACGGACTTCTAGGCGATCCCAAAATTATCCAACCCAAGTCGTTTCCATTTTGCCTAAGGTTACTGACCTTCTGCAGGTAGGTATGTAGCCGACATCGCCAACACGATGGAACAATAGCCGGCGCGCATATTCCGTACGTGTTCTTCGCTTAGAGATTTCACATCGCACTATCGCTCAAGGGAATCCGTAAACCGGGACGTTTCCGTTTACTTATACATAGCCCGAGTTGAAGTGAACACTCGGGTGCCTAGGTAGGTGGTAGGAGAGAGAAAGAAGCCACTTAAACCCTGGAGACTACCTATCTAATACAACGTTAGGTTCGTAGTCCAAAAAAAAAAGGTTTCCGTATTCGTAAAATTCGCTGTTGCTTACTACTACGAGGCTCATGGGCTATATGTATGTACGGAATATACTAACCCATTGATGCTCCCTTCCCCTCCCCTCCCCTGACCTGACCAGACCAGACCACAGCTACCTAGGTATCTAGGTGTGTAAGTTGCTCGACCCCTAAGGCCTACTTACAACCTCCAAACTTCCCAGTAGAACTAGCGTGGTTTGAAAGGACGGAAATAAATCCCAAAACAAGAGCTTTGGCTTTCGAATCTTGGTTAGAGAACCCTTGCTTCTTTCCACATTTCGGCCGGGGAAGTGGAACCCTTTCATTGCGTACCAGGGGGAGGTGGATCAGCCTTGAGGGTCTATGTATGTAATACCCTACTGGACTATCCTTCCATCTCTCCCGTCCCTCCTCCTTTCACCTAGGTTAGGTCCCTTGTCTTCCTCTCCTTCTACTTCCTCCTCTTCCTAAGATCTCGTCCTCTTCGGATGCCAAATAAAACACCGAGCTGGGCCTCTCGTGGTTAGGTCATCGAACGCGAATGGATTCGTAGAAATCCCGGAACCCCATGGCCAGAACAAGCGCCGAATGAGGGCCGAGATGTGCCACTCAGTGAACGATGACGCCTACCTATGACTTGGGGTAAAAGGTATTGTAGTCGTAAGTGAGTATGTATGTACCTACGTACCCCATCGCCCGGCTGCCATGCCATAATCCACGGATGTATGTCGGCGGAAACCGAATTCCTCCGTCTCTGCTCGTGGCTTTGGGTAAGCCTTAGCCGAATGGGCTCTGCAATGCCGAGAACGACAAGCAAAAGGTAAGCTTCTGATAGCCGACGGGGCCTGCATCTCTGCTTGGAACTAAACTGGACTGGCTAGTGTGGTATGTATAGAATCCCTCTAAGTTGGCCCTTGTTATAATACACGAGATATAATATACCAGATTCCCGAGAATTGACTAAGGTTAACCTAGTACTAAAACCCCTTCCCAGCGATCCATTTTACTATTGATGAATGGCATACACCAGACATACCATGTTCGTGTGAAGGGCAAGTAGCCCGTGTGTAGCAATCGTCACATTCCTACCCGTATTACGCGTCCGCAACTTATTAGATACTTATAGAATAACTAGGTACCTGTCATGACCCCGCTACCTTGCATCTCGAATACTTTTTGTCTACATACCTAGGTATCTATACTATTACAACTAGTTTCATCCGCCTTCCCCCACAAACCCCTTACACTAGTTGATGTGCATTAGCCATGATGGTGACTATTCTGGACCTCAAGCACTGCTTCTACCGAGTGTTGTCTTTGAAACGCCCCTCCCAATTCTGTATATTCTCCGATGTACCTTTGTTCACCGGGCTCTTGTCGTCTGGTATTCGTATGTGGAGTCGTCACCGTTCCTGACGCTGCTCCTCAACTGCAGAGACGAAAGATACCAGCCCCGGGCATGGCGAAGTTTACTTCGTGTGTATAGTAGCTGTGGTAGTAGTCCCAAGAGAGCAGGCCGGGTCGAATCGAGTCGCATGCCAGGACCGTTTCGGCAAGCGTGCCGATGCATCTGGGCCGAAGTTCACTACCTAGCCATTAGGCACAGCAACCCGCTTTAGTCAATACTAAATAGGAGACGAAGGTTACAATTTCTTCCAAATGTCTACGTCAAACCTGTTCTGGGATCATACCCTTCAGCACCGCCCTCACGCTAGTACTGCTTCTGGAACTATGTTGGTTCGGAGCCAGATATTGTAGTTTCAAAAAAAAAAAAAAAGTCGACCCTAAACAGGGCTAAATCGATGTCTGGGGTGCACCCCGGCGGCAGCAGTAGCAGCAGCATGAACGAGAACCATCACATGTAAGAAGAAAGTGGACTCGCTAGGGAAGTTCGAAAACATGGCCTTCCGATATAAATCGGCTGTCCGCCGTTTCTATAGACACGCGCGCTTGGTGCTGGATTTCCCCTTGCCTCCCCCCGACTACACTTTCTACTCTCCATTGGGTCCGCTCTTTCGTCGGTTCCGATGCCTGGCATCAACCAGCTACCCGAGGGTGCTGAGGGCGTAGCGGCGTTTGTGATGATATATTCGATAGCAAGCTGGATATGTAGCTGCTTTATGATATACCTCACCTGGGTACATCACGAGAGACTGAGTTGTAAGTCGAACCAATGGAAGTCATCACGTCGACCCCCTTTTATTGACATGGACACATCATAGATGTTGCTATCATATCGTACTGGTCTGTCCTGGCTACGACCGCCTCGATCATCCAACAGATCCACGATATTACCTTCTACAAGGACATCTTGATGATGCAATTCGAACGGAAAACAAGGCTATTTGACAACCCGGAGCTTGCTGTTGCTAATGGATCGTTCGGCATGGACCTGGTATTATACTATATCCGTAAATCACCCCTGCTTTACCGTGAATAATATTGCATTTTCTCATTAAAAGAACAATTCGCAGAATATTATACGTATAACGTCGAGGCGATGTGCGTCATGTTTTGGGCCTGGGAGCTCGCACAGTCCGTTTACGGCTTGGACGCGAAGATAAAATGGAAGCGAAGACTACGAATTATCAACAAGGCAGGGCCGTATGTATCCATGATACTTCCTCTCATCACCGTCTCGTTATTGCAAGCACCGCCAATCCAGAAAGATTTCGTCGTCTTCCTTGTATTGGCCGACCTCCCCTGTAAGTTTATCAGATGCTCTCGCCGGCCTCTCCTGTCTAATTCCTTACTTCTCAGTACTACTGAGTTTAACCACCGGGAGTGTCACGATGATTGCGATCCTGGCGCGATACGTAAACTCGAAAAAGAAGTTCTCGCAGTGGACGCCACCTCATGGGTCTAGTTCAGGTGGGACGGGAGTGAACTCTTCTATATCGACGAGGGTTTCTAACAATCTCGGATCGGAACAAAAGTCGATGAGAAGGCGTGGCATTTACGATCGATGGCTGATGGTTCGCTTTACTTGCGCCTTTGTCCTGCTAGCGTAGGTTTACTATCCGCATGCATCGCCGTCTCATCTCAAATCCCGTTGCTTACCTACCGAATTGATAAAGGACCTTTGATGTTACGAACACGCTCTTCCAGATCACAGCCGCAAATAACAACCTCAAAGATGCCGGGCGCGTGGAACCAGACTTCAGTCTCTCGCGCGCGAACACGACGTTATTCTTATTCCTGCCCGGAAACACGCCCGGAATTTTCGTGTTCATAATATTCGGCACTACGGCGGGGCACCGGAAGAAGCTTGCTGAGATCTTCGTCCCCAGAAGGTGGCAGAAATCACCCCGACCGAGAGGCCCGCGAATACCGGCCCGACAGCCTAGCAACTGGGAAAGAGCATCGAGACGATTATCCGAGCCGCCACCGGAGGAGCTGCAAAGCCCAACGCACGATGTCCAGTTCGAGGATAGGTACGTGGCGAAGCCGCTTCCCGCGCGAGCTGGGCCACCACCTATGTTGCGGGGTGTCCTCAGGCTGGAGCAGAGCACGACGGCGCATCATCGCCAGGGGTGGGACGACGACCACATATTCAATGCGCAGCCGGGAGGTGTGAGGATGCAAGATCTTAGCCCCTCGCGTGAGTCCTACGACCAGTATTACGAGCCCAACCCGGACTACAGCGACGACTCGGGACCGATACTACCGATCATGGAGTCGACGCATAGGTTACCGTCGGGTTGAAAAAAGAAATTTACGACGAGAACGAAAACGAAAATCTTAATGCGCTACTATCATGATAGTCCCATCTACTCCGAGATATCGCTTCGGCTTCTAGGGGACGCGAGAAGGCGATAGGGGATGATCTTGAGGAATGAAACAGTAGGCGAGAGATTATTTTCTCGCGACATATCTACGCTGGCGCTGTCCCGCGCAGGTATGAGCAACTCGCTACGACGGATAGATGATTTACAGCAAGGTTAACCAAAGACCGTCTTCGCAAGGGGACTAGAATAGAAAGCCCGAAGCTAGAGTAAGGTCATTTTAGAGGGCCGGCTACTGATGAGGCAAAGGGGAAAAATGCTACAATATGCTAGAGATAGTATAGCCACGCAGGATATGGCAGGCATCTACCTCCCTGAACGAGGTTAGAAAAAGAGACCGACCTTTGAGAAGGGAAAAAAAAAGGGGGGGGGCTAGAATTTTGAGATACCCGCTTCATTAGCAGTAAAAATGAAATGAAATGAAATGAAATCATACGCGTCGATATGTAACTAGCTTAGCATGAAGCTGTTTTCATGAAACCGGCGAGCGAACAGTCGCCTAGAGTGCTAGTACGAGATTTGTGTACTACATTAATTTCCAAACGACATGTCGCGCCTCACCCGTTTTTCTGTTTACATACACACAACTTTCTGTTCGATTTACATTTTTGCAACTTTTTAATAAATTTAATAATAACTTAATTAATTTACATTTTTATATAATAATATATATATAAAAATAAAGCTTACGTTAATGCGCATATAACTATATAATTTTTTTAAAAATTTAATAATAATTAAATTAAAATTAATAATAAAGTTAAAAAGTTAATAAAAAGTCGGCAACAGCCAGGTTAAAAGGTTAGCAAGGGAGTCGGCAACAGCCAGGCTAAAAGGTTGGCGAGAGAGTCGGCAACAGCAAGGCTAAAGTCAGCAACAGCTAGGCTGGAAGGTTGGCGAGAGAGTCGGCAATAGCCAGGTTATGTAAAAGGTTGGCGAGGGAGTTGGCGAGAGAGTCGGCAACAGCCAGGCTGAAAGGTTGGCGAGAGAGTTGGCAACAGCAAGGCTGAAAGGTTGGCGAGAGAGTCGGCAACAGCAAGGCTAAAGTCAGCAACAGCTAGGCTGAAAGGTTGGCGAGAGAGTCGGCAATAGCCAGGTTATGTAAAAGGTTAGCAAAGGAGTTGGCAATAGCAAGGCTGAAAGGTTGGCGAGGGAGTTGGCAACAGCAAGGCTAAAAAGTTGGCAAAAAAGTCGGCAAAAAAGTCGGCAATAGCCAGGTTAAAAGGTTAGCAAGGGAATCAGTAATAATTAAGCTTAAATAGCTTTAATTGCCGACTTAAAATAAACTTGGTTGCCAACCTTTAGTTGCTAGATTTAAATAAATTTCAATAAATGGTGTTGCTGACTTGACTTAGGTTTGTTGCTGACTTTGTGTGTGTGTGAACAGAAAAACGGGTGGGGCGCGACATGTCGTTTGGAAATTAGTGTAACCAACGTACTAAATCATGGATGGCGCGTATATATATGTACAGTTAGAACCTCAGCGCCCTTCTTCAACGGTACCGGGCGGACCCATACATACATACATATTCTTCAAGCCACGCTCTTCCCGCCCGGAGCTCCTCTCTAGGTACTCTTTCTTCTCCCCCCCCCCCCCCCCCCCCCCCGGTGGTGCTCAGCTTGCGACAGCTTCATCTAGGTTAGCAAAATTGAGCGCCTCTCTTTCTTTCTTCCTTTCTCTGCTCGTACCCTGAACAGGAGATCGCTAACCTACACAAGCTAGGTAAGTAGCGGACTTAGGAAGTCAGTCCATCCGGTCCAACGCGCGCAGCGTCAGAAGCTAAGGCCAAGGAGGGGGGGGCAAGCGGATGGCGATATCTTACCCCAGGAATATCTCCTAGCGCTCGCTTTGACGGTAATTGCGGATCCTTCGTGATCCTTGAAATTAATGGATCTCAGCTTTACTACTTTAGTTGTAGGTACTAGTGTAATTCGTAGAGAGAGAGGAAAGTCTCACGCTAGGAAGAGCTGTAGCAAAGGGGAGTTTTTTATTATTTTCTTTCTTCTTCTACACTATTTTTCATAATTACCGAGAAGCGTTACGGTTAGGACGGGGCGCTCGCTGGCGAATTTCAACTTTGTGATGATATCGAGAACTCACTCTTTATCTTCTTAAAACGATCCTCCCACATGAACTTATTGTACATACCTCCTAACCTACACTAGAGCTATGGTCCTAGGTAAGGTCGTATCAATGCGCAAGGTGGCGGGTCGGGTCAGGGTCAGGGCCCGTGTCTGGAGAAGAAATGGGTTGGTAGAAACTTGGCAACCCAATTGTCATTCCCACGAATGTAGACTACAGGCAACTCTACCACGTTGGCTACGGCAGCTTACGCGATTGGCTGGAAATGCTCCTATGCGCATGTGGTGGTAGAGATCACTAACCTAGTAGGTAGTGAAGGCAAATGTCGCGCATGCACGAGAATCGGTCAGGTTATGGTAAAGGGGGAGGGGGGCTGAGCTGAGAATGCGAGGTTCGCTCGGCCAAGACCGCGACAGTCTGTCTAGGTAATCAGCCCATCGATGTGTACGGTCAACAACAAAACGTGAACGTCGTGATCCAATGCTATTCCAGTCCGCATCACCTTGTTCGCCCTGAAAAAAAAAAAAGAGAAAAGAAAATTCATATCTACCTACCTACACACCGCTTCTGTGGCTGTCTATACCCAACTCACGGGATTCTCTTCGTCAGGTCATGAGCAGACCACGAAGAAACAACAGGCGATGGGACATACCTAGTACCTAGTACTTTGGTAGCGGTAGCTATAGTTCAATTCAGAATATGGGGGAAAGAAGAGGAAAGGCAGCATGGGAGCGGAAGAACCGGGGTAAGCTTCCTGCACACAATCTGACATGCAGGCGTGCTACATTTACATTGCATTTAGATACTGCATACATACACGCACTAGCTATGTACATGCAACGAAGAATCAAGAACCTTCCAAGGTATATAGCGGTGTCCTGAGTTGGGTTCCGGTTGGGCTCAGGCAAGAAAGGTCAGGCCCGTCCACCGCTGTTCCAAGTCGCCCCTCGATTCCGCTCATGGCTCTCTCTCTGCTCAATTCACTTACATGAAGTACGAGGTCACACAGATGGCAGTGCTCTCGATTCTCATGACATGACCAGATAATTCACTCGGTCAGAGAACGAATTATTAACATCAATATGTATATTGACTAGGTATCTAACCCCTATCTAGTTCACCCGTATTGATATTTGGCTGGCTCGATGTAATATAGTAAATAGAATGTCCTCTGAGTAAGAGGCATGTATGAGCTCAAAATACCAAGCCTACCTCAAGCTACTACCTATTGTGCTAAGTAAGTGTAAGTACGTAGGTGAGTAGGTAGGCAAGTAAGTAAGCTTGAGATCACTGATGCTGTGCTTTCTTTCCCCCCCCCCTGAATCCAACTGCGGTATGGTGGCCAAGTGCCTAGCCAGAGCCCGCGTGGGGGTCAACTGGGCACTGTCTACAGGCGATATATGCACAAAATTCTTAGCGATACGGGCTTTCAAGAGTCGTACGTTCAGTTGTATGATTGTCTTGCGTCATGGTGACGTTGGCTTAGCTCGCCTTTAGGACCCTAGCGACGACGGACGGACAGCCCTGGCAGCTGAATCAATACGAGAGTCCGTCCTCCGACTACCTGAGAACAACTTCGTGATAGATAATAGAGGCGAAGTTGCTTCCATGTGGCTTTCGTATATAAGACTCGACCGTACTCCCTTATGTCGAGGGTATTTTGCAACTTGCAGTTGTCATAGACCAAAAGATCGCACCAAGACTTATAAGAAATAGTTACATCTCGACAGACAAACTCAACATTTACCCCTAAAGAACGGCCAAAGCCCTGAAATATTACAGATTCCACATACACCACCGCAACCATGGAGTCGTCTCCTAACCACAGGAGGAGGTTCTCCGCCAGTTCCGCACACCGGCAGCGCCGTCTTAGCATGACGGCTGCGAAGCTCGGCCACTTTGCATCCTCTCTTACGGTACGCATTGGAACTCTCTCCCCCCCCCCTCTCTCTCTCACCCCTCCCCCGTCATGAAGGCTCACGGATGAACTTTAAGATGCTGACATCTCCGTTCCACGCAGCCGCTTTTTATGGGAGTCTCCGCAATCATCAACGATGGCATTGTCTCGGTGTCAATCGCCGCTCATGATCAGACGTATTTGCTCGACTTCACCCTCGACCATCTACGTCTCGAGGAGGGCAAAGACGTCGTAGCTGATTACGTGATTGCAGAGATCCAGAAGTATGAGCACGAGAACTTTGCTAAGATCGTCGGCATGGGGCTGCCCGCGCACGTCGAGAAGATGAGCCCTACGCTCTGCTCTCGCCTCTGGCTAGACATCGACGTGCTTCCTATTGTCATCCCCGCCTACAGGGCCGTGGAGTCGTTCTGGGACTCCAAACGGGTCGACGAGCAGGCCGATTCGATGGTACGAAAGTGTATCACGTAAGTGCACTCATCACTGCCACACCATACTTTCATCTCAGAAACGCCCTGGTAACAGTTCTTCGTTTTTAGCTATTTTGGCCCTTCACTGGTCCCTCATCTTCAAGTAGGTTTTCGGGGGGCGGTCATGACCGATGCAGGGTTCAGAGCACACATGAACACGCTGGCGGACAACCAGACAACCTGCAACAAGGCCACCTGGGAGACCACGATGTACTACGCCAATCACCTTAAAGAAAGGAAGACCAAGATCGCGTTCTTCAGTGCGACTCCCCAGGGTGGCGGCGTTGCGTTGATGAGGCATGCTTTAGTCCGTTTTTCACGCCTTGCCGGGGTTGATTTGAACTGGTACGGTAAGTAGCATAACCGCTTTACCATCGATTTTATCATACAGTGGCATCGCCACATTTCTCGTGAGACTTCAAGCACTAACGTACCTGAACAGTTCCGAAGCCGAGTCCCGGTGTCTTCAGGAGCACGAAGAACATGCACAATGTTCTGCAAGGGGTCAGTAGACCTGATCAGTGTATATCTCCCGAGGAGAGAAAGTCAATACTAGATTGGATCACTGAAAACGCCAATCGATATTGGCTCTCGGAGGGAGGGCCCCTTCGACCGCCAGAGGAAGGAGGTGCAGATGTCATCGTGGTAAGTTAGCTGAGCTCCTCCCTGTTCTGGATACGCAGGGCTTCATATTTGGACCCCCTTTTGAGTGAATATGAAAATTGATGAATTCCTGTGTAGATCGACGATCCTCAAGTCCCGGGCCTGATCCCCCTAATTAAAAGCATCACACCAAACCGACCTGTTATCTACCGTTCGCACATTCAGATCCGGAGTGATCTAGTCGCTCAAGATGGCTCGCCGCAGAATGAAGCTTGGGGTTTCCTATGGGACAATATTCGCCTAGCAGATGTCTTCATTAGCCATCCAATTCCTAATTTCGTACCTCACAACGTTCCACGAGAAAAGATTGCATATATGCCGGCGACCACTGACTGGTAAGTTTTGCTTTGCTCTCAGCTCTTGACATACCGCTAATATGCAAAGGCTTGACGGCTTGAACAAGCCCTTGAACGAGTGGGATAGCGGATATTACGGTGCCAATTATAACGCGGAGTGTAGTGCCCAGCAAATGTAAGTTAAGCCCCTAAGAATAGAGATATATCAGATGTAATGAATACCGCTAATGAAACCACAGGACACCATTACGATACCCTGGTTGTAAGTTGCTATATGTACGACCACGTCTGATGGTTAACCAGCTAACCTTTCACCAGGCAAATACATCGTACAGATTGCGCGCTTTGATCCCGCGAAAGGCATTCCTACGGTTATAGATGCATACGCCGAATTCCGCAAGCTTGCGGACGAGGCGGGACTCGACGAGATTCCCCAATTAGTAGTGTAAGCTAGGAATCGAACAAAATAGTTCTTTTTGGAGGGCATTCATACTAACTCGCATCCGCCAGAGCGGGAAACACTTCGGTCGACGACCCAGACGGCATGATAATCTACGACGAGTCAATGGACCAGATTGAGCTGCAGTATCCCCATCTCCTCGGCGACATCAGCATCATGCGCCTGCAGGCCAACGACCAGCTCCTCAACACGCTCATCGCCAACGCGCACGTCGTGCTGCAGCTCTCGACGCGGGAAGGCTTCGAGGTCAAAGTCTCGGAGGCCCTGCACGCCGGCCGGCCCGTCATCGCCTCGCGCGCGGGAGGCATACCCGTGCAGGTGAAAGAGGGCGAGAACGCGTTCCTCGTCGAGCCCGGGGACCACCACACCGTCGCGAAGCACCTGCTGCAGCTGTTCACCGACCAGGACCTCTGGGACCGGATGAGCAGCGCCGCGCGCACCGGCGTCAGTGACGAGGTCGGCACGGTCAGCAACGCGCTGTGCTGGTACTACCTCGCGGACAAGCTGAGCGAGGAGGTCGGCGCCAAGGTGGAGGGCAGGGGGCGCTGGGTCAACGACATGGCGCGCGAGGAGGCGGGGTTCCCGTACCAGGAGGAGGAGAACAGGCTTCCGCGGAAGTTTACCAATGGCGGTTTGGCTTAGGTGGGTGTAAAAGGGTTCTGTCTCTTCTTATTTCCTTTTTCCTTTTTCTTTTTCCCCTTTTCTGCCTTTTTTTCTTTTTTCTTTTCAAGTATCACTCTCTTCGCGGGGGATTAAAAGGTGCCAATGGGGATTACTGGTACGGATACGGAGTTTTGCTGCTAACTGGTCATTCCATCATGTTGATATCGACGTCTAGTTGCTACGTACTACATTGAAAATCATCGATCACCCCCTTTTCATTAATGTGATAATCATATATAGGAGGAGGTAGCCAAGCTTAAAGGCTTGGTGGATATGAGAGCCGCTTGAGAACTTGAACTTAGGGGTGTCAATACAAAGGAGAGACAGAGACAGCACTGTGTGCTTTAATCCAAGCCCATTGCACAACGTTTATTTTGCTGTACTCTTTATAGGGTTCGCATCGTGGTGCGGTAATCCCCCCCCCCCCCCCCCACTTTTTTTTTTTAACATTCTGTTCCTATGTAATAAGGGACCCTTTTTTTCTTATCTTGGGTATTGGACACAGTCACGCCTCCTTACCTTCTACCTAGTATATATGAGCTACGTATGACAGGGGATTGAGATAGGTACATGCTTTGAGCTTAGGTATTATTATTTTGTCACGTATGCCATACGTACTACCTATATAAGAGCTAATAACCAGTAAGGCAAGTGGCGTTCGCGGGCGTTCACTTTTGCCTCATATTTTGATACAATTATCCATGTTTAACGGCGGCTAAATCTCTCAGTGCTATGAACATAAGTCGTAATCGCTTGCCATGGCCTCTTTCCCATGTTTTCTTCGTGGCCGAGTTGCTTGATTGTATCGATAGTTCTGCAGATTCAAGTGCTAATATCAATGTAAGTGACAGGGTGTAAATGGAAACTGGGCCAGATATATTGATGTGCGTATAGTGCAGTGGCCAATGACAACCAAAGCCAGCATGTTGTATCTACAACGAATAGCAAGTCATGATTCCAAGAGGCTACGAGTCTCTCATAGGACGACCCGGTCTTGAGTATAATACGATAATATTATATGTAATATTACCTACTCATCACTCAGATACCTAGGGAGGACGGTGATATCATTGTTGGTTTTGTAGCCATTCCTGTATAACTCATTCTCACCGCCATTGATCCAGATAGAGGCAGCGAATGCCGCCAGGGAGAATTTGATATATATACATATCGGAAACGTGGAATTCTAGTATGATCTGAACCTTGCTTGCTACTGCATCATGTGGATTGCATAGACGCACTTAGGCCATTCATGCGTTGGGAGCAAAAGCGCTAAAAGCGACTGATTAAAACGAGCGTCGTTATTGGTAGAGTGTATCGACGTATGTATGTCAGTAGACTTGCTCCAGAATGTTGCATGTGAGCCCCTCAGTACTAGTAGTTGATTATTTCGTTATAGGTTTGAGGGGTTCGATAGAGAATTAGACCTGCGTCCTATTGTATTCGACGTATTAGAAACCAGACACACCAGACATCAATATCTCGAGTAGTTCAAATATGGAGTTTCATATCTAGACGTTATGCCCAGAAGCATAGTGATATTCATGCATACACCTGCTTGTATATCCCCCTCTCGATATTGACTTTGATTCGTGGAACACCCCCTTTTGGCGTACATTTCGATATAGTCGCCTTGGAAACCCTGCTCTATTGGGCGACAACTCTTCCCATGCCTCTGGGGATACGGACGACTCATTTTCTTCTGACTCAAAGATGCATTACAAATACGGCCCAAACAGAAAACGGATAGCCGAATGCTCCGGCAGCTTTCGGAATGGACGTGGATTGGGGCTCACTATGAGTGCCCAGTTTTCCTTGACACCGGGACTTGACGCCGCGGAGATGGATATCTCCACGGGTTGGTGGATCCCGCGACGAAGAAAAAAAATCACATGGAGGCCAATTCGAATATTTACGTAACTCCAGACCCGAAAGAATCCGTGTTTAGCTATGGCATGACATCTGACGATATTTGATGCCGCGAGGGAAATGTCCGAGAGAAGTTGGACGGCCTTAGACTACATCCGGATCTCCATCGCGGCCATATAAGCTTCAGCATGTCTTCCCCCCTCGCCACTACATGTGCTGGGTATTACCACTGCCAGCACCACCATTATAAGAGAGCTATATAATAGTTTCGACATCATACAGACCTACTTTCTTTGTAATCCATAGCATAGTGAGAACTAGCTAGCGAGTGGCTCACCAAGCATTCTATCATCATATATAACCCCTGAATAACCTAAGATGGCCGCTCCTTTGACCCCGTCTCAAATCGCCACCGTCAAAGCGACCGCACCTGTTTTGAAGGAACACGGCACCACCATTACAAAGCTCTTCTATGACAACATCATATCCGACGTTCCTGAGTTGAAGAACATCTTCAACCTGACGAACCAGGCTAGCGGTGCACAACCTCGTGCTCTTGCCGCAGCTGTTTGTGCTTACGCCACCTATGTCGACGACCTTGCTCAGCTCGAATCAGCTGTCGAACTCATTGCGCATAAACATGCTAGCCTGAATATTCAACCTGAACATTATCCCCTGGTTGGAAAATACCTGCTTAATGCAGTAGCAAAAGTGCTGGGAGATGCTTGTACGCCAGAGATCGCCGAGGCCTGGACGGCGGCGTACGCGGCACTTGCCGATATATTCATCAACCGCGAGAAGCAGATCTATGACACATACGACGACTGGAAAGGCTGGCGCAAATTCAAGATACAGAAGAAGGTCCCCGAGGCGTCTGGGATCACTAGCTTCTACCTTGTACCTGAGGATGGAAGCAAGCTTCCGACGTATCTGCCTGGACAGTATATTAGCTTGCGGGTGCAGGTTCCGCAACTGGGGCACCTACAACCGAGGCAATATTCGTTGAGCGATGCACCGAATACTGACCATTACCGAATAAGCGTCAAAAAGGAAGGTCGGCGAGCGGATGCCTCGGCCTTGGTATCCAATCTGTTGCACGACGACTACAAAGAAGGGGACGTGGTGGAAATCACGCACCCTACCGGCGACTTTTTTGTCGATTCCAAAGAGGATAGCAAGACACCCATCGCTCTCATATCAGCCGGTGTAGGCATCACGCCGATGATCTCGATACTCAACAACGCTGTGGCTTCTGGGTCTTCAAGGCCGATATCTCTGCTACACGGGGCACACAGCTCCGAGGCACGCGCCTTCAAGGAGACAATCAAAGATGCTGTTGCCAAACACTCGAACGTTAGAGCGAAGATCTTTTTGACAACCACCCAGGCCCGGGAAACGCAGGGCGTGGACTACCATTTCACCGGGCGAATGGACCTGGGAAAGGTTGACCAACGGGGTGACTTGTTCATCGGAGACGCCAGCGCCCAGTATTATATTTCTGGGCCGTCATCTTTCATGAAAGATGTCCGCAAGTACCTAACTGATGCCGGTGTTGGTACGGAACGGATCCACCTTGAAGTATTCGGTACTGGAGGTGAATGATTACATGATAAACGAAGATACCAAGACGGGGGGGGGGGGGGGTTTCAGGGGGGAGGATGATGGCCTCCGTTAGGATAGATGCCTACCTACATACCTGCCTAGATAGCACATATTCTACTCTACCGTATTCCAGTACTATACAATGCCATGTTGTTCTACTAGCTTGCATTTACCCGTGAAAATGAGGCTTCTATTTCGCCATAATTGAAAGACATTCTATACCTCCCTAACCCGGACAGGGGCTCACAAAGACAGAATTTCGCGCCCTCAACATCTCCAGTACCGGGCACTTGGCCGGTGACACACCCAATTTGGAAAATAGCTCCAGGACGAGAAGCGTTGATTGGACAGCCGGGCGATCAGATCGAGCACAGGATTCGCCAAGATCATCCGTCAGTGCAGCCGTCAATGGCTCCTGGGTTACAGTCTTAGGTTGGATTTTCTTTTTCGCTCTCAGCCACGCTCCCTATGCTCAAAATGTCTTACCTTCCTCGGATCCGGCCCATCACCACGTTTAACCCCCTGAAACCGGGGATACTGACGGGCCGCGGGCGTCAGCTTCGGCTACCCCGGAACTTGATGGCGGCCGCTATGGTGGCCGTCAACTGTTGTGTAAACATAGGTACGTCCCCCCCTTTCTTCACTGAGGCCCTCAACTACACGTTGTCAGTCCCGTTGAGCATGTTCATCCCACAGGTTCGTGACACCTGGTCTAACAGTGTCTATCTAACGTTTGAGTATCATAGCATGTGCTAGGGTACTTGTTATGTGCTATATAACCTAAGGTCAGTGGCCGATTTAAGGACAGCTACCTAGGTAGATGTGTATGTACATCCGACCTCCATTGTAAGAGATGAAGTTGAACGGATATATTTATTTTCTTCATCACATGGGCACCTGGCCGTAAGTGGCGTCTTATAATAAATACCTACCTACCGGACCTAGCTAGAACAACATTATGCAAAAGTACGGGTAATAAGCTTACAGTTGAAAGTATTTCTATAGAGCTTGAGTTCTAACGTCCATGATTGGCTAGACAACCTGAGTAACAAAGCTAAGATCTCCCTCCCAGCTTATAAATTACCTCCTTCCCAACATTCATATTCGACGTGTGTTAAAGGGCCGATAAGAGATAAAAGTGAGAATTGGAAAAAGCCCTGCATCAACAGCGAACTAGATTGCATGGCAAAATTTAAGGCCATACCCGCAGTCAGTAGACGCACATGTGAAATTAGACAGTGACCACCTGGAGTTGAATCTGACGTGTCGATACCCATAAATCGTCTGATGTGCCCCTGAAAAGAAACCTAATATCAAGGTGGACGTTGGTAAAGACTAAGTTCGATTCAAGGCAATTTCCAAGATCTTACGACCGGGCTTTTTGCAATCAAGCTACAGTATAGATGGATCGTCATCGTCAACATCTACAAAGCCAGCACCGTTGTCTCCCTAAAAGACTTCATATGTAGCGAGTGGGGGTATATGAAGATACTACAAGTGATATGTGATATTACGTTTTACGGGAAGATCTGTCCTCGATATTCAAGTCAAGAAAAAAAAATCTAAAGAAAAAGAAAAACTTGTTATCTCAAAAGGCAAACAATTGCAGGTTTTTTTCTTCTTTCCTTTTTCTTTTCGGGGGTAAATAGACACTCAAAAGCAAGGGCATGTGTTATGTTGTTGCCGGAAATTGCCGAGCTGTTATCCTCCTTGCCTCTACTGATGTAACAACTTGACTAGGTAGGTAGCTTTGGAACTTTCACGATGGAAATTGCTAGACTCATGCTAACACAAAATAGGTTTGTTATTTTGATGTTTATAGTGGCTTTGATAGGGATAGGATAAGTAAAGTATTGGCTGTAGCTGTGATTTCTACCTGGCATAGATCAGCAGTGTTAGACCCAATTCTCAAAACGGTGAGCTAGGGTGAAAAGGGGGCATGGGATAGAAACGTCATCCTAGATCAACATGTAAGACCCAAGGAGCAGGTTAGGCAAAAGCTTGACTTTCGGTACAGTATTACCCTGGGCCCCCCAAATACTTGAGAGGGAACCTCATCATCGGTGCGTGGGCTCTATGGACAAAGTGTCTCCGCTTATTCCCCCGGGTTCTACATTCTCGGCTGGCTGTCTAGGTACTTACATAAACGATGTAGTCACACGCGCAGCTCTGTCAAGGCGGATAGCAGACCGATCTAGTCCGACATGACACAAAGGCACTCTGGATATCTCGATTAAGCATGTATGGTCCATGGTCTCGGGTCCCTGCAATGCTGCAGGCCTCCTCCTGCTCCCAACTTTATTTGCCTTGGGATTCCGTCATACCACATGGGAACTGGGTGTGCTACATCGAGAGCTGAGTGTTACGTGTTGCCTCCCAAAGGAAGAAAGGGGTTAGCTGACAGAAGATGAGACGATCCCAGACAAACCACTGACTACGTAGGTATGGTTTCCTGTTCAAGTTTGAGGTCGGTATAAAGAGAAGAAAGCCAATATACCTAATATTCTTGAATCCGTACGGTAGTCAGTAGGCGGTCTACATACCTCAACGAGCAGGGGTACTATGTAGAAAGTTATTTAGTTTATCCTGGGGTATTTAATAATCAGGTAAGGTACATTTGATGCTACTGATATTGATAATGCTGTGCGGTGTAGGCTGACAACCGGTCAGGCTCCCTCCTTGTCCCCTCTGCTGAGACGGACATCTCCCCCGGCTCGAGACCCTTGAACTAGTATGTAGAACCAATAGGAGGCAGCTGGTCTTGGTGATATCTAGGTAGTTACCGTGTTTCCAGAAAAGGTGCATACCTCTGGAAGCAAGGAAGATATGCTCCCTGCAAGTAGAATCCTTGTCTTAGATGGCGCACTCGCACAATCCTGGACAACAACTGGCCTGCAGTGTATTACAAGCAAACTTCCACGATCCACTAACGACTTTCCATATGTTTTGAGTGAGCGAGGGTTTTAAGATAGGTAGGTGGGTAGGTTTGACAAACTCGTGCACTTCAAGGGTGGGAGGGAGGGTTGGACGCCACCGAATCCAAACGGTCCGTTCAAGGGGGGCCATCAGCCATCAGCCATCTACCCGTAACCGGAGGTTGACGACATGTCAAGACCCTGTAAAACCAAGTCGCGATTTCAGCTATGTGGTGTGAGCTATTTGCAAGACAATATACCGACCTCGCTGCCTCCCTCAGAACAACTATATTCGAAGTCCTTTTGAAACTTGTCAAGGTCCAGTAGACATGGCCGGAGCACCGGACCGGAGAGCTTGTGACCAATGTCACTTCTAGAAACTAAGTTGCCGGCGGACAGGAGATGGAGTATGCGATCGTTGTCTGAAAGCCAAACAATTATGCAAGTCGAGTCCCTCCTTGCGCTACCGGAAAAATCGAGGCCAGCGTCAAGTCCACACCAAGAATAAACAGATGGGCATCGATGCATCTCCAACTTCTCCCAGACAGGAAGCTGGTTCGTACTATCCACAGTCTCATTTCCTTGCAGAGCCTACCCTTATCTCTCAAGCTAGAATCAACGAGCAACGTGCTGACTTGTGCAACTCGGTATCTAAACCAGAGCTTCCTCCCACGACTCTGGTGTCTCCATATGCGCTTCACTTTGGTAGTCCACCAAGTATCACTCACGGCATGGAACCAGATGACAACCGATGCCACGACCCACCAGATTCGGCACTAGAGACAGCTACTCATCCCACGATCCTGTCGATCCCAACGACGATAACTGGGGCCCGGTACTAGCGTCTCTTGATGAGGTAGATTTAGATCCCCTCCATGTGCCTACGTCAGATGTAGTAGGCATACCGACAGCATTGTTCACATCTTCTCCTGGAACTGATTCACCTTCGACGCTTTTCCCTGACACGGAATTTTTTTTCCCACGTCAAATTCGACGCAGCCACCTCAAACCAATCGTCTATGTCAATTATGCGAAATCAACCTCCTGGCATGTGAGGCTTGGCATAGTGTCCAAAAGGATGCAAGCAAGCACTTCTTATCTACAAATAATTGTCAACGCTGCGAAAGCCGTACGTGCTATATATCTATTGAACCGATTCTTAGCCTTACGCAGAATTCTTCGAGGATCCTCGCTGGAGTCAGAAAAGATAAGACAAATCAAACATATTCTTCTCTAGGAACAGACGGTTCTACTGATGCAGGGGCATGGTTCTTGATCATGTCAATTTATGGGCACATTTTGGATATTTACGAGATCATATTCTGTGTCAGGGAATCTAATCTCCTCTCACCGGAACCAACTGTAGCGTTTTTTTTTAATTTGACAAGTATTACCATAGACCCCTTGGCCAAGAGGCTCGCTCCATCTGACCAGCTTGCCCTCATTCGTCAAATTGCTCGACAGCCATTACGATCGATACAAAACTCCGTCGGTCAACTGAGTGAAGTCTCAGGATTGGCATTGCCTTCGATAAATGCAGGAGAAGTTCCAAGCCCAGAATGTTTATTGACGTCGCTATTTAGGTTAATTGGGTCGAGAAATTCTGACATACAATCAAGACAGTTACTAAATAGTCTATAAGTCATATTCCATAGTATTTATTACTTACCTGGGTACCTAGATTTCAAAATAATCTATCTCCAGGGTTTAGGACTCTAGGTTCTTGGGAGTATCTTGGTTAGTCGATTAGCTACCCTTGAAATTTGCCTAAGCAACACTCAAAGGAAAATGGCAATAGGGGGTGATATGATAATAGAGAGATATTTGTTAGGAATTAGAATCTACGATTTGACGTGTACTCTCCACGATACTACGTGGTAGACATACATAACAGTGTAGTCGAGATAATGCTGATATTTTTATTTCTTATCCTTGGTGCTGATTGTGGTTGGACTGTTTGTCAACGAGATAAAAGTCACTAGAGGTTAATTCATGTTAGAAAGAAAATAATACCAAGTTGTCGAAACAAGCACATGTGGGCATTTGATAAGACTGGCAATTTTGACAAGGCATCCTGGAAATATGTCATCTCACATAGATCAAGTTTACCCAATCCCTAGTAGTGGGAACAGTGAATGATGTAGTGAATGGTGTAGGTTAGTGAATGAATGAAGTTGACAGAATAATATTGAATTGCCTAGGTAACTAACCACCTACTCCTTGATAATCACCCGCTTCCTATCTCTAGTTGTACAACTCAGGATTGTCACCCAGAAATCCTATTCACCCGTACTATGCAATAAGATAAGGTTTGTTACCTTAGGGACAGGTTATTCACTCGAATTATCAATTGGGATAGAGATAAGAAGGTGAGGGACGACATCATTTGGTAAAGCATTTAATACACGTAGTTCTTCCCCCTTTCTCTTTATTCTTACCTATTGTGGTTAATTCAGCCTCCCTCCCCCCGAATAGGAACAATAGGAGTATTGACCCAAGTGAATGCAACCTAGGTATTGTCCAGCATTCTTTCCTATTTTCCCTTGTTGAATGCAGAGTCTACCTGAGTAAGTATTTAAATCCATCAAGTGTACAGGACCTTGCGTGACCAACTCATCTACAACCTACAACACATCCTCCCTTACCACCACAACATCAACCACTACCACATCCACAACCACAACTACGACTACAACCACAACCACAACCACAACTACCACCGTCACTCAAGGTCTCAAGCTCACCTTACACCATTGTCCCCCCACAACTCAACCTCCCTCCAGGCCTCCGAACACCGAGTGTTGTTGTACTAACACAGGTGGCATCACCGGACACGTTTGGCAAAGAATATCTTTTAAGCACCGAGCCCACAAGGACTTAGCTGCTGGAGACCGAGACTTTTGCACAGCTTCAGCTTCTTCCAATATTTAGAAGCCTTCGTCTGTCATACAAGTCTTCCAATATTTTCGAGACACTGCATCATTCACCTCTCCCTACTTCCTTCTATCCAATACACCTTCGTCGTTTCTCTCCTCAACGACTGGCACCTCCCATAGCGAGGTGTCAGATCACAATTTACCACCACATCCAACTCGAGATCGAGCAGCTGCATGGTCGGTACCAATCTTGAAATGGCTTATAAAGAGCCATCTTCAGAGCCCATTGCTGTGGTTGGGAGTGGCTGCCGCTTCCCCGGAGGCGCCACCTCACCATCCAAGCTATGGGACGTACTCTGCAAAGCCCCGGATCTCACTCGAGAGGTTCCAAGCGGAAGATTCAATGCTAAAGCTTTCTATCATGAAGATGGAGAGCACCATGGTACTTCTGATTCCGTGAAAGCCTACTGGCTAGACCAGGACCATCGTGTCTTTGATGCGGGCTTCTTTCACATTAGTCCCATGGAGGCAGAAGCCATGGATCCACAGCAACGTCTTCTCCTTGAAGTTGTCTACGAAGCCATTGAATCTGCAGGATTCACTCTACGGCAGTATAGCGGGAAAGACGTTGGAGTGTGGGCTGGCGTCATGACCCAGGATTACGATACCCTCTCGCAGCGCGATGAACTCGAAACATCGCCATGGTATGCCACCTCCAATGCGCGGTCCATCATCTCTAACCGCATCTCGTACTTTTTCGACTTTAAAGGACCTTCCATGACTATCGACACCGCATGTAGCTCGAGCCTCGTGGCGCTACACCAGGCGGTTCTCAGTCTACGTGCTAGGGAGATCAGCATGGCCTGTGTTACTGGCGTCAATTTGATGATCACCCCGGAGCAGTTCTTGGTTGAATCTAGCCTACACATGCTTAGTCCTACAGGCAAAAGCCGTATGTGGGATGCTGGTGCAGATGGATATGCGCGTGGTGAAGGCGTAGCTGCGCTGCTCCTCAAACCGCTCTCGCAAGCACTTGCAGATGGTGACAGAATCGAGGCTATCATTCGAGAAACTGGAGTTAACTCGGATGGTCGAACAAGAGGAATAACCATGCCCAATCCCAAAGCACAAGCTGCTTTGATTACATCCACCTACCAGAAGGCTGGATTGAACCCCCTTGATCCCGAAGATCGCTGCCAGTACTTCGAAGCCCACGGAACAGGAACCCAAGCTGGAGACCCCCGAGAAGCTGAAGCGATCCATGGAGCATTCTTCGACATCGTCGATCTCCGGCATCAGGATGCCCAAACTGAAGGCAGAAATATGCTTGTTGGGTCCATCAAAACTATCCTTGGACATGCAGAAGGCGCCGCTGGTTTGGCAGGCATCCTAAAGGTATGTATCAACCAGAGTCGCATCATTTTCGCATCACAATACTAACCTCTACATATGTAGGTCATCCAAGCCATGAAGAATGGATCTGTCCCTCCGAACCTGCATTTGAACTCGCTTAATCCAAAGGTGAAGCCGTTCTACACCCACCTCGAGATCCCGACATCGCAGCAGCCGTGGCCGGAGCCCCCGAATGGCCAGCCACGCAGAGCCAGCGTCAACTCTTTCGGCTTTGGAGGAACCAACGCTCATGCCATTGTCGAGTCCTATGTTCCACACATACACAATGTCTCTCGAGCACTCCCTCGTTCGCTTCCACTTCCCGAGACACGGGTTCAACCTTCTATGATGCATATATCTCGTGGAGAGACTGGGCAACACGGTCCCCTTTTCCTGCCC
This sequence comes from Biscogniauxia mediterranea, assembly GCA_018398605.1. Taxonomy (NCBI): domain Eukaryota; kingdom Fungi; phylum Ascomycota; class Sordariomycetes; order Xylariales; family Xylariaceae; genus Biscogniauxia; species Biscogniauxia mediterranea. The sequence continues at coordinate 176,628 of JAGXTR010000011.1, read as the reverse complement.
CTCGCCTTCTCGGCAGCTTCTCAGAAGTCTCTGCGTAAGGTTATTGACGCGTATAAAGGCTACCTTGAGCAACATCGGGATGTGAGCCTCTACCAGCTTTCATGGCATCTGATTTGTCGGGATGCGATGTCACATCGGGTAACAGTCTCTGCTGCGTCTACGTCTCAGGCTATCGAGGCTCTCAATTCGCTTCTTGACGGTGCTACATCACTTGATACTACGGGCACACGATCGAAGACCACGACTACCCATCCTCGCATCCTCGGTGTTTTCACTGGTCAAGGTGCCCAGTGGCCGACTATGTCAAAGGCCTTGTTTCAGACTAACCAAGTCTACCGTGAGACAATCCGCAGCCTCGATGAGGTTCTCAAGGGCTGCTCGGAGCCCCCCAAATGGACGATCGAGGAACATCTCATGGCCAAGAAGCAGTCGTCGCAGATTCATGAGGCGGCCATCTCGCAGCCTGTCTGTACCGCAGTGCAAATTGGGTTGGTTGATGTGATGAAGAGTCTAGGAATTGGTTTTCACACCGTCATTGGGCATTCATCCGGAGAGATCGCCGCTGCTTACGCTGCAGGCAAGCTGTCTGCGAGAGATGCGATCTTGATATCCTACCACCGAGGCCGATTTGCTCACCTTGCTGGTGGACCAGATGGCCAAAAAGGAGGTATGCTTGCTGCTGGAATATCGGAGAGTGAGGCATTCGACTTCTGCCAAGATGAACCGTTCGCTGGCAGAATATTTGTTGCAGCCAGCAACGCTCCATCTAGCGTAACGCTCTCTGGAGATCTGGACACGATCCGACTAGCACGAACGAAGCTCGTTGCCGAGGGCAAGTTTGCTAAGAAGCTGTTCGTTGACACGGCTTACCATTCGCCCCATATGAGTAAACCTGCCGATGAGTACACGAAAGCGCTGCAAGCAAGTGGCATCTCGCCGTCCCCGGAAGGCAATGGTTCCATATGGATCTCTAGTGTCAAGGGATACTCAATTACCGACGAGAAAGATCTTTGCGGCAAGTACTGGAAGGACAACATGGTACAGGCCGTGCAATTCTACGATGCGGTGAAGCTTGCACTCACCGAGCATGGCCCTTACGACTACGCAGTCGAAATTGGACCACATGCCGCACTCAAAGGTCCAGTTGGGCAGGCGGCAAAGGCTCATGGGAGCGATCTCCCCTATTCGAGTCTTCTAGATCGTGCCAAGAACGACACCTTGGCTTTTGCAGACTTCCTAGCCTTCCTATGGTTGAACGATAGTCAGATAGAGACTGTATTTCGCAACTATGTTGAGCAGTCTGGCGTATCCAATCTCGGCCGATCGTGGCTTGTAGACCAACCTCAGTACCCCTGGGATCATTCACAGGTTCATTGGCGGGAGTCACGCGTTTCTCGACAGTTCCATCATAGGACCGCTGCTTTTCATGAACTTCTTGGTGTGCGAACGCGGGATGACAATGAGCACCAGTTAAGATGGCGCAACATCCTCAAGCTAGACAGAGTGCCGTGGCTCGAGCATCACTCCTTTCAAGGTCAAGCTTTATTGCCTGCTTCCGGATACTGTGTCATGGCTCTTGATGCAATTCGATCTCTTCTCAACGGGCGCACTGCATCGTTTGTGGAGATCAAGAACTTGCAACTCACCAGTGGAATCACGATAGATAGAGAATCGCCTGGTGTGGAAGTTCTCTTTTCGCTCATGATAACACGCTCAGGGGATTCGTTTGTTGATGCATATTTCACAGTCACCTCCTGTCCTGCAATCGGAACGACCACAATGAAGAAGAACGCGACCGGGTCTATCACAATGTTTATGGATGACTCGGCTACAGATGTTCTTCCTCTGAGACAACCTTGCGAGTCTGAGATGCTATCAGCAAGTCCAGATGCCTTTTATAAAATGATGGACGAGACGGGCTTGGTTTACTCGGGCCCCTACCGAGCCCTGTCTACAATTCAACGACGATTGGGTTATTGTTCTGCGACCCTGAGACGACGACACCCCGAAGACACGACGGTTTTGCCGATAAGTCCAGCGACCCTGGACACCTGCTTCCAGTCTGCCTTTCTATCATATGCATCGCCCGGTGATAAGTATGTAAGCCTGTTACCCCTGAGATATTTAGTACTAACGGAACAACAGAGCCTTGTGGACATCATTCCTCCCCAGTACCATAGAGCGTGTGCAGTTTAATCTCGCCACGAAGCACCAGGTTGCTGAGGCGGATCAAGATGACATGCTATTAGTTGACACCTACACGACATCCGTGGAGAATGCGACACCGGAGTCGAAGGCTACGGTTACCGTTAATATCGGTGTATTCAACGGAAGTGGGGAGACTGAGATACGTGTCGACGGTCTCGTCGTGAGCGCCTTGTCCAACATCCAGCCGAAGGACGATTATGAGTTGTACCTTCATACAGTTATGGACGTCGACCCTACAGACGAGATTGTGCAGGCAGACTTTAAGTCGTCCGCAACTTATGACCCAATGCTAGTCGAGAGCTGTTCCCGTGTTGCTTCATACTTCCTTCGGGATACACTTGGACCCCATACAGCCCAATCACATCCAGATATCTCAGCAATAACGATGAGATACTCTGACATTCCTGGTCTCGATTTAGCAGTAAAGAGCTGGGCAACCGACACTAAGGAAAACATCGATGAGTTCATTCAAGATTCTAAGCACCGCTTGTATCTGGATCGAATCCGAACGCTTGGAGAGAACGACCCGTTAGATTTGGCTAGAAATCTGCCCTCGATTGTCGACGAAGCGCATTATTTGGCGCACTTCCATAGTCATGTTGGGAGAATCATTGAGCAGATCGTCCATCGTTATGCTCGGATGAACATCCTTGGCCTGACTACCTTCGACAACGAGCTCATCCAACATGTCCTTACTGCTACTTCGGGATTGTCTTTCCGCCAGTTCACCATTGGCACCGAAACCGAGATGAACATCAAAGACCTCGTTCGCAGCTTGGGTTCAGCGGGAAACGCATTGCAGCAAGTCGTGGTTGACCTTAATGAAGAGATAGGATCTCAACTGGGGGTGGAGCAGCTTCAGGATGTCGTTATCCTCTCCACGTCACTCTTGGAAAACAGGCACGCTATGGGCATACTTAAGAATATCCGTGATGCTATGCGACCAGAAGCTTTCCTGGTACTCGTCCACACTGCAGGAACTTCTCACAAGGGCCACCACACACAGCACCGTACAGGACCTAGTGAAGTTTCGTCCCCCCCTGAGTGGCCAGATCTTCTAGACTCTTGTGGCTTTTTCCGTATTGCCAAGAACTCAGATCAGTTTCACCACGGCAGTTTTGTCTTGATTCGACAGCTCACTAGTACCGAGCTTCAACTCAAGAGAGCGCCCTTACAATCAGTCCGCGATATTGTTACTCGGGACTTGTTGCTTGTTGGTGGCACTGGACAGGAAGCCAAAGACCTTTCTCTTGGGTTGGAACAGTCTCTCTCTCCCTTTTGCCATAATGTCTTCTCAAGAGACTCGTTCGAGACTCTCGAGGGGACTGATCTAGAGAGTTGCACTGCTGCCATTGTGCTAGCCGATCTTGACTCTCCACTGGTCTCGCAAATGACAGAAGATAGACTAGCTCAGCTCCGAATACTCTTCCGACCAAACATGACCGTGCTCTGGCTGACGCATGGCTCAAGGGACGGAAACCCAGAGCATGCAGCTACCTTTGGCTTCGCACGTACAGTCGCCGCCGAGATCCCTAACCTTCGATTGCAGTTGCTCGATTTGGAGCATATTGGAGCCTCGGGACATATCATTGCTGAGACTTTCATCCGCCTACTTGTGGCCAAAGAGGATGAGGTCCTTTCGCTGTGGACGCAGGAGGCAGAGATATATATGGAGAACGGACGACGAATGATTCCTCGTGTTCTGCCCCTGAAAGAGTGGAACGATAGAGTCAACGTTATGCGACGCGTGGTCACGAAACCTCTCAACACTCTCCATCAGTCGGTTGAGCTGGTTTCTCACCGAGCCCCTGACGGCTCACCGCGATATCAGACCAAAGCAAATGGACTAGATATCCAAGCGACCAGTTCTGATCTTGTCTTGATTCAGGTCGACTATAGCTCTATGAACCCGGTCAAGGTTCACAAGGAGCTAACTGCTCATGTGTGCCTCGGCCGAATCATGTCTACTGGTGCACGTGTGATGGCATTTTCCGACAATAGCGCCTCCTATATCTCATGTCCTCCTTCACAGGTGTTTAGCTTAACGGGGTGTGCCATTTCTGGCGTACATACAATCCACCTCATTATGAGATACATGGTAGCAATGGTGTGTATCTCGCTGGCCCCTGGTCAACAGATAGTCATGATCAATCCGGACGAGGTATTCGCAGCCTACGCAACGGAGCTTGCCAGCAAGTCGGGCGGCTCTGCTATTTCATATACCACAAGCAAAGATGCTGCGTTCGCCACCTTCCTACATCCAAGGACGACAACTCATGAGATCAAGAGAAAGCTTCCGGTTCTAGGAGGTATCGTGTTCGATTTCTTGCCCGAAAACAACGAATTTTCGCAGACGATCCGACAATCAATTCCGGAAAACTGCAAGTACTTCTCTTTAACCTCCCCACACGGATCTCAGAATTCACTCCATCGGGTGGACTCTTCTCCTTCCACTACGGGACTGCAAGATGACGTGCTCAAGGCCACACAAGAAATGTCTCGGTCCCCACAGAGTGCTGGCTGTTTTCAGACGATCTCACTACCAGATCTACAGTCAAACTTGGCGACAGGAGCGCCATTCCAGGTTATCGATTGGAGAACTAACCGCAATGCTACCGAGCTGGTCAAGTACCACTGCGAAGAGCAGCTTCTCAGCCCGAACAAGACGTATGTGCTCGTCGGCTTGACCCGCGACCTTGGTCAGAGTATCTGCCGCCTCTTTGTTCGACATGGTGCTCGGAACATTGTCTTGACCAGCCGAAACCCGAACACCGTACTCAAGTGGACCGAGGAGCTCTGGTTAACACACGGGGCGAAGATCAAGATCGTGAAGGCTGACGTCACAAGATACGAAGATGTGCTTGCCCTGAAGGAGAAGCTATCACAGACCATGCCGCCGGTCGGTGGCATTATCAACGGCGCGATGGTGCTCGACGACCGAGTCTTCGCGCAGATGACCACGGATATCTGGAATCGAGTCATGCTGCCGAAAGCAGTGGGGTCCAAGAACCTCGACCTCGTGTTCTCGGAGCCAGACCTTGAGTTCTTCATCATGACCTCGTCGTTCGCCGCCATCGGAGGCCACCCGGGGCAGTCCAACTATGCCGCAGCCAACATGTACATGAACGGCCTCGCGGCGAATCGTCGCAAGCGTGGGCTCGCGGGCTCGGCCCTCAACATCGGCGTCATCTACGGCATGGGCTTCCTGCACCGCGAGAAGGACCACCTGTACGCAGGCCTCGAGCGCGAGGGCTACCCGCCCATCTCGGAACGCGACATCCATCACATGTTCCTCGAGGCCATCGTCGCGGGGCGCGCTGACGTTCCCGACCAGCCGGTCGACATCACCACGGGCCTCAACCGGTTCAGGCCCGGCGAGGAGCACCCGCTGCACTGGCACCTCGACCCGCGGTTCTGCCACTTCACCGTGCGAGAGGACGACGACGCGGCGGCAAGGGGCACGAAGGAGATCGAGAAGAGCCTCAAGGTCAAGCTGGCGTCCATGACGGACGCGGAGGAGATGGCCGAGGCCATCCTGGCGGCGCTGTCGCTGCGGCTGGAGAACCTCGTCGGCGTGTCGGCGGCGAGCATCAGCAGCAACGAGACCATGGTGGCCCTGGGCGTCGACTCGCTGGTCGCGGTCGAGATCCGCAACTGGATCTGGAAGACGGTGGGAGGAGACGTCTCGGTGCTGAAGATCCTCGGGACGGGAAGCATCTACCAATGTAAGTTGACGGATTTCCTTTCTACTGGGATATAAAATACATGACGGGATAAGTGCTAACTTGATTTTTTTTCTTACAGTGTGTCGCGAGTTATCCGAACAGATCCTCGCCGAGAGAGATGCGGCCAGGGAGGTCTAGGTTTAAACCTGACCATTACCCTCCTCGTCCCTTACCTCCCTACTTGCTTACCCATCTATCATTTCACTTTTTTTCGGTTAGGGTTCTCTACGTCAACTCTCCCTAACCTATGTTTGTAGTTTATATTGTACTAAAATAGTGTTGTTGTCTTTGTAAACCTTCTTTTGTCGTCTTCAGTGAACTGTGTTATTATAAGAATTATCCTTTCCCTTTGTATTATCTCTTTCTCTACCTACCTATTTCATTTTTAACCTCGTTAGGAAGGGGAAGAAGCCAAGAAGTCTAGTAACGGGGCTTAGGGTTGCTATTTTCTCCCCTGTCTCCATCCCGTACCTTCGGTTTCTTCTCTCTGGTTTCTTCCCTCCCCCCACCAAAGGCCTTCTCTTTTCTCCTTTACGAACTCCTTATTTGGGAGAGCTTACGCTCTCGACTGTCGAATATACTTAAAACATACGAGTAAGAGCGTACTTCTCTGATCGAGAACCATGGTTCTACCCCTTCGTGTGAAGATTCACCCCGCCCCGGTTGCTCGAACGCTCGGAGCGAATAAGCTGGTATACCCAGATAGCCGACATTTCGTATTGGAGATATGATGACGGTCGTATAACTTAGGGGAAGACGTAGGTATGTCTTGCTGGCGGAGGTTGGTGGTGGTCATTTGAATGGAAGAGAGGGGGGGTTCGGCCCACCTGCCCTGCCTTGGCTGCCTCCGGGATGATCTTAATCACGAATCGCAACAGCCAAGGATCGCTCCGCGGCTCGGCTTAGATGAGGCCCAGACTATGGGCGCCGGCCACCATTCCCACCTTTCACGTAGCTGGTACAAGAACCGTGCCGTGCCCTACTTACTCCTCCCATTGTTTACGCAACGCAAAGTAACAGGCTCTTCCTCTACTTCTCTCTCCGTCCGTTTCTCTCTCTCTCTCTCCCCTTCTCCAGTCCAGGCCAGAGAGAGCATCGCAATCAAACGGGCCACTGGGAAGGAAAGCTTGACAAAGTCGTCATGTAACAAGATTGTTCCCATACTCCCATCACCGCTCTACAGATTCTGAACCGCGGGAGAGAAAGCCTCTACCTAGCCCACAATTTGGCGCAGAGGGTTAAAAGAAAACAAGACTGCCAACCCCCCCTTATTCGAAATAGGTAATCGTTACAAAAACGCTGCCTTTTCTCGCCCGTAAAAAAGAAGGAGGAGACTCCTCTTTCCTCCGCTCCCCCCCCTCCTCCTCCTCCTCCCCCTTTCCCCCTCCCCCCTTTAACCCCGCCCCTTTATACCCGGTACCCCCGAGAGTGCAAACACCGACCGAAACAGGAAAAAAAAAGGAAAAAGGCAAAAGGAAAACGGGAAAAGGAAAAAGAAAGGACATCAATCCAACTATGCGCGGTGCGACGACGCTTTTCCTGCAGGGGGGTATCCTCCTCCTCGCCGGCCTCGCGCGCGCCGAGTACGCGGCGGTCGAGGACGTCGGCGCGGTGATCCCGAACGAGTACATCGTGACGCTGAAGGCGGGCGTGGGCCTCGACGCGGTGGCGCAGCACCTCGAGTGGCTCGACGGCCTGCTCTCGTCGCTGACGCACAACAAGACGCTGCTGGGCGCGCAGCTGGACCTCGACCTGAACCTGGGCGGGGCGGTGGCGCGCGTGCTGAAGCGCTGGAGCATCGGCTCGTGGAGCGCGTACGCGGGCGTCTTCGACGACGCCACGGCGGCCCTGATCGGCGGCCTCGACATCGTCGACGCCGTCGAGCCCGACTGCGAGGTCAGCCTCGCCGACTACGACACGGCTGCGGCCCGCGAGGTCGTCCAGCCCGGCGCGCCGTGGGGGCTGGGGGCCATATGCCATCGCGAGCACGGCGAGTTCGACGACTACGCGTACGACGCGCGGGCGGGCGAGGGCACGTTCGCGTACGTGCTGGACAGCGGGGTGAGGGTCTCGCACGAGGAGTTCGAGGGCCGCGCCGAGTTCGGGTACGACGCTACGGATGACGAGTTTCACGGGGACGAGAACGGTCATGGTACTCGTGAGTTTTTTGCCTCTCTCTCTCTCTCTCTCCCTCCCCCCCTTTTTTCTCTTACCAGCGTAAACTAAAATAAATCACCAAACGCAGACGTCGCCGCCACCATCGCAGGCAAGACCTACGGCGTCGCCAAGAAGGCGCGCGTCGTCGCGGTCAAGATCCTGCAGGGCCCCAAGGCGCGGGGCAAGGTCTCGCAGATGGTCGACGGCATCCAGTGGGCGGTGGAGGACATACGGCGGCGAGGGCGCGCCTGCGTCTCCGTCATCAACATCAGCGCCACGACGCGCTACAGCACCTCGCTCAACCGGGCCGTGGCGGCGGCGGCGGGGGGCTCCTCCTCCTCGTCCGACTCCAACAGCATCCTCACCGTCACCGCGGCGGGGAACTGCTACGCCAACGCGTCGGCGTACTCTCCGGCGTCGGTCCCCGAGGCCCTCACCGTCGGCGCGGTGGGGCCGTCGGGCGCGCGCGCCCAGTTCAGCAACTACGGCGAGGCGGTCGACGTGTTCGCGCCGGGGGTGGGCATCGTGTCGGCGGGGGCCGGGTCCGACACGGAGACGCAGTGCCTCGACGGGACCAGCATGGCGGCGCCGTACGTGGCGGGGCTCGCGCTCTACCTCAAGAGCGTCGCGTTCGAGCGGGCCGAGACGCCCGAGGACACGGTCGGCCTGATCCGCGAGCTGGCCACCGAGGGCGGCGTGAGCGACGCGCAGGGGGCGCCGAGCCTGATGGTGTTTAACGGCCATGGGGAGCGAGGGTTCTTCTGAGACCCCCTTTTTTTCCACCCCTCGGTGTTTTCGGGATCGGATTGGATCAGATCAGATGAGATGAGATAAGCCTGGGGGAAAGTAGGTAGGTATGTAGGTAAATATCTACGACGTGTAAATAGGTTTTTCTATATATAGAGAGAGAAAGGAGAAAAGAGGGAGGGGGGGGGGGATAAGAAGAGAAAGGACGGTTTTGCAAAAAGAAAATAATAAGAGTATGGAAAGAAAGAAAGAAAGAAAGAAAATAATAAATACCTCCCCCCCTCCCTGTAATTGATATTGATATTTATTTGGATGGTCTAATAATTGCCATATTTCCTCTAATTTAAGCCCCTTTTATTAAAGTTGGCCCCATGAGGTCTTGGATTTTTTTGTGAGGAATAATAGAGAAGAGAGTGAATGTCGCTTTTGTTTCTGTTTTATACCCCCCTTTCGGTCTACTCAAATCCAAAGAGAGAATGTGGGCGGGTAGAATCTCGGGCCTGGGTATGAATGGTACATTCCTAAAGGAGTATTTCGAATATGGTACCTAGGCAAGAATATAACTACCACTACTCAGTTAAGCCCAGCAGCGCAGTGGGTAAATATAAGTCATGTCCTCATAATCAGGTCCGTTTACTCAACATGTTAACCATACATGGCTCATCCATTCCTAACGTACACTTGCAAATGGTTCAAACCCCCTTATTCTGGTCGAGCCTTCTCCAGTCGCTTGGCAACGGTGCCCCAGTTGATAACATTCCAGATGGCGTTGAAGTACTCGGCCTTGCGGTTCTGGTATTGTAGGTAGTACGCGTGTTCCCAAGCATCAATGCCCATGAGAGGGGCGTAGTTGCCGGTGACGGGGTCTTGGTTCGGCCGGGTGATGACCTGCAGGGTGCCGGTCGTCTTGTCCACGGCTAGCCAAGCCCAGCCACTGCCCTGAATGCCGGCAAGAGCGGCGTTGATCTGCTTCTTCAGGGTCTCAAAGGAGCCAATGTCCCTGTCGATAGAGGCCTACACGTAGTCGGAGAGGACGAGACAGGCGAATCAGCATGGTCCCGATGCTACTTTAACAATATAAACAGGGATGGAATGCACAACGTACCTTCAAAGCACCCTCGGGCTCGCCACCTCCCCCCTTGTTGTTGGGAGCCAGGTTCTCCCAGAACAGGGTGTGGTTGGTGTGGCCGCCGCCGTGGAAGTTGAGCAGAGGCGCAAAGGAGGCGGCCTGGATGGTGTCCCCCTTGGCATTGGCGTTCTCGATGGATTCCAGGGCGCTGTTCAGTCCATTGACGTAGGTTTGGTGGTGGCCCTTGTGGTGGAGCTCCATGATCTTGCCCGAGATGTAGGGCTCGAGGGCGCCATAGTCGTCTATAAGAGGTAGGTAGATCAAAAGTTAGTCTGTGATCCAAGGGTGGGAGGAGGGTTGACTCTTTCTCGTGTAGAGAGATTGGCTTACAAGAGAGGTCAGGCAGTGTGGCCTTGCCCCTGACGAAGGATGTGCCGGCGAGGGCGGCAACGGCGGGCTTCATAGAGGAGGAGCTGGTCCGCAGAGCTGCTCGGACCGAGGGAGCTGTTCGGAAGAGCGTCGTAGCCATTTTTGGGGGGACAGCAGATGGAATTGGTCGCAAGGTAGGTGGATAAGTCTGAGTTTGTCGTGGAGGCTATAATCTGGTTGTGGTGGTTATAGTGTAGAGGTTTATGAAGGCTAAGCTGGAGGTAAAGATGTAAGGTAGAGGCAGAGAGAGATAGGTAGGCAGGTAGGTAAGTTAAGTATAAGTAGTATTTACTAGTGGGAGCTATGGAAGGTTTATCCCTCTCGCTACTACCTATTCTATATTTTTAGATGATGTCAACCACTAAACCTAGTAGGTATCCTTAGCAGATCTCTTACTTAATCACTGCAAGCGAACCCCTCCGATGAGGTGGGGCCATAGATGCTAATAGTGGACCTAGCTCCGAAGCTTCCATCCTTCCACGGGCATCTCTTCGGTCAATCGGCCTATGTCGGCATTTTCATCAGATTTCCGTCATACCAGACATCCATGTACGTACTTGCTGTAGTGTAGTGCATTGCAGGTTACTTAATACATACCTACTAAATGCATACATTACTAGGTACGCAGCATGGTACTAAACGCGTCTAATCTGTTAGTAGTACCCAACTGCAGTTAATGGATTGTTCCACGTTCAGGTGTCGCGTTTGTCAGGTTCCCCACCAAATATACATGTCCACCACTTAACCTAGTACTGCTTTCTGCCTTCTACCAGAGACAGACATCAACAACAACCACAACAACATGTCCTACTACGATATAGACGCCATATTGACCGATGCCGAGGTAATTAAGCAAATTCAATTCATTATTCTTGTCTCCATCTTCTCTATTTTATTTTCCCCACTAACCTCCTTTTCTTCCCATCTCTCCAGAAGGTTCCTTGCAAGTTCGAACTCGAAGTCGCCGAGCTGGGCTACCTCGACAACAACCCGGCGCAACCACTGAAAGCTGGCACTTCGGTCGGTCTCCCACTATGGTTGGGTGAACTTCTCGCCCTGGCCAGCAGAGCCCCGAGTAGCTCGGAGGAAGATGCCAAGTCTTTCATCTCCCTGAATCTGCCCCCGTCCCTCTCGAACGAGGTCATGTCCGCCCTCAAGGCCGATCCCCGCGCCGTGCCACTCCGAGACCAGTCCCACAACTTCTACGGCCTGGGCACACGCATGCTGGACTTGTTCGACGAGAGGGAGATATGCGCCATATTGCGGAAGACGTTTGTCACGAGGGCGGTCGACATCGCCCTTCATGCGCGCAAAGCTGGTTCTACTGAGGACATGGGTATCGGCGGCGGAGAAGAGTTCCTGAGAGGCCTGGAGGAATGGGAGAGGAAGCTGTTCAAGAAGGCCCACGACGGGACCAAGGGGACCAAGGAATGGATGGAGGGGATTAAGAAGTACTGAGAGTAGGACCTTGAAGGATGATGCAATTTATGTATGTAGTGTAGTAGTGTAAGTCCATATACCACAGTGTGTGCGACATGTCATTACTGTTCGTGCACTGTACGGCCCTCATCTTTGCCAGGCCGACTTATGTGGGCACCTACCTATGTATCTATGTACGCTAGGTACCCCCAAAGCTGCCTTAGGTAATACCAGTGCCACACATGTCATTCTAGTGCACCTGCCTACAGGTACCAAGGTACCTAACCATTTTACTACTACTTACTGCCAATCAACTTGAACTGGTAAAATAAATTTCCTGTCAACAACATCTTCCAACAACTTCAACACAACTAAAGGCAGACAGCCGAACAGGCGACCAGACGAACAGGCCACCAACCTACCTACCTAATCAAATACGGCTATTCTATTCTGATAAATCACGCCGATCAAGAAAAACCACACGATCCAAATGAAGACGCGTTTCGAATAGAATCCCTCTTCCTCCCGCTCCCCCTCCCGTCGTGAAAAAATGTCGTTCAACCCAACCAACATCTCCAAAGCCGATGCCACAGCATATTCTTCTTCCGACGATGACGAAAACGAAAATGACGACTACCTGAATCCCTCTGTCGACCCCCGCGACGACGACTTTCTCGACTACAACCCACGTAAACGACGGAGAACCGGTCGCAATGCAAAAGAAAGCGCTGCCTTGGGCGTATTCGGTTCTGACAGCGAAGACGATGGTCCGGGGAGGCGCTGGAAGTCTAAGAAAGACCTACGACACAAGAACATGACCTTCGTGTCCGCTGGCCAACAGAATATGAATGAGGAAATGATCGATGACGATAGCGAAAGCGAACACAATGCCCGGCCTGGTTTAGGCGCGAAAGTGACTGAACCCCGGGAGGAGGAGGATAACTACGAGGACGACGAAGACGAAGAGGAAGACGAAGATGCCGATGAAGCTATGACTGGTGTCGGCCTCGGCTTCCGCCCTTCAGCCCAAGGACTTGGTTGGACACCTCCAGCCCGGCCTCACGAGACACCTACCAAGTCGACCGGCATCAAGTCGAGATACGACGGGACAAATCCTTTAGGGAAAGGTTTCGTTCCTTCGTCCGCCAATGATCCCGTACTCAAACCAAGTCTCCGAGATGAATCGCCATCCGCCCCGCAAACCCCCAAGCCCAGTGTCTTCGGCGCCGGAGGCGGAGGAAAAGCCAAGTCATTCGCAGCGCGCATGATGGCCAAGATGGGCTATGTCGAGGGGCAAGGTCTGGGTGCTCAGGGCCAGGGCCGTAATGTCATTATCGAAGCTACCTTGCGTCCACAGGGTGTTGGTCTTGGTGCGGTCAAGGAGAAGTCGGTGCAGGAGCGGAAGGAAGAGAAGCGTCAAGCGCGCATGCGAGGCGAGGAGGTCATCGACTCGGATGAAGAGAGAAAGAAAGCCAAGCGCGAAAGGAAGAAGAAGGGCCTGGACAGCGGAACCGGTAGTGGCGCAAGCACGCCCAAGAGACCCAAGACGAGATACTTGACCGCTGGAGATATACAGAAGGCAGCACCGGGCCTACACATACCCGATGCCTTTGCTCCCATTTTGGACATGACCGGCCGCGACCAGAAGCTGTTGACCTCTAGTTCAGGGCTCTTAACTCCCACAGCCGGCACCGAACTAGTAGAACAGACCGAGGCCCGCAAACTAGCCAGGCGGGCCCAAGGTGACCTAACCGCGTTTGTGGAAGAATGGAAAAGCCTGGGGGAGAGGAAAGCCTGGCTGGATATGGAGACTCGTCAACGCGAGCAGGAATTAGATGAACTCGAGACTGAGTTCTCAGTGCTCACGGTCTTCTCCTCGATCCTAGACGAGGTCTCGCAGGCTGCACGCGATCAGCAGTGGGACCCCGTCATCTCTGGCTTAAGACGGGCTCAGTCCACCTCACCGGCCCATAGTGAGGAATTGGCCGGTATCGCGGTGGCCGCCATCCATCCCTTTCTGCGTGATGCGGTTCAGGGCTGGCAGCCGCTTGATGATCCGAAATTGGGCAACTTCGCATCCGACTTGACAGCTATCCAAGAGCTCCTTGGCCTAAAAAATAAGGGTACCAATGGCCGTGCCGTAACGAAGTGGGAGGACACTGAAATGGACGGAACCCATCGCTATCATCAGAAATCGACGACGGTCTACGAAAGTATGATATACAAGCTACTTTTCCCTAAACTCGTCACCATTATTTCCCAGACATGGGATGTTTACGATCCAGCGCCCCTGTTAGCGGTTTTTGATAAATGGGAACCGCTCTTCCCAGCATTCGTTCGCTCCCAGCTGCTTGAACAAGTAGTTCGACGCCTTGATGACGCTATCGGAAACTGGAGGCCAAAGAAGAAACAACACAACCTACCACATCTATGGTTATTCCCCTGGCTGCAGCACTTGCCTGCCCATCACCTTGAACCGAAAGGCACCGGCCTAGTTGCTGATGTTAGGCGTAAGTTCCGGCAACTGATTGACGTCTGGGAGTTTGAGAAGGGGGTCATCCCTGGACTCAAGCAGTGGAAAGACGTCTTCCGTCCGTCCAGGTCCCACGACCAGTGGAAACCTCTTGTTATGCATCACATTCTCCCCAGTATGGCACGCTATCTACGTACCAACTTTCGCGTGGATCCAAGTGATCAAGAACCATACTTAGAGATGCTCAGCGGCGTTCTCAGGTGGACTGACATTATATCTACCTCGATGGTAGCAGAGGTCATTATTGCCGAAGTATTCCCCATGTGGCATGAGGTGCTCTACCAGTGGCTCACCAGTAGCGAAGCCAATTATGAGGAAATTGGCGCTTGGTTCCAGTGGTGGGAAGAACAAGTGTTTCCGGCAGAGATATCGTCTCTGGAGAGCATTGCGGCCGAGTTCAGAAAGGGCAATGCCATGATCGAGAAAGCCCTCGATCTCGGCGACGATGTACAGAAACTACCACGGCCAGATGGTCTGCCTGCTCACCAGCCCAAGTCCCGCCCACGCAAACCAAAGGCAGAGGAGACTGCTCCCGTACAACCCCCGCCACAGCCTTTGGAGAAACCGGAGCCCACCTTCCGCGATGAGGTGGAGGACTGGTGCCAGGAGAACGACCTACAGTTCATACCCGTCCGCAAGGCCAACGAGGCGGGCAAACATTACTTCCGCATCACGGCCCGTATGGACGGCAAGGGTGGCGTGCTCGCGTATTTCAAAGCCGGCGATATCCTGGCCATCGAGTCGAGAAAGACAAATATGGAGCTCAGGAGGGACGTAAAGGACGACTGGGGACTGCTATTCGAACCCTTGTACGCAGAGGTCGAACAGGCGGCGAGGAGGTGAAATGCCGTGTCATATGATATGATAGTATCGGGCGTAATTAATGTTGTGATAGATAATAATAATAAGGATAAGGATGGACAGGCTTGGATAACATGTTGCCTACCACCTAACAAGATCCTTACACATATTGTACAAGTCTAGGTGTGTGGTGATATGGATTCATCATGGCTTGCCACTCTACTCTCTCTTCTGAACATGATGTTCGGTAAAATGATCTTGACATTATGCTGTATGGGCAGCTTGAATTTCTGGGAAATTATGTCAGATCGAATGACACCTATCTACACTGCATTTATATCCTGCAGAGGGACCCGTGTGCTTTATCCCCCCCCTTTCCCCCTTTAACGGAACTCACCATACCGCGGACCGAAATACTCACCCTCCTTGACCGTCAGCCGCGTGCAAGCAGTACCCTCACAGCCCTGGCTGGTCACGCTGTTGCCCCACCAGTCGATCTCGATCTCGGTCCACTGCAGGGAGAAGAAGATGATGATGGCGGCGACGGCAATGGCGCAGCTGAACGATGCCGATAGCACGAAGTTATACTTGGACCAGAGTCCTACGTACCGCGCCTTGAGCCACACCCACGACGCCCACGCGATCGGCACCGCCGGCCAGATGTACGACAGGTTGTACGGCGCCCAGTTGAGGGCTCCATAGAACAGCGCCACGGGGTGGATCTGCCGCATCCAGGGCCGCGTGCGGCCCCAGCGCCGGTTCGCGTAGTACACCATGATCGGGACGGCGAAGCCGACGGGGAACCCGGCCAGCAGCCAGGTGTACATGCCGCCGCGGCCGAAGACCTTGACGGGGCCCACGGTGCCCCAGAGCACAGAGGCAGTGAAGAAGGTGTTGATGCCCGGGCAGGTGAAGCGGTTGGGCGCATCGACCGTACAGACCCCCGCGATCTGGTTTATCTGGAAGTTGAGCACGCCCGTGCACACGAAGGTCGATATCAGCGTGCCGGCCATTTGCGCGGCAAAGGTCTGACGCGGCGGGATCTTGACGTAGTGCGCGAGCTTGAGGTCGTTGGAGAACCAGAGGGCGTCTAATAACGGAAGGTTAGTGGTTTGTGGCAAGCTCTCGGGGAAAAGGGGGTTGGGGGTTGTGGACAACTCACGCGAGCAAGTGATGGTGCCGTAGGTCTTGAAGTAGTTCATGGCCAGCGCGTTGCCCTGGACCCAGGACCCGCCGATGAACTCGGCCAACACGTTGAGCGTCACCTCGACCCCCGTCATAGCCTTGATGATGCCGATGGGCACCACGAAGACCACGCACAGCGCTAGCCCGTAGAACACGACGCCCGGCGTTGTGTATGTCTCCCACGCTGCGATGCCAACGCAGCCGAAGGCTATAGCTATTACCTGCGTCCATGGTCAGCCTTTTGGTTCCTTGCCTCTTTTCGGGGAGAAGGAGGGAGTCAGGAAGGATGAAAAAGTCTTTACCAGCATGATAGTGTACCACCACTCGGGCACCTCCGCATACTGGGACATGAGGCGATTATGCACGTCCTGGTACAGCACGAGCTTATCGCTATCTCTGCCACCCCTGCGGAAACTACCTATAAGGTTGCGGAAGCCCAGGATGATCTCGTGGCGGTGGTAGAGGTACGCGTACGAGATGACGGAGGCATAGATGCCGAAGAAGAAGAGGTAGACGACGAGGTTGCCCGCGGCGAGGAAGGGGAACGAGTACGCCTCGTACTTGGCCGCGTCGAACAGGCCCCGCTCGTCCACCGTGTTGCTGACGTTGTAAATCTGCCCCCGGTTGTCGTACACCCGGTTCGAGTTGATCGGCAAGTACCCCGTGTTGTACGTGTTAGTGTACCAGAGCGCCGCGATCACGGCCGCCGAGACGCAGGCTCCGACGAACTTGTTGAAGGTCGAGAAGAAGGGTATCATCAGGGGGTCCGTCTGGAGTATGTGTTTGCTGGTTAGCATTCGTTTCCTCTACCTCTCTTTCTCTCTCCCTCTGACAATGTCTTCGAGACTGACCTGATCAAAGAGCAACGTGTTCCAGTCCCAGGTAGGCCAGGGGTTAATACCCAACCCGTTGTTGAATCCGGTGATGGCGGAGAGGTTCACGTTATTCGGTGAAATCCAGGTCATCCAGCTGAAGGCGCTGAGGGCCGTGAAGATGTAATTGGGGAACCAGAAGTAGACGAACATCGCGGCGAACGTCAAGCCGAAGAATTTGATCCGCGAAATCGTAAACACCTTGCGGAACGGGCCCGTGACCGGCGCGTGGTTGTTCTTCTCATCGTGGAAAGCAGAATTCAGAGCGATCGTCACCAGAGAGGCCGGCCAGACACAATGCGACGGGTACACCAGGAACCGACGGATGATGCCTGCCATGCCGTAGCCGATGAAGTTGGTGCTGAGGGCGACGAGGATCTGGTATCCGAACTGGCCCGCATACCTCTGGTTGAAGTAGTTGGGCAAATACTGCACCCAGACGATATTGTTCGTGTAAGGGTAACTCCACGCTACATTGGCCATTATCGTGATGAGCACTGTTTAAAAAGCAAGTTAGGCATTATTACTTCCTTGCCCCGGCAACTTAGGACGTGGAGACAGAATAGGGACTAGACATTAGACACGATTGTGTGAAACCCCGGGACAGAATCATCATAACCCCAAAAAAAGTTCCTTACTATGTTCTTTTCTAGAAAAGGGGCCAGGGTTCAAGCTATGCCGAACGCCCCAGAGAGTAAAGCCAGCGTCAGGGAGCAGCTTCTCGCATGCCTTTCCGAGAGGATAAGCCAGAAGCTGGGCGACATTGGCCTGGACCGTGATCGGAGGCTGGCGAATCGAGAAGAGTTGGTTGATGAAGGCGAGCAAAATGGAGAACATCATCCCCAGGCCCCAGGCCCGGATCGTACCACAGGGCATGTTGACGTCGTCATGGTTATCGACAACAGCGCGCACTTCAGCGTAGGGGCTATTGACAGTGATAAGAGCAGCTTCGAGTTTCATCTCATCGATGAGAACAGCATGCTTCTCAGGGTTATCAAAGATGTCGTCATTGCCTTCGGGAGGTATTGGCTTAGTTCCAGCTTCATCCGAGCCTTATTACGGTAAGCCACGAGACTTACCCAGAAATGCTTTGATTCTCTCTATGATGGTAAACGGAAAGTTTGGGTCGTTCTCGTGGATAGACAAGACCTTCTCCATCATGGGCCGAACCTCGTCAAGGCTTAACGTCGAAGCCAGTTCCTTGGCCTCCGCCAGATCGTTTTCAGTGACATTGAGATCCCTGGACAGCAATAAGGTCAAAACTAGGTATGCCACGATAGTATGGGAATGGTTATCAGAGCTATGTTGGCAACTTACGATTCAACCTGAGCGTTCATTGGCAACTCAGTATCACTGTTACGATAGATATCCGAGTCGGACTTTTCATCCACGCCCCCGGACGCCATGGGCTTCTGACCTTCGACCGGGTTGGCCATAGCGGTTGGCAGAAAATGAGTGACCTGACGAGCTCTCGAGAGAAAGTTTGGGAGGGTTGAGAAGAGCTACTTGAATGCACCTCACGGTTAAGTCGGGATATAATATAGTTTCAGTACCAAGCATATAACACATACATGCACACCACCTTGGTATATCTCATCCCCACCTTACGTGGGAAATTCAATATGGGTATGCATGGCGTGATACACCGGAAGGTAGAAGAAGGAGAAGAACAAGCTGGCAGGCTTGTTATAGACGGCGCAACATTGCCTTCTAGTTCGGGCGCTTGGAAGGCAAGCAGATAAGAACATAGATATCGACATCCCGCAGTCTCGATGGGTCTCGCTGTGACCCCCAGGCGACCTTCCACAAGGGGCGGCGAGTGCCGAGGCCAGATAGGTGGCCATGAGACATATTATTATTACTATTGTTTTCCCCCGAATCTAGAGGACAATAGACAAGCTTCACTATTCCCAATAGCCACCCATTAGCGTCAAGGGTTGATTTTGATATCGTGAGGATAGCTTTCGCTTGGCGCGATTGTATCGCGTCATTAGCCGTCGTGCTTTGGTCCTGATACTCCGTGCGTGTAAGGGGTTTGGGTCAGTGGAGGACCAGATCAACGGAGGACTTACTGAAACAAGTCATATAACCTACAGAAGAATGACAATATTGCCAACCTACGGCACTTTCTTTTTTCCAGATCTCAATATGCCATCAACATCTTAGCACACAGAGTCAGCACCGAGCCAACTTATCTGTAATTCTTCCCGATGAGACACGGGTTCTCTAGAACCGACTAGCCTCGCACTCGTAGCGTATCCTAATTATGACAACATATAGGCAGGTAGCGAGCCAAGTCGTATCTAATTCGGAATATATGCGTGGGCTATCAACTTATCAAGCTGCGTGATACTGTACCGAAACAGGAAACGATGTTGACGAACACACACACATGGGTGGCCGAGAAAACAAAATGCCGAACAAGCATCCCGGGATGTGTGGCGCACAGGGCAGAAACCAAGAACCCACGAACCAACATGTCCGTCTCGACGGAGGGGTGTTTCTGATAAGGATCAAAGCGCGACGGTGTTCGGGAGAAAGAAAGAGAGACAGAGAGAGAGAGGGAACACTCTATCTGTCCATCCCACAGTATGTATGGAGGAATCACGGCTATAGTTTACGGGTTCGAGAGCGTATGTATTGTTGTGAGCAGGTTATAATAAGATTGTTGTCTGGTCTATAGTACAGGCCCTTTTTGAAACTTTCACCTATTCGAAAGTCGGATTTAATCCAGAAGCAGCACTAAACCAGAACAAGTCTATGTACTGTCTCCCGAAGTTATTACGTGGGTGTCCAGAGGCTGGTTTTCCATGTTAGGCAATATGGATATGTACCTACCTGTAGATGATGGGATACATCGCACCGGTTATCTACATGAGAGGGGGGGAGAAGCTAACCCTCATCTTCTCCCCCCCCCCCTCCTTTTTCTTACCCTCCTCTGTTACTATAAGACATGTCATCGCAAGCCACCTCCACGCTATCCACAGAATAACCGAAGATGTCGCGGGAACGGCACTCTCGGTTATGCTGCCATCGTATATGCGTATGCTACTTACCTACTATGTGCTTGACAGCGCCAACAGGAGGATACGTATGATTCGCTTGGATCACTCCCCTCTTCTTGTTTGTTGGGTGTGACCGGGGGGAGGGGGGCTTTTACACAAATTCGATGCCAGCCATAATATGTAACTAACTAATAAAAGAATCCTCTCTCGTTGAGATGCCGACTGAAAGGGGGGTTTTTGACGTAAGGCTCCATTCGTTCATCGCCAAGCTGAAATCATAGTACTTTGTGATTTCCTCTTGGATTTTGCAGCATGCTTACATCTATAACTTGGCTGATAGATAGAAGTCTTGGCTGAGAAGAAGGGGTTGTCCTTTTTTGAAATACCTACCTACCTACCTGCATGTTATATGCTAGATTCCACACGACAATGTAACTTACCTACCTACATACAGCACACATACTACAACCCTATCTCCAAACCCCCCTGTCGACTGCCAACCACCGGCTACTCACTCGCACAATGCAGCCCGCCATTGCTCACGTTATCATACGTTTTGATAAGAAAGATCCTTGTTCCGGGCTGTGCCCCTCTCTACGTCTACGGTAGGAAAAAGATAGAAAAAGTAGAATTTATGCGTAGGTAGGTAAATAAACGTAAAGCGCATAGACAAGGAAAAGAGAGAGAAGAACTCCCTAATCAGTGGTTTTTTTTACGACAGACCAATGGCCACGTACCTAGCCCCCCCCTCCTCCGAGTTTCGAACCACAGGGTCGGAACTTTCGAACGGGGGCTAGGTACTGGCCGTCCGGGCCCCAGAGTTCGGGAAACTCGATCGAGAGTTGCTTTAGAGTGCTTATGAAGTAAGGGTTGTCGGCTGGGGTGGGTTTATGCAGCTATGCGGCGCAGCCCTTCATACTAACCTGGGTATGTATACGACGGATGGGCAGTAGGTTAGATTCGATGTCGGCAACCTCTCTCTCTCTCTCAGCTGGGCGTGGGGGGCGTTCAAATGGTCTATAACCTGCCCCGTTCTATGTAGGTGCTTGAATAGGTATGGTCGAGACTGGATGACCCTTTGTCAACTAGATTACTTACTTAGTCATAAGATATATCTCTACATACCTTGCTCAACCAGCGACACATCCCCAACTTACAAGGTTCGAAAGCTACCTGTTCACATACTTATAGGGGTTACTCGATAGACACCTCTTTCAACTCCGTACCTAGGCAAGTACGAAAATCCTCATGCCCCTCCGATGGGCAAAGAATACCAAACTAGCCGGGCCGGCAAAATATTTTCCAACAAACTGCACACAGGAAGGAAAGTTCGCATGATTGATCAGCGTTTCACTCTCCAAGAAGCCCATACATTACTATCAACCATCTCAGGTTCGATCTCACCATTGGCCAGGGCCAGGGCCGCATACCTCCAGCAGCAGCCAGATGTAACATCACATCGACGCGAACAACTACACGGTCGTGCAAATTTGCCGGTCCTCTTTTATTTTTTTTCCTTTTGAGGGGAAAGGGGGGGGCTTCCGGCAGGCAAAAGTTCCCTTCTCGTAGGACAAGACGGTTTTATCTCAGACGATGGCAGTTTTTCAACCCCCCCTTTCCCCTGGAGGCCATAACTTTTGCCCACGCTGCCAAATCCGGGGCGCTTACATACGTAGATCTAGACCTTTCTGTATGTACATATAGTAGTGCGGGCGTAACGAGGCACAGAGCGTACACAGCAGCAGTGGGTAATAGCATGGCTTATATATTGGATCTAGTATCGGCCATGTAGGGCTATGTCCAATTCCGTTGTTCGTTGGTTTTTTATTCTATATCTCTGTGGCCATGGGTAACTAACGTTGTTGTAATTACCTACTGTTCGGTTCTCCTCCCATCGGGCTCGGGATCGGGGTGGATAGTAGTAGCTAAACGTCTGGCAAGTCGTTATAATTTCGACTCCTGCCCCTGAAATTCCGGTCGGATTATTATATCCTCGGTCTGTATCCTTAATAATGATATAGGCTAGGTACCTAAATCCTATGTAGAACGCGCCCCTCACTCTGTAGTGGGATGGACATCTGTGTCCAAGCTAACTTGTACAACTCTAGACCAGCTAGATGTTTCCTAGTTCGATTGCGATTTGGGGATCAGCGTGCCACTCATTAGGTTAGATTAAATGAAAGGTGAGGTATTGCTGGAAAGTATAATATAATGTGGATATAGATGTGTTTCTAGGTATCTGGTAACGCCATGAAGCGCTTTATGTGCTATTAAGAAGAGTACTAGGTTAACTGGAAAACATCCCTCTGCGATCACTAACCGGGGGGCGGTGGTAGATATACAACACACCGAGACCGATGAAGCAAAGGTATATGAAACGTCTTCAAGGCCATTCTCTCAAAGTATCCAGGACATGCACAACCATAGGCTTACCAATTCACCGTAGACAGGCATCCTTTATAAAGCATCACAAGCTAGAAGCGGGCTACTCCGAGGAGAGGACGGCACGAGACGCAGGTCCGCCGTATACTGGCTATAATGGAATCGATGGCGCCCTTAAAATCTGATGGAGGGTTATCCGGCGACTATTCTCAGTCAGATAGTAACCGCCTGTTACCTTCCCATATTTCTCACTCCGTTCTACACATTTCTACTCACTTGGCATAGAGTTCCATCGCCTCCTATGCACTGCTCATCAGGCCTGGGACAGTCATGGTATCAACATCCTCTAGCACTATCACTAACTACGGTGCTTGAAGTAAGTATATGGCTTCTATAACCGTCCGAGATAACATTTAACCCTGAAATCCGTGGTTGGGCACAAGCATAACCATGCCCCCTTATGTGTATAGAATCATCGATATTAGTGTTACATAACTAGAATAGGATCCATCAATGTATCTCTTCCAATCCTAGGTAGATGTATGCCTATACTTTTGAAGACCTCTCTCTACTCCGGCTTACTATAATAGAGGTAAGTTCCGATTTACCGGCAACTATCCAGTCGAAAGCAGACAACACAGTAACATATTCAGGGTCACCAGATCTAAAATCGTTAATAATACTCCCATGTCATTAAAGCGTCTTATTACATGATAGTGTTGTGGTGACTAAGGGAACTAAGGACAGGTTATCTGGTTGTGGTTGCCTGGATACCTAAGGCAACCAACTTGTATATAGTCTTTCTCTTGCCGACTTTCGTCGACAAGAGAACTTAGTCCTTTAGCTACGAGTTAAGTCATCAGTTCATTTATTTACATCGCAGACTCTGGCAGTCTATTTCATTCATTATAGTATGAGTTAGTTAGTTGGTTTAGGGTGCCATCTCCGACCCCACAACAATAGGCTCTATCATGTGGCATATTATGCTCTTCATCTGGTTAAATCATATGGCACCGATGCGGCAGGAAATGGGGGATTTGTTACTATAAATTGTACATAGAAGGCAAGGTTCATGGATATATATTGTCATACCTAGATGCGCAAATGCTATGCTACATATTACCCAAGCCTCCCTATACTAGGTACTTCGTGGAAGATGGTATATGATATTAACCTAGTAGGTATGTACAGGGGAAGATTCCAGGAAATTCCGATCAGCTACTGGAACCATACTTTTCCTTAATTCACTTTATAGCTTCTTATATAAAGTGACTAATATTCTTAATGAAAGAAAGTGAGTTAACAATATATCATTGCCAGAGCTTGGACTACGGGTCCTAGGTGTTATCTCACCTTGGTAGTTAAATAGGGGAAGGCAAGGCTTGAATCTCAAGCATCAACAAATCAAGAAGCTAGTAGAACATGTACTCGACATATCTATATGATATAGGCAGAATAAGGGTAGTGATTCGAAGTATACCAGCATGTAAAAGGAACAAAGTGACTTCAGCTCAATTAAGTTCCTACACAAGGAGAAATCCACATATGTATCGTTACCCCTAGCCTATTCTATACTACTAGGCCATTAACCAAAGTTGAACCAACCTTGAGGTTTATTTTGCGGCACACATTGTACTGGCACAAGCTGGGAACCAAACCACAATGCCACAATGTGTTGGAATATGGGGTTACCACCCCACTCACTATACGGTCCTATACTCCCTACCATGTACATATATATCTGGGCTTCGCCCACCTACTAGACTCTCTCCTGGACTAATACACTTCATCATATTCCCTCACATCCGTCTCATGCCAACACGATGCTTTTAACGTGCGAGACATGACATTGTCTCACTTTATTATGGTCACTGCTCCTATCTAAATTTCCGTGTAATCAAAGTAACTCCTAAAGTCTATACCAACAACATCGCGGAAAGCCGAGAAATTCTAGCTAGAGTCATCATTTATATATGCTAGGGCTGATGATACCTCTAAGGGAGTTCATTCCTACATACCAGGCCATTTCTCGTCTTCCATTAACATTACAACAGTGAGTTCATACCCCTCATCTTTCTGCTAGAGCTCATTAGGTTAGTGATTTCTGCTAGGAGGTGCTCTGTAGCCAAAGAAATGGCTTTGTTAGCAGACGGAAAGACGCGGTCGATTGTTGACTTAGGTATATTAAGGATACTCCGCCTCTCCCTTAGTTACCCCATACCATACCTATCCACACCGGGGTAGACGCCTCGGGAGACTAAAGTCCTCGTGGATACCGCTAGCTAGTGATGACCCGAAGCCTCCATTAACGTCTCTAGAAGCAACGACAAGAAGATGGTACGCGCTTACGCAGATCCCCATGTAGTGTACTCGCCATAAGTGGGCTACAACCCCAGATTTATCGCCATTACCCCGTACCCACATGGCGCTGATGGCCGGCTCACTATAGCTGGGGCGGCGTTGCAATATATAGCCCTCGTACATACCGTAGCGTAGGTAGGTAGCGTACCTGTTACGTACATTGACACCGCTTATGCCCAAAAGAGGACCGCCCCCGGATTCTAATTCGTGATATGTACGTAATGTATAAACCGCAACCCCGGATTTCGAGACTCGGGGAAGTGCCCCGCGGGGAACGGTGATGGGGGTTAGGTACCTATGTACTAAAATACCGAAGCTCGGATGAAGATACTGTAAAAGGAGATAGGGGAGACTAAGGAAACTAGCCTGGCCTAGCTTCACGAGGGTGTCTTCGTTTCTTCTAGAAACGAGAAAGCGGGCACTAGGTATCAAGGAATCCGGGGACCGAGGAGAAGGGAGGGAGGGGTGGAGGGGAGGGACACGGATATGGGCATCATAGGTGTGCGATCTGTAAAGGGATGAGATTTCTGATTCTTTACTAGGTAGGTTGGTAGGTAGGTAAGAAGTATGACTTGCTTTTACGAAGAGAGGAATAAGCCGTACATACCACGTGCGAGTCTAAGTTATAATCACACATCTTGCGTTATCCTACATTATCAGGCTCATGATGTGAGATCGGCTGTATAAGTCTCAGCTCGCTCTCTACAGCGTCTCACGTTATCTCCTTATATCAGCACAACTTAGGACAGGCGAGAATTCAAAGATACTAGTGACGATCGACTCCACTAGATGTAATTCGGAGGGCGCAACGCGTTGTCCAGAGTCAATAGAAGCTAGATAGGGGGGAGTCGCACGCAACATGAAAAAGTAATGGTTAAATAGGTGAACAATATCAGATAGTGATTATCATCTTCAAAAGCGATATTCTATCTTAGTTGCTGTATTGAGCTCTACTCTACAAATATACTGTGGTTGGCTCGTCCCAATAAAACACCGCCAAAATCACCAACATAAATATTTACGGATGTAACTCGAGTCTTTCAATTGCCTATACACCGATATCCCAAGTCAGGCCCTCCCGGTTCAATGGTATCTTCCATGCCATCACGTCCCGCACCTAAATAATGCAAAAATATCTCCTTTTATAAAACATAACCAAACAGCGTATCAACATGCGCTAGCTACTATGATTGAGTGGGTATAATAACAGCCTCGTAATAGGGGCAAAGGTGACTAGAACATAACTTTCAAGATACGCTTCCACATGGGAGCGGCGGCGAGCTTCGCGCGGTATGCATTGATTTCCTCCCAGTCATGTTCTCGGCGACCCGTATCGACATCGATCTGGTGGGTTCGCAACCAGCCCTGGCGCTTCCAGAAGTAGCCAAACGCCCATAGTGCGAGGACGACGGGGAGAGCAAGGTACGCCTTGAAGAAACCTTGGGCATCGTTGATACCGCCTCCAGCCGGGGCAATAGCGACATAAAACTGGGAAACAAGTAAGCAAAATGGTCGCTTGTATCATGCCTGGCAGCGAACAACTTACTTGAGCGATTAGGACCAGGATAATAAGGATAAGGCCCAGCCACGAGCCCCAGACACCGCCGACTGCTCTGAATGGAATCTCGTCAAGACTGTGACCGTGGTACGCCCAAGCCCGACGGAATCGAATGTGGGACAGACAGATAGAACCCCATGTGAAGAGAGCAGCCAGACCCGACAGAGCACTCAGCCAGTCGAATACCGTTCCACCTTCAGAAGCCAAGTCAATGTAGCCGAGGCAGCCAAAGAGCAGGACAAAGATCACAGAGAAAAGAGGACGGCCACCGCGGTCAACATAGGTGAAGATCTTAGGGGCATAACCCTGTTGGGCCAGAGCAGTGAGGGTACGGCTTCCACCGTAAACACCCGAAACACCAATAGAGACGACCGACACGAGGATGATGAAGTTCATGAAGTGGTCAAAACCCCTGAGCCCAGCATATTGGCCGACCAGGACGAACGGCGAGGCGGCGATTTCATTGGAACCGGACTGGTTGAGCAGATGACCGTCGTCGCTAGGAATGAGAAGACCAATAAAGAGTAGACCAACGACGTAGAACCTGTGGTGTCTGGTTAGCGCGCTATCCAGAAGGGTAGGTAGGGCTTCACGAGGTCAAATCATACAAAGTGATACGCCAGAAGACCTGTTTGATCGCACCAGGGAGCGACTTGACGGGGTTGTGGGCCTCAGCGGCAGCGAGACCAACAAGCTCGGTTCCGCTGAACGCAAAGGCAGCAGTGACGAAGACGGAGCAAAAGCCCTGGAAACCATTACGGAACGCGCCAGGATCATACCACAGCCGAGCGCCATAATACTCGCTGTAGCGACCACCTTCGGGGCCACCACCAAGAACACAGACGAAGGCGATGATGATGAAGACGACGGTGGCCATCAGCTTTAGCATCGATGCCCAAAACTCTTCCTCGGCATAACCGAGGGTACCGAAGACGTTCACGATGATGATGAAGACGAAGAAGACGGTAATCCAGACGGCCGGACTTATGTCCGCATTCCAATAGGAAACCGAGAGAGCACAGACGGTGAGTTCGAGAGGGACGACTACGGCCCATTGCATGACATAGTTCCAGCCCATGGCGAAACCCCACGAAGGGTCGATGAAGCGCGTCGCATAGGTATAGAAACCACCGGAGACAGGGTACATGACAGCGAGTTCACCGAGAGCATATACTGGAAATTATCGTCAGTCAGTCAGTCAGTCAGTCAATGAGACGACTTTTCGCGGAACTACAACTCAGATGAGAGGTCATTCCATCGCTTCGCGCGCAAACATACCGACGTTGAACATCATGACACCGATAATGATGAAATCCAGTAGGAGAGAAGCAGGGCCCTATTGGAGGGGAGAGAGGGTGTTAGTATGTGTGAACACGCGCATGATGTCGCCGAAGACAGATCACAGAAACAGCACAGAACAGAACAGGATAACTTACACCCGTAGCCAAAGCATCACCAGAACCGACGAAGAAACCAGCACCGATTGAACCTCCGATAGCAATCATGTGCAGATGCCTGGGCTTCATCGTACGGTCGAGTTCCACAATACCGATGCCATAGTCACGCTTCTTGAACGACTCTAGGTTCAGACCGTTACGCGTAGCCCAGTTCTCAGATCGGATGGCGCCCTCGTGGTTGGCTGAAACGGGGTTCGTGTAGCCAGGGAGGCCGATCTCTTTCTCGTCCCTACTGCCATTGCTGGCAGAGACGTCGGGATTCGACATGGCGAAGGGGGTATTCTTTTTTTTTTCTTTTTCTCTTTTACACACCAGCTGCGGCGGCGACGACAAAGACGACGACGATAGATAGGATATTAGTTCGGGATGGAATTAACAGGGAGAAGGACGAAGGACTAGGTTAGGTTGCCAACGTCTCTCAGCCAGCAAAAGCCCCAACAGATGTTGGTTTGGATAGACAAGACACAGACACACACTTCAACGACGTTCCAGCAGTCAGGCCAAACCCCGCGCGTTTCTAGATAAAAAGGGAGCGGAACTATAACATCTTCAGCAGGACGGTCGCGGCGGGAGGGTACCTCGGACAGTATTTATTGTCAAATGGAACAAGGCTTACTACGGGTAGCACCAGAGCGTGTACCTACTTACTTACTTACATCAATACATATAGTAGTACTATGTATGTATGTAGGTATCAATGTAGCAGAACGCCCCGAAGCCCCGTTAGACCAGGGTATGTGTATGTGTGTGTGTGGGTGTGTGGGTGGATGATATGTTAGACATGTACAGAATAAGAAATTAAGATCTTTTTTGGTTTTGTTTTTTATCTACCTAGTTAATACCCAGGACCAGCCAGCCCAGCCAGGTAACTAGCCAGCTAGGTAGGTATGTAGCTAACCTAGCTAGCTACCTTCAAACCCTCTACGCTACCTACATCAGGGAGGCGGGAGGGGAGGGGAGGGGGGAAAGAAAGAAAAGTACAACATAGGATGTGGGAGCGAGGGCAAAAAGCCAAGCTGACGAATAGAAGAGAACGGGGAGATATGCATGTCGATCCTGGCTCTGGGCAAAATCAATCGTATCGCGTCGTATCTGCAGGGCTCTTCCCCCCTTTGGGAAAAGAGTGAATGGGCGCCCGGAATCCTGACGATAACATCCAGCGAGTACATAGGTTAAAGTAGTCGAGGGGGGGATCGAATCGTCGAAACGCTTTGCAACATGAGAGGTCGCAACTCAACTTGAGCTTCCATTTCCTTTTTCTTTTCTTTTTTGGTCTTTTATGTTAGTTACCTTAGGTAACTACATAATTATTGATCACCTTGAGGCAGGTTTTTTTTAACACCCGGATTCTGCCAAATCAAAGCTGACATGGCTTGTCGAGAATGGTTTACCGACGTAGTGGTCGCTATGGATCAATCTTAGACGTGTAAGTCAAGTATGTAAGTCTAAGCCACCCCTTGTCCACACACACACACTTACAAGCCCCCCCCGTTCTTCTGTCTTCCCCCAGTTCTTCTTTCTCTCTTCCTCCTCTCTACACTAAATAAAGTCTTCCCGTCTTCCCCCCACGATTTCCATCTTCTCCACTTTACGCTAAAGGACGAGCTAAGGCTCTTCCCTATTCTAGTTCCGAAAACATCCAAGTTCTAGTGTCTTTCGGGTTGTTGTTGTTCTTGTTGCGATTGTTGTTGTTATTGTTGTTAGTGAATCACGTAGCCTCAAACAAAGAAGTGCGACTTTGAGAAAAAGCCTAGTGTGTGTGTCAATGGAATTATGAAGCAGGTTGAAAGCTTGAACTTGACTAGGGGGGAGATTCGGTTCTCATTATCTACGGACGGACCGTCATATCGTCACTCTACTACACTAGTGTCAGACCCTCTCCAGTGGCGGAGGATGACTCGTACTCCACAGAGAGCAGGGAACAGAGATAAGAGATTCTGGGACTTTTAATTGGTTGAGAATTAATATGTGTGAGGGCATACATACATAATCCCTCGGACGCCAAGGCCGCTTTCGAGATGATCGAGAAGGTTTTTGGCAACTCAACTTACACTGCCTTTTTTTTTCTTCTCTTCTTTCTTTCTTTTCGCTTATTTCTATTGATGTACATCTACACTAGTAATATCTATCGTTCGTTTAGCTAGCTAGGGAAGCTGAGGAACTTTAGGACTAGGAAAGTCAGAGGTATTTTTCAGCTTGTCGTCTTACACACTAACCTACATAGACTTACATGATATTTGATACATGCTGAAGGTCAGATCTTGGAAGCCTTCGGGGAACCTATACCGGCTAGTCCGGCTGGACGGGAAGTCATCAGATGATTGGTGCGACCATCAAATGAAGCCATAACCAATAAGGGCCCCTTCTACGAACATTCGAGCGCGCGCATTAAGTGTGTGTGTGTGTGTGTATGTAGGTATTTTACCTGATAGAGGCAATCGTCCTGAGTTGCGTGAGCTTGGCCGGATCGAGTAGGCCAAGAAACCCACGCCTCCGCCGCAATAACTTGGGGTTTTCTTGGACCTTCTCTTCTTAGCATTTACCAAGCATTCTGTTGCTCTGCTAAGCTCAGTTCCTAAGAGATACGCCTGAAAGCTTGAGTTATAGTGTAATGTTATATTCTCCCGTAATCGCCAACGGCTTTGCCCAGCCCCTCGGTCCGGTCCAGACCCCCCCCCTTTCTCCTCCCCCCTCCAGCATTAGGTAGGTACATACGCTCTGCGAGATGATCTACTGGTCACCGGTTCCTTGGTCGAGTTGAAGTTTTCGTCGGATTTCGCAAATGACCCTGGTTTATGTACATACTGTACCTACGCCCCCCAGAAAAGAAAGAATGCAAGTTCTACACTACACTACACTACATACATACCTGCGCCACCCGCACAACACCTTGACGGGCTTGTAGGAAGCCGAGGCATGCAACATGTGACGTGGGCCACCGACCAACTACTACCTGCATACCCAAGATCTGTAAGATTTAAAGACGATTTATCATGCTTGAAGACCAATCGATTCTACCCGGGCTGCTAGGTTGAACTCAAATCTCCCCAGTAGGGCCGGATCAGAAGAAGAAGGGGGGGGGAGAGAGGGAGGGGGGGTGAGGGCGCCCAAGCATCGGGTTCCCAGCAATGGGACGGATGATCAACCTGGCCTTCGGTATGTCCATGTACCTACCAGGAGGAGTAAATGATAGCCAGGTCATTATACATGAGAGGTAATACAGGAGAAGGCTTCTAGAAAAAAAAACGACGTTACTTTGTGTGCTCGCACGTGGTGCATCGTTTTTGACCTTAGGTATGTAAGATAGATGCAGGCTGAAAACACCGGCGCGCCCGCATGCCACACACCCTGTCAGCCTGTCCTAGATATGTATGTATGTTATGTAGTGTACCTACTTATGTAGTGTACCTTCTGTACCTACAGTATGTACGTATGAAGGGTTAGGTACATACTTTTGGATCTACAGTTACCAGATGTTGCTAATCTTGGGGCCGTTGGTTGTGGATTTTCGGTCCTGCATAGACCTATACCATGCGCAAGGGAGAATATGTAGGTATGTACAGATAACGTTCTCAGCCCTGAAAGACCCCTTCTCTTGTCTATATTATACTCAAGTTACACGTTACATAGGTAAGTAGGTAGGTAGGTAGGTATCGTGTAGGTTGGTTAATAAAAAAAAAGGGGAGGGGTTATGTAAAACATAGTCACGACGCGAACAGCCCTCTCTGTCTCGCATTGATCAACGCCACCACGTTCCTAATTGTAAATAATAAATGAAAGATCGTCCTTGGTCTAAGTAGGTAAGTAATCTTGGTACTATAGTGTAATATGTACGGCACCGACATTGGCCCCTCGATTATATGTACCTATAACTACAAAAAGGGTAGGCTTGTCCCGTCAATATGTTCATCAGACATTAGTTAGGTGATTATAAACCCACAGCCATATGTAACGCGCGCCTCTATACATATTCCATCGATATTTCTTATACGTAATGAATTCTTCCCCGCAAGACTCGATGGTAATGGTTTGGAACTTGGTAAGTGGAACAACGGCGATCTACCTAGGGTAGGGTCATCTCAATCCCACTGCCACTGCCACGGCCAAATATGTGGGCTGTGTGGTGGTAGTGTTCCAGAACATTTCCCGTGGTGAATTGGACGATGCTGCTTGGATGTAATGTATATGTAATATGATGCCGTTCCGCCTCAACGGGTTCTCCC
This sequence comes from Biscogniauxia mediterranea, assembly GCA_018398605.1. NCBI lineage: Eukaryota > Fungi > Ascomycota > Sordariomycetes > Xylariales > Xylariaceae > Biscogniauxia > Biscogniauxia mediterranea. The sequence continues at coordinate 144,497 of JAGXTR010000011.1, read as the reverse complement.
AATCAGGTGGTCGACCATGCATGCGGCTCTCTCGCTCTAGTAACGCCGAGTCCTCGGTCGCCTTCCATCGTTCGACTTCCTTTCGTGTTGTCGGACCATCATGGGGCGGCGGCCACGTCTTGCTCGCTATGACTGTTAGGCTGATGTAAGTCGTCGGCACGTATCATATCTTATCTATCGTCTAGGTAGGTAGTTTAGGTGCGCCCCGAGGGGAGAGAGAGCCCCCTTGTTCGAAAAAAAGAGTTCTCCTTGGTCCGAAACATGAAAGGATCGCAGCAGTTACCCTAAAGCGAGCTCGGTGAACGTGAAAAGTTTCGTTCGAGAATCGGCTCCGCCGAATATTAATAGGTAGAGATCAAGGAATTAGTTACATATAGCAACCTAAGTTACCTATGTACGCAGCTACGTACACTACAGATACCCAACCTAAGTAAATTAGGGGACCCGGGGTAAGTAACGTATCCAGAGCATGATCCACCGATATCTCTGCCCTACCCTATTGTTGCAATTGTTACCAGTACGTAATAGCGCTGACAGAGAGATGTTGGATGGGCTGGGCGGGTTGGACGGGTTAGGTAGCATTGATAATCAGGGCCTACATGTGGACCGAGCTGACAAGATCTCAACCTCGCATGGACGAAAAACAAACTCGTGGACCCTGAACTTAATACGGGGATACTTATCTGTGCAGAGATCTCATCATGCTCATGACCATCACGCGAGCAGCACGAGCCAGAACCAGATCTACACCACCGTGATGAACCCGACCCGAGAGTCCAGGGTATCGCCAAAGACCGTGTCAGCCAAATATAGAAGCCTCTTTACATATCGATATCTCTATACTACCAACCATATAACTCGAATGGTTTACTGACCCTACAAAGAATATCTACCTACAATGTACGCATACTTACGCCTCGCCACATATGAGTGGAACTGCCCCACAGCATCACGAAAGCCGTTCAACTCGCTATGCATTGAAATAAAAGAAAAAACGAGGTGTAAGTTTCAGCCCACATAACATATGAGAATGGCAGAATCATCGTGAGATACAAACAGTATTTATCAAAAACTATTGGTAAATAATATCATGTTGCCGTACCACACAAGAATTATTCTACGCTATATTAGGTCCATGGCTCAACCCTACCTATCTTGAATAGCCTTCTGTTAGCTATTGGCATAAAGAATGAAAGCCCCTTCCTTGCTTCGGATCTTTTAACGATGGGAAGAAAGAGGCAAATCGGATGGATGCCAGCAGTTCCTTGTGAGCCCGGTTCGGAATTTGCATTAACCGTAGTAGTGTAAGTAGGTATGTAGTAGCTCATCCGCAATGTGAGGGAGGGAGTTCCCTTCCCGTAAGACCAAGTCCGTTTACTTTTAGGTACAACATACACAGCTTGCAATATCAAGGTCTCCCCGTCTCGAGGTAGGGATATACTTATGTAATATCCGGAAAACAAACAACTACATACAACTAGGCTAGGATACAGCTATCTTACCAGCATATCGCAGCTTGGCAATATCTAGTTCTTGTTTTACCTTGATAGGCTTTTGATGAAAAGAAAAATATTCCAAAAAAATACCTATTGATTTCAAGGAACGAGGTTTTTTTAGTATTCGACTGATAATACTTATTATAAAAAGAAACAGCTATCTTCACCTCCCCAGTCGTGGAGTCCCGCTATTCTTCTTCGCCTCCCCGTTTAACTAGGTAACTAACTACACTAACCTTTGCAATAGGCGAGACCATGCCAGGGCAAGGTTCACAACCCCTACGTCTCGGTGATTATATATCGCATGGGTCATATTACCTACTTAACCTACCTAGTTAACCTAGTCGATTCTAAACTGATACCCATAACCGGGGATGAACTGGCGCGGGTAGGTAATGTTACCTTGCTTTTCCCACCTTGTATCCAGATCAGCGGGTGAAGCTATCAGATGACGCGGCTCTTTCTCTCTCGCTCCCTTTCTTATAGGACTTTCTGAAGCGGATTCGATGAAAGAATAAACTTGCAATTACCAAACATGCGGCAGGATACTGTCTGTCTGCTGACTTATCGTGGCTGGACTTGCCTTTCCAAGATTTCCTTCGTAATCTACTCTCTCTGTCTCTCTCAAAATGAAGTTCACCTGTGTTACTCCTTTGCTAGATACCACATATACTGTCGGAAAGTCAGAGTGTAGTAGAGCTAACATTAAAGAGCCGAGAATCGCCATATCCATCGTAACTTAACTTACCGCCAGGACATTGGTTTACAATTCTGAAAACTTCGCTAATATCATGTGCGTTGCAGGTAGTCCAGTGAAACCTTGTCTATATCAAGGTTCCCCAGAATGATGGTGACGGATGCAACTCTCTTCAAGAACATATATTGTATTTAGTATGCGAATACCTATGTCTGTACCCAGGCACACAAAAAAGGGTGCACCTCAGTATTTACGACAGTATTTATGCTCCTTCACTCTCGAATCAAGCTGCACAACTGTTGCATCAGGTCGGTCTGGCTGGGAACGGCAATAATGTCACCGGCCTAAACACAAACCTGCTTACACGACCGCAGACTGCGTCTAACACGAAATAACAGTCCAAGTATAAGTTAACCTAGATGACTATGGTGGAGCACTTTTAGGAAAAGGGGATCTTGCATTTGTAATTGAGCGACCCCTACATACATCTTTTTCGTAGAATAGGGACTTAAGTGTTATTTAGGTTGAACAGGTCACGTACCCAGACTTCTACACAATAGTACCTGGAAGACTTGAGCCCGCGACTGTAGTATTGTTTTGCGGTAGGCACCATATCTATACACAAAACCTAGGTGCCTACCCAACTAATATGTGTTGCGAACCTATCCTCCCCTTCCTCCCTCCCTCCCTCACGGCCTATGAGTAAAATATACAGGTGTTCTTCCTCGTGTAAGCAAGGTACCCATTCTTAGAGGATCACCTACTAGCGACGACCTATTCATTACGCCGTCTGTATATGCGTAGTATTGCTTTCAAGACGTGAAGTCCAAGGTCGGGGGAAGAGAGGGTGGGAGGGAACCCCTGAAAATTGATAACATCCAAAAAAAAAGACCAAGAAAACAAAAGAGAACAAAAAAAAACCCAGCCGCATTATGCACAAACATATATATGTACATCCATCGGCTCTCCACTTGCTTACCTTTGTTATCCATCCCCATCTTGCCGCTAATGCTCGCAACACCATATATACGACGTGAGTATGTGCGCCAGCGGGCCCCATGCCCTCCACGCGACCTCGTTCTCCGGGTCCTCCTCCCGGTCCGGCTGCTGCTGCTGGTGCTGGCCCCGCCTCGCAGCAGCCTGCTTGTTGAGCCAGCGGCGCCACTCGAGGTCGACGAGGCGCCACTCCTCTGGCGGGCCCTCGGGCGCCCGGCGTCCCGTGTTGTTGTTCTTCTTCTGGCTGCTGTTGCTGTTGTTGTTCAGCCAGAACTTGACCTGCCCGAGGCGCTCCTGCAGCCGGCCGCGCCGCGAGCCCGAGTACGCCCTGCACGCGCCGAGCAGGATCCGCTGGTCCCGGACCGCGAGGCTCGGCCTCTTCTCGGCGATGCGGGCCTCGAGGTCCTCGAGCAGGCTCTCGATGAGCTCGAGCTCCTTCGTCGTCGTGCTGAGGTCGTCCTCCATCCGGCTCTCCGCCAGGAACAGCCAGTCCGAGTGGTCGGTGGTTATCGCGCCTCGTTTGTTTGCTTCTTCTGCTTCTTCTTCTTCTTCTTCTGCTACTGCTCCTACGACTACCTTGGGCAGTAGAAAGTCCGAGTGTTTGGCGTACGGAGGTTTGATTTCGGAGGAGGGCCCGCCCGTCATCATACTGAGAGGTATTTCGTCGGCTCGGGGCTTCGGCAAAAGGTCGTATTTGTTAGATTTAAGCGAACTATAAGACGAATGATGGCTTAGGATCTGCCTGTTACTGTTAGTACTTGACGTGCTCTCGCGCCAAAGTAGGCTCGAGAGTATCTTACGACCGCGGCTTGTCATTGTAAATCTGTGGTTAGATGTTGGCAAAATCTGGTAATCATAGTAAATAGGTAGGTTTTGAACTTTTTGACCTTTACGTAGGTAGATGATGCCACCTAGGTATTATACACAAAGACGACATATAACAAGTGGATAGAGTACGTACATAAAGGGGATCGAGACGAGTATTATATAGGAAAATTTCCAGCGGAAACAAAGATTGTTAAGAGAAAGGCAATTGTTCTGACTCTTAAGTCCACTCCCAGTTACAAGATACAGCGTAGAGTAAAGAAACAATGCATCTATTTTTATATTCTGTGTGATTTGGAACTAGAGGCTGGCTGGTATAAAGAGCCTTTTGCTTCATCACCTACTAATTCTTTATTTGATTATCCTGAGGGCATTGTGATGCATTGACTGCTGAACTTTCACACCACTCTGGCCTTAGTCAATATTTCTTGTAACTTTGTTATAGAGTCAGCTAAGAGTCTTCATGGAGAGCTAGAACTTAAAGATGTGTATTGAAGCCCTTAATACACCTACCAATCCGTTTTGCTGCCTACACACTACTTAGCTTCATTATTTGCGTCCATCTCCGATACCTGTAGATATGTTGATGTCTCCCATAGCAGATACTATTGGAGAAAACATGATTGCCTAAAAAGGCAGACGGAGTTCAGCAAGTAATAATAATAAGTAGAACATCTAAACAAGAACTACCTAGCTAATTCGCAGGACATAAATAAAGTATCATCTTAAATAGACACATCCTCGATACCTACCTGCCTCCCTGCCTATCTATGTACCTAAGGTAGTGCTCCTAAAAAGCTAGCACCACTTGCTCCGTAAACTCGGTCGGCCTCCCGAACGTGACCTGCGCCCTCCGGCTCGTCAGATCCATGACGATAGTGAACAGCGTTTCTATCGTCGACTTGCCCTCCACCTGCCGCCGGTTGATCGACGCGGGATACCCCTCCGTGTCCTTGAAGACCTCGAACACGCTCTCGAGCGAGGCAGGCCGGGCCGCCGTGTCGGCGGTCAGCTCGCGCATGCGCGCCAGCCGCGCGGGCGAGTCGGCCAGCCACGGCGGCTCGTCCACGTCCGCCTTGCCGAGCAGCAGGTGATTCGAGTGGCAGACGCGCCCGCGCTCGTCCATGCGCAGCTCCTTCACCCACCGGCTCGTGCACTCGAGCCCGACAGCGCCCGTCGCGTCCCCGACGAGGATGTGCCCGCTGCCGGCGACGCCGGCGGCGCGGATGGCGGCCACGGCGGCGGCGCGCGACTCGCTCTCGAGCACCGCGCGCAGCGCAAAGTGGACGGGCAGCCTCGAGGGGTCGACGCCGCGGCACCGCAGCGCGTTGAGGCAGCACCCCACGCCCCGCGCGTTGAACCCGATCTTGCCCACGATGCCGGCCTCGGTCACCATGACGAGGTCGGGGACGCCCGTCCCGGGCTGCGAGACGCGGCACACGAGCAGGTTCGGGGCCTGCTCCACTTGCCAGTCCCAGTTCTGCCCCAGGAACGAGGTCCCGTCGTCCGCCAGCCACCCCAGGCTCGTGCACCCGTCGCTAGGCGGGGGATCTACGGCAAGGGAAGACGAAGACGAGGTGAACAGCCCGAACGCGATCTCGGTCCGCACGTTCAGCGCCAGCACGTCCAGGAAGGGGACGCCCGCCCCTGCGGCGATGCCCCGGACCTCGGCGAGGTGCCGCGGGGCGAGGCGCTCCAGCGGGGCGACGTACCGGCCGGCCTCGCGGACCACGTCGGCCCAGGGCATGGCGCACGACTTGCGGAAGAGCGAGGCGTAGAAGCGGATCGAGGAGGCGATCTGGGACCTCGCCTGGGTGCCGTGGGCTAGGCCGATCTGCGTATAGGATGGGGATGGGAGCCCTTCTCTTAGCGCATGGCGTGCGTGGTGGGAGTGGTAGGAGTGGTAGGAGGGAGGCAGGGCGGCGTGCTCACCTCGTGGGGGGTCCCGGTGCAGCGGATCTCGAGCATGGCGAGTTACCGTGTGATGTTCTTTTTGACTGGTTGGTGTGGTGTCGCAAGAGTAAGATTTCGTGTATTTATTTGTTAGTCGATAATAGGGGGGTATGTACGTCGATATGGTTCATGATGTGGTGGAGGTAGGTATGTGTAAGAGGTATGTAGGTTAAGCATCTCCAATAAAGGGGGGTAACTTAGTAATGGTGTATTGATACTCCAATTGGACGTGACTGGATACTACGTCGATAGGAGGTAGGGTATAGTATGTACATACCTATTATCAGAGCAGGGCAGCCACCACACGTGGCGTCGAGCCAAGTCCATGGTGCCTCTTGAACCAATCACGCTTCCATCATGGGCAACCTGGAAGCTCTAAGGTTTGGTGTTCTACATTGGCTGTCACTGGGTGTGACTTACTCTAAAAGGGGGGCCCGAGCTACTGGAATTGCATATTGCCCCTTTCTTAATTGATTTACCATTGCCACTCATATATGATGTAAGTCTTTGAGTACTGTACTAGTAGTTGGGGTCGTTTTTACACTTTACTAATATATTAAGGCACCCCTACGAACACACTTCACATCTTGTAAGTTGGAATTTTGTGTTTGTTTCTTTTTGAAAGTTACCTATCTAGGTATCTAATATCAAATTCGACAGTACCCTAATGCATGATTTCAGTTTTTGTTCGTGGTCGATCTGACCTATCGGTAGTTAAGGGGGGGGGCTTTCCAAAGATAGAAGCTGACGAGAATTCAATAGGTCTTATGGTACCAGACATACCTAGTTTGGAAACATCAACGAGATGACAGGTGGTATATACCTTGACATACCTTTAAACTTTCAACGTCCGTCAATACATGAAATATTGATTGGTGAATCATTGGTACTAAAAAGTTAGGCACCTTTAGTTAAGTCATTCGTTATTGGTTTACTGGCCGGGTTTATAATTAGCAGCTGACGGTTTTAGTAATGAGATCTTCAGGCCAAGTCTATAAACGTTGAATGATTGGTATCAGGTGTCCCCTCCCCGTTTCCCCCGCCCTCGCTAATGCTTGCGGCGTAGGTAGGTAGTACCTATCCTACTATATTGAAATGCTGTAGGATTAGGTAGGTACTATGTATCTAAAATCGTTCATGTCGGTTGTTCTTATGTAAGAAAAGTTAGAGAGTCACTGTTGGGGTCCGTGGGTTGGGGAAAACAAGGGGGGACCCTGAACAACATTGAAACTACTGTAGGTACATTTGATACACCACTTACACCCACAAGGCTCTAGGTACTATGTAACCAAAAAGAAAGCCTGTGACGTGACGTGCGTAGTGTTATGTAGATCTTAAATCCACACATATCCCGCCACTGTAGCAGAGAACCTTCGCCATCTGCCGCCAAGGTGTTAGAACTCTGTCGCAAGGCCATAGTCCCAAGAGCTTGGGCTCCAGAATGCCCAGAGAATTAAGTCATCGTTTATTAGGAGGTAGAATGCAGACAGAGCGCGGAATGCAAGTGTAACACACCGCCTGACCTCATAGGCACAAGCAAGGGGGGGGGGGGGGTGTGAGAAGGGGAGCTACCTAATACCTAGCTGTAAGTACCTACCCGTACCTTGAGTAGGTACCTTGAGTAGGTACCTTGAGAGCATCTGGGGAAGACTCGATATGAGGTTGGTCGTCTTCGGTGAACTTCTTTTCCCTTTTTTATTTTTATTTTTTGTTTTTCCCTTTTCCCCTTTTCTTATTTTTCGTATCCAGCTTGGTTTTATTAAGTATATCGATACTTGGTAGGTGTTGAGAATACTTGTTGTTGTGACCCGTCACATCCCATCGTTCCTCGAACCAGCTAGGTTACCTACCTACATCGATACCACTCACTCACTCACTCACTCGTGGACAACCAACCTGCTGCATTCGACCTACCTACAGCCTCTCTCCCTCTCTCGTAGCTCGTGTCACACGACGACATCACCACCATTACAGCCCTGCAACCTCGACCACAGTGGCCAATCCTACCTACCTAGGTCAGCCTTAGCTTAGCAACCAGCCTTCTGCATCTCTTATAAAGGCCTTACACCACCACCATCCAACCCCTCCCCGAGGCTCGAGATGGCATTCACACACTACAAATACAGAGGAGCCCTCGAGATGCAGACTCGCACGCGGAAAGAGCGTCGGTTCGACGAGACCGAGCGCGATCTCCCCGATTTCTCCAAGACCATCTTCCCCATCACCTCCATACTGGGCGCCAAGGACAAAGCCTACGACGTCCTCTCCTACCTGGGCAAGAAGAACCCTCTGCCGCGTTCCGTCTCGGCCCAGGACACCGTCTGGCTGCTGGACAACACGGCCTACCGCAACGACAAGACGGGCAGATGGGAGGCCGAGCACATCGTCGCTACCTTCTCGCAGCACTCGTCGTGCCCCGTCGTCGATGCCGTCGGCGCGGTAGCCGACAAGCTCGACCTAGACGAGAGCGACCCCAGCTATCCGGCCATCGAGGAGAGAGTGCGACCCTTCTTGCAGGACATCAAGCCCGGTGCACAGGTCAGGGTGCTCCATGCTGGACAGACACCCTTGAAGCTCGGTCCCGGAGGTCGCAATGGAATCAGCAGCGATATCAAGAGACTCCCTGATGGCGACAGCGGCGCCCTTCTGGTTCCTTCCTTCGCCGAGGTCCCCAAGGGCGCCAACGGCATACTCGAGATGAGAACGTTCTATGCCGAGCCCGAGGGCTGGGGTGTCATTTCTGGTAAGGATCTTCTTCATGCGACAGGATCGGATGAAACAGCACAGTCAGAGGCTAATGGCAAGAACAGACATCGATGATACGATCAAGATCACACAAACCAGCGATCCCATTGGCATCCTGCGCACGACTTTCGTCGATACCCCGCAAGTCTGTCCGGGCATGCCCCAGCTCTACCGGCACATTCAGAACGTCATCCAGGACTCGTCACCGTGGTTCTACCTCTCGGCGTCTCCGTATAACCTGTACCCCTTCCTGCGCGAGTTCCGGCAACAGAACTACCCGCACGGTACCATCATCCTACGCGACCAGAGCTGGATGAGCCTCTCGGGGCTGCTGACGACCCTCACGCTCGGGACGGAAGACTACAAGGTAGACCGGATGCAGAAAATCCACTCCTGGCTTCCCAAGCGCAAGATGATATGCATCGGCGACTCGACGCAGTCGGATCCCGAGGCGTACGGCGAAATGTGAGTTGACCTCCTTATTGAAACCACTGTGCTGCTTCTCTTTGATAATACCCAAAAACAATAAAACGAAACAAACAAAGCTAATTGCACTTTTTTATTATCATTTTGATTTAGCTACCGCGCATTCCCCGGCTGGGTCAAGCTCATCCTCATCCGCAAGGTAGAGGACATCGCGGCCATCGGCATAGAGGCCAAGAACGAGCCCGAGCGGTTCGAGAAGGCGTTTAAGGGCGTGCCCCGCGAGGCATGGCACGTGTTCACTGATCCAGCCGAGTGCCATAGGCTGGTCCAGATTGTCGTCGCGAAATCTCCTTAAACGTGACCAGTCGTGTGGTTCATTGGTTCATTTCTTTCTTTCTTTCTTCCCTGTCTCCGTCTTCGGTATTTCATGTCATCGTCTGATACCCCTCCTCTCCTTTGTCCCATGAGATTTTTCTCTCAATGGCAGGACGAGTCTCGTCACTTTTTTTCATGAAGCCCTGCATAGTCTGCATTTGCATAGTCCTGGTCTTTGTTTCTTTTCCAGGATTCATTGTATGATTAATTGTTAGTACTATAGATAATAAATAGAATGACAATTGGGGATGCATATTCAGTGTGTAGGAGGTGCCCACCCACCTACCTTGTATATTTACAAACTTCTGGCTACAAAGCGTGTATGTAGGTAGTTGTGATGTGAAAAAGGGCGAAGAGAGAGGGTTATGTAGGAGGAAAGGGGCTTGGGGCTGTCTCCAATGGATAGGTAGATAGTACCTAGGTACACTACTAGCTGGAACTTGGTGGATGCAAGTGTCAAGTCCATATTTCGGACATAGCGTCATGCGATCTCCCCGAGATCCAAGCTACCCCACATTGAAGTTGCGGGGTTCCAGTACCTATTACGTACCTAGAGGTACACAACTAGTAGTATACCTACAGCTGAGGCTGGATACATGACGCATACATGTACATACCTATTATAAGTACATATGTGTGTATGTACATACCGGTAGGGAAGGCATACGGCTGCCTCGGTCTGGATCTTACGTGATGTCTCTACCTACGTGCCAATAGGAGCTGGCTTTACTTCAAGGGTCTTCCAATTCCTTTTTAATGCTTATTACCTACTATGTAGGGTACCTTAGTAGCTAGGTATTACTAATATTGTAATCCTCCTCTTCCTCTCCTTCTCCCTCTCCCTCATTCTTCTTTCGCCTCCTCCACCTCCTCCCTCATGCTGGTGTGTCGAGTTCAGCCTTCCCTCTTCCGCCATATACTTCGTATACTACCTAATAATACGAGACCAATTGCCTTTATCACCAACACCAGCACTAAATCTTGCAGCAAACGTAATCATCTTCCCTTCTCTACCTACACTTCCACCATGTCCGCCCCCAAGCGCCAAAAGTCCTCCAAGGACGTGCCCTACGAGCTCATCTACTGGCCCGGCATCCCCGGCCGCGGCGAGCACATTCGCCTCGCCCTCGAGGAGGCTGGCGCCGAGTACACCGACACGGCCCACATCGAGAAGGGCGTGGACGCCGTCCTCGCCCAGATCGCCGATGACAACCTCGGCGACGACGCCAACCCGCCTCCGCTAGCCCCCCCTATCCTGCGCCATGGCGACCTACTCATCAGCCAGACCTCCAACATCCTGATGTACCTAGGTCCCCGTCTGGGGCTCGTGCCCCCCGCCGACGAGGACCCGGACGCGCCGTGGCGGCTCAACGCGCTGGTGCTCACGGCCCTCGACGGCCTGAGCAACGAGGTGCACGACTGCCACCACCCCATCGCATCGGGGCTGTACTACGAGGATCAGAAGGAGGAGAGCTTGCGGAAGAGCAAGGACTTCGTGCAGAACCGGCTGCCCAAGTTCCTAGGCTACTTCGAGCGCGTGCTGCAGGGGAAGGCGAGCGGGGACGGGCCGTGGCTGTATGGCGGGCGGTTGACATACGCGGATCTGGTGCTGTTCCAGGTATGTTTGTTCACACAAAACAAGAAAAAACAGGTGGACAAGTATTTCTGCTGACGCGAGACGTTAATAACTAGTGCATCGACGGCACCAAGTTCGCCTTCCGCAAGGCCATGACGGCCGCGCAGACGTCGGGCAAGTACGTGCACGTCTTCAAGCTATATGACTCTGTCAAGGAGCGCCCACGCATTAAGGAGTACCTCGCCAGCCAGCGGCGCCAGGATTACTCTATGGGCATCTACCGGTGGTACCCCGAGCTCGACCTCGAGGCCGAGGTCGTGGCCCCTGAGGCGTCGGAGGCGACCGGGTGAAAAGTCTTGATTTGCTCCGTCTTATCAAGACAGTTTGGTTGGCTATCGAGCCTATACAGGATAAAATTCCGTAGGTTAGTTGCCTATGAGCTGGCTAGGATAGAGACATATTAGAAGTACCTATAGGGGCTTCCCCGTTTTCTCTTGCCTCGAAATATTATGAAGCAATACAGGGAGAATTCACACAAAATAAAGTTAAACATTTGCAAGTAAAACAACTTGTCAACTCATCTAAGTTGTGTGTTTCCATTGATAGAGGATATCCTTTTAACGTTGACATATATTGATATCTTTGCAGACATTCTTCTCAACTCGTCTCTCCGCCCAATGGATAACTAAAAGAATTATTTTTTCTCTTCATAATTTCAGATAGCTAACCTAGCAACCACCCTCACAAATATTGATTAGTATAAGCCTTTAGTCTAGCTTTTAGTTCCAGTTCCCAGTCCTGAATAGGTGCTAGGTTAGGTTAACATGTCAATGGATTCTAGCCCCCCTCCTCCTAACCCCGCAATTTACCCCAACCCCCAAGATCTTCATCCCCAAGTTCTTCTCGTCACTAGTAAGTACCTACTTACCTACCTATGTAGTCTCCCCGCGTCGGCCCGCCCAATACAACTTGACTTAGGGTACCCGAACTCTTATTCAAACCCCCTTTTTTAGGGCTGTCTCATACTACTACATACTACGATGGTACGCAGGTAGGTTGGTACTTACCGTACCTAGTGCCCGGTGCGGGGACCCCGCTAGGTTGGAAAAGGGGGTTGTGGGGGAGTATTAATTATTCTTAATTTAAATAGGTACATAGGTCTTTATAAGGAGACTGCGTTACGCGAGTAAGTACCGTAAGTAACGGGGAAATAAATGGGATATACCTAATACTGGTATTATTCCGGTACCATAATGTAAAGGGATGGGCTCTGTAACCTAAGTTCTAGCGATGTTGTGCCCAACGTGGGGAAGTCGGTTCTATTATAAGAATGGGCGTTTCCGTCTTCTCGCGATAGAATAGGTACCTACATACTCAAGTTGACCGAGGAGGTTTCTTTTCGCAAGGGATGGCTTGAGTGGCTTTGTCGAGGTATGATCACTGCAGTATTGTGTTAGCCAGCGTAGGTATGATGCTGAGCTGGTATCAGTGTGAAATATATTTCCCGTACCTACGTAACTTTCTAGTATGAGTAGGTGTTCTCAGAAAGGGGTAGCAATATATATATCATAGCATTATATGTCTGTCAATAAGGGGACTTGGTTGCTTTTGAATTTAAATTCTTCGGCATTGGAATATAGAGATATAATCTCCACTCCAGAGGTGGAATACTTTATATGGTCCATACGTTTTACGTGTCTAACCTGGGTTGCTAACCAAGGAGGTTGTGTCATATAATGCGAGGCAGCAATGAACAACACCTTTATTCCTGCCGAGTGATCAGGTTAGGTAGTTGTGACGAGAATAAAAAGAAGACCTGGAGGGAAATCCATGTTTGGATAATACCTGCAGTATCGTGACTTGACTAACCTAACGCTTGAACATTACCGAGAATCGAGAAAGTGAGACTATGTAGGAAGTTTATGTGTCGTCTGAGGTTTATGGGACATTGGATTCTCACCCCATGGGAAACACGAGTAACACTCACTGCTCCCTAATAGATGGAACTAACTGGACTTTACATGAAATTGGTGTGTGGATGGACGCTTACTTAAGTAGCCTTAAGTCGTTCAAGCCTCACGATAACTATCGTGACGCACTATAGAGCCATAGTCACAATGATATTTATTTTGAGGCTTCGTCGGGGAATTGAGGACAGGTCGGAAAGATCCACAAGAAAGTTCGAGTTTAAAAAAGCACAATTAGATGATATTATTAGGTAGAATCTTTACGGTTAGCTAATGGAGCTACGGAGAAGGATTCGCGGGTCATTATGGCAACATCGTCGTCAAGATCCCAACCTTAAACGCCCAGTTCCAAGCATATTCAATGTCGAACCGAAGGTTACGATGACAATATCGAAACGAGGTAGCGCAAATAGTACAATAGCTTCACACAAAACTCATAAAAAGATTATCTCTTACGGTGGTGCCCATATATGCAACATGTTCCCCCCTTTATCGATACCGTGTCTTGAGCTGCTTCACCGCTTCGATATCTTGATACATACCTACCTAGTCTTATATTCCGAGTCTTGTGTGTAGGTATAGAAGCGCTTAAACCGGCACGCGAGTCCCTCGTCCGTCCTTCACATCTTGTGCAAGACAAGATTTCGCTAACCTAGTGTAGTGTAGCCAGACTACATGTATGCCGTTTTGTTGAAATGTGACTTCATAGTTGGCTCTCCTCGACGAAAGCCTGCAGACCACTACACTATTATTACCATGACATTGCAATGGTGAGTTATATTACACTCCAATTACGTCGAGACGCGTTGCCTAGGGGCCCAAAGTGTGTATGTAGTGTGCTTTACTTGGTTTAGCAAGACTTGACATGCATCTTATCCAAAGACTAAACGATTATCGAATCGCCAAGAGCACAATGTTAATCATTCACGAAAAGGCCCGTATGTATACGACTAGGTTAGTAGCTAAGTGCCGGTCCGAGTAGAGAAGGAAAACACGGACGGTGCGAATTTCGGTGAAAAAACTAATATCTTGCAACTTAGCCTCTTCGCCCGCCTCAATACTATTGGCGAGATTTGAAGACGTCGTAATTTAACGTGCCAACCTGGATATCCACCGCTGCGGTCCACATGGACTGGTACATACTCTAGGTACTAGGTAGGTTAACTAGGTAGTTGATACGTATGTACTCCATATATGTAGGCCTGGAGTTCTTGTATTCACATCCCAAGACGCGTTTCCCGCAGGTTGCCTGCCGCGCTTCGTAGTGGGAATAGCTATTCACGCCGAGATCTTGTCTACCAGTGCTAAACTGACCTGAGCAACGGGACAGCGAGGCTAGATTCGATGTCACAGTCGGTCACGAGTCGTACAACCCCCTAACCCACGGCTTAGCGGCGAAAATATATCACTGCGGGTTTGGACCGATATTTGATTTACCTGGAAAAGGGGCGGGCCTTATATTCGTCAACTGCATCTACTATAAGTTACTCGCTGTAAGACGACGATATGCCATCCCGTTTCGCTACAAAGAAGGAACACTGAGAAGAAAGTGATCGTTAAAATGTAGAGGCGCCCATCACCTTACCTGACTGCCTCGGTCGGATTTTTTGTTGTTGATCTACTGTACCTACACTCAAATTCTCCAACTCTAGTTGACATGAGTGGAGGTTCTATAAAGGCAAATAAAAACCTATTCTTGATACCAGACTTCTTCGAGACGTTTAACTCGGAGGACTGGACACCTTATTCCCTCAGAAATTCGGGCCATATCGGAAAGAATCGCCTCAAGAATCCTCCCAGTTCCGTTAAGCTCAGATTCAAAGCCGTCGCGCGCATGACACCTACCTACCTATCTACCTGCCACCTATGTAACGAGGCGCTCGGGAACAGATCTCATTCTACGGGACCGGCGCCCACGCCGCGCCTCCTAGACAGGACCGGCGGTTGAAGGATGATTAGGCTAGGTTGTCGGCGGCCCAGGATGGGCGCTTGGCTAACCTGGATGCTGTTCGAGGTAGGGTAGGGTAGGGTAGGGTAGGGTAGGGCTGAATAGCATCGGCGGTGGCCCTGAAACTGGGCTACTAGCTAGGTAGCTAGCTCCCCTCCTCTCCTAGTCCGGCACTGGAGTTTTGAGGCTCTACCTACGTCTGGTGCAATTTGTTTACGCGTCGCAGCGCCGACGAACAAGTCAATCTGAGGAAACAGAGAAAAAAGTATATGTGCTCGGGGGGGGAGAAAGAAGCCCGGTAGGTTTAACCACCACCCCATCTTTTTCTAATTAGGTTAATCTTTCTCTCTCTCTCTCTCTCGCTCGCTCTTGTGATGGGGAAAATGAACCGGATGGTGCAGCTCACGTATGTGGAGGAATGGCTAGCCTGGTGGGTTAGTTAGGTTGCTTGCTTTCTGCTCAAACTATATGGAGAGACTACCGTGTAGTTGTGTGTAAGAGACTGATTGTTGGTGTTTCATCAATGCAAAGCTCAAAAAAAATCAAGGACGTGTTAGACGTAGAGAGAAATGAAAAGGGTTGCTGTGAGTCTAAGGTAGGTCAACTACTCGTCGGCCAACATAACTCATGCTACAAGGCAAAGGCCTATGGGGTTTAGAGCAGGAGTAGGATTCATGGGTTTCTCTCATCACAACTTAGACCTTCTTTCTGAATGCCCCCTCCCCTCCCTCTCCTCTGTCCGGCCATTGGGTTTTAGGAGGCTGGAACTCCCATGATAACCACGCGACAATGACATAAAATGAGGGGTAGTCAGTCCTGGGGTTCTGAGTTCTGCGACTCGTGTCTATTACCGTGGAGAGACATCAATCTCATGTTAATGAAAGCCTCTCTGATATGGAGTTTGGCTTTGGGGGCCAGGCAACATAGGACTTGAAGCGGAAGAGGAGGCGGAGGAAATGGTCGTTAGTCGTGAGAAGCTTCATTAGTGCGGAATATTCGTCTGATGAGGGGAAGATAGAATACGTGTTGCATGTGCGTGCGAATAGAAGCAATTATGCCTAGGTTAGGTAGGTAAGCATTCAGAAGGAAAGGCAACCGGCGGCCTTATTAGCTACACTATTACCTACCTGCACTCCCTAGCTTCATCGTGTTGAGGGCCTAACAGTCGAGAAAGGGCCGTATTGAGACTTGGCTCGCGTTGAAGTCACGCAAGCAGTTGACGATGGTAGGTAGGTATGTAGGTATTCTTCTGGGCGCGTCGCCCCACGGGGGGTTGTAGATGGCATGATCGTCGGAGCGGATGCCCCAAATACCACAATGGGGACCCCTCGTGCTCGATCGAACCCCTTCTTTTTCCTTTTTTTCTTTTTTATCGGGGTCCAGCGAGATCGTGTTACTATTTTCCTCGAGGATCCGGTAATAGTTCACCAACGTGTAAGCTATGTAGGTCGGTAATGTAGTAATGCATGGTTTACCTGGGTCTAACTCGGCGAAACTCCAGGAGATTCTTATTATTACTGTCTATCACTTGACAACACACCATCCACATAGTGTAGGGACTGCTAAGTAGGCTAGATAGTAGGTTCGTAACCTCCAACCTCTAACTTAGTACCTGGAACTGGGAAGCAGACTTGGCCACATTCATCTGTATCCAGATTCTCGGATTCTCTCGTCTCTAGTGTAGGTTGGCTAACGTCAAGAAAACACCGACTAGCCGACACCCGAGTTGCCAAGATCTATCCTCTCTAGTATCCGTACATTATGTACTATCTCAAGTTGGGTTAGGCGGTTAGGTGCTTACGATCGCTACCTATCAACCGCAGATCCATCTGTCATGCGGAATATCTGTTCCAGGGTAAACCGACGGCGGGCGGCGGCTTGAACAGCACAGCACAGCACAAGCACAGCACAGCAACTGCAGCAGCACAGCCCAGGAACGGACCCTTTCCCCTCCCTCGCCCCCCTGGTCACCCCTAGAGTTATCAATCGCATATCGCGTGAGATGTGCTAAAGAAGATAGGGATGTGTCTAAGGCTAGGTAGGTTGTCTTTCTACTAAGGTCGGGAGAAACTGAATAACTAAGTTACGAGAAGGAAGTTAAACTATAGTATCCGAGTTTTTAATTTTTAATTTCTTTTTCTCTACTCCGTGCGAGTCAGTCGTGAGGCGGCGGCGAGTTTTTGTTTATTTTTTTCTTCTTCCCTACTGCTCCTGTAATATACTACCCATGACAGACACTGAAGAATTCTTGAAACACGCTGATGAGGCGAGTCTCGATCAAGTCCCTACTCAATTCATTACTTAATGAAATATACGACTAGTCTAGTCCTTCCAAGAAAGAGAGATGAAATAAAAATAGATGGAAGAAGAAAAAAAATTGACAAAAGGAGTATGCCCAGCCGTTGAGCGAAAGATGGGAACGGACAATCGCTTTGTTAACTTGAGAGAGCGGTCGCAGGGTTTTACCGTGGGGAGATAATTTGATATGGGAGGGATTCCTGACTCCTGTTCGCTGCAACGTTATGCATTTTCCCCTACTCATGTGATAATCTCGGCTTGATAAAGCATGTTCTTTTCTTTCTTTTTTTCTTTTTCTTTTCTTTACTCTCTCTTCGCTGCCCCGTGAGCTAGGGGTAGGTTTGAAGCTATGCATGCCACCGTCATCGTCACTGTCACTGTCACTGTCACTATGTTATCCTTGAGTTAACCTACTCGTATACCGTAGAGAGAGAATGAGAGAGATATAATTACAGTTTATCAAATTACCTTGGTCGAACACACCCAATTACTTACTGTAACTGTAACCGTACCTACCAAAGGCAGTGCAGATAGGTAAGTAGTGTGTGAAAGCATATGTACGTATGTATGAACGCATGTAAGTCATTGATGATGATGATGATGCTGCGCGCCATCTCAACCTGCCTGCTTATGCACGGATGAAAACCCACTTCCAAGAAGAACGAAACAAGTGACAAGACACAACAGATCTTGGAGTCGTAATCTTCTTTTCGTCGGAGGTTAGACGCTACGCTACCTGTCTAGTCGTAGTGATCAAATGGTCACTATCCTGGTATCATCGGCGATACTTCTCTTTCCTCCTTCTCTTCATCTACTGTGCCAAAGAACGGCGCCAACTGCTAGTGTAGTTGGCAACTTATCATACTTTAGCCATACTCCCACACTCGCAAGTGCCTTGGGTGGCGTCTTCTCCAGATTATCCCACATATTGAAAAAATGATTTTGAGGAAGCCCCAGAAGATTGAGGATGGGGGCCCAAGGGGTAGAAGGAAAAGAATTACTGGAGTATGGGGGGGGCGGAAGAGAAGAAAAAAAAATTGTTGGATGTGGAATTTGGCCGTGAATGAGGGCTTCTAGAACGACGGTCTCCCCATCGCGGATGGAGGATGGGCAGGATGGGGAGAGAGAGGCTGGAGCATTGCAAAAATTTTCTATTACAACGATTGGCCGGCGTTTCACTCGATAGTAGTCATATCAGAGAGACAAGAAAAGTTGATTCCCGCTCATATTTTATTTCCGATCGTGGACCGCTCGCAGAGCCCCTTTTACTCCACAACAGGACCGACTCGGTACTTGCTCGGCCACTAACAAAAATACTCGCGTGTTATGGTTATGATTCTCGACAGTGTCCGAGTTGCCATGGGACGATGATCATGGTAGGTAAGTCTCGGCCAGGACTAGGAGTAGAGTCCATTGTCTCTTGTTGTATTGTATCGTGTCGTATCGTCGGCCGTAGGTTATCTCGAGAGAGACTCCTATGAAACCTTACCGACCTCACTTTAGAAATAAGCCACGGCACCGTAAAGAGGAGCACCGGCCTAGGTTAACACCTAACACCTAGTATCTAGGAGCCCCTTTAAGGTTCTCGGCGAGCTGCGGCGTCCTGGTGCTAAGGTGACTCTAGCATAGCTCCCGAGATTCCGGTGGGTCTCGAGCCCGGCGCTTCTCGTGAGTTAATGACGAAACTGGTATGTCCGGACCCTCCGACGGCAGCCAAGGTCAAGTCCGCTGATCAGAAAAAAAAATACACTGGCCAAAATCCACCATACACCGTCGTATCCTCGCCTTTTCCTTTTTTTCTCTTTTCTCTCCATCCATGAATGGGCCCATCCACTTATATGGGCCGTTGGTCGAGAGATCCGACTGCGGCAATTTCACTTTTCGGGTCTCACGACTCGAGGTCACCCGGTAGTATGGATGACGCACGAGGAGAGACCCGACGATGGGTCCCCCCCCCTATCTGTGAAATCTCGCCTGTCCTTAAAAGCAACCTGGAGCCCCTGAGATGCAACCCTCTCTCTCCAGCTTTTACCCCAGCCTCCCCAATCAATACTGATTGAAGTCTTATCAAGTCTTGGAAAGAAAGAAAAACACACCTCACCTCTCTATAGCTGTAAAGCAACAGCAATGGGTTTCCTCAAACGTCTCGACGACCAGGTGGAAAAGACACCTGAAGGCAACAATGGCCAGTCGTCCAGCGCCGTCACCGGTGGCCCGGTGAAGCAAGAGGCCGGCGCCACGCCTTCGCCGAAAGCGAAGCAGAAGGTCACGTTCATAGCCATCTTCCTAGGAATGGTCGCCAGTATCGGTGGCTTCATGTTTGGATATGTTAGGTGAGTTGAGCAAAGCTGGTTGCCCCCTTTTCCCCTATTCCATCTTCCCAATCTTATAGATACATCGGCTTACCAAACTCCATCCATACAGCGGTCAAATTTCTGGTTATTTTGCCATGAGAAACTACGCCGAACGTTTCGGTCAGCTAAATTCGGACGGATCATACTCATTTGATGCGGCGCGGCAAGGAACGATCGTCGGTCTCATGCCGGTTGGGTGTCTCATCGGTGCTCTGGTGGCCGGAAAGCTGGCAGATGTAATTGGCCGTCGTCTGGCTATCTCGGTAACTGCTCTGTGGGCTTGTGTCGGCACCATCATCGAAATCTCCTCGGAACAAGTTTGGGTACAATTCGCCATCGGCCGTCTGGTCACCGGTTGCTCCATCGGTGCCCTCTCCGTCGTGGTCCCCATGTACCAGTCCGAAAGCAGCCCGGCCATCCTCCGTGGTATCCTCGTGTCGACCTACCAGCTCTTCATCACCCTCGGTATCTGGACCAGTTACATGGTTGATTGGGGCACGTCGGAGATGGAGTCGAGCGCTTCCTGGCGTATTCCCAACGGTCTCGGCTTCCTCTGGTCGCTCATCCTCTGCGTCGGCATCCTCTTCCTCCCCGAGTCTCCCCGGTACGCCTACACCAAGGGCCGTGTAGACGAGGCGCGCCACACCATCGCGAGACTGGCCGGTGTTGATGACCACTCGAGCATCGTCAACGATCAGATCACCGAGATCCGCGTCAAGCTAGAGGAAGAGAAGGCCCAGGGCAAGGCTAAGATCTACGAAATCTTCACCGGACCCCGCATGTTGTACCGGACTCTCCTGGGCGTCGTTCTGCAGACTGGCCAGCAACTCACTGGTGCCAACTTCTTCTTCTACTACGGAACCACCGTCTTCGCCTCCACAGGTCTGTCGAACAGTTACGTCACCCAGATCATCCTCGGTACAGTGAACGTGGTTTGTACCTTCGGCGGTCTGTACGTCGTGCACAAGGTCGGCCGCCGGAAGGCTCTGATTGTCGGCGCTGCCTGGATGTTCATGTGCTTCATGGTCTACGCCTTCGTCGGTCAATACGTCCTAGACTCCTCCAATCCCATGAATACACCTCAAGCCGGCGCCGTTCTGATTGTCTTCTCCTGCCTTGCCATCGCTGCTTTCGCCAGCACCTGGGGTCCCCTCGTCTGGGCCGTCATCGCTGAGCTGTACCCGTCCCGTTACCGAGCCCCGGCCATGGCCCTGGCCACCGCATCCAATTGGTTCTGGAATTTCATGATTTCCTTCTTGTAAGAACTCCCCCGGATCCCTACTATTACACCCTAAATCTTCTCTTGTAACTAACTCTTGTCTTTTTTTCTAGCACCCGATTCATCACCGACTCCATCCACTACTGGTATGGCCTCGTGTTCGCCGGATGCTGTTTGGCCCTCGTCTTCATCGTCTATTTCTTCGTCATTGAGACTAAGGACCGCAGCCTGGAGGAGATCGACACTATGTATCAGCTCCACGTCAACCCGATCAAGTCCAGCCACTGGGACGGCAGCAAGGTCCCCGAGCACCATGCCGGGTACTCCTCTCAGGAGGAACACGTCGAGGAGCACGCCGAGGTGTAGAATAAACAAAGAATAACGGGAAGAAAGGAAGAAGGGAGGAAAGAAAGAAAGAAAGAAAGAAAGAAAGAAAGAAAGGGAACGAAGAAGAGAGAGAGAGATGAGAGAAAGAGAGAGAAAAGAAAACATCAAAAGCATGCTGTTGCTGTTTTTCTTTTTTTACATATTTAAGGATGTCGATGTATCATGTATATATACCCTCTCACGCATAGCATAGATATCCCACTTAAACGTTAATTATTATGATCCACGAGCGCGCAGGTCCCTGCTCTTACATCTTCGTTTCTATCCTGTCAAGTGGTCTATGAACAAGAGAGTTATCATCATGTCTCAGGATATTGTGATACGCCGTTGCTAGCAATGCCATAACCTAGTGGTATCGCTTCTGTGATATATTGCTACCGGCCCGTTTACTCTCGCGTGGAGACTAAAAGTGTGCATATGATCAGAACACTGAGGGTTCTCGAGCTCTGTGGAATTTAGCATGTATATGTCTTGTGTTAATAGACAGCGAAGCTCTTTCTATAGAGTTTCTGTATACGATTTACTTCCCACACTCGATGTGGGATATCGTTGGCTCTTAGTATGCAGGCCTAGTTAAAGATATACCTAGTGTTGATATATCCTCCCAACTGAAGACGTCTAACCCTCATCGTTACGTCCTTAGTAATGCGTATCTATAACGAGGTTAATCTGGACGATCCCAGCGCGAAACCGCCCCTGACGAAGTTATCAGGGGTTTAAAGAGGCACTCTGGCTTGATGCACAATAAGTTAAGTCATGAAGATAATATGAAGCAGCAAGAAATTCCCTTTTTCCTTTTTGTTGAGAAACGTAACGTGAATAAATCAAAAAAGCAGGTCCCCCAGGATATCATATAGGCCGTTAATACCAAACTCCATTCCCAAGAACTCCTAGACTTATTCCTTTCCCTACCTAGGCAAAAAGAAAAAAAAGGGGGGGACCCATATTCATAGCACTAGAAACACGAGCAAAGCAAGCGATCCCAGCGCCCAAGCCCCCCAAACCGGATATCTAGCACCCGCGGCGTTCGTCGTCATTTCTGCCGCTGTTACCGTCGTGCGGCTGTTGGTGCTCCCCTGCGCGATGTCCTTCGCTCGTATGCAGGCCAGCCGCGCCGCCACTGAGGCGGTCCCGTGCTGCCCGGACTGCCTGTAGACCATCATGACGGACCAGACGCGGCGCGTGGCGGCGGCGAGCTTGTCGACCCTGCGGTCGAGGTCGTCGTACGTGTTCGACCAGCCGATCAGCTCCGTGCCGTTGAACATCTGCAGCGGCACCGTGTTGTTGTCTGTAGAGTTCTGTTAGTCGTAGCCATGTCGTACTAGATAGGTAGATATATTATAACCATATATGGGTAAGGTGAATAAAAACAAAGCTGCTAGGTAGGTAGGTCGGGCTACTATGCTTACTCTCGTTGGTCAGCTGGATCACCTCCCGGAGGGTGCTGTTGCAGCTCGACGGCGGGGCATGGTACTCCGGACCCGAGGTGACGTACTCGTCCTGCCAGTCCTTGATGCACTGCTCCGGGAGGAAGCTCAGACACGAGCCGTCGTCGTTCTGCGCCGCCGCGGTGATGTTCTCGGAGAGGTGGATCGAGGGCCACGCCGAGACCGCCCACTCGGGGTTCGCGGCGACCTTGACCGTCCTCGACGACGATGCTCCTTCTCCTCCGTCCGTGCTGAGCAGCGCATCTGGCGCTTGTATCGAGATGCTCGTCGCCACGAAGTACCCCGACAGGTCGGCCCCCATGTCGTCGTCCCACCCCGTCTCCCGGTCTGCCGCCACCCGGATGCTCATGGACCAGCCGGGTATTTCCTGCTCCGAGTACGCGCCCGAAATGTTGAACCCGCGGATGGGAATCGTCGCGGTCGCGTTCGGCGCCGCCATGGCCGCGCTCCATATCGAGGGGTCGATGCCCTGGTCCGGACCCTCTATCTCGGCACCCAGGGCCATCCGGGCAAGACATAGTAAGGCCGTGGCCGGCGCGAGATGGGAATTGCGCTGCATCACCGTCGTCGTCGCGAGCATAAGGGTTCTCTCTCTCTCTCTCTCTCTCGTGTATCCACTGAATCTCTGGTATGATGATATTCAATGGACGACTCCCCTCGGGTGCTTGGATGAGAGGAAGCGCGGGAAGGAATGCGTGCTCTGTGTGGCCACTCAATTATAATATTATTTCTTTGCTCTTACAAGGACTTTCCCCTAGTTACATCCATATCGCTGTGAACATACGGCGCAGGGAGGGGCTGTGAAGAATTAGGCGATGTATAATAAGATAGCTTTGGGTATTCAGGGGTCTATCTCGTTTATAGTGAGAGTTTTAGTCGTGAAGGTAAGGTACCTTTGCTCATATAACAAACCAGATCGTCTTTCTCTCTCTCTCTCTCAAGTCAGAACGCCGCCGTCCCCAGCACGAGCCAAATGTCACCCATTACTTCTCTAGGTAGGTAGATAGGTATATTGGTGCAGTAAGTTCCACCAGTGCCATCATCAAGAGGCAAATCGACTGTTTTAAGTAGATCATTGTGCTCAAAGTTCTGACGGAATAAGCGGATCCTTGTCAGCTGAAGAAGAAGACCCTGAGCTCTTGAACTGGCAGACTGGCAACCTAACTAGCGGCGTAGGCGAATCAGGGGTCCCGGTGGCTTAGATGGGATGGCCGGGGACGGGCCATTGCGGTGGTGGATTATTTTAAGTAACCTAGTGAGTGAAGAAGGATCTTGGCGGACGTTACTCGTCTGTCTCAGCTTTCTTCACCTTGGGGATTAGGTCTGGCCGAGGAGTGTCATGCCGTACAGAATGATCTACAGCAGGGTTAAGCCGAAGCTCGTAATCGGATGTATCACCTGCCTCAAGTACATGAGTTTTCAATGCATGTTTGGATGAGATCTTGTGAATTGTACTTTGAACGGGAGGGGGTTTCTAGGTTTGTAGATATAAATATCAATGTCAATATCAATACCTAACACGAAACTAGAAAGCCATGTGGCTTGCATGGGCGAACTATCACTACCTATCATGTCTTTTTCCTCCATTTACCTTTCCCCTTCTACTCCCCAAAAAATAGCTCCACTGCCGAACTGCTGAATTACCTCAAAAGGCAGTACCGTCAGTTCGTGAGAAGGATTTCAATATAAACTTCACTACCTAGGCTAGCTGTTATTACGGTCAGTATAGCCTGACAATAGCTTTGCGGCGCTCTCTTAGCTGTTTGAAAAAGAATCACTCGATGCTATAAGGCATTATAGCTTAGCGTGGGCTGACACTAGCATGGATTCTCTTCCGTCAATGCTACCATTGATCCGCGGTTAACACGCCATGTAGAGCCCTACTTGCATTGCCGACCGGGGAAAAAGGGAAAAGAAAAGGGGAGGGAGAGAGAGAGAGAGAGAAATAAGGAGGTTCGTGATGTTACGTAAAATTTGTCTACAATGTCCAGACTGGTATCTGTATGAGTATAAGGGAACTGGAAACCTTTTTCGCTTTCGTCAATCTTCAGCCCTCATGTTTCGGCGATTGCTAACAACTTTTTGCATATCCTTAAAATGGTTATGAACTACGCTTGTTCATAAGAAGTTTATTGAGCACATCGATATTCGTAATATCGGAGAGTATTAAATATAGGTCGATTATCTTGATAACTAAAAAATGGACTTATAGCATAGTCGGTCTCGAAAATACCTGATCTTCATCGAAAGTTGACCCCGTCATATAGTCACCTTGTAGCGACAGTTTCTCTGACTATTACGAACTTGCAGAAATAGTAAGGCATCGCGGTGCCGCCAGGCTCAGGGCACGAGAGCACGCAAATAAGCCACGGGAATATACCATTAGATTTTGCTCTTTTCCTTGACTACCTATAGGTTTCATCTGGTCGTGGTGTGAGCAGGAGTATCGAGCCCGAGCCAGCAAGTTTGCATCGCAGCGCAGCGACAATAATGTTAGCCATCGCGATCGTTAGAAGGATAGACACGTTATTGACCTAGACTCAAGCCGCTATTTACTGTTTATCTCCGTACGCAAGGAATGGAATCATCTCCTACAAAAACACAAATCTCATGTCTTCGCTCTGTCGTTCTCAACTAAATCCGCTGCGTCAAGTTAAGACCCCTAGAACCGGCGGAGATCTTCTCGGAACCCAGCTTACATCCTCTTAGTCTCGAAGTCTTGAACTTGCTAAGAATTTCGTTTTCACCCGTTAGAGGTCTCCTAGGTCGTCCTACTGTTGCGGGGATTAGTGTAACACGGGATAAGATGTATTTATATCGCGATGGTTTCTCTTTCTTTTACACTGAGATAGAATGTGCGCGGCATGCTCGTTGCTTTAGATCAATACACTGCCTTCGTTATTTTTCATAACTACGGCTTAACTTAAATAGAATGAAGGTTGGAAGTCGTAAACAGGTTTCCTGTCCCTCACAGCCTCGTACAGCTAAGGGGGGGGGCACCCATCCCCCTTATCCCTAGAGCACTACAAAGTTACCTTCTATGTAACTCGAAACAACTATAATAACAGCAACATGATGCAAATATGTCATATATGTCAAGGTGTATAACACTATGCTATGGTTTTATACGTTAAACTTGCAAATCCTTGATATATCAAGAAACTCATCAACCAGTCATGGAATACAGGCAGGCGGAATCGATGAAGAGAAGGACGAATTCAAGACAGAAGCTAAGATCTACGACCAACCTATACAAGTATTCCTAGTCCCGTATCTTCTCAACTGGAGGCATGCTTTATGGCTTTATGATTGATGATATTAAGCGCCGGGACAGTCTTATCATTGTGTGCCCATTGTAAGATAGACATACTGAGAGTGTGTTTATGGCTTTTAAGTAGGTAACTAGCAATATTATAAGGTTATAAAGCCTTTTAATCAGACAAGGCTGTATTCAGTGAGTACCCAGACATCATTAATAAATGTACCTACATATGCAGCCTGAATACTATAACCTAGAATGATCATCACGTCGCATTCCCGCATGGCCCTCATTCAGCTTACCGAAAAGCCTTTACCATGGGACCCGCCATTTCGGACCCGATATATGTAGTTTCTTGTATATCAAATGGTTTTTCTTTTTCTTTCTCGGGGTTTGGGTTGAGAATGGAGGGGAAAATGAACTGCCGTGGTCCTTTCCAACTCGGTATAAGATGACTATAGAACATGTAGACTGAATCGAAGCCCGATCCTTGCCAATCGTTCTAATATTATTGTAGTTCCAAAGGCTCTCACATACATAAATTCATACCTATATCAATACTTACATGCAGACCTAGTTATATCGATGCATGTACATGAATTGATACCTGCATGGCAAGTATATCACCCCTTCTCTACCCCCGCATTCCGTCTATGATATATCGAAATATACAATCTCTGCCTTCGTACGCACAGCCCAATCAACACACACACAGGCAACAAACAGCGAACGAGGCATATCTTACGCACATGAAAGCATCGTGCATGACAGCGTCGCAACCGATGGGGACGCCCACAGATTTTTACATGCATAGGTAGGTAGGTAGGTACATAGCGAACTATGTGGGCTAGGATTGGGCAATAAACGTTTAACAACCAGTACTTTCCTCTCTGATCGGTACCTATATGGAAAAGAATACAACGCTGATACATACCTCGCGAGGCGTGTGATAAGGGAGGGGGTCAACCACCATGATGATGATGCCCCCAGTGAGACCGGACCCAATGAGGGAGCAGCCGGCCGTGGAGCTGAATAGCTCAACTTACATTAGGTATTCTTACACGGTCAGCAGGCAGTGTTTCACCGAGAAGAATGTTCCATAGAATGCGAACGACAGACAGGTAAGACGGCGACTGCAAATTGATTTTCTTTAGGTAGTTCAAATTTCTGACCTACCTATCTTAGTTCATATAAAGTAGCATTGCGTCTCTACATGTATATGCGAGCCTCCTCGCCCCGTCTTACCGTCGTAAGGAATATTATTGATCTCTTTTTACTCTTACTCTATTATATCTAACCCTTTGTCTCATGCGGCTTACTCCCTCCCTCCTCATATTATACCACCAGCCCCCCCCCCCCCCCCCCCCCCCCCCCCCGGCCTCTATCTAATTACATAATTATTTCCATTTGTCTCCCCGAACAAGCTTAAGAGAGAGAAACGGAGGAGAGAAAAGAAAAGAAATTTCAAGCAAGAAGAAGCCCCAAGTAGCACTATGCCCGTCGTCGTGGACGGCGTGCCCGTGCTGGTCCCGCCCCGGAGGGCTACGCCGTCGACTTCGACCACCCCCGGCGCAACCTCGTCCCTGGGATATACTACGTTTCCGGCGCGTGCCTGCTACTCTCCTCGGCGTTCGTGGCGCAGAGGGCATATACCAAGGTATTCGTCTCCAAGAAAGTGCAAGCGGAAGATTGTATGTTGTATTTTGTCCCGGTTTCTCCCTCTCCTTTTCTCTCCCCCCTCTTTTTTTTTTTTTTTTTGTTAAATATTTACCGCTCTATTTCTTGGTTACGTTGAGCTATATAGCGCAAGAGGTTGTGCCGTGCTTCTGTTTATAAATAATTACACATGAATATAGAAGAGGAATAATGGCTTGTGGTGTTAAAAATGAACAATGCCGTCTACATGACACGTCCGGCTAATACTATGCAACTTTACCTAGACTTACTCCTCAGTGCCTGGATTTTATCCATCACGATAACAGCCGTCGTTCTCCGTAAGTGCTAGCTGTGGTGGGAGGGTTACCCTTTAAAGTCCTGCGCCCCCGTTCCCATAATATTAACGAAATGTAAAAGGGGCGATAGTACTAGGCATTGGCTTGGTGCATGTGTGGGAGATCTCGCTCGAGAAGTATGGGGACTATAGACTAGTAAGTGCTTGTGAAGATTACTGGCTTCTGCCCCCTTTCTAAAACGGATGGGTGAAAAATATCAATCGAAATAGAATTGATATTAACCCAGTGTGCAGTACTCCTACGTACTCTGGACGTTCTTCAACTTGCCTGGCTCTCTGGCCAAGCTCTCGATCCTGTCGTACTACCTCCGACTGACCCCCAAGTCGTCCTTCGTATGGTCCGTCCGGGCCGCTTCAGTATGCATAGTAATGTACACGGTCGGGCTGCTCTTCGGAACCCTGTTCGCCTGCACCCCTATGCGCAAGGCCTGGGACGTTAACGTGACGGACGGCCATTGTCTCAACCCGGCTGGACGGTCCATCGCCACTGCCGGCCTCAATCTCGTCTCTGACTTGGTCATCTTCTGCTTGCCTCTTCCGGTCGTGTACGAGCTGCAGGTATCAAAGGCGCAGAAGTTGAAGCTCCTTGTTGTTTTCACATTGGCATCCGCGTAAGGCCCCCTTTATGTTTCTTGACGATTTTAGGACCATGATATATGAAATTGAGGACTTACACATGCTATCGGTTTGTAGAACCATCGTCACCACCATCGTGAGGCTTGTCTACATCGTGCCGTTTCTGAGAACCTCCGACCCGACGTGGGAAATAGGACCAATGAGTATGTGGGGTATAATAGAGGCCAACCTGCTCGTCATATGCGCCTCCCTGCCTACCGTGCCGCTGTTTGTGCGCAGTATCGCCCCGAGGGCCTTACGTGAGCGCCTAGGGCGCCCCAAACCGCACAGGAACACGCCGCGGAACGAGACGTTGGTGACGATAGGTGGAAGAAGACTGGCGAGGAAGCTACCTGGCGGCAGGGGGAACAGGTACTCAATGATAGAACCTGGTGATGAGCTCTACGGAAATGCTGCATGGGCTATGTCTAGCGTGCAGCGAGAGGCAGGTAAAGATAGCTATGACTCTGTCTGGCCAGAGAGCCTTGTCCGGGAAACCGGGGAAACCGGAATGAGATGCAAATGAAGACAACCCCCATGAGCTCTATATAAATAAATCTCTATAGAATCAATCTCCTTTTTGCCATTCATACCCAAGACAGGCGCGTAGGTAGGTACCTAATAAAGAAGAATAGGTAATTCCATATTTGCTTTTAACCGCTCCATTCTTTACTTCCGCCACCTTCTCTCCTACATAACACTAAATCGTGGCCTCACCCCCCTTTTTTGTTCTTAACCTAAATCCCCCTTTTCCCCTTTTCCCTTAAGCTAGCCCCCCTTTTCTCCCTAACCTAACCAGGGCCTGCCAGGCTAACCGTACTAATGTATGTACTAACCTATGGAGCCGACAAAGGACGATATCGATAACCTTAATTTTCAACCGAGGTTCGTCCGCCACTGCTGCCGCCATACTTACTTACCTAATAAATAACCCGATAACGTAATCGAGGCCTTTCACTTCTCTTCTGCAGCAACCAAATCTTCTTTCTATTTCTCTCTCTGACAACAGCAACAATAATATTTATCTAGGTATCCAGCTCCCTACCTATACCACTCACCACCATCGACCCAATCCCAGTGGGTACCATGCCATCGTCCCAGACCATCCTCACTCGCAGCGCGCGCAGCATCCCGCCCCTCCTCCTCCGCCGCCGCGCCCGCCCCTCCCCTCCCATCTCATCCGCATTCTCGCGCCCTTCTTCCTCGTCCTCGAATCCCAACCCCAACCCCAGCTCAACCTCGACCTTCCAACCGGGCCCCTCGCCCCCTCGCCTGCCCCCCCAAGGAACAAGCCGAGTTCGAGCGGCTCCAGCGCACGGCCAACACGCAAGAGGGCTTCAACCCGTCCGCGACGGACCCCTCGCTCCTCTCCTCTGCTTCTGCTGCCGCCACCACCACCTCGGGAACGGGGAGAGCGCAAGACCCCTCCCCTCGCGACGACAACGACGCGGCGATAGGGATAGGGATGGAGACGGAGACGGGGACGATGAGCACGCCCCTCCGCCGCGGCGCGCCGCCCGAGTTCGACGGCGACGTGAACCCCCGGACGGGCGAGGTGGGGGCCCCAAGAACGAGCCGCTGCGCTGGGGGGCGCAGGGGGATTACAGCTTCAACGGGCGGGTGACGGATTTTTGAAAAAGGGGGGGAGCGAGGGGTGGGAAATAGGAGGAGGAGGAGGAGGAGGAGGAAGAACTGAAGAGAGAAGGAGGGGGAATAGGATAGGATAGGATAGGAAAGCGGGAAAAAAACACATACACACATACACACATACACATACACATAAAACGGGCATGCATACATCATTTGGCGTTTTAAGCAGCCAGGGGGGAAAAAAAAGGGGGGGAAGGGGGGTTGAATAATGAATAACCTACGTGAAGTAAAACCTCTCCCGTCTCCTAAACCTAGAACACTTCAACTTAGGAACATATATAAAAAAAACCCAAATCGTGAAAACTTATATCTTTTCCCCCTCTCCTCTCCTTACGCAGTAAACTCCCTCCCCCACGCTTTATTTACCCTTACCTAGGTTAGGTAGATACCTAAGCTAGACACATAAAGGCAAGAAAGAAAAAGAAAAAAGGCAAATACGATAATAAGTAACAATCACAATAATAATAATAAAAGGGGGGATCGAGGGTGTCGGCCGAGGAGGCCAAATAATAATAAAAGCCAGCCCTCCAAAAACATGAATGCATAGCATGCAATGCAGCGCTAACCTAACCTAACCTAACCTAACCTAGTCTTTCCCTTCTTTTCACCCCTGTCTCTATACGTGTTTTCTTTAGTCCTCGACCACATGAACATCTAATCTTCATGAAGGCGGAGGAAAGAAGTCGGCCTGATCATACCACGTACTTTCTACTACATGGGAGGCGGCGGTCCTGTAGCGTCTCCTGCGCCTCCATGCTTATGCTTATCCGACTCATCAACAGCCGACTGAACAACACCATCCATCTTCTCACTGTTGTTGTTGTTACTCTCCTCCGAGACCACACTCTTGACAGCCGCCGCTTCGTCATCGTCGTTTCCTCCCTTGCTGCTTTCATCTGCTGTCGGGGCTCCAGGGCGGACCCCCTTGCCTACCACAGGACGGTTTTCCTTATTCCCGTCCCCCCCACTGCCCACGGGATCTCTCTTTACTTTGCCCACCATCTTGCTCAGTACCTCCCTTTCCCCGATGTCCACCACCTGGCTGCGATTCACCTCGCTCATGGCTTTTCTAATCCGCTCCCTGCGCGCCTTACCGCGCAGCCTACTCTGCGGCGCCGCGCCGTCGACCCAGCGCACGCTTTGGATCATGAAGCTGATACCGTCGTGCACCGACTTGCGCCCGTTGTACGTGCCGCCGAACTCGCGGCTCTGGATCCCGTACCGTGTCGAGCTGCTGTATTTTTCGAGCGCGGGCAGAATCAGGAGAGTTACGTGCAGGTCGCGGTCGGCAGGCACGTGGACAGGTCCGGAAGCTGGAACCGAGGTAAGCACTTCGAGCACCTGCTCGGCCTGCGCGGATCGCTGCTGCTTCGCCTTGGACGACGCAGCAACGGGTTTATGCAGATCAAGTAGGTCTGGGTCTACGTCCTCCCCCCACTCCCCCCGGATCCAGCCCGCATGGATGCACGCCGCTATGACATCCGAGTCATCCGTGTACACATCAGTGCCCCAGACAGCGCGACGAGCAGTGATCTCTTCGCGAGCAGAAGGTGTGAGGTGCACCCGTGGTACCTTGACCGTCAAGGTCGAATTCTCATTCCCCTTGATCACATCTATCGGCAGGGGCCTGGGGGTAGACGAATAACCGAACCTAGAGTGCGACATCTCGAGCTTGGCAGGCTTAAGTGTCACTTGGTATACCACGTCCCCCAGGTGCTTTCGCGGCTTATCCGCGACACTATCCAGGACGGCCCGGGATTTGATGGTTTGCTTCGGCTTTGGGATAATGACAGGTCCCGTAGGGGCCGGTTTAACAGCTAGAGTTGCATTCGACCTGGGGGGTTGGTGATGGTGAGTAAAACCGAAGTCTTTGCCAGTAGGGGAGGGTATCGGGGTAGTAGTTTTGAAATTCTTGAGCGCACCGCCCCCCGGAGGGAGGGGTGAAGAAGTCCTTTCAGGCCCATGGTGATGATGATGGTGGTGACTAATAATAATATTTAAGATAAATATATAGAAGTACTCCGAGGGGGGGGATAAGACTGTGGGGCAAGGACTTACTGATGATGGTGATGATGCGCGTGGGTCTTGGTACGTTTAGCACGACCTAGTGGCGTAACCCTGCCGGTGCTGTCATCGTCACCCTTGCCGTCATCATCTTTGGGCTTTCGTCGTTTTCTCTGCGTCGTTTTCGTAGGCACATCAGCAGCTGGCTCGTGGCCCGACGGCTCCACGTCGTCACGTCGGGCCAGGCTAGCATTAGTGAATGGGATCTGCGCACCAGACGGTACTGGGCTAGAGACGCCGATGCCGCGAACACCACTTCCAATGCCGGAGAACATACGGCCAAATTCGCTCTTGATTCCAGGTTCGCCAGCAGGCCCCTGCAGCAATGGCTGGGCCCCCTGAACCGCCTGTGGTAGTGGTGACACCCGCCCCTTGCGGTTGATCTCCTGAACCCCGAGTAGTCCTCTCGGCTGTCCCACGTGGGGCGGTCCTTCCTCTAGGGGACGAGGCCGGCC
Organism: Biscogniauxia mediterranea; assembly: GCA_018398605.1. NCBI lineage: Eukaryota > Fungi > Ascomycota > Sordariomycetes > Xylariales > Xylariaceae > Biscogniauxia > Biscogniauxia mediterranea. The sequence continues at coordinate 111,733 of JAGXTR010000011.1, read as the reverse complement.
ATGGTCCATCATGGCGGGGCCTGGACCTCCGCTATACGCAACCGAGGGAGGAGGGGGGCCTTCTTCTATAGGCCGGCCTCGATGGGGCGGCCCAGGTTGTGGCTGAGGATGTGCTTGGACAAAACGATGCTTCTCGGGGGATTCGAACGGATGGCTAGTCGGAGGACCGGCCTGGGTTGTCGGAATCGCATGGTGAGGTGGCCCCGTCGTCGGGAACCTTTCCGGAGGCGGTTGCGCGTAAGCAGGATGTGCCCCATAAGGGGGAGCCGTTGTCACGGGAAACTCGTTTGGCCGCTGCGCAGGATAGGGGTGGGGATAGACTTCCCTCGGAGGTTGCTGGTCATAACTAGGCCGTTGTTGCCAACCTGCTGGGTCCCGTGGATCAGGCCTCCCATACGAAGCAGGGTGTCGCGCGGCAGCTTGAGGTCCAGAACCAGGTCCGAACTCGCCTGGATGTTGGCCAGGAGGTCGGTTCGGATCTGAAGTCGTCCTTTCTCTTCGTGCCCTTTCACGCATTTCTAGTTCGCGTTCGCGTTCGCGTTCACGTTCCATCTCACGCTCCCTCTCCCTTTCCCTTTCCATTTCTCTTTCCCTTTCGAAACGTTCTCTTTCTATGTATGGACGCTGTTCTTCGAAGTGTATTCTCTCCCGCTCCCTGCGCTCCCTCTCTCGAAATTCGGCTTCTCTGTTCATCTGCTCTCGTATTTCCCGATCCGACATAAAACGACGTTGATCTTCAAAAGGTACCGCCCGAGGAGGCGGCGGCTGTCTCTCAGGATTGTATTCCACCGGTGCCGGTCGTCCTTCATCTCGCCTCCCATACAGGGCAGAGTCACTGGGGGTGGGCCTCTTCCTAAATCTACCGACCTCGGCGCCATGCCGTGGTAAGATCTCGGCTGGCTGCTCGGCCTCGGGGGCACACTAGCTGGGGGGATGCGCCCTGAAGGATCCCTCCGGCCGTCGTCGGCGGGAGCCATCGGTGGCCCTCGTGCAGGGTAGGCCTGGGGGTACCATACCTCGACAACTCGGGAGTGCCGTACATACCTTGGGGCGGAGACCCAGCCGCACTACCCCTGGGATCCCGACCGTCAAAAGGTCTACCTTGCTCGGGCGTCTGCGGTCGGCGACTATAGGGGCTGTACTCATTCGCGCTCTGCATCCTCGGCGACGCATGGACAGAACCACCAGCATATGCAGGCCCAGGCCCAGGCCCAGGCCCCGACGCGGCAGACGAAGTAATAGGAGGTGGGTAAGAGGCGGCGTGTGCCGGGGTAGGCTCGCGAGGGGCGGGGGGAGGGCCACCCAACATCGACGATATCGACATGCCCGTACTGCCTGTCCTCGGAATCGAATTCAGGGCAGGGAGTTCTCGACCCGAGGAGGCGAATGAACTCGGATGATTCAGGTTGACGGGAGGCGCCCTCGAAGGGGGCACACCGTATGGACCAAGCTGGTGTGGCGGCGGAGGTTGTTGGGTCTGGTGCTGAGGCGGTGAAGGAGGAGGCATGGCACGGTGTATGGGAGCATTGCCTATAGAGGAAGCGCTCTGGTGTCGTGAATGTGTCTGAGCAGGATGCGAGGTAGGCTCGGGCGCATAAGGTGGTCTGGATTGGGGAGGATAGGAGAAAGGGTTCGCATCGGAGGTGCGTCGCTGGTGCTCGAAGGCGGCTGCGGCTGCTGGACTCGTAGACGCGGCATGTGCAGCATGTGCAGGATGCGCAGGATGCGGCGGGGGGTATGGCGACGAGGACGCCGTCGAGTTAGTCGAACCGGGTGGGAAGGAGGATCGGCCGTAGGGTGGTGAGCCAGCATTGCGAGCGAAGGGCAGTTGTGGTGGCTGTCTCGAATCCATGGTCCTCCAGCATCAACATCAACGACGAGGGCGAGGGCGAGGGCGAGGGCGACGACAATCCAGCTGGCGTCCAATAGATATAGTATAGTAGGTAGATATGTTGTATATTATGGTTCGGGTTTATGTACGAGGTGTTTGTGTAGGCACGTATGTATGAAAGTATGATGTGTATATTCTTGCGTGTAGTATTTGTTTCCGAATACCAGCACTGTCGCGATAATCTGCAGCTAGGCGATATTGCTCATAAGGATATTTCAGAGCGAAGCGACAGAGAGCCGGTCGGGGACTTCCTATCGTCGTGTCGTGTGGCTCCTTGTCTTCTTTTCACACTCCCTTTCCCGCCTCTTCTTTTGGTCGTTCGCATACGGGTTCTTGTTGACGACGGATACGAACATACGGAACAGAAAAGAAACGAGAACAAGGGAAACCGGAAAAGAAAATAATGAGAAACAGAACAATTAGATAGCTCGAGGCCTTGGTTGGGTTCTCGTCCACGGGCTGCTTATGCTCGTGTGTTGAGGTCGTCTGTTGTTGTTCTTTCAAGGTTTGGCACCTTTCTGGAGTTTCGGGTTTTGAATTCTCACCAGAGCGAACGGGGGAGTGGGAAAAGAGGACCGAAGGGGGAAAAAAAAATAACACAAGAAACTCTAAAAAGGGAAACGGGCAGGAATGATTCAAAGCTTCAAGCCTGCTGCCCTGTCGGATCCTCTTTTTGATTGGCTGACACAAGGTTCGGTAGACAAGGTTGTTCTCCCAAGTCTCGTTAGACTAAGCGACTAATCAGCTGGCCAGAGCTTGGCTGTACCGTGTCGTGTCAGTTGGGGGGAGAGCACTTACTGGAGACACTGGAGAGGGGGAGGGTAGGCAGGGAGAGAGGGGGAACGAACTAGGGAGCTGATAGGGGAGAAACGGTGTGCTTTGACCAGGGGATCCGACAGGGGTTGCGGGAGCTTGTGGCCCACTAACAGCGAGACATGCATATAAGTGCATCTACCTGCATATACCCCGGTCACTGTTCAACAAGATAGGTAGAGCTACTTTACGTTAGGTTCGAAGAAAGGTGCCTAAGATGAAGGTATCTTACCTCTTAGTACATACATACTAGTATGTAGCCTAGGAACAGCACGATTGAAAGCTTCTCCAACTACCTCAATCCATCAATGGAACACTACTACCTACCTATTAGTAGTAGTACCTAACTCTAGATAGGTACCTAACCTACCAGCCAACCACCAACATGGTGGACCAGATGGAAAAAGCTGATGACGGATACCTAGTATCGGTTAATGGGTAGGAATCCCATACTACCTACTACCTACCTTATTTTACTACTACCTACTCCTCTTGCTCGTTTACCTCCTTCTCCTCTTCCTCTTACTAACAGTAATAATGATAATAATTAATAATAGTTCATGTCGATCAGTGTATGTAGTGTAGTGTAGGTAGGTAGGCAGATATGTAACGCGACCAACGCAGGTCATGTGTATTACGACTACCTAACTACTACTGTATCCCCTCCCATCTCCTCCCCTCCCCTCCTCATCGGGCCTCCAAGGTTCTTCTCTTGTACGTACATAGCACGTCGGTTGTGCAACTGAGTTGCAGCATTGGTACATAGTTTACCATACGTGCATATATATATCTACCTATCTACCACCTACATACATTCAAGGTATGTACGTATTACATACGACGCTAGATAGAAGCGGTCGGCATTAGTGTGTGAACCTCGAGCAGCCTACCCAGCTACCATGTAGGTTAAGGGTATCCATGTACATGGTATGTATATTGGATAATGACGAGGTAGGTTAATACATACTATGTGATGTACCTAGAGACGTATAATGTACACTACATTAATCAACCTCATCCATAAAACGAGTACAATTGGAAGTGTCGGTCAAACTTCCAACCATCTCAACCTACATCAATGTAACTAATAACTGCCTCTATTTCAACCGAGTTAACCCCTTAAGGCATTTCTTACTCTCTCTGTCTTGTGATTTTCTTTTTGGTTATTGTTGTCATCATGATACGTGTTATTATGTACTTATACTAACACTGAGGTGTACCAAGTCAGACAGTCTCTTCCTGGCTCAAATCCTGAATGTTAGGTTGAGCAATTATGTAGAAAAAGAAAAAGTTTAAGAAAATATATACTAATCACAGGGTTTATTCTGTCTTGGGATAGTACTAGGTACCTAACCAAGACTACCTACTGCTAGGTAGGTACCTTAACCTCACCCAGATCAATCCGAGGATCGGGAACAGGAGCAGGAAGGAAAAAAGAGACATCTGATGACGCCACAGCCGCCCATGGTCAAGCCACCAATACTAGGCTACTACCTTAGTACTGTTTGCTGAATCAAGCAAATGGATAAATGTGTCGACCTAGGTAGTACATAGTTTACCTTCTACCTGGACAAAGCTTAGCTACTGCTTACATACATAACCTACTTGCTTACTAGTGTGCATACCTAACCTACATACATCAACGTACAACGTAGGAGGTAAGGTAAGGTAGTACTACATACATACTAGTAGCTTAAGGTAATAAACACCTATCATGTGCATGATCACTTACATAAGGTAATACATCTAGAGTGAAGGTGACACAGGTAGCAACTAGCAGCCCTGGAGTTAGCCTTTCTAACCTTAAAGATTCAAAGTTAGGTTTAAATGTATGTGACCCGGAACTTTACATGTAGGTATTGATACTAAGTACATACCTAGGTACTATGTAGGTACGCCTATATATTTGAGATATGGATGTTAGAAGTTACCTATTACTTACCAGTACTGACACTAGGTAGGTAGTCATAGGCAGGTAATATTCTACATGTAATTTACATATTCTGCAGAGATGCGTTTGAATTGGTGGTAGATGGTGCACCGACTTTTCCCTCGACAGGGGTCCGGTTACCTAAACAGCTTGCATATGCACAGGCATCCCAGTCTACGCAGTTCATGCTGCCAACACAACACCCCGATGGGGCACCAGCGGCATGGGGGGTATGTTAGATTGTTTACTTATTGGTCCGTGCGTCATCTGTGTTTTCTTTTTTGCCCCTTCTTTTTTCTTTTCTTTTTTTCTTTTCTTTTTCTAGCGCGGTTGTTTGTCTGTGACTAGGTAGGTATGTAGGCTAACCTTGCGAGGATAATATGCTTACATACCTACACCTACATACTGCATGGCAATTAGCATTACTTGACCGGTTTTATTATATTGGTTCGAGTTGACACGATAAACGAGGAAGAAAATAATAATAATAAGAGGAAAAATGTAAAAGACCCTGGAAGACGGAACCGCTTTTAAGTATCCTCCCCCCTTTTTTATTCAAGAATACCTATTCTGGTGTAAGCCATCTCTCAGGCATCAATACGTGTGTATAGGTATTCAACCTTGTTCTACACTAGTGGTGATAACATGGAGATGGTGTATGTAATAAGATGAAATATAAAGCATCAATATAGAGGAACCTAAGCTATGGGCTAAGAAACATGCTTCTCCGACCTTCTCGGAGTTAGATAGGGAGGCATAATCGATATGAAACCAGATACACACAAAACGAGCAGACTCGAGTCTCGAGCCAAGTCTAGTAGATGATCCTGTAAGAGGGTTGTATATGGTCTTCATTTGTATCAGAGAATATTTCTAAACATTGATACTGACCAAAAATGTATTATCTAAAGTGTCCAACGCACAACCAGATATCAGGATATTAATGCCAGCATGTGATTAGCTCAATACACACACGAGAAACCGCACCTATCACAATCGTGATCGACTTGGTCGCCCAATGACATTGAACGCCTAAAGCCCTAATAGCACAATACGTTGCTCGTCAGTTTTTGGACACCTCCTTCTCCTCTCAGAATATGACAGTCCACGATGTCACTCTACGAAGCTGAGTGGAAGGCTTCTACCAAAGTAGCGAGACAGTCCCGGCCGAGTTATCACCCCAACATACCTATACCCAAGTAGCTCCTCTATCTCTACTCCTTTTATATATACCAGTACCGTACCTAGCCAGGTATGTATTGATGTCATGTTATGTTTATTTATTACCACCACAGGCTCGTGTCACAGCATGGTCTATATATCTACATAGGGTCACGCGTACAGATTCAATAACCTCACCAGCCTTCTCTTCCCCGGGTGAACCTGTTCTCCACATAGATCATGCACATAATACAGCAAAATACGACGTAAGATTCTTGCAATCAAATCAAGAGGGAGCTAGCTTGCTCCTGAGGCATGAAAACAGCGAGCGGCCTTTGGGCCCATTTGGAAAAGAAGGGGGGGAAGGGGGGTTTCTCTCGGCTTTTCCTCCAAAGGCCTTGCTTCTCACACGCCCCTCCTGATAATAAATATCCCCTTTTATTGCTAGTCCACACACTCCGTCAGCCCTTTGCGCGGGGTGCGAGAACGAGATGTGCCTAATGCATGGTGGTAACCAGTCTCTTAGCGTCCTGGGGGATAAGTATCAGTTTGTACTTACTTGTTTATCATCTACGCCTCCATTCGTTCCTAGAGACCTCGTATATAACTATAATATCCTATTAATAATGTTGATATATGAGATAGATCTGCCATCCAATCGACATATCAACCGATTTATAGTAAAAGACCAAGCCTGCGAGAAAGATGAATCAACAATAAAGGACACCGATGAAGAGAAACCGGAATAGAATAATGCTATCTCCCGTAAGATACCTCATACAGCTATCAGCCATCACAGACAAATCGTGAACTAATATATGTCCCCAATGAAAGGGCATGGTCCAATAGCTCCAGGTATCCTCTAGCTTCAAAAGATCTTTATGTTGTGACTCAGTAGGGATGCCTGGAAAGCCCTTTTCATTTGTTGTGAAGGCCGTATAAGGTAGATACTTGGGCTACTTGATGTCGTCCAACTGCCGTGGTTGGTAAATCCCGGAGTGGCAGCCACTGGGCACTAAAAAGAAAAAAAGAAAAAAAGCAAAACGCAAGCCAAAGCGACTTACTTGGATCAAATCACATGATAATCTAAGGCTTGCTTTACATACTACGTAGTAGTCACGGTAAACAACGAATGATAAGGTACCCGGATCTCTGGAGAATAAGAATGCTCATGCTGTGCTAACGTTAGATCACCAGATTTGGAGCCGAATACCGGGCCAGAACCACATGGAACTCATGTGTTAACTTACGCTGGGAGTCCTTTTAAGATATAGTCACATCGTAAAACAAATCCTTAGATATTTATAAAAATAACCCAATTTCGAACCCGTTAACATTTTAATTAGGTAGTTCTTGAAATAACATCGATCTTGTGAGCCCCGGGCTTTCAATCAGTACCAGATCTCCCTATATTTGCTCAACTTCGAGTTTAAACATACTATTTACCTCAGTCACTTACCAATATTTCTCCAATTACGATAAATTTATCTTTATTTTTAACCAGGTGAAGGCAATTTTAAGCGACCAAGGACGTTATATTTTGCCTAGACCATTGTAGCTACCAGGTATTAGTGTCGCTGAAGACGAGAAGTTTAACATGGGTTTACATATGGAGCCCTGCCGGCTCACCATAAATGCTGTAACGAAAGAAAAGAAGAAAAAAATGAATCGAGGAATCCCGAAAAGCCTTCTCATCATAATTTTACCGATGCAAGACTTGGAGTCTCCGTGACCTACCCATATGAAATGGGTTGACGCTTCAAGCCCGAGTAAGTTGACATGACTAATAATACCTACATATTAGAAATATGATTTTTCCATTTTAAGAGAGGATATACAATAAACATTAAGGCCTAGATCTCTGATCTTCAAACCCCGCACGGAGCCAACTTGTGGAGATTCAAGCAAAAGTCAGAAGGCTGGTGGTTTGGATCTGGCATGTTACTATAAACGCGAACGCTCCCGTTCCATCGAGGGGACACCGCGAATAGGACCTATTACCTGGCCAAGGAATTTTGGATACTGCTCCATGATAGGTAACTAATTAGTGTAGTTACTTAAGAATCACTCTTGATTTTTCGATGACTCCAAAAGAGGACATGGAAAACATGGTATTTCCGTTAGACGTAGGCAGCGTTGGGATGTGATGCTCATCGCATGTTTACACTAATTTGTCTTCCTCGGATGGGGTCTGTCCATTTCAGGTGATCGACATGAGCGACGAGCCCAATCGGACATCCCAGTGGCATGTGTTGATCCCTTGGCGTACCTTGCTCCATTGGCTGGAAATACCTAGTGGCATTGGTATAAATATATGTGTACGATATGTACGATCTTCGAGTTCATTGTTTACATGTGTGAGAAGGCTACGCTGACACGACCTATCCCCAAATGGAGCATTTATTTTTTGAAGTCCTAACTAATATCTTCGACAAGCTACGTCTTTATACTACTAGATATCCTCTCACGTGTGGTCTCGGGGAATGACAGCATGTCTTCGGGCCATGTGGACTCACTCGGGTACCCGGGAAACGGAGGAGCCAAGATCGTGATCCCATTGGAGGGCTTCGAGGTGCATGAGGAACGACAACGAGAGCGGCATCAGCAAACAACAACGAACATCGAACAACAAAACCAAAAATAGGGAAAAGGCTAACCACGGGGATTGTAGTACCTAACCAGACCCTCACAATAATTATACTGGAAAGCTATCTAGCCAGCCCATCTTTTATGACTAACGCAAAGGCCAATGGATCACTGCCAGCTTGTCCCTGCGGGCCATCTCACACGCGGACCCTCGTGTTCTATTCGCAAGAGCAGCGCCTCACTGCTCCACTAGGGATTCGTTATAATCGTGTAGAGCGTGAAGTTCGTTCCAGCAGGAATCAAACCATTCTGATGTTCTTTTTATCCCGTCTTGTTCACCTTTGCAGTTTCAGCGAGCCGCCTCCTGAGTTACCATATATATACATATCTACCTAGGTATATATAACACGTCCATATAGATACCTACCTAGGTAGATATATAGGGGTATATACCTACATATACATATTTATCTGTATAATCAATCATGTCTCAGCCCAAGAAAATGGGGAAGAAGCAGAAGCCCGAGTCAAGCCGGCGGGCTCCCAAGTCCAACGAGCCTCCCCCGAGAGACAGTAACAACAATAACAACAACAATAACAACATTAACAACAACACTACCGTCACCGCAGCCGCCCACACGGCGGTGCCGGGCCGCAAATGCGAGTGCCGGATCTGCACCCTGAAAGCCATCCACTGCGAGCCGCGCGACGAGCCGTGGCTGCGCAAGAAGCAGAGCCCCCGCCAGCTGCCCCTCGACCTGCGCCTCCTCAACGCCCGCTTCGCCATGCTGCGCGACGGGTTCTACCTCCCCACCGTCTTCGACCCGGCGCCCTTCCTGCCAGCATCCTCCTGCTCATCCTCATCCCCTTCCTCATCATTATCCAGCCCATCCCTGCCGCAGCAGCTCTTCCCCGAGTCGCTCGGCCGCTGGACCAAGTTCCCGGGGTTCTCGGCGCACCGGTTCGCGCTGCACCGGCCGCGCGCCGTGGGGCCGCGGCTGCCCATCAAGGTGCAGCTCGTGTACACGAGCGGGGCGTGCGCGGGCGAGGGGACCCCCGCGGCGGCGGGCGGCGTGGGCGTGGCGTTCTGCGCCAAGGGCCGGGAGGGCACGCGCGGGTGCGTCGGCAGCCCGCTCGAGGCGGCCGGGCCCGAGGGCGAGCGCGCCCCGCCGACGCAGCGCCGCGCCGCCCTGCGCGCCCTCGTCAAGGCCCTCGAGTGGAGGTACTGGTACCGCGAGGGGTGGGAGGCGCTCGTGCTGGCCACGGACTCGGCGTACGTGGCCGAGGGGGCGACGGCGAGGCTGCGGGGATGGCTGGAGAGGAGGTGGTTTGACGAGGAGGGGGAGGAGGACGGGGAGGGGGAGGAGGAGGAGAGGAAGAGGAAAGGGGGCTGCGGCCGCTGCTGCAGGGGAAGAACACGAAGAAGGTGGAGAACCGCGACCTGTGGCGGAGACTGCTGCACCTGTTTCGGCTGTACGGTATACACGGCTGCGAGGTCATGATCTGGCAGATAACGCGCGAGCAGAACGCGCTGGCGGCGGGGCTGGCGAAGGACGGGGTCGCGAGGGGCGTGGCAAAGTGCCCCGCGAGGTGGTCATCGAGGCGGGATCCGTTGCTGAAGCATGACCGGCACTTTAACTTCTAGGATAAGGGGTGTTAGACTGCTGCCCCCCCCCCCCCCCCCCCCCCCCCTTTCTGCGAGCCTGAATCCTTATCACACGACGGCTTCTATTGGGAGGGCCAGCACTTTGTTTGCCAACGCCCTGGAAAGGAAAGTGAGTCGTGTCATGATGGGTAATGGGGATTTATGCCTTGTGCCTGTGAAAGGAACAGGGGTGGACTGAGGGATCTTATGGGATGATGGAACGGAGAGATGAGAGATGTCAAAAAATAGGGATGAGTTACGAATTACGGAGGTGAAACGAAATGAACGATGTTGTAATGCTGTTTTTCTTTTGTTTTTGGGATTTATGATAGAGACATTAGAGCTGGAGTTTAGGATTTTTTGGGGAATTGGTATTCTATAATAGGATGGATGGTAGATTATTTGGATGGTTAGGTAGGTATGTAGTTGGATGTTTAGGAAGCTCTTGAGCCCACGGATGCTCTGCCTCAAAAGCAGAAAAGACAAGAATTCCTGTTTAGCTGTGTATGAACTAGGATGAGACGCTCTCAAAGGTTCCTCATATTGCCGTGAGCTGTAATGTCAAACCATGTATATATGTATTTGTGAGTTTCCTTGTGGACTAATGAGAGTAAGTAAATAAACATCATCGGTCGAGTATGCCAATCTGTAAGGAATAATAAAAAGAAAGAATCCACGCATCGCGATAGTTCTGTTGATTTCACCCAGAACTCCATCTTACCATAACCTTACCTATGCCAACCTCGTATTCCTCCCAGTAGCCCGTTCACATTGAAATACAATCATAACCTATCCGAAGTCCCTTGATATACCATAACAGCTGATCTTGTTCCCACCAAGCAAACGCCGGAGACTACCTATGAAACTCAGCTTACGACCCAAAAGCACCAATACCTATCTATAGTAACCACCAGAAAACCATCGACTTAGACAGGTAGGTATCTATGTACCTAGAAGATAAGCAGCTCAGCCCTTCCGTCCATAACACCCATCACACAGCACCCTCACCCTGGCCATCCTGAACCCGGCGCCGGCGCGCCCGCACGCCTCGCACTCGCTGCCCGTCAGCAGCGCGCGCAAGGCCTCGTACGTGACCATGCGCAGGATGCGGGCCATGACGCGGCGGTACAGGCGGGTGGCGCGCAGGACGGTGACGAGGGCGGTCTCGCGCACGAAGGCGAAGCGCGGCAGCAGGCGCACGAGCTCGGCGGCGGCCCGGTTCACGCGCAGCAGGGCCAGCAGCGTGCAGAGCGTGCACTGCGCCAGCACGAGCATGATGGTCTCGTTGGGCAGGAGGGCGAGGCGGCCCAGCCCTGCGACGGCGGCGGCCGGGACGGAGCGGCCGGGAAGCGGGGGCGAGGCGACCGGGCGCAGGGGCCGGGCGGCGGCGATGAGGTGTTGGGTGGTTGTGAGGGGGCGGCGGGCGTACATTATAGTTGTAGCTGGGGGGTTTATAGTTGCTGTAGATAAGTTTGACTAAGTTTCTAACTGATGGAGTTATAGGTGGGTGGTAAGGCTGAGATGAGGGAAGAAGGAAAAAAAGGAGAGAGGGTGAGGAGGAGATGGATATAAGTGAATAAATCGAGGGGATGTTACTGCCTTTAAAGTCTAGTTGACACAAGCTGAAGTTTGTAATTAATTGTATTGGTCTGCCATACACGGCGATTCAATTCGTAGCTTGAGTTATCAATAATATATTCTACCCAATCCCTATTACATGTAACGTCGAATAACTGTTTTCTTTGCTTCCAAGCTACCTCGAGTTCCATTGGCATATATAAGTAGGGCGACTACATAGCAAACAGTATGCTAGCTTATGCCAATATGGCCAGTTATATCTCTGGATATCGTGCTTAGTCTAGTTGATACCAAGACCATGGTTTCTCAACGAGGACAATTGTGCTTGTATGTAGTTGAGCTACGTAGTATCCCTTCAATATAGAGAATAGTTTATTATAAATACTTGGGCTTAATCTTTAACTCACTCAAGTATCTAGTATAGGTAGACTAAAGAAAAAAAGGGGGGGCTCTAGGAAGAAAGGAGATGGCAACTATTGACGTATACAAGAATATCAAAATATTAAGCTTAGCTATTTTGTCTTATATGAGTTCAGACTTGACATCATGAGAGAGTCTAGATATTCATCAATAATGTATACTTTAAAAGTTGTAGTGTTGTATATATAGTGTAGATAACTCAGGCTGGCGAAAACAATCCAATGAAGCAATCGAGCCTCGGTATGTCTGGTATTGATATTTAGTAGTTCTCTCCTAGGTACACTAGGTTGACATAGTAGTCTCCCCTATACCAGACTGTATTCGTCCTACCTTGCTGGCAGGTGGTTTAAATCAAATAAAGTTTCCATTAAACGTACTAGACCCGTACCACTGGGTCCTTAAGTCGTACTAAAACCAGCTCACGCCACAAATGTTTAACCTACTATAGTAGGCCAGTCCCGTCAATTTGGTTTGTAAGGTGGCTGAGCAAGCAAGCAAGCATCGGAAGGGCCGAGGGCTGTTACATATCATTACCTAGGTACTCCAGAGGTAAACTCACCGGTCCAGACAGGTCCAGATTCGCCATCTGAATTCATTAAATTCCACTTGGTTATGTCTTGGAAGTGTAATGAAGAATTGAATAAAAACAGCGGAAGACGCAGTGTGAGACAACTTGGCAGTAGAGGTAGGTTCCACCATGACACCATCGGATACCATAAAAGGTAGTATCTACCTAGGTACAAGTAGGTAGTTTAGGGAGGTATAGTATCCACCCTGCAGGTATTTAACTGCAGGTTGCAGGCGGGTTGCAGGTTGCAGGTCTTTTCATCCAATGTCATTTCTTATCAATCATGGAAATTTGTTATCAAGCTATGCGCATAATCCCGTCACCGCCACCGTTACTACCCAACTACACTATTACTACATAACCCCCACACATAACTCCCGATTTAGTAGCCTACATATCTAAGTTACCTAACTCCATTCTCCAAATATTTGCCTCCTACTTACCAACACAATCTACCTAAACTTTTTAACCTTATTTTTCAAGCTATGAGTTAAATAGAGGGAAGAGAAAAAGAACAAGAAAAAAAGAGAAGAAAAAAAAGAAGAAAAAAGCCCTTATTTCTTCCCCCCACTCTTGTGTTGTTACCTACCTACTACTTACCCTTTTACCTAAACCCTTCCAATCTCCCAAATCTCCCAAAACTTCTCTCTCTCACCTGATGTTAGACCCTGGTAAAAGTAGTCACCAACCATTTCACCATCAAAGTCTCTCGTCCGTCCCTCCTCTTCCTCTTCCTCTTCCTCTTCCCGCCCTGTCATCCCTGCGCATCAAGACATCCTGACGGAACCGCCAAAGGACAGAGGGGGGAGATCCGCTGCTGCAGACACCGACCTTGCCCGAGCCAAAGACACGTACGAGCTCGACACATACGAGCACATCGAGGCGAGGAAGCGTCAGGCCGAGAGGGACCACCGCAGGACAGAAAAGCGCGACCAGAAGCGCAGGTGGCTCGACGAGCGCGACGAAATGAAGTTCTCTCACAGCATCCAATTCAATGCTGTTCCCGACTGGAGCAGCCATTACATCGCTTACAGCAACCTCAAAAAGCTGTGAGTTACCCTATCTAACTATATCATATTATACCAAACCTCTTCATCTACTATACTAACCCTTCCTCCTCCCTCGCCCCCTTTTACTATTATTAGGATATACCAGCTCGAGAAGACTGTGCACCAGCCTGGAACCTCTGATTTGGAAACGCGACCTCTCCTTCGAAACGAAGACCCCGAAACCGTCTTTAGCCGGGCGCTCGATGTCGAACTAGAGAAGATATCCTCCTTTTACGGCGTGAAGGAGAAAGAGCTATTCGACGAGGCTGATGAGCTGCTCCGCGATATTGAATTCTTCGAAGAGAACGGCTACGACGAGCATGACCCCTTGCCCCGGCCCACGAGCCAGCCGCTGCCGCTGCCGCTGCAACATCAACAGCAACAGCAACAGCAGTCTCTTGCCGGTGAACCTGTCAAATCGTCTCGAGGGCCCAGGAGCAGCCAGAGCGCACGCAGCGTTCGTTCGACAGAGGACGGCACCGTAGACAGCGATGACGAGGATGACGATGACGACCAAGACGAGACCGCTGCTCTCAATAAGAAGAGGCGGTCCAGCTCCGGTGGCAACTTTGGCCGACGTCGTGCGATCCCGAGCCACATGTACGCTTCTGCCGACCTGACCACATCGACCGAGTACACAAGATCTGTGCGCCGGTACAGCGTGGGCTACGACGACTATGCCGAGACTGCCCAGATGTTCTCCTCCGGCATCATGTTAAAGAGGCGCATTATCAGCCTTTATGTACAGCTGTGCGAGCTGAAGTCATATGTGCAACTAAACAAGACGGGGTTTAGCAAGGTCCTCAAGAAGTTTGACAAGATTCTCGACAAGGAACTTCGACCCAAATATATGGAAGAGAATGTCGAGTCGGCGTATCCCTTCCTCCCCGAGAGCTTGAAGCATATCGAGGAGTACATCGGGGAGATGGAGAAAGCTTACGCTAGCGTCGTCACCCAAGGCGACGAGGCGTTGGCTAAGAAGGACCTGCGCTCGCATCTAAGAGAGCATGTTGTCTGGGAGAGGAATACGGTGTGGCGTGACCTCATCGGCCTCGAGCGGAGGGCCGAGGCTGCCAGTCTCGGAAAGGGCCTCTTGGGTGCGCAGAGAGATGGCATGAAGGTGCGGTTACAAGGTGACGATGCGCCCGTGGCGCCCGCCAGGAAGATATCTACTCCGTTTGGGCGTTTTACTTGTCCGAACTGGCTCTTTGGATCGACCATGTTTACGCTTCTTGCCATCATTGTCCTCTTCCTGCTCCTTCTTTTCATCCCTATCATGGAGAAACCGGAGCAACAAGCGTGTCTGGCCATGCTGGTGTTTGTTAGTTTATTGTGGGCTACCGAGGTGAGCGACCTACGACTATTTAGGGGGAGGATATGGCGACAACCGTGGCTTTTCTAACGAATCTCTCGCAGGCGATACCCCTATTCGTGACGTCTTTATTGATACCCTTCTTATGCGTTGTCCTGAGGGTTGTCCGATCCGACGACCCGCCCAACCTCCGGTTGGATTCCAAGCCGGCGACAGTATATGTCTTTGCTTCTATGTGGACACCGGTCATCATGCTTCTGCTGGGTGGTTTCACCGTAGCTGCCGCATTATCCAAGTGCAAGATTGACAAGCGAATCGCCACCTTTGTCCTCAGCAAGGCAGGTACTCGTGCGCGAACCGTCCTCGTGGCCAACATGTTCGTGGCCGCGTTCGCTAGTATGCTGGTGAGCAATGTCGCGGCTCCGGTCTTGTGCTACAGCATCATCGAGGTACGTTCATGAGTTTTGTCCTCTTGTTACGCTTACCATTATATTTATATCCTCTAACTCTCCTGCCACAGCCTATGCTGCGTAACCTCCCCTCCGACTCAAACATGTCGAAAGCTGTGATCATGGGTATTGCACTCGCCTCGAATATCGGCGGCATGCTTTCGCCCATCGCCTCACCCCAGAACGTGGTTGCTCTGGGTATCATGGAACCCCCGCCTACCTGGGGCGAGTGGTTCTTCATAGTGATTCCGGTCGGCATTGTATCCCTATTGGCGATTTGGGTGCTACTGCTCGTGACATTCAACCCCGGCAAAGGGACGACTATCGTTCCTATTAGGTCCGTGAAAGAAGACTTTACTGCAGTGCAGTGGTTTGTCTCGATCGTCTGCATTAGTACGATCGGGCTCTGGTGCGCCAGTCATGCTCTCGAGTCGACATTCGGCGACATGGGTGTGATTGCCATCATCCCCATCGTCATTTTCTTCGGTGTTGGTATCCTGACCAAGGAGGATTTTAATAACTTCCCCTGGACCATCATTATCCTGGCGGCGGGTGGTCTGGCGCTCGGCAAGGCCGTCAAGTCGTCGGGCCTTCTGCACACGGTGGCTGTGAGCATATCGAAGGAGGTGGAGGGTATGGACCTCTACACCATCCTGCTCATCTTTTCGAGCTTGACGATAGTGATCGCGACGTTCATCAGTCACACGGTGGCGGCGCTGATCGTGCTGCCACTCGTGTTCGACATTGGTAAGGCGATGGACGAACCCCATCCCAACCTCCTGGTCATGGCGGCTGCGCTCATGTGCAGCGCGGCCATGGCGCTTCCGACGAGTGGTTTCCCCAATATGAGTAAGTGGTTTGCCGATCTAATCCATCCGGTGAGAAGGAGAGTGAGGGATGATGATAAGCTAACAAGGACGGACAGCTGCTATCATGAAGGAGGACGCTACGGGCCAGCGGTATCTGCAGGTCAAGCACTTTATCAGCAGGGGTATTCCAAGCAGTTTAATAACGCTCGTGGTGGTGGTGACGCTGGGCTATGGGGCGATGCGGGTTATTGGCATGTAGACAGGCTTCGTCGAGAGAGATGGGGGGGGATATGGTTTCCTGTTCAGTTAGTCGGGATCTACTAGTGTGCATGCGTATGTAAGGCAAGGTAAGGTAAAGTAAGGTATAGATAGGTATTCGGTGTTCTGTGATATACATGGATTAGCGTTGTCATATGTCTGTCTATCAGGTTTCCTGCGCGCACATGCACCATACACATACACATACACATACATATATACACACATACACATAAACATACACACATACACACATACTCAAAGTTAGCTACCTACTCTAGTTCATTCAGAGTTCGTCCGCACACGCAATGCAATGTATCATGTCATGGGCAGAGACACGTAGACACGAAGGACTGGGTCGATGGGAGGAGATGGTTTCCACAGTTGGCACCACACACACACACGCACAAGCTGCTGGGGCGGATTGAGAGACGAGTCGTTCGTAGTGTACATACATATGTTATGTATATTGATGTAGGTTAAGTGGTGGTTTGATAGAAATAGACCCAATATAAGTCCCCACCTACTAACATAACCTAAGCTCTTAAACATCAAATAGATGGCCTATTGGAGGTTAGGTTAGGCAAGAATAAGAACGTAATATGGGATGTGGGATCGCTACCTAATGTGTAGGTTAACCTATGTAGGTAGGTAGGTAGGTAGGTAGTTTTGGTTTAATTATACATACTTACGATACATCTAATTGTTTTTTTATAGGATGGATCCATTGATCCATGTTCGATGTGGGATGTACCTAGGTAATGACTTACATTGATACTGCTAGGTTAGATGTGTAGTGTATTTGGGTAAGTACGTGTAGAATGTTGTATAGAGAGATGTAGGTGGGAGAGTAGCACTAGAGGTATGTGATGAGGTCCAATGAGGATTGATGTGACTAGAGCTTCTATTGTATTTCTTGTAAAGGGGGGTTGATGCGACACAACATCTTGCTTAGGTTGAGAGAAGGTTGTTCCTAAGCCAGGCCTACATCTAGATATGTACACGCTGGACCCCTACTTGAAAGTCGCTGCTTATAACCTTGGTTGACGAGTATGTGCATACATAGTATCTAGATGATGTACCCGATACTTAAGTGTAAAGCCATATCCGTATCACTTTCCTCATGTATGTAGGTACAGTACCTAGGTACAGTAGGTACCTATGTACATACCAATAGCATGATGTTTAGCGGGTCTTTTATGACGATGGCTGGCTACCATACTACATCATACTACTAGGTATACATACATACATAGCAGGTACTTGACATATGTAACTTACCTAACCGTCGTACACAAATAAAATACAATACTGTACCTACCTACTTTCTACATTCCTCTTCACTTACACAACCTGCTAGATACCCTCAACTTATCCCATGCCTACCTACCTACCTACTTAATACCACCAAATAATAAATTGATTTTTTCTACCCAAACACCAGGACCTCATTCTGGCTAAGACATCTACCGCCTCCGACACCGCGTGATACCTCCCTAACCTTCAACCTGCCTACCTTTTTTACCCAGAGGTAGATCGATCCTGTCAATGAAGCCGATCCGAAGATAACCTCACCTCCCTTCTCCTTTGCTAGCTGGCTGGCCGGCCTCTTTGCCTGCCCGCCTGCCCGCTAGCAAGGCGCCATGCTCTCAGCATTTACGGCCCGTCCCATCATCGAGCTGAAGCAGCGCGACAAGTCCAAGATCGAAACCATTCTCGCATATGGTAGGTAGCTATGGGCTCATACACCGCCCACTCTTCCTTGAGAGTATGAACTATTGAAGTATCCTTACTGACGTTGTCACTGCTCAGGCGACCGTGTGCTTGTTGGTCTCAACACTGGCTCCCTGCGCATCTATCGACTAAACGAGCTCCCTCCTCCGCCCCCGAAATCCTCCAACGGCACGTCCTCCCTCTCCGACAGTCCTCCCGCCGACTCCCCGCCAGACTCAACAACAACAGCTGCCTCCACCACCAAACCCACAGACCTCCTGCGTGAAGTCGACAAGTTTTCCACCCGAGCCATCGACCAGCTAGCCATCATCAAGGAGGCCAATGTCCTCGTCTCTCTCTCCAACTACTATGTCTCCTTACACGACCTGGGCACCTACGAGCTGATCGAGACCATATCGCGTACTAAAAATGCCACCTGCTTCGCTGTTACTAGCAACATCGTGAAGGATCCCGCCACCGGCATACCCGAGATTATCAGCCGCCTGGCCGTCGCCGTGAAGCGGCGCTTGTTGCTATGGAGCTGGCACGAGAGCGAGCTACGCGATGAAGTTACCGAAATCGTCTTGCCCGAAGCTATCCGGACCGTTACCTGGGCGAACGCTACCAAGATCGTCTGCGGCATGAATGCCGGCTATATGTTGGTTGATGTCACCACCTCCCAGACGCAAGAGATCGCCGGTGTTGGCGCTGCCGCCGCCGGGGGTCAGGGGAGCAGGTTCGGTGCCGCCAGCATGGGGTACATGGGCCTGGGTGGTTATATGCCGAAGCCCTTGGCCACACGCCTGGCTGAGGGTGAGATGTTGCTTGCTAAGGATATCAATTCGCTCTTTATCGACACGGACGGCAAGCCTCTGGAGAAGCGCCAGGTCCCGTGGCAGAGTGCCCCCGAGAGCATCGGTTACAGCTACCCCTACATGCTCGCGCTACAACCGCCGGCGAAAGGCTTTTTAGAAATCCGGAACCCCCAAACCCTGAGTTTACTGCAGACCATCGAGCTTGTTGGTGCCGCTCAGCTCCATTTCCCGCCCCCGACGGTCAGTCTGGCCCATGCCGGCAAGGGCTTCCACATCAGCAGTGACCGAGCAGTATGGAAGATGGATGCCACAGACTACGATAGCCAGGTGCAAGAGCTGGTAGACAAGGCCAAGTACGACGAGGTCATCAGTGTGCTCAGCATGCTAGAAGATGCGCTGCTGAAGGATAAAGCTGGAACGATGCGCGAAGTCAAGATGCGAAAGGCCGAGGTGCTATTTAAGCAGAGGAAGTTCCGAGCTAGCTTGGATTTATTCAACGAGGACGAGGTACACGCCCCTCCGGAAAGGGTACTGAGATTATATCCTAGGATTATTGCTGGAGATCTCTCCGCCGAGCTCCAGCGTGCGGAAACGCCAGAGGCGGAAGACGTGACCTCGGAAGACGATGCGAAGCTGAATGGCGAGAAGGTAGCAGCTAAAGTTGAACCTACTGTCGATGCCCCGTCCCCATCTAGGGCGGGCGGGTTCGCAAAGTACTGGATGGGAGGAGGAGCGCACCGTAGGACAGATTCCGATGCCGCGTCGATAGCATCGTCTAAAAAAGGTGGGACGGACAATGAGGACGCGGCAAGCATTAAGCCCAAGAAGAAGAAGGCCGAGTTCGACGGTCCGCTGGAAGGGAAAGACCTGATGAAGGCAGTCCGCGAGCTCAACAGTTACTTAGCCGGAACACGGGCGCGCTTGCAACGGCTGATCGACCCCACGACCGGGAAGCTGAAGCCGCGCAAGCCCTCTACAAGCATAGACAACTCCTTAGGCTCGGACGAGAATCTCAACGCGCTCCTGACGCACCCACACTCCGATTCAGACGAGCAGCTCGAGAAGGAGCTGCGTGAGACATTCACGCTAGTCGACACGACGCTATTCCGGGGGTACATGTTCTCGCAGCCATCCCTCGCGGCGCCCCTATTCCGCATCCCCAACTTCTGCGACCCGACGGTGGTGAACGAGAAGCTGCTCGAGCACAACCGCTACAACGAGCTCGTCGACTTCTTCTACGGCAAGAAGCTGCACCGCGAGGCCCTCACGCTACTGCGCAAGTTCGGCGACACGGGTGCCACTAACGGCAGCACGGCCAAGCTCAACGGAGAGGGAGGGGAGGAAGTCGAGATCCCGGAGCAGCTGCGCGGGCCCCGCCGCACGGTGGGATACCTCCAGAGCCTGCCTCCCGACATGATCGACCTCACGCTCGAGTTCGCTGACTGGGTCCTGCGCCGGGACCCCGATCTTGGCATGGAGATCTTCGTCGCGGACAGCGAAAATGCCGAGACCCTGCCCCGCGAGCGCGTGCGCGCCTACCTCGCCACCGAGCATGCGGACGATCCCGACCTGGAGGTGCGGTACCTGGAGCACGTCATCGGCGAGCTGGGCGACGGGACGCCGGACTTTCATAACCGGCTCGTGGAGCTGCAGGTCAAGGCTTTGAGGGAGCGGGAGGGGAAGGATGATAATGAGGAGGAAGGAGAGAAGAAGAATGGGGAGAGAGAGAAGGGGATGTTCATGAGGAGGAGGAAGAGTAGTGGAGGAGGCGATAGGTATTGGGAGGAGAGGCTGGGGAGATTGGTGAATTTCCTAAGGGAGAGCAGGCAGTATAGCCTTAGTAGGGCTTATGGGTTGATTCCGAGGGATGGTAAGTTGCTCTTTATCTCCTTACCCTTTTTTTTTTTGCTTTTGGGCCCCTTTGGGAAAAGGGGGAGCTTAGCTTGGTTTGGGTTGGTATATTCAGATGGGAGCTATACATGGCTAACACAAGGCAACAGATCCGGCGTTTTACGAGGCCACGGCAGTGGTCTTGAGTAATATGGGACAACACAAGCAGGCGCTTGAGATATACGTCTTCAAGATGCAGGACTATGTCAAGGCAGAAGAGTACGTCAATTTTTTGCTTTTCTATCTTTATTTTCCCTCTATTCCTTTCCTTCTCTTTTAGGAGAGAGAGGGGATGGGAGAGGGAGATATCTGCTATCATGCAATTATTTCATAATATTGTATATACATATAACTTACGAAATCACAGGTACTGCAACCAAATCCACTCGCACCCCCCGTCGCGCCGCGAGTCGCAACAGCAACAGGCAGGGTACTTGTCGTCGGCAGGCGGCGACCAGGGCAGCAACGACGCAGATGACGACCCGGACACGACCCCGCCGTCCATTTACCACACGCTCCTCTCACTGTACCTCACCCCGCCGTCGCCGCAGAAGCCGAACCTCGAGCCGGCCCTGTCGCTGCTATCGCGCCACGGGTCGCGGCTCCCCGCGGCCTCGACACTGTCGCTCATCCCGGACTCGCTGCCGGTGGGGGACCTGGAGATGTACTTCCGCGGGCGCGTGCGCGCGGCCAACAGCGTGGTGGCGGAGACGCGGGTGGTGGAGCAGCTGCGCAAGACGCAGCTCGTCAACACGCAGGCCCTCCTGCTGCTCGGGGACGGGGTCCCAGGGGGGCAGGGCGGGAGGAACAGGAGGGTAGTCGTGGGAGAGGAGAGAGTGTGCGGGGTGTGCCATAAGAGGCTCGGGAACAGCGTGGTGGCCGTGCTGCCGGATAATAGCGTGGTGCATTACGGATGTCTTGGGCGGCAGGGGAGGGGTGCCTCGGGAGGGGGGTTGGGAGTAGGGGTAGGGATGGGGATGGGGACGGGGGAGAGGGTTATGGCCGGGGCTTGGGGTAGGCATGGATAGTATTTGTTAAAAATTTTTGATATATCGGTGTCGATGTCGGTGTTGATGGTGGGAACCAGAAGAGGAAGAAACGGAACGACTACTCGAAACTTGATATAGGTACTCCTCCCCATTTTTTGGTTTTCTCGGGTTGCAGATTATCGACTTTTGTATCTCTCCCTTTCACACAGCAACAACAGAAACGGCAGAAACGAAATGATGATGGAGGGAGCAGAATGAAGGATGAAGGGTGGCAATATATATATATATACCCATTACCCCCCCCCCCAAATATCACACTCAATATTCATGTTCGTGCATATCGCACCACATTGCATTGCATCGCATACGTATTGTATCGTATTGTAATGTATCGTTGTCGTAAAAAAAAACCGAAGTCCAAAGTCCAAAGTCTAAAGTGAAGCAGACAGAGGAAGAAGGGTGGGTGGTTTGTAAAAATACCAAAGTACCTAGGTTAGGTTAGGTTAGGTTAGGTACACATACCCTCCCTCCCTACAAATAATAGATAGATCAGATCAGATCAGATCAGACTGCGGCCGGGGTTGCGATGAATGGATTTTTTTTTGTTCCTTCTCTCTCTCTATCTCTCTGTTGTGTCGTGGGCATATCGTATCATGTCGTGTCGTGTCGTGTCGTGTCGTTTCTAGAGCTGGGAAAGTCCGGAGTGTAGGTAGGTAGGTAGGTATGTAGGTATGTATGAATCAAGGCTCCCTGTCGCGGGGAGAAGAAGAAGAAGAAGAAGAAGAAGAAGAAGAATATGGTGGGTTTCGCTTGTTTTGGCGGTCTTTCTTCTTCTTGTTCTTCTTCTTGTTCTTCTTCTTTTTCTTCTTCTTGTTCTTCTTCTTGTTCTTCTTCTTGTTCTTCTTCTTGTTCTTCTTGCTTGTGTGATATAGCATGATGCGATGCGATGCGGTGAGGAGCAATGTTTGGGCTTGCGTTGCGTTGCGTTGCGTGGGTTGTCTGTCCGTGCCTATATATCCCTCTCCTCTTTCCTGCTGTTCTGTCCTGTCCTGTCCTACGCTTGATTCTACGTCTCTCTTTCTTTCTGTCTGCCGTCCCT
Source organism: Biscogniauxia mediterranea (assembly GCA_018398605.1). Lineage (NCBI taxonomy): Eukaryota > Fungi > Ascomycota > Sordariomycetes > Xylariales > Xylariaceae > Biscogniauxia > Biscogniauxia mediterranea. Next base: position 88,758 of record JAGXTR010000011.1, on the reverse strand, counting down.
CTCGTCTTGTATACTGGTCATGTCAGTTTTCGGTTTGCTTCGCGCTCTCGCTCTTTCTCATGGACCCTCATCCCCATTCTCATCCTGCGTGTGTTCATCCCTATCTTCGCATCGATAGCCCTGGCCGAACATACACCTCCTATCATTCTCATCAACTTCGTTTTCTTTTCTCGGGGTGTAGGGTAGTTTTTTCTCTTTTCTTTCTTTTCCCATTTTGACCTCTTTTTATTCATCATTGTCATCATCATCGTCCTGCACCTCCTCCCCGTAATTCTCCTCCTCGGCCGCCTCGTCCACGTCCGGGACCATCGCGACGACGGGCCCCTGGTTCTGGTTCAGCTTCCGGTTCGCCCTCTTGCGCTTCTTGCCGCCACTGCTGTTACTTCCACTACCGCTGCTATTGCTATTGCTACTGCTATCCCCGTTTGCCCCTATGGCTTGAGCGCCGTGGTGGCGGGCGCTGTCCTCGTCCATGCGCGCCGTCAGCTCGGCGTTGACGCGCTCCTGCAGGGCGGAGGACGCGGCGCGGAGGGCGCGCAGGTAGGACGTCTTGTCCGCGACGGACACGGCGGGGGTCGGCTTGTCCGGGGAGGGAGAGGTGGTGGTGGGAAAGGGGAAGGCGAGCGAGGTCGAGAGGTCGAGGGGCGCGTTGGTGGGGGAGGTGTAGGTCGCTTTGAGGTAGGCGACGCAGGGGGGAGAGGCGGTGGTAGACATTGTGGAGCGAGGAATGTTTGATAGAAAATTCCCGGTTGGTTGAGAAAGAAAGGGAAAAAGATGTTTTTCTCTGCACCAACTTTACCAAGTCTTGAATTTTCGTGATGATGTACAACTACGAGGGGAAGAAAAGAAATAGTACCTTGGAAGCTCGGGCGGGTGTGGAGGTGGAGGGGTTGGAGGGGCAATTGTGGCGGTGCATGCGGGGACCTATTATGTAAGTAAGTATGCAAGTATTTAAGGTTAAGTTACTTACGTAAGGTATCTCTTACAAGAGGTAGTATAGACTTAAGGTTGGGTATAAGTCTAGAGTTATGTATAGGTAGATAGAGTTATCAAGGCCGGATACTATGTACTATGTACCAGACGTACGTAGCTATAGAGCTATCAATGTATCTCAATACGTTCATTCATGTTTATATTCTTTCAAAGTTCTATATGGTAGTCAATATTCAGTTTCTAGCTCCTTATATTCCCTACCTACCTAACTATCCAACTACGTACGAGGTTTCAAACAATCTTACCTAGTTACCTACCTTGATAGACTTAAATGGCAGTGGGAATTCCAGGGTAGATTCGAGATTCGAGGTGCCCCCCTTGCGAGAACACGATATTATTCTAGAATGATTCTAGCTTCTTATCAGATGTTCACCATCTAAAAGAGCCCGCTTCCGGCAACTGGACCGCCCTCTTTTCTCGACATTCCACATCTCGTCTCCACTATCACGGCCTGACCCGGCCGCCTCCTTTGATAAGCAACCTTGGCAAATCTCCCTCTTCCCCTTCGGTTCTGCACCTCCGTCCCAACCCCTCCTCACCTGGCGTATGCTTTCTGCCGGGCCAGCCTTGGGGTAACATGGACGTCCCGTATCGCCATGCCACTAATCCCTACCTGGCAGGCAGTACAGCGTCCAACATCCGCCAACACCAAGCCGTGCCTGGTCGTACCTGGTCGTGTCTTGACATGACTGGCCCAAAGCAGAAGGCGATAATGTCGACGAGTTATAAGTATAAGAAAATTAACTTATATAAAAGCGACACCTAGTTTCATCTTCCCTCAGTATAAGATGGCATCTTCGCCTCTATCTCCCTCACTCTCTCCCCCTTTCTCTGAGGACAGTCTCTAAACTTATAATATCCACCATAAGATAATATAATTACGATTACCCAAAAAGGCAACATGGTTAGAGCCATCTTCTCCGCCCTGCTTTTGCAGGCTTGTCTGGCTCTTGCTGCCGTGCCCGCTGTGCCCATGGTGGATAGGCGGGCTGAGGGGTTGCGCCTGGTCAAGACCTCCGATGAGGATCCGGGAACGTGGATGACAGAAGAGGAAAAATTCGAGAACCTCGTCTCGAAGCGCATAGGCTTCATGGATATTACCGAGACCATGGTAAGTAGCAACAACAAAAAAAAAGATGGCGAGCTAGCATAGACGACCTGACAAGTCCTGGCGTAGGAACTCGAGGCTATAGGTGCTCAGAGAATGACCACCAACGTGAAGAGGGCGAGCGCCTTGGCCTTCCCCACTACTCCAAGCCACCAGACAGAGGCCAACGCCCTCATCGCCAACCTCAAGCAGAGCAACCTGGAGACCTGGACCAACTCCCTGGCTGACTTTTACAATCGCTACTATGAAGGCTCGTACGCGGCCTCCAGTGCCACCTGGATGTACAACACCGTCGTCAGTGTCGCCTCGGCCAACTCTGCCATCACCGTCAAGCAGTTCACCCACTCGTACAATCAGCCTAGTGTCATTGCCGCCATCCCCGGCACTTCGGGCTCCGTCGTCGTCGTCTCGGCTCACTACGACTCGATCGGTAGCTCGCCCTCCGGACGTGCACCGGGAGCTGACGACAACGCATCGGTAAGTTCTCAACGAACCATATCTTGGATCTGTAAGATTATGACCAGCAATAATAACCAGGGGGGTATATAGGGCGTGGTAACTATTCTCGAGGCTCTTCGTGTGCTGGCAGCTGCCAAATACAAGCCCGAGAACACCCTTGAGTTCCATTTCTATTCTGGTAGGATAACCCCAATCAGTAGTCTTTCCCCCCTAGAGGCTAACATGATGGTTTACTCAAGGCGAGGAAGGAGGCCTTCTCGGCTCCCGAGACGTCTTCAACTCGTATGCTTCGAGCGACGTCGACGTCTTGGCCGTCATGAACCAAGACATGACCGGATTCTCGCCGAACAACGTCATCGCCGTCTTTACCGACTACGTCGACTCTAGCCTTACCAGCTTCATCCAGAAGCTAGTCCCGGTCTACACGTCGCTGCCGCTCTCGACCGACAAGTGTGGCTACGGGTGTTCAGATCAGTGTGTAACACATATACTCTTATTATATACGACAGTTTATACTTACAACACAATTTCTTATAGTGCCTCTGCTCGCGCGGCTGGCTACCCGGCCGCTTATGTCTGCGATGAGAACATAGCAGACTCCTCGCCGTACATCCACTCTGCCTCCGACACCGTCTCTACCGTGAGCTTCCCTCACATCCTAGAGCACGCGAAGGTAAGTTCCTCTCCTTTTAAGACAAATGTCTAATTCTTAAGTACTCTTTCTAACCATATTAATATCAGTTAACCGTCGGGTTCCTCGTCGAAGGCTCTTATTTTTAAGCGGGATGACTGCGAACTCGAAGGGAAAACTAGGTACCGAGTAGGTAGTTTGTGGATATCAGAGTTGAACAGTCACTTGAAAATATAAATTAAGTAGTAATGATATTTATATGATGACCGCTTCATACTTTGGAAACTGAACGACACCGAAAGAAACAGAAGATTAATCTTCATATGAGGATGGGTTGATGGCCTTGTTGGTGTGAGGCAGGGGGTTATCAAGATCAAGATCAACTAGCCACAACTTATTTGTGTTGTAGTCAATGTTTTACAAGGCTGAGAAGGTCCCATGATAATGATCGCGTTGCACTATGTCACTGAGTATAGTTTGCTCGGAAGAACTATATATATATATACGGGTTCGAACTGCGGTGGAATCAAACAACAAAGGGACCAGTGTTTCGGTAACCTGAGCCACCCAATTTTGGAACTTGACTGGAAGGAGATTCGGTGGTACTGCTGTTAAGAGCTACCTCGGGTTGTTGAATGAAGAAAATAAATTGGTACAAACATCTCAAATATCACACGCCCACTGGGTACAACGAAGACAACTTAAGGAGCAGATATGTATGAGAGGTACTTATGTGAAAGAGCGAGTGCATCGTGTCACTATATAAAGTCATTCCTGGCTTTTATGAATACTGTGTAGGTAATAATCAAGAATATATAGTTTATCAATTTGACTCAAAGCGTATATAATGTGAAAGATACACTCGTTTCAAGACGCGAGGACGCTCTCTACGATACAGGAGACATATACCGTAGCTCTGACTAATATATCTCACAATTCCGTCCTTACTCGTTGTGCCTTAGTGAAGAGTAATATACGAATAAACATGACAAAGACACCTCCTCTTTTGATGCTTACATAGGTATTTTTGAGGGATTTGGCATAGTGTGGTGTGGTGTACATCATGACACCAGCTCGGCAGCCTCGAAATAATGCAGTAGGCTATTGAGTGTACCGCACACACGGGATATTTTATTTCATAGATTCCAGCAAACCACCCATTGAGTTACCGTCATACATGCCCTGTATACGTATGTCTTGCTACGTTCCCTCCCGCCACGAATACCACCGTCAACACTGTATCACCCTTGATGTGCTGTTGGACAACGCGTAGTATCATCTAACCTGGACTGCACTGCGTCACGAGGAGGCTTCAACGCTTCATCTACGGATTTCTATAAATGCTGCCCTGGATTCCGAACGGCCAGACTTTCTCGAGCAACCAACTTTCCCCCTCACCCCTATCGTACACATACAGAAGCTCCTTTTTCTTCAGGACAACAACAACAACAACGACGACGACGACGACAACACGGCAACATCAAGGCCTAACTTCTCGCTCGATTATCCACGCCGAGCTACTACATACAAAAGAAAAATGACCTCCGGCATTAATCCACAACCCGTGAACCAGGGCCGCAAGGACGTAAGTATACATACATACACTTCTCACCCACATGCCTACCTACCTAGGCTACGCCACCGAATATGTTGTTTTGATGTGTTATGAGACGCCAAGATATGGCGTTATTTTTTCTATATGTATAAAAAGAAAAAGAAAAGGAGAGAGAGAGAAAGAGTACCCCATGCTAACGTCTTTTTCTTTTCTTCCTCCTCTCCCGACTCCAGGGCTATGACGCGCCGCCGGCACCGAAGCCCGAGCCGCCTCCCAAGCCGAAGCCGGCACCTGAGCCCGAGCCTACGCCGGACACGACTACCAAGTAAGAATGGATGGCAATGGGCCAAAGGGGACGGCGACCATCATGGCAATCTGTTGCTGGTGATGTTGCTGCTGTCAGGCATGTGAAGAAAACAACGACAGCAGCGGTGGTGGCAGTGGCAGTGGTAGTGGTAGTGGTAGTGGCACTGGTGGGAACGGTGGAAGATATTTACTACGCTTATAGCTCGCAAGATCCCCCCCCCTTTTTTTTTTTTTTGGAACAGGAGTCAAGGGACAAAGGAATTCTGTTATCTGAGACACCTATAGACAAACAGCACATAGTAATACATTAGCTTGGATTGGGTGGTTGAAAACCACTCCCCATCTTCCCCTATTTCGGTTTGAATCTTACCTAACCTAGGTACTTGGCGATTATCTACAATTTTTACATGTACTTTTTCTTGTCTGTATGTAAATTAGAGGGTGAAACCTCCTGTATAAGTGAAAGCTTTGAAGGGACATAATGATGGTATAGTACCTCTTAGGTTACTTATCCGTTGAATTATGGTTCATCCCCTTTTCGCTAGGTAGCTAAGGTTAGTCACCTGGTATGGGCTTGGGCAATAGGTAACGGAGGCAGTTGTTAGATGCCTCGCCTTATACCAAGCATGACAAAGGACTCTTGGTTTCTCCGGGAGATATTATTCAGATTTAGCCCTGTGATATGGCAAAGTTGTAACCCTACACTCTCTGAAGACTCCATATAATATGAGCTTGTAGTTCGTAGGTCTTCATTTAGGAGAGAGGATTAATTACTGTAGTCTTTTGTCGATATCAAGGATTCGCTTAGACTTGGACGTAGTGACTGGAATACCCAAGTAGTATATCAATATACCTACTAAGGTACTGGCTTACCTAAATATGCTGCAGTCAATATTCCAATAAGTGAAGGTGCTGTGTGATGTTGTGATCCGTGAGTTCGAGATTGAGTTTGCAGGGGTACTAGTACATACCTACATATGTATCTCAGCCTCCTGCAAGTCGGGTACATATTAGCTCTCCCTACACCACATAAACCTAACTACCAATGTACATAAGTTGTACACTAATGTAGGAGCGATTCGTATCCCGTGCAGGCGGGGGCAGGGTTTTGTGCGACGTTATCAAGTAACCTATGTAAGTATGTACTACTTGCTGGTGAGGCAGAAACGCGGGGCAGTTACATGTACCTAAAACACCCCCGATCCGTTGTACGAGGTACCTTGGGTAACCAGATGGCACCTTACAAGAGGGAAGTTGCTTGCTCCTTCTCCAAAGGTTGGCAAGAAGATTCAATCGACGACGACAAAGCCTCGTTTTCTTTTCTCGTTCCTACCTATCTTTTTCTTTTCCTTCTTCTTCTTCTTCTTTTTCATTATTCCCTCTCCGTCTCTTTTCGATCCCTTCTAACTTTAGGTTCTGGTCAGCCAAAACAAAACAGCACCGCCATCATCACCACCATCACCACCACCACCTGGCACCACACCATATATATGGTATGATCATGATGCTCCAGCCTAAAACAATAACCTCATTTCCGTAGATTACCTGGTTGATAGCATTCTATTTTATCTGATTGCGTCCATCGCAGCAACGCAAGAGACGGGACTACCTAAAAAAAGAAAAAGGAAATAAAAGAAACGAAAAGCAATTGATTCATTACCTATTTCAATACCTAAACCAAGAAAAAAGAAAAAAAAAAGAAAAAAAGGTCGTCGATCATAGATCCAATTACCCTTTTTTCCCCCATCCCCCTCCCTCTTCTACATTAATTAGGGAGGACCAAGATGTAACAGGACTAGCCGGGATTTTGCCCATCATCTTTCGATACATACATACATACTACCTACATACAAAACCCACGACGAAATGCAACAACCAAGACCCCAGCACAAGAGGGCCCCGGGGAGCTTCTCTCCACTACCGGGCAGCGTCAACACGTCGACCACGACCACGACCACGGCCACGAGCACGAGCACAAGCACAGGCACAAGCACAAGCACGAGCACAAGCACTCCAGTCCTGACCCTAGCTTCCATGTCCATGTCCATGTCTATGCAAGCAGCACCACAATCACAACCACCACAACCACAACCACAGCCACCAGCAGCTGGAGCCCCATCGCCAACGCCAACAACGACGCCAGCGCCGGCGCCGGCCCCGTCTTCTTCTTCCTCCTCCTCCTCCTCACACCCACAAATACGCCGAATCGAATCCTCCTCGAGCGATGACACAATCTCTTCCATCTCCATCCCCAAGACACGAAGCCCGCAATCACCCATCCGCCTCACGAGCCCGACCTTCGCGAGCTTCACATCGCATCCCAATTCGAGCTCTAACAACCTGCACAACTTTTCCCGTCCGAGTCCGAGTCGCTCCAGCAACGACCTCCCTGCCGCCCGGAACGCCTCGCCCTTGACCTTGCCCACCAACCGTTCCTCCCACGTGCGGAAGCATTCCCAGACCCAGGGCCTGTTCGAGCCCACGCTGCCTTCTACGAGCCTCTCGAATCTGTCCCAGGTTGGCATGGCTCAGCCCGCCTCCGCCTCGGCGCTGTCCGCCAGCCAGATAGCCGCCCAGGCTGCTATGCAGCACCAGCAGCACAGTCGCCATCGATCGCAGACCGTACCTTTCCCCGGCAGCGAGGGTCACGACAACGCAAAGCGCCCGGGGCCCAAGCCATTGGCTGGGCCTCGCAGTCCGCCCATGCTCAGCTTGACCGAAGCGAGCGCCCCGCGAGACAATGGTTTTGGGAACCAGAGCTATCACAATGGCCTGTTAGGGAGTCATGCCGCTGCTGCCACCGCTGCTGCCAATGTCGCATTTCCCAGGACCTCGCCCCAGTCCTCCCCTGGCCTGTCGACGCCTGACCCGACTGCAATGCCGGCGCCCCTCAACATTCCCGAGAAGCCCTCCAAGATGGAGAAGTCCAAGGTCAAGCTGTTCTCGCGACCCAAGAAGATCGACACGAAGGGCGAAGTGAAGGACCGTCCGCTCCCAAGCCCCGGCAAGATTGGGTCAGCATTAGCATCTCTACAGCGTGCAAACTTCAGCACGACCAGCCTGGCCGAATCCCAGTCCTTCTACAACCTGGGAAACGCTTCGTCCGCGACGATTCGACCGACCGACACCCCAGCTGAGCGAGAAGGCAAAGAAAAAGAAAAGGAACGGAAACACCACTTCTTATCCCGTCAAAAGCACAAATTGAGCTCCAAGGACGACTACCACCTCCCGCTGTCCTCCGCCGCCAGCAATTCCCGGCCTGTCGACCCCAATGCGCCGTCGAGTCTGTATAATTTCAATGTGCCACCGAGTCCAGGCCCCAGCAATAACTTGGGGAAGAGCGTGAGTGGTCTAGATCTTCGGCATGGTGGACGTGCCCTGCGGGAGAAGCGGAAGGAGGACAAGCTAGGAGATATCATGCGGCATGAGAATGATTCGACCTTTGCGCTTGGATCAGAATGGCCCGGACCTGGCAGTCTCGGCTCCAACACACCGACATACTTGTTCGATCCCGTGGACCCGGGCAAGCATGGCCTCAACAGCATGTCACTCGACGACGCCTGGCCCTATCTAAAGGCGAAGCTACTGGCCATATTCGAGGGCGAGGATCTCAGGCTGCCCGTGGAAGACTTTAACCGCATCGTGAGCATGCACATCCAATTCTGCGTCCAGCGGCGCGCCCCTCACATGATCGTCGATGATCTACGAGAATTACTGTCTACTGGTTTCGCTGCGCTGGACCACACGCTGCGCAAGACACCCGAGGACAGGCTTATTCCCTCGCTAGTGGAGCTCTGGATATTCACCTTCACTAGCATTCTACCCTACATACAAGCCGTGTTCCTGCCCCTGGATCTCGAGCTCTCGGCGGCCTCGGGGTCGTTCTCCTCATCCGACCTGATGCGCGATCACTGGGGTGGCACCATCGTCGGCTCTCCCACATCAACCGTCTACCCTAGCGGGGTGGCAGCAAGCACCGAGTCCTCCTCCAAAGTCCTTGACGTCCGGAGCCTAGTCCTGACTGCCTACCGTGACGCCATGATCCTCCCGCGCTACGAAAAGCTCAAAACCATCTTCTCGCGCCTCTCGCTCGAGCACCTCCCCTCCTCTCTCTCCTCCCTCGCTCTAGCCTCGCCCCTCCACCTCCCCCTCCGCCTCTAAACGACAGCGCCACCCCCCTATCCACTTCCCCCAGCGACGGCTACTCAGCCAATGTTCCCGCCCGCCCCGGCACCGCCATGTCCCTTGATCCCAGCGTTGCTAGCTACAACTCTAACTCCACCACCGTCTTCGGCAACGATTCGAATCCCTCGCGCAGCCGCGCCATCAGCAACGTGTCCTACGGTAGCGGCGTGTCGGACCCGGCACCGGGCAGCCTGTTGCGCCCCTTCACGCCGCAGCAGATGAGGGAAGTAGCGGGCGGAGGTGGAACGGGAAGCGGTAGCGGGAGGGAGCTGCTGGGCAGCGTACGCGAACAGAACGTTGAGGACAGCAAGCAGGTCACCGAGATGGTGGGCCGCATGCTGCAGTGCATGAGCGTGCTCGCCAGCGTGGGTACCACGCCCCATACCGGCGGCAATAATAACAATAACTACACCATCAATAATCCAGCTTCCTCGTCGTCGGTCTCATCCACCCAGAGCCATAGCATCAGCGGTACTGGCGGCGACGAGGCGAGCAAGATGGTGTCGGAACTGGGCCGCCTGCTCAAGCTCAACTGGCTCGGCAGGGGAAGGACGGGGCGCAACAGGAGAGGCATGGTGGGCGGGAGGGTCAAGAGGCAGGAGAACAATACTACTGCTGCTTTTATTCATAGTAGCAGCAGTCCCGGCGCCAATAGCAACGGCAGTTTCAGCAATCCGAACGTGAATATGAATATGAGTATGAATAATAGCGGCAACGGACCGTCGTCATTGACGTCGTCGTCGGTACCTGTTCACGGCAGCGGCGATGGCGGGATGTTGAGAGAGAGGGAGAGGGAAGGAGCTATTAGTGTGGCTGGTTGATAAGAAAAAGAAGGGGAAAAGAAGAAATGATATGATGTTGATATATATCTTGGGGAAGGGAGGGAGGTCAAGGAGAAATAGGATGGATAAAGGGGGAGAGGGGGGGATAGGAATGAATCGGTGAGGAGGCAGGAAGAAGTTTTATGAAGGCAAAAAAGGCAAGGAAATGAATGTGTGTGTGTGTTGGGGATAGGATGCTATATGCCCATTTTTCGTCTTTCTGTTTTTGTTTTGTGAGAGCGTTCGGGGGACATGCTATGCTGACAGGTTGGATTTGATTCTATATTCCGGATCGGATTGGATTGGGTTGGACTGGAGAAAGGACAGGGAAAGGGGGAGGGGGGAGGAGGAGCAAACTGGAAAGGGTGGAGAGGTTTTTATTTTATTTTATCTACATATCAGAAGTGAGGGGATGCAAACGGCAAGCGAGTAAAAAAGGGTTTAAACAAATTCACATCAAAGGATCGAGGTCATATTCAAGCGTTCGGAGTTTTAAGTGAAATATCTTTTATATTTTCCATGTTTGGTAGGGGGGCCCTTATGAGGCTACATAAAAGAAGTACTGCTAGCACCTAGGTACCTATGCTGCTACTACTGCTCTACGATAGATAGAGAGATGATAACGAAGAAATTTTCCCAAATATTTGGCGCATCACCTAAAACTGGAAGTGAAGATTGGAATCGATTACGATCATACCTATCAAGGCCATCTAAGTCAGTCAAAAGTCCGAAACAAGAGAATTGGCCATGGAGGGAAAGAAAGTGATGTGTTTTTTTTGAGTCAGACATCCAAGGTAAGGTCTTGCACCCTCATCTGCTTCAAAGAAAGGCTCTAGGTGAAGCTCGAGTGGAAACTGCGAATGAGGTGGAATATTTCATCATGTAAAAAAAAACACACACAAGGTGATGTTTTGTTGTCGTTGTTGTTGATGGCAAGAGAAAGAAAAAAATTACTGACCTTTTCTAAGTGGTGTGTGGTGTAAATTTCCATCCCCGAGTGGAAGATAAACGAATGGCAATTTACTGGTCAGCAGAATATGCAGGAAATCGACGTCACAGGACATGGGAACCTATAATCTCCAAGGACGTTAGCAAAATAGATTCGTAGTCGATGCGAGTGCAAGAGGACCCGGGTGAAAGAGGAAAAACCCCTCACGCATGTTCGTTCCCTGCTGCTGTGCTGCTGCATCTTGAGGCAAGGCGCCGGCAGCACCAGCACCACCAGCAGCAGCAGCGGCAGCAGAGAGAACATGCGCTATCAGACAGAATATACTGGCAAGTAACAGGTACCACCGCGTAGGTGGTTGAAACCCGGACAGTCAAAACTTCTTCATGGTCGATTCTGTTGGGAAAAGAAGACAATGTTGTTTGGATGTCATCATTTGAGGTTTTGGGGGAGAGGAGAGAAATAATAGATTTCCCAAGGGAGAGAGGGAGGGAGGAAGGCTGACTGCCTGTGCTGCTGGAGAAACTCACCTTATACAGTTGTTTGGTTTGGCAGAAGAACCTGAGGTGCTGTTATAATTATCAATGCGTGCATGCTAAGGCTATGCTGGTGATCCTAAAGATGGTGGTGGTGGGAGAAGAGGAAAGTGGTAGGTATGTAGAAGAGAAGGGAAAAGAAATGGATATTTGTAGTCGCAAACAAGGAACGCGTATGGATGGAAAATTTTTTTTTTCCTTAGTAGGGACCTTTACTTTAGCTCCCTCGCTTGGCAGACGGAAGAAAAAAAAAGATTTAGTGGAGACGGAATTACCTAAGGATCCACTTTGCTCAAAGACCGGCTGGCGGAGGTTGACATTTCTGCACAAGTTTACATCCACAGAAGGTGCCCAGTCTGCCTCGGATTTAAGGCCTTGAGGTAGATGGAAGCTAGTAGTACATACATGCTTACAGAGGTTATTGCAGATTTTAGTTAGCAGCTTATGTAACCCCCACTAGGTACTAACATGTAGCAGTGCGACCAATAAGCAAAAACCTCAGGCTGTCTCCTATCGTTCCCGACCGTCCGCCAGCTGGCTTCTAAATTCTGACCCCTCCCCCAGCAAGCACGTGGTCGTGGTCAGCGGCGACAGCTGACAGATAGAAAAATCTGCAGCGCGAGCAGACCAACCAGGTGTCGGCCGACGGGGGTCGATGACAAGCCCGTAGTACAAAACTGGGCAAAGCTGCCAAAAAATAATTTTTCTGTACAAGGCGGTGATTGGTTGGTTCTAACATAGAGTTTCAGTGTCGCGTCCGAAAATACGCTCTACCTACCAGACCTATTTGATGTACCTAACCTACTTACCTACATAGTGTCTCGAGGTTCGCTTCGCACTGGGTACTCGCGAAGAATTGTCTTGCACTCCGTATCAGTTGTAGTTGAGGTGTCGGAGTCGCGCTTTTTAATATAATTTTCCTACTGCCCCCCAAGTTCTTCTATTGACCTTATGTATATATACTACATGTACCCAAGTCTGCTCCACGTGTTATGTGCACATAATCTTGTGAACGGTTTTTTTTAAGTTTTTAACCATACCGAGACTTAACAACTTTCTTGTCGGAGAGAGCTGGGAAAAGAGGGGGGAAGAGCGGAAGAGGGGGAGCTGAGAAGGTAACCTAGGTAGGTACTTAGGTAGGTTTGGAATTATTGGATGACGGGAGTGAAGGAAATGGGAGATTTATAAACATGATTCTTACAAAGACCAAAAAAAAGGATCATGGTAGGTAGTAGCTAACCTAGGGTAGATACATACCTACCTACAATATTATAGTGCATCTTTCCCCTTTCCCCTTTTCCCCTCTGCACTACATACTTGTCGATTCATCTTCTGTCTCAGGTATGAGTTCGAAGAAGGGGACCATCAAGGCTCCTGGTGTTCTATAAGTGGCGATGTAGGTACCTTGTTGTTCATCCGAGCTAACTTAACCTAGGTGGTATATATGAGCTGAGATCTATTTCTGGCCGGTGATTCATGGATTCGCCATGATAATTTCTAGGAGATACTACTAGGTAGTAGGTTAGTTGAGTATATAGTGTAGGTAGGTAGGTAATTATGGCCTTGCTAGCCTTGCGATGACTGAGGTCTCTTCGCCACATGCACGCGATAGGAGAGCCCAGACCTGCTGCCTAGGTATACTAATGTGGCCTAGGGTGGTTGTGCTGCTGATTATCCCATGTAATCTTGCTCTCGTCCATGATTGATACGCCTCGTCTGACTACATATATAGCATAGAGACCCCAGCAGCAGCAGCAGCAGCAGCACGGCACAGTAACGCTTACAGTGCAAAGTACACGGACTACCAGGAGATATAGTTCGTTTGCTCGTTCGTCCATTCGTTCGTCCCGTTCATCTCTTCCCTTTTTTAGCCTGTTACCCGCCATCCGCAATAAAACACCAGTACCCAGGGACCACCTCCATAGCCCACGACCACTGCCATTTACCACTACTACTGCCGCTGCTAGGTAGTGTATCTACTACCTATAGTGTACTGCTATCTTCCTACTACAGTATCTACCTACCTAACCTTAGGTATGTACCTAACCTTGCCTACCTACGCACAACACACACTAGGTACCATCCATAATAGGTATACATTGTACCTACTTATCTTTGGTTCTATTTTTTAAACTTTAGCTTTTCTTCGTCTTTTTTTTTCTGTCGGACCACGACGGGATTCCCTCTAACCTAGCGTGTTTCCTTCTCTCTCCCTCCCTCTCTCAATTTCAATCCCAATCTCCATCTCAACCCACCACCATCTTATTATACCTCTACTATCTATAACTACCTGCATACACTACACTACTTACCTACCTACTTGACCTTATTTCTGCACCTTTTCGCTCTGTCTCCTTTACCGCTTTCTCCCTTAAGGTCCATCTCTTCCCTCCCCATTCCCCCCGTCTCGGCTCGGGCTACAACATAGAATTGTTATTCTTAACCTTGCCTCTTATTTTTTTCTTCTCTCTCCGGATTACATACTATTACACTACTTAGTAATAATCCCTACCGTACCCACTGTCACTTTTTTTTTTTTTTTTTACCCTTTCTTCCTCTTCCTTTCCCTGATCCATTTTAGTTTCGCCGCGCCAGGACTACCTACCACCTCTATCTACTACCACCTGCACACTTATCTACCAACCTACCCTGCTGTCATTACCTACCTACCACCACTACCATTACCACGACTACTACTACTGGACTACTACCTACTACCTTGTCTCTCTAAAATAAACCAACCAACCCAAACCAACCACCGACTAACCAACCTAACCTGCACTAGACCAACACAAACCACCGCACCACCACGACAAGTTGCCAGCACCAGCAACACCCAAATTGCTGTGCCCGTCCGACAGATGCACCGTCGGTGACCTGGACGGTCCATTAGCTAATTGAAATTACATCGAGTGTTGTATGTTTTATTGTTCCGTGTCCCGTGCGAGAGGGTATATCGCGCGCGCATCAACCCACCAAAGAGAGAGGCAGAGAGAGAGGTCTACCGCCTCCAGATAGACAGGCACAGACACAGACACAGACACCGACACCGACAGACGGACACGAGTGAGAGAACGCGAGGTCGAGAGGCCAAGAGAAGGAGAGAACAGGACAGAGCCACAAGGGTATCTCTCTGTCCTTGCATTGAACTCCAATTCGCCGCCTGTGCTCGCTCCGCTGCATGTCTCCAACATCCACGTCGAGTATCGTCGCCCAAAGTGGAACCCCGTGACAACAACCACCACCACTACCATCATTTTCCACTGCCACTAACACCACCGCCGTCGCCGACCGCCGCCCCCGAGACGAACGACGACCACCCGACGACGAAAACTCATTGTTCTCCACCATTGATTTCCGTCCTTGGTCTCCTCCCATACACCCTGTGTCGTGTCCGCTGCCCCCCGCTCAAATTCCCGCTTCGCGACAACTCACACAGAAACAACTTTTCGTGACACCCTCTTCCTCTCCCTCTCCCACTCCATCCATCTCTCCGTCTATCTCTTCCATCTCCCACACCGCCCCTCGTCCATCCCTCTCGTAATCCTGTATTCCGTGCCAATTCCCGTCGCATCGTATCGTATCGTACCGTATCGCATCGTATCGCGCGTCGCATCGGTTCAATATCAATTCCTAAACTTTCGCATCCCCCTTTTTCACCTTCACCGCGCAGGGGACACAGCGACGCAGATCGCCACCGACCGACCACACCGACCGACCGCATCTCCAATCGCATTGGTACGATCGCTAGGTTAGAAAAGCGCATGAGATAGTGAGGAGGGCCGGGAGTCGATATCCACGCCGTGGATAGTCGACAGTATCGGACATGATGACGAGCATGGCCCCCAATTTTCACCCCGGTATGACACAACATCCGGGTGTTCACCCTGGCCATCCCATGGGCGCGCCCGGCATGGCTCACAATCCAAGCCAGCCCGGCGCTCAGCAGGGTATACCTCCTCAGATGGCCGCCCACATGGGCGTTTCCGGGCCTGGCGGACAGGTCAATCCCGCCGCCATGATGGGCGGTATGCCCCCCGGTGCTGGAGGGCCCAATGCTCACGCTCTCCAACACCTCAACCCCAATATGTTCCCCCAAGCCCAGGCTCAGGCCCAGGCACAGCAGTTTGCCAGTAGGTTTCTTCTATCTTTCGTCTCCACCCCCCTCTGCTTCCTCCCCCCTCCAGCCAGCTAAGAGATATTGCAGTGCCGAACAATCATATGATGCAACAAATGCACCAGCAAAGACTTCTACAGCAAAGGCAGCAGGCTTTAATGCACCAACAGATGTACGGCGGCGGAATACCCATGCAGGGCATGACCCCGGGGCAATACCAGGCCCTGAGGAATGGTGCCATGCAGAGGGTAGGTATTCCTCATAACCTTCAACAGGCGCACCTCGCACAGCAAGGACAACACCAGGGTGCACAAGCCCAGCATGCGCAGGTAAGCGCGGTTTCCTCCCTCACTCTACCCGAAGAAGCTAGGGAGACAGTTACCATGATACACGTCAACGGCAACCCTAGCCACCTAACCACCGAGCATGTGAGTACTGACCATGTTTTTCCTCACTAGCTTCTCGCCCATCAGATGGCCATGCACCAGCACCAGCACCAGCAACAACAGGTGGCAAATAACCCGATGCACCAAGGTAACCAACCCGGCCATCCCGGTCAGTTGACGCCGCAACAAATTCAACTGCAACAACAAATGTCTATGGCTCAGCAGGTGCCCCAAGCTGCTCAAAACCAACAGCCGCAACCGCAACCTCAACCTCAAAACCAACAACAACCCCCTCAACAGCAGCAACCACAGCAATCCCAGCAACAGCAGCAGCAGGCTCAGCAGCAACAGCAACAGCAGGCCCAGCAGCAGCAGCAGCAGCAACAGCAGCAACAACAGCAGGCTCAGCAGGCTCAGCAAGCCCAACAAGCACAGCAGCAACAGACACAGCAACAGCAGCAAGGCCAGCAGACAGGACAACAGCCGCAACCGAACTCGCAAGGCCCTCAGCGAGCCCCGACGCCCGCCAGCAATCAGCCGAACCAACCACAGAATCAAGGACCGAATCCTGGACAACCCAATCAGCCGCAACAGCCGCAAGCACAGAGCCAACCACAAGGTCAACAGACTCAGCCCCAGCAGCCCAACCCGCAACTACTACACGCCGCGCAGCAACAGCAGCTCGCCAACCTCCAGCAGATGCATCAACAGCAGCAGCAGCAGCAGCAGAAAAATGAGGGCATCATGAAAGGCCAGTTTTTCCTGAAGCTCATGCAGTTCAGCGAACATCTGAGCGGATACTCGGTTTGTGTGCCCCGTGTTTATTTTATATCCTTATGGTGAACGAAATGCTAACTCGTATTGTCTACTTGATAGGGCTCCAAGGCTAAGGACGATCTCGCTTACTGGCAGTCTTTCGTGGCGCAGTTTTTCTCCCCGAGAGGCGTCTTCCGGCTGAGTGTCTATATCACGAGTTCCGATCCGTCAAACGAAGAGCACGGGACAGACAAGCAGTACGAGATAACGCAACCGGCGCTAGCACGATATTTCCACACACATTTCCAGAGTGGCATAAAACAAATACAGATGACGTTCGAGAAGGGCACGATAGACAAGCCCTTGCCCAACGGTTGCCATTTTATCGAGAACCCCAAGGCTAGTCTGATATACTGGTTCGAGAACTCTCACGTAAGTCATGCTCGACGACGCAATCCGCCGGTTCAGTACTAGAAGAGGGAGATCTAACGTGGTTTGGATAGGTTGTCGCTACCGGCAGTCTCCGGGCGCAATTCGACAGCGACCAGAAGCTAGAGCTATTAGAGTTCAATACATTAGGGCACGAGGAATACATTTCGAGGAAGATGGTGATCAACGCGACGAAACCGACGCATAACTGGATCAAGGACTGGAATCGGGTCAATAACCAAGATCCCAAGATGTCGCCAGAGATGAACAAGAAGAGCAAGGCCAAGCAGATGAAGTCGCCGCAAACAGCCCCCCCCGATATCGACCTCCCGCAGTCCTCAGTTAAAATGAACATGGGAATTACCGAAGACGTGTTCCAATTCCTCGAGGTTAGTTTCCGCCGGTGACTAGAAGCCCTGATAGGATATGTTTTGCTAATACTATTTTTCACAGATTGTTGAAGTGATGGGTCAGATGAGCGTAAGTAGACGTTAAAACCCCCTCGCCCTCTGGGCAAGCCGACTTTTGTTACCGGCACAGGCACTACTTTCCTGCAGAAATGTGTGCTGACTTTTATTTGCAGCCTCTATTCAGCTTCTACCACTCACATCCTAATCTTTCGCCATATAACGCCCTGGAGCAATATGTGAATGCGTTTATCACCAACGCGCCGCAGCAGCCGGTCGTAAACGGCCACCCACAAGGAGGCATGCCGCAAAACCCTCGGACCCCGAGCTTCCCCCAATTCCCCATGGGTGCCTCGCCGGCGGCCACACACCTCCAGCTGCCCAACTCTCCGCATATGGGTAGCCCGGCCCAGGGTCATATGCAGGCACCCGGCATGCAGCTGCAGCAGAGCCAGCAGGGGACCAGCTCAAGCGGGCCTAGCGCCAACACAAGCCCGGCGAGTAACAAGCGCCGGAGACCGTCAACCGTGAAGGCGGAGGAGGACAGCGCCGGTGCACAGACGCCGGCGAGTATCGGCGGCGGACCCGGACCCCAGGTGAACGGTGCGACGATGGCTATGGGCCAGAAGAAGCCCCCGACGCCCCGGATGCAGAACCAGAAACGTCAGAAACCCAACCCGACGTAACACCAGTGTTTCGGTAATCCAAGAAGCGAATTGTATGTGTTTTTTGGCGGGGATATGGGTTTATCAGCATACCGGCGTCAACTATATTTGGATATGATATCTTATTTTACCCACGTGTTTTGTATTCGGGTGTCGGTTCTCTTCGGTCTCGGCTCGGGGCTCAGGGTTGCTTTTCTCATAACATGTGTCTTGTATGGGTTTGAACATATTCTTTATTGGGACAAAAAAGGGGGTGCGGGTGATATGGGGTGAAGGGAGGTTTTTCGCATCATCGTTTTTACTCAAGGGATTGTGATTTGATTATTTCCATCGACGGTTGGGAGAAATTTGGAATGCCTTGCGCTGTTATTCTGTTTTTCTTTTTTTGATGATTCCCACCTGTCACAACTCTTTATCTGTCGCGTGCTTCCCTCGTATTCGCAGCGGAATTTAATCTTTTTTTTTTCCCCTGTCGTTTATACCTCTATCTTGGACGACTTATTTTTACCTAGTCTCCCACTTGCTATCTTCGTCTTCCCAGCGCGCAATTATCTCTATGACAAGGGGAGTAAGAGGTAGTGGAGAGTACAAAAGTTCTTGTTATAAAAAAAAAAAGAGAAGGAAGACATAAAGCCATTCTGGATTAAAAGTGACAAGGATTGGACTGGCGATTTGTATGAAGGAACTCGCTGCTGTTGTCATGGGTGTGGATGTGGTTGTGATGTTGGGTTTATTTGTCTTGATTTTGATTTTGATTTCAAGGGAGAGAGACGAAAGAAGGTGGTTGAAAGTTATAATGCCCCCCCCGACCCCGGTGAACCACGTACGAACGATATTACGTTTTCCTGTCGGTCCTCCATCCCCAATCGCCCTTATCCCTACTACCTATTTATCTACTTTGCCCATTTTTTGTCTTATTTTTAAAGTATCTAGTAGTTTTATCTGTGTACGATATAAATAACATTTTTTTGAGATATATTCAAGGTGATAAGTTTAAAAAAAAAAAATTTTTTGTGATTTGTTGGTGTTGTGTGAAGTAGGTATGTGAAGTTCGTGAGAAGGGGAGGAGAGAGGAGGAGGAGAAGAGAGTTGATAACGTGACGTGGGCTTTGGAATGGTTTGTAGATGTCAATTGTTATGTACTCTTATTAATGTGACTACCTAATTGGTGATGTTTTTTCGTAAGTTAGCAAGTAAGTAGGTAGACTATATTTTTTATTTCTATCTTTTTTTTTTCTATCTTGGTAGGTATATGTAAGGGTAGGAAAGGGGGAAAAACGGCCTTTGCTTCTATTCCTTTTAAGACGTCAAGTGTACCTATATCTTGACGTTATCAATCTTGCTTTATAGGAAACATCGATCTATCAAATGTAGGTTGAGTAGGGTAGGTATATTGACTCTTATCAAAATATCTAACCCAACTTCTGTTCCTCATCTTCCTTATTTCTTCTTCTTACCTATTGATCTACACAACTGCGTTCGTTGTGTGTTAATCTAAACTACCCACATACGAGAAGGTATCTGGGAAGCAACTAAGTCAACCTAGTGCTTTCAACACGGGAGTACTTACTGATTATGTAGGTAGGTATATGAACCATTGATATAATAGGCGATAGTATTGGCTCAACGTGGTTCATCACGATTTTTCGCTGCCGCCACCGCTACCGCTGGCACACTCGATACGTGTGGAAAGGAAAATCTACATACCTACACTATACGCTCCGGTCCGTGTAAGGTGGGGGGGGGGAACCTTCGGACTTGAACCAAGATTAGCTCCTAGCCGAAAGATTGGTCTGTCATCTATTGGGGGGGGGGGGTTGGAGGAGGGTGTACTGGCCCTTTTGTTAAAGAGCATGATAGAATGGCATTAATGTTTATGCCTCGTCGGCTTCCCTCTAGGCCCCCCTTTGAGGCTGGTTTTGTTCTTCCTGGAGATATCTGGAAGGCATGTCAAACTTTCGCCCTGCATACTTGAATCTATTTTTTTTAACAAAAAGAAATCTTATCCTAGGGGTTGCTGCCGTTGGTTGGTTAATATAAATTGGTCTTAGTTAGAGTTTTAGTACTTGGGATGGTAGGATTACCACGAGGTATGTTGGACTATTCCAAACAATTCAGGGAAATTTCTAGTCTAGACACAGATAGCTAAGCTATAGCTGAGGATCAATCATGGGACTTTCGTTTACTTAGTGATGTGATCTCAGTGGCAGCAAGAGTATCCATGATCGTTCGATAGCCCAGCGAATGTCCTGGGCTTCTGGACGAATAACGACGAGGGCCGAAGACCGCGGCCATAGCCCCATGGGGCTTTTTGGTGTTAGTATTCCCATGCTTTATGGCGAAGGCAAAAAGGCCTCCTTGAGGCTCCAGTAGGAGATTGGAGATTGTCCGGCGTTCCGGATGACCATTCAATCTTTGTCTGGAAGTTGACAGAAAAGAAAAACATAACTGGCATGCGGGTCCTAGATCGCGACGATGCGCACAAACAACACCGGCCAAAGAATCCTAGGAGATCATGCTTCGATAAGCTAGTAAGACCCCCCCCCCCCCTATTGATCTACCTTTAATGGACTGTACACCAAGTACAATATCTCAGTGGTCTAGGACGACACTAGACCCTGCAAGAAGGGCCAGCTTGCCCCGGCGGTGGCAGAGCCACGTCTGCCGCGCCGCCTCGGTGCACGTGAAGACGCTGCAGCAACACAGCGAGAAGCCCCAGGTGATCGAGCATATGTTCATGCTCAGGTCGTCGGGGACCTCGGGCCTGTACCACGGCGGGACGAGGAAGCCCGCCATGTTTTTTTTTCTGTCCGGCCGTGCGTGCCGGAGGGGTTGAAGGTGGGAAGGTCTTGCTTCTTCCGGCTTGAGGCTCGTTCGTTCACTCGTTCATTCGTTTGTCCCTCTATCCGTCCAAGTCATTTTTTAGAGAAAATGATTACGCTGTTTGTTTTCCCAACCCCTTTTCTTTTTTTTAACTACGTGGACGACGATGAGGCAAGGGACGCAAAAAACTCCAGGTCAGGTGGTCCCTTGGAAGTAAGGTAGCCGGCGCGAAAAAAGGCACGACATTTGTACCAGCTGGATTTGTATGTCAGGTATTACAAGAAGTCGTGTTTTAGTAGATATTTCCACCTTTTTCTCTATTACAGGACAGGAGACAGGAGAAAAAAAACAAAGGAAAAAGACAGCATCGTCTCCCGTCTCAGGAAGCTTTTACGAGGCGTTGAAGTATTTGGTCAAGGTTTAGCTCCTTCGAAAGGAGGCTTTGAATCCATTAGCCCGGTCCGTAAGGACTAAAAGTCTGACGAGCACTCGATTAGCATGCGGCAGACAACAAACAAGCTTTTCCTCAGAGTTGTGGTGGTAATCATGAAATTGACCCATTGCCGTGCTTTTTGTGGCGAGTCAAGGCGCCTCCCCCCTTTTTTCTTTATCCCCCCACGAGCTTCAGGTCAAAAGAAAAGGGGACTAGATCATATCTAGGACCCGTAGCCCCTGCGGTTGTCGAGGCTCTCCTCAGAGTCAACCCTTCTATAACTCTTCCAATACAGAGGAAATATATGCCCGGTAGTGGGAGAAGAAGTGTACATCAATAGAAGCTGACCTGCCACCCCCCGCGGAGATAACGAGGCTGTGAGACTAATTTTCCTCTAAGGTGGCGGACGGCGTCATTGGAAGTCAAAAATAGGGGAGATCCCCTTGAAGCAAACTTTGGCCGTGTATCAGCTCGATCAACTCAAAGCTGATGATACACTCGATATCTCGACATTCGATCCCCCCTCCCCAACCCCCGGCGACTAGAGTTCGAAAACACATGTTCTTATTGGATCTTGATCTTGATCATGATCTCGAGATGTACATGTCCCGAGATACCTGTTGGCGTGTTTAAGGCACCTACATAGGTACAATCTTGAAATCATCTTGACAATCAGATGGGGCTGGTTTGTTCAATCTGTGATCTAGTAACCGAATTCCGCTTCTATAGCTGTAGAATCCTTTTACGGCCTGGGAGTATATAGGAATGTAATACCCATACTATTATGCGGTCAACGATTATGAAAATTGTTACAAGTTGGGAAGAAAGCACTTACAGCATATATGTGATCCCCACGGCATATAAATAAGGGGAAGAGGACGTATGTACTGAAAATGTCCTCCTTTTATGTAAGTCTCCATCCAGCCCCTATGTAGTCGTACATAATCCGAAGCCACTTGCATGCGGGGCAACATACTAAAACAAGGAATAAAAAAAATAGAAAAACCCCTGTTAGGATTTCTTTTTCTTTCCTTTGTTTTTCTTTTCTTTTTACTTTATTTTTCTCCTTTACATAGGGTACCTAAGGCTAAGCACAATTTCCCCTGGGGACTAGAACTGATTACCTACCTACCTATTAGGTAGTAGTAGTGTATCTAGGCTATTATAGTCGTGCATATAGATATCCCTCGACTCGGATGGTCCCATCGGAAAACGTGCGTGATGTAAGGGGGCCTTGCCGCGCTGGGTAGCAGTTCACAACTAACCCAGGTAGTCGTTCCCGCATGATATTGCGGCAGGGATTAATTAGTACATAGGTCCAAGTTGCAACGAAGCCGGCCATGTCGTGTCCCCCCCGCCGCTGCCGCCGCACCATACTACGAGCCGCCATCGCGGCGAGTGCAGTCGCGGTAGTTTTGCTACTGTTCCTCTCCCAACTCGCTCCGATGGAGTGGTCGTGGACTCTGGGCACGACGAGTTTCATGGCTCTGTCCGGAACGGCTGCGTCGGCGGCGACGACGGCGCAGACGGCAGCCGTAGACTTGTCCTGGTACCCCCCGCGCAACACGTCTATCAACGACCTGGCCGCGGTGCTGGACGACAGCAACGGCATCTACGGCTTCGTCTTCAACTCGTCGGATACGCCGCCCGGGGTACCGTATGGAACGTATAACTGGTGCAACATGCCGCACGTGCGCAAGGCCGAGTACGTGAAGCCGTCTGCAGAGTACGAGCTACAGTATGTCGAGGTGGTGAGTTTGGCCAGATTATCTATTCTATTTATTTACCCTCTAAACCTCGTCCCGTCAGATCCAGAGACATCACAAGCGCACCCCCTATGCTAGCAACTCTTTCCCCGTGGAACCGTACCGCTGGGACTGCCCCGGGCAGGGGCTCTTCCATTACGGACAGGCCGTCTCCGGCCCCGGCCCCGGCGCTTCCGCCGAGCAGCAGCAGCAGCAGCACCAGCACCAGCACCAGCATCAGCAAGCCGCCCGGGGCTACTGGCAGGGCTACACCTCGCCCGTGAACCCGTACACGCCATCGGGCTGGACCGGGACTTGCCAGTTCCCGCAGATCACCCTGAGCGGGCTGGACGACGCCCACACGCACGGGCGCGACCTGTACGAGGTGTACCACGAGCTCCTCGGGTTCCTGCCTTCCCGCGACGACGCCGACGAATGGCGCGCCCGCGTCGCCTACCGCGTGACCCAGAACGTCATCACGAGCCAAGTCGCCGGCATGCTCATCAGTGGCACTTGGGCGACGTCATCGTCGTCGTCGTCATTGTCGGCGGCCGTGCCGCTGCTCGTCCAGGCCGCCGGCATCGACAGCCTTGAACCGCAGTACGCCTGTGCCGCGGGCGACGCCCTCTCCGCCGCTATCACCGCCGCCCCCACGTGGCGTGCCCACCTGGACGCGACGCGCGGCTTGTTCCACGAGCTGGACGCCATCTCCGGCGTGCCTGACGACGACACCGGCTTCCACGTGAGCTTCGACCACTACTACGACAATCTCTCGGCGCGCCAGTGCCACGCGAAGCCCCTGCCCTGCCGGGTCGGCACCGGATCGGGCACGTGTGTCGACGAGCGCCTCGCCGACGCGGTGTACCGCGCGGGCCAGTGGGAGTACTCGTGGGTGTACCGCGACGCACCGGCCTCGCTCGCCGCATCGGTCGCGGCGTACGGGGTGTGGATCGCGGAGCTGAGCGCGCACCTGCGGGGCCGGGTAATCGGCGATGAGGGCCCGATCTACTTTCACAACGTAGCGCACGACGGGTCGGTGAGCCGCGTACTAAGCATCTTGCAGGTGGACGTCATGGTGTGGCCTGGCATGGGGAGCGAGATCGTGTTCGAGCTGTATCGCAAAACAGCAGATGCAGAGCCCGAGATAGAGAGGGCGGACCACGCAAATGCGAGAACAGGGCCGGGTGGCAGTGATTACTATGTGCGTGTGTTATTCAGCGGCCAGGTATTGCAGTCGTCTCACCCGAGTCTGGGTGTCATGGATATGGTGCCCTTAGGAACACTGCTGGCTTATTTTGATGGGCTGGTTGGCGAGAATGCCAGCTTGGTTGTTGGTAAATGTAATGGGACCATCTCTATCTAGAATCATCGCTGGTAGGTAGGTGGATTGGTGGATTGGTGGATTTCTTGATTAGCACTTAGGTAGTCTCTCTACGTGACTTTAATTCCCGCTCGACATCGTTCCATCTACCTGCTTGCATGGGGTCTAGCTTCCGCAACTTGGACAGCCAAGTCTGAAGACCGTCGTCTTGCTGCTTGTTTTGCTGCTTGCCCCCACCGCTAGTACTTTGACTCGCCTGCCTTAGTTGTCCGAGAGCCAAGGTGTATTCCAGCAGCGCTTCGTAGATCCACTTTATGTCATCGTAATCCTCCAGCAAGTCCTTGATGTCCTCTATCTCTCTCTCTATGTACGGTATTCGCTCCTCGATCGTTAGACCCGGCACGATGGTTGATTCCTTGGAACGGTAGACGAGTTGCAGGATCAGATAGCGGTGATAATACCACAAGCTCTGGTCCTCAGGTCCGACGTTCAGTGCTTCGCGAATCTGATCCAGCTCTGCCTCGAGAAAGGCCGATCTTGCTTTATCGTCGGCACCGCGCTCGTCGAGAAGACGGCTGATCAGGCGGCTTCGGTTGTGCCAAGCGGAGAAGTTGGATAAGTCGACGCGGATCATCTTGGTCGTGTAGGCAAACTCGTCCTCGACCATGCTCTTCCCCCGTAGCTCGGGCGTCTCCAGCCTGGCCACGAGATAGCGTCTGTACCCCCAGGCGTGGAAATTGCGGCGGTCCTTGGTAAGCATCTTGGAGTCGAGCGCGAGTTCGCCCTCCCAAATGGCGGTGGCGACGGGGGTGGGCAGGCGCAGAATGGCCTGTTCGAGGATCCATTTCCGATATCCCCAAAGCCAGTAGCACTTGGGAAATTCCATGAGCAGGGGCACGGTGAAGGCGAGCTCGGACTGTAGCATGTCGGCGTCGGCATCGGCATCGGCATCAGCTGTAGCACCGCTCTGGTCTCCCTGCGGAAGGGCGACGGGAGATGAAGCTGAAGAGGGTTTGGACAGTAAGCTGGAGACGAGGCAGCGGCGGCGGACGTTCCATATCGTGTGGTATTCCGGGTTCAGGCGGAGAAGCTTGGAGGTGAGCTGGAAGAGGGTGGTGTCGTGGGCGCCCTGTCGCACTCGACTGCGTATGTCGTCCTCGATCTGGCGGTATTTGTCGATTTTGTCGAGGTCTTGTTGGCGCTGCTCTGCGGTGCGGGCGGCGCGGTTGTACTGGGCCACGCCGTGCTATTTGCCATTTGATGTATTCGGTAAGCAAGTGCCATTGCGTTTTTCCTTCTGCTTCTGCTCACTTACGCTGGCCATATTGATGAGAAGAGTACAGTCAGGTAGGTTCTTTTTTCGTTCTGTTTTATTGACTTCACTGTTGCATGAAGACGGGTGGTGTAAGTGGGAGAGAGAGATGGAATACTTGCTACACTAACTAGATGTAAGTAGGTGGCAGATGCACCTTGGCAAGTTACACACCTACCTACCTAAGGTTACCTAAACTTTAGTGTAACGGTTTCATGGTTTCATGCATGTCCGATAAGCTTTCCTTCCGACTTATCGATAAAGCTCCCACGTCATACCCAGGCCTTTAGTACCTACTACATACATACCTACTAAGGTACTACTACCAAGTACTAGTATTCCGTTATTACATCTATCGTTATTTCCATGTACTCCCATCGAGCCTGAGCTCATACATCCATGTCTTGCTACCAGCATTGTATAGGAGGAAGGTACTACATACTAGGTAGTACCTATATCAACTCACTGAAAACGGGCAAGCGAATACTTAAATAGTCAACTCCTTTCACCATCCCCTAATATATCTACCTACCTGCTTCTTCCTTTCCATACACAAAGATTGTATAGCATATACTACTCCCACTGCCTTCTCCCCCGTCACTGGTCTTTGACGAGGTGAATGTAGGTAAGTTAGGAGGCTAGTGACGCCCGTTTGCATAGAAAGGTCTCATTAGCATCACCATTATCATCATCATCGTTCATTGCTTTCCATTCTTTTTATTTGTTGTCTATACTCGACATGCCTACTTCCTCTCCAGACCGATTCGTGCCCTTCAACGTCGCTGTACCAGATCGCTTCCGAGCCAATAAGCAGCCCCACGAACTGTCGCCCTCCGAACGCCTCCTGCGTACCGACGAGGCCGGATCGGATGCCTTCTGCTTCTCCCCCAAGTCCGCCGCCCCCATGGCTTCCCGCCGCGTGTCCCGGTCTGAAGGGTTAGAACGTCGCCTCGGCACCGTCCTCGACCTGAACTCCCTCGAGAGACAGGTCAGCAACGGTGCTGTCTGGTCTGTCGGCGGTCTAGCACCTATGAGCGGCGGCAGCGCATCGGCCGTAGATGATGGAGGCGGGCGCCTTGTCAGTTCGGGCACCAACGCCCGCCTCTACACCACGTCCTTCTCCAACCGCCGGCCTAAGTCGGAGGAGGACCAGGAAAAACACGAAGGCCGACTCGCGCTGGCCTTGAAGATCGACCGAGTCCAGCGCGTCCTCGACTTTGATGGCTATTCCACCTTTCCACGCTGCAGGAGCAAGGGGAGACCCTCGCTACAGACGAGCAAAACGACTTGGACTGGCACGGAGTAGAGCAACGATGCCCACGTCGCTAGTAAGTCACTGCTGTCGATACCATGGGTACTCGAGAGCTGACACAGGCATTCCAGAACCTCAGAAAGAGGCACGGATTCTACCCAACGCTCCGTTCAAGTAGGTACAGGTGGCATGCCGAGAAATCCGAAGAATGCTAACCCCAATCGTCGCCAGGGTCCTAGATGCCCCAGGTCTTCGTGACGACTTCTACTGCTCGATAATGGCTTACTCAAAGACGTGCAATACCTTGGCTGTGGGCCTCGGCAATCTTCTATATGGATGGTCCGAATCGTCAGGCGTGACCCTTCTCAACAGCGGGACCAAGGACGGATCATGGCTGACTTCGGTAGCCTTCTCGTCGAACCAGGGTTGCAAGTCCATCCTAGCCTTCGGTCGGTCCAACGGTTCTCTGTCCTTGATGTCTCTCTTCGACAGTCTTCTTCCCCGTTTCGAAGCTCAGCAGCCAGCACCCGTCGCCTGTCTCTCGTGGCGCCCCACCGTCACGAAACGACCGTCGTTGAATATCCATAACAATGGGGTGTTGGTCAAGACCGAGGACCTTCTCGTCGGAGATGAGATGGGGGACATCTACTATTACTCGGTCGAGTGGCCCGAGCCCTAGGAAGTGGCTCGGGATAATTGGTCTGGGGCCATGACCTTGCTTGCACGCATCAAGGTCCATTCCCAGCAGATATGCGGTCTGGCGTGGTCGCTCAACGGCTTGCAATTCGCGACGGGAGGCAACGACAATATGTGTTGTCTCTTCGACGTGGACAAGATCATCGACACGGAATCCGGTATGGCCATTGCCGAGACGCACGCCAAGTCTTGTAGCACGGCAACAGAAACAAGCGCAGACGAGCGCAGTTCATCTTGGTGCTCGGCAAAATCGAGCGATGGCGCCTCATCCCCGGCGCTCGGAGACGCGCTCGACCATGGGAGCGCCTGCCCTGATGTGAGACAACTGCCGACGGGCTCGGAGAGACACCGATGGCGTCACGCGGCGGCGGTCAAAGCCATTGCTTTCTGCCCATGGCGGGAAGGGCTCATCGCGACGGGCGGAGGGTCGAACGACAAGTGCATCCACTTCTACCACACGACGTCGGGCGCCGCCCTGGCCACCATCTCAGTGTCGGCGCAGGTGACGTCGCTCATCTGGAGCACGACGCGGCGAGAGATTGCGGCGACGTTCGGGTACGCGCAGCCGGACCACCCGTACCGCATCGCCGTGTTCAGCTGGCCCGACTGCCGGCAGGTGGCGGCGGTGCCCTAGGAGGGCGAGCACCGCGCACTCTACGCCATCGCGTACCCCGGCGGGCCCAGCGACACGTACCGCACCAAGCAGCGACTCCGGAGCCGCACGGCGGAGGAGGGCTGCATCGTGGTGGCGGGCAGCGACGAGAGCGTCAAGTTCCACGAGGTGTGGATGGCGGGGCGGAAGGCGACGGCACTTGGGAGCGGGATACTTGCGGGGAGCGATATCCTCGAGATGGCGGAGGGGATCGATAAGGAGGGCGAGGTTATCCGCTGAAGTTGATGGGGTTGGATTCCGTAGCGTATAGGTAAAGAAAGGGGCGGGACATAATGGGGCAGGACGGGACTGTCGAGTCGAACAAGCATACGAATTACTACACTAAATAACATTGGTCTAACCTTAGATTATAGAAATGGAGCAGGTTAGCAGGTTATTAGCTACCTAGTAAGTAGGATTAATCCATTGAATGATGTATAAAACCAAATCTGGAAAGCCCCCCTTTTCGAAGATATACACTAGGTTAGTGTAGAAGGGTTTCCGGTAGACATCCATGTTGTCACTTCACTGGACACCCACACAAGCGAGGCGGCTCGGCAGCATCGGGTTCCCGACGAACAAAGACATCGTGGAAGCGTGGAGGCGTGGAGGCGCGTGGTCCCACCCTCCAGCCCATTCGTTTCCCCTGACGATCATATTGACATGGCTCATGCGGTTCGAGAGCGCGACGCGGCTATCATACCTCTCTCTACCTACCAAGCTAATAAGTGTCGGTTGGCGGTGGCACATAGGTTAGTAGGAAGGTATCATCCATCATCGGTCACATGAAGGAGGAGGTAAGAAGGGGGGGGAGGGCTGTTTTGACGAAGGAGATGAGTTGGTAATCAGGTGTGCGCATATGGGCATAGTGTACACTATATCAGGGTATGACGTCGATTTGTTTTGTTATCTTATTATCTTAGTAGGTACATAGTAGTACATACCATACTTGACATGGTGCCTGTCGGGTATCCATATGTATGTACGTGTGACCAGCTAGGTAGAGGGAAAGAATGACCCGTGTACCTATGGAGGTGGTAGGTACTAACATAGTGGACCTCCTGATAGTGTAGTGTAGATGGATGGGGTTTCTGCTTTGTAAGTAAAGTTACTGGGGCGGTTTACCTAACCTACCTAGGTAGGCTGAGGCTTGGGGCTGGAGGCTATTGTAGTGTAGTGTGTGTAGAGGCTGGAGCTGTGATTAGCTTCTATGGATCTGACAGTTCAAGTTATTAAGGTACTTAGTACACTACCGCCTTATTTGGGTAATCTCGCATTTTTACCGCAGGGGTAAGCCCTGGCGGAACCTGGCAGAAAGTTGGCAAGTAATGAGTATTAAGCAAGTATTTTGCTGATTTTATTAGTGCTTTATTACGAATTAATTAAATGCTTTAATTATATAAAAAAAATATTAATTTTATGTTATAAATTAAATAAACTGTATTTAAATTTTAAATATATTAAAAATACCTTTATAATAAAAATGCGAGATTATTTAAATAAAGCGGTAATAAAAAAAAAAGCAAAAGATGCTAGTCCGGTTTTAACCACTTTTAAATGTGATTTATTTTTATTTATATAATAGTATTTAAAAGTACCGCCTTTTTTAAATAATTTTAAACTTTAATATAAAACTTTTAACGCTGTAATTAAAAGTTACATGTAAATTAATTAAAGTATATTTTAATATAATGTAAAAAGCCGAGCTCCTTTTAAACTTAGTCACTTACAGGGTTAACAGCCCCTATAAAAACCCTTGTTAGCGTCGTAGTTTAATTAGTTTTAGTCCTGTTTATTAACTTTCAGCTTTAATTCTGGTTATTATTTGTACTCGATTCGCACTTAAGCCGTCGTTTTTTACATATAAATTAATAGTTATTTACATATAATTTTATTTTAAAGGTGCTTTTACATTTTTTTTACTTTTTATTTTTTTATTTAACTAGTTTTATTATTATTTACTTAATGTTTTTTATTATTTTATTTTAAAATAATAGTTTTAAAGTTATTTTATGTCACGGGTCTGGCCCAGGGTCGACGGTATGGCTGTGCCATACCAGTTAGCAGGTGGAGGTGAGGGATTATCACCGACTCCGCATGGTCACGTGCGGAGGTAGGGGGTTATCACCGACTCCGCATGGTCACGTGCGGAGCCCGTATGTATATAGGCTGGTCAGCGCCCTTAGATGCTTTCGTTAGTTTTTCTTTCCCTTTTCTCTTTTCGTAGTTAATTTAAACTTCCTTTCCGGTTCACGTGGTCCGCGCACCTTAACCCCGTGACATTTTAACAGCTTTTTTAAACTATAAACTTTAATATTAAATTTTTATAACCTGTTTTTAAGTTTTTATAAAAGTTTATAAATTAATTAAAACTTTTTAAATAACGTGATTAACTTTTAAAACTTTTTATAAAACGTAATATATACCGTTTTTACTTTTATTAAAAAACTTTATTATAACATTTTAAAATTAAAAAGTTAAAGGTTTTAATTTAATTAATTAATTATAAACTTACTTTAAATCGAAATAAAAACAATAATTAAATAATATTAACTTATAAAAAAAAACAAAAAATAATAACTAGTTAAATAATAAAAGTAGTTAACATTTAAAATGTTTAAATAAAAAGGTAATAATATATTATTAAATAAGATTATATATAAATAACTATTAGTTTATATTAAAATGTACCCTGGCTAATTTACACGTAACCTTTAATTACAGCGCTAAAAGTCTTGTGCTAAGGTCTGGAATTACCTAAAAGGGGCGGTAGAATGGATGGGAATGTCGGGTATGGGCTTATTACATAAGCACACGCAGGACCCCGGGGGCCTTGCACAAGGGGAGAGTAAATGGTTGGCGCTAAACCCCTCTAGGCCGGGTCACGTTACCTTAGTCATTCGCCGGATTTGATGGGGTCTTACCTACATACATACCTAATGTACTGGGTTACCTATCTTATGTACCTAGTGTACACATATGTATTGTCCGCCTCCTTGTTGAGGTCCTCCCTCCACCCCCCATTTGCCCCGCCTTTGCTGGTTTGCTTTGTCCTTTTTTACTACTATGTACTTTGTTATCTGCCTACCTACTAGGTAGTGTACCTACCTTAGTAGGTAGCGTAATGAAAATTGAATGTACACTACTAGGTAAGTTAATAGGCAAGTACTACTAGTAGTAGTATGTAATAGTAGGTATTAAATAGACATGATCTTATTTAATGTACATATTTATGTTAGTTACTACTACTGACCTCACTATATAATGTAGTTTCAGTTATTGTGCAGCAGGCCTTGAGTTGACTTACACACACTACCTACTCATTTAATGTACCTAGTGTACACGCACCTACCTGTCATTCTTTTCCTTGGTCATCAACCCTTTTTCTAGGTGGTACCTACACTAGTAGGTACTTAGTTGGGGTACTTACTAATACATAACTTACCTACCAGGCAGGCAACAACCTTCCGTCTTCCACTCCTCTACCTCCTCCTCCTCCCACCCCCCCACGTCACTTGCCCACCAACTTACCTGACCTGAACCTCCATTCACCATCCTCAACATCTGCAATCTCGTTACTACTACAACCTCCTTCTTCCTTCTTCTTTTTTTTCTTTTTCCCTTTTTCCCCTCTCGTCTTCCTACCTCTCTTTGTCTTCCGCATCCACGAAAAATTACTTTGTTATCTCGCTGATCGCCTCTGTCAACTACCTAGCTACGACATCGTAGTCAATCCATCACCTCTCTCTCTGTCTCTCCCCTAATCCTTGTCGGCCTCCGTTCCGCCAACAACACCCGCATACACCGCATCATCCTCGTCATCCTCGTCATCCCCTCCTCCCTCCCCTCTCCCCCAATATACCCAACGAACCACCTCCGATACACCAAAACAATAACAACAATAAATAACAATAACCACGACAACCGCCATCAAGATGCGATCCAAGTTCAAGGACGAGCACCCCTTCGAGAAGCGCAAGGCCGAGGCCGAGCGCATCCGTCAGAAATACGCTGACCGCATTCCGGTACGTCGACACTTTTATCTCCATCATCCCCATCTCTCCTTGTCACGTATCATCATATCCATCCATCCATTTATCTATCTATTCATCCATCTATCCATCCATCTATCCATCCATCTATCCATCCATCTATCTACCTACCTATCTATCTATCCATCTCCGCAAACCACAACAGACCACCCGCACCCGGACTTGTTGTTCGCTCGCCTTGCTAACCCGTCTTTTGTCTCGATAGGTTATCTGCGAGAAGGTCGAGAAGTCGGACATTGCTACCATCGACAAGAAGAAGTACCTGGTGCCTGCAGATCTCACTGTCGGCCAGTTCGTCTACGTCATCCGCAAGCGCATCAAGCTGTCCCCCGAGAAGGCCATCTTCATCTTCGTCGATGAAGTCCTGCCTCCGACTGCTGCCCTCATGAGCAGCATCTACGAGGAGCACAAGGACGAGGATGGGTACGTTTTTTCCCCCTTCGTTGCATGCATCGCCTTGCCGATTTCTATCTAGCTTGCTACATATATATACATATTCACATCGAAGTTGCTAACCGTCCACCCTTTCCCCTTCTAGCTTCCTCTACATCACCTACTCGGGCGAGAATACATTTGGTGAGGCCATCTAAGGCCGCCCCCCTCCCTTGAGTGTGTTCTTCGGTTACAAGTCGTCCTCGGCGTTTACGGTTCAGGCTGCGATATGCGATGGGTTTGGTTGCTGTGTGGGGTTATTGATAGGGCAGGGAGATAGCTAAGGTAGACTGATCACTAGCAGTAAAGCGGTCGCCCGCTGTTGTCTGAATAGGGTCATGCTCCTTTCTTTCTCGGTATTGGTTCGTTTTGTCAATCAATCAACAACACACACCACATAGAGGCCTTTTTTTCTTCTTCTGCCCACACCAGAGACCACATTACATCTCTCCCAAGCCGCTTCTAGAGTGATCATTTTTTTATACAGTCCATCCGTATATGCCGCCAGGTTGATATTGGCAAAACTATTACTTTGCCTGCCCCCCCTTCTGTTTCTAGCCAATTTGTGTCTAGTTTGCCGGTCTTGGTACCGAGACGAGGGATATCTTAATTTAGACTCGAGAGACACCCATGAGGTCGAGGCTTGATTGCTTCAGTTTGAGAATGTACCTAGACATTATTTATGCTGGAGTCACAGATCCATCCATCCACCCATCCATCAAATCGCGTTCTTCCCTATGAATGAGTCATTGGTCATGGGCCATGGGTATTTTGTAGCTTGTCTGTCGATCCGATAGCTGTCATTCTATGGGTTTGTTACAAAACGGATATGTTCTCCCAGTTTCTGCTACTCAGCTGCCTTCGTCTTGACTGACACGGCATCGTCGTGTATTCCATATTATCGGTAAACCAAGTCACGATAAATAGGTGGGCTACCTACCCATTTCAAAGGGGGAAAAAGGAATAAAGAATAAAGAAAACCCCCCCTGTTGAGAAGTATAAGGCAAGGTATCGCGGGTAGTTGTACCCAGTTCTAGTCTCCTGCGCGCAATAACAACTTGATTACCTACTAAGTTAGGCCCTTGTTAGACGCTTCGTGACGTTGGTGCCCATATCCCCCCCCCTTTTTAGTTACCTACCTCATTTTAAGCTTGCGGCAATATGTTCCATGCCTGCCTCCTCTGGGTGTGAACTTGCTGAGTCGATTCGCTAGATATGGGGAGCCGGGGGGGGGGGGGGGGGGAGGGAAAGGTCATGTCAGGTCAGGTGTCTTACCCAGCTTCCCGAGGCTATTATAAATAATAAGGAACTTTGACAAATTATTTTCTGAATTTCCTATGTTGCCAGAGAAAGGCTGCTCTCGTCGTGGATTTGTTTGACTCGACATACGAGAGGGAAAGTCTCGGGCGATTATGTGGAAATGGTATAACCTGTCTTACTAGAGGGAATTCGAGAGCTTTTAAAGTGGTATACTTTTCCCCCTTTTTAGAGTGGCATTAATATATCGATCAAATCACCTCAATGGGGATCTGAAGACCTAGTACTAGTGTATACAGCCTCAGTAGAACGGAGAGGTGCCGTAGAAAAGCTGAGATATTTAAGGTGACTTTGAACTCTGTCCGTCAGGTGAAGAATATATACCGGTGTAATGACGAGGCAAAGCTACTTGTGGATATCACAACTCACCAGGAGAAAGAATCTCATAAGGAGTGCCTAGATACCTACTCAACAATAAACTCACAATTTTAACTTAGTAGATTGCCAATAAGTAAGTTAAAAGAGGGGGGGCCTTGGCCCTATTAAGGGGTATCGGTAGTTAATTAAATAATCATTATTTCATTATAGATGGTATCGTTTTACTCGCGTGCCCTACCCCATCAGCGCGGGGCCATATGATAAAAGGTCTACAAAATATAGTAGAGCGACATGACCCCGATGAGTGCTACCATAGGAGAGTCTAGAGAGCCACCCGAAGACGTCGACGCGGCAGTGGACGTCCCGCCATTAGAGGTTCCCGAGCCGGAGCCCGAACCTGAGCCCGAGCCTGAGCCCGAGCTCGAGTTGGCGTCAGACCCGCCGGAATCCGATCCTGAGTTCGATATCGACGACGATGATGACGATGACGATGAGGAGTCGCCTCCGACACCGGACCCAGAGTGAGATCCGCCCTGGCCTGAGTTCTCTGCCCCCGTGTCGCTTCCTAGGTTGAGGTTGTTAGTGAGACAACACACACTGGAGGGTGGAGTTTGAGATGGGCATAGCATACCTAGACTCGCCTTATCCTACCCGCCCAAGAGGGCCGAAATGAGAGCAGTCACGAATTCGGAAACGGCCGAGATGAGCTGCGAAGCGTGTCAGTGATCGTCTATTGGTAAGAGAGAGGGAGTGATGATTGCGTAAAGACATACCGGTGCAGCATCCGAGATGAGCGACTGCGTCTGCTTGATGAAGTCGTCCGTCAGCAGCGTGTTGGCCTTGCCCAGGAGCGCGCCTATCGTGTCGATGTTGTCGGGCGTGAGCAGCTTGGACAGGGAGTTGACGAGGCCCTCCAGGTCGAGGCCGAGGATCGTGCTGAGCAGCGGCTTGACCTGGTCGACCGTGTCGACGGCGAAGCTGACGAGCCCGCGCGTCTGGTTGGCGAACGGGTCCGCCAGGAGGTCCGCGAGCCCGTGGACGGTGATCTGCGTGTCGTCGAAGAACTCGGGCGTCAGGATGCCCGAGAGGGACTTGAGCAGGTCGACGAGGTCGCCGAGGGCGGTCGTGAGATCCTGCCGCGGCCCCAGGTGGAGCTCGTCCCGTGTGAGGAGAGGGTGGTGCGTGTCCCTCTGTGGACCGGTGAGAGCTGCCACCGGCATGAAGACGGCTACGGCCGCCGTGAAGAAGGCTGAGAAACGCATGATAAGGTAACGAATAGATAGGTAAGTAGGGAGTTAGGGAGGTAGGTAGGTAGGTAGGTTCTCAGGATACACGGAACGATCTCAGTCTTTAGCAAGCCCACCACCGGAGTTCAGGATGCAGCTGTCGACTTGAGGTGGTCAAGTCACATTTTCATGTCTGGCAGCAAGCGGTCGTATTATACTTGCGGCGATACAGAGAAGCTCTGGATTGCAGAACAGCTTTCCCCTCATAGCAGCTCCCCCTTTTCCCCTCCTAGCTCTTCACGATATGGTGTGTTGATCGCAACTAGGTACTCTTCCCTCATTTCTCCGAATCGCGATGCATGCCACATCCCCGCAATTTTGTCATTTAATAGTTCATGATCATGGTTACATCAGGCATCGTAGGTACAAGAACGAAGTATGGGGTACCTACCTACCTACCTGCGAAGGATGTGAGCGCAAAGATCCAGGAGCTAGGAGGGGATCAGTGGAGTCATCTAACCTAGGAGAGATCGCGAAAATTCTGGCCGGTCAGATCCCTGTGACTGTAAGTCGGCCGGCATCGAGCTACGTACAGCTTAGTCTGGCTGAATAGAGGAGGAGGAGATCGGCACGGTTGACTGTGACGCAGGCGAGAAGCCTTGTCGAGATGATCGTGTCAGCATCGAAGGCGGAAATGAGAGGGGACGGTTCTTAGACCAAGATCGCCGTCGCCCGCGGACACGAGAAGGGTTCCGCCTAGAAGCCGAATGACATGTGAAGGAGATGCATTGATCGAATTTCACCGGAAGAATTATGACATATCTGTGTATAGCACCACGTTTGTACATACCGATCATGCTCAAGTGACCTGCACAATGCTACGAACGCCCGGACATCAGCACCAGACGAGCAACAGGGGTTTGTGTGCCCCGAGCCTCGAGTGGGTGGGTGGTTGGCCTCTCTGGTACATAACCTCAACCTTACACCCTTACCTACCCTAGCATTTATCTAAGATAAATGGAACGACAACGTGGAGAACCCCCGGCTCATGATCTTTGCGGGGCCGCCGACCGAGGCCGGTATCGTGACGATTCGGAAGGCGGCGTGCTAGTAACGTAGGGTGGACTATCAATGCGGAGTAACCGGGAGGGAAAAGGGGGGGTGGGGGGGGGGAAACACGGACGGCTTGGGAAAGAGAGTCGTCGCTCACTCTTCAGCCTTCAAGGGTTACCCTATGTACTATATATTACTGGCACATTTATTAGTTCTCTGCTGACCTCTAAGTGGTTAGAATTCGAAGAAGTGACTTTGCAGCTCGGTTCCTAGATGGTGGTGAACAGGCAAGGGGGGGTTGTCGAGTTGTCTGCATGGAGACGGTCTCCTCCAGGGGTGGTATCCAATCGCATCTGTCTGTTTATAAGACATACTACCTAGCAAATCACCTCACTCGGCCTGACTATGGGCCTTTGACTCAGTCTGGTGGCTTCAATGTACCTATCACACATACTTATTCCCAGCGGCTTCGTGAACCCGGATGAAGGGAGGGGGTTGACTCTACATCGCCATCAAAGATGCCCAAAAGTAACCGCATCTGGTTCTAGTCGTAGAGCGGACCTAGGTAACGAGAGATCGTCGTTTGGATCTTTCGATTGTAGCATCTGCATGAAGGCCTTCCCTGCAAGGTTGTATCGTGACATTTACACAATGCAGTGGGAATGAAAAGGCAATGGAGCTCCTACGAGCTTTTAAACTTGTACTTTCGTCGATGCTTGGCACTTTCGAAGGTCTTTTTTAGTTTGAATCGAATGATTACAGACTTGTCTTGTGCTCGTCTCTTACTGGTAAGCACTCGACCAGACCTATAAACAGGTTGTGCGATTGTTGGTATTCTCAAAAGGGGAAGCAAAAAACTCACAAACGCGTGTAAGATGGCGTTTCTAAAGACACTTTTGATATCCCTTTTTGCGGTAACAGCATGGGCTATCCAACCACATCATCGTCACGATGCCGCAAAGAGGACAGACGCCCCTACTACGACATCTAGCATAGACTATGCTAAGATCTCAGAGCAATTGTAAGTTAAACCCTCCTAGATTCTCCATTACATATAAACATGTGTAATATATCGCGAATTGATGGTCTCCAGAGCTAATCTGACCTCCATAGACACTCTTACGTTGGCCAGCTATCGTTAGAACCAGTGGCCACTCGGCCGTCAGTGACTCTAGGGATCTCTGTCCCAGAGACCTTGAGAGCCGAGATTATAAGTGCTGTTCCAGCCAGTATCATAATCAAACTCGTGAACCCGCAGTATCGCGCGAGCGTTGCGGCAGATTTTGCGGAGGGCAATACACCAGGGTGGTACCAGGTAAGAATATACTATTACCTATTGCCTAGGTACCTACTTGAGCAGGAATTCGGTTGCCAAATATCTCACAAATTCTGAATAATAGTCTCTACCGCCAGACGTGAAGACGTTCTTCGAGGGCATGGCCAAAGATATTCGAACCGGATCTGCTGTCTTCACAGTAACATCCACCCCGACTCCCACGGCGACAGCAGAAGGGGGAGATGCCCCCGTGACAACGTCGAGCTCGGATATGGCAATGCCAACTGGTGCAGATAGAGGCGTGATGGCTAGCGTGGTTGGAATGGCCGGTGTCTTGGGCGTCGTTCTCGTATTGTAGGGGTTGATGAGCATGAGAAACTGTCACCATTTAATCCATGTCGCTAGCAACTTGGTGAATAGGATTTGTGACATATATTATACCTGGAAAACAAGGCCTTATACGATTATATGTCGCTAACGCGGACTTCCTATTGCGTTACTATCACCTTTCACGAGCCCAACTGTTCTAGTTGTTCTTAACGTGAATGTGTAGAAAACTAAACCCCCCATATGTTCATCCCATGATCTTCACTGGTAATCCGAAGCCCGCCTCTACAGAGTCAAGAGTCACTTTTCCCAAGCCCTTGGAGTTACAGCGGGGAATTTCCCATTAGACATACAGGACCTTGTCTCAACCATAATTGGAAAGTTCTGGCTCGTAGGGCAGAGTCGTTAGCATGGACAACATGCAC
This sequence comes from Biscogniauxia mediterranea, assembly GCA_018398605.1. Lineage (NCBI taxonomy): Eukaryota > Fungi > Ascomycota > Sordariomycetes > Xylariales > Xylariaceae > Biscogniauxia > Biscogniauxia mediterranea. The sequence continues at coordinate 49,798 of JAGXTR010000011.1, read as the reverse complement.
CTTCAATGACAAAATAGCACGAATAAAATACCTAGTCAATCGTAAAATGCCGACTAAAGTAAGGAGTTATGAGGTATTCGACCAAGACTTACACAGAAGCTAACATCATCCAGAGCCGATGCTCTCTGTTAGCCAAATATTAGGTAGGTAGGTAGTTATTCTACCAGGATGATAATTAGAGTAACCGGGACAAATCGTCATGAAGCCTACATCGGCCCTACTGAGGGGAAATCCATTGTCTACGTATAGCTCAAGTCAGTGAGAGCGGGGGAACAGGAGATACCTAGGAGAAGTTGAGATCTTCCTACCCCTTGTTGTCAAGCAGCCCAGGTAGTTGGGTCGAATACGAATCGGGAGTGTTGAGCACTCTAGGCCTTGACGATGCCCGGGCTGTCTGCCACCACCTTGGACTACCTAGGGCCTCGGTAACTTTTACATGTAGCTGATCGAGGGGAAAACATGTGAATAGGGATGATTGCTGTCGACCGTGCCCCAACAATCGGGCTTTCTATGCTGACTAGCTTTGCATATGCCGAAACCTAAGACAACTCCTCGTCATGTTTGCCATGCTACCTTCGGATCAAAGAGTTGCAGATCGGCTGGGTAGGTGGTCATGTAACATGGCATCGACTATAATGTACACACCATATAGTAACCTCAGGGGTATAAACATTGCGGGGTGCGGGTAAGTGAGTTGTACTATGTAGTAAAAATCGCGATGTGCGATGTGACTTCACTAAAACCCCAGATAATGTGGAGTTGGATGACGAAGAGACAGACATAAAAAAGTTCTCTGAGGGATTTGAACTATCTACGACTAAGGTGACTATCCAACCTAACCTACCTAGATCAGACTAGATGAGCTACAGGATGGGAATTCTCTTTCATATACTACGCTACTACGCTCTAGGTAGGTCTACAATGTCTACTGTGTTGAGATGAGGACAAAGCTACCTAAGTTTTCTACCACTCGTGGGAAGCGTGAATGGCAATATTGCTAGCAGCTTCAACGGCAACCTGGTCCCAAATTGGACGGTCGATCGTCAATCGTCACAAGGTAGGTTAATACTGCATACTACACTACCTACTGGGCTCTACCTAGTATACGGTCTGTCCTGGGGTACTCTGTTATTGGTGGGTTGAAAGGAATATGGCCGAGGATTAACACCCAATCGATACATGATCACCATACGTGATGTGATGCCAATAGAATTGATCTGATCTCAGCACACGTGCCTCAGAGCCTCAACCGGAATGCCCACACATGATCTGATGGCCTTGCCAAGCGGATATGGTCAGGTAAAATGGACACAAAGCGGCAGATAACACTTGACCCAGCAACAGCCCCGGTGTAGAGTATCATTGGTGATGCGCATCAGCTCGCAAATATTCCTATATTCATTCATAATACGGAAAATATTGGAAATGGTATCATCTGGATCACTGTTGATATTCGGTCCTGCTATAAAAGAGAGAGAGGGGGGGGAGGGGAGACCAGATGTTACTCTAACTAACACCTAATATTGACCGGGCTGGATCGAATGAAGCTCTCTCGTCACGCTTAAGAAACCCAATAGTCTGGAAGGCTTGAACCGTGGTTACTGTGCCGTCTGTTGTGCAATCCAGTAAACTTGTTCTGTTCGGAATACCTAGATCTAGAAACACTAGTAGTATATTCTCAGCCCTTTTGCATCTCCCGTTGCCCTCACTTAAGCTTCACGGAGGTTGATACCACATGCGGTGTGCAGAGCGACGATCCCTTCCTACCCCACATGGAGACAAGATTGAATAAGGAAAAGTCATCATATAATGTACCTATTATATGCTGCATTGGGATTAGGAACTCCCCAATGCCGAATTACGTGACAAGGATACTCTCTCTCCCCCTCCTCCCCGTGCTTGGATAGGTCACTGGTACATGCGATGACTTGATATTGGTCGTGTATCATGGGATGTGATGCCCCCTTCCACTGCTACCAGATTGAGCGTCTTCGCGCGACTCCAAGCTCGAACTCCTGCGTAAGTCCTAAGATGGGCGCAGGTGATACCCCCCTTGCAAGACAGGACCATCATCAACGCTATGCATTCGTCGGGTTGTCTATCAAAGCCCTCTTCGCCTTCGCGGCATGATGCCCACACGCGGTCCATATCACCAAAACTTAAGGCACTATGTGTATTGTATAACTTACACTCATCCCGATCTTGTATGGCCTCAATGTGCTGTGTAGCGGTATCATAGTCTTCTCAACTCGTAACAATGACTTCCGAGAAAGCAAAAGAGGCTGCGGCCGCCGGCGACGATACCGCGTCTACGAGCGCCCCAGCATTGCAGAATGCCGATTCAAGCTCAGGGTCGGCAGACAGGGCCAAGATCTCAGCAGGCACGGCTCCCGAGGACATGTTGAACGCAACTCGACACCACCACCGCCACCACCAACACCACCACCACCACCACCACCACCATGATTCTGGATCATCAGCGAGTTCCAAGTCGCACAAGAGATCGCGACGCAAGCGCATGCGGCGGCATTGTGCCAGATTTTGGCTATGGTATCTGATCAGTGTCTTCATATTTCTCGCCATATTTCTCCCGTTACTGTAGGTTCCAGACAAGCCATTACCTATCGAATCCGAGATTCCGAGGCAACTCGGTAGGGAGAGAGAGCACTGCTGACATGAAGTCTACCAGATTCACCAAGATAATCCCTGCCATCGCGCAGGACATTGTCAACAAGGCCAAACTTCCGGTGTACGGCGGATCGCTGAGGGCTCTTTCTCCCAGTTCTCTGAGTATTGGCTTACAGACATCCTTGACCGTCCCCTCGGGACTTCATGTCCAGCTCGACCCCACACAGCTTTGGCTGTACAACAAAGAGAGCCCCGGCTTCGTCCCTTACAGCATGGTTCCTCTTGGGGGACAGTCTCTTACCGGCACAACGGATATCACCGTCGAGGACGAGGCGGATGTTCTTGATGTTGCCGGGATCGAGACGTTCCTAGCCAAGTTTCTGGCCTCGGACTCGGTCGATTTCAGCTTCAAGGGCAACACGACGGCGCGCCTCGGTGCCATCAAGTCCCACATCAACCTGGACAAGTCGCTGACGATTCCGGGCCTCAGAAACTTGACAGGTCTCTCGATCGACAGCGCCAATTTCGTCTTGCCGCCGGAGGCAGACGGTTCGAATCTGATTGGAAACTTGACGCTTCCCAACTGGTCGAGTTTGGAACTCGGATTCGGGAACATCACCTTCAACATATGGAGCGGCAACATCCGCGTGGCCAAGGCGTCCGTCCTCGACGTCCTGCTTCAGCCCGGCAACAACACCATGCCGTTTAGAGGCGAAGTGTTCCTAGACACCGTGTTGGCGAACTTTATAGAGATCTTGAGGAGCCAATCGGGAATCCTGGGCAGCGGCAAGCTAGCGCTCGGGATCACCGGCAACGAGACGACGATCAACGGGCAGCACGTCACGTACGTGGAAGACGTGCTCAACGGCGCCAGGCTGAGCTCTGAACTCCCTTTACTGCAGCTCGTCACGGATGTTTTTGGCAGCGTGTTGAACGGAAACACAAGCCTCGGCGGCATTGGAGATATCCTGAAGAATGCTACCGGCGGTGGTAGCTCAGCAGGTGACAACCCCCTTTCGGACTTGTTAGGTGGCTTGAACATGACTGCATCTGCTGCCACCACTTTGCGGGAAGCGGCTGAGCGACTTGGCTCGAGAGAACTTGACGCGAGTGACTGAGGTTGGATTGGGATGGATAGTTAATACCCTGATGACATATATTATATGTAGTAATGCGCTCGAAAGATACGATATAATCACGATCTTGATTGATGAAAACTGGCATTTGACTCTTGCTTTCTTATAAACATGATTAGTAGCAATGTTTCAAGTCCGCTGTGACTATCATTGATGGCAATTGAATCTAAGGATCAAAACGTTCATGATAGAACCTATCGAGTTAGCCAAGCTGTGCGCCATGGAGCTATGGGAAAGAATAGGTAGTAAACATAACTCACTAACTATGTAGACGGACAACCTATTGCCTCCTTTCATATACCAGACACTCTGCCCATATGGTCTGCAGTGCTGGAGTGAAGTAGATTCTGTATCATTGATACTTGGGGTAGGTAACGTTTAGCAAGTATAACTTTATCAATTGATGGAAAGCTTAAGAGTATACAAGTCTTTCGTGTTCGGTCTATCAATGTTGATTGGCTGTGCAAGTAGCTTGATATTAGGTAACCCAGCCTCTAGGTTAGCTTTAATACTACTAGGTAGTTAGAGTTGAGTGAGACGGATAGTGGGGTTCCGTGCCTTGCATGGAGGGGTTACTAAGTACCGATAAAAGATAACGAGATTGAAAAAAAAAAAAGGTGCCCCTCGAGTTACTAAGTTAGTCACCAATAAGTACTAACTACTAAGTACCTATCTGCCCCTCCCATCCCCCCTCGGCGAGAGCGACAGCGACGTGACTCAGCTGCAAGTCTCCTACAACTAAGTACTTAACATACTTATGTAAGGTATAAAATTGAGACGCCTTCCGTCTTCCACCTTTGCTATATCTTCCTCTCTCCCATCCGTTGTACTTCCATTGGACCAATTGATTCAATAACCAGCAGACAGCAGAGACACACACCATGGAGGCCCTCAAACAGACATTCAGACGCTGCAAGGCCGAGAACCGGGTACGCCTCTTTTTTTCGTTTCTTTTTTATTGGGCTCCTGATATTCCATCCCTTTCTTCGTCCATTCTCTCCTCCCTCTCTTGAACAGAATTGGAACTGACAGCATACCTCCTACTACAGGCTGCCTTGGTGACCTACGTTACCGCTGGCTTCCCGAAGCCCCAGGACACGCCCGATGTCATGCTGGCCATGGAGAAGGGCGGCGCAGGTACGTCGTGAACCACGATTCCATATCCATATCCATATTCAATGGCGGTGGCGCCAGAGACTAACTAACTCGTTCCCAACCCCCCCCTGACCTAGACGTGATCGAGCTCGGTGTGCCCTTCACGGATCCCATCGCCGACGGCCCGACCATCCAGACGTCCAACACGGTCGCCCTGCAGAACGGCGTCACCATCCAGTCCACCTTGCAGATGATCAAAGACGCTCGAGCCCGCGGCCTCGCTTGCCCCGTCCTGCTGATGGGATACTACAACCCCCTGCTCAGCTACGGAGAGGAGGCCCTGCTCCGGGACTGCAAGGCCGCCGGTGTCAACGGCTTTATCGTCTGCGATCTGCCCCCCGAGGAGGCCGTCTCCTTCCGGAAGCTCTGCAGCAGGGGCGCCTTGTCCTACGTCCCTCTGATCGCCCCCGCCACCTCTGATACCCGAATGCGAATCCTCTGCAGTCTCGCCGACTCCTTCATATATGTTGTCTCCCGGCAGGGTGTCACCGGCGCCCTAGGCACTCTCAACGCCAACCTGCCGAACCTCCTCCAGCGTGTGAAGAAGTACAGCGGCAACAAGCCAGCCGCCGTCGGCTTTGGCGTGTCTACGCGCGAGCACTTCCAATCCGTCGCCGCCATCGCCGACGGTGTTGTCATCGGCTCTCATATCGTCACCACTCTGCAAAAGGCGGACCCCGCCAAGCTCGCCGAGTCGGTCCAGGAGTATTGTGCCTACGTCACTGGGCGCACTACCGACGCGGCCCAGGAGACCACGCGGGAAGTCGGCATGATAGAGGCCGTCAATGGCGCCCAGGAGCCCAGCGGTGATGATGTGACGGTCAACGGGGTCATATCCGAGCAGGAGGACGCTGCCCTCGTGGCGCAGCTGGCTGCGCTCCACGGCAAGATCCCCGAACGCTTTGGTGAGTTCGGTGGGCAGTACGTGCCCGAGTCTCTGATGGACTGTCTGTCCGAGCTGGAAGACGGCTTCAACGCTATAAAGGACGACCCCCAGTTCTGGGAGGAGTACCGTTCATACTACCCCTGGATGGGACGGCCTGGCCAGCTGCACCTTGCCGAGCGTCTGACGGAGCACGCCGGTGGTGCTAACATCTGGCTGAAGAGGGAGGACCTGAACCACACGGGTTCGCATAAGATTAACAATGCCGTCGGCCAAATCCTGCTGGCGAAGCGGTTAGGCAAGACCAAAATCATTGCCGAGACGGGCGCTGGACAGCACGGTGTAGCTACCGCGACGGTCTGCGCCAAGTTTGGCATGGAATGCACTGTTTTCATGGGTGCTGTGAGTGGTCTTCCCGCCTGCTGGCTTCCGACTTGATGACGACAATGAAAGACTAACGATCCATTGTAGGAAGATGTACGGCGCCAAGCCCTCAACGTGTTCAGGATGCGTCTCCTAGGTGCCAAGGTCATCGCGGTCGAGGCGGGGAGCAGGACGCTTCGTGACGCGGTCAACGAGGCATTGCGCTTCTGGGTCGTCCACCTCGAAGATACCCACTACATCCTCGGCTCTGCCATTGGCCCCCACCCCTTCCCTACCATCGTCCGAACCTTCCAGTCGGTCATCGGAAACGAGACGAAAGCCCAGATGTTGGAGAAGCGTGGCAAGCTTCCCGATGCTGTCGTGGCTTGTGTGGGCGGTGGCAGCAATGCGGTCGGCATGTTTTACCCTTTCTCTCAGGACCCTAGTGTCAAGCTGCTAGGTGTCGAGGCTGGCGGTGACGGGGTCGACACGGCTCGCCACTCGGCGACGCTATCGGCCGGTACCAAGGGAGTCCTGCACGGAGTAAGGACCTACATCCTGCAGAACGAGCACGGCCAGATCTCGGACACGCATTCCATCTCGGCAGGTTTGGACTACCCAGGCGTGGGCCCTGAACTTTCATCCTGGAAGGACAGCGAGAGGGCCAAGTTCATTGCGGCCACAGACGCGCAAGCGTTTATTGGTTTCAAACTCATGTCCCAGCTCGAGGGTATCATCCCGGCTCTCGAGTCGGCACACGGCATCTACGGAGCTATCGAGTTGGCTAAGACGATGAAGAAGGACGAGGACGTGGTCATCTGTCTGAGTGGCAGGGGTGACAAGGATGTGCAGAGTGTGGCAGACGAATTGCCCAAGCTGGGCCCCCAGATCGGATGGGATTTGCGTTTCTAGGTTAGATTAGAAAGACGGTTGTCCTCCTCTCACACAAGGACAAGCGTTGGGTAATGTTGTTATGAGGTCTTGATGTCTGTCATGGGATTGGCATGAATTTTGCTAGAAGGAGTTGAAAGGGGGGGGGGGGGGGGGAGAAAAAAAACCCCCACCGAGAAAGAAAAACGAGGAAGGTCTAACGTGACCATCACCAATATTTGGGTTGCATCTATATCATGATACATTGGTTGTACAAGTCGATATATGACACGATCCATATGATACAACAAAATAGCAATTGCCATAATGAACAAGACAGCTCTTGTCTGCTCCGCGGAACACTTGTGATGCTAACTTGTTTCCTGTCGCCTCGATGCGTGTCTTTTTTTTCTTTGCTTTCCTTTTCTTTATTTTATGTTATTGTCTTTGCTTTTCTTTCCTCCCCCTTTTCTCCTTTAGTTTACACTCACACACGATCTAGACTATTGTATTTTCTTCTCCACCTGTCCAGTATTCTCCAACCCCGTCACAGGAGTCCGGGGGGCGTCCTCCTCCACCACGTCTCCCATCTCTTCCCGCTCGGCCCTCACGAGGATCTCCTCGTCGTCCTTCACCTCGCCGATGACGAACTCCTCGTCGCGGGCGAGCATCTGGTCGACCTCGGCCATGACGGACTGGGCGGTGGCGCCGCCGCCTTGCAGCTCGGCGGGCAGGGCGGCGGCGGCGGCGGCGTCGGCGCTACGCTCGGCCTCCCCCTTGGGCGGCAGGCCGAGGGCGGCGCGCTCGCGGGCGAAGCGCTCCTGGATGGCGGGGGTCTGGATGATCTTCCAGCGCAGGGCCCAGCCGGCGGGGCCGAGCTCCCGGATGCGGCGGGCCTTGGAGCCGAGCAGGTACTCGTCGATGCCGCCGAGCTTGTCGACGGTCTTGAGCACGGCGGCGGTCAGGCGCGTGCGCACGAAGGCGCCCAGCGCGGGCGACCACAGGCGCTTCGCGTGCCGGTTCGGCAGCCAGTGCGTCCCCGACTTGCGCCCCCACTTGGCCGCCACCGTGTTGCCGAACCGCACCTTGGCCCCCCCGAAGAGCCCCTCGTTGCGCTGCTTGTACGTCCGGAACCGCCCGTACGGGTAGTCGGGCACCTGGTCCGCGGGCACCGTCAGGTGCGAGGGCTTCTGCCGCGGGAGGGGCGCGGTGGTGCTGAATGCGCGGCGGTAGCGGGCTGTCGTGGTGGTGGTGGTGGTAGAAGTAAAATTGGTATTCGTATTGGTGGTGAAGGCGGCAAGGAAGGAAGAAGAGAAGGAGGAGAAGGAGGATGATGGGTGGGCTGCTAGGAGGAGACACCGCATCGATAGCGACGACGGCGGCGGCGACGCCGTGACAACAACACGAATTGGTGGAGGCATTGGGATTGGGAATTGGCTAGTTGCTTGCTTGTCGTTGTTCGATAATAAAGAGACGGCGGGACGGCGGACGGCGGACAGCGGGGTGTATAATGAGAAAGATGGTTGAGATGGTTGCGCCGCTTTTTTTTCTTTTTTTTTTCTTTTCCCTCTCGGTTTTGGTAGTGGGAAGAATTTGGTTTCCTGCTACTGCTGGTTTCTGTTGTTGCTCTTGCTGCTTTTTTAAACTGCTTCGTTACAAATTGACTTTGGTATATAGGTTAATCTAATCAACTCCTTCCTACCTTATGTACGCAGGGCCACGGCTTCCTGCGGTGGACAGACCTGTTGCGTGCTGTAGAGCGAAGCTTCCCAAGGTTGGCAAACTGAATTCACGATCGGATGGAGTACATAGGTACATAGGTACTTACTACTTACGTACATCTAACTTACTAATGGACTGACTGCCCCTCCACAGATTCGGCAATAGACCTTTTCCAGTCCGCCACTGGGGTCCCACTCAGGCCTGTCTTTCTACCAAGTCCACTTGAACTTAAAACCCCACCGACGTGCTACAAGGTATACTACTAACCTAGCGAAGTGTAAGGTACATAGTGTACATGGTAAGGCCCTATTGGCCAATTCAATTACCTAACCTTAGGTACTCAGGTACCTACATAGTATTTACACCTCCGTCATTTGTTTTGGTCCCCAAGTCAATTCCTTGAAGCATCTCAAGATTTCACCTCCCACGCCATATCCGAAACCATATCCCAAGCTTTCAGCAGCCACCATGTTGCCGCCGATAGATGAGGATGTCCTGGGGAAGAATCCCGAGTTCGCCAAGGTATACAAGACCATCACCGGCTCGCTTCTGAACCCGGACGGCTCTACGAAAGGAGATGCTGCTGCCGAGAAGCGTGATCAAGTCCGTGAAGTAGGTCATATAAATTATCTGCCTAGGTTTAGGCGCTTCGAATAACAACCAAATCCCGGCTGATAAATCCCCCCCGTCTTGATCAGGAACTCAAGGCACACCGCCTCAAGGCCACTCGACTACATCTGCTACGCGAAGCCATCGCCACCGCCGATCCGAAACGAACACCCGCATCCGCCCCCGAGTCCTCCCAGCCGCCCGAGAGGACAAGCCGTCGGACCAAGTCTCGCGCCCAGTCCTCCGCTGCCGCCGCCACCACCACCACCACCACCAACCTACAGACGCCGCCGGTCCTGCCCCCAGAGCTGTGCGACCTGCTCCTCCTGATCCCCGTCTTCCTCTCCAAGGCGTCTTCCATGCCGCCCGACCGCCTTGCCCTCCTCCTCGGCAACCCCCTTTCACCCACCTCCCGACCTACTTCCCCCAGCTCGCCGCCCTCGTCTCGGCGCGGCTCGCCCGCCAGGCCAGCACCCTCGCCCGCCTCCTCCACCCCAACACGAACCCCTCGTACATCCACCGCTCCATCCCCTCCCTGCACGCCACCGCCGCCGCCCTGCTGGCCCACCTCTCGGAGCGCAAGGCCGCCCTCTCCCAGGCGCGCCTGCAGACCGCCCACGCCCTGACGCGCCACCTCGCCCGCCACGCCGCCGCCCTGGCCCTCGTGCTCCGCGGCCTCGAGGCGAAGCACGGCCCCGCCGCCCGCGCCACCGAGCTCCGCGCCGAGGAGGCCCGCGTCGACGCCCAGGCCTGGGCCCTCGCGTGCGAGGCCCTGCTCTGGGGCACGCGCCGCGAGGTCTACCCGCCCGAGGCCCGCGCCGCCCTCGAGAACTACCGGAGGCACCTCCGCGACGCGCGCAGGCGGCTGGCCGACGGGGTGAACACGAGGAAGGCCGAGCTGCGGGACTATGGGGTCGTTGTCGGGGATGACGACGATGACGACGACAACAACAATCACGACCACGACCACGACCACGACGGCATTGGGAAAGAGGGTGACGGCAGCGGCGGCGGTGCTGGGGGAACAAGTCGAAGGAGCGGACGATGCGAGAGATGGCCAGGGTCTGGCGCGAGATGGATACCCGGTTGAAAGAGGTCAGGGCCGATCTGGCTCGGCTGGGCTAATTATATTATTCAAGACACTGACACTGACACTGGTACATGGGCATGGGTCTACGGAATGAAATCCTCAGAGCATCTTTGAGAATCATGCGACGGCATCATGTCTGTCTAGGTGAATAAAAGGGGAAGGGGAGGCGAGGGAGGTGAAGGTTTGAGAGAGAGAGGCGGGATGAGGGGATTGATTGATTGATTGATAATGGGTGGCCATCATCAACAAGTAGGTTAGGTAGTAAGTACCTATCGTAACATATTCACCCACCCAGGCAAAATGATACCTTGGAGTTCAAGTATACCTCTCTCTCTGGCAAGTTCTAAGTACGTATGTAGGTAGGTTAGATAAGTTGGGTTATCCAGGTAGTAAGTAGTAAACAATCGACATCTTCGACGGATAAACTCTCTAAGTAGGGTAGGTAGGTAGGTAGGTAGTCTTACATACGACGTTCATCTCCTTTTTCTTTCTTTCTCTCTTTCTTTATGCTATACAGGCCTTGTGAAATGGAACCAACGCCGCATAAATGCTGGTTGCTTTTTCCTGTCCCCCCAAACCCCCCTCCCCCTCCCTTTCCCTCTCTCTTCCCTAGTAAATTCTCTGTTCATCCCGCCATGAAGGTGTCCACGGCCCATGCCATACCTGTTTTTTTCCCCTTATATACAACTTAACCCTTGACCTTGTAGATGGCCTCAGCCAGACGAGCAACGTTGCCGGTGGTAATACCGGCGACGCTGATGCGGCCGTCCTTGGTGGCGTAGACGCTGTGCTCCTTGGCGAGCTTGTCCATGAGGGGCGCGTCGAGGCCGGTGTAGGCGAACATGCCGATCTGGGACGTGATGTGGCTCCAGTCGTGGGCGCTGCCGAGCTTCTCCAGATTCTCCTTGAGCAGGCCGCGCATGGTGATGATGCGGTCGGCCATCTCCTTGACCTCGCCGAGCCACTGCTGGTACAGCGCCTGGTCGTTCAGGATCGTCGAGGCGATGCGCGCGCCGTGGATCGGGGGGTTCGAGTACAGCGGCCGCACGAGGATCTTGATCTGCGAGTCGATGCGCGTCTTCTCTTCGGGCGACGCGGCCACGATAGAGAAGGCGCCGACACGCTCGCCGTAGAGACCCTACATCCCCGGAGGAGAGGTTAGTAGACAAAGTTACTTTGCGGTCATCGGTCTAACCGGAGGGGCTAGGTAGTAGTTAGTAGGTTACGAGGTTTCCGTACCATGTTCTTGGCAAAACTCTGGGCCAGGCAGATGTTGTGCCCTTGCTCGACAAAGTAACGCACGGCAAAGGCATCCTTGTCCGTGTTGCCGCTGGCGAAGCCCTGGTAGGCCATGTCGAAGAAGGCGTAGTGACCCTGGGCCTTGACAGCCTCACTGATCTCCTTCCACTGCTCCTGGGTGGGGTCCACGCCGGTAGGGTTGTGGGCGCAGGCGTGGAACAGGAAGATGCTGCCCTTGGGGGCGGCCTTGATGTCGGACAGCATGCCGGCGAAGTCTAGGCCGATGGTCTTCTTGTCGTAGTAGCGGTACTGCTGGACCTTGAGGCCGGCATCGTTGAAGACGGCCTTGTGGTTCGCCCACGAGGGGGTGGGGATGTAGATGGTCTTGTCGCCGGGGTAGAAGCGCTCGAGGAAGGCGGCGCCGATGCGCAGGGCGCCGGTACCAGAGATGGACTGGGTGATGGCGAGACGGTCGAGGGCGGACGAGTCCTTGCCGTAGGCGAGGATGGCGGCGGCCTTGGTGAACTCGGGGATACCGGTGATGCCAGCGTATTCCTTGTTCAGGTTCGACGAGACCACCTTCTGCTCGGCAGCGCGGACGGAGGGGAGGACGTAGGGCTTGCCCTGGTCGTCTCGGTAGGCACCGACACCTGTAAGATGAGAGAGACAGAGCTGCGTTTAGCCATTTTTCTTCTTCTCTTTTCCCCTGTTCTATCCACTTGTTCTCGGCGTAATTCTATAGCACCACAACTAGAACCGACAATGAAAGATGCATGAACGGGACGGGACGGGACGGGACGGGACAGGATGGGACAAAGATAGAGTCAGACATATAGGGGCGTACCCAGGTTGATCTTCTTCTCGAACGAGTCGGCCTTAAAGGCTTCCGTGATTCCTGGAATGAGGGGGGCACCAGTTAGACCAAGTATTCTATCAAAGGCTCCGATGGCAGACAAGGAAGAGGGGAGGGGAGGGGGGAAGCAGAAAGGCAAGAAACAACATACCGAGAATGGCCTGACGTTGGGAGCGGGAGGCCGTCAGCGACATCCAGCGACAATGGCTAGAGTTGTAGACTTACATCCTGGAAGAGCCGGGTCGTCAGTTTGGGAGTCTATTGGAGGTGGGCAGCAGATAGGGTATCACGTACCGGTGGACCTTGAGGCACATTGGCCCAGGTGGAAGCAGCTCGGGTTGCGCCAAGGGCGAAGGTTGGCGAGGCTCGACGGAGTACCGCCTGGCGGGTCGCGACTCGAAGTGCGGGCAACATGGTGGGTGGGTGGTGAGTGGTGAGTGGTGAAGTGATGAGTGGGTGTGGTGATATGTAACGTAGTTTATGTGATATCAATCTAGATCCACGAAGAGGCAAATAAGTAAGTACACACCTACATATACGGGAGAGCCCTAGATCGGACGGAAGATGTGATCGGACGGGAGAGAAGGGGGGGGGGGAGGGGGAGGGGGAGAAGATGGTTAGGTGTAATAATAAAATGGAAAAATCAATATGGACCTACCCTACTATTACCTACTCACACATACAAAAAGATGGAAGAGGGGTAAAGAAAAAAAAAAGGTGAGGGTGTTGATGTAGATTCCGAGGTCGGTTAATCTTTTAACAGAGTGGTCAAGGCCCGAAGTCGTATGTTGTTTTCTCTTAATAATAAAAGAAGCAGGTGAGGTCTGGGCACTCCACCACTGCCGCTGTGAGGTAGGTAGGTAAAAGGTGGGATGTAACTTAACAGTGTACACTATACACTAGGTTTAACCTAACTTAAGTAAGTTAAGCTTCTAAGCTGTAACCTAGAGGCTATGCTACATACATAACTACATAACTACATACACTACTACCTGGTAGTGGCCGGGGGAGCGGGTGTCACGAATTCAATTCACCTGCTAGCCCGGCACCTGGTCCCAGCTGTAACATTCCCACTTCACTCAACTTTATTTATAAGCTTAATGTCTCCCCCTGGTTTCTCTTGTGTAGCCTTTCCTCTCGTTGCCGAATCTCATGAGAACGGGGCATATGGCTAACATTGAGAGTCTCTCCTTGCCGGCACTTACTAGATTTTTCTTACTGTTAATTGTGCAAATGGACATAACGGCATCCAACGTCTCATGACACAATACCCAGCTGCGCCTGGTCGTCATAAAAACATGACTGGGCTCGAGAAACTGGAGTAGCAAGACCCCATCGTTGTCGTGATGGAGGGCTGGGAATGGCATACGGGGAAAGTCCTCCATGTAGCCATAGCTTCCCATGACTCTCGTGTTTGTTATAGGCCGGTGGCACTGACCGATGTTCGGCCCCCTGCTCGGCAGTTCTCCCGCAGAGCAACTCGTATGGGACAAGCAACATCCTCGCGAGTGGATCGTAGTATCAACTGTCGTTGCCTCCGGTTGCATCGGCCATCCGTTGCACTACGTGTCGTGCTGCAAGCTTAACCGACCAGATAGTATTGGGATATATGGTCAGACGCCGAAGCATCCCCTACATACCTATACGGCCAAGCAACGATGGCCCGGGCGGGATCCATCTCTCTTCAAACTATTGAGTGGCCGTGCTATGAAGAAAACAAAGATGGGCTACATCTTGGCGGCCTGCTTGGGCACCTGTCTCGCATAGTTCAGGCAGCAAGAGATGGCGTGGACTAGGTATCAGAGCTGTTCGGACATGCAGCTGTTCGATTTGTTCGTTAACTTGGCGGGCGAACTCTTCTACCAAGACGAATATCAACAGGTCCACAGTCATAACTATGATATCGGCTTTACATCCCGTTGGACCCGGAATACCTAGGCGCCCTTGGCTTTCTTGCCCTTCTCTTTCGATCTAACGACTAGGTAGGATCAATGTACGCGTAGACACACCTAGCTGAGCATGCTTGATACCGGACTAAGAACCCTAACCCAGAGTTGCTTTTCAGTAACTTGGACAGTTTTGCCTTTAAAGGAGAGATGTGTAGGATCCCAGTGAGGGGGGAGAAGGAGAAGGCAGATGTAACGAGCGCTGGGTACCTACTATGTAGGTAGGAAGGTAAACAATCGGAAAAGGGGTAAGAAGGAAGTAAGCGAGAAAGCAACATGGGCCTCCAGTTGGTTTCAGGGCCATACAACCCCAAAAGGGCATCCCGCAGGGGTAGGTACTACCGCGTGCGAATCCACGGCGTTAAACGGATATTCATAGGTTGTAAGACAGCAGCTGTCGGACTTAACCCCGCAAACAGCAAGCTTACTAGGTACCTGGGCTATAGCAACCAAGGTTCTAGGCTATGAGAGACCGGGCTCGGGCCATACCTATTAGAACAAGATGAGATTTAACTGGTGCGGTGGTGGCTGCAAGTTTTAATGTAATATTCCATTTAAAGAAGTTTTTATTTTTATAAAAGTAAAAAATAATTATAACTTTATATTAATATTTATTATTATTATTATTATTATTTAAAGCATTATAACGTTTATAAGTTACTTTTTTTATTAAAAGCCCTTTTATATTTAAAAATGCCCTTTAATTTAACAATATTTTATTATTATTTCATTATTAAGACAATAAGTGTACTTAACTGTCTTTATGTTAATATTCCCCCTTTAAACTCATAGACGCTTTACTCTCTCGCTCCTGTCTTGATGTGGACTGTTCCCTTAAGGCTCGCTAGGGCGAAACTGAGGTTCTAATGTGTCGTTGCGCGAGCGGCCCGTCCGGGAGTTGGAAGACTTCATGGGTCTACCACGTGGTGAGGTGTGTCGACGGGCCTTTTGCGGAGCACCTTGATGCCGCTTCCGGCTCGATTGTCTAATCTTAGTAGTAGTAGTGTATCTCGGGGAGTGAGAATTCCCTATCCTGGCCCAGCGTTTGGGGAGACACAACCTGGAGAGTAGAAAACACCCAGTATGGCAGTTAATAATCCTCAACGTTATAGTTGCACGGGATTCCCGGAGACCAAGAGGATCGGGAGCCGATGGTTGACGACATCCGCGTAGCCTTCAACGACGCCACCTAACACCGAGTTGAGTGCGCAGCCCTGGTGGGCTTGGTCACGACGTGTTCTACGCATCGAACCCGCACTACATGCGGCCTTACTACATAGAGCGGCCAGCGCGATAATTTGAAGTCCTCCTACAACCTTTAGAACTTACCCTCGTTTTTCCTCAGATTCAGGGCTGCCGACTTTCCGTTGGGGGAGGACCTGTAGGGCTAGATGGTGAACTAAGAGGCGTCGAGGGCGGCAGGCGAGCGGAGCAAGATGCGCATTGCGCGGGAGAACCAACGTCTGCGCCCACACATGATTGCACGCTGGTTCCTGATCCGGTTTGCAGTTTTTATGCACTACGTGGTGATGCCCGAGTTCTAGTATCTTAGTGACATGCAACTAGCACAGGTCATCACTCACAACATTACGAACATACCACGCCAACATGCCACAAGTAACGGTAGGACTACCTAACCCCGCTTGAATTAACTGTGTCCTCGTTTTTCACTCGTTCGTTCCTCGCTCGTAAGACGAGGGTTGGATTTGTTTCTCTTTTTCTATCATCCAATTGTGTCGAAAAAAAACCTAGGTAGGTACACTATATGTTGTCCGTCTTATACGCCCAGACTCCTGCTAGGTACGGCCCGATCTGAAAAAGTCTTATCCTAATTAAGAAGGTATAATCTGGCCTGTGCGGTGACTTGCGCTGACCCCGTACACTGATCTGAAAAGGAAGGGGAGCTGAAAGTCGGAAAGTCCCTTATCCCCTATGTCGACTTAAAAAGGAGGGACCTCAGGGTGGGGGGAGAGTCGGAGTTTTTAGCGATGAAATCTGGTCCCGTCTACTAGGTCTATATACCTAGGTAGGTACTTATAACCTTTAAATTAACAATATAATTTATTATATACTGTAAAAAAAACTTAAGTTTTTAATTATATTTTAATTATATTTAAATTTTATTATAAACTTTAATAATTTATTTTATTAATTATAATATAAGTTAATTAATAATTTTTATTTAAAAAGCTATAAAAATAAAAACCTTTATAATATATATATTATATAAAATTTAAGTTAATTTTTAATAGTAAAGCAAGAACATATATAAATGCTTAACATGGACTGGGCATTTTAAATTCCCTGTCATGTCATGCAGTAATATGAGGTGAGGTCACATTGTACCTACCTACCTACAGGGCTACAGCCGTATTTTTGATGTGGGGTACACCTGGGCACCCGCCACTGCATGTCACGGCCCCGTGGCTAGCCAACCTCACTATGCCGCCCCGCTCCTAAAAGGGTAACAGCCCTATCAGGTCTGACAACTTGATTGGTCCGGTACTCTAAGGTTGGACTAGGTATATGCCGGCTTATGTGATGGGTTTCAACGCGGTCACAGCCATAGGTATAAGCACGCATAGAAGCATTGTCCATTATGCCCGATCATCCCTTCATTGATGTGCTTTACGCAGTACACTACACCAACTTACTCACCTGCCACTCTTTAGTGGATTAACAATGATCTACATTAATTACGCCAACGCCAACGCTCCGCACTATTTATTCTTGGTTGTCTGTGCGCATTTAGTATTTACATAGCTTACTATGACTACCATGACACACGCATACGAGCTTTTGTACTATACTGGAAATATATTCTTTTTTCTTTGCCTGATCTTTCGTGCTCTCGAACCCTGTGTCTTGTTTCGAGAGGGCTTGTAGCCTCTGCAGAATTGTAGCTAATTCTTTGAAGAGAATGTAGTAGCAACATGCCAACAATAAGGTGCAAAACGTGAGCTAAAGCGTGATGATATAGGTCGTCATAATGATCAAAAGCCTCTATCTATGGTAGAGAAAGAAAGATGTAGGCCAAGCTATTCCAGACCTATTTATTGATTTGATGATTTATCCCGCCGTGGTATTGGCTATTATTACCACGGTGCCCCAACTCTTAGTAATGCCCAGCCAAGCCGGCAGCGAGTCCATCTTCGAGAACATCGGGCTAGACCACTGACCGGATATTCGACATCAGGCTCAGGAGTACACAGATGAGTGGCTTAACGTACATAAGTGACATCACCATCCTCGATCCCATCCTTTCGCCCGCCATCTCACCAAAGTCCTGTGCATGTATAAAAGAGTTAAGCGAGTCTAACCATGCATTATATCCTGTCCCTCCACAATGCATTTGCCACGGGTAGAACCGCAGTTGCGCCCCAATCGAAACATAAGATGTTAGCTATGCTAGTGGGATTCCGTTGCCTCGATCCAAATCGATCTATAACCAGATCGAGACCAAGAGAACCGACTATACACTAGAAAATGGTACGAAGATGACAAAAGGTGCTTTATGGGGCAATGGTTAAAAGCACCCTGCGTAAATAAGAAAAAAGACTTAACCTTAAACAATATTGTTCGTGTAGTATTATCCTTTACCTACTGAGCCGAACTCCCAGTAGAGGAATGCTATATGATTGACTGTACCGTTCTCGTAGCCTTGCGAAAGTATAGCAGACAACTGGAAACACGCGTTGCAAGATCTCAAAATATTAAGATGTTGTACATATTGTTGCATTTGGGTGGGTTGCAAAACCTAGATTCAATTTTCTTCGTTCATGATATATCATACGATGAGAGTTGACGGCATTATGCGGGCATATACGTTTCTTTTTGCTTGGGATGAAGACAGGAGACTATTTGCTGTGGCAACATACGCCATCATCTAGATGCCTCTCCGGAGTGAGCACCACTGCATCGCCTATTGGTTACCGGAGACGTAGGCCTTACGGATTTGACTGTAGCTTAAATGATGACATGCGTAGGAAATGAAAGAAAAGATTCTAGGTTAGTAAGATAGGGGGCTGTTGCATTGGCTGCAGGCTTCATCGTTACATTATCCGTCGCCATTGTTCCGGTCCACTCATTTCTAGAGTCTAAATAGACCTACCCGACCCGATCACGCACAGCTTCCGCAAACCCCCGGTCGTACTAGACGCCTTACCTACATCGATCGATGGATCTAACTTAAAAGGTGCATGCGAACCTAAAGAAACCCGTACGTGGACCTGACACCCTATTGTACTGTTACCTACAATAACGCAGGGCTTAATATATATATATATATTATTAATTTTAAATAAATTGTTTAAAAATTATTTTATTATTAAAACAATTATAATAAAATAAACGTTAAATTATAACTTAAAATTAAATATTATTAAAGTAAAAAATAAAAAGCTTTAAAAATATAATATTATATAGTCGGTAAATAAAAGTGGTTAAAAGCTTTTAATTTTATAAGATTATTTATAAAAAGTTATTTAAATTTAAATATATTAAGTTTTTCACATTTTAACGTTTAAATATAAAACCTTTAAAAATATTAATTTTATAAACATTAAAATAATATTATATTTATATATTTTACATAAAATATAAAAATTATATATTTAAATTTAATAAATGTTTATTTTATATAATATAATATTAATTAAATATTTTCTACTTTAATATAATATAACAATATAAAGATTATTTAATATAAAATAAAATAAATATATTATAATGTTAAAGTATATAAACCACTTAAACTAAAAAAGTTAAATTAATTATTAAAAAAGGAAAAACATGTAAAAGCGATAATTAAACTATATAATTTAAATAGTATTATATTTAAATGTTAATAAAAATAAAAATAAAACTAATAACGGTATATATTATTATTTTTATATAATAAACTGTGTTTAATATAATATTTATTATTGTTTTAATTATATATTATAAATTATACTTATAATAATACGTTTAAATGTAAAAACGGTTATTTTATTATTAAATATTTAATTTTTATAAACTTAAATAACATGCTTTTTAATTAAAGCTATGTTTATAAAAATGTTTATTTATAATGTAAACTTTTAAACATAACTTTTATTATATAAAATATTAAATTAGTTTATTAGCTATTAATAATTAAAACATGCTAATAGTTTAATAATAGCGTTTATTTAATTTTATATATTATTATAATTAATAATATTTTAAGTTTATAAATAAAATTGCGTTCTTATATATATATATACGTATATATATATATATATATAAGTTTACATATATTATTAAACTAAATATAAATAATGTAAAAAATATAAGCGCTATACTTAAAACCATTATAAAAACAATACAGCATATATATTAATATAAACGTAATATATATACACTTTATATTATATATAAAATTAACTTTTTAAAATTATATAACTTATATGTAAAAAGGTTTATATAAATATAAATAAAAACTAAGTAAATAATGGTTTAAATTCTAAGTGTATTACTTACGCGTGACTCTTCTATTATATAGACATAAAAGACTTTCCTTAATTACCTATCTAGCTTTAGATATGTCATGAGGAACTTTATAACTAGTAATACGACCTTAGAAGAGAGTGTGATATTGGACTTTGGCAGATACTTGGCCCTCCGGTGGAGGGAAGGCAGGTATATGCCCCCCTATATACATGGGAAAACGTATACATGGAAAAGACCATGGGCCAGGCCTTGGCCTGCATAGCATGATATGTTGATTTTGCAAACCGCATTATATGACTGAGAGTAGCTGAGGAATTATTTTATATAATAATATTCGGACGCCGAATGGTCTTTCAGCCGCTTAGCAACTCCTGTGTAAGTCATCCACCATGGAAGTCCAGAGTATCTATGGCCGAGTTTCGCATGAATGCCTCGTACACGAGGTCATTGCACAGCACTTCCAAGATCGTCCAGACGCAGAAGCTGTCTGTTCCTCTGATGGACAGTCTCTCTCCTATGACAAACTCGACCGCGCTTCAGCTAAACTGGCTCATTTTCTATACTCTCAGGGTATTGGACCTGAAATAATTGTGCCACTATGCTTCGAGAAGTCAATATGGACTGGTAAGAGAAATCTTTATAACTCAAAATGGTATGTGTGCTGATGATTCTTATAGTGGTTGCTATACTTGCTGTTCTACGCTCGGGGGGTGCATTTGTGCTCCTTGACCCTTCACATCCCGATGATCGTTTGAGGAGTATCATACTCAACTCAAATGCAGGCCTTGCAATCGTCTCACCACATTTTCAACTACGTTTTGAAGGATTAGTAGCTCAAGTCTTTCCACTGAGTTCAGACTTCATATCCCAGTTGCCTCACCATGACACTCCACTACTAA
Source organism: Biscogniauxia mediterranea (assembly GCA_018398605.1). Lineage (NCBI taxonomy): Eukaryota > Fungi > Ascomycota > Sordariomycetes > Xylariales > Xylariaceae > Biscogniauxia > Biscogniauxia mediterranea. The sequence goes on along the minus strand of JAGXTR010000011.1, from coordinate 28,933 downwards.
GCCCTATGATGCCACACAATTTGGCGTACGTCGTCTACACCAGTGGTAGCACGGGTACACCCAAAGCATCATGCATCGAACATGGCTCGTTTTGTGCTGGTGCACTTGGCCATGTCTCTACGATGCATATTGACTCTACCTCACGATTTGTCCAATTTGCTTCCTACAACTTCGACGCGTCAATCGTGGAGATGCTGTCAACACTTATGGTCGGCGGAACAATATGTATAGTGGACGATATTGCTCGACTTGATAGTATTGCTTTTGGGTTAGCAATCAGACAGATGCGTGCTTCCGTGGCGTTACTCACAGCGAGTTTTATCAATGCCTTGGACAAGCAAGCATTAGAAGGGTTGACTACACTAATACAGGGAGGGGAGGCCTTACCAAAATCTATTGTACAGAAGTGGGCGCCAAAGCTTCAACTCCTGAACGCTTATGGTCAAGTTGTGAGTAGCCACGATTGTCTGCGAGTAACTTTTTCACTAATAACTAATGATCCTTTACGTAGGAGGCTTCTGTCGTTTCTACATGTACCGCAACATTAAGTCAGGATTCGGACGGTCGAAATATTGGCAAACCTGTCACAGGACGGTGTTGGGTTATCGATCCGGATGACCCAGCTATCCTGCTGTCTCCTGGCCAAATTGGCGAGTTGCTCGTCGAGGGTCCACACGTCGGACGAGGTTATTTGGGGCAACCAGAAAAGACAGATGCGGTTTTTATCACAAGACCTATCTGGCATGAAGACCTTTTCCCCGAAGAGCAAGACCCTCGTACCCTACGATTCTATCGAACGGGCGACTTGGTCATCCAAGAGCAAGATGGCAACTTTACCTACCAGGGCCGCAAGGATGAACAGGTCAAACTTAATGGTCAACGCATCGAGCTTGGCGAAATTGAGCATCAATTTCGGTGTGCCTTACAGCCGCTACGCGACATAACGGTTGAATTAGTCAAGACAAAAACTGGAAATACTGCTTTAGTGGCCTTTGTTTCGATGGGCACCGACTACACTAAAGATGCGGTAGCCGCCCAGAAGTTGTTGGACCGTGAGATGACAGTTACCGAGAAAAAGGTGCGACAAATACTCCCGTATTTCATGATCCCGGCGTCATATTTCGCAGTCGAGTGCATCCCGATGTCTATCAATGGGAAGGTCGATCGCAAGAAACTTCGTGCTCTGGGTGAAGTCCGCTTGCAAAAAATGAGTAGCATGTCGAGTGTTGATTCTGACGAACGTGGTTGGAGTGATGTTGAAAAAACATTACGAGAAATTTGGTGCCGCGTCCTAAACGTTTCCGAAGAGGTTGTAAGAAGAGCTTCCGTCTTTCAGTCACTCGGCGGCGATTCGATCACTGCCATGCAGGTCGTGTCTCAAGCCGCATCCAAGGGTCTTTGGATGACGGTCCAGGACATTATGCAGAGGAAGACGATTGAGAAAATAGCACCTGATGTGACCAGAAACGCTCGAAACAACTCTAGTCAAAGTATACAAGAGAACTTAGACGACGAGGTAGAGGTCAATATGCCATTCAAGCTGGCTCCAGTACAGAAGTTCTTCTTCCAACTATCACCCAACGGAGAAAATCACGACAATATCAGCTTCCTCTTTCGTTTGAAGAGACCAATTTCGCTGGACGAGCTAAATGCGGCGCTGGAAGCCATAGTGATACGTCACCCCATGCTTAGGGCTCGGTTTTTCGAGATGAAACGCGGTCACTGGCTTCAATACGTTTCCGACGACATCCGTGGTTCATTCTGTGGATCAAGTCATCAGGTCGATGATATGTCACAGTTGAAGTTGGTGATAGCAAAACTTCAGAGAACCTTGGATATCAGAGAGGGACCACTCTTGCGTGGAGACCTGGTCTCCGTAGCAGAATCCTCAAAGAAGTTCCTATTTTTGAGCGCACATCATCTTGTCACTGATTTCGTTTCTTTGCGTGTTATTCTCCACTGCCTGGAGCAGCATTTACAGGCACGACCAACGAATTCCCCTGAAGCCATCTCCTTTCAAAAATGGTGTTATGAACAGGAGTTGTTCTTTCGAACTTTCCCGACTAAAAACATGTCATGCGTTGTACCTGAGCCGGACCTGGAGTTCTGGGGAATGAAAGGCCGACAAAACGTATACGGTGACTCGATCACTGAAAGTCTCTCACTTGATACCGAACTTTCTACGACACTACTGGCGAAAGCAAGTAATACGTCACTGGAAACTGAATTCGTGGATGCGCTTCTCTCGGGGGTGATTCATGCTTTCAAGCAGACTTTCTTCGACAGACGTCTTCCGGCCTTCTTTGTCGAGGGACACGGCCGGGAACCCTTCTGGAACGATTCGATTGATCTCTCGTTGACGGTTGGTTGGTTCACCACTATCGCACCAATTGTACTTGGAGATGACCAAGCGAAGGACTTGATAGGAGCAATGCGGGCGGTGAGAGATGTGCGTACGGCTCTTGTTGGTAAGGGCCTTGGTCACTTCGCGTCACAGCACTATCAGAAGGGTCACAGAACTGAGTCACCGAGTTCCATGGAGATTATCTTCAACTATGCTGGCATATTCCAACAATTGGAGAAAGAGGATGCTTTATTACAGCAAGTCCCAGGATTCAACATCATGAATATGGACGCATTCGGCGAAGGGTTGCCACGCTGGGGTCTCGTTGAGATCTTGGGAAATGTGGTGAATGGTTGTATTCAGCTGTCTTTCACCTTCAACAAAAACATGCAGCATCAGGATCGAATCCGCCGCTGGATGCAAGAGTGTCAATACAGTTTTGATGCTATGGCAACTCGACTGACCCAGATGTGCCACACCTTCCCATTACTCGATGCGTCGGTAGAACAAACATCAAACCTTGAGGCTAACATTCTTCCCGGGTTACATATTGACTTGGAGGATGTTGAGGATATATACCCCTGTTCGCCAATGCAGCATGGAATGCTTCTAAGCCAGGTAGGCGGGCGGGCAACATACACCTCTGAATTATTTCTCGAAATTACCTCCAAGGCGGAAGAAATCGATATCAACCATCTCGAAAGGGTATGGTCAAGTTTAGTTCACCGCCACGCAGCTTTCCGGACAATATTTATTGAGAGTGTTCGTGGTGATGGTTCATTCGATCAAATTGTATTGCGAAATATCCGACCTTCAATCTCACGACTACTAGACGACATCGAGAAACAACCTACTTCGAAGTGGGTAGCGGGTCAACCACAGCATCACCTATGGATCCGTCAGGTCTCACTCAAACGAGTAGATCTAAGGCTAGACATTAGTCACGTCTTGATTGATGGTAGCTCGATATCGACTCTCAAGGACGATCTCCAAAGGGGCTATGATAGTATCGAAGTTCTGGACAGTATACCCCGCCCACTTTACAGCGACTACATCAAGAGACTTGGAGGTCTTTCACATGCAGCCTCCGTCCACTACTGGATGCAGTATCTTTCTGATGTAGAGCCGTGCCAGTTCCCACAGTTGAGCAACACGCAAGAGAGCCGTCTTGCGTTTGCTGACGTACCCGGAATAGATTATGAGAAGATGCTGGGCTTTTGCAGATGTCACGGTGTCACGCTTTCTGACCTGTTGAAAACGATTTGGGCCTTCGTCTTGCATTGCTATACCGGCTGCGAAACCCCCGTCTTCGGGTATCTGAGCAGCAACAGGACAGAAGCTGACGATGGTGCTATTGGTGTCTACACCAATATCCAGCTATCTGCTGTAAAAATGACACCTACCACCACCGTCTTGGATATCATTGAGAAAGTCCAGGCCGATGGTATTGATCAAATGAAGCATCGAGAGTGCCCTCTCATAGATGTGATGCACGCAATGAGTGATGTGCCGAGAGGAGGGCTTTGCAACACTGCCATGTCGCTTCAGAAAGTACTTGCTGAGGAGAATAATAACGGCATATCTATTCACGTTGGGCGCGAAAAGGACGTGAGCGAGGTTAGTTTTCGCCCACCATTAGCACGGGGGTTTCCCCCTTTACTACAGTAGCCTCACTGACATATACACACCAGTTTGACTTGACATTTGTCGGCTATGTCTCTGATAAAAGTATAGAGCTTGCTATACAATACTGGTCCACGAGATTATCCACGGCTCAAGCTTCTCGTGTTGTCGCCACGGTGTCAAAGATAATTGATAGTGTCCTTGGCAACCCCTATTCGAATCTTAGTGAGCTGGACATGATCAGCAGTCGTGACTTGAGCAGTCTACTGCAATGGAATGAAAGACCCTCGAAAGACTTCGTTGTTGATGAGTGTATACACGAAATATTTGAGCGGATTGCGCTGGAGCACCCGGAGCACATTGCCGTGCGAGCATGGGATGGTACGGTGACCTATGGCCAACTCAACCATCTGTCCACCAAGCTCGCTTGTCATTTGAGAAAAGACAAAGTATCGGGTTCAGAAGATATTATCCCCATATACATGGAGAAATCAGTTTGGGCCATTGTTTCTATGCTCGCAGTCCTGAAGGCTGGAGCCGCCTTCACTCCTCTCAGTCTGGAAGCCCCTCTCGACCATATTCTCACATTACTTGACAAGATTTCAGCACGCTACGTGATTACTTCGCCTGGGCTATTACACAAGCTCAAAAATCATATACCTCAAGTCATAGTCTCTCAGCAGCTCATGAACAATCTACATATCCGTCATCACCAACGGAATACCGCATCGCCCGCTAATCTTGCCTATGTTCTCTTCACCTCGGGTTCGACCGGACATCCCAAAGGTGTCATGGTACAACATTCCCATTTCCTTGCAAGTTCCATTCGTTACTCTCCAATCCTTGAACTTGATTCAGCCTCAAGAGTTCTTCAATTCTCAGCATACACATTTGACATGAGCATCCTCGAGATTTGGAGCACGCTCACTTCGGGTGGATGTGTATGCCAGATGTCGGAAGAGCAACGAAAGAACGACATAATCGGTGCCATTAAGAGCTTCGGCGTCAATACATTAACATTGACCCCAACAGTACTCGGCCTCATAGACCCACAAGAAGTACCTCACATGCGCACAGTTGCAATTGGCGGCGAGATTATCCCGAAGGGCCTGGTGGAAACCTGGGCCCCTGTCACCAATTTGATTGAGATATATGGGCCGACCGAGACCTCCGTCTTAGCAACAGCTCAGACGGGCCTCAATGTTGATTCGAATCGACTCTGTATCGGAAAAAGCTTTTGCTGCAACGCATTCGTTGTAAATGCTGGGACTGGGAGGCTCATGCCGGTGGGGGCCATAGGGGAGTTATGGCTCGAGGGCCCGAGTGTTACAAGAGGATACCTGAACGACGAAGCCCAAACAGCAAATGCTTTTGTATGGCAACGGAACTGGTTCAAGCCAAACGTCCAAAGCCGTTTTTATCGAACTGGGGATCTCGTTCGATATAATGAAGACGGAAGTCTGGATATCTATGGCAGAAAGGACAGACAGGTTAAGGTCCGAGGACAACGCTTTGAGTTATCTGAGCTGGAGCACCAAGCTGCATCCCTATTGGGAATCAGAGCTACTTCGGTAGCCGCGGAAATGGTCAACTCAAAGCTTGTATTGTTCATAGAAGCACAAGATGCTTCACCTGAGCAAGTTCATGCCAGTATGACAGCTCTCGAGCATCAGCTCCCGAAGAAACTTTCACTCGCCATGAGTTCTCCAATACTTCTTCCTATTTCCAATCGGTTTCCATACACATCATCAGGAAAGCTAGACCGCAAGTGGTTGCGTGCCAAGGCAACCGAGTTTATCAGTGCTGAGGAGTCATGGCCTGCTAACCAACACACTTCGAGTACTTTGATAGCGAAGACACAGGAGAGGCTACACTCCCTGCTTGCCAAAGTTCTAGGTATCCAAAGCTCTCAGATTCAACCTTACGACAACTTTTTTCACATGGGCGGAGATTCATATCTTGCTATGCAGCTTGTTGTGGCGGCCAGAGATGACGGGTTCCAGCTATCTGTTGCCTCGATTTTGAGGAACCCGATCCTATCGGACCTGGTGGAAGTTGTGAAGCATAACATCAAGCATAACGACGAAACCGAAATGTCCCCGTTCGCGCTTGTGGCAAATCTCGACGTCAACGACTTGAAGAGAGAAGCCATGGCAGCTTGCTTTCTCACCTCAACCGACGACATCGAAGATATCTATCCTGTGACACCGATCCAAGAAGCCTTCGTCATCGAGTCTCTCAAAAGTCCTACCGCATATGTCGGTCAACATGTAATAGAGTTTACTGAAAGCCTTACTGCCCAGGAATCAGACAGGATTCGTGATGCCTGGAAGTCATGCGTGGAAGAGAATCCGATCCTACGCACAAGGATTTTCCAGACTTTGACAACCCACCCACCACGCGCCCTGCAGGTCGTGTTGCGAGAATGTAAAGCTGAGTTAGGCTTTGCAAATGGTTTGGACGCCTACCTCAGGTCCCATGAAGCATGGGCCGTAGGGTATGGAAAGAGCTTGCACCATGCGGCCATCGTTATTGACCACAATAAAACCTATCTTGTTTGGTCAGCTCATCATTGTTTGTACGATGCGATATCCCTGAAGTTGCTGTTGGAAAGACTCTACAACATCTCCGGCTCTAGCAAACGGACGGCGCTAGTTCCATTCTGCAAATACGTTGAGTATACTGAGATGGTCAAGAAGTCTGATACTACCGCTCAGTTTTGGTCAACCTATCTTGCAAATTCCACGACGACAACATTCCCTCGAACACAGAGAAACACTATGGACTCCAAGAAGACTTGCGAGGAATTTCGCTTGAACAAAAGCCTCAAAGGTGGACCCTCAGGAATCACGCCAGCTACAGTCTTGCACGTCGCATGGGGACTTTTGTTATCCGCCTACAACGATTTAGCAACAGACGTGACCTTTGGATCCATTATGAGTGGAAGAAGCTCTCCCCTCAGAGGGGTTGAGGGTATCATTGGTCCCACAATTGTTGCCCTGCCTCTGAGAGTCAGGTTTGAGCCAGCTACGCGAATTGATGACTTGCTCGTCCGAATGCAAGAGCAGTCCGTGGCCATGATTCCACACCAAGCGCTGGGTTTGCAAAACATCCAAAGCCTTAGCTTAGACACCTCACGGGCCTGCTCATTCAGTACTCTTTTTGTCGTTCAACAAGCGCAAGAAGAAGATTTACCGTTCAAGGTCACATCTCGAGCTACAAATATCAGCAATTCATACAGCTATGCCATCAATATTGTTTGCTCTTTACTCGGCGATCAAACAGTGGCTGTGAGCGTGATCTATGACACAGTCGTGTTGGACTCATTCGAAGTCCATCAAATGATGCAACATTTTGATGAGATCCTTGGACAAGTCTTGGATAGCAGAAACAGATCCCGTGCGGTGGAAGACCTAATAAGGCCAATTGTCAAACTAGCACCCGAACAACCCATCGATGGACCTCTCCTGGCTGATAGAGCGCCAGGAAAACCTTCCGCTGAAATGCGGCATCATCTTCAACTACTTTGGGCTGAATGTCTTGGAATTCACCAGTCTAGAGACATAGACATATACGACAACTTTTTGAAGCTGGGGGGAAACTCAATCACAGCCATGCAACTGTCTGGTATTGCTAGACGTGAGGGGTTCTCTTTACAGGTAGTCGACATCCTCCAAAGGCCAATTTTCTGCGAGATGGCATCATGCATGGCCATTATGGGCCTGAAAGCCGGAAGTGCAGAAGTTCCCGTATTCTCACTGTTAGCGGACGGTCTTCCGCTGAACCATTATCTTGAACTGGCTGCTTCAGATGCTCGGATACAAGTTGACGACATTGAAGACATGTATCCGTGTACCCCACTGCAGGAGGGACTAATGGCTTCGTCCAGCAAAGGGGCAGGATCGTACGTGATGCAACTTGTATTCGATCTACAGCCGCGGACCCTTGACAGGTTCAAAAGGGCCTGGGAGTCTATTGTGAGAACTTATGACATACTTCGCACGAGGATCGTGGATCTTGGCGACGCCGGTTTATTCCAGGTTGTTCTTAAACCCAGCAAGACAACGGTTGATTGGCAGTCATCCACAGACCTGGATGAATATATAACCAACGATCTACAGAACCCTATGAGTTTAGGAGATCCGCTCGTTCGTTACGCCATCGTCGTGGCGGCAGACGGTGTGCGTTTCGTATGGACCGCTCACCATGCTGTGTATGACAGAACCACTGTTGCAATCATTTCGGCTGCCCTAGACAAGGCTTTGTCAGGAGCTCCAATCCAGCAGCCACCTCGCTTTACTCGTCTGATCGAGTATCTGAGTGCTCGTGACCCAGTGGAATCAAATAGATTTTGGGAAACATACTTGGCTGGAGTGAAATTAGTTCCGTTCCCACTCCCCCAGAAACTTGACGACAAGCCCCGCGCAGACAAAGTGGTTAGTCGCTTCGTCTCATTTGACAGGAAGCCATCGAAGTTTACTATTTCGACAATTCTGCAGGCTGCTTGGGGTTTGGTTCTCGCGCGCCACTCTAACTGTGACGATGTCGTATTCGGCTTGACACAGTCAGGTCGTTTGATCGCCGTACATGAAGTCGATAAGATTCCGGGTCCAGCGGTCGTTACGGTGCCTGTCCGCATCAAATTAGGCAATCAGGAATCTTTACTAGCACTCCTTGAAGATGTTCAAAGTTCTAACACGGCCTCTATCCCACACTATCACCATGGCCTACAGAATATCAGCTGTATCAGTGACAGCGCTAAGCAAGCTTGTGACTTTCGGACTTTGCTCTCCATATACCCCAAGGAGTATAATTCTGGAACAGAATTTAATCTACTTGAAGGCAAAATCTCTAGCAACAATGCCGCAAGTTTTCATTCTTTTCCTCTTCTTATTGATTGCGAGTTTACCCCATCATCGGTCCTGCTTATTTGCACCCACGACCATCGGTTTATCACTACACATCAGGTTCAATTTATGCTCCAGCAGTGGGAGTATGCTATACAACAGCTCATTACGATCGATAATGAGACACAGCTCACTGTGTCGGACATGAGTTTACTGGAATTCGAGGATTATTCTTTGCTCGGAAGGTGGGCTACTAGCCCGGGAACACTCCAACACTTCGAAACCGCGAGTTCAGCCTGGATCATTGATTCTCAGGACCATAATCGATTAGCCCCGATCGGTGTAGTTGGGGAAGTTGTCCTGGAGCAGATCAAAGACATACCCGCTGCTGAGTCTCCCGCGAAACGACCAACGTGGTGCCAAAAGGTTGACAAAGCACCATTGGAATTATTATACACGGGAAAGCTCGCCCGGTTCGTTGACCACGGGTCTTTGGAACTCCTTGGTGAAAAGAATGACATTCTGGTCATGCAGGGAGGCCAATATATCGTGTATGGTGCTCAACGGCTAATTCGCCAAGCTTTGCGAGAAAGGGGTGCCGCTGTTCAAGCTATCGAACTTGTCAATCATCCCACCGATGGGTTTCTTGTTGGAATCGTGGAGTTGGAACATTGTCATAGGGAAGATGGTGGTTACCAGCAGCTCCTAGAAGGAGTCTTCGCCGCTATAAGAGATAAACTTCATGGGGTGCTTCCGTCCTTTGTTATTCCGAGACAGCTCATCCTTCGGTCTCTCTTCCTTCAGACATCGCCGACAAACAATAATCTCCAGCATCAGGGGCTTTCAAGCATTTCCTTGTCACTTGATACCCCGATGGTGAAACCTTCGGATGAAGGAATTATCTCGCCAGTCGGCGACCGAAGGGAAGAAGCATCACAGATGACCCAGGTTCTGTTGTCTCTGTGCCAAAGGATTCTAGGTCTCAAGACTGTTGACGTTCGAAAGAGTTTTATCAAACTTGGAGGTGACTCTCTTTCCGCTATGAAACTCGTTACAGCTGCTCGTCGAGAGGGCATAACGATCACAGTGAAGAATATTTTTGATTACCCTATCATCCCCGACCTTGCGAAAGTGGCGAAACCGAGTAGAGTGGATCAGCCATCGTCTAGGAGCATCGCACCTTTTTCAATGTTGGATGGGAATGCTCACGACATCATAAATGAGGCAGCGCGTGCCTGCAATGTTAATCCCGGAATAGTAGAGGATGCATATCCTTGCACGGCCATGCAGGATGGTCTCATGGCCTTATCAAGCATGGAGCAAGGTGCTTACGTCGCCGAATATATCATTCGGGTCCCTGATAATAAGAAATCACAATCGGCGTGGAGGCAGCTCGTGTCTCTGACTCCGATTCTTCGTACAAGGATTGTGCAAACACACCGATGGGGAAACTTTCAGGTTGTGCTGAGAGAAGAGGCCAGCATTACAGTTGGAGATAATGTGGACAAGTACATCTCGACCGCTCGACGTGAGAAGATGTCTCACGGTAAACGACTCGTCCATGCGGGATTCATACATGATGGCTCGAATTCTTACCTAGTCATACTGATTCACCACGCCATATTCGATGGCTGGGCATGGAACATCATGATGCGGCATCTACAGCAACTCTATAGAGGGGAATTTCTGACGCCCTCACCACAATATAGTAGCTTTGTCAACTACACCTTACGCACTCAGGCTATGGAGTCTACTGAGTCATTTTGGCGTTCGTATCTCGACAAGGCTGAGAGTATCATATTCCCTCCTACGCCAACCCATAACCTGCTCCAGCCTCAGCTCAATACTCACAAGTCTCGAAGGTTCAATCTCGGCGGTGTAGACTCATTTGGTTATACCACAACCTCAATGATTCAAACCGCCTGGGCCTTGTTGGTGGGCCGCTACAGCAGCTCAAAGGACGTCACTATTGGCGTGGTTCTTTCTGGGAGAACAGTACCTGTACACGGTATTGAAGATATGATCGGCCCGACACTCACAACGATTCCCATGCGGTTCAAGATCGGCCAAGCTGATCGAGTAGTAGAGCTCCTCCAGAATGCACAGGATATGAACGTGCATCCAGCCCAGCACTTTGGGGTGCAACGCATCAAACAGCTCAGCCCTGGAGCTCAAGCAGCATGCAACTTCACCAGTGTGCTCATCGTACAGCCGGTAGATACTGATGAAGCTGATGAGACCAACCTGTTCCAGCTGATGGGTGATTCCAAGCTTGCCTCCACCTATACCGGCTACAATCTCGTCTTACATTGCCAGATCCTTGCCGGAGGTGATATCAATGCCACTATTCTTTTCGACTCAGCAATGCTAGAGGAAGGCCAGGCCACCCGTCTCCTAGGGCAAATGAACTGTCTCTTAAAGCAGTTATCATCTCAACCTACTCAGAAGATCAGCCACTTAGAATATGTCAGTACTGAAGATAAGACCGAAATCTCAGCATCTATGCAGTCAGACTTGCGACTGAACTCTGTTCCCTGTCTACACGAGATTGTGGAAGCTCATGCGCACAACCAGCCCAGCGCCTTAGCCGTATCCTCGTGGGATGGAGACTTTACATATAAAGAACTCGACCAGCTAGCAACACAGCTTGCGCACCATCTCACGGCAAGTTTGAATGTCGAGAAAGGGGATGTAGTGCCGCTGTGCTTCCACAAATCGAAATGGACCCAGGTTGCCATGTTGGGCGTCCTCAAAGCAGGAGCTTGCTTTGTTTTGCTAGATCCAGATTATCCGACCGATCGATTGCAAAGTATCTGTCGCAAGGTCAGGGCTTCAGTCGCGCTTGTTTCTGCCGGCCTGGGCAGCCACCTTTCTGAAGCTGTCCGCACTAGCTTCGCTCTCGATCACGACTTTAAGGCAACTATTCCCCTTACTACAAAGTCGACTACATATGATCCTAACCAGCCTGCCTATGTATCCACTACATCAGGAACAACGGGGGTCCCCAAAGCCTGTGTTATTTCGCATGCTTCTATAGTACGCAGCGCTCTGTCCTTGGCCGAAGTCGCAGAGGTTTCTTCTACCACCCGGGCTATGCAATTTGCATCCTACAGTTTTGATGTCTGCATCATTGAAACCCTCATGATATGGGTTTCTGGCGGTTGCACATGTGTCCTCTCAGAAGAAGAACGCAAAAACAACATTGGGGGTGCTGTCGCCGCCCTCTCTTGTAACTGGGCAGTAATGACTCCATCCGTCGCCAGGCTTCTCTCCCCTGATGCAATTCCAGAAATGAAGACTTTTCTCATTGGTGGAGAGGCCTTAACCACCGATATTCTCGAAACCTGGGCTGGAAAGGTCAACCTTTTCCAGGGTTATGGACCATGCGAATGTACGCCAGTAGCACTCGTATCTGCGACGCCGATGGATATCGAAACAGATCCACACGACATTGGAATTCCCATACCTGGCGTCAGTATCTGGGTCGTTGACCCGGATGACCGTGAGTCACTAGCACCTCTGGGTGCGGTGGGCGAGTTACTTATCGAAGGTCCGACAGTAGGAAGTGGCTACATAGACGATTTCAACAGGAATGATGCGTTTATCGGAGATGCTCCAGCGTGGAGGCATGAGTTTCCAGGCACTTGTCAGAGGATATATATGACTGGGGATCTCGTACAGTGGAGTAATCAAGGAACGCTACTGTTCATAGGAAGAAAAGATACGCAGGTTAAGCTACACGGACAGAGACTCGAGCTGGCGGACATCGAACACCATCTGAAGGCAGCTATGGCAAAGCCATCAGACTTAGCTGTTGAGCTAATCACCAGCGAGGACGATACTTCAGCGCCTATCATAGCTGCCTTCATCGCCATTGATGGTACCAATATACATATGGGGGAGGATAGCACGGAGAACCACTGGCTCGCCGAATCCGAGGAAACCAACAAGAGGCTTGCGGAGGCTCTTGGGGATGCTAAGCAACAGCTTGCTCATACGCTTCCATCGTATATGGTTCCGCGCATTTTCATCCCAGTCAAGTCACTTCCCCTTAGCATTGCAGGCAAGGTTGATCGCAAATTATTACGCTCTATAGGGTCCGCAGCGAAAGCTTCATACGTCGAATCTTCGACAAGAAGCAACACCTATCTACCAGCAACAAGCATGGAACGTACACTGAAGTCTCTATGGATGAAAATACTAAACGTGTCATCGGACATGGTACATCCCGAAGCGGACTTCTTCGGTCTTGGGGGTGATTCTCTGCTTGCAATGCGTCTTGCGGCCCAAGCCCGGGAATCTGGCGTCGACTTGCAGACTGCCGAAATCGTACGGAACCCTACCTTCATGGGTATGGCATCCAAATGCAAACCGCGAAACAAAACCCGGCCAATCTCCGAGTTCAACCCGTTCTCATCCCTCCCCAAAGATGTGGATACAGACTCATTGCTTCGAAATACAATCGGCATTCCCAGGGGTGACGTCGAAGACATCATAGAGGCTACTTCACTACAAAAGATGATGACGACGGTCTCAACACTTCCGACCCACGGAATTGTGAATCACCTATGGCTAGACTTTGAAGTTCCGGTTGACGTTGGCCGTCTAAGAGAGGCCTGTGTGGCTGTTGTCAATCACCACTCGATCCTTCGAACCGTCTTCGTGCCTTACAAGAACAAACTGTGGCAGATCGTCCATCACGCTCACGTCCCCGAATTCGGCGAAATCTACGAAGCTGATGACATCGGCAACGCCACCGCCAACATTCTCGAAAGCAATAAATCACAAGGTCAGGCGCTTGGCAAACCCGGTTTACGCTTCGATGTTGTTCAGGGGTATAACAGCAAGGCCGAAAGGTCCCTCCGCCTTATTATGCGCATTCCTCACAGTCTGTATGATGGTATCAGTCTACCAATCATTTTAGACCATCTTCGTCTAGCTTACTCCAAGCTAGAACTTCCAATCACTCCTAGCTTCAGTACTTACCTTGCTGCTTTGCGTCGCCTCCAGGCAAACTCCCCGGCTGCCGAGGCATTTTGGAAGCAGACTTTGCTGGGTTCCAGCATCACTCCAGTCTCTGCCACCAGCGAGATCACATTGCCACACGCAAATGAGTTGAATGGTTATCTCGTTGATTACATCCACGTTCCTGATGCTACGGCTCGCTTTGATACTATTCTGCACACCGCTTGGGCTCTGGTACTCGCATCGTTCACTGGGGAGAGGGACGTCGTGTTTGGAAGAATTGTGGCAAACCGGTCAGTGCCGATACCAAACGCCAGTTCGATTGTCGGACCATGTTTCAACATGATACCCATGCGCATCTCACCCGCCAGTAACCAGACTTGTGAACAATTGCTTGGAGAGGTTGAGCAGCAACGACGAGAATCTATCTCTTACGAGTATCTGGAACTCGATCATATTGTAGAGCACTGCACGGATTGGCCGCGAGATGTCCGATTTGGATCGGTGATAGTGTACAACGACTTTGAGGCTGCTAAGGCCTTTGAGCATGGCAACTTTACCATGTTTGGTGAAGCTAGATGCAAGATTGGATTCAAAACAATGGCCCCGGACATGGCAGACATACTAATTACAGCCATTCCTGTTTTGCAAGAGGGCAGGGTCAGGATAGACATTGCTTTTAGCGAGGCTGTTATCAAGCCGGAGTCAGTTCAGGAGATGTTAGAATCCTTGTGTCGAATCGTGGAACAGCTATGTATGAAGGATGTTCAAGAAAAGTCTGTGGGAGTACTGTCAAATAATTCTTAAATAGTATATAATGTCTGCATTGTTAATTACGCTAGTTACTATACAGGACGGACACTCCGTATCACAGTAAAGTCCCTTATTTCTGAATATCTAAACTACCTTCTGGAACTATAGATGCCCTTGAGGAAGTGAGAACTGAAATTGTTTCCGACCAAGCATTTTGCTCGTATGCTCCAAGTTGATATGGCATATCATCCGCCCTTCATGACCTGTTGCAGGAAGGACCTAACCTCATCCCTCCTTCGTCTTCAATACATCATCATTTCATTTATTCGCATGCATTAGCTGTAATTTCGATTTACGAGACATCTATCACCTCCTTTGGGCTGCAGGTATGAATGGAGCCTTTTTCAAAGCGGATGCCTGGGTGCGCCACACCGGTTCTCCAAGCCGAATGAGTTCTTGTCCAAACTCCATAGTCAATTTGCTCACAGCTTCAGAGTTAAACAGTTTTTCGTTCTGTCGGTAAATCCATTCATACTCCGTGCCCAGTGTTGCGACGGCCCAGTCTTTTCTCCATTCATTTATAGCTTGAGCTGCTTCGTCGCTGTCTGCTCGAACCTCAGTCGCCAGTAAATAGAATGAGGATCGAAGTGCGTGTTTCTTCTGCGGTTTGAAGAGTCTGATCTTTGCGAACGTGCTTATGGTCCGCAGCAACCACGCTGTCTGCAGCGCATCAACTTTGTGTAATAGCATCACGAGCCTCCCACAGTGCCCACTATTCCCTACTTTTCGAAGTCTCTGTATGCCAATAACCAGTTGTGCGAGTGTCAGGCGTAACGCTTCACGGTTCTCGCGATAAGCGGCACGCATGGGGGCATGAGTACGTAGAACCTGCCCATCGCAGATGACTAGGTTGAAGGTCTCATCTACTTCCGTATCCTGCCAGCTATCAGCAGCAAAGAGCCGTGTGGAGAAGTCGAAGTTGGCACGGTCGGGATGTCCCTCGGGGATCATAGACGCGTCAACACCCATGTCAGCAGCGCGCATTGTGAGGTCACAGAACTTAACATGCAGCCGTGGGTTCTCCCTCCATCTCGGAAGCATAATCTCGTGTCCGCCGAGCGATAATGGCAGCGTGACACCATATATGAGGGCATCCGGATTGCGCTTCATGATTGTGGAGACAAAACCGCCGGGGGAAAAACACAAATCTAGCACACGCAGGCGCGAGAAGGGTGCTCCGTCTAGAAGCGTTAATATAGAGCTAGCAGAGTCCATTTCATCGCCGATCTGTTCCATCATTGTGAAGAAGCGTGCCTTTCCCTGCGCCGTGGGGTTGTCAGCGCGCTGCCGTTGGTGAGCAAAGTGCGTATCACCATCGCGATTCTGCCATCCCTGTGATAATCATCAATTATGAGTAAAGGGGTATGAGACAGGTATCTACACATAGACAAGAAATTGCTCTTACCTGTCGTCTAAGCTTGGCTAGTTCTCGATAGGCCGGGCTGTTCTCAGTCAAGTACGAGTCCCAAGTCGATCGTGGAATCTCGGACTTGGATATGGCCTGTCCGTCTGTATTTTCTGCCATGATATATTCTCGGACTTGTTAAAATATGACAGTAGTTATGAAGCTGGATGCTACTCGTTACATTTGCTTGATGAAGGTATAAGGTTAAATACAACTCCCTAGGAAGTAGTTATTATGTGAGAGTCAGGGGAGGGCAGAAACATATACTCCCTTTTAGAATATGGATAAAAGAAGTCAGGCCGCAAGCTCAGGCTGCTGTAGTCAAGGTCTTTTATATTCGGGGATGGAAAATCCAATCAAAGGCACCTTAAAACAATCTCAACAAATCAATCACTTTGAGTTGACAATGACGTGGCCAAGCCGCGTCGCAAATTATATCCCCCAATCCCTATTTCGTATTTATGCTACCTTTGAATGAGTCAATTAAAGACCTGAGTTGCTAGCAGTAGATATCTGTCACTACCCGAAGCTACACAGTACAAAATCACAACGTCAATCTAGAATCCGTTCTTCCCGTTTATACCTCCGACAGCTTTACTGGCAGTATGTAATACTAGCAGAAGCATACAAACAGGGCACTGGGAAAATGTCCGGTACACTAGTCAGGCCTTTTAGGATGCCATCCTCTGTCAACTATGCTACCCGAGAATATACAATATGTGTATTATACTGGTCCTAAGGTGGACGTTTGTTAAGGAGGCATGCCTGTATTTCTGAAAACTAGAATATCTGTTTTAGAACGGCTTGAAGAAATAACACTTGTCCTGTGCCCACTGTCCCTTTTATAAACCTCTTGTCGGTGTTAACCATCTAGGCTACCACTTTTCTTTTTTTACTTCTCTTTTTGTGACAGTTGGCAATACTGCTTATGGCGGTTTAAAGTATTTATATTCTTTAATGCAAACCCTCCACTGCAGTCATATGGATGCCGTTTGCCTGCATATCGGTAGGTAGCCTCCTTAGCTAACGGAAACAAATAGGTCTAGACCTTACGTACTTTATAACAATAGTATAGATTTATAACAAAACACATACTCTGCGCCACGGCAGCCTGCTTAATGTCACGGTTGCCACCTGGCAACGGACATGTGGTCCGTGCACTGTACTAGTACATTTCACTATTTTAAGTAATATATAGTATAGGCTTAAAAAAGAACTTTTTTTTAACATAATAACATTAAAATAACCATACTTTTATAGTTTATTTCATTTTTAAATTTATAAAATAAAGTAATTAATTTATTATAAAACTATAAAAAGCAGTTATTTTATTTTATTTTATTTTAATATAATTTAAGTTTAATAAAATCGTTACTTTTTTTAAAAATATAATTATTATATAATATATAATTTTTATAATATTAATATAAAATTATTTTTAAGTTTAATTATTATAAAGTATTAAATTAATAAAAGCTATAAAACATTTTTAATTTTTAAAAAATTATATAACGAGAAAAAAACTTAATATAATAAAAATGCTTTATAATAAAATTTATTATATAATTTATTAGTTTTATTATATACACCTAGTAAAATAAAAGGTGGCTATATTGCTAACATGCGTACGTATAAAAGAATAAAAAAATGAAAATAAAAAAAAAATGAAAAAAAAAACCTTAAAAAGGCGAGACCGATATATTATTGTGTTTGTTTAAAGGAAAGAATTTATTTAATGTCGGCGAGGGGTCGACGACCTATTTATGCTGCTGCGCTGACGCGGGGTAATTTTTCTTTTTTTCCTTTTTTATTGTCACGGGTTTAGCTTAGGGTTAACGGTGTGGCTGGTTTTACACCAGTTAGCAGGTGTACGTAAGGGATTATCACTAACTCCGCATAGTTATGTGCGGAGTTTATATATATATAAGCTAGTTAACGCTTTTAAATGCTATTATTTATTTTATTTTTATAATTAATTTAACTTTTTTTAATATATATAATTTATATATTTTAACTTTATAATATATTAATTATTTTTTATTTAATTTATTTTTATTTTTATATTTATTAAGGTACCAGGTAACACCTGTAATTAAGGATTCTTTTTAAGCACTGTTAAGCAGTTTATAAAAAGCATAGTAAAAAACCGTTATTTATGTAGGCGGCGGGTTAAGGTTAAAAACATACATAACTGCATTTGTTTAACTTAATCGTAATAACTATATATTTTTTACGTGGTTTTTATATAATATAATTTTTATTTTACTTGTTATATAATGTTAAAACTAATATTAAAAAAAAAGAAAAAAATAATAAAAATTACTATAATAAGTGCATATAAGTGCATGCTTTATAAGTAAAGTTATTTAAATTATAATGTATTTATTATATAGTTTTTTAATTTTATTTTAAAATTTTAGTTTTTTTTTACATTAACTTAATGTTAATATTTTTATTGTATTTTATAAAACTTTATATTGCTTAATGTCGGTATTTTTATCGTTATTTTTAAATACTATACTGCTTTATATTAATATTTTTATTGTTATTTTTAAATGCTATATTATTTTATATTAATATTTTTATTATTACTTTTAAATATTATATTATTTTATATTAATATTTTTATTATTTATTGCTTTTAAATTAAAATTTTTTATATTTAAACTTAAGCAGTTATTTACTATTATTTTTAAATATTATAGCACTATATAAGTGTTAATATTTTTATTATATTATTAATTAAATTTAACAGTATTTTATTATTTAAAAAAAAATATAAAACTATTTAAAATTTATATATGCGCAAAATAAATGTTAAAATATTTTAATATTTAATTTAATATTTTATTTTAATGTTTATTTAATACGAGAAATGTCTGTATATAGGGTGCATGTGTGTATTGGGCTGTGATAATTAATGGAAAGGTCAGCGAGAGTGGTTGTGGGTCGCTGACCTAGCCATATATAGGGCTATCTATCGCTAACCACGTGACTACCCCTCTTAACCCAATAGTTCTGTATCAAATGCCGGCAACACAGAAAAATTAGCTGTCCTCAGCGACCATCCATTTTATTCCATTTTATTTTATTTTATTCCATTCCATTCTATTTACAGGGGTCACGGTGTATGGTTGTTGGCGAAAGAGAGTTGGCAAAAGTCGGCAACAAGGGTTAAACTGGAAGGTTGGCAAGAGAGGGTTGGAAGGTTGGCGAGAGAGGGTCGGCAACAGAGGAAAGGTCGGCAGCAGGGAAAGGCTTGGTAGGTGATAGCCGCAAGGTCGGCGATAGACTTCAGATTTGTAGGTGATAGTCGGTAACAACGCCGACTGGGCGAAAAGGTCAGCGATAGAAAATCTAACTTGAAGCCGTTAACTTTAATATATATCTTAACGCATAAGTAATCAGTTTTTGACAGTAGGTCGGTAAGGCATAAAAGGGTGTTAGTAATAAAGGTTATAGTAAGAGTTAGTAGTAATATTGACCGGTTAGTTGAAAAGGTTAGCAATAGGAAATTAAATTTAAAGCCGTTGACTTTAATATATAATTTAATGCGTAAATTATTTCTCGACGGAGGGGTTGGCGATGCATAAAAGGAAGGTTGAAAATGGGAGAGTCGGTGACAGAGCGTGCGCGCAAGAGAGGAAGGTCGGCAGCAGGGCTGTACGCTTAAGAGAGGAAGGAAGGTCGGCGTCAGTTGGCTCGGTGTACTCATGTTGGCGATGGAAAGATTACGATTAAAATCGCCGTTATTTCGACTACTTTCCGGTTGAAAGGTCGGCGACTGGAAATTAAACTTAAAACCGTCGACTTTAACACATAATCAGTCGGTAGGTTAGCAGCAAAAGCCCTCTTACAAGTCGGTTAGCAAAACTTTACGATTGTCGGTTGCGAATATATGCGCAATATGATCATTTCGCAACGGTAAGGTCCGCAAGGATCAGGTCTTGCCGGCGATGACTAAAAAAGACATCGTCCTCGATATCAGCGGCCGCGAGGCCAATTAACAACTACACCGTAATTAACGCCTACCGCACTATATAATACAAGAAATGTCTGTATATGGGGTGCATGTGTGTATTGGGCTGTGATGATTATGGAAAGGTCAGCGAGAGGGTTGTGGGTCGCTGACCTGACCATAAATACTAAGGCTATCCATCGCTAACCACGTGACTACCCCTCTTAACCCAATAGTTCTGTATCATTATTAAAGCGCTTTTAAATATAATAAATATTATTTTTTAAAAAGTATTATATTTTTAAAAATATTAAGCATTAAAGCTTTATATAATAATACAGTATAGTTTATTTTATATTTATATACTTTTAATTATTTTTTATTTTTTTATACAGTATAATATTTTATTTTTTTTTAATTTTTTCTTTAAACTTTAACTTAATTATAATAATTGTTTTTTTATTTATTATTTAACTTGTTTTATTTTATTATAATGCTGTTATTTAATGCTTAAAAAACTTAATAATATTAAAAAAAATAACGATAATAATATATTATTGCTTATTTTATTAAAGTTAATTAAATAAAAAGTTAAATTTAAATTCTCGATTTAAAAAGTATAATTATATTAATAATAAATATTTTATTAATATTAAAAGTTAATAATATTATTTTTTATATTAAAACTTAATTAAATTAATACTTTATTATTTTTTTTTAATAAACGTTAATAAATTTTTTTTTTTACATTTTTATTTGCGCTTTTTTTTACTATTAACGTTTAAAACAATTTATTGCTATTTATTAAACGTTTTTATTTTTTTATTTAAAAAAATGTTTTTTTTTTTAGCATTTATTTTTTTAAATTTTTAATAATAGTTTAAATTTTAACGATAATTTTAATAATAGTTTTAGTTTTAATAATAATTTAAATTTTAACGATAATTTTAATAACAGTTTTATTTTTAATAATAGTTTATATTTTAATAATAACGATAGTTTTAATTTAAATAATAGTTTAAAATTTAACGATAATTTTAATAATAACTTTAATTGTAATAATAGCTTATATTTTAATAATAATTTTAATAATAGTTTAAATTTTAACAATAATAATAGTTTTAATTTAAATAATAGTTTTAATTTAAATATTACTTAAATATTTTTTTAAAACATATATAATTAAAAGATTTTAATAAACTTTAAATAAAAATAAAACATTTTATTTTTAGTTTTTTTTTATAGTTTTTTAAATAATTATTTTTTAATTATTTAAATATATTTTGTACATAATTTATTATATTATATACATTTAATTATTTATATAGTAAATTTTATTTTTTTTATTTAAAAGTTAAAAAATTAAATATTTATTTTTTTTATTTTTAAATATTTAATTTTTTAAAAACTTATTATTTTATTTAAATTATAATTATTTATTTACATATTAATTAATTTAAATGTAGATTATTTAATTTTTAATAATAATAGTTTACTTTTTAATATATTAAAGTTAATTAATATGCTTTAAACTTATAGTAAATATTTTAAATTAATTTTAAAAAACATTTTTAATTTAATAAAGTTATATAATTAATTTACTAGCTTAAATTATAGCTTTTATAATAAACTTTTTAATATTAAAAAACTTAATTTTTTATTTTAAAAATTTAAAAATAACATTTTTTATTTATATAATTAACTTATTATTTATTAAATTTATAATATTAATAATTATATAATATTATTAATATTACTTTATATATTGTTACGGGCTTAGCCCGATTAGGTAAGGCCTGGCTGTTGCCAGGCAACCCAGCTTTAAGAAAAGCGGGGGCCGGGCAACGCACCGGCAAATGCAGGTATATAAAAGCTTAACATATATAAAAACTGCAGTTAAATTTTTTTTTTTTCGTATAACTTTAATATATATAACCTTATTTATAATAGCGTACAGTTTAACCTTATAATATAAAATTATACTGCATTTATATTAGCAAATTTTAATAAAATAAAAAATTTCACGATATTAAAATAACTTAACGCTTTTTAAAACAAGCAGTAAAATTAAGCAGCACCGGCTTTTTAAAATTAACATAATTTATTATAAAATTAGCAGTTTATTTAAAAGTTAAAAAAACTTTTTAATTAATTTTTTATAAAATATTAACAGTAATAATTATAATAATAGCAATAAAAGTTATAGTAATAATAATAGTAGTAAAAGCTGTAATAGTAATAATAATAATTAAAAACCGCATTTTTAAGTGTGCACTTGCAGTTAGCTGCTTTAATAACAGCGGTTTTTATGCAAATAAAAAAAAAAGCTATTAAAATAACTAGTTTAAAATAAAAAATTAAAATTTTTTTATTTTTATTTTAATAAAGTATTATAAAAAGTTAAAATTAACATTTTTATAAAATTATTAAAAAATAATAAAATTATATAGTATTTTATATTAAAAACTATTTTTAAAAAAAAATAATAAAAAGTTAAAACTTTTTAAAAGTTTAATAGCTTAAACGCGGACTTTTTATTAAAATAATTTTTAAAATATTTTAAGCTTATGTTTAATAATATTTAAATAAAAAAATAAGCGTAAAATTAACTATAAAAGTTAAAATAATATAAAAGTAAAAGTTTTAGCAGCTTTTTATTAAATTTTAAAAATTTTTTTATAAAAGTTAAAAAAAGCAGTTAAAATAATAATAGTAAGCTTATTTAACTGTAAAGTTTATTATTAAAAGCATTAAAAAAAAACTTTATTGCTGTTATTATATTTAAAACTTATAATGCTTATATTAATACTTTTTATTTTATTATTTAAAACTTTAAATAAATAAATAAGTTTAAAGCGCTTATTAAAAGTATAAATAAAAGCAGAAATTATAAAAAAAACTTTTTTAAAAAAGCGTTATTTTTTTTAATAAAAAAATTAATATTAATAAATATAAATAATAACGTAATAATAATTATTATAAACTTATATAAGCAAGTTTGTGTTAAAAACGCAGTTAATTTAATAGCAAGTATTTATTATTATGTTAAATAGGTTATAAATAAAAAATATAAAGCTTGTAAATTAAATAAACTTTATTTTTATTATAATATTAATTAATATAAGGTTAAAAATTGTTTTTACGCTTTAATAATTAACTTTAATAAAATAGCGAAAAAATTACAAGTTTTAATGTAAGTTATTTATATTACTGCATTTATATTTAAAAACTTAAAAAAAAAAAGTAATAAATTAAGAAAAAAAATAATTTTAACGTAAAAATAAACGTTAAAATTTTTTAAAAAAATAATAATAAAATAAAATTTATATAAAAATAAAATAAACTATAATTTATTATTATTATTAATCGTTATTAATAAAAACATATTTTTAAAAGCATTTATAAATAAAAAAATATATTTATTATGTAATTATAAATAAAAAATTATTTAAGTTTATAAAAATGCCGTTAATTTTTATTTTATTTTATATAATTAAAAGCGCTTTTAAAGTAATAAATAACATTATTATATAAAAAGTTACTTATTTTAAAATAAAAATTTAAAGCTATATATAAATAATATATATATATATAATTTTTTTATTAAAATTTTTAATTATATTAAAAAAACTTTAGTTAATTTATAATTAAACTATATTATATTTTTATAAAAAGCGCTTATAATATAAAAAAGCGTAAATATAAATAAACTATATAAGCTAAAAAAAGCTTAATTTTTTATAAATAAAAAAAATTAAAAAAGCTTAATACGTATTAATAAGCATGTTTATAAAACACGTGCGTAAGCTTTATTGCGTTAAAAGCGGAAAAAGCGACTTTATAAAAGTATTTACTGTTTTTTTAATAAATATAAAAAAAGCTTTACAGTTTAAAAAAAAAAAATTAAAAAAAAAATTAAAAACATTAATTTTTTAATGCTTTTATAAGCTTTTTTTGCTTTAAAAAAAGCAGAATATAAAGCGCTTTATTTTATATAAACCTAGAATTAACTATAAAATTAAGCTTTAAAAAAAACTAAATAAAAAAAAACTTATACTGCTTTAAAGCCTGTTTTATAAAATATTTAAAAAAAAACTGTTAATATTACGTAAAATATTAAAAAACTTATTAAATAAAAGTTATATTTAAATTAATAATTTAAAAGTTAAAGCTTTAATTTTATTTATTTATAAGCTTAAAAGTAAACTTTATTTTTACTGCGATTATAAAGCGCTAAACGTAATTATTTGTAATAATTGTTACTTTTTTTTATTAATTAAAAACATTTTATAAAACTTAATTAAAGTAAAATAGTTTATTAAAGTTAATATAATAATAATATTTTATAAAATTTATATTGTTAAAAGTAAAAAATTTAAAATAGCGTTTTAAATAAAGTATAAATTATTTAAATAAATAATAACTTTTTTTAAACTAGTTAAAGTGCTGGTTATTTTTTAAAAATATATTAACAGTATTTTATAAAATTATTTAAATAATTATATTAACGCATATATAAATAATATTTTTATTTATATAAGTAAAATTAAAAAAAACTATTAAAAAAAAGTAAAAAAAATATTATAACGCTTATATAACGCTAAGCTCTATTTAAACCTTAATAAATACAAGTTTATAGTTAAAAAAATAAAATATTTAAAGTTTATAATACACGTAAAAATAAAAGTATAAGTAAATTTAAATAAAATAAAAGCTATATTAAAATAAAAAGCCTTAACGTTAATAAAAAGTGTTTGAAATTTTTTAAGCTTTGCAAACTATTACCGCATTTTTATATTTAAATTTTTTTAAATTACCGCATTTTTAATAGCGCTTATTAAAAAAAATTAAAAATTTGCATAAAAATAAAATTAAAAAAAAACATTTTAATTATTTAAAACTTTATTTACTTTAGTGCTTATTTTTACTTAGTAAAATTTTAAAAAAAAAACCTTTATAAAAGCAGACTGTTTTAGTTATGCGCTTAAAGAGATATTGTTTTAAAAAATAAAAAAAAAATAAAAAATAATAACGTATTATTTATAAAAATTAAACGCTATAAAAATTAACTATTTTATATATAATAAAAAAATATTAATTATTATTAAATGTTTAAAATAATAAAACGTAAAGCTTTATAGTTATAAAAGCTTTATAATATTTATAAACTATTAAAACTTAAAATATTTTATAATTTATTAACGTTTTTTTAAGCAGTAAGCGCGTTAAATTAAACTGCTTTTTAAATATAACTTTAATTTAATATATTGCGTTAAAAAAAATGCAGTAATATTAAATGCGCTTTTTTATAAAAACTAAAATAAATTAAGCGCAGTAAATAAAAAAGCTTATTATTTGCAAATAATTTTTAAATTAACCTTAAAAAAGTGAATTATTATTTTTATAATTACTATAATAAAAAAGCTTTAAATGCAAGTTTTTAAAAACGTAAAGCTATAAGCTTTATAAAAGTAAACAATTAAAAAAAACCAGCTTTATTAAGCAGTTTATACCGTTATAAAAAATTAAAATAAAACGTTTAAATTTACTTAAAAGTTAAAAGCTTAAATTTTTAAATGCTTATTAAACGCTAAAAAGCAGTTTACGTATTAAAAGCGTTTATAAATTTTTAAAGTACTTTTATTTATTAAAAGCAATTTTATTTTTATAAAAATAAACTTATTAAATACTTTAAAGAAAAAATTAATTTAATACACTTATAACGCTTATATTATAAGCTATTTAAAAAAAAAAGCATTATAGCTGCCTTAATAAAAAAATTTTATTAGCTTATAATATAATAGCATATAAAAAAGTTTTTTTATAATTACAATATTTACAAGCGTTTAAAAGTTTAAAAAAAATATAAATAAAGTTTTTTAAAGTTATTATTTATATTAAACCGCTTTTATAAGAAAATTTAAATAAATTTTATAATAAATTTTCTTTTTTTTAATAAAAACTAATACTTATAAGTTATTAAAAACTGCTTAAATAAAAAAATATTATTAAAAATAATGCTTATAATAAAAGTAAAAACGTACGTAATTTGCTTTTTAACGTACTTTATACGGTTTTATAATTAATTAAAGTTAATTATAAATAATTAAAAGTTTAATTAATTAAATTACTTTTAATAGTATTTATATAAGCTAATAAAAATATAATAGCTATTAAATACAGCATATTACTTTTAAATTAATAAAAGTTTTAAATAAATAAACTAAAAAATTTAAGCTTATTTTTATTATTATATTAATTAAAAATAAAACGATTAAAAAAAGTGGTTATTATACGCTTAATTAATTATTAATTGCTAAGTAAACAGCTTTATTAAAATATCTTTTTTTTTTGCTATTTATAAATATAAAGTAAACTTTATAATAATTAAATCTATATTAATAAAAAAAGTACTTATATTAAAAAAAGCAAGCTTTATACTTACATTATTAAAATAAAAAACCTAGCTATTTATTAAAAAAATAAACGCTATTTTTAACTTAATTTAAACTTTTATAATAATAATATTAAAATAACACTAATATTACGCTAATAAAAAGCAAGTATTAATTAAGCGCTATAAAGTTAAAAATAAAATATAATTAAATTTAACTTATTATAAAATAAAGCGATTTAAAAAAAAACTTAATTAACTGCAAATTAAATATATAATATTTAAAATATTAAACTTATATATAATGTAATTAAAAAGCATTTTTTTTAATATTAAAAATAAATTTTACGTAAACGTGCTGCGTTAAGCGCATATAAATAAACTGTTAAACCAGGTTTATAATAACTTTTAACTATTACTTATTTTAATAAAAAAAAAAAAAGTTTAAAGTAAAAAGCATTTTATATATTAAAAACAAGCTTATAAAAAAAGTTTAAATAAAAAGTTTTAATAAAGTAAAAAAAAATATAAAAACTTATTTTAATACTTTTTAAAAAACTTTATTAAAACTATAGTTTTAAATGCATATAAAAAAAAATTTAATAACGCTACTTAAAATAATAGGCTTAAGTATAAGTATAAAACATAAAATAACTTAACGTTTAAGTTAACATAAAAAAAAGCGGGATAATATAGTTAAAAGTAAGTAAAAACTTTTTTTACTTTTTTATTTTTACTTTATTAAAAAAAAAAAAAAAAACAAATAAAAAAAAAATAATAAAAAAAAACACTAAAAAACGCTACATAAAACCTCACACGCTTAAAAGCAGCACTTTTTTAGTTATTATTATTATTATTATTATTATTATCGTCGTTTTTTACTTTTATTACTTTTACTTTTTTTTTATTTTTATTTTTTTTTTATTTTTTACCTCGATAAAATAATTAATAACTACTTTTTTTATTTTAATAAAACAGCGCTTTTAATCCCGCGCTTAAAAAAATAAAAATAAACTGTTATTTTTTGCAATAAAGTAAAAGTAAGTAAAAAAAGCAGTAAGCGCGGGTGCGGCGGCGGCGGCGGCAATAAAAGCTAGCGTAAAAGCAGCAGCGGCGGCAGCGGGATAAGCGGCAGTAAAAGTTAAGCTGGTAGCAGTAGTAATTAAAGCTTTATAAAAAACATTATAATTTACGTTAATAAAAAAAAAACTTAATATATATATTATAATAAACTTATATAAAAAAAAAGCCGGTTATAATAAAGCAGTTAATAATGCTATTAAAAATAAAAGCGTTTTTAAAGCGCTTACTTGCTTTAATTAATAAATTAACTAGTTAAGCGCAAATAGTAAAATAAGTTATAAAAAGCTTAAAATAAAAGCAAGTTAATATATAAAAAAAAAAAAAAAAAAACTTTTATAAAAGTTAATAACTATAATTATTAATAGCGCATTTAATATAAATTAAACTATAAACTTTATCGTAATAAACGCATAAAACACTTATATAATAGCAGTAAAAAAACGCGCGCGCATTAATAAGCGGTTTTAACTTTACTTTTTTTTTTTATAAATTAACGGCATTAATATTTTAATAAATATAAAATAAGTTAATTACTTATTAAAAATAACGCGTTAAAAATAAACTTTATAAAAAAAAATTAAAAAAAGCCAGCGAAAGCTTATAGTAATAAAAAGCCAACAAAGCATAAACAACGCAAATAGCGCAAATAACGCAAACAGCATAAGTAATTTTATAGTAAGTAAAGTTTAACCTATAATTAATAAAAATAAGTGTAAATATAAACGTAAGCATAAACACGAGCGTAAAAGTAATAAGCTTAGTTAAAAAAAATAAAAAAAACGAAAAAAACGAAAAAAAAAATAAAATTTTCTTTTAAAAAAATAACAAAAAAAGCAAAAAGCATTTATAAAACTAGCTTGTTAACATGCGCATATTATATAATTTTTACACTATAAAGTAAAAATTTTTAAAAGTAAAAAAGCTTATAATATTATTATTAATATTAATATTAATAATAATAAAAATAATAATAAAAATAATAATAATAATAATAATAATAAAGTTAAAAAAGTAAAAAATGCAGTAAAAAAAAAGCCTTTTTTTATAAAAAAAAAAATAAAGCTTAAATTGCCGCTTTTTACCGCTTTAATTACTATAACATACTGCTTATTTTGCTTATTTTACTATAACTTACCGCAAAAAAAAAAGTAAAGCGTAAAAAAAAGCTTAATATTACAAACTTAACTTAATTAAATAAAGCCTAGCTATTACTAAGCAACCCAGCTTTAAAAAAAATAAAAGCCAAACAACATACTAGCAAATACAAGTACATAAGGGCTTAGCACATATAAAAACTGCAGTTAAATTTTTTTTTTTCGTGTAATTTTAATATACACAACCTCACCTACAACAGCGCACAGCCTGACCCCATAACATGTATTTTTTAATAAAAACTTTATTTTATTATATTTTTTTTTTTACTTTTTTATTTTTTTAAAATTTATATTATATTTTTAAAAGATTTATATTATATAAAATTTAAAACTTATTTTTTAACAAC